>OZ007560.1:174934463-177434463 GCA_963931875.1 Pollenia griseotomentosa | reverse complement strand
TCGTAACATAAAATTTACAATAGAGAAAGAAATTGACGGCAGACTTCCATATCTGGATACTCTAGTAATACGGCAAAACAACAAAATTAAAATAGATTGGTACCAAAAACCAACGGCGTCTGGTAGAATAATCAATTTTTATTCAAAACATCCCAAAAGAATAATAATAAATACAGCCTTAAACATAATAAGGAGAGTTTTAAACATTAGCGACGAAGAATTCCATAACGACAACATAGAAAAGATAAAGGACATGCTATATAACAACAATTTTCCGAAAAAACTTGCAACAAAACTTATAAAAGATTTTAAAAAACAAAATACAAGAAAATGTGAAAATAAGGAATCCCCCACCATATATAAATCTTTGACGTATGTTCCAGAACTGTCCGTAAGAATTGAAAAATCCCGACTACACAACGCTGAAAAATATAGAATGGCTCATAAGACATGCCACAATCTTGGACAATTATTTAGCAATACCAAAGACAAAGTAGAAATATTGGAGAAAGCCAATGTCGTATATAAAATACCATGCAACGGGAAGAATAATGAAAATTGCAATAAAGTGTATGTAGGAACTACTAAAAATAAACTTAAAACTAGAATATCAGGCCATAAATCCGATCAACGGATTTTAAATATTTCGTCACAGAAAACTGCACTATCAGCCCATTGTGCCAGTACAAATCACTCGCCAAACTTTGATGGTGTACGAATATTACAACAAGAGCAAAATTACAAACGACGCTTTACGTTGGAGATGCTGAACATTATCAATATACCAACAACTATGAATTTTAAGAGCGATGTAGAGAGTGGCTGTGCAAAACAATATAGATATCTAGTTAATAAGAGCAGAACATACTCAAATTCAGTGCAATCATGACGATGGTAGTAAACACTACATAGCTAATAAGAATTTTTGTGTAATTTTTTATTTTTTATTACAAGTTTAGTAAGTTCTTGTTGCTATTGTTATTACTGTTATTACTGTTTGGATTTTTGTGATCTTTATGTTTATATTGATGTTTTAAACTTATGTATATTGTTGATTTGTTTTTAGACTATCCCTGATGATGATATTCAAGGAATATCGAAATATTGGAGTTATTTAAATTAATGAAATAAAAAACATTTATTAAAAAACCTATGACCTCGAGCTTGAGTATTTATTTCTTTTGAGATTCCATTAAGAAAAGGTCGAATAAAAAACCATATTTTATTATTATCAAAAAGTAATTTCAATTTTTGGGAATACAAAATTTTAATTTCAAAAGATTTTGTTATTCGTGCTTAATTCCCAGTTTTTATTACTGATAAAAACACTTGAAATTTATTGTTGATGGGATAAGCTATTCCTATGCGCATTTCACTGGTTGCTTAGGCCAGATCATCAGGAAACTTCATCCATACCGTTTTAGAAAAACTAAAGATATTAAACCAAATAAAACTGTTAAGCGTATAAGACTTATAGCAACAGTTCTACTTGTAATAATATCAAAGCTTAAACAAAACACATCAACAATAAACAGTGGGTTTATCTCATCTTACATTCCCCACTACAATTAGTTGAAATTCTCTCAACATTAATTGTAGTTGTAAGTAGGTTAAGAAAAACAAAATAAAAACAACAACAACAACTTTACAAAAGATGTTGACAATTAAGTGTTTTTTTAGGCCGTGCACTGCCTGTTTATTATCAAAAAGTAATTTCAATTTTTGGGAATACAAAATTTTAATTTCAAAAGATTTTGTTATTCGTGCTTAATTCCCAGTTTTTATTACTGATAAAAACACTTGAAATTTATTGTTGATGGGATAAGCTATTCCTATGCGCATTTCACTGGTTGCTTAGGCCAGATCATCAGGAAACTTCATCCATACCGTTTTAGAAAAACTAAAGATATTAAACCAAATAAAACTGTTAAGCGTATAAGACTTATAGCAACAGTTCTACTTGTAATAATATCAAAGCTTAAACAAAACACATCAACAATAAACAGTGGGTTTATCTCATCTTACATTCCCCACTACAATTAGTTGAAATTCTCTCAACATTAATTGTAGTTGTAAGTAGGTTAAGAAAAACAAAATAAAAACAACAACAACAACTTTACAAAAGATGTTGACAATTAAGTGTTTTTTTAGGCCGTGCACTGCCTGTTTATTATCAAAAAGTAATTTCAATTTTTGGGAATACAAAATTTTAATTTCAAAAGATTTTGTTATTCGTGCTTAATTCCCAGTTTTTATTACTGATAAAAACACTTGAAATTTATTGTTGATGGGATAAGCTATTCCTATGCGCATTTCACTGGTTGCTTAGGCCAGATCATCAGGAAACTTCATCCATACCGTTTTAGAAAAACTAAAGATATTAAACCAAATAAAACTGTTAAGCGTATAAGACTTATAGCAACAGTTCTACTTGTAATAATATCAAAGCTTAAACAAAACACATCAACAATAAACAGTGGGTTTATCTCATCTTACATTCCTCACTACAATTAGTTGAAATTCTCTCAACATTAATTGTAGTTGTAAGTAGGTTAAGAAAAACAAAATAAAAACAACAACAACAACTTTACAAAAGATGTTGACAATTAAGTGTTTTTTTAGGCCGTGCACTGCCTGTTTATTATCAAAAAGTAATTTCAATTTTTGGGAATACAAAATTTTAATTTCAAAAGATTTTGTTATTCGTGCTTAATTCCCAGTTTTTATTACTGATAAAAACACTTGAAATTTATTGTTGATGGGATAAGCTATTCCTATGCGCATTTCACTGGTTGCTTAGGCCAGATCATCAGGAAACTTCATCCATACCGTTTTAGAAAAACTAAAGATATTAAACCAAATAAAACTGTTAAGCGTATAAGACTTATAGCAACAGTTCTACTTGTAATAATATCAAAGCTTAAACAAAACACATCAACAATAAACAGTGGGTTTATCTCATCTTACATTCCTCACTACAATTAGTTGAAATTCTCTCAACATTAATTGTAGTTGTAAGTAGGTTAAGAAAAACAAAATAAAAACAACAACAACAACTTTACAAAAGATGTTGACAATTAAGTGTTTTTTTAGGCCGTGCACTGCCTGTTTATTATCAAAAAGTAATTTCAATTTTTGGGAATACAAAATTTTAATTTCAAAAGATTTTGTTATTCGTGCTTAATTCCCAGTTTTTATTACTGATAAAAACACTTGAAATTTATTGTTGATGGGATAAGCTATTCCTATGCGCATTTCACTGGTTGCTTAGGCCAGATCATCAGGAAACTTCATCCATACCGTTTTAGAAAAACTAAAGATATTAAACCAAATAAAACTGTTAAGCGTATAAGACTTATAGCAACAGTTCTACTTGTAATAATATCAAAGCTTAAACAAAACACATCAACAATAAACAGTGGGTTTATCTCATCTTACATTCCTCACTACAATTAGTTGAAATTCTCTCAACATTAATTGTAGTTGTAAGTAGGTTAAGAAAAACAAAATAAAAACAACAACAACAACTTTACAAAAGATGTTGACAATTAAGTGTTTTTTTAGGCCGTGCACTGCCTGTTTATTATCAAAAAGTAATTTCAATTTTTGGGAATACAAAATTTTAATTTCAAAAGATTTTGTTATTCGTGCTTAATTCCCAGTTTTTATTACTGATAAAAACACTTGAAATTTATTGTTGATGGGATAAGCTATTCCTATGCGCATTTCACTGGTTGCTTAGGCCAGATCATCAGGAAACTTCATCCATACCGTTTTAGAAAAACTAAAGATATTAAACCAAATAAAACTGTTAAGCGTATAAGACTTATAGCAACAGTTCTACTTGTAATAATATCAAAGCTTAAACAAAACACATCAACAATAAACAGTGGGTTTATCTCATCTTACATTCCCCACTACAATTAGTTGAAATTCTCTCAACATTAATTGTAGTTGTAAGTAGGTTAAGAAAAACAAAATAAAAACAACAACAACAACTTTACAAAAGATGTTGACAATTAAGTGTTTTTTTAGGCCGTGCACTGCCTGTTTATTATCAAAAAGTAATTTCAATTTTTGGGAATACAAAATTTTAATTTCAAAAGATTTTGTTATTCGTGCTTAATTCCCAGTTTTTATTACTGATAAAAACACTTGAAATTTATTGTTGATGGGATAAGCTATTCCTATGCGCATTTCACTGGTTGCTTAGGCCAGATCATCAGGAAACTTCATCCATACCGTTTTAGAAAAACTAAAGATATTAAACCAAATAAAACTGTTAAGCGTATAAGACTTATAGCAACAGTTCTACTTGTAATAATATCAAAGCTTAAACAAAACACATCAACAATAAACAGTGGGTTTATCTCATCTTACATTCCTCACTACAATTAGTTGAAATTCTCTCAACATTAATTGTAGTTGTAAGTAGGTTAAGAAAAACAAAATAAAAACAACAACAACAACTTTACAAAAGATGTTGACAATTAAGTGTTTTTTTAGGCCGTGCACTGCCTGTTTATTATCAAAAAGTAATTTCAATTTTTGGGAATACAAAATTTTAATTTCAAAAGATTTTGTTATTCGTGCTTAATTCCCAGTTTTTATTACTGATAAAAACACTTGAAATTTATTGTTGATGGGATAAGCTATTCCTATGCGCATTTCACTGGTTGCTTAGGCCAGATCATCAGGAAACTTCATCCATACCGTTTTAGAAAAACTAAAGATATTAAACCAAATAAAACTGTTAAGCGTATAAGACTTATAGCAACAGTTCTACTTGTAATAATATCAAAGCTTAAACAAAACACATCAACAATAAACAGTGGGTTTATCTCATCTTACATTCCTCACTACAATTAGTTGAAATTCTCTCAACATTAATTGTAGTTGTAAGTAGGTTAAGAAAAACAAAATAAAAACAACAACAACAACTTTACAAAAGATGTTGACAATTAAGTGTTTTTTTAGGCCGTGCACTGCCTGTTTATTATCAAAAAGTAATTTCAATTTTTGGGAATACAAAATTTTAATTTCAAAAGATTTTGTTATTCGTGCTTAATTCCCAGTTTTTATTACTGATAAAAACACTTGAAATTTATTGTTGATGGGATAAGCTATTCCTATGCGCATTTCACTGGTTTATCAGTAATAAAAACTGGGAATTAAGCACGAATAACAAAATCTTTTGAAATTAAAATTTTGTATTCCCAAAAATTGAAATTACTTTTTGATAATAAACAGGCAGTGCACGGCCTAAAAAAACACTTAATTGTCAACATCTTTTGTAAAGTTGTTGTTGTTGTTTTTATTTTGTTTTTCTTAACCTACTTACAACTACAATTAATGTTGAGAGAATTTCAACTAATTGTAGTGAGGAATGTAAGATGAGATAAACCCACTGTTTATTGTTGATGTGTTTTGTTTAAGCTTTGATATTATTACAAGTAGAACTGTTGCTATAAGTCTTATACGCTTAACAGTTTTATTTGGTTTAATATCTTTAGTTTTTCTAAAACGGTATGGATGAAGTTTCCTGATGATCTGGCCTAAGCAACCAGTGAAATGCGCATAGGAATAGCTTATCCCATCAACAATAAATTTCAAGTGTTTTTATCAGTAATAAAAACTGGGAATTAAGCACGAATAACAAAATCTTTTGAAATTTTTAAACTATTTTTACTTTTTTTTTAATGAAAACAAACCTTAAATGTCAATGAGGTACGTTGAATGTGGCCGTTTCTACATTGTACTCAGTTTGAGGTAAAGCGAATTAAAATTCGCCTTGGTTTGAGGTATGTTCAGAGGATTCTATGTGATTTATGAAGTGATTTAGTTGTAATCATGTCAATTTGAAGTGATTAACAAATCACTTCAATGTATGGGTAATCATCTCGATTTTGAAGTGATTAGAGCTTAATCACGTTCGAACTGCTTAAACGCGTTTAAGAAGCCAAATGTGAACATACTATAAGATATACTTTAGAGCAAATACTCAATTTTAAATATGCTTCCTTAACATCTGTAGACGTAGAAAGAACTTTTTCTATGTACAAGAACTTGCTGACTCCAAACTAGGCTTGCCAGATATGAAATCCATAAAAACAGTACATCGGGAAAAAAAACGGCAGTACATTAATGTAAAAAGAAGTACAATTTTTTTTTATTTTATTAACTTAAAATTCAGTACATCAAAAACAATTTTGAGTTCTTTTATTCCTGTTTCAATATAAATTCCCAAGCGAAAATTTTAAATTTATTTTGAAAAACAGGCAGTTAATGTAACTATAAACAAAAAATATAAAATTCAATGCATAGCAAAGAGCACAAAATAAGAAATCTTTTTTTTTTTAATATAAAACCCCTTATTCATAAAAAATAAAACAGGTTTATAAGAGGTTTATGAAACGAATTTACTATGAAAATTTGTTAAATAAACCTTTTAAAAACCTGTTTTATTTTTAACGAATAAGGCCATAAGTATTTAATATACTTATGCAGTGACATCTTTAAATTTGTCAGATGTTTCAAATTAAATGTTTAAAACAAAAACGCTTTGTTTATTTTTATAAAAATATTAATATTAATTTTCAATTTTATGTTACGTGTTTGTTAAACAATTTAATTATTCTAATTTTACAATTTAATAATTCTAATTTAAGAATTAAATTAATGTAAATTTAAAAAATTACAAATATTTATCACTTTTTTTGTTCTTAACAATGCCATTTTTTATTTATTTAAAATAAGTTTTTATTATTAATTCACTTCGCTCTTTTCTCCAAAAAGAAAATTTTTTTCAGTTGTTTGAATGAGGAAGTGAAAATACAAATAAAAAATACGAAACAGTTTTGGTACAACAAGTAAGCTTTTACGGCTCGATGGTTTTTTTTAATCTTTTAACTGCAGGCGACATTGAGTTGGTACATGACGCAGCATTTCAAACCATTTCAAATCGCAAAACTTAAACATTTCTTTCAGGTTTGCAGTGTTTTTAATTCGAAAATTTGTCGAAATTTGGTTTTTTGCACTTTTAATACAATATGCACAAAACATGTTTTATTTTGTGCAAAAAAAGTACAAAATGAAGTACAAAAGCTAAAAAAAAGTACAATTACGTACTTCTTTAATGGTTATGCAGTAAGCAGTACAAATGGTAAAAAAAAGTACGCGTACTTCTGAAAACAGTACGTCTGGCAAGCCTACTCCAAACAGACATAGTTTTCCTTTCGAAAATTTACTGCATCAACTTATAATTTACTATAACAACGTATTAAATGAATTAGGCGGAAAATAAACAAGTTTAAGTTGCTTTTTTTTTAATTTTAGCAGCTTATTTTCATGTTTTTAAACGCTTTTTTTAAGAGCTTAAAACTGTTTTTTTAGTGCTTTTTTTTGGTTGCCCTAGTTATGACATTATAACTAACGACGTAATCTCTCTTGATAGTCTTCGACATGAGATACAGAAACACTTTTTTCTCACGGTGGAATATTTTGCCTTACATCTTTTCGATGCGAGAAGTTCTCGCTATATTTACAGAACATAGGTACTGGGTAGTATATTAACTAAAGATGGCGGTTTAGAAGATGATATCGTAAACAGAATAAATAAAGCCAGAGTAGCGTTCCACGGTTTACACAAGATATGGAGATCTAACTATATATCCCGAAAAAACGAAAAGACGTATATTCAACTGCAGTGTTACGTCGGTTCTACTATACGGTTGCACAACCTGGGGTACAATTAATTCAGTATTTTGTCATAAAATTATGTATATATTAATCAAATTCAATACAGGTGGCAGCGAAAAGCCTGCTTACCTTGACAGTTCAAAGCGATTTGTTTTGGTATTACATTGTTTGTTTAGAAATGGTTGACATTTCGTGGTATACAATGAAAAAAACATCTGTTACTTCTGTTGTTTTTGTATTGTTGTAGTATTTAAATCAAAATCGATGAAGATTTCTAGTTAAATTTTTTTGAAATTCCTGATTTTAATATAAGTTCAGATGCAGATAAGTTTTACTTATAGTATGAAGTAAATAGAACGAAAAAATTTAATAAACTTTAAGCACTGGATCGTTTTCAAAGTTTGCTCGATTTAAATTTCACTCCAATTCGATTTTCAGAATATGGCTGATAACTATTTGTTTAGCGACATATACTATACATTTTGTATTGTTATTTGCACACCTAAATAACTCGAGTACTTTAGCTGTAAGTAAACATGCTTGAAACATTTTGCAACTTTCTTCACAATTTTCTCTTTATAAAATTGTGGCCTTTTTCGGTTAAAGAAATGGTTTCTTCTGAGTAAAGATTATTAAAAATACCTTAAGTTCTTTCACAAAAGGTATTGCTAATTGGCATGAATAATAATCGAGATCAATTTATATAAATACTATATTAATTTCGTTCAAAGCCGACTTTATTAATAGAGAATAGATATGTATTACAAAATTCAGTTTATCTTCAATCATATAACAGGGTGTATTATATATCTAAGTAGCTCAGTCTTGGTACACTGAGCATAACCGCTTTACAACAATAGATTGTGTACGTTATTTTTTTACAGCATTTTTGAAAACCTGGACCGAATTATGTTATTTGGAATGTCTTTCGCAAATTAAAAATGTTTTCTTTACTATTTTTTTTCTTAGTATAAGATTTCGTTTTGTTCAAAATATTAATTGAATTATTAAAAAACTAATTTTTCAAAACGGAATAAAGTTTTTTTAACTGGATAAATTGTATTTTAGCTAGTACCTGGACAAGACCCAAAAAAAACTGGACAATCCAGGCCATTCCAGGCCGCCTGGCAACCCTACGTACAACACAACATAAAATTTTCTGGCCAAATTTGATGAAAAATGAGCAGTTGCTGTCAATATAAATGGTCGTGGGTAGGCTACATGCTCCGAAGACCCGGAAATGCTATCACAAGCGCCGCCTTGGAATGGAAATGCCCTTGTTACACCTGGCAACGAGCCCTAGTAAAAGAATGCCAAATGACAAATAAATCAAGGAGTCAAATAAAATTCCATCGCCAATAACCGTCATGAATGGAGAAGATTCGTTGGTGCCCTATGTTCTACTACATAACTTTCTTTTAATTAATTCACAAACTTTTTGTATAATTATTATGAATAAAGGCAACAAAAAAAAATTATATATCAATATAAACATTTAGAAGGAAATTTGGGCATTTAGAGCTATTTTTTGGAGTGGTATTTGTAAAACAAGATTTTTATGATTTCTGAGTACGAGTTTTGAGTACGAGTCGTACTCAAAAATTCAAGTAGGAAAAACACCAGCGTTGCCGTTTTTGGTTACTTTTTTTCTCAATGTGTACTTGTGTACTTTTTTTCTATTTTAGTTATTTTTTTTAACTGAAAAGTAACCAATTTTTTGTCTTACTTGAGTGTAAGACGATTAAGATCTGCACTTCTAGGTTAAATACCGACAAACTTTTTTTACCAATTCACTCATACTTCTTAAAATAAAATCTAATTTGCTTTCACTCTCTTTTTTCAAGTTGAGTGCTTAAATTTTCGTTCAAGGAAACAGCTAATCGAAATCTGTATGTGCATATTTTTCGATTGTCTTTATAAGTTGTTTCCTTGATGACATTTTGAAAATAAATTGATATAAAAACATTTCTTCCAATTTTTGTAAGTTTTGACAAGCAGTATGTGTAAACAACATGAAAGAAAGAGTTGTGTGGCTGCGGGGTTAGTACAACCATTACCCACTTCGATTTTCTGGACATATATAATTGTGTATATTATTGATACTTTCAATATTTATACTATTTATACCCACACCACAATAGTGGAGGTGGCATTATTTAGATTAAATTGGCACAAAAAATATTTTACTGCAAATTAAGTTTTTTTCGAATCAGTTCACACTTTCTCATAGCTACCATCCATAATAGCTTCAACTTCCTTTTAAAGGTTAACATTTATAAAGAATTCAGCGACTGTCCCCAAGGTCGCTTGAAGACAAAAAATCTCATATTATTAATAATATCTAGATAATAGGCGGGACAAATAACTCTTATATGAATTTTAACCTCTTAACATAACTTTGTTTTTCTTAGCCGATCCCTGCCCATCATTTCCAAATAAGGTAAAATCTTGAAAATTCGTAAATACTAAATTCTTGGGGCTTTTCCGATTATAATTTTAAGATTATTTTCATTGAATGGAACTGTTATTAAATTGTTGAATATTTTGTTTTGAAATAAGCTATTTTTTAATTTTTTTGGGGCATATTTTTAACAATTTCCTAGCCTATGCGCATAAAACGCGTTTTTAGGGCATATTTCTGGTTTCCTTGCTTATATATAATATTTTTAAGCTGGTGTGCATATAAAATATTGTTTTTAATTAAAAAATATTTTGGTTACTTTTTATTGCCTTTGGTTACTTTATTTTTACATTTTGGTTGAAAATTTGTTTTGGTCGTGGCAACACTGAATAACACTAAAACGTTCTCAAAACAATCCTAAATGGGATTACTTTCGAAAATCAATCCCAGAATTTCTTGAAATAAGTATAAAATTCTTAAATCAAGTAAAAAAAAAAGATATAACTTTTTTTTATGTTTAACCCTCCGGCTTAAGCATGTTTTGATTTTCTATACACATTGAAAAAAGGTCTGTCCAGACTCATGTGTGCCACGAATGGCTAAAAAGTAAATTTGAACTCTTGCTTCTCATTTAGTTTATATTTTTGTTTAAATATGTACATACGATTTCTTAAGTCAAAACCATATCGTGCATGATGTTAGTGTTTTATTATTCTGTATGGTGTAAAACGGGTAAGTAAGTCAATCATAATAACTTTTTCTTTCTAATTTCTTTTTTGGGTTTTTTCAAGCACGAATTCTGGATAAAATCAAATTTATGATACTTAGTTTTACTTAAATTAATCTCATTTTGGATTATTTTAAATACAAATTCGAATTAAAACAATTTTTATAATTCTTGAATCATGCGCATTTTGAGATTGATTCAATCTTAGTTTTACTTAAATCAATCTCATTTTCGGTTTATTTCAAGTACAAAATCGGGATTGTATATGGATAATTAAAGTATTTGAGTACGGATGGATTGATTTGTCTTTTGAGTGTCCCCTAACTTTTATTTTAGGTGTTCATACTGCCCTGTTATACAACTTTAGTACTTACTTTGTTTGTAGAACCAATGTTAAGAAAGTATTACATGTATAAACTGTAACATATTTTTCTCAGAAAATAAATCGCCATTTAATAAAGTTGTTACAACTCTTTAAAATTTCAATTATGTAATTTTCATCTTCCTCATTACCAACTCATTTTGGTACTCTCAGATGATCCGATTTTTTTTTTTAAATAACGTCCGATATGTTTAAAGTGTGCCAATTAACGTTGTCTAATTTTGCATCTTCTCTTATGCGTATAACTGAACATAACAGTTCTGTTTTTATTTTCTTAGTTCTTAGCAAGGTCTTGGTCCAATAGGAGTTTGCCTCGCTGAATTTTCTGAATAGCTGATGGTTTTTTGTTCCAATGTCTGAGAAAACATTCTCTAAAGCACGACAATGATTTTTGTAGTGTGGCGAAATTTTTTTTGTTGATGGTATGATCAGAGAACCAAACTTCGCTCTAAGCATCACATACAAATTTACAAATAAAAAATAATTGCAATTGATATTTCGGAATAAGTATAAAAGACAAAGGAAACAGAATTCCAGCGAGCATTACTGAGTGCTGGCACTGCTAATTAGTAATTGCGTCTGATGCGAAAACTTTTATGTGATATAAAAAAAAAAAATATGCTCTATTTGACTATGCTTTGCCATTTTTCCTATTTGCAAAAAGTGTAAAAAGTTATATGTATATGTATGTATTTTTCTTGAAACACTTAAAAATTGAATATTTACTTGAATTGATGTGTCGTCTTAATTTCCAAGCAACTACATTGCACCCTCGGGTTGTGCAACCCTCAGAAAACGCAACTCCTAATCTATTGCAACCGTTAGTTTTCAGTTAAAAAGTGTGCATGCTTGTAAGTTGAACACTTGTACAAGAGTGACAAAAAACTAGTTAGAGTGCTGTATTCAGCTGTGCCGAATCTTTGATACCCTCCACCGACAGTTCGAATATTTCAGGATTGATATCTATATGATGTCTATTTATCATTAATTTATCTTAATAAAAACAGACATCAGCATTAAAATTGGTTCCGCCTTAGACCTATATTAAATTATTGACCAACAATCTTGAGTAAAATATCTTTTTTTTTTTTTTTCTCATTATTTTTTATTGAATCTTCATATATTAAATATGTCCTGCCAGTGCCAGACAAAAATTTTCTTCATCACGGGTTGTGTTCACTTATATAGGTGTTTATTGCTCATCTAATTGGGTAAGTGCTGCAGTGTCTCTTCTTCTTAAGCGAGTGTGGCCGCCATGGTTTAAAATATTTCGAGCTAGTGGATTTGGGTGTTGTTCAAGCCTTTTTAAATATTTTACTGCATATTTTGTAATCATAGTTTTTACTAAAGGAACATTGAGATCCTTGTGAATATTTGAGTTTTTAACATACCAAGGGGAAGCTGTGATTATTCGAAGAAGTTTATTTTGGCGCCTTTGAATTTTTTCGATATTAGAGGCCGAGGCAGTGCCCCATAGTTGAATTCCGTAGCACCAGATTGGCTTTAAGATGGAGTTGTAAAGTAAAAGTTTGCAGTCAAGACTTAGGACAGAGTTTCTTCCAATAAGCCAATGAATTTGGATGGCTTTTAGTTTCATTTGAGATAATTTTGGCTCTATATGGCTTTTCCACGTTAAACGGCGATCTAGATGAATACCGAGGTATTTTACATGCGAATTTTGAGGCACTAAATGATTATTGATTTTAATAGGGGGGCATGTTTCCCGACGCAAGGTAAATGTTACATATACGCATTTTTGCTCATTGACCTTTATCCTCCATTGCTTTAGCCACAGTTCGAGTTGCAATATATGATCCTGTAGGTATCGAGATGCTTCTTGACTGTTTTCGTGCACGCTTAGAAAAGCTGTGTCATCAGCAAATGTTGAAGTTTGGGTGCAGTTGTTTATTGGCATATCCGAAGTATATATTAAGTATAAAAGTGGGCCCAGGATGCTTCCCAGAGGGACTCCAGCTTCAATTGGTTGAGGAGAGCTTAAATAATCACCTTCTTTGATAATAAACTTTCGACCGACTAAGTAGCTTTCTAACAGCTTGTGTGTGTTTACTGGTAAGTTTAGCTTCAATTTATGTAATAAGCCTTCATGCCAGACTTTGTCAAAAGCTTGAGAAACATCGATGAAGAGAGCGGAACAATATTTTCTTTCTTCAAAGGCTTTTCTTATTGCGTTTACTATACGATGGGTTTGCTCAATTGTGCTGTGTTCTCTTCTAAAGCCGAATTAGTGGTTAGGAATACATCTGTTTTCATTTAGAATTGGGGTTAATTTTGACGCTAACAGCTTTGATATATTTGAAAGTAAACTTATAGGCCTATATGACTCAACTTTTGTGTGATCCTTTCGTGGTTTAGGTATCATGATGACTAAGGAAACCTTCCACTTTTGAGGATAGTATTCCAGGCGTAAAATAGCATTAAAAATTAAAAGAATAATTCTCCTTGCTATGCTGGGTAGTTCCAAAAGCATTTTGTTGCTGATCTTATCAAAACCAGGAGCCTTCTTGGGGTTTAAATCACAAATAGCCTTTTCGATTTCTCTTATCTCAAATCTTAGGGGAACAGCTGCTCTAGCAGCAACAGGTGGTAACTCGACCGCCATATCGTGAGATATGTTTGGGGTAAATACGTGTTTTAAATGATTAACAAACAGATTTCCTTTTTCAACATCATTTCTTGCCCAACTTCCATTCAAGTTTCTTAATGGCGGATTAGAGACAATTGGCCTTTTGAGATTTCTAGCTGCACGCCATAATGAGTAGTCTGATTGTGGAGTTGCATCAAGTTCCTTAAGATATTTTTCCAGAGAAGCCGTTTTCTGAGTCTGCAGTAACTTTCTCAGCCTTTTTGTACAGTCTTTTAGTAAGGTTTTAAGTTGAGGGGATCTGTGCAATTGCCACTCTCTACGAGCTCTCCTTTTTTCAGACAAGAGACGCTCGACATCTGAGGAATATATTTTATTATTTTTGGTTTTTTTGAGGGCAATACTGGAATGTTGAACAGCTAGTTTTAGAAAACTGTCAAAATTGACAATAGAGCGATCTATATACTCCGGTGTGCTAAGCGGAATATTTTCAGTGCAATGGGTACTGAGATATTTTTTATATTTTAACCAATTTATATGTGTAGCTGACGTCGCTATGTGACCAGAGGGAGATTCAATTCTATTGGTGTTTTTTATAGTAACAATTGTAGGTGTGTGATCAGAGGATAATTCTATGGAAGCTTCAACGTAAATCGTTTCTGTGGGGATGTTTTTAACCACGCCAAAATCGATGACATCTGGAATTTTTTGCGGATCAGCAGGCCAATATGTTGGTTGGCCGCTCGCGACAACATTTAAATTCATTTTAGAGATTGTATTAAACAAAACACGACCCTTTGGTGTTATAAGTCGTGACCCCCAGAAGGTATGTTTTGCGTTGTAATCGCCAGCAGCCAGGAAACAGGGCCCCAGTGACTTATAATATTTGTAATATTGGCTTTCTGATATTGCAAATTTAGGTGGTGAATATAGAGATGAAATTACTATGATTCGATTTAGCTCTTCGACACAAATATTCGTAGCTTGGAGATAATCTTCACGATGATCACACATTGGGTATTGTTTAATTCGGTTTTTTATTAATATAGCAGAACCTCCACAAGCTCTATCTCGAGGGTCCTTGGTATCATATAGAGTATAACCATTAATTTTAAACGTATTTCTTGAGGTCAAATGAGTTTCAGAAACCATCATGACATCAATTTGTTTATTTTTAAGAAAGTATTCTAATTCATTTTTATGTTGGCGGATGCCGTTTGCGTTCCAAAAACAAATTTTTAAACAGTTCATGGCTTGTTAAGAATAGCTTGCAATAACATCGATTGCATTCTAAGAATTTCCTGCATCATATTACCCATTGTGTTTGTAAAATTAATTTACTGTTTGCCCTAATGTTTCCATGGTTTTTTCTAGACGACTTAGATTAGAAACTGGAGTTTCGTCATTTCTTGACGAAGCGCCTTGCATTGGTTCATTGTTTGATTTTAAAACGTTAGCATTAGAGGTTCTGTTACTACTAGGCTGCGGAGCCTGAAGATCATTACTGTTTACTTGATTCGTTACCTGCATTTGAGGGGGATTAGTTTTCGGTCCAACCGACTGCTTGACGATAGTATATACAGGGCATCCTCTATAATTGGCAGTGTGATTACCACCACAGTTGCTGCATTTTTTTACGTTGGGGTCGGTTTTAGACTTATCGCAAAGAACTGTACCGTGTAGCTCACCACATACTACGCAAACAGGGGGTAAGTAGCAGTATGCCTTAGTATGGCCAAATTCTTGGCAGTTCAAACATTGAACGGGACCACCTCTCTTGTGCGGCTCCTCTATAGTTACTTTTCTGTACAGAATGTATTTTAAATCATAGATGGGATGCGTTTCATTTTTTTTAAGCTTAACGTCGCCGGGTTCAAACTCCACTCGAAAAAGTGGTTGGGGAATTTTTTCTCTATTTTTAATGTTTGCTACATGTTTTACCTTGAAGCCTTTTTCCTCTAGGAATGTTTTTACCTCTTCTGGGTCCACACATGAGTCAATACCCTTAATCACTACCTGAAGACCTTTACTGCTTTTCAGTTGGTATGTACAAAAATTTTTTTTTAGTGCCTCAAAGTTGTTTATTATTTTTCGAAAATCATTCTCATGATTGACTTGAATTTTTGTCTCGTTTATACTACCACGCTTGATAGCCGCTACGTAAAACGAATTTTCACCTATCACTGATATCAAACTCTTTATGAGCTCATTTGAATTTTGTTCCCTAAGATATATCGGGGGAGGCTTTGACGATTTTATGACGTTTGGTGCTTCAGAGGATTCATCCTCCAGAATTGCAAAACGATTTTGAGTATTTATTTTATCAAAAGTTGGTACTTTTGAGGCCGAAGCAACTGCTGCAGAGGTAGGGCTGTGTCCCCGTTTGAGCACTGTTATGTACCTGTCCATACCAACTTGTACTGTAGGCTTTTGAGAAATTTTTACTTGAGTTACTGAATTGTCCATAGCGGCTGTTTTGGGGTTAACCGTATCATCACTTATTAAAGTTTTTTTTTGGCTCTGCGGCAGCGCTTGCAGTTAACAAACTTGTTATTGTATTACGATCGACCGTATTTGTAAACAAAGAGGGTGAGAGGGAACGCGTTCGAGTAATAGGTTTAGCCGTTAAGTAATTGCTATCATCGATTCTTTTTTTTGTTTCTACTTTTGTTTCGTCAACACTCACTGTAACATAAGCATTTCTTTCATTATGTTTTATTGTTTTTGCATTGTACGCATTCATAAGAGTTTTTTTTTTATTTTACAGTTTGTTTAATTGTGCTCTTCTTGTTATTTGTTGTTAAAAACCCCGATAATAAAAAAGAAGAATAAACTAAAACAAGAAATGTTTTTGCTTAAAATGTATGTATGTATGTTTATGTATGTATGTTCATACATAATTTTTTTTTATTAAATTGTAACTTTTATTATTTTAATTATTGACGTTTATGTTCACAAATTAAAAATTATTTTCAAGCTTCCAATTCGCTGATATTATATTATTTATTTAATAAATAATATTATGATTTTATAACAACGTATTTAAGTATGTTAAAAGAAAACAAAAACCGTATGCCGAGTTAAAAAAAAAAAAAAACACGTCTGCATTCAACGAGCACTGTGATAAAACGAGTAAAATATCTTGATTCGTAACAGTTTAAGCCGAACTTAAATGATTTTCAGATGGAAGGCGGATTTATATTGGAGCCATGGTAAGTTATGAACCAAGCATCCCAAAATTCCGCAGAGTGATTTCTGGTATTAAAAAACATACATTTCAATACAGTGGTGAAATTAGTTTTAGCGTTTACAGTTAATTTCAGAAGGCTGTTAAATATGGGATCTAAGATAAATTATGGAACGTGTATCACAAAATTGCATGACATTTTTTCTGCCGATATGAAACTAAGTTGGAAGAAAGTTCACCACAATAAATATATCTGCTACGGTTTTAGACGTATTTAATTAATTAGCCAGAGTTGTATGGGGCCTATAGTAAATTATGGACCGATCATCACGAAATTGTTTAGTGCTATTTCTAGTCCTATAAAACTGTGAAGTTTTCAATTTTATTCTGATACCATTATAAATTACGGTTTTAGGCGTACTAAACTGCTTTTCGGGAGAAATATCGGGCGTAAGGTAAATTATGGACCAATCTTCGCGAATTGCGCCATTTTTTATGATTTTTTTAAATTTTCACCTTTTTGCTGTTTTTGCTCATCTTGCACAGATACATATGATAGAAACCCTTTCGTCAGTCATTAAATGTTTTGGTTCTACGTAGATATTTTTTATTTAAATTATTACATCTAAAACTAATATTACCTGTGTATGTGCGAAACAGTAAGTAACGGCTTTTAACCACCTGTGCAGCAGCTAAATGACGTTATTTTATGGAGCAAAATAAATGTACCTGTTTTGCATAACTTTTAAAATTATTAACAAAAATAATATTTAATAAATAATCAAATCTGCGCTCCAGGTACTTAGTTTTTTTACTATATATTGCGGTTATTGCAAAAAATTGTTATCAGAACTATTTTGAAGCTTCGAGAGTAAAATGGAAAAAGTGTATACGAAATTAGAGTTATTCCAAATTATAAAAGAATGTCAAGGAGATAGTGGCATATTAGTAGTAAATCAGTGCTTAAAGAAATTCAAATATTTTTTTTAAATATTTTGGGATTCAGCACAAAGAAAAAAGGATCGATTTGTAAGCATGCTGCAAGGAACATTGACAATACCTATATTTGGGCGTTCGTCTTCAAAACGACTACAAAAGCCGTTGTTGAATTGACCGAAAGAAGTAAGAGAAGACAAACTGAAATCTTGCGAACTCAATGCGATGCTGATTTGTTGATGCATGTTGTCCAAACACAACTACAAACTCATGAAAAAAAATGCCTCAGGTCTGCTTAAAGAAATTGTGTCTTCTACGACAAGAGCTACAAAGTTTAAAAACCATACAAAGCTGCACAAGAGGATAAAGTAAAATAGCTAACCCCTCTAACAGCCATACCTAAACAAGAGCGGAAAGCGTTTTCTAGTTGTGAAAAATCCTCATGCCCATACAATTTGTATGTAGCATACCGAAACAACGCGGCGGCAACGCAACGGTAGCGCTTTACAATTGGAAAATCCGATTTTGACAACGCTTTTAATAGTGAAGTTAGTTGCAAAAGACAACAACAAATGTAAAAAAAATTAAAAAAAGAAGAAATATATAAATAAAATAACTTTGTTATTGGAAAATGGAGGTAAGAACAGTTTTAAAAATTATTAAAGGCTTAAATCTTTTTTACCAACGCAGCTCCAATAAAAATGTACAGATGGTAATAGAAAATCGAAAATAAGAAGAAAATGTAATACGGAAATAGTCTTGGAAACGAATATTTATCGAGTTATGGACTTTAAGGAATTTTTCACTACATATCTAAACCTATTACTCGAACGCGTTCCCTCTCACCCTCTTTGTTTACAAATACGGTCGATCGGTGTGTAGATCGGCAGTGTAGTCAAAATGTTTGAAAATCGCCACGTGGGGCGAGACATCTCTTAATATGGCAGCCCTGATTATATTGGGTGGTATTATTGATTCCGCACGGAAAGGAAAATTCGACGGAAATAAATATCGATCGATATGCAAATTGCAATTATTCATTCCTGCGGTATAAGCTTTTCGCAATAAATTTTTAACATCCCTGTTTTATTAAATTCTGAGTTGATATTAGCTCTGTTTCTTTACTTTTTGGGTAAAGATCGTGCAAATGACTATCATATATATTATTTGTAAAACATTTTTTTTTTGTCGGTTGCAAATATCTCCCATACCACCGCCTCAAATTTAATGAATGATATCTCATTTTAAAGCTTATTTCTAACACTAATGACGAAAAATAATTAGAAATTTAAAAATTAATATTTTCATTGATAGAAATTATATTTTATATTAAACTGCATGATAATACTGTTGTCATTATGATTATATGTTTTTGTTCAAATGTGGTAATACAGGGTCGCTTAATAGTAATGCAAAAATGACAACTAACGGTGCGAATTATTCGCACGGGTCATCTAGTCTATTTAAGAACATTATTTTATTCCACAACCCTTTTTCCAGAATTTGGATCATGAACTTTTAATCTTTCCTTTTTTGTTTTGTTTATGTTTTACTGCTGTTTGACAATTTACACAATTTGCACGAAGAAAATGTCTGGGCTGTTTCGTACAAGAAGAAGAATTTTATTCTCTTAAACCCGCTCTCATTTGCACAAATTTAAAGTACGGGAACGCGTTTCGTGCAAATTGGGATCCCGAGGGATCCCAAATTAGAGTGAAGAAAAAGAGCTATTGTGTCAGCTGTTAGTAAAAAGAACATTTTAAACGAGTTGAAATTTTTGTGAGCAATAATTTTTTTATTAAATTAATTTCTGTAAAACATACAAATAATATAACAAATAATGAATAAAAATAATTTTTTTTAAATAACAAAACTAAATGCTTTTTTTTAAATATTTCTTACATTTTTATTCCTTCCGTTAGCTTCTCGTTGTAAAATTTAAACGTAAGCAAAATGGCAAAAAATATCTACATTGCGGTTTCAATAATATGGCAATACCGCAATGGTAGAGATGATACCGCACAAACGAAATGAATAATTACAAATTTGGCTTCCGCACAAAAATTGCTTTCCGCACTTGCGGAACGGAATCAATAATACCACCCATTATGAAAATGTTTAAGGCTAGTTTTCACTATCTCACAAGTCTTACGTATTTCATAATACATTGTGAGATAGAAATCGAATGACTCACACATGAAATAAAATGCAACCCTGATCCAAAGAAAAGAAATTTTTCGAAAAACGATGAAGTCGTATGAGATGTCAAACTTTTTTCATAATACAGTAATTTTGACTTAGCTGCACAATCTCCTTTGCATGAATTTTTGTGCAGGTAAATTAAAAATGCAGCTATCTTAAATGTATTTAGCTGCCTTAATGTGCAGGTACGCAATTGTGGTTACCTGCATAAAAGTGCAGCTAAAGTAAAGTGTGGAACAGAAAAGTCGCTGTAGTACAACGTTAAAAATAGCGCTGCAAGCTGTCAAAATTTAAAAATGGCAGTTTTAAAGTTGTGTCAACCGAATGCGTTGTTTTAGTAGTCGTTGCCGTTGAAGCGCAAAATTCGAAATTTTGAACTTTTTTGCGCTACAGAGCATTCGTCAACTTCAAATACTAACCACAACCCATATGCATAAATGTAGGTACATGCAAACAAAATAAATTAATTATAATGATACCAACTTGACTTGTTTGCGATTTTTGTGTTTATAAACAGCTAAAATTGGATATTTTTTTGAAAAAGTGTCCACCATATTTTTTCATGTGTGCAGTTAACTTTGATGTTTTAAAAATATTTTAAAGCTGCCCAAAAATATGAAAAATGTGCAGGTATACAAAATGCACGTAAACAAGGATTTTGAAGAATAATTACAGAAAATATGTATTTTGGGCAGTTAAGTCAAAGTGCAGCTAACTTTAATTTTTTGTATGAAAATAATTTTGAAATGCCAAACATTTTGGGCACTTATCTTAAATGTGCAGGTAAAGAAAGTGCACTTAAAAAGTAATTTGTATGGGATTATAAAGAATAATGCCAAAAATTATCAATTTTGTGCAGTTAATCAACATAGTTAATCAACATAGTTGCGTAACAGCTTTAACTGAAGTGACTGAGAACATAAGACGTGATCTCGATAATAGAAAAGTGAACTTTTTAGTACTTCTTGATCATTCTAAGGCGTTTGACACGGTTAATCATCAAATACTGTCTTTGAAACTGAAGAATTTCTTCAACTTTTCAACAACGGCTACATCAATGTTATATTCTTACCTCACTAACCGTTTTCAGTCTGTATGTGTCAATAATAATATTTCCACGCCCATAGCAGTCTCAAGGGGAGTTCCTCAAGGTTCAATATTGGGGCCATTGCTGTTCTCCATATACGCTAATGATTTGCCACAACAACTGCAACACTGCAATATACACATGTATGCTGATGATATTCAGGTGTACCTCAGTAGCCCAGTAATCTCCGTAGCGGAGAATGTTGAAAAACTCAACCATGATCTGAACAGAATTTCCCGCTGGGCAGACAGAAACGGTTTGTGTCTTAATCCACAAAAATCAAAATTTATGATAATACATAGGAGATCGCAACATATCACCGGCATTAATGTATTGATTAACAACCAGCCTATTGAGATTGTTCAAAAAGTGAAAAATTTAGGGATAGTATTTATTTAATAACAACTTGACTTGGTCAAGTCATATTGACGCACTTGTGGCACAGACTTACCAGAAGTTAAGATCGCTTTGGGCTACACAATATTTTACACCGATCAACGTAAGGAAGCTCCTGGCTAAATCGTATTTAATTCAAGGGCTTTTGTATGGCTGTGAACTATTCGGCAAGTGTGACTCTAATAGTAAGAGGAAACTTAATGTACTTTACAATAACATTATAAGATACGTATATAGACTGCAAAGGCATGAAAGAGTATCATCGTTCTCAAAATGTCTTTATGGTGTATCTTTTGAAAACTTATTAAATATTAAAATGCTAATGTTTTTGCATAAAACCATTTCCAGTAAAGTACCAGCTAGCTTATTTAATATGATTCACTTCACAAGATCCTTGAGAGGCAAAAGGTTGATAATACCTGTGCATCGATGCCTTATATCGGAATGGCAATTTTTCATCAATGCTTCACGTCTTTGGAATTCTCTTCCTCCTAACATACAGCATGTGAGCAACGCAATACAATTCATAAAACATCTTTTTAATTTATTCAATAAATAGACCACAGGTCATAATTTTATACTTTTTAACTTAAATTTGTTTTAATTTTGAGCTTTTAATTTTTTATTGCTTTAATTTTGTACTTTTTAATTTTTATCTTGTACGTTTTAATTTTGTTTAATTTTGTACTTTTAATTTTTTTAATTTTATCTTGTACTTTTTAATTTTGTTTTAATTTTGTACTTTTTAATTTTAATTTTTTTCTTTATCAAATTGTTGTGGCTTTTTTTTTTATTAACATTAATACTCTTGCTCTATAATTAATAAATAAATACTTTAAGTCAAAAGTGCACGTAAATAAAAGGCAGTCAAGTCAAAACTACTGTACTTGTCATTTTTGTAACACATTGCATTCACACTATCATACTTTGTCGTATTACTTGAGTTTTTGACATGTATTAATACAAAGTATAATAGTGTAAACTGGCCTTTAGGCAATGTAGCAATTAGTAAAAGAAACAAGTAGGCGGTATTTTTCGTTTAGCTGCACATTCAAGTTTGCACGAAAATTCGTACAGGCACGCAAAATATTCTGTTACACAGGATTCACTTAGCAGCATAAATAGTGCCTTACCTGTACAAATTTGCCGTTATGTAAAGTTATTTTTCTTACTACAAAAATAGATTTAGGTATGCAATCGTTACAGTACTTTTCGCTTATAGTCCATTCCGCGTAAAGGCCAAAAACGGATATAAGCCAAAACTGTCATATTCACATGCAGATTTTTTCGAATTTCATACAAATTATTTGTTCTAAGGTCCATTTCGCTTGTAGTCCATTTTCGTTTAAAAGCCACATTTTCTTAGCATGCGTATATAATTCTTCATGCAAAAATGTTCGCTTATAGTCCACTCTGTTTTTTATATATTTTTAATCAACTGGCAACATGTTTTAATTTACCTTTCTGGCAATTACAGCACACGCTCGGAAATTCGATCCACTTTGTTTTTAGGGCGATTCGAGTTTCCGAGTTATTCGAATTTCTGGACGGTTTTTTTTTACAAAAATTTAGATAAATTTGACCATAAAGATATACAAAACTATACTTTTTTTTTAATTTTAGTTTATTTAACATAAAAACTATAAAAAACTTAACGAAATATAAAAAAATAACAATTCAGTTCATTTGACTTTATATAGTATGTGTAATACAAACACCAAAAAAACTGAGTTTTAAACTCTAACAACATCAAGTTGATTCTGAGAGTTCGAATTTCTGAGCGTCTACTGTATTATAAATGCCAAATTTCGCAATTTATATTTCATGACATGGTGTCTTCGTCTGACAATTTTTTGTTAAATAAACGTCCAACTTCATAAAAAAACGCTAATAAAAATAAAAGAGTTTTTTTATATAGACTTTGACGTTTGGTATAACAAAAAACTGTCAGGTGGAGACCCCATGTAATGATCCTATGAAATTGATATTTATGTTGTGTTTGATTTCGTCATCCAAGAATTAAAATGAATCTCATACGCATTTGTTTTTATTGAAATCTTTTAAAGCATTTGAATTAATTAATTAAAAAGATTTTTGTTTTAACTATTTATTTAAAATAAATCAATATTTGGTTATGTTTTAAATAAACTTTTCTTTGGTTTAAAAAGAGTGGATTTATTAAAGAAAATAATATTTATATAGTCCAAAATGTGGATTATACTAGGTTTCACTTATTATCCATAAAATGGCTTATAAAAAAAATCGGTTATAGTCCAAATTCGCTTATAGTCCACAAAAGTTGTGCAACTATAGTAGTGGACTATAAGCGAAAAGTACTGTATTTTCAACAAGTTTTTTAATACAGTTTTAAATTTAATATATTTATATACAACAATTCATTTAAAAACAAGTAAGAGTGCTATATTCGGCTGTGCCGAATCATTGATTTCCTGCACTGACAGTTCGAATATTTTAGGAGTGCGCTTTATATGATATCTGGATAATTTAAGTAAAAAAAAAAACGGAATCAGCATTAACATTGGTCGCGGTTTAGACCTATATTAAATTATTGACTGGCAATCAGAAAGTTTTATGCTTTTTTAGAAATTTGAACTAGCTTGAGTAAAATATCATGATTCGTAACAGCTTCAACCGAATTAAAATGATTTTTAGGAGGGAAATTTGTATTGGAGACATGGTAAACTATGAACCAATCATCCCAAAATTCTGTAGAGCGATTTCTGGTGATAAAAAATATATTTTAGAATAAATTTCAATACTTATCAGTAGTTTTTATCAATTAAAAAAATTGTTAAAAAAGTTTTTCAATTTAATTTATGGGATCCCTGCGGATTTAAAAGATAATAGGCTCTGGTGGCACGGACCTGAGTGGCTCAACTTGGAGCAGCCTTCGTGGCCCGTAGGAGCCACAGAGTTCGAGACGGCAGAAGAGTCGAAAGGAGCTCAAGTTTTTGTTGCTAGATCTGCTGATGAAGAAGATATTCTAGACAGGTTTTCTAGTTTATCTAGAGCGTATCACGTCATCGCTTATATGTTTCGATTTGTTGCTTTGGCGAGTAAGAATATACGCGAAAATGTCGATTATGGTTCGTTTAAGATCTTGGATATTGAGTTAAGGTTCGTAAGAAATCGTCTGTTTTTCCATGCTCAACAAATTCACTTCTTAGGTGTCTTAACGCGAGCAAGAAAATTGACTGAAGTAGCCCCTATTTACACTTCCTTCTTTTGTTGATAAATACGACATCATTCGATCTAATAGTCGTCTTAGCTCTAGTACTTGCCTGTCCTACAACGAAAGGCACCCTATTATCTTGGCGTATGGCAGTAGATTGGCTCGGCTGTATGTAGTCCTAAGTCCTGCACGGAGGCCCTCGCCTAGTCCTTAATGTAGTCCGGCAGGAGTGCTGGATCATTCGAGCAAAAAAATCTGATAAAGACAGTGGTTCCTAGTTGCAAAGCCTGTGTTCTATACCGAAAAAAGCTGCAAAATCAAATAGTGGCTGCTTTACCCACAGAAAGAACTACCCTTTGTCGCCAATTTACGAATACTGGCGTCGATTTGGCTGGCCCTTCGAGATCAAAAGTTTCACAGGCAGATACTGCAGAATCTCAAAAGGCTTCGTGTGTCTCTTCGTTTGTTTGTCTACGAATGCGATTCACCTGCAAGCTGTTAGCGATTTGTCTACCCCTGCCTTTTTAGCAGCCTTGACCCGGTTCGTCGCCCAACGTGGTTGCCCAAGCTGCATGTATTCTAAAGAAGTCCGCGGGGCAGCTGAAATTTACGTTCGAGGAGTTCTCAACCATTCTGGCAAAAATAGAAGCGTGTCTCAATTCACGCCCTCTTGGCCCGATGTCTGATAACATTGATGATTTGTCGGCCCTTACTCCAGGGCACTTTTTGATAGGGACATCTATGCTTACCCCTGTTGAGCCCGAATAATTGTCTTCTTCTCTTATTATCGTCAACCGGCGGCGCAAGTTAAAGGCCCTACACCAAGAGTTCTGTCGTCGGTGGAAGCAGGAGTACCTAAAGGAGCTCAATAAGCGCAACAAATGGCGTTGGACTTAAAAGAATGTGACCTTGTGGCTCTCAAAAGTGAATCAGGCTATCCAAATGAGTGGCGTTTAGGGCGTATTACTAGAGTTTACCGGGGCAGTGATGACCAAGTTCCAGTAGCTGGGTTAAAAACGCAAAACGGCACAATCACTCGACAAATTAGTGGCGCTATCTTAATATGCATACGTATATATATATTTTCTGTTTCCCAAATATCTAATTTACACTCACTTACAGACCCCATGGCCGCCTTCAACACCAATTACCGTTGTCCCCTTTGCGATCCCGTTTCATCACCCTCCCTGTGGAAGAGAAATTGCGAGTCGTGGCCCACAGGGCGCTTTGTTACAACTGTCTGGCGCAATCCCACAACCGAGCCGACTGCAGAAGCATCGACAGATGTCGCCGCTGCCTCCAGGACCACAACAGCTGGCTCCACCCGATGCCCGAGGGACGGGTGTGGGTAAAGATGACCGCTATAGTGCGCATAATGGCCCGACCGCAGGACGTTTTTGTCGCGAGCACTATTGGACTCCACGGTTGCTAGGTCGTCCATAACCCGCAAAGAGGCCAATGACCTGGGGTTCGTCGTAACGACGAAGAGGGCCGTAAACTTGAAGTGGAGCCATCGGTGGAGGAGCGCCCAAATGGCAAACGTCAGGTGGCCAGCGTCGAAAGCGAATATATGGAGCGGGGCGATACCTCATCGGCTGACCGGCACTGGCACCGCAGCCGAGCTTGCCACATCGAAAGCGAATATATGGGGCGGGGCGATACCTCATCGGCTGACCGGCACTGGCACCGCAGCCGAGCTTACCACATCATATTGGGGGCAGACGTGGCCAGCCGTGTCCTCATTGGTCCTGCGAAAGGAAAGCCGGGGACCATCTATGTACAAGATACAATTTTTGGTGAGTTAATGAAACAACAGAAATATAATCATAAATATATTTTTATTTTCTTAAGGTAACTTCTATGCGACGTTTGCTCTGCGGCGACTTTACTAAGAACTTAGAGAAAACTATTGATCCCGATTTATTGTCTCAGTACAATTACGATGGAACCAAAGGCAAAAAAGCACTGACACTATATTAAAACTTTATAACCGCTTTGAAATGAGAGTATAACTGGCCAGTTCATTAAAATAAAAAATCTTCTACTAACTGTATATATATTTCTTTCTATATATTTTCATAGACTGCACAAGATTCTGCACTTTCCAAGAATTCCTTTTCTATTTACGTTCAGCTGTGAACAAAGTTAAAAACCGTGACGCTAAGCGCCACTATAGAGCAGCGGTGGGCGCTGGTTTGCCTGGATTACGAAGTTTTTCGGGTTTTTACATTTACTCTTCGTGTTTTTTTGTACCAGAGCTGCTACAAATACAAAAATTTCCCTACTAAGATATTCCCTAAAATCCCCAAAACAAACCATACACTTGTTTTATTATATTACTTTTTTAATAAATAAAAGTACGTTTAAAATAGAGAAAATGAATAAAAAACTATTTTTTAGCAGTCAAAACAAAAAGAAATAACAATATTTACATTGAAATCAGAATGTGAAAAATTTACCGTATAACACATACACGTGTTTGTGTGATATTGTTTTCGCTCATTTACTATTGCCCACAAACTGAAAATCTTGAATTCATTGTTTCAAGCATAAAAAGTAACAAAGGCAACCCGAAAAACAAATACAACAGAAAGAAAAAAATAAAATTTTATTCAGTTGCTCTATAAATTTCAACGAAGCAGGAGTGTTGCGCATGTTGTTATTTTGGCAAATTTTGCAATTTCGTAGTGGCACACTGACAATATATTTATTGTGTTGTGATCAAGCTGTGCTCATGTATGTTTATTATTCAGCTTGTTTTAAAAACATTTCAGCAATCATGTGGGATGATGAATTATATAATAATCAAGTTTTTTACTGAATTCCTTTTTTTTTGCATATTTACATACCTATAGTACACATTTTAAAGTTTTTGCTCACGGCCTTTCGATTTCAGGTGACCATATGTATACATATATTTTAACGTTAGTTAAAACTTGATGATTTATATAATAATATTTTTTACTGCACTCCTTTTTTGGTATTGCATATTTACATACAGTTTGAAAATCTTTTCTCTAAGTGTAAATCAACTAATTTACTCTCTTTTATTCAATGTTCTCTATCTGCCCTTCGCTGCTATAGAGCAAAAGAAGAAACCCAAAAATCTATGTGTATCGAGTAAGCATTTTTTGTTTTGCGTTAATTCATAAAACACTGTGCAACAAAAAAAAAAAAAACCAGCCTCAATACCAGGGTTTAAAAAACTACAGTCAAAATGAAAAAATTGCTTTTTCTTCCACTTTTTGATTTTTCATTGAACAAAAATAAACCGTTGCTTTTACTTCTGATTCATTAAATGAAAACAGTCGCAGTAAAGGCAAAAGCAAAAAACGAAATGTTGTACACAACAAAGAACGCCTGCCAACGTCATGTTAGAAAGTGTTTGGTTTGACAGATTGAAACTTTTAATAAATCCCGAAGTTAACGAAGATGGGACGTTGTGTTCATTGTATATATATGAAAGCGATGATGTTATTTACAGTTTTATTTAATTTCAAAAAATTAAAAAGATTTGTTAAGCTTAAAAATAATAAATATGTACTTATGTACATATTTATGTTTTTTTGAACGCATGTATTATTAAAAAAAAAAATATGGAAAATAAAAACACAAACACAACGTCCCATCTTCGATAACTACGGGATTTTTTAAAAGTTTTGGTCTGTCAAACCAAACACTTCCGAACATGTCGACTGCCGATGTTCTTTGTCGTGTACAACATTTCGTGTTTTGCTTTTGCCTTCACTGCGACTGTGTTCATTTAATGAATCAGAAGTAAAGCCAACAGTTTATTTTTGTCCAATGACAAATGAAGATGTCGAAGTTACAGCATAATCTTATGACTTTTACTATCTCAACTGCAGCTTTTTAAACGCTGCTCAATACTTGCAACGCGAAATGAAAGCAGACTACTTGTAGAGCAAATCTGCCAAAGGATGGGCCCCTAAAGTTTTTGAATTTTTTGAAAAGGCGTTTGGTATAAGTCAGAAAAAATATACTAAAAGTACTTCTGAGCTAAAAAATAATTTCAGATGTCATCAGAAGAACCGTATGGCGATTCTTTTCTTAGAATAAATTAACCCTCCAACACTAATTTTAAGGTGTCATTTTTGTCCTTTTTTTAACTTCCACACAAAAGTATACTTAAACGGCACTTTAGAAGGTTAAAATGATCCACGAATATTTTCTGCATCAAATTTTACTAGGGGTCTTCTAAGACCAAAACAACGTGCACTGTGTGTAAAACGGATTTTCGATATTTCGGGCATTGAAATTTCTTGAAAAGGCTTTTGGTACAAGTCAAAAAAATATACTAAATGTACTTCTGAGCTAAAATACTATTAGAGATGTTTTCAGTAGAATTGTATGGCGATTCTTTTCTTGGAATATATTAACCCTCTAACTCTCATTTTAAGGGATAATTTTTGTCCTTTTTTTTAACCTCCACGCTAAGACGGCACTTAAGAGGGTTAAAATGTTTTACGAATATTTTCTGCATCAAATTTCACTAGGGGTCTTCTAAGACGAAAAGTTCGGGCAATGTATGTGAATAAATTAGCCTGTTGGGTAGCCTAATTATTACTATCTTCACAGATTTTCCTCTCTTAAGGGACAAGAGCAGGACAAATCTGTATAGGCAACTAAACTTCTTTTACTCCGTAGAGCAAATAAATTTAGTTGGTGAATGGGAAATGGATAAGCAGAATTTAGGGGTTACAGTGGGTCTTCCAATTTGACATACACGTGTATGCTTACCTTTGTAGATTAGGGTGCCTTATGGGAGGAAAGTGCAATGACGGTTGGTTTAATTCAATATACAAACTTCTTTATTGGGGGGGGGGGGGGGATTTTCTCACGTTATAAGTTACAATCGTAATAATAATTAATGATTAATCTTTTAATTTAATTTAAATTTTTCAAAAAAACCAAACGGTAAAGTTAAAAAAAAAGCAAATTTAAATTTGAGGTTGAAAATGAATTGGGAATTGGGAACTGCTCTGATTGCAAGCAGAAATTGAAGTGTTTCTTCTTTTTTTGCTGACTGGCCTTGAGCCTTGTTCATTTTAATTTTTTACTCTCCAAAGCCAGGCTTGACAGTCTGGTTTTAATGAGTACTAAATTTCAATCACAATAGATTACTCAGTCTTCAATCAACCCAAATTTCCATCTACAATAATTCACAAAAGTTATTGAAGAACTGAACGTTATTTTTAACTTATAATTTAACATCAATTCACAATTCATTTTCAATTTAATTAATTGCCTAATAGGCCCAGACAATATAATAATAAAAACTTCATTTCATTAAATTCAATAATTAGATTCCATTTATCAGACAAAAAAAATATATAAATAATTCATTTTTTTCCCGGGTGTTCAATGTACATTGAACATGCTCCGGCTTCGAACCAAACCTGCTGGGGCTACTCATCCACACACAGAACTTGTGCTAGCGACTTAATGGCCTCTAATATTACCCTCGTGTTTGGGGCAGTGGCCTTGAGGTAGTTGGTTGTTGTGCTGGCTGTGGCGCTGTACTTGTTGCTGCTGCTGGCGGTTGATGCTGCTGGCGTTGTGGCCTTGACTGACGTTGTGGCCTCTGCTGACGTTGTGTTTGTTGACGTTGGTGCTGTTGACGTTGGCGCTGTTGACGAGTCCTTTGCTGCGGTTGTGTGCTGTTGACGTTGGCGCTGTTGACGAGTCGTTTGCTGCGGTTGTGAGCGCGTCCTACGTTGTTGTTGTGAGCGGGTCCTCCGTGGTTGTTGTGGCCGAGTCCTGCGTGGCGGTGTGCGTTGGTGCGGTTGACGTGTACGTGGGGTTTGTAGACGTTGGGGTGATGATGGCTGACGCGTACGGTACTGCTGCCGCTGACCTCTGGCAGTGGCCCTGACCAAAGCTAGCTCTTCCCATCGCTCCTGACGGGACTGCACGTGCAGTAGCGTGTGATGAAATTGGTCGCACTGTCGACATACCTCGAGCGAGGTACAGTAGTTTTGGCTATGGCTTCGCGCGAGGCAGTTAAAACAATACCCCAGGTTAGATACTACCTCCCGCCTCCTCTCGACCGTCATGCGCTTGAATCGCTTACAAAAATGTAAGCCGTGGTACCCCTCGCATACAACACAGTACAGAACCTCTAGGTCCCTTGGCGGTTTGCTTTGGCCCCTGCTGGGACTACGGTGTGGGCTTCTACTCTCACTGCGGCTCGGACGGACTACTCTTGTAGCAGTAAGACGTCAATTCGACCTATGACTTTAAAAAATGGAAGACAGTAAAAGAGATAAATTCTTAGATTAGTACTGATACAAATTACTATATGAGGTGGCCGATGATACTTGATTAGGTTGCATGGGTTTTTAGAGGTTGATTAGAGGGGATAGAGGGTAATGTACATGAGTTTAACATGGTGCAAGCACATTAAATGACAAGTATGAAAATAGTACGAGTGTAAATTTTTTTGTAAGTGTTTATAAGTTTAATATGGGATGGGTATAATAAGTAAAAAGTATAAAAGTTAGTAAGAGTAAACAACGTTGGGTAAATTTGGTATTATCATAAGCGATGTTATAAAAATTCTGTACAAATGGGCACTCCGACATCCGTCTCAAATTGTATCCTCCTTTTTCAACAAGGGAAGGTAGCATAATTTCACGATGGGTCGTGTAATTATGCCTGTGGCAATCCGTACGTCCGCCGTACGCACGTTTTTATCCGAACCGAGGTAAGTGTGTTCGACTCTGCCCAGTCGCCATTCAGACGGTGGTAGCAAATCATCCATAACTACCACTAGATCTCCCACCTGTATGTTAGGCCCCGAGTCCTTCCATTTATACCGCCTTTGCAAAGCCCTTAGGTACTCATCCTTCCATCTCACTGCGAATCGATGATGCATTGCCTTTAGTTCCTCCCATCTGTTTAACACTGACATACTTTGGAAGTCTTGCTCAGGGAGGGCCATTAAGGGCGCTCCTCGCAAAAAATGACCAGGAGTCAATGCGGCGAGGTCAGATGGATCTTCCGATAAGGCCGAAATAGGCCGTGAGTTTAGCACCCCTTCAATTCGAGCCAGAATGGTGGCAAGCTCTTCAAAATTTAGCCTCCTGCTACCGGCCACTCGCTTCAAATGAAATTTGAAACTTTTCACGGCAGCCTCCCATAAGCCTCCCATATGAGGCGCGTACGGCAGGATGAACCTCCACTCGAACCCCTGAGCGATATATTTCTGGGCAATATCCTGGGCTATCGTCCTCACAAACACGCCAAAGTCATTTTCCAGCTCTCGACTTGCCCCCAGGAAATTTTTCCCATTATACGTTACTACCCGTTGGGGTAGTCCCCGCCTCCCAACGAAGCGAGCAAAGGCAGCACGAAAGGCTGCAGTCGTCAACTCCGAGCACGGTTCTAAATGGACCGCCTTCGTGCTGAAGCACACGAATACCGCCACATACCCTTTTATTACTGCTCCAGTGCGTAAGGTGGACGACTTGATTTCAAATGGGCCGGCAAAATCTATCCCGGTAACCTGAAAAGGTAAAGATAAATTGCACCTTTCTGGAGGTAAAGGTGCCATTAATTGAAAACATGATTGCTGTTTGTAAATTATGCAAGTTTTGCATTGACGTATTACCTTTTTCACTCGGGGTTTGAGACGAAAAAGGTAATACTCAGTTTGCACCATTCGGCACATCTGGCTTATTTCTGCATGATAGAGAAACTCATGCAAATGTGTTAGATATAGGTGGCAAAATCGGGAGTTGCCTGGCAGTATCATGGGGTACTTTTCATTGTAGGGCAGAGACGATTGAGCCAGTCTGCCATTTACTCTTATAACAGAATTTGCATCAAGAAATGGGTTTAAGGGTTTTAAAGTACTTTTTTTTGCTATTGTTTGATTTTTTAGCAAACATTGGTATTCTTCATAAAACATTGCCTTTTGAGCCCAGACAATTAACCTCACCTTAACATGGTTCATTTCCTTTAGAGTTATTTCATGCTTGCTTGGGGGGATATCCGGCCTGAGTTTGGCCACGACTCTGTTATAAAATTTGTAAACATACACCATCACACGAAGAGCCCTTGTGTATGATGAAAATCGGTTAAGAACATCATCTTGTTGAACCTCCGCACACAGCGTATGAACCTCAACTGGGGTTTCACTTACTTGCAAAGGCTTTCGCTTGGGCCATTCCGAAATTGGTTTATGCAACCATGGAGGTCCGTACCACCACTGCCCGTGATTTACCAGCTCCTGCGACTTGCAGCCACGTGTACCTAGGTCTGCGGGGTTTGTATGAGTTGGCACATGCCGCCATGTTGCGCTGGGAACTAATTGGTGTATCTGCGCAATTCTGTTTGCCACGTAGGTCTCCCATGTTGACGGTGGTTTCGAGAGCCAGTCCAGCACGATTGATGAATCCGTCCACAGAAACGTTTCACAATTAGTAAAATTAAGTGTGGTCTGAACGTACTTTATCAAATTTGCCAATAAAACTGCACCGTTCAGTTCTAAACGGGGTAAACAGACCGTTTGTATAGGGGCTACTCTCGACTTCGCCAGTAATAGATTTGAAAAAAATACAGTGGGATCCAGTTTGGCAGCGAATATACACTGTGGCACAGTATGCTGATTTTGACGCATCACAGAACCCATGAATCTGTACCTCGTCTTCAGGGGTGTATTGAATCCATCTACTAATTGAAATTTCTTCAATTTTTGAGAGATCTGCTACCAACTCCTTCCAGCTCTGCATGGATTCTGCTGAAATTTCGTCATCCCAATCCAACCCTTCTAACCACAGTCGCTGCATAAGTAATTTTGCCCTGATGACTATGGGTGCAAGCCATCCTGCAGGATCAAACAGTTTAGCAACTGCTGACAGAATTTGCCTTTTTGTTAAACTTGTGACCTTTTTCATAGGCTCAAAACTGTAAGTGAATGCATCCGATAGTGCATTCCGCTTAATCCCAAGGGTCTTAGTGGAACTTGCCTCGTGAAACCTAAGAAAATTGGAATCATATAAATCTTCGGCTGGTAAATCAGAAAGTAAATCATTAATATTAGCGGTTATCTTTTTTAAAGGGAATCCAGAGGATTTCAACACACTGACTAGTTGTCTCAGTGTAAAAAGAGTTTCTTCAATAGTGTACCCTCCTGCTAATATGTCGTCTACATAAGTTTGGCCGCGAAGAATTGACGCAGCTTCTGGGGACGTAACTTCACATTCAGAGGCCAGTTGCAGCAGGGTGCGAATGGCTAGGTACGGGGCACAATTTACGCCGAACGTTACAGTTTTTAGCTGGTAATCCTTAACTGGGTCATCAGCCTGATTTTGAAATACAATTCTTTGGTATTTTCTATCCTCCGGGTGAACCCAAATCTGCCGGTACATTTTCTGTATATCGCCACTAAAAACGTAACGATATTTTCTCCATTTTAGAATGACTGTTATTAAGTCGTTCTGAAGCGTTGGCCCAGTGTAAAGTACGTCATTCAGAGCTACCTGTGATTTCGTTTTTCTGGAGGCATTAAATACCACCCTTACCTTTGTTGTTTTATGTCGGGTCTTACCACTGCATGATGGGGTAAATAAAAAGATTCATATTTACCATCAGATTGAATTTCCTGAGAAGTTGTTTCCTCCATGTGCCCCAGCGTTAAGTATTCTTCTAGCACGGCCTTGTATTGTGCCTTGAGTTCGGGGTTTTTATTTAGGGTTTGTTCCATTCTAATATTCTGCGCCAGGGCGGTAAAGCGGGATGAACCCAGATGGATTTTATCAGGAAATTCAGCTTTGAAAGGTAATCTAACCATATCTTTACCATCTTCACACCTTTTTGTGGTTTCCCTATAAAATTTTTCACAATTTTCGTCTTCCACCGACTTTGGGCGATCTGTGGGTATTTCCTCCTCTTCCCAGAATCTTTTTAAGAGAGCACTTAGTTCCATCGTATCGGATTTTACAACTGAAGTGGTAAAAGTGTGAGAAAGTTGGGACTGCATTGGACCGCTTAAGACCCAGCCAAATACAGTATTATAAGCGGATGCTTGGCCGCAAACACCCCTTCTGATACCCTCCAAGTTAATAAACCGCTCGTAATCGTTGCCCAGAATCAAATCTATTTGCGCCGATTCATTAAATGCAGGATCAGCCAGATCCAGCATGTCCAGTTCATTGCGGCTGGGCACCTGAAAGGAACAAGTTGGGAGTCGCTTAGTAACTTTAGGTAAAACTATTGCTCTGATTAGAATCCGCGCAGCTGTCCTTTTTGCGTACAGAGTTAGCTCGCATTCCTTCGATGCAGATTGTTTTTGGCCTCCGATTCCTACGATTTCATAATAGGATTTTTTATATAGCAACTGAAGACGACTTCTTACCTTTTCTGTTAAGAACGTTCTCTGAGACCCCGGATCAATAAGAGCTCTTACAGTAAATTTGTTTCCCCTGTGCTCAATTTGCATCAATGCGGTCCGCAACAGAATGCTTTCATCTCCCGCCGAGCAATTGGCTTGTACTCTCTTGGATGTTGTCGGCCGCTCATCCTGGCGGGCATCTTCAACCTTTGGCGCGGTATTAGGAGCAGACTTTCGGGAATCGTTTCCTTTATGTGAACCATTTACCTTCTGAGCATCTTGAGAGGACCCTGGAGCTCCTTTAGACATATGCAATAAGGTATGATGCTGTTTCTTGCAAATCAGACATGTGTACTTGCTTTTGCAATTTGCCTTGAGGTGAGAAGTCCCCAAACAGTTATTACAAAATTTATTTTGAAATACATAGTCTACCCTCTGTTGTACTGTAAAGGAGCGGAATTTAGTACAATTTCTTAAGCTGTGGTCCTCCTTGCACAATTTACAATTCGAAATCACGGTTTCTTTGGAAACATATGTCTATACTTTATACTTTTAAGCCGCTCGACTGCCTCATGCCTATCCACCAAAAACTGAGACATTTGGCTCCATTTTGGCAGCTCCCGGGGGGGAAGTGAGTTATTGTTCCCATAACGCTAAAGTTGCTTCCGGTAATTTTGTGGAGATTAATCTTATGAGAATTGGGTCCCAGCTTTCTACCTCCACCCCCAGAGTTCTCAGGGTGGCCAGTGAGTCATTTACAGCAGACTGTATTTTTTGTATTGACTCGCTATCCTCTATGACCGCTGCTGGGATATCAAAAAGGCCCCGCTTCCCCTCTGGTTTTGTTCCTCAGATGATATAATTTCACCACGGGAGAAAGTCTTCCATGATTTATATATACCGCGGTGAACATGTCCCGGAATGAGGGCCACTGTTCATAACTGCCTTTGAAAATTTCTGTGTCACATGGAGGCAATTTTATGAAGTTATCGGAATAATTGGGCACTTGGTTATGATCCGGGTGGGCATATCTCGCTGTCGACTGAAAGGCTGGCGATGTCTCTATTCGGCTGACCTTCAACATTTCATTCAATTGCGAATAACAATGGTAGTAAACCTCGGGGCAAGTGGAATGTTCGCCCCTGGCCTGTGTTTTGAATTCGGCTCCCACTGTTTCATCTGGAGCCACCATGACCTTTCTATACGAATCCTTTAGAGTCACCCATTCTGAGTCCAGCACCTTTAGCTTTGCCTCCAGTGTCGATTTGTTATGATCCTGCAGGGTACTATTATTGAAAGTCTCACCAAACTGGAGCCAGATTCCCACAATCAAAAAAGAATTGCTCCCTGTAAAGGGTATTAAAGTTCGAATCAGAAGTTCCTGTCGCGCTCGTCATAATTATAGCAAGGGATGAAATTTACACAAATGTAGAACAAAATCCGAAAAAAGGTCCCCTCACGCTTGAAATGAGAATTACCGGTCACTAACGGTGTGCTATGGTAAATGCAAATATTAGTTATGAATTGCACCTTTTGGCATAAGAGTAAGTCGGCTCTCTATTCGAGTAAGCCTTTTGTTGGGAACGAGTTAGAATTACTGATTTTTACGATATTATTATCCAATTAAGAAAAACAACTTTCCTGGATAATTTTTAGGGGGTAGGGTAACTATAGATTAGTTAAAAACAATAAATTGAACCCAGGAAGCATATGCCTACAGTTTATATTTGCATTTACGTTCAAATGTTACGTACCGTTATCAATTACTTTTGATATGTATTCAAGAAATTCCCAATTTTACTGCGGACTTGGCCAAATTGACTCAAGTTTAGTTCAATTTCAATATATAGGGTGTTTTTTTTACAGGTTTGTTTTTCGAATAGAGATAAAACTGGCATTTTGTGGTTAAATCTGGCAACTCTAATGTCATTTATGTTCAGTTTGGTTTGCCATTTCATCATGAACAGGTTGACAAAAGAACAACGCTTGCAAATCGTGCAAATTTATTTCGAAAATAACGGTTCAGTTCGCGAAGTTTACCGCAAGCTCCGTCCATTTTATGGTCGACATAATCGTCCATCAGAGCAATTAATTCGGTTAACCATGGATCGTTTTCGCACTACGTTTACTCTATGTGATAATACGCATCCGCAGAGACGTCGAACAGTGCGCACCGAAGAAACAATTGCCGCTGTAGAGCAAAGTGTTGAAGAGGACCCGAATGAATCGATTCGCCACCGTGCACAGCAATTGGAGCTATGTCCATCAACTTTATGGAAGATTTTGCGCAAAGATCTTGGCTTGCGACCTTACAAGATCCAGCTTGTGCAAGAATTAAAGCCGCGAGACCATGCAATGCGTCGTGATTTTGGTGTATGGGTCGAAAATGAGATTGATCTCGATGCTGATTTTCATCGCCAAAATTTTGTTCAGTGATGAGGCTCATTTTTGGTTGAATGGCTACGTCAACAAGCAAAATTGCCGCATTTGGAGTGAAGAGAATCCACATGAGACCCTTGAGACGCCATTACATCCACAAAAACTGACTGTTTGGTGTGCTCTATGGGCTGGTGGAGTCATTGGGCCATACTTCTTCCAAAATAATGCTGGAGAGGCAGTTACCGTTAATGGAGACCGGTATAGAGCCATGATAACCGACTATTTTGTTCCCGAATTGGATGGCATGAATGTGGATGAGTTGTGGTTCCAACAAGACGGCGCTACATGCCACACAGCGCACGCCACAATCGATTTATTGAAGGAAACATTCCATGAGCGCATAATTTCGCGGAATGGACCTGTCAATTGGCCACCAAGATCGTGTGATTTGACTCCATTGGATTTTTTTCTTTGGGGATATGTGAAGTCGCTCGTCTACGCCAACAAACCAGAAACGTTAGGGGAATTGGAAGCCAACATTCGTGGCGTTATTGCCGACATACGGCCCCATATGCTCGAAAAAGTGGTTCAAAATTGGACCTGTAGAATTGGCTTTATTCGAGCCAGCCGCGGAGGCCACATGCCTGAAATCATATTTAAACATTAATGGCATAAAATTATCCTTCCAATAAAGCCAAATTGATGGTCATTAAAACGATTTTCTTGTGTTTTATTTCAATTCGAAGTTCTATACCACTGAAAAAAACACCCGATATTAACAAGGGAAGTTTAAATTTTATCAAATATAAAAAATTGAAACGTAAATTTTATTTAAACAAAATTCCCAATTTTCATTTGTACTAAAGAACTTATTCCATTTTACATGTTAAAATTAGATTTCATTTACCACTTTTAGGAACTGTACCGCTTTAAAATTTTAATTATTATTTTGGTTTTTTTTTTTATGTGGAGAAAAGTAAGTTATTTAAAATTTTTAGAATTATTTTCATTGAAGAATATTAAATTTTAGTTAATAGGGAATTTATAAATTTAAGATTTATATTCCCTTAATATTAAATTTTATTTATTTGGGAATGTATAATTTTTTTATTATAATAATTTTTCTTTTAAGAATATTATTTATCAATTGCATTAAATTCAATAATAACAATTTTTTACTCAGCTGTGAAATTAAATTTGAATTTTTATTTTCCCTTTTAGAATTAAGAACATTCCATTTATTCCTGGGAAATCCAAAGTTATCCATTAATCCTTCATTTAACTCCGCCTTTTAACATAAAGGCAATTAAATCCAAAAATTTTCCTTGTTATTTTTTTTTTTTTTTTTTTTAATAATTTTATTTTTTATTAAATTTTGATACAATAATACATGTGTGAATAAACAAAAATGCAATTCTTAAGTCTACCGTGGAGATAATTGAATTCTGAACCCAATTCAACTTCCCACTAATTCGGGCAACCTTGAAATTCCACCCTGGGACTCTTAACTACTTAACTTAATTCTATCCCTTAATTCTGATGAACCTGCTATTTCACAAAAGACTGCAGTATCAAACACTCAATCCCCAAACCGACCTACTTCAGCATCTATACAGACTGAAACATTACAAGTTACGGCAACAACTGGATCTGCCAACAATACCCCACCACGTAGTGGACAAACCACTAGACCGAACACTAGTAGTGTTACAGTTGGGCAAACAAGTTCAACAAAATCTGCTTTAGAAAAAATCTCCAAAGATGAATTTGAAACATCATATCAAACTGAAACATTTGAGTCTACGGATAGAATGAAAAACATGGAAAAAGTCGTGAACTATTTAACAGAAAGAGTTGCAATACAATCTGCTGATATGAAACAATATCAAAAATCTCAAGAACAATTGCAAAATGATCTTAAGACCATTCGCGAAGAGTTAAAAAATACAATTATCGAAAAAGATAATTTGGAAAATACATTTAATTTATAACAGAGGAAATGAAAAAATTGTCAATATTGAATATTAATTTAAAAGATGAATATGATAAAAAAAGCAGAGATGAGTTTCTGTGGCGAAAACGCTTAACAGTTCTAGAAGAAAAGAGTTCCGCTAGTTTAAAAGAATTAACTGAGTGCAAAGAACAGCTAGTTCGTTCAAATATGAAACGTAAAAAACTCCAGAATATTGTGTTGGACTTCTAAATTAAATTAAAAGATTAATCATTAATTATTATTACGATTGTAACTTATAACGTGAGAAAATCCCCCCCCAATAAAGAAGTTTGTATATTGAATTAAACCAACCGTCATTGCACTTTCCTCCCATAAGGCACCCTAATCTACAAAGGTAAGCATACACGTGTATGTCAAATTGGAAGACCCACTGTAACCCCTAAATTCTGCTTATCCATTTCCCATTCACCAACTAAATTTATTTGCTCTACGGAGTAAAAGAAGTTTAGTTGCCTTTACAGATTTCTCCTGCTCTTGTCCCTTAAGAGAGGAAAATATGTGAAGTTAGTAATAATTAGGCTACCCAACAGGCTAATTTATTCATACTTATAGCAACAGTTCTACTTGTAATAATGGGGAATGTAAGATGAGATAAACCCACTGTTTATTGTTGATGTGTTTTTGTTTAAACTTTGATATTATTACAAGTAGAACTGTTGCTATAAGTCTTATACGCTTAACAGTTTTATTTGGTTTAATATCTTTAGTTTTTCTAAAATCTTTATGGATGAAGTTTCCTGATGATCTGGCCTAAGCAACCAGTGAAATGCGCATAGGAATAGCTTATCCCATCAACAATAAATTTCAAGTGTTTTTATCAGTAATAAAAACTGGGAATTAAGCACGAATAACAAAATTTTTTGAAATTAAAATTTTGTATTCCCAAAAATTGAAATTACTTTTTGATAATTTATTTATTTAGTCTTATGAATAAATCCTAAGACTAAAGGAAAAAAGAAATTCAAAACACGTGCGGCACTATTGTTTATCGGATAGGGCAATAAATCTCTCGCGGCCCTGGCAGCGAAGGCTGGCTCCGTCTCCCAGGATCCGGAGCTCTACCTTGGGCCTGCCCGCCGGTTATACCTTCCATCGCGTCGATTTGCGTTGGGGGTTTCGTATAACCTTTATGCCACTGAAGAGGTCGGTGGTATCCTCCAGTCCAACTAGGTACCCTGGGGTGAGGTTGAGGAAGTCATCCTCACTTGGGGGTGGCTTCTTTTCGGTGTCCGTTTCGTTAGGAAGTATGGGATTTTTGGTCTCCTGCGCCGGATCGTCCGCTGAGCCACTGGCCTGGGATATCGGGGCTAAAGGTGGTGGCCCCGTCTGTACGTAATGTAGAGGATGCGAGGTTCGGCGTTCTCACATTGTGTTAGCCGGGGTGTCCACCTGGGGGTTCCCGGACTGGGCTACTGGACAGCTTTCTACCGTCAGAATTTTTGCCCGAGCATCAAAAGGGGAAATAGAGCTTGGGACGTGACGAGGCATGGCCGTGTGCCTCAAGTACTGAGTTATTTTGCCGGGTGCTATCGGTCTGGTCGCTTTCCTTTCCATTTTGCTACTACGGAATGAAATGGGAGCGTGCCTTCTTTTATACTTTATGTGGTCGAAATACCTATTACGAATATATATTTTTTTTGTTTCCCGACTTGACATGACGTGGTCACTGTGATGTTTACGACTATTTATTTCTCTGAGTACGTGGTACGAGTTATGGTTTTGTTATAGTGTTGGGGTCCTCTCTCCTGTGGTAGGTTTTGAAGTCTTGGACGTGTACTTCATGAGTTTTCCCCGAAACGGTTCGTACCGTATAAATGGTTGGGGATATGACTCCCGTGACTTCGTGCGGTCCCGAGTACTTGGGAGCAAGTTTGGCCGCAAAGTGGTTGACACCCGACGACAGCTGATGTTCTCTCTTGAGTACCTGGTCGCCGATCCTTGGCCGCCATGCTCGTCTTCGGAGGTTATACATCGTAACCTCGTTGTCTTTCGGAGGCCCGAGTCATCCCTTAACGATTTCTCGCCATTCGGGTGGTCCGGGTATCTTGCCGGTCGTGTCACTAAATGTTTCACCTTGCGCGAAGATCTGGTTCGGGGGTCGGAGGTTGTGCCCGAACAATATTTTTGCAGGACTGGCGGTCGTACTCTCGTGCACTACGGAGTTTAGGGCAAAAGCGATCTCGGCCACGGACTTGTCCCAGTGGCGGTGGTTTCCCTCTGTGTTTTCAGCTATAAGTGTCTTGATGACGCGGTTTGCTCTCTCGGTGCGGTTTTCCTGTGGGGTGTAGGGAGCGGTTATGCGATGCTGGCGCCGGAAATGGTGACAGTCAGGTAATGCTGACACAAAACAAAAGAATTTATTCTTATGTAATAGTGAATTAGTTCTTTGGAAATGGTCTGCAAATTATGGTTTATTGAACCCACACCAAAATAGTATATGTACCGATAGACTCAGAATTACTTTCTGAGACTATCTACCAAAGTCCGTCCGTCCGGCTTTTTTTTTGCGCCAAGCATGGATCGCAATTTAGAATATAGTTTGAACAAATTTGGTGCATATATTATTATCATAAGCAAGAAGCTTATTGAAAGTGGTGAGAAACGGTCCATAAGTTCACATGACCCCCATACAACTTTCTCTCCGGAATAGAATTTGTGTCCATAGACTTTTTTATTACATATTTAGAGTGAATTTGGCTTAAAAATATTTTATTGCAACATAAATTGTTTAACAATATTTTTTAAATCGGCCTATGTTTGACCATACCTTTTAAAAAAATAGCACTCATGAAAATAAATTATTCCACTGATAGTTACCTCTCAAAAATGTCAATATTTTTGGGTAATTATGCGGGGTAGGCATTTAAACGAATGCTCTTAACTACCTCGTTGAGGTAATTATAAGAAGGTAAGACAGCAATTTTTAAATGTATCAGTTAAATCTAAAGAGATAGCAAAAAAAACCATGGGATTTGCTGTCTTAAATTTTATCTGTAATGCTTTATGAGATGTCCTGCCATATCCTACTAACCAAAGCGTACTCATACATACAAACTTATGATCAGGCAGAAACAATATATTTATCCGTTTTAGGGCTTTTTGTGAATTTTGATATCGATTTGTTTGTGAATAATTTGCACATTCAGCATATTGTAGTGATCTTTTCGTGTCCGTCCGTCCAAATGGCTAGTAGGCTGTCCATGCAAACCTTGTGCGGAAAGAAAAAAATAGCAGTTTGTAGATAATTTGATAAAATTTGGTAAATATGTTTAATTGTCATAAGAACGTAACCTATGCAAATTGTACGAATCAGGCTATAATATCACATAGTCCCCATGATAACTTCTTTCTTTATGTCCATAAAAAATTCAATCATGTTCGTTTTAAGATTAAATTTGGCCCAAAATATCTTACTGCATACTAAATATGGTTGAATCGGTTCATATTTAAACATACAGCTTCCATTCAACTATCAATCTCTAAAATATTCAATATAATTTAAAATTTAACGAATGAAATTTAGGTGTTATTTTGTTTTGGAGGTTTAATTTTTAAGGCAATTACCCGAATTGGGTAGTTAAGCGTAAGGCAATTAAACGTGGATTTTTTTTTTGAAAAATAGAAAAAACGGCGATTTAAAATTCAAGGTAAATAAGCGTAAAAGGCATTTAAGCGTGGGGTAATTAACCGGGTTATGCTGCATATTTAAATGGCAAATCTTCCTTACAAATCCAAAATCGCTTTAAGACGAACAAATCTCACATAGATGTTGATATTTTGGTAATTAATATTCGCCACAAATAACTGTTATTTAAATCTTAACTTTATAACATAATTTTGTTTTGCCGAGTCCATGTTTGGGCATGGATCCCGAATATGGTACACTGAAAAAACAAATCAATCCATCAGTACCTTAATCTAGGCGAAGCGGTGTCAATAGTACGGCAAGTATGTATTTCCTTAAATCAATTACAGAACGCTTGATTCAAGTACGAACTATTCAAGTGCGAAATACTGAACTCATTCATATTTAATCCCGAATTCCTACTTAAAAAAATCCGAAAACAAGATTGACTTAATTAAGAGTGAGATAAAATTTATCTCAAACTGTGTTTGATTCAAGAATTTCTAAGACGGTTTAATTTCGATTCGTACTTGAAATAATTCGAAAGTGAGATTATATTGATTCTAACCTAAGCACTTACCCCACAGATCCAGCAGCATGCCCAATATGGTTTTCGTAATCATTCTACCTTAAAACTAATGTATTTAACTAAATAATTTCAACAAATAGAATATGGTAATTATAGCTTCCTATTTTACTTTTTAAATATCAAAATAATAATCTATATTTTTCTTCTTGTAGTATTGTTGTTGGTTTTACAACAAACTTTTACAAACACACGTGTATGCAGGAATATTGGTTTGCGAAAGTTATCCCATTTTGGATTGATTTAGCTAATTTTAAGTGTTATCCGTTCTTTTATTTATGAGTACGACTCGTACTAAATTAAAAACATAAAATCTTAATTTATTACGAGTTTTTTCTCCCGAAAATGTTACTTTATACACTGTGGTAAAAATTATCATAAGTTTTACATATATTTGCGGTATATTTATGTAATTGAATTTATTATTGACATTGGAGTTAGTAATCAAATTTTGTAATGTCATTTCCTACAAAATGACCTTAGTCGTTTAAAATTACACAAAAATTAAAAAGGGCTTCATGAGACAAGTGCACAAATGGCAATTTTAAGCGATATCATGAAAACCCTTTAATTAGTTATAAAGTGAATACATTTAAAAACACTAGCCAACAAAGTTTTGGACTGGAGCAACCAAATATCTTTCCTAGAGTAATTTGTTACCTAAAATGGGTTTATTCGTTTCTTACATAAAAATCACTAGTTTATTAATGAATGTTTGTTTGTATTTTGTTGGTTCGGTTTCTCGTGTTAGAGTCCAGCAATAGTCCCAGCATGATTTTGTCTCAAAATCCTTGATAATTTCTTTCAAATTTCATTAAATCTTGGTGAGCATGCGCCCCTTGTTCGTGCTCACTGCACCTATTTTTTTTTTTTTTTGAAAAAAATCTAAATGCGAATGAAGAATATGCAAAACATTGTCGGCGTCCACGGTGCACATTGGGGCCAAATGAATGAAAAGTGGCGATTAATTCAAAATATGAACTTTAAAATTCATGATCGTGTTTGGTACCGGGTGAAAGTGGATAAAATTCTGCATCACTAATTGCAAAAATTATACTTTTAAGTTGTTTGCTTTAGTTGAAGTTAGCACTTAAAGTTGAATAATTGTTATTTTTTTTGTGCATATTGAAAAAAAGTGAAAATTTTGATATTTCAATTGATAATTTTTTCTATTAATACTTCTAAAAGTTAAATTTTTATAATGGAACCGTCAACTTCAGGTAGTTTACTATATAGTACATGTTTTTTTGTTTAAATAAATGTTTTAAAAATATTAAATGTTAATAAAATAAAATATATATATATATGCAGTTTCAACAACTTTGTTCGTGAGCTTGCGTAAAATCGTCTATATAGTGTTATAATATCAGATCTCAACTAATAAACCCCAAAATATTTTTTGGCGATTTTTGAGTTATGCTTGTTTTTGTGAAATAACTCAAGATGCTAAAAATCCACAAATATGAAAAAAAAAAAAAAAACAAAACATCAAGTTGTTTTTACTTTGTTTTGTCATTATTTTCGTTATAGTAGTTGTTATTGTAGCTAAAAAATGTGTTGTTAATTAGAGATGGGGGCGTGAGTAACTTTAATTCACGCATGCTCACGTGATTGCGTATGTTTGGTTTATTTACTATGAATAAAACTAATTAAATTATTTTACATGTGTTTATGATATTTCATTGAATTTTACTTAAACATTTGTTAATTTTAAATTATTAGAAAATTGTATATGGCACAAGTGCACTATTTTGAAAAATTGAAGGAGGTCACGCTCCCATCCCTATTTATTATTGTCATTTAACTGAGTCCTACATAATAACTGTTGGTCATATACATGCATCATACGAGTAAAGTTTTAATTTTGTTTTAAGCTGGTGATATCAATCTACTAATATAATGATAATACATTTTTAAGAATTTCTATCCATCCGTAGGGTATTATTGATTCGGTACTGACACGTTTATTTATTTTTTTAGCTGTCAATGTTTTGTGATGTGATGTTACATATTTAAAGTGTTGTGAAAGTGTAAATTATTCGGTACAGGGTTAAAGGAATTACTTTTTGCAAATTTTAAACGAATAGAAATCTTATTAATTTTAGGAACATGTCCCAAAACAATTTTCATTCCTCGTCATGAGTTGCATAATTTTATGAGGAGTGCAGAACCTAAATCACTTCAGGATAAATTTAAACTTTTGAGATGGGAAGTAATAAAACGTGTCGACCCTTCGGATATGGTAGATTTTATGACAAGGTTTCATAATTTTTGCTCTAGCTATGAGATTCGGTGGCAAAAATGTCATAGAAAGAATGAAATTTTTGTAAAAAATAATAAGAATTGGCTGGATGCCTCAATCTCATTCAGTCCACCACCAGAACCACAACAAAAAAGAGGTCGCAATGATCTCTCATTTGAAGAGTGCAAAGAAAAAACAAAAGTTAAGAAATGTAAAGACATAAGAGATGAAATTTCTCTGCCTGTTTTGGCTTACGCCACACAAATGAGCTTGAGAGCTGCTGGAAAAATAGATGAGTCGAAAATTGTTAAGGAAATAATATCATCTCCAACAAAAGCCAAAAAATACCGAAAAAGTATAGAACAGGTACCACCACAGCAGTTAACTCCGGATGAAGCTCTGTTCGTTTTGGTAGAAATTACTTTATACACTAAGTGGGGCTTTGACGGAAGTTCAGGGCATAGTTCTTACAAACAAGCCTTTCATGACAGTAATGCATCTGATTCTTCTGTATTTATTACGTCAATTGTACCATTAAAATTAGTTTGTAAAAACAAAATCATTTGGCATAATCCTCGACCGTCTTCAACTAGGTTTTGCAGGCCATTAAAAATTGAATTTATGAAAGAAACGGTCAACAGTATTAAAACAGAAAGAGAAAGAGTGGAGACAGAAAAAAATGCTCTTATCGATACAGTGATATCAGTTGGAGAAAGAAAGATAAAAGTGAACCACAAACTAATTCTCGTTATGATTGACGGTAAAGTGTGTAACGCGATTACAGACACAAAGTCCACACAAAAGTGCTACATATGTGGCGCTACCAGCAAGGAGTTCAACAATATTGAACAAATGATTTCTAGAGATTCCAACGTAGACTTCATGGAGTTCGGTTTGTCTGTCCTACATGGCTGGATAAGATTTTTTGAATGTCTTATTCACTTGGCATATAAACTTCCAATTCAAAAATGGCAGGCAAGAAGTGACGAAGAAAAAAAAATTATTGCTGAAACTAAAAGTCGTATTCAACGCGAATTTAAAAAGAGAACGGGATTGATCATTGATCAACCAAAACCTGGTTTTGGTAACTCTAATGACGGGAATACTGCAAGACGTTTTTTTTTAGAATGCAGAAGTATCTGCTGAAATTACTAATATTGATTTATAGTTGATCAAAAATATGCACACAATATTAATTGTAGTTTCTAGTGGTATTGAGGTCAACATTGAAAAATTTACAAACTTCGCTAATAACACTGCCAGGCTATTTGTGAAAAAATATCCATGGTACTATATGCCTCCTACTCTTCACAAATATTTTATTCATGGGCCTGAAATTATATCATTATCGCCATTGCCAATTGGTCAGCTAACCGAAGAGTCTCAGGAAGCCAGAAATAAAGATTTTAAAAGTTATAGGGAGAATTTTGCCCGTAAATGCAGTTGAGAAAAAACAATGGAAGATATCTTTAATAGATTTCTCTTAAGTTTAGATCCGTTTATAACAAGCATGAACAATAGTTCTAAAAAGAAAAAAGAGCTAATGCCAAAATCTGCATTGGAGTTGCTTGTACTTCCCAGCAATCAAAATAGCAATGATGAAGATGGAGATGAAGATTAAGATTATTGTAACGATGATAATACATTTTTAAGAATTTCTATCCATCCGTAGGGTATTATTGATTCGGTACTGACACGTTTATTTATTTTTTTAGCTGTCAATGTTTTGTGATGTGATGTTACATATTTAAAGTGTTGTGAAAGTGTAAATTATTCGGTACAGGGTTAAAGGAATTACTTTTTGCAAATTTTAAACGAATAGAAATCTTATTAATTTTAGGAACATGTCCCAAAACAATTTTCATTCCTCGTCATGAGTTGCATAATTTTATGAGGAGTGCAGAACCTAAATCACTTCAGGATAAATTTAAACTTTTGAGATGGGAAGTAATAAAACGTGTCGACCCTTCGGATATGGTAGATTTTATGACAAGGTTTCATAATTTTTGCTCTAGCTATGAGATTCGGTGGCAAAAATGTCATAGAAAGAATGAAATTTTTGTAAAAAATAATAAGAATTGGCTGGATGCCTCAATCTCATTCAGTCCACCACCAGAACCACAACAAAAAAGAGGTCGCAATGATCTCTCATTTGAAGAGTGCAAAGAAAAAACAAAAGTTAAGAAATGTAAAGACATAAGAGATGAAATTTCTCTGCCTGTTTTGGCTTACGCCACACAAATGAGCTTGAGAGCTGCTGGAAAAATAGATGAGTCGAAAATTGTTAAGGAAATAATATCATCTCCAACAAAAGCCAAAAAATACCGAAAAAGTATAGAACAGGTACCACCACAGCAGTTAACTCCGGATGAAGCTCTGTTCGTTTTGGTAGAAATTACTTTATACACTAAGTGGGGCTTTGACGGAAGTTCAGGGCATAGTTCTTACAAACAAGCCTTTCATGACAGTAATGCATCTGATTCTTCTGTATTTATTACGTCAATTGTACCATTAAAATTAGTTTGTAAAAACAAAATCATTTGGCATAATCCTCGACCGTCTTCAACTAGGTTTTGCAGGCCATTAAAAATTGAATTTATGAAAGAAACGGTCAACAGTATTAAAACAGAAAGAGAAAGAGTGGAGACAGAAAAAAATGCTCTTATCGATACAGTGATATCAGTTGGAGAAAGAAAGATAAAAGTGAACCACAAACTAATTCTCGTTATGATTGACGGTAAAGTGTGTAACGCGATTACAGACACAAAGTCCACACAAAAGTGCTACATATGTGGCGCTACCAGCAAGGAGTTCAACAATATTGAACAAATGATTTCTAGAGATTCCAACGTAGACTTCATGGAGTTCGGTTTGTCTGTCCTACATGGCTGGATAAGATTTTTTGAATGTCTTATTCACTTGGCATATAAACTTCCAATTCAAAAATGGCAGGCAAGAAGTGACGAAGAAAAAAAAATTATTGCTGAAACTAAAAGTCGTATTCAACGCGAATTTAAAAAGAGAACGGGATTGATCATTGATCAACCAAAACCTGGTTTTGGTAACTCTAATGACGGGAATACTGCAAGACGTTTTTTTTTAGAATGCAGAAGTATCTGCTGAAATTACTAATATTGATTTATAGTTGATCAAAAATATGCACACAATATTAATTGTAGTTTCTAGTGGTATTGAGGTCAACATTGAAAAATTTACAAACTTCGCTAATAACACTGCCAGGCTATTTGTGAAAAAATATCCATGGTACTATATGCCTCCTACTCTTCACAAATATTTTATTCATGGGCCTGAAATTATATCATTATCGCCATTGCCAATTGGTCAGCTAACCGAAGAGTCTCAGGAAGCCAGAAATAAAGATTTTAAAAGTTATAGGGAGAATTTTGCCCGTAAATGCAGTTGAGAAAAAACAATGGAAGATATCTTTAATAGATTTCTCTTAAGTTTAGATCCGTTTATAACAAGCATGAACAATAGTTCTAAAAAGAAAAAAGAGCTAATGCCAAAATCTGCATTGGAGTTGCTTGTACTTCCCAGCAATCAAAATAGCAATGATGAAGATGGAGATGAAGATTAAGATTATTGTAACGAATTAATTTATGATTATGAAATTGAATGTGAAGTAAATAGGTACTAACATTGAAGGTAATAATGATTATAATAAAAAATTGTTGTTTTCAAAAAAAAAAAAAAATTGAATAACCGAATTTGATTAAATTTTTTTTAAATAGTGTGTTTACGGTTATTTATCAATAAAAAAATAATTAGATTTTCAAATGTTTCATTTTTGAGCAAAATTTTAAAATTTCGAGAAAAAAGGTATGATTTTAATTTAAAAATTTTCTAATAGAAATACATATAAAATATTTATTCCTTATTATTTTTAAAAATATTACTTATTTTTCTTAAAGTACATTTAGTATGCTTTAATTTGCAATTTAATTGAATAATTTATAGCGCACCGTTCCAAAGTTATAGCAAAAAATGTGAAAAAAGAGGATTTTTTACAGAACACAAAATGGCCCATAAAGGGTTAAAAAATGTGTTTTTTCACTCTGTTTTTTTTTAATGTTGGTTTTTTATGTATTTATAAATATCCATTAATAAAAAATATTTTTTTTTTAAATGCAAAATTTAAATGCAAAACCAAAATAATGTAAAAATGCATATTTAATGTTTCTGATATTGCATATCCTTTTTTTCCAACCAAATATTTACCACACACAAAGCCAAAATAGCTTAAATCAGTATTACACGATCTCCCTAACATAAACGCTACTACATATTATGAAGAATCTTCTGTCAAATAAATAATTGTGAAATTGTAGCGTCAGTATTGACTGTTTTACAGTATTGCCAGCATGCGATAAAAAATTAACAATATGTGTTAGCCCAATTTTTATGCCAGATTCAAAATCAACGCACCCAGATTGGTTAAAAAACATGCTTCGTTTCTGCAGTTAATTTTTTTCCAAATTTTAGAAGGGGTTTGGCAGAAAATTTTATATCCTACAATTTTTAATTAGTTTTATTTGAAAATTTACAAAAAAATCTTTAAGTCGTTGAACGTCGCGTGGATCAAAATATGGTGTTGATCTTGTGGGAGGGCTTGTTTAAACCTGCTCGAACTTTTGAGATGATTGTGGGAGGGTTTTTTTTATACCTGCTAAAAACTTTTAAAATGATAGCTCTTCAAAAAAAAATAACAAAAGATGTGTTGTTTTATGTATCCTAATATGAATGTACACACACTCCCCGCCACATGAATAGAATACCCTTTTGTACTATGTACAACTGCTATTATCACCGACCAAATGAATTTGAATATTAAGTCAGAATTGTCGAAAGTAGAACAGTTTTTGAGATATTCAAAAATAACCGTTATTTGTGTTTTTAAAAAGATGATGTGACTAAAATGCAAATATCTTCAAAAATTTTAAACGGATTATGTATTGCTTTCCTCTTAGTGAAAGTTTTTAAAATTTCTAAAATAACCATGGGTCGTTTGTGAGTCAATAAATGGCAGAGTTATAGTGGACAAAATTCCAAACTTCATTATAAATTTTATGATTTTTTGCGATTTTTCTCTATTCAAGTTAAAATGTACTTTGGACTTCAAGAAGAATTCTTGACATAAAGTACGAAACAACAGAAGTAAGGAAGAACATGTAAATCAATTAAAATATATAATCATTCAAAGCAAATTTCGATCCACCAAAGGTTAAATACAATTTGGCTTTAAGATTGATGTTTGGCTATTGACTGCCAGCTAGGCTTGCCAGGTCCAGGCTTGACATTCTGGAAAAAAAATCTTGATTTTCAAAAAAAAAAAAATCTTGAGACTACCAAAAATAAAAACCGAATATTTTAAAAACTAAAATAAATTTATTCAAAATCCAGGTAAAAAAAAAATTTATTTTTTTATATTAACTTAAAATTAATTAATTGAAGGAGATACTTATTTAATAAATTTTATTCAGTTCACTAATTTCGAAATTTGTGTTTCTATTATATTTGCCCTTGGAGTGACGATTTTAAAATACTTTGGGACATCGCCTGAGAAGTCATCAATTGATTATGTCTTTTAGTTTGCGTTTGTTTTGGCAATGCTCGGTTCATTCATATTTAACGACAATTTCTGTTTTACAAAATTTGCAAACTGCATAAATTAATCCTTTTTTGTAATCCATTTGGAATAATCGGAGTTCGTAGTCCATCTATCACAAAATGTTGTGTTGTATCTAGGTTTTTTTTTGATATTCCGGCTTCTTCGTCGTTTTGCATTTATCTTAAAATTAAATTCAAATTAAATTTCGCAATTATTTTCGTTTGTTTATTATATCACACAGAAAAAATTATTTTTCCAATTCAAACAAAAAATTTGTAGAATCAAAACATTTTTTGTCTGAAATCGGTCCTACAAACAAATTTGCATATTCAAACAATTTATTTGCATTTCGTTTATTGAAAAAAAACCCTGATTTTTTCAAACAAATAATTTAACTGAATCAAACAAATAGTTTAGTGAAAATCATACAAATTTCAAACAAATAATTTTGCTGAACCAAACAAAAAAGTTTTTGCACAAGCAATGACGCGCACACAAGCAAGCACTGTTGAAGTAGATGAAGGCAGAGCAGAGAGGCGCGGCTGGCTTTGAGACACATTTTTTTGTCTTGTTTATGCACACAATGTTTTTCTTTTTCACTCACTGTTTCTGTATCCTTTCCTTGGCAGCAGACCGACTCGACATGTTTTTCGTCATCATTTTATTTTTGTATTTGATGTAGGTATTTAACTTAACATTTTTAAAAAATTGAAAACGGGATTTTGTTTTTCATTCTTTTTTACCAACTTTGAAACCAACCAAAAATTTATTTTGTTTTTTCTAATGTTGTTGTTGTTTAAAAAGTGTAAAAGGTTTTTTTACCTAATATTAGGTCTGTCTGCGTACACATATTTTGCATCATTTTGTGAAAAATGTTGCAAAATATTACAAAATGTTGTCTGTGTACTCCAAATCTCTTGCAGCGAGAGAGCCAAAAAGAGAATTTTTTGACAGTTGGAAGTTAGAGAACTTACAAAATGTTACTGGAGAAATTTCCTCTTGCAAGATTTTGCAACTAGTTTGAACAGCTGTTTTTATTACGTGTGCCAAGATAGCGTCGACGAAATAGCGTCGAATTTGGGAATATAAAAACCGGGAAAACAAAATACCCAAATTATGGTCTTTTGCAGAATAACAACAAAAAGTAAGCGTCGAATTTAGGAATTTAGGGGGATTTCCAAAAGTAAAAAAAAGTTAGCGTCGAATTTGGGAATTTAAAATGGGGAAGTAAAAATAACTAATATTTTTCATAAAAATACAAAAAATAGTTAGCACAAATAAAAAAAAACACATTTAGGAACAAAATAAGCAATGCGTGCAAAAAATCGTTCGGTTAGTTCCCGAGATATTTGGGTGCATCCAAAATGGTCAGTACAAAGCTTTACTGATTTATCCCTTGGAACACAAACCTTTTGCACGGTATAAAGGCTGAGTTCCAAAACGTCGGTTGCAAAGCAACTATCTTTTTTAAATGCATGCTACAATGCAACCGTGTAGGTTATTACAATTCTATTTGTCCCAATGTGCACCAAAAAAGTATTTAATGAGAACATAATACAAAAGCTGTGCATTATTAAACTTGAATATACATTTTTGACTTGTGCTGCAAAGTATATTGATGTTTTGGAACTCAGCCAAACTGTATATATTCTGCAAAAAATCGAACCCAGAAATCTCGGGAACGGAACGAACGATTTTTTGCACGCATCGCTCATTTTGTTCCAAAAAGTTAATTTTTTTTTAACTATTTTTTGTATTTTTGTTAAAAATATTAAATATTTATACTTCCCCTTTTAAATTCCTAAATTCGACGCTAACTTTTTGATTTCATTCGGTAAATCCCATTATTTGGGTATTTTTGTTTCCCGGTTTTTAAATTCCTAAAAGTCGCTATTTTGCTAAATTTTGCTTTGTCATTTCAATTGCCTACACACCGATCAGCTGTTTTCTTGCAAGATTTCACTGGATTCTGTCTGCGTACTTTTTGAGATATTTTCAGCCGACAGACTAAAATTGGTCTTACTCTCCCAAAAAAATTTACTGAGTATTTGCTACTGGAAAAGTACGCAGACAGACCTATTGTTTTTGTCTTTTTTTTACTAAAAACCTCGCCACGCTATTTTATCATCTTTCTTATTGTTGTACTTCTTTAAAGCGTCCAAAAATAGACTGAATGTTTTTTGTTGTTGTTTTTATATTTTACATAAAGAAGTGTTGCTTACGATCAAATAAAATAAATGCAAAAAACGACAACATTAAAGAGCGTTAAATATTTCATACAAAATTATGAAAACTTGAAACCAATAACGCGTTTATTAAATTTTTGAATAGTTGTCAACATTTCTGTTGGTTAAACTAAAAATCAAACAAAAATATTAATTGAATCAGTAAAAAAATTTGTAGAAATTAAAAAAAATTTCAAACAAGCGTTTGTTTGAAAATAATTCAGCAATAATTTTTTCTGTGCAGCTAGACTTGCCAACTGGCCAGTTTTTGCCGGGACAGTCCAGTTTTAGAGTGGAATGTCCCGTGTCCCGTCGATACTCTGAACTGGACGCCATTTGTCCCGTTTTTCTTTAACTAACTTTTTTATTACCTGTCACAACAAATCAAAAAAATCGAGAGCCTTAGCACTTATTTTAGTACTACAATTTTTTTTAGCAGAACTGGATTTTTTTAATACATAAGTCTTCATCCATATTATGAAACATTTGCTGCAAAAATTTTCTTCAATTCTCTTTTGTAACTGCATTCGTGTCCAAAGAATAAAAATTTTGTTTTACAGCATTGAGTAATTGTCTATGCCTTCTGTCTTTCTTTCGATAACAAACTCACAAAAACTGCTTGTACATGAAACAAATTACACTTTTCCATTCGTCTTTTCCATTTCATCAACAAACTCAAATGTTTCGCAGCAAATGTTTCATAATAAGGATTGGGAATTAGCAACACAGGAACATTTTGATTCCCTTTTGTCATTTGCCACTTGTCAAATGAAAACTGTGATGTTTCCAAACTAATTTGGAAATTTGTTGCCTGTGATCAAGATTCGGAAGTACAGAAAGAAGAGAATCAATTTTGCGAAGCATACCTATATTTTATTCATTATATTATGAGCATTTGGTCATGACATATAAAACATTTAGAAAGTGACTACATCCAACCTACAGAAGTTTTTGATATTTTTTATAAAATAAAATTAGAATTTTCAAATAGATTGGAAAACCTTTTTTTAGATTTAAAGCCAATAAAATGTTGTTGCAGTAGATCGCAATAAAAAAGAATATTTTACTTAAGAATGAGTCTCAGTTAATAAAAAAATTCTAGATTATTTAAATAAGTGGTTTGATTATTCAACTGAAGGTTTTTTTTATAAATGTAAACAGTTTAATTTGGATAATGAGTTAATATTTGATGAAGTGGTTGGAGTTACTCAAAAATTGGAAAAAGCGATAGACAAGGGTGCTTTATTTTCTGAAATATGTTTTCTAAATAGTATTTTGTCAAAACTAATATTGCTATTGAACAAAATAGTGCATCAACTTATATTACCGAAATCCCCCATTCAATTAAATAATCAAAAAATGGTTAAAATTTTTCGATAATGGGGAAAGTCCAAATTTGTTTATCGTATGGCCATAAATTTTTGTTGTACCACCTAGTAATTGCTATGCAGAGCGTGTTTTCAGCGTCATGAAAAATAAATGGCATGATACGCGCTCTAGGATGCTTGTTCCTTTAGTTATAGCTGAGTTGGTGGTTCATTTCAATTTTAGCTTAAGATGTGCTGAGTTTATTGAATTTATTACTTTAAATAAAGATCTAATAAAAGCTGCTAAAAGTGATCAAAAATATAAATTTAAAACTAAATACTGAAATAATTATCCTTTTTAAAATTCTATTTTATGTTACTATTGTTATTAACTATGTATATTATATTTATTTACGTTTTTGTTTTGGTAAATTTTTACAAGTATAGATGTTACACAATTTGAATTAATGTGGTTTTGTTGATTTTACAAATTAAATAGTATAATAATTATACATTTGTGTGATTTGTTTGAATTTTACTATGATATTTATGTAAGTGGTGTCCCGTTTTGGCAATTTTAAAAGGTGGTAAGCATATTATCAGCTGGTCTGCTGCACTGCTGCCAAGTTACAGGTGATGGGTAAAAATTAATTTTGAGTGTAGGGGGAAATTTACTACTAGTGGTGATAGCTGTCATATGTGAAATTTATAAAAATTTAAATAATATGAATGAATTCGCAAATGACAAATTTTACAAAGTAATTGTTTTTAATGTGAGTTTATATTAAAAATTAAGAAAAATTTAGAAAATTTCTTTTAGCTTGAGAAATACAATTTTATCTTGATTCTTGAGAAGCCCTAAAAAATCTTGAGAATCAAGCTAAATCAAGCTCATCTGGCAAGCCTACTACCAGTTATTTTAAAAGAAAATAATGTTGTTCGCAAGTTATTCTAAAATCACGTTAAATTAACACGAAGTAACTATGGAGCAAAAACACTACCGAAAAATGTAAAATCAACCTTGTTTTCGAGGATTTTACATTGATTTTTTTCCGTGTGTATAAACTCTTGTTTTATAGAAAGGTCTCATGTGACGCAAATTCTGCAGGCATTTTTTTTAATTGGTTTACAAAATTTTTAATAAAAACAAAACTAGTGAGATGGCTGAATACATGTCAAAGAGTACAATTCCGTTCGGAGCCGAAGAAAACACATTTGTTTATAAATAGAAAGTGTATTTTGATAGTTTTTTAGCCTTTCAGATACAGAAAACTACTTTTCCGTTGACGAAAACACAAATGTTTTTATTCCGAAAAATTTGTTCGTCATTTTCTGAAGCACCAAATTACGGAATGAATTCCGTTTCCGAACGCAATTGTACTCTGTGACATGGCTGATTGAACCAATTTTTGTAGTATTCAATAACATCTACATTACTTTTAAATTGAAACAAAAATTAAGTTCGTAACATTTTTTTTGTAGAAGCTATAACCTTTTGAACAAATTGTGTTAGGTTGTCCTATTCATGTGGCAGGAAGAGTATGTATATTACTTCTAAGAATAATAATATATATTAAGCTAGTTATTCAAAAAAAATTGTTCAAGTGGAATAACAATAACGTTTTGTTAAGGAAGTCCTTATTTACATTTGATTATTTTCTATTGTATACTATTTATCAATCAGTAAATGTAGTCCCAAATGTCATTATTGAATCATTTTGTATTAACTTATTTTTATGTTCACACTTTAATAAAAAAATCTGAAATCACATTTGAATGTTTTTATCACAATAAAAAAGACCTACAACTTATTTTCACAACATAAAGAATCTGATTTTACCAATTTATAAAAAAAAATTATTTATATGAAAGAAAAAATTTCCAAAATTATATGAAAAAAAAGTATACAAAAATAAATTGATAAATGATGTGCTATTGACAAATATGTATATTTATATTTGTTGTTGTTTATCTCTCTTTTGATGTTGGTGTAGTTGGTTTTGCATCCCCAATATTGTTCTTTCATATTTCTGTATCTCTGTCTAAGCACGAATGTATGTTCATATGTGTATTTTTTATGTGTTGACTTTAAATACAAACTGCCACTAAATGTTTCCTTAGGGTTCATGTAATTTAGTCAACTAACAACTAACTCAAATAAACAATTTCTGAAGCAATCAAATTTCCAAAACTTGACACTATCAAGGGTTTTGACTGGACTTTGTTCGAATGGAAAATATATGTATACATACAGTCACACAGATAATAGTACGCACCCCTTAAAAATACTTTAATTTTCCAAAAATTGATAATATTTAAAAAATAAACTTAACATTTTTAAATGAAAGCAAATATTTATTTCATTATTTAAATTTTAGACGATTAATTTGTCCGCATACTTAAGTGCGAAGTTGAGTCGCTTTTTTCTGTTTATATCCCTAATTTTAGATTTTATTCTTGGTACGCGGCTATGGAATCCGCTTTTTCGCAGAACACTTCGCACTGTTTCTAAATTAACATTTAAGTGTTTTGAATTTCTACTTTTTAAAAATCGCTCAACTCGTGGGGAAATTTTGGGTGGACGTCCAGTTTTTGGCGTGCTTGCTAGGGATTGAGCATCAGACAAATATTTCATTACAGTCTGCACTGTAGACTTGGCAGGTCCAACAATTTTAAAAATTGAACTCAAGGAATTCCCATCTTTCTTTTATTTTCAAATATGTCCACGCATTTCGGTTCAAATGTCCTACTTTTTTAACAAAACAGTAATTTTTTTTCTAAAATTACTGCAGTCTTTAAAAATTTGCTTGAAAATTTAGCTTGTACCACTTTCCGTATACTATTTTTTCTTTGAATCTACCTAATTTAAAAGGGACCGTTTTCTTTTTGGCATCGAACGTATAATTTAAAATTAAGTGTAAAAGTAAAGTAAGTGTGTCGATGCCTTGCAATAACAACCAAAAATATCGACCAGAAATCCAGGGTTATTCTTAAACTCCAATTTTAGAGGGAGTACGTACTATTATCTGTGTGACTGTACATATGTATATGCTAGGGATATCGATTATCCGAATTTTTTCTAAACCCGGTTTTCGGTTATTCCGAAAAGTTTCTAAGCAAAAGTTTTAATTTGTTGGTGGTCAACCACATAATTCTAAGCACTCGTAAATTTTACGATGCAAAAGCTTTAATATTAAGCTGAGAGCGTAAAAAACCACTAGTTGTATTGAAAGTCAGTACAGATTAAAGTTTTAAAGTGACAACTTTTGCTGTGCATGAAAAAAGTATATTGTTTGCATAGAAATAGATTCTACAAATTGACACTTATTTTGCCTTAAAGTACCTTAAGATACGGAAGCAATCCTCGTAGATGGCCGATGGCAATTTTGGAATATCGCTTATTGTTATACACATATAATTTATTATATATTATATAACATAAAGGTCGTAAAATTTACGAATGCTTATGATTAACGTCACATTAAAAGAAGCTTACCATTCTAGGCTTAAGCAAGTATATATGCCTGCATTACATCCTTGTTAACTTCAACCATTTTTTAAAAAAGTTACTAACAAAACTATCTACTAAGCTTATTCACAAACTCAAACTCTTGTTACATTTTGTTTGACATTCTTCAAAAAAAGTTTGAGATTGTAAGATGTATCGAAAAAGGAGGCCCAATATTACAATTAGAAAACTACTTAAAGTACGGTTTGGTTACAACAAGAGTAAGGACGTATATAAATTACACATTTTTTAAATAACTATACCAAAAGTAAAAGGTTTGTTCGATATTCGAAAAATAGACATTTAAAAATAACCGGCTTGAGCAAAACTAAAAAAACCGAATAATAACCATCCGATCTCCCTAATACCCTGCAAATAATGTTGGACCACCTGATCCACTTTGATAAAATGGACTACTCCATGGACTGGTCTGATATAATGCAAGCATGGACCATGTCATTGTTAAAAAGTGTTTGTAGTGAGACGACATGTTTTCGTTTTTAAACGAAGTTAAAACTAATCCTCTTGTGTATACAATGGAGTAGTTTTAAGACTACTCATTTGTAATCCAAAGTAATGTTAAATAGACCATGTTTTTTCCATACCTTTGGGTTACTTTTGGACTAGTCCTAGTCCCTTATGGGCTACACTTTACACGCGTGTTTGGACTAGTCCTATTATTTGCAGGGTATATACATATGTATGTGTATGTATTAGTAATGTCATATATAAAAGTTTGCTAAAAACCGTAAAAATGTGAAACCGCGGTTTCGGTTTTAAAATGAGTCAAATCGGTCGGTTTAGTTTTGAAAATATCAAGTTAAACTTCATACATCAACATTTATATTTTTTGTATGTAAGACAATTTTTTTACAAGAAAATGAGAAACAAATGTAAACACCATGGGCGTCGCAATTGGCCAAATGAAAATTTTGTGCACATTGTATCCACCTGGGCCTGGCCGGGTCCTGCCTTATTATATATGTACTGCAGTAAATAAAATCAAAATAAAACGTATCAAAAAGCATACGCAACACATAAGAATTCTTCTTTACTGTCTTTTCGAAGAATTATTCTATTTCCCAACATTATGTTCCTGCTATAGGCATAAAACTCCATACAAATTACTAGTGGTCCGAGCCAGGCCCAGGTGGTAGTTTGTGCCACACCAATTAGGTGTCTACTTAAGTGTTAAAAAGGTAACTTTTGTTCTTCTTAGTACTTATTTTGAAACTTAAGAATTTTTAAATACCTTGCCGTTGTTGCAAATTGCAATTTCTTTAAGCATAACTATATTTTTAAAGTAGAGTTTAGAGGTTTTTTTTGGTCGGTTTTCGGTTTTTCGGCATTTAAAACCGCGGTTTCGATTTCGCTTAAAACCGAACAGCAATACCTAATATATACTATATTCGTATTCGAAATGCTGAGAATTCGGCTATTTGATGACATTCCTACTCGCTAAATTCAAGCTAATATTTCGTTTCCAAAAAATACAAAAGTTAAAAAAATACATTGAATGAGACAAATGATATTCCCCCCTATTGCTAATGTCAATGTCGACTTAAATGGCGTCGACACCGCAGTCATGGCATTACCGCCGTCAATATTTACGATAACCGATTACTATTGACAAAGAATTTGTATTAATAAAGACGATTTAACGCCGACGTTGACACGAATTGGCTTTGATTTTGTCAACAAAGTTTTTACCGTCGTCAAGTGAAATTGTGACAAAGTTCTTACAATATATTTAAAAAAAAATTTTAAAAAATATATTAATAATATATAAATGGAAAAAAAAAATTAAAGTAACAACTTTAAAACAATTTGAAACCCTTATCGCTGAACTTGAAAATAAGCCCAGTTTGGCAAAAGGATTTCAACGCAGCTCAACTCCTAACAATTTCAAAAAAGAATGGGAGGAAATAACAACAAAATTAGATTCAATGGGACCACCAATTAGAGACAGCGAGGGTTGGCAAAAGGTTTGGCTAGAAAATTTTTTAAAAATATAAATGTTTAAATTTTGACCATTTCAAGGTGTGGAGGGATTTTAAATGTAAGTTAAAAAAAAAACTTACTCACAACAACTCTTTATTTTCTTCATCGCTACTTTCAGAGTCAAACAAAAATAACATTTTACACGAAAATTTAAAAAATAAATTAATTTACTGTCAAAATACATAGGGATGAGCAATTTTTTTTTTAAATATCGATAACATGTCGACATCAATATATACATGCAAATTAATACCGATTTAATGTCGAGTTGACGTCGGCGTCGACTAAATGTGACGTGAGCTTAAAATTAACGACGTCGTCGACAACGAGTTTAGTAATAGAGGGGATTAACTTTTTATCAAAGTTTTTTTCGGGAATACAAAATTTATTATAAATCAGATTTCTCTATGTTGTGCTTAATTCCCAATTTTTATTTTTGATAAATACACTGAAATTTATCGTTGAGGGAGAGCTAGTTTCTATGCGCATTTCACTGGTTGCTTAGGCCAGATCATCAGGGAATAGTACTTAAGAACGATTTCAATAAACAAAATCAGTATATAAAATAAAGTGCTACTGAAACAACTACATATATAAAAACAACTGTAGGAATTTCATCTATATTTTGTTATTGTAATTGTAAGACGACCAACAAATCTTTGAAGATGGGTTTTACTGCTACTCAACTAAACACCACTTAATTACCGTCGAACTGCGATGTTATTAATATCTTTTTGTATCTGCGGCATAATACCGATCGAAGTCGAAAGTTGAGTGCTTTTAAACAAAAAGTTTGGAAATGTATTAGTCTTTTGTGGCAGCGCGCTGGCATTCCAGTTATATTGGTAACAACTGCTCGTATACGTTTGGATAAACTTAGAAAAATTACTATAAAGTAGTAATATATCCATTGAAATATAACGTTTATGAGTGGAATCGATTGCTCTTGATTAAGCGTTGAAAGTGCGACATTGTGACAAATATTCCATGCAATTGCACCGCCCCTGATAGAATCCCAGACAATGTGAAAGATTTTTTCATCGATCATTGCGGTCCACGATTGTTGACTTTAGATGATATGGTTCATCCAAAGTCGATAAGTGGTGACGATGTTCAAATGTCGTCAACTGTTGCATCATCGTATTCGGGATATGGCGCATTCTACAACGAAGCATATGTACCAGACAGCGGTGAAGCGCAGGAGTTTGTAGAAAATGTTAACAATTTGCTACAGACGTCAAAAAAAAAAAAAAAAAAAATTTACAGTGGCAGACATTGCATTGCGTAATTTTAGTTCAGCTTTGGATCGCAGTGACACCCCAGTTCGATACGGTGCCTTTTTTGCGACCATGTTAATAAAAGATTTGAAATTGTCGATTACCGCAAAAGCAAAAGAAGAGTTTTCTATAGAAACAGCCGAAAAAATATATCAGTTCCTTGACGGGCTTCTCATCAACAAAAACAAAATATTTAGAGAACGTGTAAAGTTTCGTCAAGAAGCAATACTCGCTGCAAGATGTAAGGATTTATTAAAGTGTATCTCTTTCGATGGTAAGAAAAGGCCAACTTCGAAAAGAGTAACTAAGGCAAATGTGACGCGAAATGTTGTTGTGAATAAAGAACATATCACCATTGTGAAAGAACCAGATTCCAAATTCATCGGCTATACTATGTCCACCGACAGCACTGCTTTGGCAATCCAGAGGATATAAGTTGCACAGGAACTCCTACCAACACTAACTACAAAAATGGAGCACCATTTACAGAGACCATTGCAATGGCTCGTGTCCCTTTTCCACTTCAACGAGTTACCATTAAATGCGCTGTATATATCATAGCTTGACAAACAGAAAGGACTTGGAATCTGCACTGCATGCACCATTCTGTAAGTTTAATGCAGACATTTTGACTTAGCAGCACAATCTCGTTTGCACGATTTTCTGTGCAGGTAAATAAAAAATGCTGTTATCTTAAATGCATTTACCTGTCTCAATGTACAGGTACACAATTGTGGTTACCTGTACAACAGTTCAGCTAAAGTAAAGTGTTTGATTCGAAAGTAGAATAAAAAAATCTTTTTATTAATACATAACTTGATATTTTATTTCAAATTACAGATCATTTTATACATGTATGTATGTATAAATATCTAATAGGGTATTCATTTAATCGGGCTTTTGCTTTAATCGGTTAATCGCTCGATTAATTAACCGAAGTTTTGGTTTAATCGGTTAACAATCGGTTAATTTGGTTTTTGATCGGTTAACCGATTAATAAAGTTTTTTTTAATAAATAAGGTCATTTTAATAAATAAAAATGCATAAATTATTTATTTTTTGGAGTTTATTATTAAAAAAAAAAAAAACAAAAATAACAATTCTTGATCTAAAACGAGCAAACAAAAAAAAATAATTCATAAATATGTGATATGTATTTTTAAAGTAATACATCATCAGGGTGTTCTGGAAATCGAAAAAGCAAAACTCAAGAATTTTAAACGTCGTTTTTTAATAAGATTTCTGTAGTTAAATAATTTTATTGACAAATATTTCCCTATTAAACAGAATTTTATAACTAAATTAAAAAATTAGATTATTATTAATTATAAGTGTTGATCGTCCTTTTTTGATTACTCTAAATAGTTTATATAGTTTCCTATATGCAGGCTTTCAAGGTTATTAATTTAATGTAAATAAAAGATTATTTATTTCATTCTCAATAAAATCCGACGTTTCGTTGGTATTCTTTCCAACTTCTTCAGGGATTGAGTTTTTATTAAAATCTGGCAACATTGTAAAAATACAAAGTAAAAAGTAGTCAATAATAACAATAATAATAATCTTAATTTTTGACAAATTAACTTACAATAATCTTTTTCGTCAGTTTACGTCATTTATAAATTATATCACAGTATTTTGTAAAGGTGGACAGCACAACACAAAACTTAAAAATTTTAAGTTAAAATATTAAAATAGATGTATGTAAATATAAAAATTATCACAGAAAATTTGTCCTATTTTGATCACAGTTGTTATTATTACTAAAGTATTGCAATGGTGTAGTTTACATTTGTATTGTCTTTGTCTTCTTTTGTGTTTATTGCACTTGTCGATTTTTGTTGTATTCTTAAGCTCTCCAACGTGTATCTTTTATTTTCCCTTTTCTCTTTATCTAAAATTCTCACTTTTTCAAAGTTTGGCTTGTGTCCGTTTTCAATGCAGTGTTGTGCAAGTGCAGTTGATTGTTTTCTTCTTTTTATATCAGCTTTATGTTCGTCTATCCTCACGCCTAAATTTCTCTTTGTTGTACCAATGTAGATTTGTTCACACTCCTCATTATCACCGCCGTCACATTCAATTTGATAAACAACATCACTTTGATCCCTACACTCAATCTTTGTTTTTGTTTGTGTAAATAAATTATGTATTATCTTGTTTGATTTATGCGCGAATATTATTTGTTGGTCCTTTATTATCTCTCTCAGTTTGTTGTTCTCAGTTAGTCTTGGAATAAACGGTAGACTATAGTATTTGGCGTTGCCAGATGTGTCATTTTTGTTTTTTCCCCTGATGAAATATTATTTTTAACTTTAGTCAATAATGAATTGATCAACCCCTTTGGAAAATTTTTTTTAACATTAAAATATCCTTTATTCTTATCATATTCTTAAATTATTATTTATTAGTTATTTCAATAGTTTAAAGAGATCTGATTAAGAAATTTTTGAAAAAAAAAATTTTGTTTTAATGTTTAGGATTAAAGCGATAATTTTCTTTAGTTTTGACAACACTTGACTTGCAAAAGAAGCAGCCATAATACAGAATATCTAATTTTTCAGTCCTTTTCCTGGATTTCTCTTAACATATAAAATCTTCCATTATGCCATTAGAGTCCTGATTTAATTTTAAAAAACTTTTAACACTTTTAATTGTTTCGGGTAATTCTGCTAAGAATGTTTTGCTAGAAGGAAATCCCAATTATGATTAAAAATTCCCCGTGAGTTTTTTACCTTTTCCCATTTTTACAATTGAATTAACATAGGAATAAAAATGGGAGAAGGGAGCAAACTCCCGGGGAATTTTTATTCATAATTGTGCTGATATTGTATAAAAAAATATTTTCTAAACATAATATGAGACGAAACAATTATTTAAAACACAAAAAATTTGTTATAATATTACAAAAAATTAAAAATTATTTAACATCGGTTAATCGGTTAATCGACTGAAATTAACCGGTGTAATCGTTAATCGAAAATAGGCAATTTTAAATTAACCGATCAGTTAATCGGGTAGTAATTACTAGGTTAACCGATTAACGGTTAACCGAATGAATACCCTAATATCTAATATAAAAGGAACATTTACAAAAACAAAAAGAATACAAATTTATAAAAAAAACAAATAATTGCGATTTATTTTTTTTATAAACAGCTTAAAATGGAAAATTTATGTGAAAAAATGGTCAACATATTTTTTTTGTGTGTGCAGTTAACTTTGATGTTTTATATGAAAATATTTTAAAGCTGCCCAAAAAAATGAAAATTATGCAGGAATGCAAAATGCACGTAAACAAGGATTTTGAAGAAAAGCAGTTAAGTCAAAACAACTGTATATTAACTTAATTGTGTTCTGCATAATACTTATAAGTCAATGTAATTGTACACATTTACTTAATCATTAGGGATTTTATTGCTTATTCCGTTTAGTCAGGTAAACAAAAATTTCGAACCCATTTAAATGGAGGAAATGCCAGCGAACATAGAAGGCTGGAATGGTCGAGGCGACCAGCTTTATCTGCACCGTATAGTTCGAGCCGTTCACATCGGAGAATGCGATAAGAGATTAGCCAGCGAAAAGCCCGGTACTATTAGCACAGCACGCTGGCTAACTACAGCCTCTCAAATACTCCGCTATTATTTGTTGTGCATGCAGCCCTCGATGGTATTGAATAAACTGGCTCAGTTCGTTGTGAAAGTTTATGCGCCATTCTGGTTTCTTGTAAAAAGCTAACCACTGGCAATTCACGAAAGTCGCAACGTTTTCCAATACATTTCTTGGATTCGTCAGCTGCCGAAAGACGTTCAACAGGTCCTTCGTCCTTTCACCGAAAATAACGCGTACTTTTTCCACCTTGAGAATGTTTTGTTATCAATGATAACAGACCAAGATCCAATAGTACGTTCAGATAACTTTGGTAAAATTTTATTCGCCCGCAATGAAGCAACGGGATGCAAATGTTCGCTCGCAAGTTTATAATTTTATAAGCTTCGAAAGTGACTCAAACGTTGACATGATCAATTGGATCAATATGTTTGCAGTTACATACACAAGACAAGAAATAATCGAATTACCAGGTTAGCACAAGGAAAATAACTTCATTTGATACTCTTCTTAGCTAAACTTAATTATTTTCACAGCTTACCTAGCCATTCACAAAACACCGAGCGTTATGTTCATGTAGTACATGAATTTTCCAAGGAGGCAGGCGCGGATCCAAGATGAGCCCTAGGGGGGCCCTGCCCTATGGGGGATTTTTTATGATACAAAAAAAGTAAAAAACCTGTTTTTAAAAGTTTATTAAAAACAATATGTGTATATTATATTAATATATTATATTAATATAATATTATTAACTCAACAATAAAATTAAATAAAATATAAGATCAGTTCATTATAAATTAATCTTTTTAAATAAGCAATTTATGATTTCCTTGTGAGGCAAATTTAGATAGTACAGTCTATCTTATGTCATTGTTGATCTGAGCCATGTCTTATCCGACGAAGGGTAGGAAATTACCTCTCGCTCGTAGCATTACTGACGAGCAATGAAACGAAAATTTCAAATATTTTTCTTACAGCCGTACCTAAAGAAGAGTGGAAGGCGGAACGTTTTCTTCCGCTTAACTTCCGCAGATATGCCATACCTAAACAAGAGCGTAATGCTATAAACACATTCGAGACAGCAGGCTACCGACTTCAATATGTCAAAAATAGAATACATGTGTGTTTATGAAAATGATTATTTTCACGACGACACGGATACATGGCTGCAGGTTGTTGTCTGTGCTTATTTTGTCGTTGTAGTCAAATTAAACTAATTTCTATTTTTCTCCACTACAAAATAGAAAAAGTGTTGCTAATATTAAAAAATATTTAAATAATAAGTGCTTAAAAAAATTTTTCTTTTTTTTATGTTAACAGAAAAGAATCGGCTTGAAACAAGAATATTAACCCGGCTTAACACCAAATTGATATTTATATAAGTTTTTAGTATCCTTGAAAGAAGTTCTATAGGAAGATGTTTTTCGCGCCAACGCTCCTAGTTTAGGAGTTAACTGTAGATCGTAAAAGTTGCAAAATAGCAATAATTATTTAACCTTTAGATATTTGCTTAATAAATTTTTTTTTGTATTGCGGGTTTTCGGCCTTGCGGAACACTTATTAATTATGCACATATTACAATAATTAAATATGTAACAAGTACATCAATTATTACCACATACATATATATTTTTACTCAAAATTATAAATAAATTGAGAAATAAATATTATATTGTGTTTAATTCGACCTTTAAAATTATAAATAAAAAGCTTAATAAATTTAAAGTTTTATAGGATGGAGTAACTAAAAATATGGTATGTATATTAAAGCTTGAAGTGTTCTTCCCTAAACATATTTGCTTGTATTCATAAAAATTTTTTAAGTTTAATAAAGGCTTAAGGAACAAATTAACTATGAAAATTAACCTTAATAAACGTTTGTCAAATTTAATAATCGTTTATGAATACGGGGGATTATATATTTTTGAAATTGGCTCTTAACGGGCTACTAAATCGGAATTTTTAAAAAGTGTACGTTCGTAAATGCAGTTGTTGGGTATCACTTGCGCAGAAGTATAGTTTAATGTTCGTAAAAGCATAACTTGTAAGAACCTTGGCATCACTCTCATATGTGAAAAGTTTTTTATGCAGTGATGCCGCATCTCTGCAGCAAATTTTGGCAATTATTGCTTCAGTTAATTATCTGAAGAAATAATTTTTGACAAAAAAGAAGTCGTTTAATTTTTATTTTGCGATGCTTTTTCTTGTCGTTTATAAGAAAACTGTCACAATATTTAGTATAGTTTTTATGCATTTACGCACGTACCCAAAGTGTTCTGAAACTTATACGATCTATACCTCGTGCGTTGATGGAATAATTTTTTATTTTTTTTGTATTTTAAAAGCAATTTTTATGTGTTGTATGTTAAAATTATATTGTTTTTTAGTTCCAAAAACAACAAAATTAAAATATTTTTAATGTTTTATAATAAATTTATTTGTTTTTACGTTTTAAAATGTATTATAAATAAGTATTTATATATTTATAATCTTAAATTAAGTTTGTATACGAGTCTGCAATTATGCATGTTGTTTCATTTTATAAAAGTAAAAAAAAAAAATAAAAAATGATAGTGGCACCACTGAAATATAAATACATAAAACAAAAAACAGCTGTTTATAATTTTTGAATTGTAGCTGTCGTCCTCAAAATAATTCAGTAGCTGACTACACGACTATAATTCCACCCAGCAGCATTTGTAGTTGTGTGTTCGTGTATCCTGCTGTGGTGAATGTGTTTAATGCATAAACGTTGTGTCACAAACAGTAGTGTTAACTTTCTTGTTTAATAAAACCCACATAATAGAAATAAAAAGAAGAGAAAAACCCGCTAGATTGACAAAAAACAGCTAAATTGCCATTATTTATTAACAATGGCGGCCAACTTCACTATTAAACGCGCTGTCAAAATCGGATTTTCCAATTGCAAAGCGTTGACACCGCGCTATTTAGGGATGCTTCATACAAATTGTATGGGCAAGAGAATTTTTGACAGCTAGAAAACGCTTTCCGCTCTTGTTTAGGTACGGCTGTTAGATTTGGGTAGATATCTTCATCACAGTTTATTAAAGCATCTACAACGTTATCTGATAGATTTTCGAATATTTTCCATATTTGTTGCCAATGCAACAGTTCAGGCTAAAGTTTAGATGTTAGTAGGTGTTTATCTCTTTTATCAAACATAATCAGCTCTTCAGCTAGTTGTGGTTTTTAAAGTTTTGTATCTGTATATGACTTGATTACACTTTGAGGTAGAAGTTAAGATTTGTTCAATACATTAAGGATATCTATTGGGAAAGCTGGTTTGAGATCTTCTAAAATTAATTCAATAAGAGGAATGTAACCTATGGATGTGATTATTTCGTTCAAATCTTGTTTTTTTGATTTGAACCTCGATTTGAAGGCAAATAACTTTTACTTTTGCAAAATCGCTTTAAATTGTTCTTCGGCTTTATTTCTTTTCTCATCCAGGCACATGATTAAAGTTTTGATAAGACTTGATCCTTTTTGAAGATCTATATCGTGCTTTTGTAAAATGATACTAAGCGGGTGTGTTACAATAAGTATCCCACTTAATATGTATATTCCGGAAATAAGTTCAAAAGTACTAAGTGAGTTCCTTTCCACTCAGATATTTTCTCCAAAGCTACAGATGATGTACACTCGCATAATGTCGAGAGTTTGGCTCCCAAATACTTTGCGAAAACTGCGATTCGCTTGAGATGATTATACTATATGAAAAAGTTTGTCGTTTCTTTAACAAATGATACAAATTTTTGTATTAATGGCACTTTATTGCTTTTAGAAATTGAGTGGTTTTATTTATCAAGGCGTTTGTTTCGCATTTGTCGCGGTTTCCAGAATTTTTTAACAGCAGCATCTTCTGCTGACATCAGAGGACACCCATCTGTTCCAACTCCTACACAATTTTTTAGGTCAAGACCAAAATTTGTCAAAGCTTTAAGAACTGTTGATGATAGTGCCTTCGCATCAATTGACACATCAACGATATCAATATCATTTGAAGTCTTTTCAAAGCCAATAAATTCTTCCCTTACAACTTTTTGTTGTATGTTGAAATATCTTAAAGATAAGGAAATTTGGCTTTACCCTGACAAATCCGTGCTTTCGTCAAAAATTATCGAATAGAATTTTGATTCTTTCATATGTGTTATATACATAAATATTGCATATACTAAGGCTTATTAATAATTCAACCGCACGCATTATTAAGTAAACGGTTAGTCTTTGGATAAAGATGGCACCTCCTGGGATTGAATGTAGAATAATAAGTATTTGAATACGGTAACCTAGATCTTTCATTGGAAATATCTAATAAATAACTATTAGGATTAAGATTTGGATACTTATTGAAAATTTCGTTAAAAATTCAATAAAAAAAAAACAAAAAAAACCTTGCTAGAATTTCCAAAAATGTTGTGCATTAAAAAAAAATATTTTTATTGGTAATTCTTGTATTATCGAAATAAACAAAACATATTTTTATAATTGAGAGGGGGGGGGGGAATTTCCTTATTTCCCCCCCCCCCTGAATCCGCGCCTGCATATTATTATCATGTTAATTATAATAAGTTCAGAAGTAATCATATGATTGACATCTTAATCATAATAAGTTAAGAAGTAATCATACTATTATCATGTTTATCATAATAAGTTAAAAAGTAATCATATTATTATCATTAGAGTTTGCCAAAAACCGTAAAATTGTGAAACCGCGGTTTTGCAAATATCCAAGTAAAACTACATACATACATATATATTTTTTTGTATGTAACAACATTTTTTTTATTTGTTTCAATTCAGGTACTTTTATTGAAAAAGAAACATTTTTTCTTCTTAGTACATACATACATATTTTAAATTTAAAGAATTTGGAAATACCTTGTCATTGTTACAGATTGTTATGTATAAAGTTGTTTTAAAGAAAGTACGAATATTACGTATAATTTGCAATTTCTTTAAGCATTAATTTATATTTAAAAGCTAAAACCGAGGTTTTTTTGGTCGGTTTTCGGTTTTTAGGCATTAAAACTGCGTTTCGCAATCCCTAATTATCATGTAAGTCATAATAAGGTAAGAAGTAATCATATTATTATCATGTTAATTATAATTAGTTCAGAAGAATTCATAACATATCTGAATGATTTTATTATGATTACTGTAATCATATTATAAACGTAGGTTTTCATAATATCGTTGTTATCGCTTGTCGTAGGTCGCAATTATTTATAAATTATTTTATAGAATTGTTTTTACAATAGTATACTATACTATACTACCTCAATATATTGAGGTTATTTTGTTGAACTGTTCATAGTTTTTTTAATCCAAACTTTGATATTTTAAATAGGCTAAAGTTCATCAATTATAAGAGTTGATCGACCTTTTTTGATTACTCTAAATAGTTTATATAGTTTCCTATATGCAGGCTTTCAAGGTCATTAATTTAATGTAAATAAAATATTATTTATTTCATTCTCAATAAAATCCGACGTTTCGTTGGTATTCTTACCAACTTCTTCAGGGATTGAGTTCTTATTAAAATCTGGCAACATTGTAAAAATACAAAGTAAAAAGTAGTCAATAATAACAACAATTATAATCTTTATTTTTGACAAATTAACTTACAATAATCCTTTTCGTCAGTTTACATCATTTATAAATTATATCACAGTATTTTGTAAAAGTGGACAGCACAACACAAAACTTAAAATATTAAAAGAAATGTATGTAAATTAGAGTTTTTTTTTTCCCGGACTTTTTCGATTCCCGGGAAAGCGGGAAAATTTTTTAAATTTCCCGGGATCCCGGGATCCCGCTCCATATAAATAATACAAAGTAAATTTTGTTATTAATTAAAGAAAAAACTTTTATAAAAAAACGTAAAAGAACTTGTTTACAAAGAAAGTTAAAGAAATGGTTCAATACTAAAAAATTAATTGAAGATTGAAATAGCAACTTGAATTATTATCACCTCACGCCTTTATTCCCTATTATTATGCTTTTATTCAGTATTATTATGCTCTGGATACAAGATAAAAAGATAACATAAACATAACAAATTAATTTATAAAACAATAATAAAAACAAAATAAAAATTAAGGTACTCAAGATATGAGATCAAAAAGTTAATTAATAAAATAGATAAAATACTTTAAAGAAATATATAAAATTTTTTAACGGCTTAGGAAATAACTTTCTGAAACACTCAAAGCGCTTAGTAAGTCGTTAAAAAGTATATTCCTGATTTTATTTACTAATTATAATGTTTCCGAAAAATTTCGTTCATTTTTTACCGAGGTTGGACAAATAGTTAAAAGTGCACCGTTGTAGCATGCTTCGGATTCACAATCAGACGCAATTTTTTCTTTTTTATAAGCAACGTCTATATCAGTCAAATGTATTTTAAGGTTGATGCAAAAATAGCATCAACCGGACTGCTTCTTACAAACCTTTTCATTTCAATAGGTTCATTTGTAATCTTTAGGACAATGTGTTTTTCAAGTTGTATGTTGTAGTATCTTACACGAGTTTCCAAAATGTTATTTTATTTCGGTTTCCCCGCACTTCACGGGTATATAAACCAACACAAATTGAAAATTTGTGTTTATCACCTAATAAACATATCGCTCCTTCATTGCATCATAGACATATCTCAAAATTTGAAGTAACTTTAGCAAAGTTTTCCTTCATACCTTCTCGTATTATATCTCAAACTGAACCGAAGTTATAGAAAAATATATCTTTAAATCGGTACATTTTGAAAACTTTAATCACATTTTGCCAAGATCGTTTGTTTTTGTAGATATGACTATGTTGCAATGAAGGAACGATATGTTTAGGTATCTCCTATTTTTAAGACTTGTTCATGGACAACGAAACTTTACTGCCTGCATCTTATTTTAAATTAATGTACTTTATTAACTCTTCACTTCACTACATGTAATAATTATCAACTGTTGCACTGCTTTTAGTAGATTTATTGCATCAGGAGACATTGATTTAAATACATGTACTTACTTCTTGTAATTGATCTAATTCACAACCCATCCACAGCTGCTAGTTTTTAGAGAATAGAAACCTAAATTTCAAAGTATAAATAGCTATTTTCTGAAATTATGAGAAATTTTTTATTTCCCGGGATCCCGCAAGAAAACTCCCGGGAAAACGGAAAATAAAATAATTGAAATTCCCGGGAATTCCCGGGACGGGAAATCCCGGGAAAAAACCCTAATGTAAATATAAAAATTATCACAGAAAATTTGTCCTTTTTTGATCACAGTTGTTATTATTTCATAATTTTCATTAAATTATTTTTATGAAGAAAGGAATTTTACAACATGAAATTAATTAAAAGTTATTGATACATTTTCATTCTTGAATGAAGCTGGGCTCGAACCCAGGCTTCTACGGACAGGTTACCCTTACATGTCTCATCGCAACCACTCGATCTCTTCAGAGGGGTTTGCCGCTTAACACTTACAGCCATCGACGACTGCTGGCAGTCAATAGTCAAACATCAATATTTAAACCAAATTGTAATTAACAAAGTTATTTACGGGAATACAAAATTTATCATTAATACGATTTCTGTATGACGTGCTAAATTCCCAATTTTACATATTTGATAAATACACTGAAATTTATTGTTGAGGGAAAGCTAGCTTCTATGCGCATTTCACTGGTTGCTTAGGCCAGCTCATCAGGAAACCTTTTCCTAAGATTTTAGAAAAGCTAAAAATATTATACGAATAAAACCCTAAAGCGAATAAGAATTTTAAACACTCAAGGTCCTACTCGTAAGTAACAATATCAAAGCTCAAACAAAACACCAACAATAAACAGTGAGTTTATCTTTTCTTACATCCCTCTACAATTGGTTGGGTTCTTTCCGACTCGAATTGTAGTTATAAGTGGGTAAAAAGAAAAACAAAATTAAAAAACAAATTGTTTCATTCTATTGTCTTCGTAAGAAAACAACAAAAAAAACCAATTTGCCAATTCAGTTTTCTGCACGGGCACATGCGAGTATATTATCAAAGTTATTTACGGGAATACAAAATTTATCATTAATACGATTTCTGTATGACGTGCTAAATTCCCAATTTTACATATTTGATAAATACACTGAAATTTATTGTTGAGGGAAAGCTAGCTTCTATGCGCATTTCACTGGTTGCTTAGGCCAGCTCATCAGGAAACCTTTAATAGATCGAAATCGAACCTTTAATAGATCGAAATTAGCTTTTTTGAATGATTATCCATTTAAATTGATTTTACATGTTTTTTCCTTTCTTCTGTTTTTCGTACTTTTTGTCAAGAAAACTTCTTGAAAGTACATTTTTATTTTTTGTTTTTCATTTTTTTGTCTTTCTTTTTCTTTTTGACCTTTTTCAACACAACTTGAAGGACACATTTAAACATAGAGCTTGTGCCTTAGCTTTTCACAATTGTATTGTGGTTATTTTGTTGAACTGTTCATGGTTTTTTCAATCCAAATTTTGATATATTAATTAGGCTAAAGTTCATTAAATTTAATTTTCATTAAATTATTTTTTACTTTTTCTATTAAAATAACTTGAGCTTACATGCAATGGTTAAACTATTTTTCACTTTCACAAAGAAAAAAATTAAAAATGTTATTAGTAATGCTATTTTTCAGGGACATAACAGTTATAACCAATATTTAAAAAAATCCTGAAATAATAAAACTATGGAACATTTTTGGGATTATTGTCTGGGGGGTGAGAAATTCCAAGTCAGGGTGATGGTACTAGGTCAGTATAGTAAAACCCTCAAAGGGTTTGGCGTTCGTATGTGTCAGTTTTTTATGACCTTTCAAATTTTTTCCTTATCTTGATGTTTTTTCGCTTAGTTGTAACATTTTGGCAAAAACGTAGTTTAACATAACTCAAGAACCACTTGTCCGATTTTGATGAAACAAATTTAGAAAAATTAAGAATTACAATTTCTCTAATCTGTTTCTATACCGTTTTCCTATATGTGCAACACTTTCGAAGTTAAAAATGAATGTATGAAGGGAAAAAAGTATTTTTTGCCTAAATTTTAAATATTTTTTTTTTTTTAAATTCATAAAAAATCCAAAATGGAAGTGCCAAAACTAATTACTTTCGCGTAAAGTCACATAACTCATGAGCAAAAAAAGGCATAGATCATGAAAATCGATGCACGCGTTTCTCATTTATTCACAATTAGGTAAATGTATGAATTTCAAAAATTTGCTCCAGATATGCACAACATTATTTGGAGAAAACATTGACACTCACAAGCCGAACTCTCTCATATTTTTCTACTGTACTAAAAGAGAAATATTGATGTGGCAACACTGGTTCTGTAATGTTCACATAAAACATGCATTGTCATTATACTTCTTCTCTTTCTCACACTGGTTCTGTGATTTTTGTCATTCAACAAATGCCGACGAACGCGAATAGTAAAAGTGATTTTTCTCCAGTTTTTTAAAAGTGAACAAAAGAGAACAGAATATGGAACTATGCAAGGCAGATATAAATAGCTTTTGCTACTGCTGTGGTCAATATGTCTAACACATAAAAAAAGGGGAAATTTCAGTACTGATTTTGTTCAAACATACGAGATGTACTTCAACCAAAATGTTATAGTGAACGAAAATTGGGTACCAAATATAGTGTGTAAAAGCTGCTACAACCGTCTAATGGATTGGAAAAATAGAAGACGTGAAAGTATGCCATTCGGTATCCCAATGACTTGGACTAATCCTGGCGAAGGTCACAATCCATTGAATTGCTATGCATGTGCGAATAAAGGAGCCGCAAAAAGGATAAGAAAATCGTATAATTACGTTGGTGTTGCAAGTGCCGCAACAGCATTGCCTCATTCGGACCTGATGGCTCATATGGGGGATCATCACGTGCATGATATGTCGGAGCAGTCGTAGAAGAGAAAATATCTGGGCTAGAAGCTTTTGGCACAGGAATGTGGTAAATCTGTTTCATCAAAATCGAACAAGTGGTTCTCGAGTTATGTTAAACTACGTTTTTGCCAAAATGTTACAACTAAGCGAAAAACATCAAGATAAGGAAAAAATTTAAAAGGTCATAAAAAAAATGACACATACGAACGCCAAACCCTTTGAGGGGTTTACTATACTGACCTTGTACCATCACCCTGACTTGGAATTTCTCACCCCCCAGATTGGCTGTTTTACTGTGTAATTTATCACGAATTTTTAAAACCTGCTCTCTGAATAATTGTTACAAATAACTAATATTTTTTTGGTCTTTGATAAACGTTATAGTTTGTTTTTATTTTTTGGGCTTCCATAACCATTACAAAAGATTTTAATTTTTTTTTGGTCTTCCGTAACCATTACAAAAGATATTTATTTTTTTCGGTCTTCCATATCGAATTTCACACAAGTTTTATGAAAATATTAGTTGAAGTTCAGCCAATGACACTCCTAATAAAATCCATGAAACAGGTTTCGTTACAGTCAATGTTTATGAAAAGCTTCATATAATTAATGAAACTCTTTACAGAAACAATAAATCGTCAGGTAATGAAGCATTTTATAGAATCTAAGAAACAGTTTCATAGAAGTCATTCCTAAAAAGAGCTTCATTAAATTATCATTTTTATTAACATTTGTATTACTAGCAATATTTGCATTTGTTGCGGTTTTTGTTTAAGATTTCTTCACCCTCACTTTAGAATCGATGAGATTTTCATCAATTTTAAGCGCTTGTTTACACTAAAAAAAAATGTCAGTAGAAATAGCGAAAACCTCTGCAGAAATAACTGATAACAGTACCATTATTTTCGGCTGTAGAACAATCAATGAAGGTAAGAATCATTGTCTGCTATATTTAGATGAGCTAAATTTTAGAAACAAATTAGTTAATATTTAAAAATATATTGAGCTAAAACCGGTCTTTGAATTTAGCTGAAATTTCAATTGAATTAGCAAAATTTGTAGCACCTACACTAGGGTGATTACTATTTTTATTACTTTACATTACATTCGAGGAATAAATGCATTCAGATTACATTAGTAACATCAAATTTTAAAAAAATTGAAAAAAGTTCCCCCTTTTTTATTTTTTAATTTTTTTAAATTTTTTCAGTGCAAGTCTTACTAAGAAGAAGTCAGTTAATCACTTTTAAACGACCATAAAATGTCTTCAAAAAATTCCAGCAATAGTGTAAAGGCAAACAGGTATACTTGGACGAAGAATCTACCTTCCTCTTCTAAACAGAAAAGGGATTTAAACATTCCATCTGCTGAAAAGCTCTCCAATCTCAAACGGATGCCGACAAACGCCGAATTCTTGGAAACTTCACTTTTCTGTTCAACAGCGAGAAACGACGACTGGATAGAATCAAAAACATTATTACGGATATAGAATTGCTCTGGAGGGAAACTCTAGACTTTCCACTTTTATCCAGCACGCTCATTAGAAAGAAACTTAATCGTCTAATTGATCTTAATGACAGAAAAAAAACCGTCTGACAAATTCACTGCAACACTTTCTCAGTTATTTGATGTCACCAACGTGAATGGAGAATGGAAATGCTCGGAAGATAAAGAGTTCTACCAGAGTCAAGTTGAAAGTGGAGGCAAGGTTGGCTATTCAACGGTCAAACAAGCCCCTTTGGAATCCATTCACCCAAGAAAACGAATCCGGCTATCAATATCTCAAGTTCAAACCAGTACTTCTCAATCGCAACCCACACATGATATTGTCTCTGAATCTGCCTCCGATTCTTCACCCAAGTCTCCAAGCTCTTCTTCCACGTCATCTTCTTCTGAATGCAAACCGAAATACAAAAGAACGAGCACTACAACAGCAAGTTTACTGGTACTGGAAAACAACATTTCTACACATAAAGCACATAACGTTCTTGCAACCATTTCTAAACAGGGTCATGATGTGCCCGTTCCAAGTCAGTCGGGTGTCTGGAAACGAGTAATCTCAGAAGGACAGCAAATTAAAGCTAAAATTTTTGAAAAACTTTTAATTTCAAAAGATTTTGTTATTCGTGCTTAATTCCCAGTTTTTATTATTGATAAAAACACTTGAAATTTATTGTTGATGGGATAAGCTATTCCTATGCGCATTTCACTGGTTGCTTAGGCCAGATCATCAGGAAACTTCATCCATAAAGATTTTAGAAAAACTAAAGATATTAAACCAAATAAAACTGTTAAGCGTATAAGACTTATAGCAACAGTTCTACTTGTAATAATATCAAAGTTTAAACAAAACACATCAACAATAAACAGTGGGTTTAGATGAGATAAGCCCACTATTTATTGTTGATGTGTTGCAAAGTTGCGACAGATGATGTTAACAAAGACGAGAACCCTGGATGGCGAGATGATTTTAAGTTCTTGTATGAACTATGTCAGGCATATCGTCATTACAAAACAACTTCACGATGGCCCCGAATCAGCTGGAAGAAACTCCCAAACTTACACCAGGCAAGATGGAACTCGCGTACAATATATGCTGTCATAGCATTTTTTTGATGCCAGAGTGGCGCTATATCCTCAGTACAGCATGCGACCTCATCTGCTATGAATGGGCAACTGCTTGGTTCCAGTCGCAACACTACAACGAAGCGTCCTTCAATGAACTGTTAACCTCACTCACCAAGACAAAATGCAAGGAGGCAATTAAGTATTTGAAGATGCACTGGTCGGTCGAGGAGTCATTAATTAACATTCCCAGATCTAACCAAAATGCTGAACGTGCTGTAAAACTGATGGAGGGACTACATGCGAACTCGAAAAAATTTGAATTTTTGAATCTAAAGTTCATAGGAAAAAATAATTTTTAAATTTTTTTTGTACATTCTGTACTTATTGCTTACTAACTGTTTTATATTATTAATTATTTTTACTATTAACCATTTGAATAAAGCAAAATCAGCATGTAACTTTTTTTTAAACAAATTAATTTTTCACTTTTTTCATCCGAATGAAAGGGGGAACAAAGTTTTTCTTGGGATTCAAAAATTTAATTAACAAGGTTTCGTTTAAATGTGCTACATTCCCATTTCATACTATTGATAAACTGAAATTTATTGTTGAAGGGATAAGCTATTCCTATGCGCATTTCACTGGTTGCTTAGGCCAGATCGTCAGGAAACTTCATCCAAAGATCTTAGAAAAACTAAAGATATTACACATATAAAACTGTTAAGCGAATAAGAACTATAAGCCACAGTCTTACCTGTAACAATATCAAAGCTTAAACAAAAACAACAACAATAAACAGTGAGTTTATCTTTTCTTACAGTCCCGGCTACAATTGGTTGATTTTTTGTCAACTCTAAATGTATGTAGTTGTAAGTGGGAAAAGAAAAAACAAAAATAAAAACAAATTACTTTATTTTATTTTGCCAGTTCAGTTTTATTTACACTGCCACATGCATATTAGTTATCAAAGTTTTTCTTGGGATTCAAAAATTTAATTAACAAGGTTTCGTTTAAATGTGCTACATTCCCATTTCATACTATTGATAAACTGAAATTTATTGTTGAAGGGATAAGCTATTCCTATGCGCATTTCACTGGTTGCTTAGGCCAGATCGTCAGGAAACTTCATCCAAAGATTTTAGAAAAACTAAAGATATTACACATATAAAACTGTTAAGCGAATAAGAACTATAAGCCACAGTCGTACCTGTAACAATATCAAAGCTTAAACAAAAACAACAACAATCAACAGTGAGTTTATCTTTTCTTACAGTCCCGGCTACAAATTGCATTTCACTGGTTGCTTAGGCCAGATCGTCAGGAAACTTCATCCAAAGATTTTAGAAAAACTAAAGATATTACACATATAAAACTGTTAAGCGAATAAGAACTATAAGCCACAGTCTTACCTGTAACAATATCAAAGCTTAAACAAAAACAACAACAATAAACAGTGAGTTTATCTTTTCTTACAGTCCCGGCTACAATTGGTTGATTTTTTGTCAACTCTAAATGTAGTTGTAAGTGGGAAAAGAAAAAACAAAAATAAAAACAAATTACTTTATTTTATTTTGCCAGTTCAGTTTTATTTACACTGCCACATGCATATTAGTTATCAAAGTTTTTCTTGGGATTCAAAAATTTAATTAACAAGGTTTCGTTTAAATGTGCTACATTCCCATTTCATACTATTGATAAACTGAAATTTATTGTTGAAGGGATAAGCTATTCCTATGCGCATTTCACTGGTTGCTTAGGCCAGATCGTCAGGAAACTTCATCCAAAGATTTTAGAAAAACTAAAGATATTACACATATAAAACTGTTAAGCGAATAAGAACTATAAGCCACAGTCTTACCTGTAACAATATCAAAGCTTAAACAAAAACAACAACAATAAACAGTGAGTTTATCTTTTCTTACAGTCCCGGCTACAATTGGTTGATTTTTTGTCAACTCTAAATGTAGTTGTAAGTGGGAAAAGAAAAAACAAAAATAAAAACAAATTACTTTATTTTATTTTGCCAGTTCAGTTTTATTTACACTGCCACATGCATATTAGTTATCAAAGTTTTTCTTGGGATTCAAAAATTTAATTAACAAGGTTTCGTTTAAATGTGCTACATTCCCATTTCATACTATTGATAAACTGAAATTTATTGTTGAAGGGATAAGCTATTCCTATGCGCATTTCACTGGTTGCTTAGGCCAGATCGTCAGGAAACTTCATCCAAAGATTTTAGAAAAACTAAAGATATTACACATATAAAACTGTTAAGCGAATAAGAACTATAAGCCACAGTCATACCTGTAACAATATCAAAGCTTAAACAAAAACAACAACAATAAACAGTGAGTTTATCTTTTCTTACAGTCCCGGCTACAATTGGTTGATTTTTTGTCAACTCTAAATGTAGTTGTAAGTGGGAAAAGAAAAAAAAAAAAAAAAAAACAAATTACTTTATTTTATTTTGCCAGTTCAGTTTTATTTACACTGCCACATGCATATTAGTTATCAAAGTTTTTCTTGGGATTCAAAAATTTAATTAACAAGGTTTCGTTTAAATGTGCTACATTCCCATTTCATACTATTGATAAACTGAAATTTATTGTTGAAGGGATAAGCTATTCCTATGCGCATTTCACTGGTTGCTTAGGCCAGATCGTCAGGAAACTTCATCCAAAGATTTTAGAAAAACTAAAGATATTACACATATAAAACTGTTAAGCGAATAAGAACTATAAGCCACAGTCTTACCTGTAACAATATCAAAGCTTAAACAAAAACAACAACAATAAACAGTGAGTTTATCTTTTCTTACAGTCCCGGCTACAATTGGTTGATTTTTTGTCAACTCTAAATGTAGTTGTAAGTGGGAAAAGAAAAAACAAAAATAAAAACAAATTACTTTATTTTATTTTGCCAGTTCAGTTTTATTAACACTGCCACATGCATATTAGTTATCAAAGTTTTTCTTGGGATTCAAAAATTTAATTAACAAGGTTTCGTTTAAATGTGCTACATTCCCATTTCATACTATTGATAAACTGAAATTTATTGTTGAAGGGATAAGCTATTCCTATGCGCATTTCACTGGTTGCTTAGGCCAGATCGTCAGGAAACTTCATCCAAACTTTTTTTAAAAAACACAAAAATGTAAATAATATTCTTAAATAACACAACTTCCTCGATTGCAAGTGGTTTCATATTTTTTTTTTTTTAATTACACTAACCTACACCTATTTGGGTCCGAAATTTGTATGGTTCCGAAGTCGACTTGGGTTCAAAATAGTCGAACAAGCCTACTAATGGTATTTTCGGTTAGGTAGAGGTGGCAGCCGACGTTGTTCGCCAGCTCACATAGACACTGAATGTCCGTTGCGATACCACTGCGCTTCCACTCATGCGTAATTAGCTACGTTGCATATTCTTAGAAAACATGACGAGACCTACAGTTCAATGCTGAATCCAAACGGCAAGATTTGAAGTGCTTTAGAACAGAAATTATTTTGATTTGTTCGCTCAAGCCAACCGATAATTGAGGATGTTAAGAAATAATTATTTCTTTTTGAAAAATGTTTTTTTTTTGTCGCTCGAGCCAGGAATCGAATCCGGGCTCTATCGGTCTCAGAGTCCACATCTTAGCTACTACACCAACAGCACTGACTACTCAATGGTATATAAATACAATTTTAGTCAGCGTTTAAAAAGCTGCAGTTGAGATAGTAAAAGTCATAAGATTATGCTGTAACTTCGACATCTTCATTTTAGAGTTGGGTAGTTCATGAACGAACTAGTTCAATTGAACTAGTCAGTCAGATGAACGTTGAACTGTCATTCAGTCTGACAGTTCCTTTTAGTTCAACAGTTCACTTTTCGTCACTTTGTCTTTTGCGTCAGCAGTCTTTTGAGAGGGTTCAGTTAGTTCAATTCATTTAGTTCAATTCATTTAGTTCACAGGTTCATTTACTTCAGTTGCTTGTCCACTTGATTTCTTTGTCTTTTGCGTCAGCAGTCTTTTGAGAGGGTTCATTTAGTTCAATTCATTTAGTTCAATTCATTTAGTTCACAGGTTCATTTACTTCAGTTGCTTGTCCACTTGATTTCTATTCTTTACCGCACTGATTGAAAAGAAACAACAATAGTATTAGTGTCTCTATGTTTAACATTATATTGTTTCTTTTACTCATTGCCAGATAGCTTTAAACATTTTCATAATAAAATCAAGGCTGCCATACTTAGAGATGTCTAGCTGCGATTTTTTCGGCAATTTATAAAATATTTTGTATTATTAATAAAGGGTCACATAGACACATACTTCTCATGCTCATGCAATCAGCATTTGTTTGTAAATTTGAAATTTTTATTTATGTATGCGTCACACAGACAATGCAGTATGAAAAACCAAAATAGGTTTGATTTCAAAATGAACTCTTACTGCTGACAGTTGTTCAATGAACAATAAAAAAAATTATTAATTTTATGATATATTTTTCTTTCAATTTAAATTTAAACAAATTTAAAATAGTTTCTGAGAAAAAAACGTGTGAAGAAAGTAGGGGTTCTCTTGAATTTCACGATATGACATTTATTTTAAAATGATGATTGATAGGTGTGTAGTAAAATATCAATCACACACGTATACGAAGGATTCATCGGCAGTAGGTGTCAGCAGTATGTGTCTATGGGCCGCTTAAGATTTCCGTAGGACATGCTGAAATTTATTGTTGAGGTGATTTTGTCGGCATTAACATAGCGTTTTCACCTGACAATTTTTTGTCATCGCAAATATTTTGGGAGTAAAAATTTATATTGTGCATTATTTGTCAGTGCTTTATAAACAAATGTCTCTATTGTGAATAAATTGTCAGTGCTTGTATTCTGAAAGAAAAATATACAAAATAAAACACTAATAATTATATGATAAAATAAATAATGAATAATGTTTATCTTAATTTTTCTTATTAATACTCCTTCAATAAAAGAAAAAAGTAATTTAATTGAGCCCTACCTTAAAATACAAATTAAAACTTACATGTTCCCTACATGTTTTTAGTTTGGGAATTCGTTCCCATAAAATTTGTTATAGGAATTATTCACAATACGAAATAAAAAAAATATAGGAATATTTTCATGGGAGTAGTTGTTTGAGGTAGGGGTGCTTATTTTGAGCAAAACGTGTCAGAGTGTTTCCATTATGTAATAGTATTTCACTTAAGCGGCTCATACACTTAGAATAAAATTGTTAAATTTTACGTATAGTACAATTATATCGCCAATGTGTATGTGATATTCGAAGGTGGAACAATATATTGGCAACAATCAAAAGACTTGATTTTTATTGCACAACGAAAAGAAAGAGAAGTGTGTTGGCAACATTATACAATGCTGTTTATATTATTCCTATAGGTTATGTTCGCCTTTTTATTGAATGAATGAAACTATTGTGCGACTTATTGTAAAATATAGGACAAAATGGAAATGATATGGCGAATATCATATACAATAATATTGCAAGTGTATGGGCCGCTTTACATTTTTTGGGCCACAAAACTACATTTGCAGCAAAACAAGTGTTCTGCTACTTGTTTTCCCATACAGTTTTCATGTTCAAAAAACTCAAATAAATACTAGTTTTGCTCCAAAAAATGTCGAAAACCATGAAAAAACTCAGCAGAGTTTTCCATTATTGGTGATTAACGATTTCGAAAAAAATTACAGATTTACCAAAATAACAAGACTTATTAAATTATATGTTTAATGTGTATTAAAAAACAAATAAGAAAATATTTATTATTTTACAAAAATATATTTTGCTTTCATGTTTGTAAACATTATTAATGCCAAATTGATATCGAAAACCAAAACCAGTTATACATAATGGAAGCACTCTGACACGTTTTGCTCAAAACAAGTTGACAACAAGCTGATAGTGGAAACATAGTATAAGAGTCTTAAAATAAATTAATAGCTTATCTAATTTCAGTGTATTTATCAAAAATAATAATTGGAAATCTAGCACGTCATACGGAAATCTTTTTAATAATAAAAAAATCGCCATATATTTTATAAATCGCAGTGTAGTCAAAATGTTTGAAAATTGCCACATGTGGCGAGACATCTCTTAATATGGCAGCCCTGATTATATTATGAACATATTTTAGTAATCTGGCAATGAGTAAAAGAAACAAGTATATTATAACATATAGAAACTAATAATATTGTTGTCTCTTTTCTATCAATTCGGTAAAGAACATGAAAAATACTATGCATTTTGTTTTTGTAAAATGAGGAATGTCAAATTTATTTGTTGAAAAACAAAGAAAAGAAATTTTATAAAAAATTCACAATTGTGTTTTTGAACTTGATCAAAAATTTATATTTATTACATTATATTTATTATATTTAAATATTTATTAAAAATTTAAATAAGTTTTTTTAAGTATTTAAATTTTTATTAATTTTTTCAAAGCTTGACACACACAAAAATAAACAACAACAGAATAAGAAATCAAAACAAGCAACTGATGTAAATGAACCTTTAAACTACATATGTACATGAACTGACTTAAATGAACTGACTGACGAAATATACAGCTGGCTCAAAAGACTGACTGACTAAAAGTGAACTACTGAACTGGAAGAACGAACTAGTTCACTTTTTTTAAATGAACTCTATTGACAAGTCACCCAAATGAACGATTAAGCCCAAGACTACTTCATTTGTCATTGGACAAAAATAAACTGTTGGCTTTACTTCTGATTCATTAAATGAACAGAGTCGCAGTGAAGGCAAAAGAAAAACACGAAATGTTGTACACGACAAAGAACATCGGCAGTCGACATGTTCGGAAGTGTTTGGTTTGACAGACCAAAACTTTTAAAAAATCCCGTTGTTATCGAAGATGGGACGTTGTGTTTGTGTTTTTATTTTCCATATTTTTTTTTTTAATAATACATGCGTTCAAAAAAACATAAATATGTACATAAGTACATATTTATTATTTTTAAGCTTAACAAATCTTTTTAATTTTTTGAAATTAAATAAAACTGTAAATAACATCATCGCTTTCATATATATACAATGAACACAACGTCCCATCTTCGTTAACTTCGGGATTTATTAAAAGTTTCAATCTGTCAAACCAAACACTTTCTAACATGACGACTGCCAATGTTCTTTGTTGTGTACAACATTTCGTTTTTTGCTTTTGCCTTCACTGCGACTGTTTTCATTTAATGAATCAGAAGTAAAAGCAACGGTTTATTTTTGTTCAATGAAAAATCAAAAAGTGGAAGAAAAAGCAATTTTTTCATTTTGACTGTAGTTTTTTAACCCCTGATTTTAGTACGAAATTTCTTGTATTTAAAAAAAAATCGGGAAAAATATGCCTAAAACTGGAGCGATTTTATTAAAACTCAGCACCATGATTGTGTGGCATAATTGGTCATAATTGGGGTCTATTTACCAAATATGAGAAAGATATCAAAAAATTTGCGGATCCTTACCAAAATCATTAAAAAAAGTTCGTCCTTGTGCAAATATAAGTCAGTGTGCAAAATTTTATAAAAATATCTTAAGATTTGCGAACTGTAGCGTGGTTATAGAAGACAGAAAAAATAAAAATCTTTTATAATGGTTACAGAAGACCAATAAGAATAAAAATCTTTCATAAAGGTTACCAAAGACCAAAAAAAATAATAATCTTTCATAATGTTTATGGCAGAACTATAATTTTCTGGGTAATTTATAATTATTATTACAGGACCAATTTTTTTTTCAGTTATTTTTTCCATAACCTATTGGATATTTAAAAAATAATAACAGTTATTTCGGGTCCCTGCTATTTTTTCAACAATTTTTTTTTTAATGAACAATTCGTTAACTTTTTTGAATTTCTTTAAAATATTACGACAGAACTAATATGAAATTATTTGACAAATGGCGCTAAATAAATATTATTAGAGTAAAGATATTTTGATTGCTTTTTAAGCATACTAAGTTATCCAGCATATAGAATGTTATCATGTTATGGTTGTAATAAATTTAATATGTTTTCAAAGTTAACATTATAAAGTTGTAAGAAAAATAACTATTTTTCAGTCAACAATTTATAATTGCGATAAACATTGATTTGTTTACAGTAACTAAATATTGCTGATATTAAATAAAAATAAAAATTTTTTGTGTACGACAACAATATATTGTTACAAAAAACATAGTGTAGTTGCTGTAACCATGCCCAACCACATTTTTTCTCTGCATTTATAACGGCAATTATTTATTTCCCTCCCCTTATTCTTCTATAAACTCGAGAATTGCGCGACTAAAATTGACCTGATTCAACATTTACATTTGTTGCAAATTGCAATAAATATTTTAGACATAAAAAACACATCTTTTTTGATAAAACGAATTGATTGATTCGCAAGCATAAAGTTTTTATTTCAAACATTGTTTTTGTTGCAGTAAAAAATAATGAAATATGTAATTCCAAAATAAAATCCACAATTTGGGGATAAATCTTTAAATCTAGCAGCGCCGCCCTCAATTGTAATGATGTTTTAATAAACAATGATTATGAACGATTTTTTTTATTTTTATCATTATTCGTATTTTATGCTTCATCGCTTTTTTTGTTCTTCTATTTTATTGGTGTCTTAGCACATTTTCCAAGAATAATTGTTTTTTTCCTGGTATTTTGCAATTTTAACAACTTCTTCGCCCGTAGATTAATTGAAACGTAAATAATTTACCAACAATGAAAACAAATAATATTAGAAAAAATAAAAGTAAATAAAAACAGTAATTGTTCCTTTTCTTCTCTGTCATTTTATGCTTAAATAATTGTAGGTATTAAGTGAATCGTTTAGTAAATATTAACAGATGTTTTTATCTTCGTACTCGATAGCAAGTTCAAGGAGATGCACTAAAAATATATATGTTCTCTTTTTGTATTATTATTTGTTCTTAACTAAGATTTTGGCTAACTGTTTGAAGTTACATAGTTAAATAATGTTTATACCTATTTTTAATTTGTATTCTAACAGCCGTATTCATAATGAAAATTTGGCATGAAGTTAGCACAAAGTTTTTTAATAATACACTACCAAACTCTGTCTAACGATTTGCTTAACTTATGGAGTTGCCTTGTAAAAATCATCCGTTTAATGTCAAACAATTTTGTCAGTTTTTTTTTAATTAACTGTATGTTTTTTAAATTTACTGTCTTTTTTTAATTAATTTAATTTTAAAAACTTTTTAAAATGTTTATATGTATGTGGAGGGGGAAACATTAAAATTTATTAAAAGTTAGCAGACGGATAAAAGTTTGTTATGAATCAACTCCGTACTAACGTACTAAAGTTTTTTGTACGTAGTGTACAAACTGTGTAACTTTTTGTTATGAATTCGGCTGTAAAAATTTTAATAGAAATATTCTCTATTTCTTTTTAAATTTTAATAGATAGAATTTAACTTTGTTTAATTTTTGGAATTTCATATATTTTTATTAAAAAATTTCAAATAAAACCATTCAACAAAAGTTTTTTAAAATAATTAGTATTGTGGTTATTTTGTTGAACTATTTATGGTTTTTAATCCAAATTTTTAAAATTTTTAATTTTTTAAAATATATGATATATTTTTTTTAATGAACAAACCATCATTTGAAATCTTAAGAGTTCTCAATTTAATATTATATTTTTTGATACCGTTGCTATATCGAAGGCATTTTGAGAAAATTGCACTTAAAAAAGCTAATTTAAAAAATATGGATTTTCCTAAATATATTTAAAATGGAATAGTTATTAAAATTATGTTGGTACACCTTTTAAAAGATATTCTTACCACAATTAGAACAGCTAAAAAACCCAATGAAATAAAAAGTAAATATATGTATGTATATTAGCGTGGCCGTTAGTTGTATGGAGAACTTTTTTTTTTGATTTCTTATACTCTCCCCCTCCAAATCGGTTCAGTTTTATGTAAAAAAAAATACAAAAAAATTTCGTAGCGATAAGTTGTGTTTTAGGGAGGGCGTCCGCCCCTCAAAGTTTGCTATCAAGCCATTTATTCAAATGTAATTTGTTTGCGTATGACTATCTTCTAAAAACAACATTTTACAAGAATATGATATATGGCAATATTTTAGCTCTTTTAGCCAACAACATAAGCCTCCAAGAAAGTTTTTTGCTAAGACTAATATCTTAGAAAATAATTAAGAAAATAACAACAAAATACCAAACATTTTATATACGTTTTATATATATAAAACGGGGATTTAATGTCAAGTGACCTAATTTTGAAATAGATGTCATTCGATTTAAATGAAATTTACACCAATTTTAGTACTGTTAGATAGTAGCTTAGACACAAATTTTCAACAAGATCGGTCAAAAAGTTTCTGAGTTAGAGGGGGTCAAAGTTTGACATTTTGGCCATACAGGTGTTCTTTCTCATCCATGTAACTTATTACCTATTGGTGTAAGCAAAATTTGTCCCATACAAAATTTGCTACTATCTAACAGTACTAAAATTGGTGTAAGTTTCATTTAAATCGAATGACATCTATTTCAAAATTGGGTCACTTGACATTAAATCCCCGTTTTATATATATAAAACGTACATAAAATGTTTGGTATTTTGTTGTTATTTTCTTAATTATTTTCTAAGATATTAGTCTTAGCAAAAAACTTTCTGGGAGGCTTATGTTGTTGACTAAAAGAGCTAAAATATTACCACATATCATATTCTTGTAAAATGTTGTTTTAAGAAGATAGTCATATGCAAGCAAATTACATTTGAATAAATGGCTTGATGGCAAACTTTGTGGACGGACGCCCCCCCTAAAACACAACTTATCGCTACGAAATTTTTTTGTATTTTTTTTTACATAAAACTGAACCGATTTAGGGGGGGAGAGTATAAGAAATCAAAAAAAAAAAAAATAACGGCCACCCTAATGTATATATCTCAAAGAAATAAATACTCAAGCTCGAGGTCAGTTTTGAGTATTTATTTCTTTGAGATTCCATTAAGAAAAGGTGAATAAAAAAACCAACTTTCAAAATTACCGTTAATAAAAGCTTCATTATAAGTGGTGAAATTTTGTAAACATAAGTGCCGCCACAATAGACGTTAAGTGTGATGAATAGTAAAGCCTCGCACCTTCGAAAAACATTTCGAATGTTCTAGATGGCCGAATGGCAGTATAAATACTTGCGGCGGCTAGCATAGTAAGATCATTCTAAGTTCAGACTTTGTCAATAATGTATCACGCGGAGAAAATTATAGTTGGTTTTGAATAAAAGCTATAAATTACGGTTGTTAAAGTGACTTAGTACTTAATAAAGTTGTGTAAATTGTAAACAGTGCTTAAAGGGTTGTGATTATTTATTTTTATTTAAAGTGCAATAAAGAACTCGAAACGGTTTATTATAAAGGAAATAAAACAAAACGTTATTGAAAGGCAGTAACGTAACAGTATGTTTATTATGCTAGATTATACGAATTTATCATATAATTTTATTATTTTATTTTACATGAAAGTCATCGAATTTTTAGTCCTTAATTTTGCACATTGCTTTTTCGTATCTTCCAAACATTTGATTTAAACTTGATTCATTAAATTCAGAACATATCATTTATAGAACTCATGTTTCTGTTTTTTTGAAATTTTGTTCAATTTGAAAGATAATGCAAGAAAACAAGAATTTGGTCTGGCCAAGACGGTCTATGAAATTTACTTTTACATAAAAATAAAATTTCACCCCACTAATTTGCTCCAATCGAATCCAAATAAGTTTAAAGAATTCACACCCCTGTTTTTTTGTTATATTCAAAAAATATTGCAAGGAAACCCCAATTTGGTCTGGCAGACCAAGACGGTAATCCTAGGTTTAAGTTCCATTAGTTTAACCCTTTGGTACTAAAAACATTTTTTTTTTTTTAATTTTTATTAATCAATAAATATTTTACATAATAATTAATGCTATACCCGCTAAGCCATACGGCTTGTCTGCAGGAATTTAAAGTATTGTTTTTAATTCATTTATTTTTTTTTTTTTTTTATTGCAAACTTATGTAATCCCTGCAGGAGATTGAACTAGTACCTTATTAGTACCAAACTAGTACAAAAATAACCAGTACTAGTTCTCAACTGTAAACTTTTCTATAACATCTTAATGCTTAAATTAGCATTGAGTGTGCTTGGAACAGCACTAGTACTATTAGTTCTAGACATGTACTAGTACACATGGACCACATTGGGTGCTTTTTGCATTAGAATTTTGCATTTTAACATTTCTTTATAATAAAAATGCCATAAAAAAATGATTTGAAATCAAATTAGAAATAGAAATATTTACTGGAATTTTAGTTTTGTTACAAAAAATTCTATCATTCTACAAGTAGTACCCTTGTACTACATCAAGTACTGGTACTCAAGTGCACTAGTTATTTTATATAAAAACTCTAACCCCGTTAGCACTAGTACTTCTTGTTCTAGTAATTGTACTAGTGGCATTTAGACAATTAACTCTTAATCTTCTGCAGGGATGTTTTTTAATTATTTTGTTTCCGGTGTATTTGTTTTTAAGATTTAAACTTTGTGTTGGTATAGTGTTGAAAATTGTAGGTAGCGTTACGGCTAAGGTGTTCCTGCGAAAGCGTTCTTCTTTGAACCTTCCTTCCGCTCGACGCCTTGTGTTGTGCACGTGATCAATTGGCTGAAGAAATCTTGTGTTGTGAAAAATTCGCTTATTAGCGTTGTGTAGTACAAGCTTTTCACGTTTAGTACGTTGACATCCTTGTCCAGGTTGTTAGTCTTGGTGGTGTTGACAATTCCGGTTTTGCTTGTTGTTCTATTGTTGATATTTCTGTTGTTGGCAACTCTGTTGTGGTTGTTGTTATTTTGATTCAAGCGTTGTTGTTGATGAGTGTTGTTACCACAATATTATAATGAATATTGTTGCTTGTATTGATGATTTGATTTGAGTTGTTGTTTATGTTGTTGCTGCAGCATTCGAAAAGATGTGTTAGTTTTGGTGTTAATACCTTTTATTGTGTTATTCATCAGGCTGCTCTAAAATAAATATTTATAATCGATAAACCCGCAACGAAGACAGCAGAACAAATAATAAATAAGATAAGAGGAGGACATCACCCTCTTACACATATAAAGTGTGTTAGTTTTTTAAAAACAAAAAATGCCTTACACAAAGATTAATTAGAACTGATAAATGCTTATTAAAGTCTCTTAAAAACTACCAGTTTATTTCAGATTTTGCATTTTTGTCGGACACCACTAAATTTCTAAATGATTTTAATTTAGAGTTACAAGGAAAAGAATAGAATTTATATGATTTGTCCAAAATACTATTTAATTTTAAACCCGAGTTATATTTATTAATATCACAAATTCTGTTGGGTGATTACACGAACTTTTCGAAACTCAAATTAACTCTTCTAAATTTATGCTTTTATGACAGTTTCGTAAAAGCAAAATATTTTTTAAAATAACTGGATTTAATTTATTACGCTGTTTTGAACATATGAAGTTTAAGTCCAAAAAATTTATTCGCAAAGGTATGTTGACGGGAAAAATTAAAGAATCTTTAAAGAATTTTTTTGAGTTCGGGAAAGGCTGAGTCATCCAAAGTTCTCCAAAACAATAGTCTATTAATTTTCGGTGGAACTTCTACTTCGCTTCGTAAGATAATAAGTTCTGATTGTATTTTAAACTCATACTTTGGAACGTCGACACTTAAAGGGTTTTCAAAAAGCTCAAGAAGGGGGTTAATGTAATTGAAATCTTCAAACCCCTCTTCAAAGTTCAAAAACAGCGTTTCAAATATATTAATGTATTCTAATGTATTAATGTTCCTTTGTTGGTTAAAAATTAAAGACGTTTTCGAAAAGTTCGTGTAATCGCCCAACTGAACTTGTGTTAACAATAAATATAACTTGGTTTTGAAATTAAATAGTATTTTGGACAAATCGTATAAATTCTTATCTTTTCCTTGTAACTCTAAATTAAAATCATTAAAAAATTTAGTGGTGTCCGACAAAAATGCCAAGTCTGAAATAAACTGATAGTCTTTAAGAGACTTTAATAAGCATTTATCAGTTTTTTCTTTTTCCAGAAATCGAAGAACTTCTTCTCTTAAATCAAATAATCTGTTAAGGCAGTCGCCTCTGCTTAACCAACGAACATCGGTAAACATTATTAAGTCATTGTGTAAGGCATTTTTTGTTTTTAAAATACTAACAAACTTCCTATGTGTAAGCGAGTGATGTCCTCCTCTTGTCTTATTTATTATTTGCTCTGCAGTCTTCATTGCCGGGCAATCGCTTATAAATTTTGATGCTAGAGCAGCCTGATGAATAACACAATGAAAAGTATTAACATCAAAACCGTGTTTGCTCAACTGCCCGATGAACCCTTCATACCTACCTGACATAACATTTGCACCATCTGTGCAGACCCCAACACATTTTTTAGGATCTACAATCGATAGAAGCTTATCACATACAACATCGAACAACAACTTACCTGTGACATTTCCGTAAAAAGTCTCTAGAGGAAACATTGTTTCGAAAACTTTGTATTCACTATTAACGGAACGGGCACAAATAAGAAGCTGACAGAGATCATTTATGTCAGTACTTTCATCTTAGCAAAAGGAAAAAAATACACAATTTCTTAATTTTTCTCTCCAACTCTAGAGCTGTTCCTAATTGCGCAGTACGTCGCGCAATAGTACTGCGGGACAACGGCACAGATTCTATCAAATTAATATTGTAGTTGAGCATCTGAAAAATTTTGCTAAGCAATTTTTTAATAAAAACTCGGTCACTAAACGGTCTACCCTGCCTGACAATATTTAAAGCGACCACCCCTGAAATGGCTTTTTTTAAAATAAAATCCGATTTTTTTTTCGTTATTTTCTTCTCCTGATAGCCATGCCTTTAATTTTTCCAAAAAATCTTTTTATTTCTAATAAAAAGTATTTTTTTTCCTCAGCAGTATACCCAGTCAAATAGCTGTGAAAAGAATCAAAATGCCTTTTAATAACATTTTCCCAATGTCCTTTAAATGTTTTATAACATAAAATACATTGGGCATTACCAAAGAATATAGACTCTATATTCATATTTCCTACTATACCTATCTTTTGTTGTTTCTTTATGTTGTTAACGATTGTATCAAGCTCAGTTATAAACTCTGGAATTTTTAGATTAGGGGGGCAATGCACTTATAAAAGGGAAAGGGGTTCGCTGTTTGTGTTTATGTTTAGTTGAATTAGTTCAAATGATTTTGTTTTTGTAGAGAGTTTGGTGAATTCTATATTTTCTTTTACATACACCGCAATACCTCCTCCTTTGCCGTCTCTATTTAAGAAAACCGAGTTGAAACCATGAATATTATAAAAACTGTTTTCATTGTCACTTATGTTTGTTTCAACAGGAACTATGATTTCGCTAATTTTTTTGTTTATGTTTGTAAGAAATGTTGTGAAATTTTAACGTAAATATAAATAAGTGATATATGTATGTAGGACAACTTATGTATTTGGTATCAATTTCATGAAAATGATTTAAAGTTTGATTTCTTATTTTATTAATTTTTTCATTAGAAAAAGAAAAAATTTATTTAAAAAGTTTTAATTTGTATTTTTTAAAGGAAAAAAAAAAGAATAACATATGTATATGACAGAAAAAATTGGATGATTAAATTAAATTGTGTGGGTGATTAGCTCAATATCTGATGCATTATTGATGATGATAAATGAAGTGTTTTCAGTTTTACGTGCGCAAATAGTTCCATTTTGTACCCATACAAACTTCCAGTTTGATTCTTTGGCTCTAGTTTTGGCTAACCATAGCAATTTGCGGTTGTTGGATGTCAGCTGGTCGTTAATATAGATGTATTTGGCGTTATTGTCACCAGGGTTGTGAATTATTTCTAATCAAAAAGCGCCGAGCCTCTTATCAAAAAGCGCTAAATAAAAATAAAAGAAATGAAATGCTAAACAACCAAATTTTATTAATTATTTTACAAAGCTTTTTCCAGTAATATTTCAGGGGAAGTAGAAAAATTTAATTCTATCTATAAAGTAAAATAATATTAAAAACTATTTATAATACAAACAAAAACTTAAAAAAAAACATCTTTGAGATCTTTCAAATTCAGGTAAAAAATTTGTTAGTATTTGGCGTCATACATTGTATGTATGTAAATATGCTATAAATCAAAAGTATCTGAAAAACGGAAGCAAACGTTGGTTTTCATAAATCATCAAAAATTATAAAACCATTAAAACAGCTCATCTTCAAAGAAAATAATACTTTCATTTATTGAACCACATTCGTCTTCTGGCCATAAAACTGTTTTGATATAATATTTGGACTTCTTATAAGTATTATTATTGTTAATATTTGCACATACATCAGATGGAATACTAAAATTTTCGCAACAAGTATTTTCCATTCTAAGACCATATTTTATATGAATTAATGAATTTACAGTATTAAGTGACATTCTGTTTCTTAGTTTTGATTTATAAAGATTCATTACACTGAACGATCTTTCAACTTCTGCGTTTGAAAAAGGAAAGCTTAATAAGTTTATTACAAACATTGATAATTTTTCAAAAGGGGTTTCGTTTACTGAATTCTTAAAGTTATGTATTTCAATCCAAAACGCTTCAGTTTCATCTCTACTTTTCCATTGACATAATTTTAAATTATTAAGACAATTTTCCATTTCTCCAATTTCGTTTTTACATTCAATAAATTCTTTTATAAATGTAATAATATCTTGCGTATTATTAAGAAAAATATTTTTAACACTAAACAGCGATATTTTCTTTAAAACTTGAATATTAGATGGTAATTTCGATCTTATTTCATAGATGAGGGTTTTAGTAAATATAATTAAATTTTTTTTGGATTAATTCTTTTTCAGAATTTTGTATTTTATTTTCACGGCAGACTTTTTCAAAATTATATCCCAGATAGCTATGTTCATTTAATACCGAGTCAATATTACCTTCTAAATAATCAAAATTTTCAACTGGTATTACAATTCTATTTGTTAAACTTTTTAATAATCTATATAGATCATCAAAAAGTTTAGTATGATCTGCATTTTGAGACTCGAATGCAAGATTAACTCTTTGAACTTCTGCTAGAACAGTTGCTAAATATGTTATATAAGCTAAATTTTTTGAATCATTATACATACTTCTTAGCTGCGACGTTTCATATGACTTGTCATTTACAATGTTAAAATGAGTTCTCAACTCAAGCCACATATTCAAAATTGTCTTTACTGCTTTTTCAATAGAAAGCCATCTTGTTGGCGCGGTCATAGGAATTTTTTTATTTGTTGCTGAATCACAATTAATTAATTTATAAATTTTCGTAAATGTTTTTTGTCTCACTGCAGAGTTTGAGAACCAACTGTTAATATTAGCGGGGAAATGTTTATCCGTTGCAGAACAAACTGCTAATTGCAACGAATGACAAACACATCTAATAAGAATAAGATTTTTTAAATTATATTTATCTTTGATTTTCCTGTATAGACCATTGTTAGAACCAGTCATTACAGATGCATTATCTGTGCCTATTGCCAACAGTTTTTTAAAGTCTATATTAAATAATTGTGCTAATCTTTCGAAACCTTTTAATAGATCGTCAGCTTTGCCACCTTCTACATCTATAAGGCCCAAAAAGGTAGTGACGAATTTCTTTTTTGCTGTGCTATAATACCGGATTACGACTCCTAAGAGTTTTTCCACCGAAATATCGGTTCCTAGGAAAATACATTTCAATACATATTTTTTTACAGCTTTATGTAAACACATACGTACCTTCATCTAGAATTAAACTGAAGTAAGAATTATTAAGATCCTTCATCAAATTGTTTATAAAATGAGGTGCTAAGACATTTGTTATTATATTTGTGCACTTTGTACGGTGTAAACTAAAATTTGCGGCTTTGCTATCTTTAAAAGCATCGTAACATGTTGCACCCAAGTGATCAACTGATAAAATTGAACTATGGACAGCAACATAAAGCGCCAGCATTGCCTGGCTTTTTTGCTTTTCTGTTACATTTATTGTAATTTGTATTTCTGGTTGACGCAACTCCGTACCATTGAAAGGTTTAAGAGCCTTTTGGTGTTTTGCTCTGTTTGTGTGTCTTATAAGATCGGAACGTTTTGCACTAATCTGGCATTTGCAGTAAATACATAAAGCTTTTGATTCATCTTTTTCGAAAGGCCGTATCCATTTCTTGAATAACGGATCAGACTCCCACGCCTTTCTGTATTTCTGTACATAACGCTCAGCCTAAAATTTAACTTCATTTTATCACATACACAAAACAAATAGAGATTTATTCTTACTATTTATGCACTTTATTTATGTAAATACAACTAGAATTGCCGTGATAACTTCCTATAAATTTTAATAATTTGTAATAAAGCACGACAAACAAAATCTTATTAATAAAAAAATTTGTACTCAATTTTATTTTTACATTCAACATTTTTTATTTTTCGAATTTATTCTATGAGCTACATTTCAGTTATGTATTTTATAAAGCTTTTTTGTAATAGTTCTATTCCTTAAATTTTTGGGAATGACTTTTATACACTACCAGACTATTATATTGTATTTTCTTGTTACATTTTACCTTAGCTATCCATTGGATAGCAATGAAGTATATTGTATGTACAGAAAAATTTACAAATATTAGACACCAGCAGAATGTAATGCATTTTCTGGCCTGCTACGGCCTTCGTCAGCATTCTTTGTGTCACACTGGATAGTGATACTTTATAAATTGAATGTATTTAACTCAACTATTTTTAACAAATAGAAACTGGGAACTATCTCCTTTCGTAGGTTACTTTTATATTATATTCAACATTTTTTATTTTTCGAATTTATTCTATGAGCTACATTTCAGTTATGTATTTTATAAAGCTTTTTTGTAAAATGCATTACATTCTGCTGGTGTCTAATATTTGTAAATTTTTCTGTACATACAATATACTTCATTGCTATCCAAAGGATAGCTAAGGTAAAATGTAACAAGAAAATACAATATAATAGTCTGGTAGTGTATAAAAGTCATTCCTAAAAATTTAAGGAATATAACTATTACAAAAAAGCTTTATAAAATACATAACTGAAATGTAGCTCATAGAATAAATTCGAAAAATAAAAAATGTTGAATATAATATAAAAGTAACCTACGAAAAGAGATAATTCCCAGTTTCAATTTTATTTTAATTACAATCAAATGTAAACGAAAAAGCTCAAATAAACACACGGTTGTAAACAAAAGTATTTAGTACAACACATAATATTTTAAGGCAAGGAACTTTAATACAGGTAGTTTCATTAGATAAAAAATACAAGAAGAACAACAAAATTCGACAACACACACACAGCTGACGAGCATTTAAGCTAATGCATGCACCTGTATTGATGTGCCTTGATTTTAATGTATGCAAATAAAAGTACGAAAAAGGTTGCGTATCTACTAGGCTTTTGCACTAAGTACATTTAAATTCAAAAACATTTGCCTTTTAAAAAAATCTCAGAGTAAAGCTAAGTACAAAAGAAAATCAAAGCAAATATGTAAATTAAAAAATTAAAAACAAAAAAACACAATGAAAAAAATTATTCTCTTTATACGCTCAGAGTTCTTGTATTTACTTATTCTTACTCACTATAAACAAGTCAAAGTAAACATTTTTTTGGCTAATGTTCTGTAAGTATTTTGGAAGATTCTTATTTTACCATGTGGGTATTATAAGCAATAAATGCAAGCAATGGTTATTGCTTTTAAATTTGTCTTATTTGCAGATTTTTACTAATTTTTAAAGTAAAAACTATTACTTTGTTTAACCGCTATTTTTATTTTGTTTTTTTTTTTGTTTTTTTTTTTTTTTTTTTTTTTTGTTACGTAACTAAGGCTTTATTACGTGACATGGGAAGACGTAAACAAAGCAGCGGCGAATCGCGTCAGATGGCGATGCTTTGTGGAAGCCATATGCTCCCGAGAGGGGAATGAAAAAAAAGTTACATGCGAAAAATTGCAGGGGATATGCAAAAAAAAGGCATTAAAATTTTTGCAGTTTAAGTTATTTTTTAAGTTTTGATTTTAAAGTCTTTTTCTTCTCCTGTAAAATATTCCCACGCAACTTATGGCTTTTGTAAATTTAAATGACGATATGTATGTAAATATTTTTACAGAAATTCTCTTGGTTTTTATTTTTAGCATTAATTTAGCAGTTAACTTATGGAATATACATATGTACATACCTATCTAGGTATATATAACTATTGATATGTTGATAATTTGTTCTTAAAATAAAATTAAACAAACGCGACATTTCACACAAACAAAATAAAACTTCCAAAAATACGTAAGTATTTTAGTAAATGGTTTAAAAACTTCTTGTCTTAAGCCTGGTACTCTGTTCAGTATTTCGTGCGAAATGTTTTCAAACTCAATATAAAAAAAATTTCTGTGAAATACAAACGAAAAAATGTTGATAGAGTTGTACTGTATTTATATTACGAAAAACATGCGAAATGTTTCTAGTAACATTTTTATTTTCCGTACGAAACAAGTGCAGCTCATATTATTTCGCACGGAATTTTAAGCAACAGCTAATAATTTTTTGTAATTTTTTATTTTGTATTTGTGAAGTGGGGTTTATAACAAGCGTTTCAAAAAGAAAAATGTAGAAAAGTTCAAAAATTATTAATAAAATTAAATTTTTTGTTTTTTACTTTAGGAAATTATAAAAATAATATTGTTTTACTTTTTTAATGACAATTGTAAAAACACATGGTTTTTTTCATAGATGGGGGTAGTGCACTAATGTTGAAGTTTCAACTCATACTTAGTGATAGTTCAAAATGATTGCAAACATTTTGTCGATGTTGAGTGATGAATTGAAAACTAGCAATCTTACTAAACATGAGTGATAGTAATGTTAAAAAATTTTGCGCTAAAAAAATTGTTTGATTTAACAAAAAGCAATCATCAGTTTATTGCAATTTTTTTTCTTCACTCATTTGACTGCAACTAAAAATTTTGCACAAAATTTAAAATACAAAACTTGTGTTTTCATGATTAAAGCCAAGAATTATTCCGTTATTGACAGAATTTCATTTAATATAATTTCCTTTGCTTAGCATATCATCAGAAAAATCAGAAAATTTTTAAAATTTTAGTAACATTATGTTTCTGTACAGCTTTTTGATTGCAAGTTCAAATTTTGAACTACATATTTGAATTGAGTGCAGATTTTATGCATTCAATCACAGTTAGTGTTAGTAAAAAAATTGGCAATACCACTTTATTTTTTTTAGTGATAGTGAAAAAAAATACCAATCATCACTAACTAAAGCTGGTAAAAAATAGTAAAAACTATTTTTTTTGCAGTTTTATTTAGTGAGATTGCAATGTTGATTTAAATCAATATTTAGTGCACTACCCCCAACTATGGTTTTTGCTTACCTTAGCACAATAATATTGTATACTTGTATCTAATAAAAACGTTAAGTTTTGAAAAACCGCAAGATAGATAATATTGATACATGACAAAATTTTCGTGCGAAATAATAAATGTTGCTCAACATTTTTCGCAAGTTCGAACAGAGTACTAGGCTTTAACTCCAAACATGTGCATGTGCTGGTTTTTATTTTGCTTACTTCTTACCATGCTTATTTCTTAAGGCTCAGTTAGCCGGGAGTAACAGTAACGTTGCAAATCAGCTGATTCGTTTTGTTGTATGTAAAGCAATTAGAACGATTATAGTTAGCAGTAAGATGTTACGTCTCAATCTGTAAGAAATAGATTGGTCTTACTTTTTTACGGTAAGGTTACTGTTACTCCCGGCTAACTGAGCCTTTACCATGCTTAAATATTGCTTTATTTATTTCGTCCAGAAACAATATTTATTGTTTTTGTGTCTTATAATAGAGAACAGAAATTTGCTTTATAAAGAGAAGGTATAATAAAACAAATACACGAAAAAAAGAGAATGTGTTTAAGTATTTGTTTTTTTTACTTTTGCAAAAGCCTAGTATCTACAATTTCAAAAATGATAGTTGAAAAAGCGATAATTCAGCGCTTTTTTTAGAAAAGGCGCTAGGGGGAAAAAATGCGCATTTTTGACTGTTAAAAAGCGCTAAATCTAGCGCCAAAGGCGCTAAATTGGCAACTATGGTTGTCACTGTTGCTGCTTGCTTCAGTGTTTTTTTCATTGTTGCTGTTTTCATCATTTATAATTTTAGCATCAACTCTATGACGTTAAATTTTTTCCATCCCTTGTTGTTTTTTACTCAACGAAGAGAACTCTACGATTATTTTATCCTCTTGTTTTTTTAAACGATATGATTTTTCAATATCACCTTCTCCAATCTCCACTCCTAATGAGTCGCCAATAGTTTAAGCAACATCATATGCAGAAATATTTTTGTTTGTTGCATTTTTTATTTCAATTTTTTTGACGATCATTTGTTGCTCCAATGAATTTATTCGTGTTTCCATTGTGTTTATTTGTTTTTCCCTTTGTTTATCATTTTCTTTGAGTTCACTTACTTGGGTGACCAAAGCTGAGATAGTATTGGTTATATTTAGGAGTGTCGTTCGTATTTCTTCCTTTATTTGTAAGTTTGAGTTGTTGACATTTGTTGATACATACTTGATCGATGGATGATTTTATGTCTTTTAAATCTTACTTCAGTTCTGTGACGTCAGATTGAACAGAGCATAATTTGGTATTGTAAGAGTTAATAGTCAGTCAGTGACTCTTTAAATTTTTTTGAGCGATCACTAGCATCGGAATCGTCATCATCAGTTCGGAGCTGTTTTTGTTGATTGTGTTCATTAAACACGACGGCTTGATACCACAGACATAAACAGATATAGCACCTTTGACAGCTGAAAAAGGGTTAAATCATATGTTTAACCCCTAAATATGAAAAACCAAAGAAAAAATCAGGAGATGTAAAAAATCGTGAGTTAGAGTGAACAGCTATACATTACCTAATAATCAATTTTGTATAAAAAAAAACCCAAACAAAACAAATAATTTTTAGCAGAAATATTTATTTATTTCTGTTTTTAACAAAAAAAAAGGAAAATGTTTTTTAAAAAAGCAAAAATATATAAATATTAATTTGTATAAACAATTCCACGGAATGCTGACGGTAAGTGATATCTAAAAACAAATACTTTAAGTTTATATTGTTGATTGCAAAGGTATTTTGTTTGTTTACTTACAGGTTAAATTGTTTGGCTGCCGTGGAAACGAATTGGATATCCCATATATTTTTCAATGGTAGGTGACAATATTCTTCTTTCGAGGATCAGCAGTAAGTATAGTGCAGTGTCTTTAAAGAAAACAAATGAATATTAAAAATTTTGTTTGTCTAGGTATCTAAAAAAATGCATGTTTTAGGGCGGTGTGTGGGCAAAAAGTGTTATTACATTAAATGGTCATGGATACTGACCTTAAGGAACTGTTTTTTTCGGCGCATTACCTCCGGGAACAGTGGTAAGTAAAGTGAAGTGTCTGAAAAGAAAAAAAACCAAAAAATTAACAATTTGTTTTAACTTTTAAAATTTCATTTTAGGTCGTCTTTTGGGCAAAGGTGGAAACAGTATATGGCCTTGGATACTGACCTTAACGAACTGGTTTTTTCGGCACATTACCTCTGGGAACAGTGGTAATGGTAAGTAAAGTGAAGTGTCTGAAAAGAAAAAAAACCAAAAAATTAACAATTTGTTTTAACTTTTAAAATTTCATTTTAGGTCGTCTTTTGGGCAAAGGTGGAAACAGTATATGGCCATGGATACTGACCTTAAGGAACTGGAACTTTTGAAGTACTTTTTTAATCGACTGGTGGTAAAAGTGCCTCAGCTACTGGTGGTTTTAAGAAGGTATTCGTGGACAACATGCTTCAATTGATGTGAAAAAATAAAAATTATGTATAACAAATCGGTCCTTTTTAGGATCATAAATTGTGTATCAAAAAGAGATACATATTATTGTATAACACAAATAGTTTGAGAAGAAAATTCGAATTCTTTTTACAAATATTTGGTGGCCCTGAAAAGGGCCTTTTATCAGGCATGTTCTGAAAACCATAAGATTTGAAATTAGGTGCGATTTGTGATAAATTAATTATGAAATAAAAATACATATGCAATTTATACAAATATTTTATTTTTTAATTTGTGTTAAATGCACACTTGATTTTTTTTCGACCTTGTCTGGTCTAGATCCATCATGTTTTGTTAAAAACAGCATCACCTCTTGTAGGGTGTGGTCCTTGCCACGCATGACAGTCTTGAGTAAGGAGAAGCTTCAAATGCATATGCATTATATTTTCGCTACACTTACTCCTGGATTATTTCGTTTTAAAGATCTATGCCTGTATTCATAAAAATATTTCAAATTTAATAAAGGTTTGCAAAATAAATTTTCTATAAATATTTTCCTTTATAAACGTTTGTTAAATTTAATAATCGTTTATGAATACGGGGGTTAGGGTCTTTATAACCATATTTGTGAAAATTTAAAAAATCCTTGATGCCGTCCCAGCGAGCACGTTTTAAGCGTTCAAAACTGTTCTATCTTTCAAATGAAAGTAGTTTTTAATTCATTTTTTATCAGTTTTAAACGTTTTAGAACGTATTCCACTTAAAAAATAGTGAGGGCTTGCTGGGATACTAAAATAATACAATAAAACAAGTAACTTTAATAATTTAAGTGTATATAACAAGGCGAATTCATTTTTCAGGTGGCGTTGAAAACACAGCTGTGCTACTTTTTTTTCTTAATTAGAGAGAGAAATGTCAAAAGTTCCTTGTGATTTTGACATATGGATCAACGAAAGCAACAAAAAAATACATTGTTGTGTTTTTGGTGTTGTTACTTGTTGTAGTATCGACACCACCGTTTACATGAATTCGCCTTGTGTATATAACGTATGAACATAAAAGATTTAAAACTTCATTTTTTGATTTAAGAAATAAATATGGTAAAAAGTATTCAAATTTCAATAAATACAATTTTGTAAAAAAGAAAATTGGAATTTATAATTCTAAAAAATAATTTGTGAACGAGTGTTATGTGGTGTGAAGTTTTATGTGTTTTAATGTTTTTAAATCCATTTTATGCATATACATTATATACATTTTTGGTTGAGATCAATATCAGGTACATATGTAGATACGTGTTATGTTTTGTAAATATTGTGTAAAAGTAATGTGCAAAGTGTAAAATTACAATTGTAAATATTGTGTAAAAGTAATGTGCAAAGTGTAAAATTAGGTAAATAAAATTCAAAGTTCAATACACACAATTTTGTAAAAGAAAAAATAAATAAAATTGGAATTTTTAAATTCATGATATACATAAACATTATTTACATATGTTTTGTAAATGTTGTGTAAATAAATGAGGTGTAAAAGTAATGTGCAAAGTGGGAGGAAATAAATAAATAAAAATTGATAAGCAAACAACATAAAATTTTGTACACATATGTATATGTTTAAAGCATTAAAACATGAAGAAGATATGAAGTGTTCTGAAATAAAGCTTTTTATCTTTAAATAACTAGTTTTAACGATTATAACTGAAGCTATTAAAAAATTATAAAAAGAAAAACGGTATTGAATTTAAAAACAAAAATTTATTTATTAATGAAGTGTATCAAGAAGTCTGTCCAGCCAAAATTACAAAAAATTTACCTATTTGAAACACACAAAATCTTCTGCTTAAAATTCGGCTCCTTCATACTAGCATTGAAAAATCGAAAAATAAAATAAATTCGAATTCGAATAAAAAGATGTAAAATATCTTCATGCTTGATGGATCCACAGCAAAAATAAGGTTCTTCCTTAACCAGTTCCTTGAAAATTATTTGGCGTATATTATCTCGATGACAATTCTGATTAAATACACTATGAAATTTACTCTCTAAAACAGTAAAATAATCAACGAAGCCTTGCGGGGGTTTAACTAAGTGGCATTTGTCAAACTGCTTCTCCTTTGTAAAACCATAATCATTCGGAGTCTCTTCGTTGTCTTCAAATGTTGGCAGCGGGAACTCGCATACGTGCGCTTGGTGCAGTTTGTAATAAAAATAGCCACAAATATAGACAAATGCACTAGTTGCCAAGACATCCCTTTCATCCCTATCAAGATCTATATCATTTACGTCCGTCTCTTGCATGTTGGGGCAGGGGTTTGGCAAAGAATGAAAGGCATCCCACTGAATATTATTTTTATCGAAGCTATAAGCTAAATCTACGATGGAGAAATCTAATATTTTGTCGTCCGGAGAAATTTCCTCACAATTTCCATTAACTACTACATTAACATAGTGTAGGCCCCAACGTTTCTGGAAAGAGCTTGAGAAATTCCGTGGCGTTATTCGTACGGAGTTTCCCGAACCCTTTCGTATTTGTCCGAAAAAATGCTCCAAATGATCCTGGGTTAGTCTTCGAGTTTTAATGCCTTTAAAACCTCGATTAAGATAGATCCAAAGACTTTTTAAGGCCGAAATATTTTTAATCCACCCTAAAATGAATTTAAAACTATTTGTTATATCTGCTCCTTTTTCATCTATAATTTTTAGGGTTTCTAGCCGCTTTGATGCCTGTCTTAGAAATTCTAACTGGTCCACTGAGGAAGTAAATACAGCACTTTCTGCACGACTATTAAAAATATCAAAAAGATTATTAAAGAACTCTAAATATTCAGCTGTATTTAAAAAAGTTGAAGAGTTTGATGTTAATTTTCCTGACTGCGAAGCCATTCGCCACGTCTAAAAAATTAAATAAAAAAAATTAAGTATTAAATTAATTCATACCAGACATGCAATAGTAAAAAGCTACAAATACAAGACTTCAACGCAAAAAAAATATTTTTGCATATATCTATGTACATTTATGTATACCCGCCACCTTAGCATAAAAAATAGCAAGCAATAAAATTTTATTACATTTTGTAGTTACGTAACTGAATTTATAAAAACTGTCAAAAACTTATAATTTAGTACGAAACAATTAATATAACAATAAAACACATCATAGGTTATTTACACATAAATTTAAGCAATACAAGATTTTTTTAATTCTTATTAAAATATTTTTACTTTTAAGTTTTTCTTACGTAAATAACCCCACCGTTTTGTTTGGTAAGAAAACAGAAAACATTTTTACAAAAACAAAATAAAAATTTGTACCTAAATGCCTTTTCATCGAAAAGTCCCAATCTTTTAAAGGAACCTAAGAATTTTTTTAATTTTTATTCAAATTTTTTTACCTACTGAAATATTTTTAACGTAAAAAACGACCATTTCGGTTCGTAAAAAAAAACTTTAACAAAAACGAAATACATATCGTTATTTCAAAGAAGTTTTTACAAATCAAGATGTTTTAGTTCTTCAAATATTTTTACCTAATTAAGTCTTTTTACGTAAAAACCCCCAAAAAAATTCAAAACTCAAATTTGTGCCTAAATGCATTTTCAACAAAATGGTTGTCTGTCCGTGTGCGCATAGAACTAGTTGTAATATTGAGATAATTTGATAAAATTTGTATGTAAAGGCAGCCTTTACCTTATAATTGAATAAAATTTGAATCAATTCAAACAAATTAGGCAGAAATGAATTTTAATTAATTTCCAATTCTAATGAATTTGCAGAATAAGTTGCAATTCGTTTCCAATTAAAATTAATTAGTTTAAGTGAATTGCAATTCATTTTACAGATTCATTTGAATTAAATTGATTTTGAATTTATTCTAATTAATTACATTCAAATTTTGAATTTATTCAAATTAATTACAAAAATGAATTGCGATTCAAATGAACGAAATCAAAAATTAGTTGCAATCAATCAAATTCAAGAGCAGATATAGGGTGAATTACTAAGATTTACTATTTTTTATTGCACTTAAATGTATGATTAATATGTTTTACCAAGGTTGGCTACCGATACCGATACCGATACCAATACCGTTTAAATACCGTTTAAATTGAATACCGGTATTGATTCCGATACCGAAATTAGTTTTTTGCATAAAATACCGGTATACGTATACCGTTTCCCTTAATACCGGTATTCTACCGGTATAATCGTTTCGGTATTTAAAAATAATATGTTTTTTTAAATAGAAAACAATACCGTGAAATACTTAAAATGATTGAAAAAGCCAGAGCTGTGGTAAAAAAGTTAAGAACGCCAAATATCAATATATTATTAAAAAGTCATAATCTTACGAAACCTCTAATTGACTGTGCCACTCGTTGGTCGTCTACTTTTGATATGATGTCATCTCTAGTAGATGTTAAAATGAAAGAATTTTTAGAAAACGTATCAAAGGCTAATAATGATTTCTATTTATGCAATGAAGTGTGGGAAAATATAAAAGATGCTGTAGGAGCTTTACGGCCAGCAAACATTGCCACGAAAATTCTTCAAAAAGAACAGTTAACATTTGGAGACGCCTTTGATGCTTGGTTTACATGTAAAGTCGAACTACAGAAAGTAAAAGGCAATTTTGCATATAATTTACTTGAGGAAATAAAAAAGAAAGAGGAAATTCTTTTTGAGAATAAAGCATTTCTAGGTGCATTGTTTTTGGATCCGCGTTGGAATATCTTTCTTAAGGGAAATTTTGTTGAACATGCCATTGATCATATCATAAGAGTAAGTGTGAAGATGGACACAGTAAGCCAAAATACTTGCATAGATCTTGATGAAGATAATAAAAGTTGTTGTTCAAATTCATCTTCAGACTGTATAGAAGCAATCCTGAAAAATATGGAAAATGAAAATTGTACTTTAACACCAAATAACAACAATTTACGTGAGTTACTATATTCTTTCAGAAACGAAAAACGAGTTAAAAGACACTTAAATGTTCTGGATTGGTGGAGAGAACAAAGCAAAGAAAAACCGAAACTATGTATATGCAATAGCAAAAGTTATGTTAGCTGTCCCAGCAACACAAGTTAGTGTGGAGCGGTTATTTTCAGGAGTGAAGTACATTATGAACCCTTACCGCAATAGGTTAGACGAGGAAAGCTTAAATGCAATTTTAGTAATTCGAGCCAATATGGAATTGTTGTAAAAAACTACTTTTCAAGTTATTATACCACAAATAGGCTTAAAAAAATTATTTTCGATTTTTGCTTATAATATAAGTACATATATATAAGGTTTATCTTTTATACAATATGAATTGTTTAATTAACTTTTTTCTTTTTTTCTATGTCATTTAATGATCTCTATATGTACCTAATATTTTTAGTCGAAGTGAAAAAATAAAATAGAATGCATAAACATACACAGAAAAAATTATTTTTCCAATTCAAACAAAAAATTTGTAGAATCAAACAATTTTTTGTCTGAAATCGGTCCTACAAACAAATTTGCATATTCAAACAATTTATTTGCATTTTGTTTACTGAAAAAAAACACTAATTTTTTCAAACAAATAATTTAACTGAATCAAACAAAAAGTTTACTGAAATTCAAAATCAAAAAAAAAAAAAGTTTTTGCACAAGCAATGACGCGCACACAAGAGAAGGTGACGGCAAAGCAGAGCCGCCGACTGGCTTTGAAACACATTTTTTTGTTGGAATAATTTTTGAACGAAGTCTTATTTATACACACAACACAATGTTTTTCTTTATCACTCTCTGTTGCTGTATCCTTTCCTTTGCTAAAGAAGAAATGTAACCAAAAACGGCAGCAGACCGACTCGATATGTTTTTCGTCATCATTCTATTTTTGTATTTGATGTATTTAACCAAACAGTTTTAAAAAATTGAATACGGGATTTTGTTTCTTATAATGTCGTGTCTGCTATTGTTTTTCTTATAGTTGCACTTTTTTAAAGCGTCCAAAAATAGACTGTGTGTGTTTTTTGTTGTTGTTCTTATATTTCACATAAAGAAGTGTTGCTTACGATCAAATAAAAAAATGCAAAAAGACGACAACATTAAAGAGCGTTAAATATTTCATACAAAATTATGAAAACTTGACACCAATAACGCGTTTATTTTATTTTTGAAGAGTTGTCCACATTTTTGTTGGTTAAATAAAAATCAAACAAAAATATTGATTGAATCAGTAAAAATATTTATAGAAATTAAAAAAATTTTCAAACAAGCGGTTGTTTGAAAATAATTCGGCAATAATTTTTTCTGTGTATGTATATATGTATTCATAATATATAATATATAATTTATAATTCTTTTATTTAACTTTTTTCGTAGGTTTGTTAATTTTACTGTAATACCGATATAAAAGTTTTTATACCGGTATACCGATACCGTTATAATTAAGAAACCGATACCAATACCGATACCGAAATAAAAAAAAGTTTAATACCGATACCGATACCGAAATTCGTTTCGGTATCCAACCTTGTGTTTTACAAATAAAAATTTATTTAGTTGAGGGTACACTTACTCGGTAGCTGACAAATTTGTAGTTTGTTATTGTAAACGTCTTTCAATCTTGGAATAAACCTTTTGGGACTCTCTGTAAGAGTCGTATAAAAATTATTGAGCTACCTAAATAGGACCGTTTTTGAAGTATGCAAATGCCATTGCCAATACAATTTTAATAAAACAAACCGGCGTAAGGATCTTTTAAAAAGGATTTTCCGACAGGATGGTGTTAATTTCATGACCTTCAGGTTTTTAGAAGTTTTAGCATGAAAAATACGCTTGATGCGCTTATTTAGGTAGCTCAGTCATACGGCTGAGCATTTCACGAGTTGTAAAATAATACCTACATGAGTCTCATACGACTCTTGGCATGCTTTTTAAAAGACTCGTTAGATAATCTCCAAATACATCACAAACGATTCCCTTTACGATTAATATAATCGTCTTTCGCTGCGTTATAGAAGAATCTCTCATACGAATCAGCACGTGTAACTGTTTCTCCCGTGCTAGGAATCGTCTACAATTATAAAACGAGTTCGTCGACGATCAAAAACACTCTTTGTAAGATTCCCAATAGACTCCTAGACGATTGATTTCGTATTATATGTGTACATACATATATTTTTTTTTGGAACTGCATTGGTAAACTTTGAACGCTTTGAACACTTTGGTATAAGAACATAAATAACTACATTTTACTTATATTATGTGTAGAATTTGGTGGTCCAAAATGTAAAATTAATTGCATTTATTTCTGCTCCAATTGGTGAACACATATTACCAATAAATTTTACATTTTGGACCACCAAATTCTACACATAATATAAGTAAAATGTAGTTATAAAGAAAATAACTTACCTTGTCGGATTCTTCGGAAACCGATGGAGATTCTTTTCATCCAGGCAACCCAAAATACACTTGCGGCTCCTAAAAAATAATATTTAAAATATAATTGTTAATAATTTAAATAAACAAAAAATTTTAATGATAGGTAGGTACTTACATTTTTTTCCTTGTGTTAAACACTATTCTTAATGAAAAATTACCTGCTTCTTCGTCGTCTACCTGTTTCTTATTTTTCTTCTGCAACTAATGATGAAGCAAAAATGAGGAAATTCCGCCAAAATAAATAATTATTTTGCGCCAAAAGAAAAATTTCCTCATTTTTGCGTCAACTTTTCTACAATTTATGAAAATAAATTGTAAACAAATGAAATTTCATTTAACCCCTTCAATGAAAAGAGATAGCTATATAATAATAAAAAATTTTGCTGTCCTTCACTAAATTTGGGGTTAAATGAGTATTGCCACTTTGACACTTTTTAGTGCCTGCTCTGACCGCCAGGTGGCCGTGTCTTATCTGTATAATTTGTGCTTGATACAGATTGGTGGGGGATTTACTGCGGGGTTTGCATACATGACATTTCCAATTTGTTTTTCTATCACCATACATACTTGCATACGTGCTTTCTGATAGAGGAGAGCAAGCAGAAAAGTGGTAATTGGCATTGCAATCAGTGCTGCCACAACGAAAACAATTTTTACAACCAAAATTTTTGATAAAGTTACCAAATGTAAAAACGTATAACCAAATTTTAAATGCTTTTTATTAATTAAGAAAATCATTAAAATCATTGTAATACATTGTAACACAAAGGTTATTTGCACTTTATAGTAAAACAATAATTAGAAATTAAGAAAAAAAAAACAAGAAATATAATTCTTTTACATATTACTGCCTGTTTAACGATATCGAATGTTAACGTTCGCATAGAAAATTACATTGAAAACAAAAACAAATTTTAGAATTTTATTTTTGTTTTAAATATAATTTTCTATGCGAACGTTGACGTTCTAAATCGATGAACGAGCCGTAAAAAAATAACGTGAAACCCAATTAAACGTTTTAGTTATTTGAGACTTTTTTCGTTTTTTCGCCCTATGCTCCAGTGGGAGTAAGAGGAATATTTATAAAAAAAAATTGAATATTTTTTAATATGCCAATTATAAATAACAAAAATGGATAATAGTTTTCCGCTTTTAAGCTGTTATTGGCAGGACTGTCAAATGTGGCGATTTCTTAATCCTTTTGTCGATGGAAATTTACGTTTGGCGATTATTTTGGTGAAATTTAAAACGATTGGCGATATGCGAAATGCATTTTATGTAAATATTTTCTATTTTACATGTATCTAAAATACTAAAAAAAACTTTTTTCTGTTTTGTGTAAATTTTATTTCAAATTTATAATTCTTATTATAAAAAAATGTTTCAAAATTGTTCTAATATATCATAACTTACATTTAAAGGGGAAAAAGTATATGACTGACAGTCAAAAGTTTTTTTTTACCAAATAATTATCTTAAAAAACATTAAATAAATATACATACCGACAAGTTATTAACAGTAAAATTTCAAATTTCTTTAAGCTTAAAGCCATTTCTTAAAGAAAATTCCATAAATTTTAAAATTATATTGATAAATCAATGTAATTTTAAAAAATCTTTAAAATTCCTACGTGTATTTTCAAATATGTATATAAATATACTTCTGGAAATAACCTAAATTGAGAACCTTAAACTTATTTTCAAGTTTTTAAAAACACTGAAACGACTTTTGTGTAATTTTTCAGTAATTTTCTAAAATCGATTCCGGATGATTTTATGCACTTCCTACTACTTTAAGTACTAATTATCTTTACTTCTCTCAAAATCAAGAAAAACTACGCTCATTTAAAAAAAAATAATTGAAAATCTCCATTGATAAAAACTTCATTTGTTTACGATTTCAGATCATGGCGTTTTTAATATAAAAATCACAAATGGCAATATTTTCTTAACAAAAATATTAAAAAAATTATTTGGTTGCTGGTTTGAAAGGGATTATAAAAAACTTCCGTTAATTGGTAACAAATAATGAAAAAGTGGTAGTACACAGTACAAATTATTCGAGCTCGTAAATAATTATACCAAGAAAAACATATTCGTTCGTAATAAGTTTTAGAAAAAAGTAACCAAAATGAAAAAAATATTCACATGTCCCTATTGAAAAAAAATATAACCAATTTTGGTTAGAAATAACCAAAAACGGCAGCTCTGATTGCAATTGTAGCATTTCACATAAGATAAATAAGTAATTTCTTTTTGACATTGACTGCAGTGAACATCACTCATTGAGTTTTTATTTTGTTCTTTGTTTCTGAGTTCTTTTTTTTTAGCAGTAAAATAATTTTGGTATATATTTAATTTTGTGATTTTCAAATTCAAAAGCTATTAATAAAACTGACTTTTTTAATATTATTTATTTATTTTTTATGTTTTTTATGGATTTTTTAATTGACACAAAAACCCTGAATATTCACTTTAACTAGAGCGCAGTTAAAAACACGACCGTTGTAAACGTGAACTTTTTTGTTCTTTAATAAATTAATCTTTATAAAAATTAGTTTTTTCTTTTAAAAAATAGTTTTTTTTTCATCAATATTCCTAAAATGAACAACCGCTTGATTCTTTTTTAATATTTTACCCCGGGTCTTCACGTAGCAATATTTATTGCGGCAAACGTCAAATTTCATTGCTCCATAAAATTTGCGACGTATAGACCGCTTATTGCCATGAGTGGCAATCCATTGCGCAATGATTGCTCTTCTTATTGCTTGAGCAATTATTGCTTAGCAATATGCTGTCAAATCAGTTGTAATTTATCTGACATTGCATTTCTATGTACGGTTGTTTTTTGTTTGTGTGTTTATTTATTAAAAAAGCAATCAATAAATATATTATTACATATTATATTTTTTAATAAACGTCAAGATCAACAAAAGCAAACGACGAATTTATTTTTTTGTAAATTTTTATTTTTTCAATAGAACAATTCAACTTTTTTTTAACGCAAATAAACAAAAAAGTAATACAAAACACAGCTACGACAATTACAATTAATTATTTTATTAATTTAAAAAAGAAAATTTCACAACCACTTCAAAACACAACATAAAACATTTGTTATAAATATGTACAGCCACAAAACTTTATACGACTACTCGCGGTGAAAATTGTAAATTTATGGCAAAGCAATTTCAAGTGTTCTCCAGCAATAAATTCAGCAATTATTGCTCCATTATTCTGTCATTGTTCTGCCGACGTTTTTGCTAGTACTTAGCAATAAATATTGCAACGTGGAGACCCAGCGTTATATGCCCAGAAATAATGATGCATTCAAGGTATATTTACACAAGGTAAACTCGTTGGCCCATATGTTTGTCAGCTGTTTACCCATAGTTGGAACCACAGCGTCAAATTGCGTGTATATGAGCCAAAATTTGTACATGTGTGCGTTAAATTGTTTTGGTTTTATATGAAGACAATTTTGACAACATGGTTCCTTTTATAGAGCAGCATGTCTACACTCCCAAATGAGTCTACCTTGTGTAAATATACCTTGGATGCATTTTTGTGTATGCTAGACAATAGGTACAAAAGTGAGCAAAACCAATAGACAACAAGCTGAAATAAAACCTCATTGTTTTAAGAATTTACTGTTTAAAAAACTGTAAACAAATTATGTATGTTGTACAAACTTAAAGTCAAAAATCTTTACATCTTAAAATAAAAAATCTTAATTTGAGAAAAAAATCTTCAAATCTTATTTTGTTCAAAAAATCTTCAAAAATAAGACAAAAAACCTTAATTCCGGCAACGCTGTACATGTGAATTGCCGACCGTGTCTGTGTGAAAAATACGATTATTGACTGCTTCGCGAGGCTATGACTGATCTAGTTACATATCGAGATATTGAAGAAATAAACTCAACACATTGGGCTAATTCGGTTAAATTTTGACATTTTGAATATGACATGACTTTCGAAAAAAAATTTTGAATTTCTTTTCGTTCATTTATGTTCCTTAAGCTTCGTACAGACGATGGTCAGATCTTACAATGTTGTCATTAAAATTGACTAAAATGTCTTGCAACTGTGTGAACATTGTACGCTATATTCATTTGGCAGATGTGTAAAATTAATGCATCTGACAATGGCATCATTGTCAGAAAAATGACAACATTGTAAGATCTAACTATCGTCTCTACGAAGCTTTATGGTATAAAAGGAACCTTCTCACCATATTTTATTCAAATCGAAATTGTTCGGGTCTCACTCTTGGCCGATCCATCGAAATCTAAATGCATTTTCATATCCAGGAATAATAAAAAGGCACTTAATAAACAATGCTTCATTATTTATCAACTACAATAAAATCGACTTTGTGCCATCGTCATCCAATTTAGGAATTACGTTTAAAGCTGAACTTTCTTGGTCTAACCACATCTGTATTATTGCAGGAAAAGTACACGGAATGCTTAGGAACTTATGGGCTATTCAATCCTTCACTCCATTTAATATAAGATTGCCACTAGCTAAAACTTATCTTATACCGGTTTTACTATATGGATGTGAAATATTTGCCAATTGCGACACCTCCGATTTTCACAGACTTGAGGTAACCTATAATAATATAGCTAGATATGTATTTAACCCATACATGTTAAGTAATGATTAGCTAATGCTAATGATTGCTAATTAACATTGTTTTGTGAAATTCTCTAATTGATCAAACAATTAGAATTAGTTCAACTAATTCCCATTAGCTAATTGAAATTTTTATTCTAATGGAAAACTAATTGCAATTAGTTGCCATTAGCAAAAAAAAATTGGTTAACCTTTACAATTAGAAATCTAATTGACTTCTGATAATGCAATTAGATATTCAATTATTAAATTCAATTGATTCTAATTCGAGCTAATTGAATATCTAATTGCATTATCAGAAGTCAATTAGATTTCTAATTGTAAAGGTTAACCAATTTTTTTTTGCTAATGGCAACTAATTGCAATTAGTTTTCCATTAGAATAAAAATTTCAATTAGCTAATGGGAATTAGTTGAACTTATTCTAATTGTTTAATCAATTAGAAAATATAAACTAATTGCATCAATTACTAATTCTAATTGGAATTTAACATGTATGATTTAACCGTAGGAGAACTGAAAGTATTTCGTCGTACTCCTTTCAGCTTTATGACATCAGCTTTAGAAACCTACTAAAATTTAAAAGCCTCCTCGTGATGCATAAAATAATATATTTACAAGAGCCCGAATATCTTTTTAGAAGAATTATGTTTGCCAAATCTCCACGCGGTAAAAATTTGACTTCTCAAAAATATAAATATCTTATCTATTCGAGACAATTTTTTAACTACACAATTAGTCTCTGGAACAAATTACCATCACGTTTTCAAACACAAAGCAACACTTCGGCCTTTAAGAAGGAATTATTTAAGTATTCTAAAAATCTTTAATATATGTAGCTTAAATATCTATTTAATTATTAATTGTTTTTATTTATTATTAATTTATTTTTATTGAATGTATTGTATTACTTAATTTAATAATTCAATTTTTATATGTTAAATTGCCATCAAATAGAGAAAATAAGATAATTCCTTTGCGAAACCGAGCCCTTGTGCCATCTTGGCATTTTTTCACCGGAACTATCAGACTTTGGAAGTCATTGCCTTATAACAGCAAAATAGTAACGCATTTAAGTTTAAAAAAGAAATATTAAAATTTTATACTACAACCAGAGCTGCCGTTTTTGGTTATTTCTAACCAAAATTGGTTATATTTTTTTCAATGTGGAGATGTGAATATTTTTTTCATTTTGGTTACTTTTTCTAAAATAATAATACGTACGAATATGTTTTTTTGATACACGAACTCGAATAATTTATACTGTACTATGATTTTTTCATTATTTGTTACCAATGAGCGGAAGTTTTTTATACTTTATCGAAAACAAAAATCCTTTCAAAACTGCCAACAAATAATATTTTTAAGATTTTTTTTAAGAAAAATATTGCCATTTGTGATTTTTATATTAAAAACGGCCATGTTCAAAAACGTATGAAGTTTTAATCGATGGAGATTTAAAAATATGCGGAATAAATTTCAGAAATTACTGAAAAATTACACAAAAGTCGTTTTAGTGTTTCTAAAAATATGAATACAAGTTAAATTTTCTAAATTTAGGTTATTTCCAGAAGTAGATATATTTAAATACATATTTGAAAATACACATAGGAATTTTAAAGATTTTTCAAAAATACATTGATTTAAAATATATCATTTATAACTTGTGTATAACTTGTCGGTATGTTTATTTATTTAATGTTTTTAGATTATTAATTATTTGGCAATATTTTTAATTTATAAAAAAACCTTTGACTGTCTCTTTCCCCATTTAATGTACGCTCCGAAAGGCGAATTTGTTTATATTCGCCATAATATCTTACAATGATTCACAAAATGTATCAAATAGAACAATTTTAAAACAGTTATTAATAATAAGAATTATAAATTTGAAATAAATTTAACAAACACGAGAAAAAAGTTTTTATAATATTTTAGATACATATATGTATGCAAATTAGAAAATATTTACATAAATTGCATTTCGCATATCGCAAATCGTTTTCCATTCCGAAAAAACAATCGCCAAACGTAAATTTCCATCGACAAAAGGATTAAAAAATCGCCACATTTGACAGTCCTGTCAATGACAGCTAAAAAGCGGAAAACAATTTTCCTTTTTTGTTATTTTGAACTGTAAAGTACAATTTTCGTTTATTTAAAACGACATATTAAAAAATATTCAATTTATTAACTATCAATATACATACATACTGAATTTTGTATGGAAATTTGACGGATTTAACTCTTATAAAATAAAAATATTTTTTACGAAAAAAGACTCAGATAAATAAAACTTTTACCCTCAATTTCACCAAGTTCGGTTATAATAAACTATCAGCTGTCAAAACACATTGTTAACTGGAAGTTAAAGTTATAGTTAATTTTAACTGATCTTGGTGAAATTGGGGGTTAATTAAGTCTCTCGTTATTTTTGTAATACAGTGCACTCGCGATAATATGAACTAATTAAAACAAAGCCAGTTCTTTTTTGCAAGATTGTTCACATTTGCGAATGGCATCTAATTTCCCTTCAAAAACGTTTTTTGAATAAAAATAAAAGTTTCTAATGTTGAATTTTTTTTATTTATTGTTCATTGGATTTAAAAAACTATTGATTTTTAAAAAGAAGTACAGACTTAAAGTTATGCGCAAAAGTCTGTGATTTTCTTTCGTTCAATCAGTTTAAAAACGCCCCGCTCTCTTAAAAATCTCCAGATATTTTCCGTGTCCGCTAACAGTGATCTTTTTGTTTCTCATTTTTAAAAACCATCGATGCATGCATTTTCCTTTTTTTGGGTATTCGGAAGACCGCGCATTTTTCTTTTTCCAAGTCAAATAAACGTATTGTTAGAACATTAAAAAAAAAATTATTTATTTGCTAAATTAGTAATACCTTTACCTAAATTTTCTGATTTTTCTTTTTAAAGTTCAAAACTTATGCTTTTTTTAATTCATCTTTAAGAACTTTTTACGTTATAATTATATTTAAAAATGTGTATAGAATGCCATGTTAATGTGAGAACTCAGTAAAAAGTGTATGCAAAACATTTTGATTAACGACTGAAGATAATTTTAAAGCAGATAGCTAGCGAAACCCCCAAGTTATTATGCAGTTGAATAAAAATTGATTTTGATTTTAAAACTGTGTAGGTAGATAAAAACCGTTAAAAATACAACTATAAGTTGTTCATATTTTAAAGCTTTTGCACAAGTTCATATTTTAGAGCAGTCAATGGAAGAAAATAAGTGTTCATATTTTGGGGTGTTCATATATTAGGGTGTTCATATTATCGCGAGTGCACTGTATGTAAAATAATTTTGTTTCTTGTTTTGTTTTCTTGACTTATACAGCCTGTTCAACGATTTCGAACGTTGACGTTCGAATAGAAAATTACATTTAAAACAAAATTCTAAAGTTTGTTTTTTGTTTAAATGTAATTTTCTATGCTAACACAAACGTTCGAAATCGTTGAACAGGCTGATAATTATTTTATTACTTTAAAGTGCAAATATCTTTGTATTACAATGCAACTTAGAATAAATTTTAATGATTTTCTCAATTAATAAAAGGCATTTTAAATTTGGTTATATTTGGTAACTTTTTCAAAAATTTTGGTTGCAAAAATTGTATTGGTTGTGGCAGCACTGACTACAACATAACTTTATTATTTGTCTAAAAAAAAAAAACAGTACTTAAAGTCTTATAATCATAGTACTGGATAAACAATTCGAAGCAATTTCTTGTGTCACACAATAAAAGATTTTAACAATAAGCATTAAAATAAAAGAAATTAATACATAAAAACAATTTTTAAAGGGCATTGATCAAACAATTTTAAACATAAAGACATTCCAAAGCCGTTTAAAATACAAAAGATTACACATTTTCAAGTATACTTCGGAGTAGAATGATGACAAAAACCATATCGGGTCGTTCTGCTGCAGTTTTTAGTTGAGATTGCTTCTTCTTAACCCAAGGAATGGATAAGACCAACGGTGAATGTGTGGTGTGCAACTAAACTATAACAAGAGAGAGAGAGAGACAGACAAGACAAGAAATAAGTTATTTCATTATTAAAATGTGTCCCAAAGCCAGCCGCGCCACCTTATGTCTCCTCCTCGCCACCTGCTCTGATCCATCGTCTGCTTTCAGTGCAAAAAGATAAAACTTTTTGTTTGATTTGATAATAATTTCAGTTAATTTTTTTGTTTGACTTGTTTGAAAAATCGGGTTTTTTTTCAATAAACGAAATGAAAAATAAATGGTTTGAATATGCAAATTTGTTTGTAGGTCCTGTTTTAAACAAAAAACGTTTTAATTCGGCAAATTTTTTGTTTGCATTGAAAAAATAATTTTTTCTGTGTACGGGAAGAAAAATTAAAAATACATTTTCTAAACTGCGTTGCATCAATAGTAAATTGAACAGTTGCTGGTAGTGTGTTCCAAAGCCGAATACTTTGAACGAAAAGAAGCACGTGCAACTAAATACGACGGCTCGCCAGTATAGATAATTTTATGCAAAAGACTTAGGCATCGAATATTTAACATGTCAGAATAACGCACTCCATAAAGTTTACTTTCATTAAGTGTAACATGAGAGAAACGTTCTAAGTTGAAGACATATCTCAGAATAACATTATATGTAGATGTTAATTTCCTGGTCTTTTTTTGGTCACAGCTTGCAAAAACCTCGCTGCCATAAATTAAAGCTGGAATAAGATATGTCTTAGCCAAAAGTATACATATGCTGAACGGGTTGAGTGTTGACTTGGCCAAAGCGAACGAAGCATCGCAAATACCTTCCCTGCAGCAGCGTTTATCTCATCTGACCAAGTAAGTGAAGAATTAAAAATAATGCCAATGTTTTTAGTCTTCTTGATAATTTCTATTCGCTGCGAGTTCGTTGCGAGATTACGTTGGATTCAATAGTTATCTGTGCATTGTTCCTGGAAATTACAAGGCACTTAGATTTAGCGGCATAAAGATAAAGACCATTTGTCTCTGCCCGGTAAATAAAATAAACTAAATTGAATCGAAGATCAATATACGGCATTAACATCTTAAGCTAATTTCAAGCTTATTGGCACCTCACCTGTCCTTGACGAAACGCATTGTAGACTTCTAATTTTGGTCCACTTTTTCCAGGATTTCTGGCTGTATGTCACGAATAGCATGAACAATAAGCATAAACCAGTGACCAGTGTCACATCTCACGACCTTGAATTCTTATTAATAGGTTATTTTTTTTAAATCAACATATCTGCTTAATTTGTAGAAAAATAAGTTGCACCAATAAAAGCATGAAGTCGACTATAAATTGCTCAAATCAGTGGCTGATTTTCAAAGCAACTTTGGATAATTTGGTAGCGTTGTTCAAAAGTGAATCTATTTTTAATAATTTGCCAGAGAAAAAAGTGAGAACATCTTTGACATTTCTGTTGACAACTAACCTTTCCTAGGTTCTATCGTGCTTTAAAAACACCCATTATAAAGGAACGGCAATGATTATTTTAAACCTTCCCTAGATATATACAACCAAATGAGGAAGTTGAACTCATTATTTTAGGAGTTTTTTTATGTTTTATTAATCTGTTTTCAGTCTTTAATGTTATTTTTGTTAATTTATTTTAAATTACAATAAGAAGCTAAATAGTAAGAATAAAATTTATTTCCTATAAATGTTGTGGTTTTTCTAATTTATTAATGTTTTCAATTAAATAAAAAGTAAATTTTATATCAGGTGTAATTTCTTTAGATCGGTTAATTTTGCTAGATCTCAAGTGTTATTTTGAATTTCGCTTGTGGTAATACTGCTTATAATACTCATATACTTTTGTTTTCCTATTGTTAATAGTTGCGATATTTCATTAAAAAATATACGAACATTTTGTTTTGACTAGTTATGTTTGCCATTCTTTTTCTTATTTTAAAATCGTTATCGAATTTCGTGGTGCGAAATCACAAAGGATTTTGTACAATGTACGACAGTTTTTGTAGTGTGGTTTTTTGAACTGTTCTAGTCTAAATTTGCCACTAGGAAGCACAGATTTAATAAAATGATTTAGTTTTTGTAAGTGAGTGATGCTTATTTTAATAAATTAAGTCCTGCTAGAAATGGTTGAACCATTTTGTCAAAACATTAACATACTTACGTCTAGAATTTTCCGCCATTAAGACACACCTGCAAATCAAAAAGTCCACTTTACTGGACGTATACATGCCTTTCCCTTTCTTTGTTATAATATTTGAAAAATGAGGACTTATTTAAAAATTGCTTTGTCTTAAATAAAGCCAAATGTCTTCACAATTCAGTGAGTACTACACCTTCAAAGTGCCTGCTCATGTCCATTCATATTCTCATTGCATGTCTCTGACTATCAAAATAACATTTTCAATTGTCTATTTTCCTCTAGCTTACTATGTTATAAAACTAGGTGCAGTTCTTTGTTAACCTTCTAAACCTTCCGGCACTTAAGGTATACAACTTATATTAGATTACTGACATTTTGATACACTTTAAAATCTAATGTAGTTGTGAATATGAGTGAGTAGTAGTGATGGCAAAGTATTGAATAGTGTGTCGAGTACTTACATTTATTATTGAGTACTCAATACTTTCAGAGTTGTATTCTTCCAATAAAAATCATTGAACATTTAACAGTTCTCTTTAAAAATACAAATCTGGTTAAAAGTACAAAACAATTTACCAATCGTCAAAAAAGGCAATCATAAAAGAAAAGAACGTAGTTGAAAAAAAGATTAAAAAAAAAATGTTTTTAAAAAATATTTATTCAAAAGAAAATATAATGTATAAAGAAAAGGAATTTTTTTTGCTTTTAATATATTGCTTAAAGCTAAAAAAAGAACAAGTAAAAGTTCCATATGTGTATGGCTGTGCCGAATCATTGATGCCCTCCAGCAGAAGTAAGATTATTTTAGGATTGGGCTTTATATCTAAAAATGATTTACCAATATAAAATGAAACTACAATAGTATTATTCGTTACGGTTTCAGGCAAACTAAATTGTTTCCGAGAGTGCCTATAGTAAATAAGCAAATAATTTTCACAAAATTAAGAAGTATGACTTCTAGTCATTAATTAACTAGTGCAAAATTCAAAAATAGTCGCTGCGTTCCGCCGTCTATTTATGGAACCAAAACATACATTTTTTAGAAAGATCGTTTAAATTTTTTAGGAAGATCGTTTCATACCTCTTTTCCTCCTGAACCGATTGAGCTCCATTTCAACCTCCTAAACTGATCAGGTGAACTAAAGGGTGGTTAAATTGTAAGGGCCGATGTTGAATGTGAACCACACCTAAACGCCAAGTTTTTTTCCGAATTTTATTTGACATTTCTCTATTTCAGACTTACTCAATTTGAACCATGGAGAGATACACAATCCAACAACGTGTTAAAGTTATCCAGACTTATTATGAAAATGGATGATAAATTTCGAAGAAAATCATCTTCAGTGATGAGGCACATTTTCACCTCAGTGGATTTGTCGATAAGCAGAATTTCCGCATTTGGGCGAATAATAATCCAAGAGTGATTGTCGAAAAACCAATGCACCCACAAAGAGTGACTGTTTGGTGCGGTTTATGGGCTGGCGGCATCATCGGGTCGTATTTTTTCCAAAATGAGGCCGGTCAGGCAGTTACTGTGAATGGTGTTCGCTATCGTGAGATGATAACGAACTTTTTATGGCCCGAATTGGAAGATATGGATGTGGACGATATGTGGTTTCAGCAGGACGGTGCCACTTGCCACACAGCTAACGAAACAATGGCTCTTTTGCGCAACAAATTCAATGGCCGTGATATCTCACGTAATGGCGATGTCAATTGGCCGCCAAGATCATGTGATTTGACACCGTTGGACTTTTTTCTTTGGGGTTATTTGAAAGAAAAGGTGTACGTCGATAAGCCAGCAATAATTCAAGAGCTAAAGGATGAGATAATTCGGCACATTAACGGCATAGAACCTCCATTATGCCTCAGGGTCATCGAAAATTTGGACCATCGGATGGAGGTGTGCCGCCGTGGTCGCGGCGCCCATTTGGCCGATATTTTGTTCCATACATAATTGAGTAATACCAATATATCATAATAAAATAAAATTACAATAATTTCTTAATAGTTTGTGTTTTATTCAAAATCAACATCGGCCCTTGAAATTTAACCACCCTTTAGAAACAATTTGACACCAAAATGGTTCTGTTCAGTTGAGCCTTTCAAAAGATAGTGTTTTCAACAGAAGGAAAGACAGACAGAAGGCTAAATTGACTTAAAATAACTTAAGGACCCAGAATATTCATATTTTATGGGGTCTTAGATAAATATTAAAAAGCTTCATGCGTAATGACAAACTTAGTATATAAAAACATTTAAAGTATTGAGTACCCAGATAAAATGAACTGAGTGTTATCGAGTTATAAAGAGCGGTCGAATTTGCCAGCACTAGTAACTAGTTAAATAAATGAGTAACAGTGGTTTTTATAATCGTATATCAAAGGTGTCTTATGAAATCAAATCAGTGTACACTTAAGTTTAGGAAAAGTTTATCTATATAAATTATTTGTAAATTAATGTGTTATTTTATTAAGAGTTTTTAACACTCCCACAATCAACCATTTTTAGCAAACATTAAATTAAAGCGTCTTAAGTGCGCTGATATGTACACAGAAAAAATTATTTTTCCAATTCAAACAAAAAATTTGTAGAATCAAAACATTTTTTTGTCTGAAATCGGTCCTACAAACAAATTTGCATATTCAAACAATTTATTTGCATTTCGTTTATTGAAAAAACACTGATTTTTTCAAACAAATAATTTAACTGAATCAAACAAATAGTTTACTGGAAATCATATAAATTTCAAACAAATAATTTTGCTGAATCAAACAAAAAAGTTTTTGCACAAGCAAGCACTGTAGGAGAAGATGAAGGCAGAGCAGAGCGGCGACTGGCTTTGAGACACATTTTTTTGTTGGTATAATTTTTGAACCAAGTCTAGTTTATACACACACACAATGTTTTTCTTTATCACTCACTTTTGCTGTATCCTTTTGTATTTGATGTAGGTATTTAACTAAAGGCCCAGTTAGGCGAACGTTGCTGTACCCGTTGCTGTACCCGTAATGTACCGCACCGTACTGTAAGCACGTTGGTGCACTTATAGAACATTTAAAAACGAGTCATATGTTTTTCCCATACATAAACAAAAAGCAATAGTATCCATAAAACAATACACACAGTGATGGGAATAAAAAATGTTTAAATGGTGACCGCTGTGCAGAAAAAGTACCAAGTGATTTAATTAAATAAGTATTTTGTGTATGTAAAAAACGTTAATAATTTAATATTTATATTATAGATTTACCATAAACAAATTTGTATTTTGGCATATATATTTTATATATATTATTTTCAATATATGTATTGTAACTAGAGTTTTTTTTCCCGGATTTTTTCGATTCCCGGGAAAGCGGGAAATTTTTTTAAATTTCCCGGGATCCCGCTCCATATAAATAATACAAAGTAAATTTTGTAATTAATTAATGAAAAAAACTTTTATAAAAAACGTAAGGGAACTTGGTTACAAAGAAAGTAAAATAAATGGTTCAATACTAAAAAATTTATTGAAGATTGAAATAGGAACTTGAATTATTATCACCTCACGCCTTTATTCCCTATTTTTATGATTTTATTCAGTATTATTATGCTCTGGATACAAGATAAAAAGATAACATAAACATAACAATTTAATTCATAAAACAATAATAAAAACAAAATTAAAATTAAGGTACTCAAGATATGAGATCAAAAAATTAATTAATAAAATAGATAAACTACTTTAAAGAAATATATAACCTTTTTTAATGGCTTAGGAAATAACTTTCTGACACACTCAAAGCGCTTTGTAAGTCGTCAAAAAGGATATTCCTGATTTTATTTACTAATAATCTTGTTTCCGAAAAATTTCGTTCATTTTTTACCGAGGTTGGACAAATAGTTAAAAGTGCACCGTTGTAGCATGCTTCGGATTCACAATCAGAAGCAATTTTTTCTTTTTTATAAACAACGTCTATATCAGTCAAATGTATGTCAAGGTTGATGCAAAAATAGCATCAACCGGACTGCTTCTTACAAACCTTTTCATTTCAATAGGTCCATTTGTAATCTTTAGGACAATGTGTTCTTCAAGTTGTATGTTGTAGTATCTTACACGAGTTTCCAAAATGTTATTTTATTTCGGTTTCCCCGCACTTCACGGGTATATAAACCAACACAAATTGAAATTGAAAATTTGTGTTTATCACCTAATAAGCATATCGCTCCTTCATTACATCATAGTCAAATCTCAAAATTTGAAGTAACTTTAGCAAAGTTTTCCTTCATACCTTCTCGTATTATATCTCAAACTGAACCGAAGTTATAGCAAAATATATCTTTAAATCGGTACATTTTGAAAACTTTAATCGCATTTTACCAATATCGTTTGTTTTTGTAGATATGACTATGTTGCAATTAAGGAGCGATATGTTTAGGTATCTCCTATTTTTAAGACTTGCTCATGGACAATGAAACTTTACTGCCTGCATCTTATTTTGAATTAATGTACTTTATTAACTCTTCACTTCACTAAATGTAATAAGTATAAACTGTTGCACTGCCCATTCTGCTTTTAGTAGATTTATTGCATCAGGAGACATTAATTTAAATACATGTACTCACTTCTTGTAATTGATCTAATTCACAACCCATCCACAGATGCTAAATTTTAGAATAGAAAACTTAATTTCAAAGTATAAATAGCTATTTTCTAAAATTATGAGGAATTTTTTATTTCCCGGGATCCCGCAAGAAAAATCCCGGGAAAACGGGAAATAAAATAATTGAAATTGAAAAAAACCCTAATTGTAACAAACAAAGTTATAATACCTTTTAAAGCCTTTTGTATGTTTCACATTTCCATTGTGTGTGTATATGCATTTGTTGATTTTGTACATCTAAACATATGTATATTTTTGTATAAATAAAAATATATTGTGGTGTAAATTGTTTTGTCACAATTCCATAGCTATACTGAAAAAAGAACCAAAAAAAAAGAGCAAAAATACACGCATTTCATGTAACATACAAGCCGCCCATCACTGTTTTACAAATGTCACGTAACAACCATGGTGGAATAAACAGGTGGCAGCACTACGCCAGATGACGATTTTTTTCTCTTGCATTGTTTGTCTAGGTTTATGTCAAAGTTTTGTTTATGTTTACAAGAAGTTCACGTTTTGTGCTGTGATTATTGTGTTTTACTAAAGTTTTTAATAATATTAAATTAAAATAAATAAGATATTGACCATAATTAAATAAAAATTGGCTAAAAATTTATTTATTTCATCACGTTCAGCGGCACGCTTTGATTTTTGTTTAAAGTATTTTTTGACGTAAACGGTGATGTAATATCCATTTTTGTTGTAATGTTGTATTTGTTGCCGTAACGATGCCACCTGCTTATTCCACCATGGTAACAACGGTATGAAATTCTATTTTATACAGAATGGTACGTTGCAACTACGGTACATTACATTTCGGTAAGCTTTTGTATTGGTTTTCATATAACAAAAAGCGAACAGCTGATTGATACAGTACTGATACGGTACAGCAACGTTCGCCTAACTGAGCCTTAAGCAGTTTTAAAAAATGGAATACGGGGTTTTTTCATTATTTTTACCTACTTTGAAACCAACCAAAAATTTATTTTGTTTCTTTTAATGTTGTTGTTGTTTAAAGAGAGTAAAACGTTTTTTACGCTTTTGTTTTTTACATGTTTCTTATTGTTGTACTTTTTAAAGCGTCCAAAAATAGACTGTGTGTGTTTTTTGTTGTAGCTTTTATATTTCACATAAAGAAGTGTTGCTTACGATCAAATAAAAAAACGACATCATTAAAGAGTGTTAAATATTTCATACAAAATTATTAAAACTTGAAACCAATAACGCGTATATTATATTTTTGAATAGTTGTCCACATTTTTGTTGGTTAAAATAAAAATCAAACAAAAACATTAATTGAATCAGTAAAAAAATTTCTAGAAATTAAAAAAATTTTCAAACAAGCGTTTGTTTGAAAATAATTCAGCAATAATTTTTTCTGTGTACGTATTAAAATAAACAAAAGCACATACATCTTTATATATAACTTCAAAAAGTTATACACATACATACATACATATATATTTACAAACGTTTGTACATCTATCCAAATTTTTGCAGCTAAAAATACAAGTACGCTTTCCTTTTAAGTCAGCTGCTTAACAACCGTAATTTACAGCTTTTATTCACAATTCACTATAATTTGCGCTCTTGTCTTCATAAAGTTTGAACTTAGAAAGATGTCATGCCATCTCTTGCGATTCTATTTATACTCAAGCTCAGACGTGTAGATGTTACCAGTAACGCCTAGATGGCTCTAGAAAGTTCGCCCTCTAACGGCTATTTTGTTAATTAAACTTATTTATCTATAGTTACTACCCTACAGATAATATTGGACTACGTGGTCCATTGTGGTTTAAATGGACTACTTAAAACATGGTCCAATCTACTGTAAAATGGACCATGTTATAAGAAATTAACATGCAGTGCTGCCAACAACTGCATGATGTATACTTTTCTATAGTTTGCAGTATTACACATTGGTAGCCCTGATGGTGTCCATTATTAATTGTTTATTTAAAAGTGAAAGTTTGTAAAATTTGTAAAAAAAAAGGTAAAAAATTAAAAATACCAAGTAAATATATAATAGCAATAATAGACTACAGTGCACGCCATAAAAGGCGATTAGTAAAAAATGAAAAATGCTTAAACTATCCTTTTAGTGTACTCCATACTGTAGTGACATGGAGTACTTTTAAAACTAACCCACTTTAGTACTCCATGGAGTAGTTTAGGGACTACTTCGGTGGGTTATATGGTCCTCTCCTAGGACATCGTAATGTTAAATGGACCACCTTTTTCCCATATATTTGGTGTAGTTTTGGAGTACACCTACTCCTTTATGGACTACTCTTCCCATGCATGTATGGACTAGTCTCGTTATCTGCAGGGTATATATGGCTGAATTAATTGAGTTATTAGGAATCATAAACTAAGGCATACTTTGATTCGTTACAATAAATTAGATAACTAATAACGAAGATTCTTGTATTTACAGTGGGGTTGAAGTACAATTAGGCACAACAATTTTAACATTACATCTGTACATTGATTTTTACACTAGAAGTGTGCATAACTTATAAAATAACAATTAAAACTAATAAAATTACTAACAAATACTAAATAACTAATCCATACAAAATAACTAATAAATTAATCTAAATCTTAACTAAAGTTACTTTCGTAACAATATTTTATTCTTTATCATTTACTGCTGTATAAGAGCTTTCTTATTAAAGCACTCGATTTTGCGCTTTTTCTTTAAAGTGCTTCAAAAAACCCAATTTTTTTTTACTGGGAGACCACCCCAGACCCGATTTTGCCCGCCCCAGAATTATTCTTTTTTTTCATTCAATTACTGTTTTCATGCTACATTTTAAATAGCCGATTAAATATTCCTTTAAACATTTCTTTTACATAAGTGTTTACATATAACGAATTTTTTTCTCAGTGTATAAAACAAAATAATCATACTATGATGATTGCCATTTATATAAAAAGAAGAGTAAAATAAAGTTAAACAAAAAACCAATAAATTTTACCAGCTTTCCGGTATTAGAATATTGACATTAATTAAGAAACTGTATTTCATTGTGAATTTTTTTTCTTTAATTTTGCTTTTCAAACGATTCAACTTTTGAACAAACTTTTCCAAACGAAAAACTCGACACTTGCACAAGCCCATGATACAACTAACGCTACCCTTGGAATATTTAAAGAGAATCGTAGTAAGTTTGATGCAATTTTGAGCGATATTAAAAACTTTTCAAAGGATAATAATATATCATTAAAAGCAATGCAAGTTACGAAAAGATAAAAAGGAAACTCTTTAAATAAAGATTTTTATATGGAATCACCTTAAGGTTAAAGCAAATTTCTGGATCTGCCTTATGATATTCCTTTAGTGGATTAATGGAAGTTAAATATATATTATCCAGTAATTAATACCATCATTTCTAATATCGAATACAGATTCGAAAACCTTTCATTAACCAAAGCGGCAAGCAATTTCTTTCAATTATATTTGGGAGGCGCTGACGAATTCAATTTTAATTACAAAACCGTTTTGCAAATTGATTGTAATTCTATGTTTAAAAACATATCCAGCGAAAAACAATTAAACTTTTATATGCTTAAATCCGAAATTAAAAAGAATATATATCCAAGTATTTACAAACTTTTACAATGGCGATTAGCCTTCCTATTAGTTCTATTAGTTGCGAAAGAACTTTCTCTGCTATGTGTCGAATAAAAACTTGGTTACGCAGTGCAATGTGTCAATAACAGTTTTTAAATTTAGCACTTTTAAGTATTGAAAATGAAATAGTCAAATACAAAATTACTTCAGAAGAAGTATTAAACATATTTTTTAAAAAAAAAGAATAGAAAAATAACGTTAGAGTAACCTTTTCAATAATAAATTGATTTTAACAGAATTATTATTTATATATTTTAAACACTTAAACACAAATTACCTTTAATTTTCGAAATACTTTGTTTTTTTATATTTATTGCAGACTGAATTTTTGTGATATATTTTTTTATTTTGTTTCAATAAAAATTATTTTGCTTAATGAAAAATTATTTTGTATATATTTTATATTTTTGAGAAGGGCACTTGCCCACCCCAGCATAACAGTCTAGCTCCGCTTATGGTAAGAATAGAGCTATGAATGCAAATGTGGCCAAAGCACCCTAAAACATTGATATTCCTGAAAAAAAAATAACATAAATTAGTGGTGGAATTTACCGATTGTTATTTAATTTTGCATAAACTTAATTTACCCATATAAAGCCCACTCTGAGAAGACACTTTAGTACATCTAAAACTGTAACAAAAATGATATTGCAGAAAAATTTTGTCTGTCATTGTTTCATTACATTTTAATATCGTATAAACTTAATTTTAAGACATTTTTATTATTTTTTTTTTATAAAGTGTGTTTTTTAGAGTGTCACAACTTTGAGTTGGCATTACTGCTTTATTTGAGTAACCATTTAACAGCTGATAGTTGCTTTTTGTCTTGTTTGCTTAGAAATTTCATTTTGAATCGACTTACAACAGAGCAACGCGTGCAAATTGTTAAAATATTTAATCAAAATAATTGTTCTATTCGTCAAACTCATCGTGCACTTCTTTAATTTTATGGCGTACGTAATCGTCCTTTAGAGTACGTAAATAAGAAGAATTGTCGCATTTGGAGTGTGGAGAATGCACAAGCTTTTGCCGAAACACCGTTACATCCACAGAAAAATACTGTTTGGTGCGCTTTATGGGCTGGCGGAGTAATTGGCACATATGCCTTCAAAAACGATGATGGTCAGAATGTGACTGTCAATGGTGAACGGTGTAGGAACATGATTCGATATGTTTTCGTATCTCAATTACGTGGCATTAATCTTGCTTATATGTGGTTCCAACGGGACGAGGCCACATGCCACACAGCGGGTGCTTCAATTGATTTACTCAAAGAAACTTTTGATAAAAAAATAATTTCACATAATGGCCCAATTAGTTGGCCACCAAGATCGTGTGATTCAACCCACTGGATTATTTTCTTCACTTGTCTACGTCGATAAACCACAAACAATTGAACACCTGCAAATCAATATTCCAAGAGTTATCGGCGAAATACGGCCACAAATCCAGCGAAAAGTTGTTGAAAATTGGTGTTCCAGATTGCGCCTTCTACGCGCCTGCCGTGGCGTCCACATGGCAGTAATCCTATTTAAAAATTAATTTAATTAACTGTTCTTTCCAATAAAGCCCGCGACATTGATATTAAAAATATATTTCCTTGTTTTATAAAGATTTAAACTTGTGTCATTCTTTAAAAAAACACCCTTTATATAAAGAAAAAAATCGATTGCAGTGATTCATTGCATTAAACTTGCCATATTGATCCATTATGTTTATCCGTATGTAACGTCGAGATAAAAATATAATCTGAAATATAGTGGGTAAGTACAACTCATCCTCGTTGTGCGATACAATGGTTAGTCGACGGATAATTATGAGAACTAAAACCTTTTTTTGTGTAATCCACAATAGTGCTGCTGTTGGTAGAGCTAAATCTGTGAAATATGACTAAAGTGTAAAATTGTTTTGTCTAGCTGTTGGAAAAATAAGGTGCAGAAATGAAGTCTTATGTTATTTTTTTATTTGTGTTTCCGACCTTTATAAAATTAACACACATGTGCATGAATAGAAGCGAAAGAATTTTAATACTAAATCGTTAAAAAATGAAAAGAACAGCAATCAGTTGCAGCCATATGGCTTTTAAAAAAGCTCTTTGCATATTTTGCTTGTATCCTTTGAACGGTGTTGACCTGTCCTTTAAAACAATAATTTAAAAAATTGTTCATTAAAAAAAGTGAAAAATAAAGTTGAAATATTTTATAGTTTCGTGTTGAATACAATTTTAATTAGTTAATGTTTGTAGATATGTAGTATGTGTGTATGTATGTGAAGCAGAAAAATGTTAAAAATATTATTAAAAATATAGCTATTTATTGAATTACAAAACATAAATTGTTTACAATTTACAAATAATTTGCGTAAGTATTATTTACATCACTGTAAAATTTTAATATTGAAATACAAATAAAAACAAAGTTTCCGTTTTAATATATGTTCATTAGAGTGGGTCAATTATTTTCTGGTTGTCAAAATCGTAATCTACGACGAATTCTAAGAAGGTTTGCCCAAGAAACCATGGTTCTAAAATCAAAATCGAGCTTCCCGTTTTTAACAACAAAATTTTCTTTTCGATCTTTATATTTTTTTAAAATATACTAAAATTTTATTGAAAAAATTTTCCAATACTGCCAAGATCAGATGTCAGATTTTGTGTACTGATAACCAAGATATTCTTACCAAATTTGGAAACTTTAGCTCTTGTCGTTCTACAGATAAATGTAAATCTGTAATAACTTTGTATGGGAGGTGCCCCGCCCATTTAAAATGTCAAAAAATATGTATCCGATAGCACCTGCCAGATCATCAATACTGTAAAAGTTTCATAAAGATCGGTTCAACGGTTACGAAGATTACATTACCTCTTTGTAATTTAGAATAAAAGAAATGAAAAGTTTCTCTTTAAAAACGGGAAAATCGATTTTGATTTTAGACCCATGGTTTCTTTGGCAAACCTTCTTAGAATTCGTCGTAGATTACGATTTCGACAACCGCTTGGTGATTTTTTTTTAATGCATACAAATTGACCCACTCTAATGTTCATACTTTACATTTAGCTTATATGCTGCAACGTCGCATTCAATATTTACGTGGCCAAAATTATTTGTTCAGTATTTATACCCACACCACAATAGTGGAGCGGGTATTATGCATTAGTGCTGATGTGTGTAACGCCTTAAAATATGCCTTAAAAGACCCACCTTAAAGTATACCGATCGACTCAGAATCACTTTCTGAGTCGAACTAGTGATGTCCGTCCGGCTGGCTGGCTGTCCATGTAAATTTGTGCGCAAAGTACAGGTCGCAATTTTGGAGATAATTTGATAAAATTTGGGACATAGGTTTTTATTGGCGCAAGGACCAAGCCTATTGAAAATGGGCGGAATCGTGGGACCAAGAGGGAAGATATGGGGAAATTTCTTCCTCTCAGAAACTATCAAACCGATTTTAATGAAATTTAAAACATAGATTGATCCATATCTATATGGACACATAAGCTATACAGTTTTTCAAAAATAGGACCACAAGGGGAGGTAGGGGGCAATTTCTGCCACTCACAAACTTCCAAACCGATTTTAATGAAGTTTTTAAACATAGAGAAATCCATATTTATATGGACACATAAGCATGATGTGTTTTTAAACACTGTGGTGTAGGGTATCATATGGTCGGGATTGACCGACTATACTTTCTTACTTGCCAAACTAATGTTACCATCATTGATATTTCCGAAATTCCGAATGTCTTTCTTCTTTGTTAGGTGTCAAAAGCACTTCTTCCAAGAAAATTGAAAGCCGTGTAACGGTGTTATCAATAAGACTCTGTAAGCTGCTCTCCGCACAGGTACCTGTAAACCATAAGCATTGGTGGATAACATTTTTGTTTTGCTTGTAACAACAAGTAATATGGAGGATAAAACCCTTTTTTGTGTTTCGGCTGATCTCGCACTGACGTCTTGTTACATCAGCCTCAACGAACAAAGCTAATGCTAAGTTCACACTTAGGTTTTTAAACGCGTTTAAGAAAAATGTTGATTTAGCTAATCAAAGCCGTTCACATTACATTTGAGATAATTAAGATGACAGATGATTAAGAAAAAAAAAACACACAACAAACACACAAAAAAACAACAAACAAATTTATATTTCTTTAAAGTATTAAAAATGAATAAAAACACTTCTATAAAGTTATCAGAAGATTATTTTAATCATTTTAATGATGAAATTGTCAAAATTTATGAATTATTTAAGGAAAAAAATTAAAACATTAAGCAGAAATCTTGGCCGGTTGTACACGATCATGTTGGCGATTCTACATTTGAGGTATGTTCCGTGGATTCTATGTGATTTATGAAGTGATTTAGTTGTAATCATGTCAATTTGAAGTGATTAACAAATCACTTCAATGTATGGGTAATCATCTCGATTTTGAAGTGAACATGCTATAAAGCTTGCAGTTGTGTCAAGGGAGTAGTACTAGCTTCATTTCCTTTTTCGTCGACTGCTTTTCTATATTCGTGCGCTCGACTAGGAAAATTTGTTATTTCTTTCAGTATTTTCGACGTATCTCTTGTACTCTTAAGGAAGTTAGTGCAGCGTGAACGATAACATCATTTCCAACAGTTGACCGTATTTCCTCGGTTTTTCGACGCTTGCTTCGTTCACTTAATTCGTGAAGATTTCGAAGGCCGCCCGGTCGATTTAACGATTTAAATAGGAATTTGAAAAGTTCCGTTCAACCAAGACTCATTATTTAAAAAAATAAACCTCTTTCTTTCTTTGGAATTTTGATCATTTGTCCTTTACACCACTTTAAACAAAGAACATCTTTGTTTAAAATCGTTTATGTCCTCGTCTGTATTGGCATAGTATAAACATGTATAAACTAGTTTAAATATAAAGTCTATGGAAACTGGGAATTATTTCCTTTATTATATTGTATTTTCTTGTTACATTTTACCTTAGCTATCCTTTGGATAGCAATGAAGTATATTGTATGTACAAAAAAGCTTTATAAAATACATAACTGAAATTTAGCTCATAGAATAAATTCGAAAAATAAAATATGTTGAATATAAAGTCTATGTTTACAAAAGTCCCCAATTTTGTCAGCTGTAGTCTTCTGCAGCCAATTTTTGTGCTGATCCAAAAATAAAGCAAATTGACCTTTAAAGTTAAAAAATTCGTTAAAAAGCGTCTAAAAAAAACACCATGTGCTTGAAACTATCAAACTATTTAAATTATGCATTCTGGCTAAGTAAATAATAATAAACATAAAGAACCATATCTAGGTTATTAGAATCCATCATTTTCACTTCAAGAGCTGGCACAGAAAAAAAAAAAAACGTTGTAACTTTGGTTTGGTTTATTACTTTAAGCAACAAAAACGAGGGCAAGTTCAGACGGTCAAGTTCCGACTGCGTGTATGCGGACGGGGTGTTTCCCAGATAGGTGGTAGGGTCTTTTCCCCAGAAAAGTGTTATTTTATGTGTTTACCTTACTTTTTAAAATTCAATTTTGGCCGCGTAAATATTGAATTTTGACCTGTGTGCATCCTCAAAATTAAAAAAATAAATTTTAGAGTTAGTGATGCAGAATTATTTGCTATGTTTTTCTTTCTATTGTGTATGAAATTTATCGTTATATCTTTCTTACTTTCCAAATTTACTTCGCAATTTAGTTTTTTGAGTTATGACGAAGTTGCAACAAAAGTGCGATATAAAGCGATATAACCCTGCAAATAATATTGGACTACTTGATCCATTTTGATTAAATAGACTACTCCCTGGACTGGTCCAATGTAATGCAAGCATGGACCATGTCATTGTTAAAAAGAGTTTGTGGTGAAACGACATGTTTTCGGTTTTTAACGACATGTTTTCTTTTTAAGTGATTTCTAAGCTAATCCTCTGGAGTATACCATGGAGAAGTTTCAAGGCTACTCCTTTGTAATGCAAAGCTGGGTTATATGGGCCTGCCCTAGGACATCGTAAAGTTAAATAGACCATGTTTTTTCTATACCTTGGGGTTACCTTTAGACTAGTCCTAGTCCCTTATGGGCTACATTTTACATGCGCGTATGACTAGTCGCATTATTTGCAGGGAAGTTAAAGCTTAACCAGTATTTGTAACCTCTGAACTGTGCCCATGTTCATATCACAGCGTTTACATTTGACAGTACTGGCAAGACAGTAAGAAAATACATATTTGTTGCCAAAAACACTACTAACTGTCTGCGTGACGTAGGCGTCTAGACAGTAGTTAAGACAGTTCACTTTTGAAAATATGTCAAACGTAAATGTTGCAGTGCAAGTCCAGCTAAACATGTTTTATATATACTAAACAAATTAAAATCAGCTTAAAATAAATATATTCTGTTAACAAACATAACACTTAACTAAAACTTAAAAAATTTAAGCAGAATGTATTTATTTTTTTTAACATTTTGATTTTTTTTCTTTTGCTAACAAAAAATTCAAATTAATGTTAGCAAATGTCCAATCACTGTCCAATTTTATTGTTTGCAAAATTTGCTAGGCAGTAGACAAGACAGTTAAAAAGTGTGCATGTAAAGTGAAAAAGTTTGCCTGTATTGCTACTGTCTTGCTAGTACTGGCAAATGTAAACGCCATGTAAAATTCGGCGTAGAGCTACTTTTCGATTGAAATGTGTAAAATAAAACCAAAGAGCCGTAGGCTGGGTCTGTAACTTTTTTTGCGAATAAAAGCTATTATGTACGGTAATTACTCTCCAATTTAAAAAAGGAGGTCCATAAAATTTTTGTGAGAAAAGTTCCTGCTTCCCTAGGGGAAAGGGACTAACACCAAACTTGTCACTTTGACAGCTCTAAAGTGGTAGAGGCTGGTTCTAGTTCTAACACTTTTTGGACTTGTCACTTTAACATGGCGATGTGCTAGGAGGGGGTTAATTGACACCTTTTTGACACTTTGTAACAGGACAGAGAAATTACCGAAATGGACACATTAAATTTTGGGTTAAAATAATGCCTGTCGCAGATTTTCTCCTTAGTGAACCATGTTAAAATGTCTATCATCCCATCATTTAAAGCAATATAAACAGGTAGAATCCGACACTACCCACACAAAATTCAGTTACACGACTAATTGTTTGTCAATTATGTACCTTCTGGATATGTTCTGTTTTTACCTACTACAATTCGTTTCTTTTTATTATAAGCCTGGGTTTAATGGTCACATTTTAAGTGCTTTAAAACCAATTGACACAAATTTCGCGTTGGCTTTGAACACATATAAAAACACAGTGAGATAAAATTTTAAAAATAAAAAATATATGTATTTAAAATGTAAAATGCAATGATTAATAAAACGAAATACAGTATAACCCGCTTAATTACCCCACGCTTAAATGCTTTTCACACCTATTTGCCATGAGTTTAAAATCCCCGATTTTTCCTCTATTTTTCAAATAAAAATCCACGTTTAAATACCTTACGTTTAATTACCCAATTCGGGTAACTGCCTTAAAAATTAAAGTCCCAAAATAAAATTTGAACTAAATATCATTCGTTTAATTGCCTCCGTGCTATTTGACAAAATCAATGGAAGTAATGCAATTAACCCTTTCAGCCCCGCTGTTGCCTATAGGCAACATTGCAATCAAACGGGTATAACTCCCGAAAATTTCATTTTTTCTTATAACGGTTTTCTGTTCTTAGTAAAAATGCATCTTAGCAATGTGTGTGCAGAATTTAATACAATAAGCTTTGATGGTGTTCATTTGCGAACTGTTTGTTTAAGCGACCATACGTATTACAAATTATTTGGAAAAAGGGTGTTTTTAAAAAAACTAAAGAAATTGATATTAAAAAAAATATTTCTGTAAAAAGTGCAATTTGCTATTTAAAACAGGTTAGTTAATGATATTAAACAACAAACACAAGAAAAAAGTTGTAGCTTTGTCCGCAGTATTTTTTTTAAAACAATGTTGCCTATAGGCAACATTGGTCCATTATATTCATAATTTACATCAGAATATCTTGCTCACTAGAAATGAGTGCAAGGGGTTTGACAAAGTTAAAAATGGAAAAAAATTATTAATTTTAATTAGGATGATTCTGCTGAAGAATGTGAAGATGAAGCCGTCGAAAATTATGCATTTTAGGCAATTTAGGTTAGGTTAGTAAGGTTAGAAAGTAATCTTCACACCCTCGCCCAGAGACCAATATGGTCCATTGTGACGCCTTAGTAAGTGAAAGAATTCTAGTATGAAAGAATAGAAGAAGTAAAATGTGAAAGCACTGGAAAAGAGGAAGTAGTGGAAGATAAGAAATTGGACTGCACAATCCAACCACAACTCTACTAAACAGAAAACTGCCTTACATCTGCCCAGTCCTCAGTCTTCTGAAGCGCAGCCAGGTTATTCCCATTACAAATCCGATTCTCGAGCCCGCTCCCCGAGACATCTCCTAATTCGCGTAGGAATCTGCCACCCAGTCACCTCATCCTGCTGATCTGTAGCCTGAGACAGTGGCACAGCAAGTGCTCAACTGCCTCCAACTCCTCTGGGTATTCACACAAACTACATGTATCCGACATGTCAGTTCCCATTCCTACCGCCATCCTGCCTATCAGTGGCTTGTGATAATACCAGGCCCTACTCTTGCCCACCAGCGCTTCTGAATTTGACCTACTAAGCACCGGTCACAGCGTGCGCGATACCCGGCAGTATGTTCGTCTCCGGAACACCCTATAAGTCCCGCTCAGAGCCCATTCCCTTATTCTTTCAAAGTAGAACCGCATTGGAGGACTGACCGCCTGCAAACTGTCAGGATCCTCGATTTCCGAGCCCAGTCTCGCGAACTCATCAGCTATCTCGTTGCCGGTGATGTTGCAGTGACGCGGTACCCAACACAGTCTCACCACATAATTCACTAAGATTTCTCCTAAAGCCCTCCTGCAATCATCCACTAGCCTGGAGTTCACATATTTGGGAATTAAATAGAGGAAACAAAACAAAGCATGAAAGAATACGAATTGGTGGCTGATTTGATTGAAGGGATTGTTGATGATGAACTTGAAAATAATAGTGGAATGCAAATAGTTGATTGCTATAACAAAAAATATGGTCGGAGTAGATCTTGCTTCTATGTTGATGGAGCTATATAAAATTAACCACCGTTCCATATTCACCAGCTCTATCATCACTAGTTTCTCCATCATCACCAATTTCATCACCACCCGATAGCGCAAGCTCTCGAACAAGATCTTATGTAGCCGAACCCGTAAAAAATAAAATATAAACTAGCCACTGGGTTGAATGGGGATCGAAAGGACGATGCAAGATATGTCACATAGGCTTTCCACGTTCGAAGTGCAGCAAATGCAGAGTATATTTATGCTGTAATCCACAAAAAAATTGTTTTGTATTATATCATACATAAAATATAAAAAAATTGCAATAAATAAATTATCAAATATCTTTAACATGTGTTTGAAGTTTACCCACAACTGCCCAATGTTGCCTACAGGCAACATCTTAAATATCCTTTACCAGGATAGTTAGAACTTTAAATTTTTTATTATTTCATATCTAGGCATATACGAACTTAAATATCATAAAAAAAATTTTTTTGAACTGCTCAAAAAAATTCGGGGATGAAAGGGTTAAGTTTATATGCAAATCATAAGCAGGAATATGATCTAAAAAAAGTTTTTTATAAGCACTAAAAATTGTGAAAAAATATGCCCCAAAAAACAAAAAAAGAGTAATTCAAAGCAATATATTCAACTATTTAATATTTCCATTAAAAAACATCTACAATATTGCAACTTGTACACTGAAAGAAAAATGCTTCATATATTTAATGAATCGTTTTCATAAAAAAATTTCACTGGTTAAATGAACATTTTCATTGTCCAAATGGAATTTCGTAGTTATAATGAATTATTTTCGTTAAAATCGATGCATTGGATTTCGTAATTACGTTAAAAAATTTCATTGGATATATGAAAACTGAAGTTTGTCCAAGTCAAACAAAAAATGTTAATTGGGACCATAAAAAACAATATACATACATAACTATATTCATAAATTTATACAAAATTATGGTTTCCTTAAAAATATGTTTAATTGTTAATTAAAAAATGTAAGATTTAATTATTTCATACATATAATGTAATATGCCATTAAATTTATGAAATCAAAAATTTTTTTATAAATGCAACATATTTCAATAATTGAATTATTTTTAACATTCAAATAACTCTGTAGTCTCAATATTTAAAAGTATAAAAATATTCATAAATTTAAATTTTCATTATGACAATTAAAAATGTCATTCTAGTAATGAAACAAAAACTTTCAATCCATAAATACGTATGTTTTTAGTTTTCTTTAATATGTACATACCTAAATACAGATAGTATGTGCTAAGTAATGAACAAATAAATGTTCTCCTTTAAAAAAAACACACCCTTATTTTTAACTGTTGTCAACCAAATGACGTATACGAAAAAGCTTGGTCTCTCTTTGTGGTCCTTTTTTACGCTCTTAATTGAGTAATGGCAAAAAAAAAAAAATTTTTTTTATTCAAAAACTACATTGTGATCAAGTCTATCAGCGCCGAGATTGCGGGATCGATTCCCGGCAGCGACTCTGGTTAAAAAGAAAAAAAAAAGTTAAATAAGAACAACTTTGATTAAAAAAATTTTAAAAAAAATTAAAAAAGAAATAAAATAAAAAAAGTCTGTCAGCGCCGAGGTTTGATTAAAAAAAAAAAAAATTTTTTAATAAATAAAAAAAATTTTTTTTTTACTTTTTTGAAAGTATTCAATGAATGAATAAATAACATTCATAGATCTAATGTAATGTTTAATATAATACATTTTAATGAAACAGGTTTCATTGATCCAACGAAGCGCTGCATAGGTTCCCTTTTAATGCAATTTTTCATGGGATTCATGTCAAAATTCATTGGTATTCTAAAGAAAATTCTTTCGGTGTACTTTGCGCACAAAGTTACATGGACAGACAACCAGCCGGACGGGCGGATGGACATGAAAAATTACTTTGAAGTGTTTCTGAATTGATCGTTGAGTAGAAATTTTTATAATAGCTTTTCGCTTCATTTTTGCTTATATATAAAATTTGACAGTTTGAAATACCATTTATCTTCAACGAAAACTTTCAATTTCAGAGTAAAATGAAATGGAGATAGCGAAGGTAAAGCAACAGAAAATCCATCTCTCAATCAGAATTTCAAGCAGTTTTTCTTATTCGCTGGACATGTATTAAAATAGGCTTCAAAAACGTAAAGTATGCGGTACAAACTATTAAAATGTTCTTTTAGCAAAAAAAGTGTACAACAAAAATTCAGAAATGGCTAAAACATGCAAATTATTCACTAACAAAATGATGCCAAAATTCATAAAAAGCTCTAAAACAGATAAATATATTGTTTCTGCCTTCATTGGTCGCACAAGAAAAAACATATGTACCATATGATCTAACTTAATGTCATACATCAAAGTTAAGGAAGCTTGTAAAGAAATGCGTTTAATTACCTCACTGAGGTACATATTTAAACGTATTCGTTTAATTACCTCATTACCCAAAAATATTTGCATTTTTGGCGAGGTAGTTACCCACGGAATACTGTATATATATAAGTATTTTAATTTTTTGTTAAGGTACCGCTGGAAGTATTTCTTAAAATCAAAAATCTAAAATTATACATATACTGAGAAACTAGACAAATTAACCTCTCCGACTTTATGTAACATACCTAACTAAAATGTCATACCCTCGATACTGTAATACATATTCACAATAAGTTAACCTCAGGAATAAGATCACTTTTTTCTCTAGGGATGTTAAAAATAAAATTTTTTTATTTACTTGTTTTTAGAATATGAAAATAGTTGTTCGTTCGTAAAAAGACGAACAAAATCTGATTTTGGTTTCCGGTGGGAGACAAAAATTTTTTAATTATTTCCTCATATTTTTGGTTCTTATTAAAAATTAACATCTTCGTTTTGCATAAATGATAACAAATGTGAAGAGAAGACGATAAGTAAAAGGGGATATTTTAAAGAAAGAAACCTAAAAAACTAATGGCCGTTTTCTTAATGTATCGACAAACTGCCTGTTAGCTAATGTCGACATAAATTTGTAAAAAAATAAACTTTCCGTTAAAAATTTCGGTTTTCTCAATCTACCGACAAAAACATTGTTTTTAGTTGGCAACACATCTCAAAATACATGTAACAGTTGGGACTCAGCTGATTGAATTTATCTGTACGGCAAATACTTAATGGGCAGATGAGTGCCGGTTAGCTTTGCAAACGAATTGGAGCAAATGAGACATTCAGAAAACCAAATTCGTTTTTCGTTAAGAAAAAAGATAATCTCCTAATAAGCTAATAGTTCAAAAGCTCGAACATTTGTCACATTCTTACTATAAACTGTTAATTAGCAAAACTCCAGTTTCTTTAAAAAACCAACCAATAACTGGTGAGGATGGTAAAATGGCGACGGAATCCGGATATTCTTCAATAAATTTTGTGATGAAATGTCTTCCACTACTTTTTTTTTCTTGCTGCACTACCAGTTAGTATAGCCACTAAAGAAAGATGATTTTCCACTCTCAGGAAGTAAAAAACTTGGCAAAGGGCATTACTGGCTGAAGACCGCCTTACTGGACTATCATTAGTTTTAATTGGACCTTACTATTAGTAAAAAATCGGCTTTGAAGGAAGGCCCTACTGCATTTGGTTTGTGTAACTCGTGATCTTGAGAAAAAGAGCACTGTACGTGATATGTACAAACAGAAAATTCGTCTTCTAAAATTCATCGTATTAACAATAGGGCATGCTTCTAAATTTAACGAAACCATTTTTTTTGCGACCACACACATTTTCAATTAAGAAAACGTTTGCAAATTATTATTTTTTTAATTTTTTGTTAAAACTTTAATTCAAAACTAAATAAAATTATTATAAACGTGATTTTCAATATCATACGAATTGTTGCTAAAGTAGGAGTAGAATCAACTTTTTATAACAAATTTTGTTATATTTTCCCCCGAAAAATTAAAGAAAAATATCGGGCATGTTCTAGAAGTAGAAATGAAGTGGAATTGAAATCGAACGAGATTTTGATTTCAATTATTTACAAAATGACTTATTTTTTCCTGTTTTTAAGAATTGTTCTTGTAAATAATTCTTTAAGCATGAAGTATATAAAAAGTAATATTTTTATCATCTTTCTTTACAGGATTGATTTAAAAATTTGTTCCATTTTAAATCCACTTCATTTCGATTAACAGAACATATTACGTATTTATAATTATTATTATAAAAATGTGTGTTGCCTACTTGTTAACACAAAGTGAAAATGTTGCTGCCATTGTGAACGAAACTTAATGCTTAATGAATTATAAGACGTTGGGCTAGAATTTTCAGAAAAACTCAACGATTTATTTAAACAAAAATTACCTTTCTATGTAAATATAAAACATGCACGCAAAAAGCTAAATATGTAGACTTTTCTTAAAATGTTTTGAAAAGCTAAAGCGTTCTGTTGGCAACATACTTCAATTGAAAAAAGCTTTCGATTAAATTTTGTACTTAAAATTGACGAAAAAAGCTATAAATGGTTTGCAAACACGCTTAACGATTATTTATAAATGGAAAATTGCATGAATGTCCAAATGAATGAAAGCACAGAACAGGACGAAAAAGGAAAATATAAAAAAGTCCTATCACTAGGGCAACCAAAAAAAGCACTAAAACAGTTTTAAGCTCTTAAAAAAAGCGTTTTAAAACATGAAAAAAGCTGTTAAAATTAAAAAAACCAATTTAAATTTATTGTTTATTTTCCACTTTATTCGTTTAACACGTTGTTGCAGTTAATTATAAATGGGTGCGATAACTTTTCGAAAAGAAAACTCTGTCTATTTGGAGTCAGCACGTTCTTGTACATAGAAAAAATTCTTTCTACGTCTACAGATGTTCCGCTTGCTTCCCAAAATATCCGTAATATTTTTTAGTACCGAAAATCCTACATTATACCCACACCACAATAGTGGAGAGGGTATTTTGCATTTGTGCTGATGTGTGTAACACCTTAAAATATTGGACCCACCTTAAAGTGTACCGATCGATTCAGAATCACTTTCTGATTTAAATTTTTATTAACTTTGTCTCCTATATCCCCTGGAACCGGATATTTTTCTTACGGTGTCCACTACTATATTCAGTTGGGAAACCAATGAAAGATTTTTTGATTCCAATTTTTTTTACCAACTTCGTGTAAAAACCCAAAATTTGCAGAAAAAAAATATTTGGCTCCGCAAATCACTTTCATTCCAATATACATATACAGAGAAATTCTTAATGGCTAAAACTATATTAAAAAAGCAAAAAGAAAACTTTATTATACCAAAAACAGAGAGAATGGGAACTAACAGACGTTACCTTACATAAAAACTATATTTAAGAAGAAATAAGACGTTACACGCAAAGAAAAAAATGGTTAATGCAATCACAATCGCAAACGATCATTAATGTTTGTGGTTATGATTGTGTCAAACTGTTTATAGATTTAGGTGCCCTTAATGACATTTTTTTGTAAATTTAGCATAAATTTAAAAAATAATGCTTTTTAACTTTTAAAATTTATATTGAAGTTAAAAAAACTAATGATTCAGTTTAAAAGGTGGATAAATTCTGAGTCATTGCACGACACGAGGAGCGTATTCGGCAAAAAAGTTCAACGGTCTGCAAAATCTCCAAGAAATAGTTTTTTAAATTTTTGTATGAAAAGTAAGCTGCCTAGAGTTTTTTCGGCTCGCATTGCTGAATTCTGCGCAACAGAACAAAAAACCACCCATATTTAATATTTTGAAAGAATACCTAATATCTACATATCTAACATTAAAACAGATCCGATGCATCACAGGCAAACACATTACAATATGTTTAATTTCACAAAATGGGTACAAAACTTAAAAAGGGTATAACTTTTAAACGGTATTATTTTTTTTTTTTAAATGACTCAGAATTTATCCACCTTATAAACTGAATCATTAGTTTTTAAAACTTCAATATAAATTTTAAAAGTTAAAAAGCATTATTTTTAAAATTTATGCTGAATTTACAAAAAAATATTATTAAGAGGACCTAAATAAGCAAAAAAATAATCGAAACTTATAATATCTGCACAGAGAAGTAAAGTTTGAGAAGTTTTCTTTAAAAAAATTTACTAAGTAACAAGGAAAATCGAGCTAATGAGTAATGAGCCAAATTAAAAAAAAAAGTCCAAAAAAACTCGATTTTAGGGTTAAATTCGATTTTAGCGACCTCTAAGCCTCTTCCGAAAAATCTGAAAAATATCCCAAAAATACTTTACCCTGAAAGCTTTTAAAAAAATGCTGGGGTACCTATAAAAATCGAAAAAACACGAATGTACATTAGGGGTATAACTTATTCCCATTTTTTGCACATATCAAAATGCCCCTTGCATAGTCGAATATTCCATTTAAAACTATTTAAAAAAAACGATATTCATTTTTCGGAGTTTTCATAAAAAGTTCACCCACAAAACGCTGTAAAGTGGGAAAACAATTTTTTTTTTATTTTTATTTGTACTTTTACATTTAGCCAAAAACTTTATCAAAACAACACGCACATTAAATTTGAAATTCATGTCCTTTAATAATTAAGAAAACTTTTTTTTCATTTATTAACAATATATTTAAAATTCTTTTATTAAATTTTTTTCTTTAGGGATTTTAGAAAACCGCTTTTGTGGGTGAGGTTTTTATTTTCAAACGATTCAAACAAATTGTTTTTGTAAATAACACAATATTCGCTATCGCGAAGGCCAAAATTTGGTTATGCCCCTAATGTACATATACTTTGTTTTCTATAAACAGTTAAGCATATATTAAAAAAAATAAAATTTAATAGATACATTTAATGGCCGTTTTCCCATTAAAAAAACTGCACATTGAAGAAATTTTACCTGTTTCAATAAACGTATAAATTTTGCAAGACAGCATGGACTTTTTTTACCCGAAAAAAGTTTTAATTATTATGTAATAATTCAAGTTTCTCGATTAACTGATGCTCGCAGACGTAAAATGACGTGAAGAAAATTTTATTTTCTTTATAAATACACATTGTTTGTTAGACAATTAATGTTCGTACTAAACATACCTTTTGTGTGCATATAACATTATGATTTTACTGGTATTGTTGAAAATAAATATATTATAGTGGCAAACATTTCACATAAATTAATATGTTAAGCTAGACCAGAGTAACTTTTTAGGTGTAAAACACCATATAATATTATTATGGCGAATTAAAAAGTGCTAAGGACAAAAAATATTTTTTCAAGTTATATTAGGACTATAATAAACTTATTAGGGTAAACATATTAGGCAAATATGAATAAAAATGTTCGTAGTGACCACTTATTGATCATGTTTTTTCTTTGCGTGTACAAACTATGATGGTAAAAAGATGTTACAGAAAGAGTATTATTCCATGAAGTGACTTTGTAACTGAGGAATTTCATCGTCAGAATACAGCTTTGGAATTTTCGATAGAAACTTACTTAAACAAGCAAATAATAAAATACGTTGATTAAAAGGCTTAATACTAAAAATTTAAAACATAAAAAATACATACAGCAATATAAGAAGTACGTAACAGTACCTCTAAGACAGAGTAACATAAAAATCTAGTAAGAAAGTATAGTCGGTCAAGCCCGACCACATGATACCCAACCCCACAGTATTTAAAAACAAATTTTCGATAGTGTATGGCTATATTAACAGATGTTTAAAGTTTACTAAAATCTCTTAGATAGTTTTGAAGAAGCAGAAAATGCTCCCTATCTCCCCTCCTGGTCCTATTAAAAGAAATGCATACCTTATGTGTCCATATAAATATGGAAATATCAACATATGTTTTAAATTTCATTAAAATTGGTTTGATAGTGGGTACAAAGACCCTATTCCGAAAAGCAGCTTGTATGTGGGCTACATATATGCAATTATGGACCGATTCACCCTTGTGCCAATTAGAATCTCTGTATGTACCAAATTTCATTAAATTAGCTTTCAAATTGCGACCTGAATATAAAAATATTCTTTTAGTTAGGAAAGGCATTTCATCAACTACATGTCCTGTTGCATCGACATGGAGTGTGTAGTTCATTTTTCCTAATATGAAGTCATTTTTCAGTCTCAAAATCTCTAATTGTTTTTTGGACCAAAGGAAAACTTCCAACTTTGTTGAAATATGCTGAATATAGTGATTATAATCAGACTTTAACATTAAATATGTGTCTACAAATGGATCTGAATCTCTGTCATTTTCAGCAGCAGATTCAGCTTTAATGTTTCGTATATTAGAAAGTGATTTCACCATTTGAGATCTTCCAACAACCCGAAGTTCATCCGACTGTTTATTAACTTTATTTTTTTGAAATGTTAAGGCACTAATAGTGGAAAGTTCAGCTTTATATAAAAATCTTTGAACTCCACGACATTAGAATTGGTTTGTTTTATTTAAAGAATGTATTATTTCTTCTTGAGATCTAAACACAGAAATACCTCCATTTTTATTGCCATTAAAAACATATGTATTGCATTCTAAATCAGTGCAATACGCGTAGGCAACAAATGAGTTCTGATTAATTCTAACATTTTTAAAATTGACTTCGCAAGCATTATTTTTTGGCATATAAACAATTCTAATAAAATCTTCTAAAATTTTTGTTAAAGGAAATTGTGTACGATTTTTACAAAGGATCTCAGCGATTTCAGGTATTTGCATTTTTGTATCTTGTATTGAACATTTGAAATTAAAACGTCTAACCTTTTTTTCCCCTTCTACCATTCGCACTTTTCTGTTTAAATGAGTGCATACTTCTGGTGTAAGGTACTTATTTCGGATAGATTTCAATACAGTTACTGCAAAACTGTTTTCGGCAAAATCACTTTTATCGACAATTGGCTCATTAATAAAATTATCAACTGTTTTTTCATTTTGTGAACTTTCATTTAGATTCACAGCGAAGTTTTCATTAAAATTTTTGTTGCCTAAACCAATCTCATTTGCATTTAAATTTAATTTCATATTACCACTTTTTTGTTCTTGTCCTTCGTTTTCTTCACCGCATTTTGCATCACTGCGCTCTTCGATTAAGTTTACATTTTCCTAAAAGAAGATTTATGAATGTAAATATATTAATTAATTAAAAACCAGCCAATATAAGCTACAGGGCTTTTTTTCGTTTCCAGAAGTTCGGAAAAGCTGCGTTCCAGACAAAATGTATTAGTGTGTACCTAGAAAAACTTTTAAGAATAAATTTTTAAAATTTAAAAATACTATATAAATTTTTCATATTATTCGAATGTGTATTCTATGTCAAATACATTCCTCAAAAGCTTTTATACTTTAATAGTCTTATTCCTTCATTATTTCACAGGAATATTTTCTATGCACTATCAGAATTTTTGTTTGTATATTTCTGTTACGAAGCTTACCTTAGCTATCCTTTGGTTAGCAATGAAGTAAATTGTAAAGAAAATTTATACAACTATTAGATACCAGCAGAATGTAATGCATTTTCTGGCCCGCTACGGCCTTCGTCAGCATTCTTTGTATCTTATAACTGGATAGTGCCTATTGTAAATTTTATGTATTTAACTTAATTATTTTATCAAATAGAATCTGGGAATTTATTTCTCATGGTGAGTTACATTTATTATATAAATTTTTCATATTATTCGAATGTGTATTCTATGTCAAATACATTCCTCAAAAGCTTTTATACTTTAATAGTCTTATTCCTTCATTATTTCACAGGAATATTTTCTATGCACTATCAGAATTTTTGTTTGTATATTTCTGTTACGAAGCTTACCTTAGCTATCCTTTGGTTAGCAATGAAGTAAATTGTAAAGAAAATTTATACAACTATTAGATACCAGCAGAATGTAATGCATTTTCTGGCCCGCTACGGCCTTCGTCAGCATTCTTTGTATCTTATAACTGGATAGTGCCTATTGTAAATTTTATGTATTTAACTTAATTATTTTATCAAATAGAATCTGGGAATTTATTTCTCATGGTGAGTTACATTTATTATATAAATTTTTCATATTATTCGAATGTGTATTCTATGTCAAATACATTCCTCAAAAGCTTTTATACTTTAATAGTCTTATTCCTTCATTATTTCACAGGAATATTTTCTATGCACTATCAGAATTTTTGTTTGTATATTTCTGTTACGAAGCTTACCTTAGCTATCCTTTGGTTAGCAATGAAGTAAATTGTAAAGAAAATTTATACAACTATTAGATACCAGCAGAATGTAATGCATTTTCTGGCCCGCTACGGCCTTCGTCAGCATTCTTTGTATCTTATAACTGGATAGTGCCTATTGTAAATTTTATGTATTTAACTTAATTATTTTATCAAATAGAATCTGGGAATTTATTTCTCATGGTGAGTTACATTTATTATATAAATTTTTCATATTATTCGAATGTGTATTCTATGTCAAATACATTCCTCAAAAGCTTTTATACTTTAATAGTCTTATTCCTTCATTATTTCACAGGAATATTTTCTATGCACTATCAGAATTTTTGTTTGTATATTTCTGTTACGAAGCTTACCTTAGCTATCCTTTGGTTAGCAATGAAGTAAATTGTAAAGAAAATTTATACAACTATTAGATACCAGCAGAATGTAATGCATTTTCTGGCCCGCTACGGCCTTCGTCAGCATTCTTTGTATCTTATAACTGGATAGTGCCTATTGTAAATTTTATGTATTTAACTTAATTATTTTATCAAATAGAATCTGGGAATTTATTTCTCATGGTGAGTTACATTTATTATATAAATTTTTCATATTATTCGAATGTGTATTCTATGTCAAATACATTCCTCAAAAGCTTTTATACTTTAATAGTCTTATTCCTTCATTATTTCACAGGAATATTTTCTATGCACTATCAGAATTTTTGTTTGTATATTTCTGTTACGAAGCTTACCTTAGCTATCCTTTGGTTAGCAATGAAGTAAATTGTAAAGAAAATTTATACAACTATTAGATACCAGCAGAATGTAATGCATTTTCTGGCCCGCTACGGCCTTCGTCAGCATTCTTTGTATCTTATAACTGGATAGTGCCTATTGTAAATTTTATGTATTTAACTTAATTATTTTATCAAATAGAATCTGGGAATTTATTTCTCATGGTGAGTTACATTTATTATATAAATTTTTCATATTATTCGAATGTGTATTCTATGTCAAATACATTCCTCAAAAGCTTTTATACTTTAATAGTCTTATTCCTTCATTATTTCACAGGAATATTTTCTATGCACTATCAGAATTTTTGTTTGTATATTTCTGTTACGAAGCTTACCTTAGCTATCCTTTGGTTAGCAATGAAGTAAATTGTAAAGAAAATTTATACAACTATTAGATACCAGCAGAATGTAATGCATTTTCTGGCCCGCTACGGCCTTCGTCAGCATTCTTTGTATCTTATAACTGGATAGTGCCTATTGTAAATTTTATGTATTTAACTTAATTATTTTATCAAATAGAATCTGGGAATTTATTTCTCATGGTGAGTTACATTTATTATATAAATTTTTCATATTATTCGAATGTGTATTCTATGTCAAATACATTCCTCAAAAGCTTTTATACTTTAATAGTCTTATTCCTTCATTATTTCACAGGAATATTTTCTATGCACTATCAGAATTTTTGTTTGTATATTTCTGTTACGAAGCTTACCTTAGCTATCCTTTGGTTAGCAATGAAGTAAATTGTAAAGAAAATTTATACAACTATTAGATACCAGCAGAATGTAATGCATTTTCTGGCCCGCTACGGCCTTCGTCAGCATTCTTTGTATCTTATAACTGGATAGTGCCTATTGTAAATTTTATGTATTTAACTTAATTATTTTATCAAATAGAATCTGGGAATTTATTTCTCATGGTGAGTTACATTTATTATATAAATTTTTCATATTATTCGAATGTGTATTCTATGTCAAATACATTCCTCAAAAGCTTTTATACTTTAATAGTCTTATTCCTTCATTATTTCACAGGAATATTTTCTATGCACTATCAGAATTTTTGTTTGTATATTTCTGTTACGAAGCTTACCTTAGCTATCCTTTGGTTAGCAATGAAGTAAATTGTAAAGAAAATTTATACAACTATTAGATACCAGCAGAATGTAATGCATTTTCTGGCCCGCTACGGCCTTCGTCAGCATTCTTTGTATCTTATAACTGGATAGTGCCTATTGTAAATTTTATGTATTTAACTTAATTATTTTATCAAATAGAATCTGGGAATTTATTTCTCATGGTGAGTTACATTTATTATATAAATTTTTCATATTATTCGAATGTGTATTCTATGTCAAATACATTCCTCAAAAGCTTTTATACTTTAATAGTCTTATTCCTTCATTATTTCACAGGAATATTTTCTATGCACTATCAGAATTTTTGTTTGTATATTTCTGTTACGAAGCTTACCTTAGCTATCCTTTGGTTAGCAATGAAGTAAATTGTAAAGAAAATTTATACAACTATTAGATACCAGCAGAATGTAATGCATTTTCTGGCCCGCTACGGCCTTCGTCAGCATTCTTTGTATCTTATAACTGGATAGTGCCTATTGTAAATTTTATGTATTTAACTTAATTATTTTATCAAATAGAATCTGGGAATTTATTTCTCATGGTGAGTTACATTTATTATATAAATTTTTTATATTATTCGAATGTGTATTCTATGTCAAATACATTCCTCAAAAGCTTTTATACTTTAATAGTCTTATTCCTTCATTATTTCACAGGAATATTTTCTATGCACTATCAGAATTTTTGTTTGTATATTTCTGTTACGAAGCTTACCTTAGCTATCCTTTGGTTAGCAATGAAGTAAATTGTAAAGAAAATTTATACAACTATTAGATACCAGCAGAATGTAATGCATTTTCTGGCCCGCTACGGCCTTCGTCAGCATTCTTTGTATCTTATAACTGGATAGTGCCTATTGTAAATTTTATGTATTTAACTTAATTATTTTATCAAATAGAATCTGGGAATTTATTTCTCATGGTGAGTTACATTTATTATATAAATTTTTCATATTATTCGAATGTGTATTCTATGTCAAATACATTCCTCAAAAGCTTTTATACTTTAATAGTCTTATTCCTTCATTATTTCACAGGAATATTTTCTATGCACTATCAGAATTTTTGTTTGTATATTTCTGTTACGAAGCTTACCTTAGCTATCCTTTGGTTAGCAATGAAGTAAATTGTAAAGAAAATTTATACAACTATTAGATACCAGCAGAATGTAATGCATTTTCTGGCCCGCTACGGCCTTCGTCAGCATTCTTTGTATCTTATAACTGGATAGTGCCTATTGTAAATTTTATGTATTTAACTTAATTATTTTATCAAATAGAATCTGGGAATTTATTTCTCATGGTGAGTTACATTTATTATATAAATTTTTCATATTATTCGAATGTGTATTCTATGTCAAATACATTCCTCAAAAGCTTTTATACTTTAATAGTCTTATTCCTTCATTATTTCACAGGAATATTTTCTATGCACTATCAGAATTTTTGTTTGTATATTTCTGTTACGAAGCTTACCTTAGCTATCCTTTGGTTAGCAATGAAGTAAATTGTAAAGAAAATTTATACAACTATTAGATACCAGCAGAATGTAATGCATTTTCTGGCCCGCTACGGCCTTCGTCAGCATTCTTTGTATCTTATAACTGGATAGTGCCTATTGTAAATTTTATGTATTTAACTTAATTATTTTATCAAATAGAATCTGGGAATTTATTTCTCATGGTGAGTTACATTTATTATATAAATTTTTCATATTATTCGAATGTGTATTCTATGTCAAATACATTCCTCAAAAGCTTTTATACTTTAATAGTCTTATTCCTTCATTATTTCACAGGAATATTTTCTATGCACTATCAGAATTTTTGTTTGTATATTTCTGTTACGAAGCTTACCTTAGCTATCCTTTGGTTAGCAATGAAGTAAATTGTAAAGAAAATTTATACAACTATTAGATACCAGCAGAATGTAATGCATTTTCTGGCCCGCTACGGCCTTCGTCAGCATTCTTTGTATCTTATAACTGGATAGTGCCTATTGTAAATTTTATGTATTTAACTTAATTATTTTATCAAATAGAATCTGGGAATTTATTTCTCATGGTGAGTTACATTTATTATATAAATTTTTCATATTATTCGAATGTGTATTCTATGTCAAATACATTCCTCAAAAGCTTTTATACTTTAATAGTCTTATTCCTTCATTATTTCACAGGAATATTTTCTATGCACTATCAGAATTTTTGTTTGTATATTTCTGTTACGAAGCTTACCTTAGCTATCCTTTGGTTAGCAATGAAGTAAATTGTAAAGAAAATTTATACAACTATTAGATACCATTGGCCCAATATCTTTCTCGAAGGCAGAATAGCTACGTGGAAAGTCCACGGATGCATCAATCATACTAAAAACAGTCTGCGACAGTTCCTCCAAAGATATCTTACAACAAACGTAATAATTAATATTTATGGAATTACAAATGGACAATCGGCGTGTACTTACGAACTCATTTTGGTGGTCTTTCTGATTCTTATTAGGCGGCTCTAAGATGAGTTTGTTTTATGATACAAGTAACTAAAAAAACCAATATATATCGCACTTGATCAACAAGAGTGTATTAACTCAAAATTTGTTTTTTTTCTTGTTTTTGGAAAATATAAGCGATCATATATGAATTTTTCTGAACTCTGGTAAAAAAAACCAAACAATAACGGCCATGTTCTGACAATCGCACGATTTGGAATCGCAAAACGCCAGATTTATTGTATGGTGTTCTGAATCTCGTGCGTTTAGCTTGCGATCTGGCATAGTTTCTTACATATAATCTAGCTCCTTTGAGCATACTTTTGCAATTTGAAGTCGCCAAACTTCTTGCTATTGTGATTTACAAAACACCTATTATGCGATTTCAAGTCAGAATCGCCAATTTTAAGCGTTTTGCGATTGTCAGAACATGCCTGTAAATATTTTTACTTACTGTGCTTTCATTTTTCTGATTTTTCAAAATGTGATCAAAAAACTATGTAAAGGGTGTTTTTTTAAGCCCGATAGAACTAGAAATTGTAAAAAATAACACAAAAAATTAAATTGTAATCAAAATTTTTTTTTTTATTCGAAAGATCAATACGTGACATTAACATTTAAAAATGATTTCGGGCATATGGGCACCGCGGCTGTTCTTGACGAAGCGCATTCTGGACGTCCAATTTTGGGCCACTTTTTCGAGCACTGCTGGCCGTATGTCACGAATAACACGAACAATGCTGGCCTCCAAGGCGTCAATTGTTGCTGGTTTATCAGCATAAACCAGTGACTTCACGTAGCCCCACAGGAAATAATCGAGAGGTGTCAAATCGCACGACCTTGGAGGCCAATTGACAGGTCCATTTCTCGAAATCAACTTATCGCCAAATTTTGATTTCAATAAGTCGATGGTTGCGTTCGCCGTATGGCACGTAGCGCCATCCTGTTGAAACCACATCTCCTCCGGATCAATGTCATCCATATTTTCAAACAAAAAATCATTGATCATGGTGCGGTAACGATCTCCATTGACCGTAACGCGAGCTCCGGCCTCATTTTTAAAGAAATAAGGTCCGATGATGCCACCAGCGTGAAAACCGCACCAAACGGTGCATTTTTCTGGATGTAATGGAGTCTGTAGGGTCTCTTGTGGATTGGTCTCGCTCCATATGCGGCAATTTTGCTTATTAACAAACCCGTTAAGCCAAAAATGCGCCTCATCGCTGAACACAATTTTCGTCTATAAGTTGCGCGAATCGACGACTGATTTTCAAATTAAATTTGGATAACTTCGTAGCGTTGTTCAAGCGTGAGTCTATTCATGATGATTTGTCAGAGTATACTGAAACGATAAAAAAAAATATTTCATCAAAATTTAATTTTTTGTGTTACTTTTTACAATTTAAAGTTCTATCTAGCTTAAAAAAACACCCTTTATAAGAAAAAAATTAACTATAAATATTTCAACAAATATGTATTATGAAAAAAAAAAAATACTTACATATTGCACCCTTTTTTTAATCATATACATTGTTTTTTTATTACCCGCGATTTTAATAGCATTTCCGCACGATAGTTTCCGCATTTCTTCCAAAATTTTTTCATAATTTGCGTCTTTAACTAAAAATGGATCTGCAAGATATACTTGCCCAATAGCTTTTAGTATTAAACTGTAAGAAAAATGATAATAGTTTTTAAATTTAAAAAATATGATCTTTACTGACTTTACTGTTAAAGGCTTGTTTACACTACCACACAAGTCTCACGTATTCCATAATACTTTGTGGGTTTTGTTTCGACTGTCAAAACAAAAATTTTTAAAAAATAATGAAATATACTTAATACTGTTCAGGGCAAAATTTGCAAATGGTTTCTTAATTAAGTGTCTTGATAGCAATACGAAAACGATTCTGCTAGATGTTAATCTAGCAATATTGGCAAATAACCACTTATAAGAATATATGAAAATATCATTAGAATGATTAAAAGATTTTGCATTTAAAAATATCTGAAATATTTTTATATCGTCGGCTTAATATGCTAATTAAATTTGACTTAAAATGTTGTCAAAATGCCACAAATATGTACTTATAGTATTTTATATAAAAAGGCAAGTTTGCAAAATCTAAAAGGTTTAAAATTCAAATATTTGTCTATTAAAAAGTAAACTATAGCTTCACATTACTTATTAAAATAAAATATGCATATATACACTTATACTAATTTTTAAATGGCAGTCTTTTTCAATTGATAATTCATTATAAAAATCGCATTTTGGCAAAACATCTTAAGTCGAGATATATGTAGGGCTGCCATCCGTCCTCTTTTCCCCGGACACCGTCCTCTTTTTTTGGGTATCCGGGGCAGTCCTACTTCTTTTTTATCAAGTGTCCGGGGTTGTCCGGCTTTTTACACCTTCATTGAAAATTTGTTCCTGGATTTAAATCACAGTTCACCAAATTCATTAAAAAAAAAAGATTTACGTGCTCGGGTTTTTTTTAAGATAGGTATGATTTAATTTTTGGGGACGTAACGTGACAAAAAGAGTACTTTTATTTGAATGTGCCCAAAATGGAGCTCCCAAAAAAAAAAATGGAACAAATAAGCAAAAGCAACCTTATCAATATCGTTACTTTTGTTCAAATAAATACTTATTGCTCAAATGATTATATTAAAATTTTATTTTAAGATTATTTTTAGAAAGAAAAAAAAAATCATATCTTAAAAAAAGCACATCCTTCAAAGTTTTAGGATTTTTAAATAACAGTTTGAAGAATTATATAAAAAAAAATCAGCAAAAAAATAGGGTTTTGACTTAGTCCATTTTTAAAATTTTATATTTTGCATAGACATTTTTTTCAACATATTTATTGTAGCCTCAAGTATTCTCTTTAAACTGACAAAAATCATCTTCGTATGTAAAGTAGTTTTCAGCGATATTATGACAATTTGAATATGACATAACTTTTTAAAAAAAATTTAAAAATTGTTTTTCGTTGATATGTATTCTTTATGGGATCAATTAAACCCTCTCGCCAAATTGCATTCAAATCGAAAGGGGTCGAGTCCCACTCTTGGTCGACTTGACATGGAATTACCCAAATTAAATTTTTGTGTACAAACAAATTTTGGTTGTTAATTTGTATGCCGTCGTTAATTTTATTAATATTAGATTGTTTAGAATGTGTCCTCTTTTTTCGAACAAATGTCCTACATTTTTTATGCTGGCGTCCTCTTTTTCTCAAAATAGAAATGGCAAGCCTAGATATATGAGTAAAAAAGTTTTTAAAACAAACTTAGTAAAAAATAATTTTTAGTAAATAATAAATAAAACCATGGTAGTAAATACAAGGTATAGTCATTAGAAATTTTGTTCTCTATTTCAAAACCCATTTAACGTCAAACAAAAGAAAATATGGAAAAAAATTAAAACAAGCGTCAAAAATCAAATAAATTATTTTGACATTACATGGGTAAATAATGAAAACTCTCCCTAATGAACATACCTGGTACTTATTATACTATGAATAAAACCATAATTAAAGAAAAATTTCGTTTATAATACCCAATAAGCAATTTTTCTGAAAATCAAGTATGTATTTAAGTTCGAAGTTTAAGTTTCAAGGCAAAGTATACACACTTTATTTTAATAGCATTCTCCAGTAAAATTGGAATTTGAAATCAAGTGAATATTAGTAAAATATTTTTAAAATTGAAGAGCATTTTAAAATATGTACGTTTGAACTCATAAATTTTGTTTATGAGTGCATATTGGGTACAAAATTTTAACAACGTAAACAAAAATGTTTTTCAAATGAAAATTTGTATGATTATTAACATTTTTTTCAACTTTTTAAATTTGACTTAAGATGTTTTGTCAAAATGCCACAGATATGAACTTATCAGGAGTTTTCTTGAAATCGAAAACGCAAGAATTTTAAACGTCGTTTTTGAATAAGATTTCTGTAATAAAAAAATTTTATGACAAATATTTCTCTTTTAATCGAAATTTTATAACAAAAATTAGATTTGAAGAGTGTTATAAAAACAACTTCCAAATCCTTGAGTTTTCGATTTCCAGAAGACCCTTGTGCTAAGCAGGACTTTATTTTATTTCACAAAGTTTATCTTTTGTTACCTGTGCGCTATTTAATGTTGGTTGTTTTATGGCCTTTAAAAGTAATAACACGTTTCGTTTTTGGACTTAAAATTAATTTCACAAAATTTTAGTTAAATTACTCTAACAAAAATGGTGTTTTTAAACAATTCGTTCTTTTGTTGGTAATTTTTATTTTTGGCTAATTATTCTTATTTCTTGGCGTGATTTTTTTATTCTTTACAAGAAGTTGGCAGAGCAAACTTTTTTCTTTGGTATTTTTCTTGTGATCTGTGCTTTCAATGATGGCGTTAAGGCGCCCGTACACGACATGTTTTTTTCATCTGACATGTCAAATTTCCCACTGCAAAATACATACATGTCGTGTGTTACCTTTTTAACTTTGCTTCTGTAAAAGTCAGACGCAAAGTCATCTGACAAAATTTCAATTAAGGCGACCGTACACGACATGTTTTTGTCATCTGACATGTCAAATTTTCCACTTCAAAACACATACATGTCGTGTGTTACCTTTTTAACTTTGCTTCTGTAAAAGTCAGACGCAAAGTCATCTGACAAAATTTCAATTAGAGCGTGCTCTATTTTCTTCTGACAAACCATCTGACATCAGAAAGCTATGCCGGCAAGAAACCGGCAGCGGCGTCCACTATTGACGGAATCATTAGCCGGCTGAAGTTAATTTTTTACAATACCGAGATATGTTTGATCATCTTACCATTGAATAGAATTTATGTGAATATCTATATAAAAACCGTTTTATTATAAAATCCCAAATCGGTATCTTTGAATTAAAAGAAAAAAATGTTAAGATGGCTGAGCTATTTTACGGCGCAAATAAAACTTTTCATGGCGGCAGCAAGTTATTTTGAAACCGAGCACTACTTTGGTTTCTGCAATAACAATGCGAAAAAAACAGAGACAATGTCAGAAGCAAATTACATGTACGTTTGTGACCGAATATTATAAAGCTTATGTAAAACAGCGATTTTGACAGACATTCACAATTACATGTGACTTGAAAATTTGACATGTCAGATGACAAAAACATGTCGTCAATATGCTCCTTTAGTAACTATACCTTGTTTAGTTTGCAGTGCTGCTAATAGGAATTCGAAAATTACACATGACCCGGTCTACATCAAAGCTAAATATCTCAGTAGTTTGGCAATTTCTGCCCGTCTAGAACTGACATGATTTGCTGTTATAACTTGATGATATAAAAGCGTTGTTAAGAGGGTATTAACTATAAATTTTCAGTAGAAGCAAAACAATTTTGAACTTCATATTAAAGGGATATGAAAAAGAATTTTTTAAATAACCATTTCATATTCAATATTATGCATCGATTTTTTCCAAAAACTAAAAATAAAAATTTTGAATTAATACCCTGTTGTAGATCGAGTGCGATATATATATATATATATATATATATATATATATATATATATATATATATAATTATCTGTGGTATTTGACAGTTTAAGTTGAGATAGCAAAAAGTTTTTTTAAAAAACTCCTTGAAAAAATAATTTTTATAAATAATAAAATAAACCAAAATTAAAGAAAAATTTTGTTCGATTTAGCGATTATACAGGGTTGTCATGGAAAACGAAAACGTTAAACGAAAGAATTTGGCGGTTCTTTTTATTAAACTTTTAATCTAATTTTTACAATTTTTGTTAAAAAATTCTGTTTAATAAAGCATTATTTGTATAATAATTGTCATAAAATTTTTTTATTACAGAAATCTTATTGAAATTATTGAATGACTCTTAAAATTCTTTCGTTTTACGTTTTTGTTTGCCATGACACCCTTGATAACTTAATTTTTGGGTTTGTTTCAAATATTGCAATTTTTTCGCGAATTTTAGCCATGTTTGCGATAGAAGCGATTTTTATCTGTAAGGGTTGTAATTCTTTACAGCTTTAACGTATTTTTAAAAATATTAGACATTGCTATTATACCGCTGTTAGTAAATTTTTGCAAATGGTCGCTCATTTAGCAATTTTTATCGAATTTTTCCCAATCCTTATAGTTTTAGGAAAATTAAATAAATTTTATGGGTTGAAATTTTAAAAAATTTCGCAAATTTTTTCTATTTATGCAAATTTTTTCTCTTGTTATTTTTGTTAAGTAAGAGAAGACAGGCTAAGATTCCTGTAGATGACAAATTTTCCATTCACATTTCTTTGTAGAATCATAAAGCTTAGGTTTTTCCTCTTTGCAAAAAACTTGCTTAAATTTAGGTATGTAAAGTTTTCAAGCATCTTTCCAATTTAGTGAAAATTTTGTAAATTCATAGTTCGTGAGGACAATGTGTAAAAACGCAATTTGGTATGGCAACTTTATATAAAGAAATATTCAGCGCCTTTTTTACACAGCGTTTACATTTGTCAGTACTGGCAAGACAGTAAGCATATACATATAAGTTGGCAAAACAATGCAAAAACAAAATAGCTGTAAAAGTGTTTATGTATTAGTGAAAAAGTTTGAATGAATTGCTACTGTCTTGCCAGTACTGGCAAATGTAAACGCCATGTTAGAGTTGCACAAAATGTTTTCCGCCAATAATGAAAACGACGCCTGAAGCCATGTCTGTGATAGAAACATAATACAAATTTAGCGATTTTTTAATTTACATTAGATAAAAAATTAAATCCCAGGTTTTACTGACCAATTTGGAGGCAACCAGGTTTCTGGAAAGTTTGCCCGGCAAATTTTTGCACGGAAAGCTTTTTTTTTATTCTATAGTACACCTATTTTCATAATCTATTGCGTTTTTTCCTTGACGTTGCCTTTTAACCCCTTCAAAATGAAATCCAAGTTTTACTGACCATTTTGTATGAACCCACTTTTCTCTGGAACGGCTCTGACGATCTTTTTAAAAATAGATTTTTTTTAATCTTTAATTGATATTTTTCCATATTTCATTGAGTCTATGCCCTGACACCGCCTAGTTTGGATGGAATAAATCAGCAACGATTTTTACTGACCATTTTGGATGAACCCACTTTTCTCTGAAATGGCTAGGAGTATTTTATTCAAATCGATGATAAATTTTCTTTTCAAAATCGTTGCTAACTTGTATTGCCACTAGATTCCCAAAAATGTTTACTTTTAAGCCCTCAAATTCCCCTAGGTTTTATTTCCGGAGTTGCTATTAATCGTAGCTATCTTGGCATACGTGTTTTTGTTTACTATGTCTTTATATTTCCGTGATGCCACTATCATTTTTTTTCTTTTATAAAATGGAAAAACATGCATAATTGCAGACTCTTATTCAAACTTAATTTAACGGCAGATTAAACAAAAAATACATATAAAATGCTTTTAAATAAGAAAATTTGTTCTTTCAACACACGTGGTATAGGTCGTAAAAGTTTCAGAACACTTTGGGTGCGTACGTAAATGCATAAAAACTATATATCACTGCTGCATTTATGCAAAATGTTGTTGCCGATGCGTGATTACCAGTTGCAGTTTTGTTTCTGATACTTTGCACAACAGCTGTACAAAGTTTGAATTTTTGAAATTTCAAAAGTTTAATAAGCAAACATTAAATAATGGGTCTCCAGACTTACAAGTCCTAGAGGTAACCAGCTATATAACACCGTCACTGCAAATAATCTTGATGTCGTATCGAGTGGATAACCTACCTATTGGCCCACCGACTTCAACAAGCTTCCAGACCTTATCGACTTTGCCGTAATTAAAAACATCAAGCGCGATCAATTCCTAATTAGTTCCTCATATGATTTATCGTCTGATCATTCACCTTTAATCCTTATTCTAAAAGGCAACTTTGATAACGCAGCTGCAAACTTTATTTCCTACCCAAACAAAATCACAAAGTATAAAATGTATGTGAGCTCTCATCTATCTCAGAGCATTTCCCTAAAAAATTCATCTGACATCCAAACAGCTGTCGATCGATTTACGGATGTCTTGGATTCTGCGGCAAGAAATGCAACTCCAATCAAGCAGACAATAAAGCGTGCTCTGCAATTCACATCGGTGGATATAGAGACCCTTGTCAGGTAAAAAAGGAAGTTGAGAAGACAATGGCAAAATAATCGTTCCCCAACCATCAAGGCCCAACTACGGTTATGCCAGTCAACTGTACGCAACAAACTGCGACAGAAACACGACGCTGCAATAGAAGGCTATTTAAACAGCCCAGATGCCACAAAAAACTCCAATTTCAGCTTATGGAAGGCTGTAAGACATATGCAATGCCCTATAACCCACGAATCTCCTTTGAGACTGGAAAACCGTACCTGAGCCAAAAACACAAATGAAAAAATAAATGCTTTTGCAAGCCACTTGGTAAAAGTGTTCACCCCACATAATGCTCATATATATTCCTGTCGTCAAGTAAAATCAGCGATAGAAAATGTCAACATTAGAAAATCTTCCGGACTTGACCGCATCACAGGCTCAATGTTAAGAAACTTACCTACGTCTGCTTCAAGAATCTTGCTGCTCATTGGAAGACCTCTACAATTGTTATGGTTCCTAAGTCAGGAAAAGCCGCTAGTCAAATTACGTCGTACAGACCAATCAGCCTACTACCAATCTTATCAAAGCGAAAATATTCCTGTTAAGTATAACTTCCTATATAAATGAACACGCAATCATTCCGGATCATCAGTTCGGATTCCGAGAAAGGCATGGTTCAATCGAACAAGTGCATAGAATTGTTACCCAAATTAGATCAGCGTTTGAGAGAAAGGAATATTGCTCAGCACTGTTTATAGATATTTCCCAAGCATTCGGAAAAGTTTGGCATGATGGGTTACTCAATTAAATAACACGAAAGCTTCCTCGGAACACTCACAAACTCCTTGTTAGCTATTTAACTGGCAGAACATTCATGGTTAGATCAAAAAACATATACTCACCCCCAAGAAAATATCTGCTGGTGTCCCTCAAGGCAGCATATTAGGGCCGTTACTGTATATAATATATACAGCCGATATGCCAACAAGCCCGAGCACACAAACTTCTACGTATGCTGACGACACAGCATTTATTAGTGTTAATCAGGACCCAAAAGTTGCATCGCAGCGTTTACAGTCCCACATCAATGAACTAGAGGCCTGGCTAGAAAAATGGAAAATAAATGTTAACCTGGCTAAATGTGTTACTTTCACGCTCAGAAATCAAACGTGCCCAGCTGTAAAAATAAACAACATCACTGTTCCGGTAGAAAATCATGTAAAGTACTTGGGAATTCATAAAGACAGACGCTTAACCTGGTCTCGTCATATTGAAGCGAAAATAACGGCTATGAAACTTAAAGCAGCTCAACTGCATTGGCTCCTCGGTCGAAACTCAAACTTGTCCTAAAACAACAAAGTTCTCTTATACAAGTCTATCATAAAACCAATATGTACATATGTCATCCAATTATGGGGTACTGCATGCGCATCAAACATCCAGAAGCTACAAAGAAGACAGTCTAGGATATTACGACAAATCGTCTGCGTCCCATGGTATATACGTAATGACATTATCCACAGAAATCTTAACATCACTACCATCCAGGAAGAAATTAAAAAGTATTCAGTCAAATATATAAATAAGCTAATGGTCCACATCCTTACTACCTCGCTCGGGATCTAATAAAGCTCGAAGGTCACCGAAGGATGAAAAGAACCGACACTTTGAGCCTAGCAGGCTTTTATGACACTTAAATGCAATTAATTAGCGGTTACATTGTTAATGGCTAATAAATACAAATAAGAATTAGGATGAAGCTTTGAATACATATTGTATTTTTCGACAAGATTAAAAAAAAAAAAAAAATTGGACCTACGAGCACAACATTTCGTCATGGCTTAGTAGCTATCGTAAAGATATTGCCGCCTATTTTTGAGTCAATACCAGCATTTATACGGAAGTTGTGGCATTAAAAGCTTTTATCGGGAGTCGTTTTTGTATGTGAGCTATGGTCACATATGGACCGATTCCAATAAAATTTGGTATGAAGATTTAGATTGCATTAAAATAAGTTTGGACCAACTCCAATCTAAATACCAATGTAATAAGATGGTGTATGGGCACAAAGACTCGATTCCGAAAAGAAGATTGTATGGGGCAACGTGAAATTAAGAACCGATTCTTACCATTTTTAAAAGGACATCCAGCCGGAAGGAAAGACGAGCATCGTTAGACCGATTAAAAACGCGATTCTAAGACGACCGGGTTACTTAATTTTAGGTCAAGGACACAATATTTTATTAATACCCTCTCCACTGTTGTGTTGTGGGTGTGAAAACTCTGCCAAAAATATTTGTTCATAACGTGGTGAATTTTAAAACAAATAACATGGACATTATTTTGGATTTATGAAACGGTTATACTGATTGGTATAAAATTGGAGGTGACAATTAAAGAGTTGTAGAATTTAGTTTAAGTTTGGGACCTAAATACTTAAAAACGATCCAAAGTTCTTAATTTTAGTTCGATTTAAAAAATGTGTGACAGTCAAAATTTATATTTTATTGTTTAGGAAGTACCCGGACTTGAAAATTAAAATTTTTGACCTACCTTGGGGTAGTATTTGGCAAATATAAGGCTCATATATATCATGATTTTCTTTTGAAGCATTTTTTGAATAACCAGTAAATTAATTAGTATTCTACAGAAAATATAGTGAACAAATCATTTGTAATTAAAAATTTATTTGGATTTGAAGTTAAAATTCTGAAAAACATTTTTTGCTATTTGTTAACTAAGAAAGAATTTTCAATCCTTACGTATTTATTGTAATGTATTTAGAAAAATTGTTAACTAATATACATTTATGTTTTTTATACTTTTTCAAGGTTACTTCATGTGTAATATTAGTATGCATTAGTATTATGACCTATAAGGTTCATCATCTACTGCATCTTCAGCTTCCAATGTGTAAAGAGACTCTTTTACTGCTTCATCAAGAAGTTCATCAATGGTTATTGGGGGCTGATGGATGACATTTTCATCATCAGTAGTGCGATTCACTATGCTTTTTAAGCCACAATTGTTTCGTTTAAAAATTTTAACCACAAAATTAACCATTTTGATATTCACTAACACTTTTAACGACATCTGCTGTTGTTTAAAGCCAGCTGTTTTAGGCCGAGGCCACGCAATGAGCGGCTAAGCGTCAAGCGTCTGAGCGATCAAAGCGTCAAGTTTGATCGGCAAGTGGCTTATTACTGAGAGTCATTTCTGAGCGGTTAGTTGTTAAAATGCTATTGTAAAGAGTATATTGTTTAATGTTATTACGCGAAAATCGTATTCATATGAATTTAATGCGTTTATTAAGAAAAAAAAAAAACAATTTGCGGCCCGTTCGTCGATTTCGAGCGAAGACTTCGTTCGCTTAACTTACATTTAAAACAAAAACAAATTATTAAATATATATATATTAATCGAAATCGACGAACAGGCCTTGGTGTTCATCATTAATCATATATATACAAATCTACCCAAATGTGAAATCCATTGATTTGCTGTTGCAAGCAGTTAACACTAGATTGACAAAACAAAAAAATAAATTTTCGGTTATATTTTTATTTTTAAAATTTGGTAATCTGTCTTGCCATAATAGCGGTCGGCTTTGTACAGATGAAATTGTAAGCTCCACATTCACTTTTGCCATGTTTATTCTTTGACGCTCAGAAAACAACTAAAAATTAGAACAAGTTTTATTCCTGAGCGACGCCGCTTAGCCGCTCAAAAATTTCGCTCGCATGCCGCTCATTTCGTGGCCACTTCAATAGTATTTCATATGTTTTAATTTTTTGACGCTCATCGCTCAGCCGCTTAGCCGCTCATTGCGTGGCCTCGGCCTAAGTCAGCTGTTATTTTTAACAAAACAAATTGTGGTTTATTAACACCTACATTTTTGGTGTGGTTAAATCCGCTAAGAAAAAAGTTTATTTTTCGTTGTACCTATAAAGTCGATGAATATTATGGCTTTGGGGTACTTAGCCTAAAATTTATCCACTTCTTGTCACACACCAATTTTCCGTGGAGCCTCTTATTTATTTATCCTAAAACCAACAATTTAACTCAAATAAAACTAAAAATTTAATTTAATTAAAATAAAAATTAAAATACTAAAATAAAATAATAAAAATTAGTAATGTTTTACGCACTTTGCACAATACATATCATTTAAAATCTATAAATTAAAAGGTTTTTGTTTTGTTTTTTTTTTATTTTCTCTTTGTTATTTTATCCTATTTTGATGTTTCTCTTGGCAGAGTTGCCACGATATATCAATTTGCATAGAGAGAAAAATAAAACTGTTTACCATTGTTATAAATAGGTTAGTGAATCACATAGTGGTTAGTGCAAACATCAAAATGTGTGGTTTAAGTTAACACTTTTTAAAGTGTTAAAAGTTAGTGAATCGCACTACAGATAATTCTACATCTAAGGCAAAATCGCATTCTGGGATATCCTCGATCAATAATGCTTCTATAAGATCAATATTTTCAGAAATATCCATCTAAAAAGTAAACATCGCAAAAATATACATAAAAATAACAGAACTAAAATAATTCATTAAGTTACTGTCGGTACTTATAAGTCCCTTACGATTTTATGGAGATTTAATGCACATAAAACGTATAAAATACCTTTATAATAATAAAAACAGTTTACAACAGATTGTAAACCTACTATATACCCAAAATAATATTACTAGCCTTGTAAATTTTATTTAATATATTGCAAGGAAAAATGCGAATTTTTTTCTTACCAATGCACCTTCAACTTCCAATTTAATGTGATACTAATCGGGCCTTTTTACTTTTCTTCAACAGAATATTTTTTGTTTGGCAGCACAATTTGTTTTAGAAGAGATATTGAAGCAGAGCGTAAGCTGCTGCGATCTTGTGTTTTGTAAATTGACCGTTACAAAAGTTGGTACGAATTAGTACCGTCAGATAGGAAAGGGTTATTCTTAAACTTATAGTATTCACTACCATTCGTCTGACAGTAATTCATAATTTTTGTTTCATCTAAGCATGTTACATGCATTCAATGCTCCTAACTGAATTTTCCTAATTTTTTGCAAACTTAACCTGTTTTCAGCGTTAATTTTTATAAAAAAGTGCTTTTTTGCACTTTATTCCAGCTGCTTATCCACTAAATAAGCTTTATAGAACATCCATGGACCAATTAGTAGGCCTGCTGGAAAAGCCTGCTGATTTTTTGCAGAGTTGTTTGTGTAGCAATTATTTTTGACATTTCTAATATTTATTAAACAAGCAAACGCTTTTGTTCTTAACATCTTTATCATTTTTTACACAAACAAAATGCATGTTGTTTTTTCTATTGTTGGATTGTTGTAGTTGCACGCAGGCCAACTAATTGGGAAATGCTAACATCTAAACTTTACTCTTTTTTCAGTATTTGCTGGACCTCAACCGCTATATTGTCTAAACAGTAAGCAGACTAGCAAAGCAATTACATTTTAAATGTTATATTTTTGTGCGATTATGCGCTTTTTGTTAATTTTTTATAATGTCTTGTTTTAAGAGTGCCACATTTGCCTTGGCTATTTTTAATTTAATTGTTCTTTTTTTATACCCCCCCTCACAATTTGTTGTGAAGAGGGTATACTAAGTTTGTCATTCCGTGTGAAACTTTTTTATTATTCATCTCAGACCCCATAAAGTATATATATTCTGGCTCCTTGAGTAATTCTTAGTCGATTTAGCCATGTCCATCTGTCTGTCCGTCTGTTGAAAACACGCTCACTTTCGAAAAACTCAAAAGAAATGCGTTGTCAATAGAAAAAGGTCTCTGAAAATGATTCCATTGTCAGATGCATTATCTTCGTACATCTGACAATAAAAAATTAGCTCGCAACGTTTGACAATGATCTACCAATTGCAGCGAAGAGTGTTCACACTATTTTCAGATATCTAACAATATTAGCTGCGTTCGAGAACCCAAAATTTTTAAAATTTTTATTGAACTTTACTGCATTTTACTAAATTGCGTTCGCATACACACAGTAACTGAGAACACAAATTGAGAGCGTAAAGTGACAGTTCTTGACTGAGTACTTAAACATTTTTTAATGCAGAAATTTTTGCAGTAACATTTAGTAAAACAAAAAAACATATGCTTCAATAGGTAAACAAGCAAAAAGCATACAAATTGTAAAAAAATTGTTTAATAAAAGAAAAGTTGAAATAAAAATTAAACCAAAACAAAAAGTGAATAAATATTAATTAATTAAACTTGTTTGTGAAGCATTTCTGTGGCTTTTTGACAAAATATCTTAAGTCGAGATAAGATAGCAAAAAAGTACAAAAAAAAAAAACTCTGTGAAAAAATCATTTTTATCAAATATTAAAATAAACCAAAGTCAAAGAAAAATTTCGTTTATAATACAAAATTTTAAAAACGTAAACAAAAATGTCTTTTGAATGCAAATTCGTATGATCAACAACATTTTTTTCAACTTTTGAAATTTGACTTAAGATGTCTTGTCAAAATGCCACAGACTTAGATGGCTAAATACCAACTTTTGAATTTTTTTTTATTATGTTAATTTTTTGAAGTTGCAAAAGAGTGAAGTATTTGGGTAGTTAAGTAATCAAAAGCAAAAAAAAATTATTCATTTTCTTTTGATAAATTAACCCGCCAAAAATTAGTATGTAAAATCAAATAAAATAAAAAACAAACAAATATGAAAGATTACATAAAATAATGTGTTTGTATTTTCCGAAAAAGTTCGTTTTATAAAAAGTATTTAATAGTGCATTTACACCTACGCCATAAACAGGTTTTATGTTGTTTATGACGATAAACTAGTTTGAGAAACTTGTTTATCCCTACAAATTATAAACACGTTTGTAACTAGCTTTTGTGATAAACTACCCTACAAGAAGAGAATGAGCGGGTTGTCACTTTTTTCACGTTGGTGTTAAGAAAATGATAGAATGAAATGACCGAAATCAAGTTTTCTGTCATTTCTTTCTATCATTTTCTTAACACCAACGTGAAAAAAGTGACTACTCGCTCATTCATTTCTTGTAGGGTAGTTACAAACAACCAGTTTTTGTTAATGCAACTCTGTTTTTTCACATTTTGTTCTGGCAACACTAGTGATATTTGACAATTCCTTTTATCTTCTTTTACTTCTATCTGTCAAAAAAGCCAAAACAATTATAAGAAAATTAAATAAATAATTAAAATGTTTAAACAAATTCAAAATTTAAAAGATATGTTAGTTTTTTTAAATAGTTTCTTTATTATGGACAACGAAAATAAAAGGTATGTTTATATGTTCATACGTACATACGTGCATCAACGTTTTTTTTTAAATATTGGGGCTAAGAATATTACGACTTGTCAAAGATAAACAACTTGACTGTCTAAAACGCTGATGTAAACGGTATAGTTTATGAAAGTAGCTTACGATCATAAACTAGTTTAAAAATTACAAGTGTAAATGCACTATAAGAAAACAAAGTAAGTAGTCAAAAATGTCAACATTTTTCGACACTTCAATTATTTGCCATCATCTGTTGCCTCTATTTTACTAATTTTTTACAAATTTTGCGTTCGCGTACTTTTTGAGATAACAGCTTTTTGTGGGAGCACATTTTTAAATTTACTCATTTACTGCATTTTACGTTTATTAACTTTGTTAGTACAATAAACGTAATATTCCGTGATACTATTGGAAAGAATATAAACTGAATTATAAATGGCTTAACCAAAACAAGGAGTCAAAGCGGCCTCTTTGCAGTGTTTGTAAACCGATTTTAGTGAACAATTATCTTCAGAGATTGTAATTATTTTTTATTTTCTTAAACGACTTTTTTGATCGACTTTATTTTTATAAAACGACCTTAAGTGCGACTTTTCAAAAATTCCTAGCGGTAACATTGATTATATTAATGTTCTTCTATGAGTTGAATTTTTATTTATAAAGCTTTTTACAATAGCCCTTTTCCCACAATAGTTCACACACTTTTTGCTTGAGCCAACCTTTGGTTAACATTGAGCTATACCTATATGTATGTATATTGTTACGAAAGTAACTTTAGTTAAGAATTAGTTGTAATTATTAGTTAAGAATTAGTTGTATTTATTAGTTATCTTGTATTTATTAGTTGTCTTGTATTTATTAGTGATTTTACTAGTTTACATTGTTATTACATTGTTATAGTTTAGTACACTTCAATCCCAATATGCAGAAAAACCTAGAAATGACCGTTAAAAAAGCTTCAGTATAAGAGGTAAAATTATGTAAACATAAGTGCTGCCATAAATCAAATTAAAGTGTGGTGAATAGTAAAGCCTCGAACCTTCGAAAAACATTTCGAATGTTCTAGACAACCAAATTGCTGTATAAATACTAGCGTAATAAGATCATTCTAAGTTCAGACTTTGTCAATAACGTATAACACTGAGAAAATTATAGTTGGTTGTGAATAAAAGCTCTAAATTACGGTTGTTAAAAAGACTTAGTACTAAATAGAGTTGAGAAAATTGTAAATAGTGTTTAAAGTGTTTGTGTTTTATTTATTTTATTAAAGTTGCAATAAGGAACTCGAAACGGTTTATTATAAAGGAAATAAACCAAAACGTTATTGAAAGGCAGTAACGTAACAATATGTATTTATTGCAAGGAACAGGGTTGCTGTTGAAAAGTTCGAAAAAGTCTCATTAAAGAATATTTAAGAAAAAAAGGGGTATTTTAAAGTAAAATAGGGTCAAGTTATTGTACGTATTAATTAAATACATAAGACTAAAATAAAAGTAATTATACATACTTGAACTATAAATCAATGTTTAAACTAAGAAACAATTCACAAGTTCATTTCAATATTAGTCATATTATCAAAAAAAAGAAGTAAGTTTTACAAAACCCTTTCATAATGTTTATCACTTAGAAATACTTATTTGGGGTATTCACAAGGTGTGCTATCATGTTATATTGTCATAATGTTCTAACATTTTACAATGGTTTAAAAATATTGTTGTTGCTTTGTAAACAAAAAGTGTCTTAAATTAATAGAACTTTGCTTGCTATGTTTTTGTACTATCGTAATTAATCAGAAGAGACCTGCGCTGAGCGGCTGAGCCGTGCCGCTTTAGTTTTTGTAGCCGTCGCCGTTTATGGTATAGTTTTATCCGGCTAACATCCGTATTTAACCTGCGGCTAGCAATTTTTGCAACAAATCATTTGCGGCGTCAAATTAGATCGGCCTAGGACTCTGCTGTTTGGTAAAAAAACAAAATATTGCGTCTGAAAAATGGAAAATAGTCAGGTAAGATCTAATTTAATATATTTTTTCATAGATTAGAACTAAAAATATTTTTATTTTAGGTAAATATTTATTTTTTTATACTTGTTTTAAATCAGCTGATTTAAATTCAAAATAGCCTACTAAATTATGAGGGGTTGTTCACAACAGTCGTATTTTTCATGTTATTATTTTACGACATATGACTTTATGACACCTTGTGAATCCCCCAATTATATATTTTGTATTTAATTCTTCACTTGGAGTCCATTCTTCCAGCTCCGATTCGAGCAAATTAAGAGAGGAAAGCATGGACTCATAAGTTTGTATTTTAACTTTGTTTGTAAATAGTGTCCGTGGACACTATGACACTGGACGTTATAACATAACAATTTTTATATGTGTGTTCACAAAACTCATGAGAACTTTCGTAAGGAATATGGAAACTTGTAGTTATTTTCAAAAAGGTTCAAAAAGTTTCAAAAATATTGAAAAAATCGTACAAAGGGATACATTAAAAAAAGGGTCACAAAAAGTGTCATTTGCATGAAAAAGGGTCAAAAGTGATACTTTAGTGTTACAACGACGTGACCATTTTAGCATTTTTGGAGCAAAATTTTACCATTTTTTTGTGGATTTACCTGCAAAATTTCCGATTTAGCAGTCAGCATTTTCTTTGGCATTTTCCCATTATTTATTTAGCATTTTTTATAATTAAATTTACTCAAATTTTAATTATATAATGTATGCAATTTTCAGTATGTTAGAATTTTTACGTGTAACAATTGCAATAATGTGAACATATATCTGACAGAACCTTGCAATTATGTCAGGGGCACAATAAACCACACAAATTGCTTGGCAAAAATGTTAAAATTATACGTTTGTACAAAAATGTAATCATTTCAGCGCAACCCTTGCAGAGTGAAGACGTTAAAGAAGAAGCATTCAAATTATGTTCAGTCGTAAATTCAAATTTTTTTAAGCCGCATCGTTTGCCACAAAACAGCTCGTTGCTTAAACCACCCTTTACTCAAAATTCCTTTTCTTTAATTTATATTTCTCCTCCGTTTTAAACAAATTGTGATTAAAATTGCCGCAGCACTATCGTCGTCTGCATTTATAAAATAGATATGTATTTATATTGGTGGCTATTCCAGAATACGCTCCGAATTATAAAAGTAGCATGAACATTTTTATCCTACAATACATATAACCATTGTATATGTGTAAAAAACTTGAAAGCAACACTTGATCGTGTGGCTGCAGGGTTAGTACCATTATCCGCTCCGCTTTTCATGGCATATATAATTGTGTATGTTATTGATGCATTCAACATTTTTACTATTTTTCATTTACTTTATAAAGATTTTTTATATAACCGTTTATCAATTAAGCCATATCAGCTATATATGTATACTAGGGATATAACTTTTTGCAATTTTTGCAAATATCAAAAATACTACCTCATAGCCGTGTGGGGCATAAAAAAATATTTAAAAATATGGTGTCACTTTTCCTCTATCGTGAAAAAGTTTCCGCACCGAAAGCGTTAAAGTTTTGTTTTTATTTATTTATTTTCATCATTAAATCAATTACTCTTGTTAGTTAATAAGTTCGTTTTTGTTTAAATTCCTATATAATCTTCAAAAATAAACCATTTTTCATAAGTCTAATGCAAAATCAAATGGGTTTTCATTTTCAAAAATAAAATGCAGACATAATATGGAATTTTAGAATTCGGTTACGGTGCGGACACTTTTTTCATCGAATCAACTTAAAAAGCAGTTTCTTATTACACTACGTGACAAAATTTCAACAAAGTCGTGACCAAATGAATCTGACGTAAAATTTTCCGTCGAATCCGAATATGAACTCAGAATTGTCGAAAGTAGAACAGTTTTTCAGATATTCCAAAATAACCGTTATTTGTGTTTTTAAAAAAGATGATGTGTCCGAATCGCAGATATCTTAAAAAATTTTAAACGAATTATATATTTCTTTCTTTTTAGTAAAAGGTTATAAAATTTCTAAAATGACAGAGTTACAGGGGACAAAAGTTCAAGCTTCATTGAAAATTTTATGATTTTGTTCAATTTTGCTCTTTTCAAGCTATTTTTTTAAACCAATCATTTAAAAATCCTAATGTTTTATTGCATGCGACGTTAGATTATTTTAATATGAACATTTTGCGCCCAACAAGACATAGATTGGTACAAAAATGACAAAGCTACAGAAGATTTAGTAAATTAACCCACATAGAAATTCAATAGTTTCAAGCATACATGTTAAATTCCAATTAGAATTAGCAATTGATGCAATTAGTTTATATTTTCTAATTGATTAAACAATTAGAATAAGTTCAACTAATTCCCATTAGCTAATTAAAATTTTTATTCTAATGGTAAAACTAATTGCAATTAGTTGCCATTAGCAAAAAAAATTGGTTAGCCTTTACAATTAGAAATCTAATTGACTTCTGATAATGCAATTAGATATTCAATTAGCTCGAATTAGAATCAATTACTTTGATATTTTCAAAAACAAAAAAAAACCACAATATTCATAATATGAATTTCACACATATATATATTACTTATGTACATATATTACATACATGCTAGGGTATTCAATTAATCGGGCTTTTGCTTTAATCGGTTAATCGCTCGATTAATTAACCGATAATAAACCGATTAAACAAAAACCTCGGTTAATTAATCGAGCGATTAACCGATTAAAGCAAAAGCCCGATTAATAGAATACCCTAGCATGTATGTAATATATGTACATAAGTAATATATATATGTGTGAAATTCATATTATGAATATTGTAGTTTTTTTTTGTTTTTGAAAATATCAAAATAATTGATTCTAATTCGAGCTAATTGAATATCTAATTGCATTATCAGAAGTCAATTAGATTTCTAATTGTAAAGGCTAACCAATTTTTTTTGCTAATGGCAACTAATTGCAATTAGTTTTACCATTAGAATAAAAATTTTAATTAGCTAATGGGAATTAGTTGAACTAATTCTAATTGTTTGATCAATTAGAGAATTTCACAAAAGAATGTTAATTAGCAATCATTAGCATTAGCTAATCATTACTTAACATGTATGGTTTCAAGCAATTTTTAACATTTATTGTTACTAAAAATTGAGCTTTGTATATTTATTTGTTGTGGGTTAATTCAATTAATCTTCTGTAACTTTGTCATTTTTGCACCGATCTGGATCCTTTTGGGCACAACATGTTCGTATTGATATAGGCTAAAATTTTATTTTTTGGATATTTGCATATCAGTCACATCATCTTTTTTAAAAACACAAATAACGGTTATTTTGGAATATCTCAAATACTGCTCTACTCTTGACAATTCTGACTTCATATTCGGATTTTACATAAGGATTACGTTTCAAATGCATTTGGTCAAAAAATTGTCACGTAGTGTTATCAGAACAACATTCCCCACAGTGGTATTTTGCACTCAAAAAAAGTTATTACCCTAATGTATACTGTTTATAATAATCACTATCTGGGGCAGTGATGTTATAAGTAGGGAAAATCCCTATTTGAAGGGATTGTTTTTTTCTAAAAAAATGGCGATAAGGAAAAGATGAAAAGATTTTTTGAAATCATTAAAGTATAGGGACTTTTTCAAACTTAAGACTTTTGGGGAGACAATTTTTTGAACGCATAGGGAAAAGTATGAATTTTTTCCAGCTATGTAGGGACTTTCCAAAAAAAAATTTATAACATCACTCATCTGGGGTATCTTTTTCTCTACTCCTACCGAGGCAGTATGAAACCTAATAATGTACATTAGGGGTGGAATAGTGCACGACTTTTTGATTTCGATGCGCTAGAACTCCCAATTTTGTGAAGTTTGTAAAAAAACCCCCTATCTGTGCTCCTTAAGGGGGCTCCCATACTAAATATTATTTTTTATAAAATTAACGCCCTCACTAGCCCCAGAGTGCCTCTAGAGGAGCCAAATATATGAAGGACCCCAATATTTTTGCTACCCGAGCATTTTTTCAGAACATACCTAGTCTCTATCTTTAATCATTAGGGTTGTCCCCATAAAAAATTTTCGAAAATGGAGGAGTTACACAACATATGTAGGCATAACTCAAAAACGCTTTAGCTTATTGAAAAAACGAGATATACAGAAAAGAAGAAGAAAACAACGACAATAAGGGATTTATGGTTAAAATAAGGGGCAGTCGTGGTGTTTTGCTCATATCTCAGACATTTATGGAACGATCAGGCTGAATTTCAAAAGCAAAATTTAAATGAGCATATTAGACATAAATATATACCAACCAAGTCAATATCGTCAGCGTTACCGATGTGATACTAAAGTATCAATTTGACTCTCTTTCGACGGTATTGATACCCTTTATGACCCTTTTTTTAAATTACCCTTTTGTATCAATTTTAACTATTTATTGTGCCACTTTTTGACCCTTTTTGGAAAAAGCACTCACATTTTGTTTTTGTCAACACTGCTGAACAGAATGCTTCAGCTTAACAAGTGCTTTCGAAGTTAGCATTACTTAAAAATAAACTTTGGAGCTATATCTAATGGTGTTAACTTTTCTGACAATAATGTTTCATGAATGGTACCTTTCGCGCGGGTTTTTGATCTATTCAAAAATATGCAAAAAGGTGAGAAGTTGTCCCAATAAAAAATTTTATCATTTTATGCGCTACGCAATAAGACATACAGAAATGCAGTAAAGTAAGTGAAAGAACTCTCAACAACTTTTATAAAAAAAAAATAACATTTCAAGTGCTACGGCATTCCCCTAATACGAAGCAGGTTTGTAAGGGAGAATACTAAAAAATAACTGTATCAACACATTCAGTGTGTAAAGCTGATCGTTACATCCAACAATTTTTATATGAGCTGAATAATGCGCCTTATGTGTCAAAAATTTATTGCTTCAAAGTAGGAACTCGCCATATAAAATTCATGTCTTCCGTAAGCGCAATGGTAAGCGAAACTATTATGTTTCTCCCTTACAAACCTGCTTCGTTGGAAGCTCCATTTTTTGTTGGGTGTCGTTTTCTTTTCTAAATATGTTGCAAAAATAAATGGCAAATTTGTTCCATTTCTTACCAGTTAAAATTGAGTCGTTTGTTTTACTTTCATTTTTGTTTTTTTTTTTTTTTTTTGGCGCAAAATTTGTAATATTTTTATTTAATTATTGAAAATCAGTGTTGTTAGCTCTTATTGGAATTCAAAGAAAATTTAATTTTGAAATTCGCTACAACAGTGATGAATATCGCTTTCGTACAAACTTTGAATTCAATATTTAACACGCTAAATACACATTAGTGTTGAGTGTAAAACGTAGCTATTATTTTGTTCCATTTCAATTTAGAAAAATGTATCAATTTGTAAGGGTGCGTTTAATCTAATAAATATATTACACAAATAAAATGCACTATTATTTTTTAGAAATAAACACCATTAATCAACAGCGTTGATAGTGCCCCGTAAAATAGATGACTTTGGTTTATGTAAGAGCAACAAAGCTACGAAAAATTTTAAAAATTCGGTAATATTTGAAAAAGTAGCGAAAATTGTTTATATTGCGAACAAGCCATAAAATAGATTAAGAGTTCCTTAAGCTAAGGGCGTCTTTTTGAGATGTTGATTAAGTTTAATCGTAGTTTAACGTAGTCTGAAGCTCGGATTTTCCGGCGAAATGTGATTTTTGTTTTAGTAGTTAATCAAGAACCAACATTTTAAGCAAAACTTAGCTGTTCCGTCAAAATTTTGTATACAAACTTGGTAATGGTGGGCACCAATCTGTTTTGAGATTAACTAAACCTAGTTTAACTGAGATCCCAAAAACCCAGCTTTAAAGGAATGGCAAAAAGTCGGTAAAAATTGCTAAATCAGCGAAATTTCCTAAAAATTTGGTAACAGCGGTATGGTCGCAAAGCCTAATACACATTTATTAAAAATCGTAAAAGCTTTAAAGAATCAAAAAACTTACAAGAAAAATCGCTTCTATCGCGAACATGGCTTAAGTTCGCAAACAATTACAAAATTAGAAACAAACCCTTAAATTTATTTGAAATCGGTAAAAAAGAACATGTAATAGTATGTTCACATTTGGCTTCTTAAACGCGTTTAAGCAGTTCGAACGTGATTAAGCTCTAATCACTTCAAAATCGAGATGATTACCCATACATTGAAGTGATTTGTTAATCACTTCAAATTGACATGATTACAACTAAATCACTTCATAAATCACATAGAATCCACTGAACATACCTCAAATGTAGAATCGCCAACATGATCGTGTACAACCGGCCAAGATTTCTGCTTAATGTTTTTATTTTTTTCCTTAAATAATTCATAAATTTTCACAATTTCATCATTAAAATGATTAAAATAATCTTCTAATAACTTTATAAAAGTGTTTTTAACCATTTTTAATACTTTAAAGAAATATAAATTTGTTTTTTGTTTTTTTGTGTGTTTGTTGTGTGTTTTTTTTCTTAATCATCTGTCATCTTAATCATCTCAAATGTAATGTGAACGGCTTTGATTAGCTTAATCAACATTTTGATTAAACGCGTTTAAAAACCTAAGTGTGAACTTAGCATAAGAAGATAGCATAAAAAGCATTAAAAAATTAGATATAATAATGAAAAACAAAAAATATCGATATATCAAAATATCGATATTTAAGTAAAAAAAATCGATATATATTGCCGATATTTAAAATACCGATATTGGAATACGACTAACGAATTCGAAATTTTTTAAAATCAGTCTTCAGTAAAAACTCTACATTTTAGCCGTTTTTCAAACAATATGTTTGTTTAAGAATTGGCATCACTGCATGCATCATATGTTTTTTAAACTAATATGAAGATCTAAAATGATTGACATTTATAAGAAGCAGCGCCGGATACAAGAAGCAGATTGCCAGGAGAGCACATAAAACAGAGAGTGCTCCTGATGTCCATATCTGATGATTACTGGTTTAACTAAACAATCAAAAACATTTCTAGTTAAAGTTGGTACTTTTGGGGTGCAATTCAAATTTTAAGGTAAGTTGGTACTTCCATGACTTATTTACTTCTATTTAAAATTTTCGTATTATACTTTTTTTAGATTTCATATGGTTTTTTGTATTCTTCCCTTTTGTTTTTGTTATAATTGAATTTTTTGTTTTGATTGAATTTTTTGTTCTTATTAATTTTTTGAAATAAAAAGTAACAATGTAATTACATATATTATGTTTGTTCATAAATATGTATGTATGTACAAAGCTAGACTAAATTTTTTAATTTGGTAATAGTTTCAGCAAAAAATGTTCGATATATCGATATTTTTTAAATAATAAATATCGATACTCTTAAAAAATTTCGGTTCGATATATATCGATATAATTTGCCGATCCCTAGTCAGGTGTTGAAAACAGGAAAGTTCATTCTATAAAAAGTTATTTTGCTTGAGCGCTTCCTACCTGAAATTAATATTTTTTGTTCACATATAAAAAACTTGGTCTTAATATTTTCTTTAAAATAGGAAATACTGCTTTTTAAAAAAAACTTGACTTTTTTTAATTCAAATACCCTCTATGGCCCTTTTTTCTTGAAACTCTCCTTTTGTGTCCCTTTTCGAAAATTTTCAATGGTGACCCTGCCCATCATATCGCTCCTTTATTGCAACATAGTCATATCTCAAAAAAAAATCGAACCTGGCAAAATGCGGTTAAAGTCTTCAAAATGTACCTTTATATACAGATTTAATAAAATTAGTTTTGCTATATCTTAGGTTTAGTTAGAGATATATTACTGATATTTTTTTTACATATAAAGAAGGTATGACGGAAAACTTTTGCTTAAGTAACTTAAAATTTTTGATTTTTTGAGATATGACTATGTTGCAATAAAAGAGCGATATATTGGGTGTTCAAAAAACCCATTACAATAGACGGAAGGACAGACGGTCAGCCGGATTCTCTTTATAGGGTTTCTTCTCTCTCTTTAAAGGGTCAAGGATCAATATTGTGAAGGATATAAAAAGTTTCACACACCACCACTAGTAATGGAGGGTATAAAAATATTATTGAAAACTTATTTAACTTGTTTTAGAATACTTATTTCAACTACGTTTTGCCGATGAATGTAATTGTTATATTTAAAATTGACATTTAAAAAACAAAGCTTTCTCAACTTTGGCAAGGATAGACGGTTTTGCAAACCCTTTTGAACCAGGCCTGTGCTATTTTTTCAAGTTTGGGTATAACATGGCATTGCAGTCGCTAACAAACGGATATGCGTCTCTAGAAATATTAGAAGATCTAAGGGTATCTTTCGACTTATTTTTTTTAGCAGAATCACAGGAAAGGGTGCAAAGAGTCTCATCCTCCTCAGATTCTCCTATAAATTTTTACAAACGCTTCAAAGGCCAGTTCTTTTCGACTTATCCAAGGCGAATTCATAAAGGTGACATTTTTAAATCATCTGTTTATTGTTTATTTTTTTGTCTTGTATACTGAATGTCAAGCTTTGTTTACATTTTGTGAAAAAATTAATTCAAATTTAAAATTCAATAAAAAAATAAAAACTTGAAAAAAACTTATTTAAAACAAAAAAAGTGAACATAAAATATAAACACAAGTAATTAAAAATGCGTAAGAAATAAATGAATTTTCAATGGAGTAAAAAGATTTACTTTCTAAAGAAATTGTGTATATTTTATAAACAAAAAAAAATTTCCTATTTTGTATTTTCAACAAATAAGTTTGACATTCACTCTAACTTTTTACAAAAACAAAATACATAGAATTTTTCAAAAAAAGAGATAGCTAGCATAACTCTATCTCATGATGCAGTCACCTTTATGAATTCGCCTTGGACTTATCAGAACTTGGTCCCAGGCCTGCCATATTTGCCGATTTATCGGCATTTTGCCGATTTTTCGCCTCTAAATTATCAAAGTGCCGATTTGCCGATTTTTGCTTAAAAATGCCGATTTTTCAATAAACGACAAAAACATGGTAACTCTTTGTTTGTATATTAAATTTGTGCAACACTTGTTAAATTTTTAAAATTATATTTGAAAAATATTCATCTATGAAGAATAAAAGAACTTAATCCAAATAAAAGAAAAAAAAGGTTAAAATATTTTTTTCTATTAGAAAAATATAAAGAACTTTTTAATTGAGTTTGGAAATGAACCCTACAAGAAGTGAATGAGCGAGTAGTCACTTTTTTCACGTTGGTCTTAAGAAAATGATAGAAAGAAATGACAGAAAACTTGATTTCGGTCATTTAATTCTATCATTTTCTTAACACTAACGTGAAAAAAGTGACAACTCGCTCATTCTCTTCTTGTAGGGAATAGATGCTTACAAAGGAGTTAGGGTAAGCTAAATTTATATTCACTATCAATAAAAATAATTTGAATAAAAAAATTATTTTTATAAGATTATACGGAATTGAGGAATGTAAGGAAGTGAAGTAAATTTGCAAACTTTTTGGCAAAAAATTCAGATTTAAAACGTGAGAATGTGGTACATTTCCAAAAAAATATTTCCTTCCAATCTTTCGAAAATTATAAAAGAATTTGTCAACCTAAATAAAAATAAAATTTGCAAGGAAGTTTCATTTTTCAAGTTTAATAATTCGAATTGTTTTGAAACTGATTTCAGGGGGCTGATTCTGGCAGTCGTGATCGAATACTTTTTGGTTTCAAAAGCAATTTTAGTTCTAATGCAGTCAGTCGATACTGAACGAATAGAAATTATTTTTTCAGTGTTGTGAAAAATGCTTTACAACATTGAAAAAAATTTCGATTCGTTCAGCATTGACTGAAAGAATTAGAAATAAAATAGCTTTCGTATCGAAAAAGTATTCAATCACGACTGCTGGAATTAGCCAGTATAATTAAATATAAATGTCAAACTCAAATATTTGTCTATAATAAAAAAAGTTTAAAAAAATTACCCTAAAGTAAGATATATATATATTTGTGTTTAATTAACTACAAATTATTTATAAAACGTTTATTTTTTTTTTTTTTTTGATTATTATGTTTCAAACATTAGTTAATGCTGCATTTTCCTGTTTTGTTATTAAAAATATTTTTTATTGTATTTGAAAGAGGTATTCATAGTTTGCCGATTTTTTTAAATTAAAGTGCCGATAATTCCGATTTTTTTTTCAAAATATGCCGATTTCTTATCAAAATCTTCTGGCATCCCTGCTTGTACCACCTCTAAAGGGGACCGGAATGCAGAGACATGTTAAGTAGATCAACAAGACGTTTTTTCGATATGATTGAAGTCGATCGTCTTTAAAATATTCGAGCATTGTATGCTTGTTCAAAAATACTAAAAAAAAAAAAAAAAGTATACATATATGTAAAGAATCGTCGTATCAGACTGCAAAGTATCGCCGACACCGATTTATCGGAAAACCTGAAGTATCGCCGAAATATCGGTATCTTAACATCTATAATTTAAACTAAAAAAGCCTTTGTTATCGATTTGTACTAATTTTTTATTTACTTATGATAATGTTTAAACCTAATTTCCGAGATCAAACGTAAATTTGTTTAATCAGATATACCTACATTAAATGTTTTTGACTTAGGACCTATTTAACCAATTCTATTTATTATCAATTTATGTTTAAAATTAAAATCATATCAAAAACTACACACATATTATTTAAATATGAATTGATATTGAATTGTTGTCTTAGATCTACATACAACTATTTCATTACGGAAACAAATTGATTTCCGTATACCTGAGAATGTTCATATGTATGTTTGTATTATTTTTCAACTGCGACAATGGGAATCTATTAAGAGGATTCAGGAGTACCTAATAAAGATGGCTATGGATAACGGAATGCAAACACCAATTGTTCCCACATTTTGAAGCCACATAATCTTATTCCAAACGTTAATGAAAATGTAGACAAAGGCAATTATATCAGTTGATGCCGACTGACTAATTTTCGATACGGCAGGCATACAGTTAACACATCATTAACTCGCATCCTTCCTTATACACTTCTATTAATGTTCTTATGTAGATAAAATGTAAGTATGTATGTAGTTATGTAAACATATGTGTACATGACATTGACAAATTATTTACATGAAATTTGCGTAATGTTAATAAATTTATGTATGCACATGCATACACTCACAATATTATTACAGTAACTGACTGTAGCTTATTTAAAAAGTATACCGTTCAGTCATTTTTAAATAAATAAACATTTATCCAAGCAAATTTAGTTTTAACTGATTCTAACATTTATTCGAAAAAACTGAGTGGACATTAACACGGATTTTCAGTTGCAGTTAATATTGTCCGCTGATTAAGTTTAATTCTTCTGTATGTAAAATTAAATGAAAATAAAATTTAAAATAACGAAAAGTTCATTTAATTTTTACTGTCAAAAATTCTCGCTGTTGAAAACGTAAAAACAAATGAATTATCAGTTATTTTTTATGATTTAAATATCAAAAAATTAACTGAAAATTCCGTAAAAACAAAGGTTGATTAAGCAGCAAGCATTTTCTTTGGAATTTTCCAGTTAATTATTTAGTACTTTTTATAATTTTTAATAATATAATGTATGCAATTTCCGGAAAACCACACCAATTGCTTGACAAACATGTTAAAAATTTACGTTTGTACAAATATTTTGCGCTGTTTATTGGTGTGTTTGCTGTTTAGACAAACATTTGAAGCATGTTTGAAGAAATATTAAAACTTTTAATGTTTGGCAGAATGTTGGACATTTTTCAAACTTTTTGCGGTGTCTAGTGCTAAATCTTTTCAGCGAAAATTTTTCAGAGTGAAGACGTTGAAGAAAAAACATTCAATTATTTTCAGTCGTAATTCAAATTTGTTTTAAGCCGCATTGTGCGCCACAAAACAGCTCGTTGTTTAAACCACTATTTACTTAAAATTCTTTTCCTTTAGTTATTATTTCTCCTCCGTTTTAAACAAATAGCGAGAAAAATTGACGCAGCACTATCGTTGTCTGGATTCATAAAATAAATATTTATGTATATTGGTGGCTATTCTCGAATACGCGCCGAACTGTATTTTAGAAAACTTATTTGTTGCGCGAAGTTTTTTTTTTTTTGCAAAATAACCCTAGAAAATGTTTTTCGCTAATAAAACAACAGTGCCCACATCGTGGTTTTATGCGCTAACTTTGGTTTTAGACCTAATGTGCATATATAAAAGCATAAGTAAAGACTAAATTAATATGTTTGTTGTTGTTAATACTTTTTCTGTTAAATAAATAATTTGATATATTTTAACCTCCGTATTCATAAACGATTGTTAAATTTAACAAAAGTTTTCAACAAAAATTGTTTTTATAAATCTTTATTAAATAGAAACTGGGAATTATTTCCTTTCGCAGGTTACTTTATATTATATTCAACATTTTTTATTTTTCGAATTTATTCTATGAGTTAAATTTCAGTTATGTATTTTATAAAGCTTTTTTTTTTTTTTTTTTTTTTGTAATAGTCTTATTCCTGCAATTTTTCAGGAATGACTTTATACACTACCAGACTATTATATTGTATCTTCTTGATACATTTTACCTACGCTATCCTTTGGATAGCAATGAAGTATATTGTATGCACAGAAAAATTTACAATTATTAGACACCAGCAGAATGTAATGCATTTTCTGGCCCGCTACGGCCTTCGTCAGCATTCTTTGTGTCACACTGGATAGTGATACTTTATAAATTGAATGTATTTAACTCAACTATTTTAACAAATAGAAACTGGGAATTATTTCCTTTCGCAGGTTACTTTATATTATATTCAACATTTTTTATTTTTTGAATTTATTCTATGAGTTAAATTTCAGTTATGTATTTTATAAAGCTTTTTTTTTTTTTTTTTTTTTTTGTAATAGTCTTATTCCTGCAATTTTTCAGGAATGACTTTATACACTACCAGACTATTATATTGTATCTTCTTGATACATTTTACCTACGCTATCCTTTGGATAGCAATGAAGTATATTGTATGCACAGAAAAATTTACAATTATTAGACACCAGCAGAATGTAATGCATTTTCTGGCCCGCTACGGCCTTCGTCAGCATTCTTTGTGTCACACTGGATAGTGATACTTTATAAATTGAATGTATTTAACTCAACTATTTTAACAAATAGAAACTGGGAATTATTTCCTTTCGCAGGTTACTTTATATTATATTCAACATTTTTTATTTTTCGAATTTATTCTATGAGTTAAATTTCAGTTATGTATTTTATAAAGCTTTTTTTTTTTTTTTTTTTTAACTCATAGAATAAATTCGAAAAATAAAAAATGTTGAATCCTTATTAAATTTAAAACATATTTAAGAATACAGGCATAAGAAATTTTGTTTTATTCAAAGAAAATAAAAATATAAGCAGAAATGGCAAAGCTAAGCTATATATAAGAAAACAATTTACATAAAAAGAAGTAAATTTAAATTTTAGCATTATGTTTTAGCACTTTATTTAATTTTAAGCACTGTTGAGCTTTTTTGAAGCCAATTTAGAATCTGGTCACACTGCTGGTGTATTATAATTGACAGTTCTTCTGTAGACAACGGGGTCAGTACAACAAACATGTGAAACGGGGGTAGTTAATAATAATTTCTCTCTTTCTCATTAGAAAAACAAGTGAACAGGTGTCTGTCTCAGTGATGCCATTAGGATACGAAAGGGACATTTTTCGTATCTTTTGATGACTTCAGGAACCATGTATAATCCTGACATTTCTTGTATCTTTTGAATCTGTACGCAAAATGTACAGAAATGAAATATTGAACTTTAACTTTAATTTTTACAAAACTGAATTTGTTTTGATAACCTCCAAAGATAGTAACATACTTATGTATCATTAATTTGAATATGTGCTTAGTGTATTTTTAAAAATTAAAAACCTACCTTATGTATATTTATTAATTAAAAAAATGTAAAATTAATATATATGATATAATTTTCTTTACAATATTTATTAAATATGAAATAAAAATGTTATGTTAATAAATTTTGGGAAAAGTGTATCTCTTTTGAAACTAAAATGTATCTTTCTCGAAATTTCACTGGCAACACTGGTCTGTGTGGTATTTTTAGAAATTCTTTTGTCGAGTAAAAGAGTAAAACCTGTAGCTCGTTTCTGTATTTCTCGCATCGTAAAATTTCTTACATGAAGTGTGAAACAAAAAATTCCATCGTTTCTCGATTTATGAGATAAAAGTGTTTCTGTATTTGAATGCGAAAACAGACACAACAAATTCTGTTTATACTGGAATATTTCCAGTAATTAAGTGTCAAATAAAAGCGAAACGTCAACAAAAGAAATAAATATAATAAAAACAGGGCTGCCAGATTTGACGAGTTATCGTCATCTCGACGATTTTTTGTTCCGATATTAACAAAGTGACGATTTGATGATTTTTTCTAAAAAAGTGACGAAAGCAAAAACAAAATCAAAAATATTTTATAATTTTGTTGTAACTTTCTATAGAAATTCATCTTGAATTTTTAAATTTCAAACACTTCTATTTTGTGGCGTTGAAAATTGAAAAAAAAAATAAATAATAATATGAATGTCTGTAGAAAGCAACAACAAATTTATAAAATATTTTTGATTTTATTTTTGCTTTTAATGAAATTGTTGGCGTTGCGTTTTACACTATAAGCCCCTTATGCCCGTAATTTCTACAAATAGGTATCTAGCTGTGTATAATGTGTATAATGTGGAAAGTAATGGACCGACCTGGCTTATTTTGAACAGTTAATACTTCTTATATGCATATACAAAATATGATTGATATTTGATATTCTTATCTTATACATATTTACACTTTTGTGCCAAAACCATTATTCCTTTTTACAAATGGATAGCTTCTTTCACTCGTTGTTAAGTAGCTTTCTTCCATAAGAACTTCGATAACTACTTTTTTCTGGATGTATTAAGATAAAAAAATGACTTACTTTTAAATTTGGTCTTTTTGGCACAACCCTTGTAAAATTCATTCGTTTTTCAGTAGAATTGTATGTAGTGCTTTTATGTGTTTCTGATTACTTAACATATTATTTTTTAGGCGAAGATTTTACTGGGTCTTTAACCCGTTTATTTATGAACCGATTTTTTTAATTTTAACTACAAGGTATTCTACTAAGTCTATTTCAGGTAAAAAAGAAAAAGATTATAGGAATAGGTAAATTAAAGATTTATATCTCAATTATTAAATACCCATGAACTTTAACTATGTTTTTGTTTGATTATTTTTTAATAAAAGTCGAAACAAATTTGTTTAAAATTGATTTTAAATTGCACGATTTTTAAAACAAAAAAGACGATCTTTTTTATTTTTTTCTCAGGAAATTGACGATTTTGACACAAATTTATCTGGCAGCACTGATTAAAACCAAAACAAGAAAAGGCTAACAAAAATTTAAACTAACAAAATATAACAATTGTTTTTTGTTTATTTTCATCATATAAATTATGCATTTATCATTTATATTCCTTCTATTTTTTTATTTATTTAAAAAAAATAGTATATAAACATATTTTAAATTCAAAATATCTATATTTTGTTTTTCTCGCCACCAATTTCAAATGTGACTTATTTTGACAGTTCTTGAAAAAAACTTTTCGCAAAATATTGTTATAGAAACACTTTTTCTCGCATCCTTCCAATAACTGCTGGAAAATTATTTAAATGACAGATAATTCTCGCAAAAAAAAGATACAGAAACACTTGTGTGAGAAAAACCATTTTTTGTTTCATTTTTCACTGTTTCTGTCCCGATTCACTGGTTTCAGTCGGAAAATTTTACGATGCGAGAAATACAGAAACGGGCTACTGTATTGTATAAAATTACTGAATTACATAAAATAACTGAAAATTCATTTGTTTTTAAGGAATATGGTGTTGAATTTTTGACGTTAAAAATAAATGAAAAATAAGTAGACCGGTTTTTAACTGAATTTTCATTTTTTTAGTATTACAATTTCAGTTAATTTTACGTACAGAATATTGTGAGTGTATCTATACATATATGAATGTACATCATTAAATAAATTATTACAAAAATTTTAATATAATTATTCTCAATGATGAAAATTAAAGCAACTGGGGGCGAAATGCATAAAAAATTATATTAATTTTTTAATAAGTTGTATGTAAAACTTGTACATAAGTATATATTATTAAATCTACATAATATTTACTTATCATCACATATTATGTTACATTTCACGGTGCCCTGTGAAAGAGTATAATAAAATGGTGTCCAATTTTTAAGCTGATTCTGTTTTTAGACGATGAACGAACAAGAATTAGCTAAAAAAGAAAAAAGTACTAGGCGTTTTTTTGGAGGGCAAAATAATTAAAAAAAAAAAATTAATTTTTTTCTACAAATGCATTTAATATATCTCCATTTTCTTAAAATATAACCATTCAATTTGTTTAAGGCATTTTATGTATTTACAACATTTTTTATCAGGAAATTCACGCAAAGAAAAAAAATGGTTGTGGTAAACATATTCTTAGAGCAACATATTATGATAAGATTCATGATTGTAATCACCATATTACGATTATTATTGAATTATATTATGACCAAATTTATTAGTAGTATTACAGCATAATATTTTTCCCTTAATCATATTAGATATTATCCTGTTAATAATACTTAGTTATGAAGTAATCATGTTAATCATAATTAGTTAAGATGTTATCATATTATTGTCATGTTAATCATAAAAAAATTGAAGTAATCATATTATGATCCAGTGCTGCTGAAACAACAATAAAAAAAATTAAATTCTTTTGAATCGATTTTTTATTTTGTGGCACTTTACAATTTTTTTAATGTTATTACAATTTACTTTATTTTTTTAATTTGTATTTTTTTTAATTGGTGAACAACTCACTAAAAAATAATTCGATAGGAATTCAAAATCAATGGTTATACTCTATATGATACCAAGGACCCTCGAGATAGAGCTTGTGGAGGTTCTGCCATTTTAATAAAAAACCGAATTAAACACTACCCAATGTGTGATCATCGTGAAGATTATCTCCAAGCAACGAACATTTGTGTTGAAGAGATAAATCGAAACATAGTAATTTCATCTTTATATTCACCCCCTAGGTTTTCAATATCAGAAAGCCAATATTATAAATATTATAAGTCATTGGGGCCCTGTTTCCTGGCTGCTGGCGATTATAACGCTAAACATACCTTCTGGGGGTCACGACTAATAACACCAAAGGGTAGTGTTTTGTTTAATACAATCTCTAAAATGAATTTAAATGTTGTCGCGAGTGGCCAACCAACATATTGGCCTGCTGATGCGCAAAAATTCCAGATGTCATCGATTTCGGCGTAGTTAAAAACATCCCCACAGAAACGATTCACGTTGAAGCCTCATTAGAATTATCCTCTGATCACACACCTACAATTGTTACTATAAAAAACGCCAATATAATTAAATCTCCCTCTGGTCACATAGCGACGTCAGCTACACATATAAATTGGTTAAAATATAAAAAATATCTCAGTACCCATTGCACAGAAAATATTCCGCTTAGCACACCGGAGTATATAGATCGCTCTATTGTCAATTTTGACAGTTTTCTAAAACTAGCTGCTCAACATTCCAGTATTGCCCCCAAAAAAACCAAAAATAATAAAATATATTCCTCAGATGTCGAGCGTCTCTTGTCTGAAAAAAGGAGAGCTCGTAGAAAGTGGCAATTGCACAGATCCCCTCAACTTAAGAACTTACTAAAAGACTGTACAAAAAGGCTGATAATGTTACTGCAGACTCAGAAAACGGCTTCACTGGAAAAATATCTCAAGGGACTTGATGCAACTCCACAATCAGACTACTCATTGTGGCGTGCAGCTAGAAATCTCAAAAGGCCAGTTGTCTCTAAGCCACCATTAAGAAACTTAAATGGAAGTTGGGCAAGAAATGATGTTGAAAAAGGAAACCTGTTTGTCGATCATTTAAAAAACGTATTTACACCAAATATATCTCACAATATTGCGGTCGAGTTACCACCTGTTGCTGCTAGAGCAGCTATACCCTTCAGATTTGAGATAAGAGAAATCGAAAAGGCTATTTGTGACTTAAACACTAAGAAGGCACCTGGTATTGATAAGATCAGTAATAAAATGCTTTTAGAGCTACCTCGCATAGCAAAGAAAATTATTCTTTTTATTTTTAATGCTATTTTACGCCTCGAATACTATCCTCAAAAATGGAAGGTTTCCTTAGTTACCATGATACCAAAGCCAGGTAAAGATCATACAAAAGTTGAGTCTTATAGGCCTATTAGCTTATTATCAAATATGTCAAAGCTGTTTGAGAAATTATTAGTTTCAAAATTAACACCGATTTTAAGTGAAAATAGATGTATTCCAAGCCATCAGTTTGGATTTAGAAGAAAACACAGCACAATCGAACAGACTCTTTTGAAGAAAAGAAATATTGCTCAGCACTCTTCATCGATGTTTCGCAAGCTTTTGATAAAGTCTGGCATGAAGGCTTATTACATAAATTGAAGCAAAATTTACCAGCAAACACACACAAGCTGCTAGAAAGCTACTTAGTCGGTCGTCAATTTATTATTAAAGAAGGAAATTTCTTAAGTTCACCTCAGCCCATTGACGCTGGAGTCCCACAAGGCAGCATCCTGGGCCCCCTATTATACTTAATTTATACTTCGGACATGCCAACAAGCAACTACACCCAAACTTCAACATTTGCAGACGATACAGCTTTTCTAAGCGTCCACGAAAACCGTTATGAAGCATCTCGTTACTTACAGGATCACATATTTCAACTACAAATATGGTTAAGACAATGGAGGATAATGGTCAATGAGCAAAAATGCGTACATATAACATTCACCTTGCGCCGGGAATCTTGCCCCCCTATTACAATCAATAAACAAATAATTCCTCAACATTCGCACGTAAAATATCTCGGTATGCATCTGGATCGGCGATTAACGTGGAAATGCCATACAGAGGCAAAATTAACTCAAATGAAACTGAAAGCCATTCAGATTCATTGGCTTATTGGAAGAAATTCTGTCCTTAGTCTCGATTGCAAGCTTCTACTTTACAACTCTATCTTAAAGCCAATATGGTGCTACGGTATTCAACTATGGGGCACTGCCTCGGCCTCTAATATCGAAAAAATTCAAAGGCGCCAAAATAAACTTCTTCGAATAATCACAGCCGCTCCCTGGTATGTTAAAAACTCAAACATTCATAAGGATCTCAATGTGCCATTAGTAAAAATTATGATTACAAAATATGCGGTAAAATATTTAAAAAGGCTTGAACAACACCCAAATCCACTAGCTCGAAATATCTTAAATCATGGCGGCCACACTCGCTTAAGAAGAAGAAACACTGCAGCACTTACCCAGTTAGATGAGCGATAAACACTTATATATGTGAACAGAACCCGTGATGAAGAACATTTTTGTCTGGCAATGGCAGGACATAAATAAAGTATTAGGATAAGATTTGATTAATTATTGTTAGTTCATATTAAATATAAGAAGATTCAATAAATAAATATTGAAAAAAAAAAAAAAAAAAAAAAAAAAAGATAGGAATATGATGAATTTCATGTAAAAATCGAGATGCATTGAACCCGACCCCCTCAGATATCGATGAAATTTTGTTCATAGCTAAATTTGATCAATACAAACAAACTGTCATTTTTAGAAATGACTGTTTTGCGATTTTTTGGGCGTGACACAGTGGGAACGTTTTCGAAAAAACGCGAAAATGGTCGAAAAGAGCTCCATTTAAACTACAATAACTCAGAATCGGCTAAACCGATTTCCATGATCTTGGTATCATTAAAAAGATATTTTAACAGGCTTTATGACATGTTTAAAAAAAAAAAAAAAGAAATACACTGTAAAAAAATTTATAACAAAAAAAAATTTTAACTGACGAAAAAACCAAAAAGATCAAGGGTTTTTTTACAGTGTATTAATTTTTTAGAAAGGTTTATCCTTCATCTATACCATATCAAAAAATAAAAATGGGTTCTTTTTTAGTTTTTTTTATATAATTTTTTAAGTAGTGTCACTTCTAGTAATTGCCCTTATATTTCATAAAAAAAAAATTTTAGGTAACGAAAAACCAAAAAAGATCAAGGATTTTTTACAGTGTATTACTTTTTTAGAAAGGTATTTCCTTCATCTATAACATATCCAAAAAGTAAAATGGGTTCTTTTTTATTTTTTTTTTAAATAATTTTTTAAGTAGTGTCACTTCTAGTAATTGCCCTTATATTTTATAAAAAAAAAAAATTTAGGTAACGAAAAACCAAAAAAGATCAAGGATTTTTTACAGTGTATTACTTTTTTAGAAAGGTATTTCCTTCACCTATAACATATCCAAAAAGTAAAATGGGCTCGTTTTTATTTATTTTTAAATAATTTTTTAAGTAGTGGCACTTCTAGTAATACGTACCGAAAGTCTTGTTTAACAGTAATTGAATCTTGCGATCCAGGCATCATTCGGCTAATTTCATCATCTTCATAAAATAACTTGACTGTGCTTAGAGTTTCGGTTGGTAAACTACGTCTGCTCATTTTAAAAAGAATGATATCTGCAAACTTAGTTTTATTCCTTTGGATATCTTTACTTTTTTTGATACAATCGTGAGATATATCATCCCCAAAACGATCTTTAATTTCTGCGTGACTCATATTGATTGGTAAGAGAGATAAAAGTTTTTGCTTTTCCAAAAGATTTGAGCTGTTCTCTATTTGATATTTGATGTTTTCCAAAATTTCTTCGTAAATGGCTTTGACGTTTTCAAGTTGCGCTGACAAAACAGATAATGGATCAGCTCCAAGTGAATCTGCTATATTTTCGAAAATTTGCAGTGATTTTCTATTTCTGTATGCATCTTGTTTCATATATTTCCTTTTAAGAGGCGACATTTGGTTTGGTAGATGAGGAATAATATGATCATTTATATTTTCAATGACTTCCGTCCTTTCGATGTTTGCATTACAAGTTGGAAGTTCATTCAATTCTTCGCTAACTTCATCGCTGGGCGTTGTTGGCAAATAATTTGAGACTTCATTCTGCTCCACGTTGGATTCATTACGACTGTGCGCTTTTCTCAGTGTATTCCGGCAAGTTTCGCAAATACGGCTACAATGAATGTTGGCGACAGCTGGAAAATATTCAATTATATTTGCAGCCTCGTTTTCACTTATTTTACGAAGCGAAGCGCAACACTTATTAGATATTTTTATGCATCTGTACTTATTGTTTGAATTCATATTCACTAAAATTTTTAAAATATACGCGTAAAAATTGTAATGGGATATCTTGGCTTCTCGAAACTGTTTATAATTATGAATTATGAATTTTTTGTTCTATATATATTTCTCTTTATTATGGGTAAAGTAATAAATGTTTATGACAAAATAGAAAATTATTATGAAGAATACATTGATTTTTTTATTCAGAATTTTGCGGAATTACTAGAAGTGACACTACTTAAAAAATTATTTAAAAAAAAAATAAAAAAGAACCCATTTTACTTTTTGGATATGTTATAGGTGAAGGAAATACCTTTCTAAAAAAGTAATACACTGTAAAAAATCCTTGATCTTTTTTGGTTTTTCGTTACCTAATTTTTTTTTTTTTTTTAAATATAAGGCCAATTACTAGAAGTGACACTATTTAAAAAATTATATAAAAAAAACTAAAAAAGAACCCATTTTTATTTTTTGACATGGTATAGATGAAGGATAAACCTTTCTAAAAAATTAATACACTGTAAAAAAACCCTTGATCTTTTTGGTTTTTTCGTCAGTTAAAATTTTTTTTTGTTATAAATTTTTTTACAGTGTATTTCTTTTTTTTTTTTTTTAAACGTGTCATAAAGCCTGTTAAAATATCTTTTTAATGATACCAAGATCATGGAAATCGGTTTAGCCGATTCTGAGTTATTGTAGTTTAAATGGAGCTCTTTTCGACCATTTTCGCGTTTTTTCGAAAACGTTCCCACTGTGTCACGCCCAAAAAATCGCAAAACAGTCATTTCTAAAAATGAGAGTTTGTTTGTATTGATCAAATTTAGCTATGAACAAAATTTCATCGATATCTGAGGGGGTCGGGTTCAAAATTTCAGTTTTATCTCGATTTTTAAATGAAATTCATCATATGTAAAACGAACGATACAACTGATGGATAATTAGTTTACAAGCGGCGCTAACAAAATATTATTAGAGTAAAAATATTTTGATTGCATCTTGAGCATATTATGATAAATGTATAAAAAGTTATCATGTTATGGCTATTAAATGTCATGAAATGGCTGTGAGTAATATAATATGTTTTGAAAGTTGTCATTATTTAGTTGTTAGACAAATAATTATTTTTCAGTCAACAATACTCAAATTTATAATTGCTATGAACATTATTATGTTTACAGTAACTATTATATTGCTGATATTAAATAAAAATAAAATTTTTTTGGGTATGACAACAATATATTGTTACAAGAAACATAGTGTAGTTGACGTAACCATGCCCAACCATAATTTTTCTCTGCGTGTTTGTAATAAAACTTAGTGAAGGAGTTGACACAATGGACAAAATGTTGTCTCAATACTCAACCAAAACAGCAAGAAGACGTTGGTTGGCCTTTGGCGATGTTATTTTTAATTTATGTATTGGATATTTCAGCCATTGCAGCTTACATTATATGTATATGCCAAAAACAACACACAAATTACAGTTAAAAACTCTCGACGTATATTATTTATATTATTTGAGTATCACAAATAAAATCTCGATCCAAAAACCAGACGGTAGTTAGTAAGTTTTTATCAAGGCATATCTACCACGGTACATATCTGTGGCAATAAATAATAATGGCTTAAGTCGAAATTTGTTGTTTTGAAATATTAAGTGTTTTGTCTAAAATGAACTGTGTGTTGTATTGTTAAAGTTAAAATATAAATGCGTATAGTTTTATTAATAATGACATTTTATATTGGAAATTTAGCTGAGTTATATATCTTGAAGAAGATCATAAGAATATGTAATAAAATTAAAAAGCACTTAATTCAACTTAAGCCATTATTATTTATTGCCACAGAAATATATTTATAAACCCGCATATAAAGAACCACAAAACATAAAAAAACTTCCGCAATTTTGCTTTAAATTTTTGTTGTTGTTTATTTTCTAAAAAGTCGCCAAATTTTGATAATAGAGCTGAAAGTAATTTTAAAGTTGATGAAAACTGTGTAAGTTATTAACAAATTATGTTCAAAATATCTATTCCGGTAGAGCGAAGACTTAAGAATATATTCAACCTTAAGAGAGATTAAAAGAAAAATTTTATAATTCAATTAGACTAAAAAGTTATTTTTAAATTTATTGAAAATATTATTGATTTGAGGAGTGACTGTAATTTAAAACCTGGTTTTGTTTCTAGATGGTGTATGAATGAACATAATCCTGAAACAAAGAAAAGAATCTCACACTAGAGCAAGCTTAACAACATATTTTTATTAAACCAAATATAAAGTCTTACCATAACATTATACATACAAACAAAAATTATCAACAACATACAACATTGTTTTTTAATTTTTCACGTCTTTGCATCTCTCCCAAGTTTTTGAAAAATTATTGTTTTGTAAAGTTGCACATGCGCCTCAAGATTTGTCAAATTAAGGTTCTGTGCCTTGTTTACGTTTCTTAATTCTTGTATTATTTTAAGTTTTAGGAAATTTGTTTTCAGAAGAACTTTTTTTAAAATAGCATAGGCAATTTTGACAAGCTGCAGATGAACGCGTTCTTTCTTTGATTGACGCAAACTTGCTAGAGTCTGGTGTAGATCTATTACAAGCAAGGCATATAACGGCAGGATATTTCTCGTAGGAAAAATCAAAATGTATCTCAATGATATTCAACTTGGACAGCATTTTTCCTTGTACTATTAACATTAGGGTATTCATTCGGTTAACCGTTAATCGGTTAACCGATTAATTACTACTCGATTAACTGATCGGTTAATTTAAAATTGTCTATTTTCGATTAACAATTAAACCGGTTAATTTCAGTCGATTAACCGATGTTACATAATTTTAAATTTTTTGTAATATTATAAAAATTTTTTTGTGTTTTAATTAATTGCTTCGTCTCATAAACATGTTGAGAAAACATTTTTTTTATACAATATATTTCCTTCTAGCAATATATTCTTAAAATATAGTACAAAAACAGAATAAACTCTCGATAGTAACGCATACACTCTTTAAACAGAATTAACCGAAACAACTAGAAGTGTTAAAAATTTTTAAAAATTAAACCATATAAGCCCAAACAAAAACTACCGGACAAAAAATAAAATATTGTTTATTTTATTATTTAATGCATTACATATAAACAAAAAACAAAAAAATTTCCTTTTTTTTTGGAATTAAAGAGGTGTACCCAAATTGGCACTATGGTCACTTTAAAAAAAAAAATTAAAAAAAAAAATTTTTTTGATGGTATAGAAATTTCTGAAATTTTAGATTATCAATAAGGTAAACATATATTGAATAATGTCAAAAACTTTGTCATAAGCCGGAAATAATGAAGTGTTCCCAAATTGGCACAGCGGGCGTAAATGGACTCTAATGGCAAAATGGAAGATTTTATATGTTTAGAGAAATCCAGGAAAAGGATTGAGAAATTAGATATTCTGTATTATGAGCTGTTTCTGATTCCTCCAACACCCACGATAAGTGAAAAAAAATTTCCAAGTCATTTGTTGTCAAAACTAAAGAAAATTATCGCTTTAATCCTAAACCAAAATTGTTTTCCAAAAAATTATTTTATCAGATCTCCTTAAACTATTAAAATAACTAATAAAATGATCCACAGTCTATTTTTAAATAAATACATATTCAGGGGTGTTCTGGAAAACGAAAACGCAAGAATTTGAAGGTTGTTTCTATTACACTTTTAATCTAATTTTTATAGTTTTTGTTATAAAATATTGAATTATTTGTATATTTGTCAATAAAATTCTTTTACTACACAAATCTTATTAACAAACGACGTTCAAAAAGTTCTTGCGTTTTGCGTTTTAGATTTCCAGAACACCTCTGATTATGTATTAATTTAAAAATACATGTCACATATATATGAATTATTTTTTTTTGTTTGCTCGTTTTAGATAAAGAATTGTTATTCTTGTTTTTTTTACTAATAAACTCCAAATAATAAATAATTTATAAAAAAGACTTTATTAATCGGTTAACCGATCAAAAACCAAATTAACCGATTAAACCAAAACCTCGGTTAATTAATCGAGCGATTAACCGAATTAAGCAAAAGCCCGATTAAATAAATACCCTAATTAACATTCTCTTACTTTTGTTTAGAAACAGCAAACATATTTTGAACCGATTTTTAATATGATTTTCCGATTTTTTATAGTTTGGAAAATACATTTTAACAACAAAATTAAATACTTACAAGTTTATTTCGTAAAATGGTATGAATTACTAAAGTCTTAACCGAGGCGACTTTGTTTTTTGCAATCCGTCTGCATAGTACAATAAGAAAGATCTCTTAATAACAGCTTATATTTTCAAGTAATTCAAAAAAAGGAATATTGAAATTATTCTTTTAAGTCTCATATCATAACGCGTTGGACCTTTTTTTTCTTGGCTCATTCTAATTCTTTCATCGTCTAAAAACAGAATCTGTTCAAAAATTGGAGTAACACCCACATTTTATTTAAATCTTCCCCAGGGCACTCTGCTTTTTTGAAGTTTTAGTGGACCTGGCATATTTTATGGGCAAGTTGACACTGATTATGGTTTATATTAAAACTTTTTACTCTATAACTTTTAAACTTTATAGGCATTACTAGTTTTCTAAACTGCGTTCCCATGTTAAAAATTATCGAGATAGGACAGGGGAATAGATAACCCTTATTTGGTATATTTAATAACTAAAAAAGCTAGAGTTTTTAAAATTTTTGAAAATCAGTAGATATCATATTGGCTGAATAGGACCTGGTGTTAAACTAGCCCCATATAATGTAAATTATAATTATTGTTTATTAGGAAACTAAAAAAACCAGCGCTTTCATATGTAACTTTGAGCATTAAAAGAACATTGATCTGCATTATCTGTTTTTAGAGATCCACGATAGGAGCAATGGCAAAGTTGCCCCACATACCTACTTAATTTTTTAAGCAACTACGTCTTTAAGCAAAAAAATAATACAATTTCTTAAAAAAAGGCGTTGTTTGTCTAATATTTTTCAACTGCCATCACGGATAATAGAGGTAATCAGGGTTAATCAAAGCAAACAATTTGAAAACATTGCAAACAAAAACAATAGACTGATCTTTGGCCATCACGGTTAATCGGGGTTACCGGTTAACCGGATCACGGATAATCGAGGTTCGACTGTATATGAAATCAAAATCAGGCACTTATTTGTTTAGTTAATAAGCTATTTGGAATTTTTACATCATAGCAGAATGAAGTTGTCGATCTTAACGAATCCTTTATTTGTATGAGACTTGATAATGTTGGCACATGCAGCCTGCATTTGCAGATGAATGTGGAATGGATAAAATTCCAGCAACGACTCTAGAAACATATCGACATTAAGCTCATTTTGTAAATTAGCTACTGCCGACTAAAAACTACAAATGTTTTCAGTTTTTAACGACTGCAGTTGCTCGGCATCAGCTAAAGCTCTAAATTGATTATTGATTGAATTAAAATGTTCAATTTCATTCGGGAACATTTTTACTAGAGGAGGTACAATACAACTTTTTTTACCTGAAATAACATTTTCAGGAATAAATTTATGGAACCACATTAAAACTTCGTTTTTTAAGTTGACTTTGGTTATCAAAACTTCGCAAAATTTTATATAAAATTGTTTTGCATTTTCTTTCATTTCTTTAACAACATCAATATCGATATTATATGTAGAAATATATAAATCCACTTCTGTCCCGCATAGTTGCTAGATTGTAAAAGGGGACTACGTGCACTATACACCACAATACTAGTCCCATTGCAATTTGTTGTACAACATAAATGCAATAAAAAGGACTCAATAAATTGTTTGCAATGCTTAAAATTTAAAAAGGGGGAACTATGACAAATTTTTAAATTGTACCAAATGAGTCACGGTAGTACCACGGTACTATTGAAGGTCAAAATGTTCCAAAAAAAGTAAAATTTTACGTACTTTAACATCCCTGTTACCGATGACACACAATAATATACATACAATGTGTGTGTACCATTTATTGGAACGGTGGTTAATTTAACTCCATCAACATATCAGCAAGCCCGTATGTTTGCTATAGCATTCAATTATAGTCGGACGCGAAATCGTAATATACGTTTTCGTTTTTTGATACCATCGAACACAGGTGGTATCTCACGCTCTTTTGGTATATTTCTCCATCTCAAACTTGCCATATTAAGTTTTCCATCGTTTTCTATATTATTTTCTCATTATCCATTCTACTATCATATTCATGTCCATCGTCAACAATCATCTCACTCAAATCGGCCACCAATTCGTTTGTTTTGTTTCCTTTATTCCCCTAAATATCCATCTTTAGAATTATCCCTATCAAAATTAACAATTTTTTTAATTTCTAACTTTGTCAAAGCCCTTGCACTCATTTCTAGTGAACAAAATATTTCTATGTAAATTATGAACATAATGGACCAATGTTGCCTATAGCTACGGTGACCATCAGTTCTGTATTCAACAGAATAGTTCTCAATTTTAGGACTTTGTTCTGTGTGAATTATTTTCTAGTCATATTTCTATATATTTTATTTATTTATTTTTTGGCCAAGGTGTTATGTTTGAAGTTTTAGAGATTTTAGTAAGCTAATAATGCCTAAATTTTTCCATTGTAAATTAAAAACACATTTAATTACATTTTTTTCCCAACGTTTCGTCAATTTTTTGTTGACTTCTTCAGGGGAACATCTATTTAAACATTTTTATTAATAACATTGTTATAAACATTTTAAAGATAATTGTATTTTTACTTACTTTTAAAGTGTGTATATATTACATTAAATAAAATAAAAGTTAACGAAATAATTTTTAATTATTAAATTTGCAATCGGCATTATTTTAATTTTAATTTGTGTAATGTAAACTTGGTCGTTAATAAATTATCCTATTGCTACCCTGTAACTTGCGCTTATTTTGTCTGTATCTTCTTTCATGTTCATTGTTTTTTCTCTCTTTTGTTGAATTCTTAGACTCTCCAATGTATATCTTTTCCTTTCTGTTTTTTTCTTGTCTAAAATTCGTATATTGTCGAAGTCAGCTGTGTGGCAGAGGTCCAAGCCGATTAATAATTATCGGCGGCGGCGGCTTGAAGAAAAACAGTCGGCGGCGGCTTTAAGCCGGCTGGAGCCGATGTTAAATAACATAAATTTTCTCAATTTAAAAATAAGAGTATATTTATTTTCATATAAACATGTACAAAACATGTAAATGTAAAAAACAAATTAATAAATTCAGTCTATGAATAAAAAATAACACGGTGCTACAAATGAGCACTTTTTTTTTAATTATAATTAATTATGTTTTCTCTTAACATAACAGTTCTTCCACAGTTTTGTAGTTATCGTGCACAAAAAGTTGCTTTTTTATTGTAGTTGGATTAAGTCGACTTCTTTTTTCGTTAATACATGTTCCAGCAATAGAGAAAGCCTGTTCTGATGAGGCAGAGGTGGCTGGTATACCAAAGCAAACTTCAGCTAATTTTGCACATCGTGCGAAAGAAACCGGTGCAGAGCATGGGCGATGCATCCATAGCGTGAAATATTTTCTGTTTTTAGCGCAGCAACAATATTTGAACCACCATCGGTTACAGCACATATGTTTTTATTACTTAGATTAAATTCCATTAAACTTACTTTGATTTTTTCTGCAACAGCCGTTGCAGTGTGGGGTCGAGGAAATATCTCGGTTTTTAAAGTAACTACTTCCAACTTGAATTGTTGGCAATAATGCACTTTTATGTTGATATACGAAAGACGTTTGTGTTTGTCTGTCCACATGTCTAATACTAAACAAATATGGTTTGAAGAGTTTTTTAATTTATCTTTAACACGATTTAAGTATAAATTATACACATCATTCAACGCGGTAGAAGAAACTGTGTAGGCCCTAGGAAAGTGTGGTTTTGGGCTTAAAGATTTTACGTACTTTTGAAATCCGCTCCGTTCAATAATGTAAAATGGTTGCAAATCAATGCAGCACATTTCAGCCAATCTACGAGCGTTTTGAAATTTATCGTTCTTTGACATTGTTGAATCTAATGCGTTCTGTGTCATTAGTGTAGTTTTTTTATAATTCGTTGATTTTACGTCAATGTCATGTATTGAACGTAAATGGTTGAGGTAATTACTTGTTGAAGTGTTTTTTCCAAACCTTGTTAAAAGGAAAAGTTAAAAAAAAAAAATAAAATTTTTAGGCGAAAAAACTACTTACCCTTTTAATATCATATTTTCTTGTTCAAAACATATTTTGCAGAATTTATATTTTTCAAGTATATGCCTTTGGCCAATGCACAAATCTCCAAAAAAATCCCAGCACTTAGAGACACCACTTGTGCTTACAACTACTTTTGCCATTTTTTTCACGTTAGCTTTTCTTTGCAAAAGTTTATTATAATATTCTATCGATCCAGAATAACTCAAATGCTTATTGTAATTATAAAGCTCTTCATTGTCGGACTCTGATGAACTTTCTATAATTTCACTTGCACTTTGTTGAGAAAAAAAACTTTTTATATTTGTTTGTGTCATTTTGTTCATCACTTTAAATATAAAATTATACATGTAGAAACGTTGCGAAATAACGGCATATATTTGCAACGCCCAGGGTTGTAAATTTTCAATGCTACCATATCTAATTTTTTATTCTAACAAAAAAAGTTTGGCTTAGCTACTAAAGTCGGCGTAAAATTTAAGCCGAAACTAGCCGGAACTTTCGGCGGCGGCTAATGCTAAGAAAAACCTACCGGCGGCGGCGCTGAGCCGGCTTCGAGCCGATCGACTTGGACCTCTGCTGTGTGGTTGTGTTCAAATATATGTTGTGCCAAGGCAGTTGTATGTTTATGTTTTTCGATGTCATTTTTGTGTTCCTTTATTCTGTAGCCCGTTTCTGTATTTCTCGCATCGTAAAATTTTCCGAATGAAACCAGTGAATCGGGACAGAAGCAGTGAAAAATGAAACAAAAAATGGTTTTTCTCACACAAGTGTTTCTGTATCTTTTTTTTGCGAGAATTATCTGTCATTTAAATAATTTTCCAACAATTATTGGAAGGATGCGAGAAAAAGTGTTTCTATAACAATATTTTGCGAAAAGTTTCTTTCAAGAACTGTCAAAATAAGTCACATTTGAAATTGGTGGCGAGAAAAACAAAATGAAGATATTTTGAATTTAAAATTTGTTTATATACTATTTTTTTAAATAAATAAAAAAAATAGAAGGAATATAAATGATAAATTCATAATTTATATGATGAAAATAAACAAAAAACAATTGTTATATTTTGTTAGTTTAAATTTTTGTTAGCCTTTTCTTGTTTTGGTTTTAATCAGTGCTGCCAGATAAATTTGTGTCAAAATCGTCAATTTCCTGAGAAAAAAATAAAAAAGATCGTCTTTTTTATTTTAAAAATCGTGCAATTTAAAATCAATTTTAAACAAATTTGTTTCGACTTTTATTAAAAAATAATCAAACAAAAACATAGTTAAAGTTCATGGGTATTTAATAATTATTATTTAATAATTGAGATATAAATCTTTAATTTACCTATTCCTATAATCTTTTTCTTTTTTTACCTGAAATAGACTTAGAGAATACCTTGTAGTTAAAATTAAAAAAATCGGTTCATAAATAAACGGGTTAAAGACCCAGTAAAATCTTCGCCTACAAAATAATATGTTAAGTAATCAGAAACACATTTTTTTTTTATCTTAATACATCCAGAAAAAAGTAGTTATCGAAGTTCTTATGGAAGAAAGCTACTTAAGGCCAGTTTACACGGTAATACAATGTATTACGACTTTGTAGAATCAAAATATTATGAAATTATCTCCGTGTTTAAAAGAAAATAAATAAAAATCTTTTGTAAGTATAATTCATGTTTACACGGATGGTATAAGTAAAATCAAAAATAATAACAAAAAAACAGATGGTTGCAGTTTTAAATTTTTACAAGAACAACATGAACATTTCCTGAGTTGATTTTAGTTGTTTTTGTAATTGTATAAAAATGCTACCACCTTCAATATACTCCGTTAAAATGCACCTCTGGTGTGATGAGAATACATAAATTTCTACTACTCAATACATTTTGCTTTTACATGATAAGATTTTTCTCATTCTACATAATTTGCAATGTCGTAATACATTGTATTACCGTGTAAACTGGCCTTTAATAACGAGTGAAAGAAGCTATCCATTTTGAAAAAGTTTTTACTGGGAGACAAACAAATTTCTTTCTTGCCGGAATAATGGTTTTGGCACAAAAGTGTACATATAAGATAAGAATATCAAATATCAATCATATTTTGTATATGTATATAAGAAGTATTAAATGTTCAAAATAAGCCAAGTCGGTCCATTACTTTCCCTCGAAATTTTGCTTTTGCCGATACATTTTTTAGGGAAGAAACAAACAATTTCGAGGACAATTTTCACAATAGGGATAAATATAAAAATTTAAGCAGCCTTGTTTCTATAGATATCTATTTTTCTAATAAACAAACATATAAAAATATTTACAATTATCTAATTTCGAAGACTAAGGGGCTTATAGTGTAAAACGCAACGCCAACAATTTCATTAAAAGCAAAAATAAAATCAAAAATATTTTATAAATTTGTTGTTGCTTTCTACAGACATTCATATTATTTTTTTTTTTAATTTTCAACGCCACAAATTAGAAGTGTTTGAAATTTAAAAATTCAAGATGAATTTCTATAGAAAGTAACAACAAAATTATAAAATATTTTTGATTTTGTTTTTGCTTTCGTCACTTTTTTAGAAAAAATCATCAAAACCTCACTTTGTTAATATCGGAACAAAAAATCGTCAAGATGACGATAACTCGTCAAATCTGGCAGCCCTGTTTATATTATATTTATTTCTTTTGTTGACGTTTCGCTTTTATTTGACACTTAATTACTGGAAATATTCCAGTATAAACAGAATTTGTTTTGTCTGTTTTCGCATTCAAATACAGAAACACTTTTATCTCATAAATCGAGAAACGATGGAATTTTTTGTTTCACACTTCATGTAAGAAATTTTACGATGCGAGAAATACAGAAACGAGCTACTGGTTTCCAAGTTTCGATTTGTTGTTCCTATGTAAATCTTGTCACATTTGTTATTTTTGTTTCCCTTGCATTGTATTTCGTATACCACATTGTTTTGTTGTTGCTTACTAATAATAGTTTTTGTTTTTGTAAATATTGTGTTTAATGTGGTATTGGCTTTGTAGGCAAAGTTTATGTTTTTATTTTCAATTGCATTTTTTATGTTTTTATTATCTGTAAGTCCAGGGATGTATGGTACACTGAAGAAAATTTTTTGTTATTTATTATTTTTCAAGTTTTCATTTATGTCATTTTTGTTCTTTGATTTTCTAATTATTTCATCTATAAGTGTGTTCGTTAATTTTGTTGGAAAATTATTATTTGTTAAGGTGTTTTTGATGTGTACAATATTCTCTTTTTGAAATTGTTCGTCACTTGTTTTTATCACCCTGGCGATGAAATTTTTTGCCGTATTTATTATTTGACTTTTAGGTTGTGTCGAATTGAAATTTATCATTCTTCCAGATGCAATGTCTTTTTTGTACCAATTGAAGATTATTTTGTTGTTTTCTCTATATAGTTTGGTGTCTAAATATGCTATAGAGTTAGTAGTTTCAATTTCCATGGTAAATTGTATTTTTTTATTATAGTTGTTAAAATTTTTCAGAATTTCTTCTTTGGCGTCCATTTTAACTATGGCCAGTATGTCATCTACATATTTCCTTATGTATTTAATTTCTACATTGTTGTTTTTTAACTTTGTAAGGGTTTCATCTAGTAAGTCGTCTAATATTATATCCGCAATTGTAGGAGAAAGAGGATTACCCATTGGCATTCCAAAAATTTGGCTATAAATGTCCTTATCGTAAATAAAATAATGGGTGTTTTTTTTACAGGTTTGTTTTTCGAATAGAGATAAAACTGGCATTTTGTGGTCAAATCTGGCAACTCTAATGTCATTTATGTTCAGTTTGGTTTGCCATTTCATCATGAACAGGTTGACAAAAGAACAACGCTTGGTGTATGGGCCGAAAATGAGATTGATCTCGATGCTGATTTTCATCGCAAAATTTTGTTCAGTGATGAGGCTCATTTTTGGTTGAATGGCTACGTCAACAAGCAAAATTGCCGCATTTGGAGTGAAGAGAATCCACATGAGACCCTTGAGACGCCATTACATCCACAAAAACTGACTGTTTGGTGTGCTCTATGGGCTGGTGGAGTCATTGGGCCATAATTCTTCCGAAATAATGCTGGAGAGGCAGTTACCGTTAATGGAGACCGGTATAGAGCCATGATAACCGACTATTTTGTTCCCGAATTGGATGGCACGAATGTGGATGAGTTGTGGTTCCAACAAGACGGCGCTACATGCCACACAGCGCACGCCACAATCGTTATTGAAGGAAACATTCGATGAGCGCATAATTTCGCGGAATGGACCTGTCAATTGGCCACCAAGATCGTGTGATTTGACACCATTGGATTATTTTCTTTGGGGATATGTGAAGTCGCTCGTCTACGCCAACAAACCAGAAACGTTAGGGGAATTGGAAGCCAACATTCGTGGCGTTATTGCCGACATACGGCCCCATATGCTCGAAAAATTGGACCTGTAGAATTGGCTTTATTCGAGCCAGCCGCGGCGGCCACATGCCTGAAATCATATTTAAACATTAATGGCATAAAATTATCCTTCCAATAAAGCCAAATTGATGGTCATTAAAACGATTTTCTTGTGTTTTATTTCAATTCGAAGTTCTATACCACTGAAAAAAACACCCTATAGTTGTTTTCTATAATGCAAAATCGAAGGATCTTAATAAATGTTGGTTTAGATAGTTTTGTATATTTCTCTATCATTTTCCATTTTGTAATAATTATGTTAATTGCTTTGTTGATAGGTATATTAGTTAAAAGTGATATGACGTCTAGTGAAATTAGAATCTCTCCATCATTGAGAGTGATGTCCTTGAGTTCTCTTAGATCGTTCGAATTTTTTATATTAAAATCTTTTGAAACTATGTTTTTTAAAATTTGACCTATGTGTTTAGATAGTCCATAGCAAGGAACCTGTATAGACGAAACTATGGGTCTTAAGGGTGTCCCTGTTTTGTGTACCTTGGGTAGACCATAAATTCTAGGAGCTATTCCAGCTGTACAAATAAGTTGTTTTTTCTGCCATTCATTTATGCATTGGCTGTTAAAAAGATCTGTAATCATTTTGTTGTTCTCTCTTTGTAGTCTTACTGTTGGGTCAGTTCTGAGTTTACGATATGTGTTTTTATCATCCAATAGTTCCTCCATTTTTCTTTCATAGTCGTTTTTGTATATTGCTACCGTTTTGTTGCCTTTGTCAGCATGAGTTATAATCATATTCCTGTTTCTGCTTAGAAAGTCTTTTGTTTTTCTGTAGGTCGTTAGTATAAAATCTTTTGGTGTGTTTCTCATATTTCTTTTGAATCGTGTTACTTCATTTGCCAGTTTTGTTCTTGCTATTTCTTTTTCTTTCTCTCCATTGTCCCCTCTTGTTTGAATACATTGGTCTATGTCCGCTATAGTATGGAGTGGGGAAAAATTGTCTGTTTTTTATTAAATTTTCTGTTTTAATGCTTTTTTAAACGGAAATGCTAAATAAATATATTCTCAATATATGTGCCTCTTCTTATAACTTAAAACTTTCCTTTTTTTTTAAAAAAATTCGACTTTAACCCTTTTGCATTTCTTAGGTCAATATGACCCAATAATTGTTCAACTCAATTTTTTTCTATTCTTTTCTAACTATTTAGTAGCAAAATACAGTAAAAATGTTTGTTTTGTTTTTCGTTTACAAAAAAAAAAAAAATATTTTTATATACATTTGTACTGTTGTTGGGTCAATGTGACTGAATTTTGACCTCTATTCTTGGCCAACAATAAAAAGCTTGTCGCTTATTTCTTATAAAAGGTGAATCCCATCTTGTAACGCAAAAGAAACAGCTTAAAGAACTAAGGCAATTTAAGTGATTTTTCTTACAAAATTCAATGTTTTTTTATTTTTTGACTTTTTTGTATTTCATAGTATTAAATTTATCTGAAAATAATTGATTTATTCGTAATTAAAACTTATTTATAATAGGAACAACAAATTTTATTTAAAATATTAACAACTAATTTATTTAAAACAACTTCTCTTTTGCACTAAGATGATGGTGAGTGCTATGGTTCTTCTTCCTCAGTTTCTTCAAAGTCTTCTTCGAAATCTGAATTTTCTTCAGAGCCAAGTACAGGTGGAAGCATAAAAGAAATTGCTTCTTTCGTAAAGGGTAATGACATTTTTTTTGAAGTTGGTCTTATGCCAGTAATCAGTGGAGAACTGAGCAAACGTCTATTTATAATATTTTTGTTAAGCCGAACCCTCGAAAACATTCTAGCAAAATTCTGCCTGTTAAGCCGAAATTATTTATTTCGTGCCTCAGACGATTCCTCTGATAATAGCCCGATATACAACAATGCTTCTTGTGCACTGTAGGTGTCATAGTATGCCGTGCAAATGGATTTTGTAACCACTTGTAATTTCTTCAATAATAACTTTGATTCGGTAGATTAATCAAATGCCATTTTGAGTTATTTCTGCAGCTAATTCAGAATTGGAAAAATCTTCTGTTGGTGTCACCATCTTTGCTGTTTCCAAATCCAGTCTTCGGTACATTTAATATTAACCCTAATTCACTTCTCAATTTTTCATGAATAGTTTTTTCCTCTCTTTAATAATTGTTTTGTCCTCATCCGATCTAAATTTACACTTTTTCACTGTGAGTTTATACAACAGGTGTAATATGCTGTCAAATAGTCGAATTCTGGCTACACCGTTACACAGGTTTTTTACACAGGTAATATAAGTCTTAGAAGTAATAATTTAAATAAAAGACAACCAAAACATAATATGACTGACGAAAGGGTTTCTATCATATGTACCTATGCAATTTAAGCAAAAACAGGAAAAAAGTGAAATTTTCAAAAACTCAGAAAAATTTGGCGCAAAAACTCGCAACGTTTTTTTTTTTAATTTTAAAGTAGAGATTTCAAATTTTATCGTGATGTATAACATTTTTAAAAATTCACTTTTAAAAACCTTTTTATGTTTTTTTTTACAAAAAAGTGAACAAAACAAATCGTTCGTTTTAATTTCGAACAAATTTTTTTATCTTAAAAATTTAAAAAATATAATTTTTCTAAAAATTTTTATAAGTAGCTGTTAATATAGTTTTTCACAGAAAAAACAAGTTAGAGTGTTAACTATTCGGCTATGCCGAATCTTTGATACCCTTCACCGACAGTTCGAAAATCTAAGGAGTGATATCTATTTATTATTAGTTTATCTTTCTAAAAACAGACCTCAGCATTAAAATTGGTTGCGGTTTAAAATTCTGCAGAGTGATATCTGGTAGTTGTAGCGTTTACAGTGAATTTCAGAAGGCTGCTTAATATGGGATCTAAGGTAAATTATTAAACGTAAACCACAAAATTGCATAATATTTTTGCAATAAATTTTACCGGAATATTTCAATGGGGCCTTTAGTAAATTATGGACTGATCATCACGAAATTTTACAAGTTGACTTCTAGTCCTATAAAACTGTGATGTGCTAAATTTTGTTATTATAGCATTATTAATTACGGTTTTATGCGAACTAAACTGTTTTCCGGGAGTAGGGTTTATATGGGGCCTAGGGTAAATTATGAACGGACCTTCACGAAATTTTACAGCGTGTTTTCCAGTCGTATTAAACGCATTTTCGCAAAATCTTATATCATTCCGTGTATTGTTCCACCATTTATGTTAGTTTTTGTAACAAAATTATCAATTTTTTAAGGTACTGGTTCCACATTTTGATTCATAGCTCTGATCCAACTGAACCGATTTTGCTAGATTTCAATCCCAAACTGCTTAGGATAAGCAATTTTACGCCAAGTTTGTTTATTTCTTTTGAGTTTTTCTGAAGTGATCGTGTTTTCAACAGACGGACAGACAGATGGACTTGGCTAAATCGACTTAGAATTACTCAAGGAGCCAGAATATATAAACTTTATGGGGTCTGAGATGAATAATAAAAATGTTTCACACGGAATGACAAACTTAGTATACCCTCTTCACAACTAATGGTGGTGGAGGGTATAAAAAAGAGTAATTTTTGGGATTTCAGAATTTTGGTTACAACTAAGCCATTTTTTAACCGCTTTGACAGATTTATATACCGACGTTTTTAAAAATAATATAAAATAGAAACTGGGAATTATTTCCTTTCGCAGGTTACTTTATATTATATTCAACATTTTTTTTTTATTTTTTCGAATTTATTCTATGAGTTAAATTTCAGAAAATGCATTACATTCTGCTGGTGTCTAATAATTGTAAATTTTTCTGTACATACAATATACTTCATTGCTATCCAAAGGATAGCTAAGGTAAAATGTAACAAGAAAATACAATATAATAGTCTGGTAGTGTATAAAAGTCATTCCTAAAAATTTAAGGAAGAGAACTATTACAAAAAAAAGCTTTATAAAATACATAACTGAAATTTAACTCATAGAATAAATTCGAAAAAATAAAAAAAAAATGTTGAATATAATATAAAGTAACCTGCGAAAGGAAATAATTCCCAGTTTCTATTTGTTAAAATAGTTGAGTTAAATACATTCAATTTATAAAGTATCACTATCCAGTGTGACACAAAGAATGCTGACGAAGGCCGTAGCGGGCCAGAAAATGCATTACGTTCTGCTGGTGTCTAATAATTGTAAATTTTTCTGTACATACAATATACTTCATTGCTATCCAAAGGATAGCTAAGGTAAAATGTAACAAGAAAATACAATATAATAGTCTGGTAGTGTATAAAAGTCATTCCTAAAAATTTAAGGAATAGAACTATTACAAAAAAAAGCTTTATAAAATACATAACTGAAATTTAACTCATAGAATAAATTCGAAAAAATAAAAAAAAAATGTTGAATATAATATAAAGTAACCTGCGAAAGGAAATAATTCCCAGTTTCTATTTGTTAAAATAGTTGAGTTAAATACATTCAATTTATAAAGTATCACTATCCAGTGTGACACAAAGAATGCTGACGAAGGCCGTAGCGGGCCAGAAAATGCATTACATTCTGCTGGTGTCTAATAATTGTAAATTTTTCTGTACATACAATATACTTCATTGCTATCCAAAGGATAGCTAAGGTAAAATGTAACAAGAAAATACAATATAATAGTCTGGTAGTGTATAAAAGTCATTCCTAAAAATTTAAGGAATAGAACTATTACAAAAAAAAGCTTTATAAAATACATAACTGAAATTTAACTCATAGAATAAATTCGAAAAAATAAAAAAAATGTTGAATATAATATAAAGTAACCTGCGAAAGGAAATAATTCCCAGTTTCTATTTGTTAAAATAGTTGAGTTAAATACATTCAATTTATAAAGTATCACTATCCAGTGTGACACAAAGAATGCTGACGAAGGCCGTAGCGGGCCAGAAAATGCATTACATTCTGCTGGTGTCTAATAATTGTAAATTTTTCTGTACATACAATATACTTCATTGCTATCCAAAGGATAGCTAAGGTAAAATGTAACAAGAAAATACAATATAATAGTCTGGTAGTGTATAAAAGTCATTCCTAAAAATTTAAGGAATAGAACTATTACAAAAAAAGCTTTATAAAATACATAACTGAAATTTAACTCATAGAATAAATTCGAAAAAATAAAAAAAAAATGTTGAATATAATAATATAAAATTTGGACTGGGGAAAAAGAAATTGATTTTGGTCATAACTTTTTTGTATCCGAACCGATTTATTTCGATTTATTATATTATATATTTTGAGAAAATATGCTCTACTTAAGATTTCCAATCTTTTGACATACAAGCCGTATCCATTGGTCATACAATTTTAGTTTTTTTTATAAAAATTTTGATGTTTCTTAGCTCATTTTTGGAGTATTTTGCTCATTAATTGCCCATTTTTTAACCGATTTGATAGTTTTATATAATGACGTGTTTAAGAAGAAACTTGAGACAAAACGCCTCTTATACATATACATAAGTGAAGTTTTAAGTTCTTAATTAGTTTAAGGAGAGATGAAAATACTTATGTAGGCTCCTTTTAAATCTATCCAAAATGGAGAATGACGTATAAAAAAAGAAACGAGTTCATTTTGACAAGGCCTATCTTTTTAGGTAACGTTCTCAGGCCTCGTCTTTAGTTGCATCTTGTAGATGTTGGTCAAGAAATATTCACTTTTGAAAAATCTTCAGGGCATTTGCGTTAAGTAAATTTATTATTTATTAGCTCTTTTTAGGACTTATCACTCCAAGTAAAGGGTATTATTAAGAATACTCCTTGTCTTACAATCAGCTTAGCAATATTTTGTGTCACAATTTTTAAGTTCCGTTAATAGTTTTCAGTAGTAACCAAATTTAAAAAATTTTTAAATATTGACTACATGTAACTTTTTTTTAAGAAAATTTTCCTTTGTCTTTTTTTTTATTTTAAAGTAAGTTGTTTAATACCGCACTTTATTATCACTTGTTAACGTCTTGAGCAGTAATGAGGTTCTATGAATTGTGACAATAAAATATAAGAATGTTAAATTATAAAAAAATAGGATATATTATTACACATAAATAGGTAACAGGAACAAATGGTAGCGTATCAAACTCTTTTTCACAAGTACTGTTTTTATAGAATACCTTGTGGAGGAAATAATAATGGACATTGTAAAAAGTTATATGTATTCAGGAACAAAAAATAAATAAACTGAAAACAAGATTTGCTGGACATAAATGAGACCGGAAATATAAACATAATATTATACTACAAAAACAGCGTTAGCAACACTTTGTGCTAATTAAAACCTTTATCCAGGTTTTGAGAATGTTACAATTTTAAACACAGAGAGTAATTACAAACGACATGTTATATGCTTGAAATGCTTCAAATAAAAAAGGTTCCAAATTTATTAAGAATAAATTATAAGACAAATACAGATAATGTAGCCCATAGTGATAGGCATTTAGTAAATAATAGAAACGGAAGCTAAATTAATTTCAAACTGCAATAGATTATGTTTAAATATTTTGTTAGTAAACACATTTTTCAAAAGTTGTAAATTTTTGTATTTTTTAAAATTTTGTTAATTTGTTTTTTTCTGTAATTGTAAAAAAGATTTTTTTAAAAACCTAAAGACGTAACAGAAAGCAGTTTCAAAAATTTATATTTCCTTTAAAAAAATATAGCAAATTCACCACAAGCTCGATTAAATATAAATTGAAATTATGAATGGTCGAATAAAATTATGAATTTAATGAGTTTTAGTATAAAATAATATCTCTGATTAAACTTTTAATATTTTTTGTTATACTCCATGTAAGAAACCAATTTATTTAAATCATCACAGGTTCTGCGCATAAATAAAAATTTGCATATTTGCAGTATAATATAATATATGAAAAACATATTTGTACAAAAACTGCACACCTCAGTGTGTTTTAATTTTTAACAACAAATAGGAGATCATTAAAATACACCCAGTCCTGTTTTTACAAGAATTTAAAATAACACGGTTGGCAGAAATAAACTTATCCTGTTTTTCGCGTTTTTTCAAGAACAACATTGTTTAGTTAAGGAATTTCCAGTTAGTACGTAAAATAGGTGCTGCCGCATGCTTTAAAACAAATTGAAAAAAAAGTAAACTAAACATAGGTATGGCAGATCTTTTCTATACTTATTGTTAGGGGCTCACAAATTACGAACTCATGAACATACATACATATTTTTTTAAGGGTTTTTTTTAAATGTTACAGATTTGAGTTGGCATCACTGCTTTATTTGAGCAACCATTAAACAGCTGATAGTTGCTTTTTGTTTAGTTTGCTTTGAAATTTCATTATGAATCGACTTACACCAGAACAACGCGTGCCAAATGTTGAAATCTTTAACCAAAGTAATTCAGCGAATTGGGCTAAAGCACTAATTGATATTGATTTTCAATTTCCATTCAAAGTTTTATTTTCCGACGAAGCCCATTTCTGGTTTAATGGGTACGTAAATTAGCAGATTTGTCGCATTTGGAGTGAGTAGAATCCACAAGCTTTTGTCGAATCACCATTACATCCACAGAAAATAACTCTTTGTTGCACTTTATAGTCCCATATGTCTTCAAAAACGATGATGGTCAGCATGCGAAAAGTTGTTGAAAATTGGTGCGCCAGCCGTGCCAGCCACATGGCAGAAATTATATTTAAACATTAATTTAATTTAATAAAAATTTCTTTCCAATAAAGACCGTTTCATTGATATTAAAAATATATTTTGTTGTTTTATTATGATTTAAACTTTTGTTACTCTATAAGAAACACCCTTTAAATGCATTTCTTTTTGTATTTTATTATACCCTTCACCGAAGGTAAAAAGGGTATATATAAATTTGTCATTCCATTTGTAGTTTCTACAATATTGATCTTAGACCCTTTAAAGTACATTTGTTCTTGGTCCTTATGAGGAGAGAAATTGATTTAGCGGGGTCCGTCTGTCCGTCCATGTTTTCGTTAAAATAAAAAAATAAATAAAACACAACACTTTAAACACTGTTAACAATTTACACAACTTTATTTAGTACTAAGTAACTTTAACAACCGTACACACAGAAAAAAATACCAATGTAAAATTAACATGGAAAAATGTTGATTGAGAATCACAGTAATTTTCTGCAAAAGTATGCACTTTATTTAAATTTATCATTATTTCATATTAATTTTAAATAAAATAACCTTAAATCACGTTTATTTAATATTATTCACCGTTAAAAAAAAAAAAATATATGTATGTATATTAAAATAAAAATAAATATGGATATTGAATCCATAAAAACCTGTTTTATATTAAAATCAAAAGTTTATCTTGTTATTATGCATTAGAGTTTTTTTCCGGACTTTTTCGATTCCCGGGAAAGCGGGAAATTTTTAAAATTTTTCGGGATCCCGGGATCCCGCTCCATATAAATGATACAAAGTAAATTTTGTTATTAATTAATGAAAAAAACTTTTATAAAAAAACGTAAGAGAACTTGTTTACAAAGAAAGTGAAAGAAATGGTTCAATACTAAAAAATTAATTGAAGATTAAAAAAGGAACTTGAATTACTATTACCTCACGCCTTTATTCCCTATTATTATGCTTTTATTCAATATTATTATGCTCTGGATACAAGATAAAAAGATAACATAAACATAACAATTTAATTCATAAAACAATAATAAAAACAAAATAAAAATTAAGGTACTCAAGATATGAGATCAAAAAGTTAAATAATAAAATAGATAAAATATTTTAAAGATATATATTACATTTTTTAACGGCTTAGGAAATAACTTTCTGACACACTCAAAGCGCTTTTTAAGTCGTCAAAAAGTATATTCCTGATTTTATTTACTAATTATCATGTTTCCGAAAAATTTCGTTAATTTTTTACCGAGGTTGGACAAATAGTTAAAAGTGCACCGTTGTAGCATGCTTCGGATTCACAATCAGAAGCAATTTTTCTTTTTTATAAACAACGTCTATATCAGTCAAATGTATTTTAAGGATGATGCAAAAATTGGCATCAACTGGACTGCTTCTTACAAACCTTTTCATTTCAATAGGTCCATTTGTAATGTTTAGGACAATCACCCCTATTCTGCGTTTCGATTCGGATCGAAATTTTCTCCGTTTTTGGCAACTTTGATGTTTTGTGCCAATGTTCTGTAACTCCCGCTTTGAAAAACTTTTCGATTGAAATGTGAGAACTGAAACAAAAATACCATAAATTGAAACAAACATGTTTTTCTTACTTAACTGTTACTGTATCATTTTTGGTGTGTAATAGCTGTAACGTAAGGAAATTACTCGCCAAAAATGTTTCAGTAACAGTATGGTATTTTTGTTTCAGTTCTCACATTTCAATCGAAAAGTTTTTCAACGCGGGAGTTACAGAACATTGGCACAAAACATCAAAGTTGCCAAAAACGGAGAAAATTTCGATCCGAATCGAAACGCAGAATAGGGGTGAATGTCTTTTTCAAGTTGTATGTTGTAGTATCTTACACGAATTTCCAAAATGTTATTTTATTTCGGTTTCCCCGCACTTCACGGGTATATAAACCAACACAAATTGAAATTGAAAATTTGTGTTCATCACCTAATAAACATATCGCTCCTCCATTGCATCATAGTCATATCTCAAAATTTGAAGTAACTTTAGCAAAGTTTTCCTTCATACCTTCTCGTATTATATCTCAAACTGAACCGAAGTTATAGCAAAATATACCTTTAAATCGGTACATTATTAAAACTTTAATCGCATTTTGCCAAGATCGTTTGTTTTTGTAGATATGACTATGTTGCAATATAGGAGCGATATGTTTAGGTATCTCCTATTTTAAAGACTTGTTCATGGACAATGAAACTTTACTGCCTGCATCTTATTTTGAATTAATGTACTTTATTAACACTTCACTTCACTAAATGTAATAATTATCAACTGTTGCACTACCCATTCTGCTGTTAGTAGATTTATTGCATCAGGAGACATTAATTTAAATACATGTACTCACTTCTTGTAATTGATCTAATCCACAACCCATCCACAGATGCTGATTTTTAGAGAATAGAAAACAATATTTCAAAGTATAAATAGCTATTTTCTGAAATTATGAGGAATTTTTTTATTCCCGGGATCCCGCAAGAAAAATCCCGGGAAATCGGGAAATAAAATAAATGAAAAAATCCTAACATGCATACATACTTAAGTATGTACATTTTTTGTTTTCATTTTTAAAATATGTTATAAAAAGAAGACAATTCCCGTATTCTTTTAATTAAAATTATTTAGTTAAATAGTACATTAAGTTTTCAAATTAGAATGATGACGAAAACCATATTGGGCGATTCTGCTGATGCTTCTGTTATCAAAGGAGAATACAAAATAAGTGAAACATGTGTTACAGGGGTAAGTGTTTTAAATTATTCTTAAATAAATGCATATGTTGTCTCTGAAGCTTCTTCACACTGTTATAACACACTCAAACCAATTTGATTCTACATGAAATTCACGTTGTTTCAACTTGAAATAACTTTCATTCAACGTGATTCGGATTGTTATTTCAATATAAATTACATTTTGCTCTAACTTTACTGCAATGTTAAATTTACATGAATTAAAGTTATTTTAAAAGAAAAAAATGTTGTTCGCAGTTATTGTAAAAGCAGGTTGAATTAACATGAAAAACGTATAAAGCAAAATCACCACCGAAAAATTATAAATCAACCTTGTTTTCTACGTTTTTAACTTGATTTTTTGCTGCGTTATACGTTATTGACAAAGTCTGAACTTAGTATGATCTTACTATGCTAGTCGCCGCAAGTATTTATACTGCCATTCGGTCATCTAGAACATTCGAAATGTTTTTCGAAGGTTCGAGGATTTACTATTCACCACTCTACTTGATTATAGCAGATTGATTTATGGCGGCACTTATGTTTACATAATTTCACGATTTATACTGAAGCTTTTTAACGGTCATTTCGAGGGCTTTCTGCACATTGGGATTGAAGTGTACTAAATTATAACAATTTTTAATAACAATGTAAACTAATAAAATAACTTATAAATACAAGATAATTAAAAATTATAGCTAATTTTTAACCAATATTTACAACTTATCCTTAACTAAAGTTACTTTCGTAACAATATCATTAAAAAAATGTTTTTTTCAGCATTTATTTTATAAATAATACGATATGACGAAAAATCCCTACATTTTGGAGATTATGAAAAATCTGTCCGATTTTCCCTATGCTTCTATTTTAGTTTTAAAAAATACCTACATGTAGGGATTTTCCCCTACTTCTGGCAACACTGATACAAGGTGTCCTTTTATAACGATTTATTTTTTAACACGGCTCACAATACTTTGATGTAGAACAAAATTGTGCAAAAGTAGAAGGAGTAGACCCAGACTAATAATATTTTGCATGGATGTATATATAATAATATTAAATAAAATTTTAAGTTTTGAAAAAATTCCTTCAAAGGATTCATGTACCTCCCATGTATCCTTTTTTTTTAAATTTAATTCGGCAACACTTTTTATGTTGAATTGTTGAAAATTACCAAATCTATCTATATATAATGTTAAAATTAATGCAACTAATTTTTATCAATTCTAGAAAGGATTTTTGTATTTTAAAATATCCTTTTGTTAAAAAGATCACAAAAATATAAAATCACTACACTATATTCCATTTAAATTATATAATTATAAATATAAAAGAGTTTAGTGCCAAACAAACTGAAGGATATGCAATTAACATTTTTAAGTATATATTTTAAGGATAACATATACTTACATACAAATATAAATTTTCAACAGGGCTTAAAAATTAGTAAATAGTTTTTTTTCTACATATCGAAAACCACAGTAAATATTCAAAACTTAAATATTAAAAGGTATTCATATTGCAAAAATATTCATAATTTTCTAAAAACCTCGTAGTAATATTCAAAAATATTTAACCAATATTTCCATTTAAAATATATTTATACGGCGAAATATTTAATATTTTGCGCATTGTAATTTTAAAAAGTTACCACTGGTTAAATATTTTTGAGTATAACTAGAAATTATATTAATACAGCAATGCATTTAAATATATAACGTTGGTTGATTATTTAATATTTTTAGATTTTTTTTAGCTTGTGTTTAAAATTATGCATATTTATGACTAATATATGAGTATTTTTAAACCCTGATTTTCAATGATACAAACAATTTAAATATTTCATAATTAAAATATTTCATACAAAAATATAAAAAAAAGTACAATTTGGTGTTCCGAAGAAAGCACAAAAAATTACACTTAAACTCAAAATGTGGTAAGTTTTTTTTTCTTTACATCAATAGTAAGGGCAAAAACACTCATTTTTTTCAATTTAAAGTAAAAATAATTAGTATTGTGGTTATTTTGTTGAACTATTTATGGTTTTTAATCCAAATTTTTAATATTTTTAATTAGGCTTAATTTCATCAAATTTAATTTTCATTAAATTATTTTTATGAAGAAAGGAATTTTACAACATGAAAATAAATTAATATTGTTATTGATAATTTTTCATTCTTGACTGTAGCCGGGCTCGAACCCTGTAAGACGGCAAATCCCTCTGAGGAGATCGAGTGGTTGCGATCGAAACATGTCATGGTAACCTGCCGGCCAGGGTTCGAGCCCCAGCCACGGTCAAGAATGAAAGATTATAAATAACAATTTTAATTTATTTTCATGTTGTAAATTTAATGAACTTAAGCCTAATTAAAAATTTTAAAAATTTTAAGTAAATATTGACGATTTTTATATATTTTACAAAAACAACCTGCATTTTGTTACGGCTATATAATAATCTCTTATAACGGTAGAGATTTTCTTGAAGTTAATTTCTTTAGAACGTTAATTACAGTACAAAGCAAATAGGATAATTTTATCTTACAGAAAAATATTTATAGCTTTTAATCTAAAGTACTAAATTATAAAAAATAATTGCGTTTTGGACCTTTAAAAAAGATCGTATATCTCTAAGTTATAACTAAAATGTGGTTAGTTTCTTTTTTGATTCTTAATAGCGGACAATTGGTTTATTAACTCATTAGTGCGCAGAGTCCCTTATAAGGGACACTCAAATTTTCTACTGTAGCACTTTCAGAAATTTTAATTTTTAAATATCAAGTAAGCAATACCATTACTGACCTTCAAACAAAGCACGTTTTATTTTATTTGTTTCAACTATTCTGATTTGTGTGTTGTATTTTATGCAAAATATGGAAAACCCATTTATGAAAAAATAACTATCTCGAGCTAGGTAAAAAAAATTGTAATATATTTATTATTATGTGAATATTTCTTATTTTCTGTATGTTGTTATTTGCAAATAAGTGTAGTGATTAAATTGATATAAAAAAATTATAACAAAATGTTATGCCCCGCACATATAGTGACTTTGAGTGAAAGGTCCCCTTAAAGGGACACTGCGTCCGTAGTACAATTGTGATACGATGATCGAGCAAATATTTTTTCATATATTGCCTTTCCGTTTTTGAAATATTGGATGGACTAACTGCCCTTGACGATTATATTTTTAATTACTTTGACATTGCGGCAATTCCACCATTATATGAAGCCGATACTAAGCAAGATACCAATGAAAGCGATGAGGGCATAAGGCAAATCTTAATCATCACGGTCCAACATTATTATTTGCAGAAAATAAAGAAATTAATGCGACACTTATACCCTTTGTACACTTGCATACATTTCGGAGGAACGCATGGAAGATGTTGAAAATGTGAAATACGCGTACACACTTGAAACATCTAACACCTACTTGAGGGAAAGTTAGCATAGAAGCTAGCTTTCCCTCAACAATAAATTTCAGTGTATTTATCAAATATGAAAAATTGGGAATTTAGCACGTCATACAGAAATCGTAAAAATGTCACCATTTCTAAAAAAAATCTTTAATTTTTTTAAATACTTTTTTTCTACAAAAGTGCCAATATTTTAAAAGATAACACCAAAATGTATTTCTAATTCATTTTGTTTGATAATTTTAGCAAAATTGAGCAAAATAAGGCTTGCAAAAAAGAAAAAACTTGAAAAATGGTAACGCTGCTTTCAAAGCAATCCATTTTGTCAGTGATGCCACAATAATAATAGAATTTATTGCCACTTTTCTAGTGATGACACTAAAAGAATCGAAAAATGTAAAAGGGAACAGAATGAGATGTAACATTCTGTAAAAAATTTTGATTTTTAACCCTATGTATTTCTTATGAGAAAATTCCAACATCTTCGCAAATTGATGTTAAATGTTGACAAGTGTGAAAAGGCTATTATCATCTATTATAATATGTACTTTAGGCACGAAATTGGATCTATAGATCTGTACAAAAAATGGAAGCATATTGCTCACACGATGGAATGTCATCACAATTGCAACACATTTTGATGTCAATGAAATAGAATCATGCCAACGATTCGTTAAAGGAAGGAATGCTGTAAGTATTTTCAAACCAAAAGTGTTTCATCGATATATTATGGACATGGAGGTGTTGATAGGACGGAAGAATTAGTTGTAGTCTACCGCTCGCGAATCAGACAAAATAAATGGTGGTGGCCAATCTTTGCGTATCTCCCTGATGATTCATTCGTTAATGTATGACTGCGGTTGAAGAAGTTACATCCCAATGATTCGACAAGTGCGTCTCTTCTTATTTTTCGCCGAAATCTTGCTACATCCTACCTTGAAACGTATGGTACATCATCCATAGGAGGTTCGCGCACTAACAAAGTGACGGCAGAAACATGATATGATGGCAGAAACCACCTTATTGAATATTCATAAGCTGATAAACGATGTCGACATTGCGGAAAAAACAAACTTCATTTTCAATAAATCTGAAAACGGGCTTCAGAATGATTTAAAATTTATCATACGCCAAGTGTACCTACTGCGCAGTGTCCCTTATAAGGGACGGTCCATAACTCCAAAACTATAAGTTTTTTTTTAATAAAATGTCTTTGAACCGAATTAATCAGATCATTTTTATTAATTATTGGTGAAAATAATTGGGGGAAAGTGGTCAGGGAACTTCGTCCACTAATGGGTTAAGCGGCTGAGAAAATTAAAAAAAGTATTCACTCAGTTTTTTTATTTGTCCATCATTTTTTTAGTTACGGCAACACTTTTTTAAGATTCATCCAGAGCATTACTAATACATAGTTTAAATAATGTGTGGGCTCATATCAAAGAAGAATATCTTTTTTACCAAATACAAACTTAACAAGTAAGAAAGTATAGTCGGTCAAGCCCAACCATATGATACCCAGCACCACAGTACTTAAAAACACATCATGCTTATGTGTTCACATAAATATGGATTTCTCTATGTTTAAAAACTTCATTAAAATCGGTTTGAAAATTTGTGAGAGGCAGAAATTGCCCCCTACATCCCCTTGTGGTCCTATTTTTGAAAAACTGTATAGCTTATGTGTCCATATAGATATGGATCTACCTATGTTTTAAATTTCATTAAACTCAGTTTGAGAGGCAAAAATTGCCCCTTTCTCCCCTTGTGGTCCTATATTTTTTAAAACTGTATAGCTTATGTGTCCATATAGATATGGATCTACCTATGTTTTAAATTTCATTAAACTCAGTTTGAGAGGCAAAAATTGCCCCTTTCTCCCCTTGTGGTCCTATATTTTTTAAAACTGTATAGCTTATGTGTCCATATAGATGTGGATCTATCCATGTTTTAAATTTCATTAAAATCGGTTTGATAGTTTCTGAGAGAAAGAAATTTCCCCCTATCTTCCCTCGTGGTCCTACGATTTTCAATAGGCTTGGTCCTTGTGCCAATAAGAACCTATGACCCAAATTTTATCAAGTTATTTCCAAAGTTGCGACCTGTACTTTGCGCACAAGGTTACATGGACAGCCAGCCGGACGGACATCGTTAGTTCGACTCAGAAAGTGATTCTATTACCACTATTTTAAGGCGTTACACACATCAGCACAAATGCATAATACCCTCTCCACTATTGTGGTGTGGGTATAAAAATTGTGGTACTTCTTTAAAATAAATTTTTAATAATTTTTTCCTAGTATGTACATAAATTAAGTTTAATTTTTCTTGTAAAATGTTATTAAAAATTAGGACAAGTTTAGCGACCTCTAGCAGCGACGAAACGCATTTAACATAAAAAAGGTTCTTCCTACATGTAATTTATTTAGATACGAATGCAGTACAGTAATTTTTTTAAACATTGGAACAACATTGTTTCACCTTATTTTTGTATATGAAAGATAGTACTGTGCGGCGTCCTCTGGAACGTATCTACCGTGTAATACCAGTAAATAACAGTGGCCCAAGGTGATAACCCTGTGGTACACAAGAAAGTACATCAATGTCATTAGAGTACGTATTTCGAAACGTTATACATCACTTTCTGTCCTTAAAAAAATACTCAATCCAAATAATTAATAAATTAAGCAGGTTTTGATTAACGTTTAATTGTAATCAGTATAAATAACGCCAGTTTGTTTGCCAGCTATAATTCCATCGTTAACCAAAGTTGTAAGTTCTAGAATATTCGTAATTGTGGATCGTTATTTAAAGAGACAGGACCTGCAACATACGACAGTTTAAAATTTTTCATATAATTCGAAAAATATGTATTTCCGTCAATGATCGTAAGCAATGGCAGAAATATGGACCCAAGGACCTTATTACGTAAAAAGTTTGTATTGGCGCTATGAGAAATTATGGACCAATTTTCAATAGGCTCCAATATTGGGATTTCACAAGGTAGTCATAAAGTTATAAAGTCATATGTCTTATAATAATTACAAGAAATATATATGACTGCTGTGGGCAACAACTTATTATTTAGATTTCTACTGTACAGTTACGACAAATCAATGAAGACAGCATTAAAATTTTTATTTTGTTTGAAACACAACAGTATTTTTTTAACTAATTGAAAAATATTATTTAGGACTTAATGACGATATGACTTAATGGCACACCTTGTCAATCCCCCAAATTAAATTTCATTAAATTATCTTCAATATTACGACCTGTACTTTGCGAAGAAGCTTTCAAAGGACAGACAACTAGCCAGCCAGGCGGCCAGATATTGCTTGATTGATTAAGAAAGGTGTTTTGAGTCAATGGGTATTCTAAAAATTAAGCAAGAACCAATATTTCTATGTGTTTCAAACATCAGCAAAAACACTTAATTCCTTCTCCACATATAGTATGTGAGTTTACCTAATAAAGGTTCATTAAAAGTCACGACAATGAACAAATTAACTTTATTTTATTTAGTTAAGTAACATTAAAGGGATACATGTATGTATATTATTTACGCGATTTATGTCAAAATATTTGTTTCGGAGAAAAAACGTTTATGTTACATACATAATTAATATTTCAATCATTTCGATAAGATTAAAGAAAATACTTTATTGTATGCAAACACCAACCGCACTTACAAAATATGCATGTGAGCACAAATACTTCTACGTACATCACTGAAGGGATTTTTGGAACAATTGTACCAAATTTGGTACAATCGAAACTTTATTGGCGCACTGGTACAATCAATCCTTTTTTTGTACAATGAGTCTGCCTTTGACAAAAAATGAGAAAAATAGATATTGTTGCTTCTTCTTTGTTTTGTATACCCATACCACAATAGTGCAGAGGGTATTAATCGTTTGTGCTGAATTGTGTAACGCTAAAACATATTGGTCTTAGACCCACCTTTTACTATACCGATCGATTCAATATCACTTTCTGAGCCGATTTAAATGTCCCTCATTCCGGGTGGGTTCCAAATAGGGTGCACTCTCGAAAATTTGTCTTGATATATTCTAATGTAGGTTACTTTTTTACTTGTTTTGTTTTTATTTTTTTATTATTCAATAGAAAAGTGTTATGAGTTACTATGTATTCTTTTTTATTTTATAGCGAAAATTTGGTACAATTTATGTCATCTTGGTACAATTTTGCCATTAAGACGGTACAATTTAATAATTGTCAGATCCCAACAGTGACGTACATCCCTTTTTGAAAATTGTAATGTATTCATAATGGATTTTAATTTAATACTAGCAACGCACTCACATTCCACTAATCTGAGTACATAATGTAAAAATGCGTACTAATTTGTGAATGTTGCTACGTTCATCCATTCAATCCTTGATAAAATCATTTATTCCCTTGTTTCCTCGCTCCCTCGTTCATGTATCTATTTTTATTCTATTAATATAAGTATGAACCTAAATCCTAAAAACGCACACTTAAAAAGAATAGCATTCATACACTCAGACGGTAGCTTGTCGTCACACGTACAATTTGTGGTTACATGCTGTCAAGGCATAGAAAGGTGAGCGTTTCGTTTTTAACCACAAACACATCCACAATCTCGAACATTCATGAAAATTGTTAAACAAGGGTCGGTCGCCTATACATATAGTATATTTTATTTTGAATGCTTGTAGTATGCTTATACAGTGAAGTACAAATGTGAACAGTTTACTCTATATCTATTGTTTATAGATACGAACGCGGGCATCATAACACTCATAAAAATATTCTTCTATCGGAATAGTTGAGGCGTTTAAAGGCCGGATCTTAATACAGGGTGACCCAAAATGACCGAAGGGGTTTCAGTTCATTATAAATTTTTATTTAAGACATAATTTTTAATAATTTTTAAATACGGTAAAATCTTATATTAAAAATTATATCTCGCAAGTGGAGACCATTTTTTGCTTCGCACATATGTGCGCACATATTTACGATAACTGAAAGTTATTCCTACTTAATGCCCCAAGTCTTCTTCACAAAATGCTGAAAAATACAAAGAAAAAATAAAAAATTAAAATTGTTTCAAGGTATTCAAACCCCTTCGATAGTCTATATCTTTCCGAATCATTAAATTTTCGCCAAAATGGCTTCGATTTGTTTTTGCATATTGTTGCATATTTTGTTGAAAATGCATATTTTTGCATTTTTAGGTTTAAAATGCATATTGTAATTTTCTTAAACAATTTTTAAGTACACAAAAAAAAATTTTTCAAAAAAATGTTAAATAATAAATAAATTCTTCTTGAGCTTGGCTTTAAATACAAGATCTTCAAGATTTCTACAAAAGAAGCTTCTTTTTTTAACCAATGCAGTACCTAACATGGTAAAGGCTTCCAATGGACTTAAAATGTTTTATCCAAAATTGTTACAAGCTACTTGCTAGGCACATGGGCTACACCGTGTCGCAGAGAATTTAAAAGCCCATTTGATAGTATTGTAATTTTAAATGAAATGTATCCCTTGATTTCCCTTCCACCGCAGCCAGTAGGAGTGCCTGGAGAGATGCTTCAGAATTCTATTCACAACTTCGAATAATTTAAGTATGTTAGAAAAGCTTGTTGATGCCGATGATTGTGCAATTAAAAAGGAAAAGAAATATTAAATTTAAATAGCATCAGAAGTCAATTAGCATTTACATTTTCCAATTACGGAAATATTGGTACAACAATAACTAATTAAAAAGGATTTACTCAAGTCAAATAATGTAGAAGGAAGAATAGCCCGAAAAATTTAAAAAAAAATCCTAAACGTTTTGAAAAAAAAAAATTAATGATATCAAAAAATAACATAAATTTTAAATATATTTGTGGTCTGGAATCAAAGTTGGATCCGAAAAAAAAATTTTTCAAAATGCATTGGCATTCTTCAAGTACAAGACAAAGTTTTACTTTAAATAACACAGTACTATTTATTTAAACAAAAAAGTTTAAACTAGATATTTAAGTTTTTTAAAGATATTTAAATAACAATAGACTCAATTTTATAGGGGAATTATAGGGGAATGTAAGAAATGTAAACTCACTGCTTATTGTTAGTGTTTTGTTTAAGCTTTGATATAGTTACAAGTAAGACCTTGAGTGTTTATAATTCTTATTCGCTTTAAGGTTTTATTTGTATAATATTTTTAGCTTTTCTAAAATCATTGGAAAAGGTTTTCTGATGATCTGGCCTAAGCAACCAGTGAAATGCGCATAGGAGCTAGCTTTCCCTCATTTTAGTGTATTTATCAAATATAGAAAATTGGGAATTTAGCACGTCATACAAAAATCTTTATACATTTTTGTTTTAGTAAAATTAAAAAACGATGTTTTATAGAAGTTTTTTAAAATTTTATTGCATTATTTTTATTTTTTTAGTGCATTTTATGGATTTTTAGTGCATATTTAAAGCGCATAATTTCGATTTTTTAGTGCATGAAAATCTCATCCCTACTTATCACATTTGTTAGCGACTGTTTTGAATTAAAAATTATTTAAAAATATAACTAAAGAATTCTTAAATAATATCAACAAAGCAATTTTCAAAATGTTTTTTTTTTACTAAAATTATTTTTTAGTGAAAAAAAAAAAATAAACATGAAACCGCACTTCCACTTAAAATAAATGTCATAAAAAATACCACTCACATAACATTTGTTCATGCGATACACACGGCATTCGTTCTAAGAATAAAAGAACGCCGCACCACACACTTTATGATTTGTTGCTATTTAAACTATAAACATGCCGCTTGTGTCTTTTGTGAAGAAGTTTTAAAATTTCCGTTTGGTGAAAATTGTATTTTTTTGTACCTAAGACAAATTGAACCAATCAAATTTTACCAAGAGGTCATATGTTAGAGGCTCTCGTATGTTTAACTAAACATTTTGGGGAAAAAGTAGTTAAAGTGGTAATGGTGTGTACTTCAAAGCCAAAATGAAATTAGAAAGGACGCACATGCGTCAATCTGTAACAAAATATAAATCGAAAAGAACAATACGAAAGACACTGATGACGACGAAATGTCAGAGACGCCAGTGGAACTTAAAAAATGCCTGCTGCAATTAGTGTTGGCAGATAAGAAACATAAAAATTACAGCATAAAAATCAATTTCCGAATATTTTTAAAGAGTATATGTAGTCAATACTTACTTGAATCTAGACGGCTACGAGTGCATGTATGAGATTGTGTGTAGGCATTAGTCGTTCTTTAGTCTGACATAATGAAAAAGATGCAAGTGTGTTTGCGGTTTTGAGGGTAACCCACTTTGTCATTGCGTAAAGTACTAGTGGATGGCACAGATGGGATTTACTCCATCAATTCTGTTTCATTAAACTTAATGGATAAACAATTTTACGAATTCTTAGTACTCACTTTAAAAGTCTTTGCGTTTCATTTACTGTCGTTAACAATATACAAATAAATATTTAATTATCACATTTCATTTTTGCTTTCCTGCTTATTTCATTTATGTTACAAAGATATTGAAAAATACTTAAATACACACAAAGAAAAAAAAAAAATATTGTAATGCCAAATAATTTGAGCATTTGACGATTATGCTGTTGGGGTAAACAAAAACTTGTTGTCGTAAATGAAAGCCTTTTGTCGCAAGAAAATTTCCAACAAAAATTTTTTTACCGCAACAACATGAAAGTATTTGAAGTTTTTCAACAGCAAAATTATTTGTTGCAAATGAAATATCTTTTGTCGTTAAAGGTTTTCCTCTGAAATAAAAGCACATTTAAAATTGCTGTTGACGTAAATGATTTGCATTTGCAGGAAATAACAATTTTTGTTGCCATAAAATATTTATTTTTTAAATCAAATAATATTACTGTTGTCGTAAAAAAAATTGTATTTGAACAATGAATTTACACTTTGGGACAAAAGAAACAGACTTTTGCTACAAATGCAAAATCTTGTTGGGCACAATCCGAATGTAAATTCTATTTGAATCAAAATCAATTTCTTTTGGCACTACAGTCTTTTTTTTTGTGTGTATTGATTTGTATTCATCAGTATTTTAATAAAATTAAAAATCAATAATAATTTTGCTTTCTAGTTCGATTACGTTTAAGAAGTATTCTATTAAGAAATCTATATAAATAAAAAGTAGTGCAAATTTCCGATTCAACTAATTTAGGGTACGTTGAAGATAGTCTGTAGATAGTTTACGTGAACTTTGCACGAAACCGTCCCAGTAGTTCTGGAAATATGGCATTTAAATTTTTCTATATATTCCCATACAAGTATCAACAAAATGCCTTCCATTTTCCACATTATGATTTTTTATTGTCACTTGAGAAGTTACCAAACCATGTACAGTAATATTTTATGTGTACAATGACATTAGGAATAGGTCGAAAAGTATAATGCATATCGATAAAGGGCGTAAAATAGGGCAAAACGGGTAAAAGCTCCATCTACCCATGTCTTCTTAATTAATTATCCGATGATAGATTCAAGTCTTGAAGGAACTAAAAGCTTTAAATTTCCACATTTACGGCGTCAAATACAACAAAAAGGGTAAAAGCACCCCCTCCTATACCTTTTAATTACTTAACCGATTCTCTTGAAAATTTTATGTATTTTTTGACAAATATTTTTCTCCGGTTATTCTCCTTCGGAATTTGAACCCAACACGGCTGTGCAATGGCACACGATTGGTCGTTAAAAATGTATGAAAAACATTATCGAAGCTACCATTTTGAATGTTAAATTCCGAACTCCAATGATTCCCACAGACGTCCCAATTAATTGGCATTTGTAAGTCAATCAATAAGTCGCAAGGTTAAACGATGTCTGTTTGCGGCTTAGACTTGGACGCACCATGCAGGGACAATTATACGTGGCATTTTCTCGCGTCAGCAAGCCTTATTTGTGTTGGTTGAAGACAAACTGACAAAAAATATCGTACACGCAATTGCTCTTCGTAATGAAAATTGATTATCTCTGTTTGGTTTTCATACATCAGGATAGAAAATTCGTCACTTTTTGATTTTTAACTTTTGAATATGTAACGAACATAAATAAAGAAATGAATGGTTATTCGTCAGGTTATTATTGGTTTGATCTACCCACCATTTAAAAAAAAGAGTTAGGTATGAGGAATATATTTTTTTAATACCCCTTTCTAAATCCAAAACCTGTTTCGCGAAATTTTTTATAATATCTGAGATATTAGACATTCATATTGCCTCATATCAACTATTTTAAAGTATTTTAAGTATTGTTCTGATTTACACATGGTGGAATAAGCAGGTGGCATCGTTACGGCAACAAATACAACATTACAACAAAAATGGAAATTACATAACCGTTTACGTCAAAAAATACATTAAACAAAAATCAAAGCGTGCCGCTGAACGTGATGAAATAAATAAATTTTTAGCCAGTTTTTATATAATTATGGTCAATATCTTATCAAAATTATCAAAAACTTTAAAAAAAAAGAAATCACAGCACAAAACGTGGACTTTTTGTACACATAAACAAAACTTTGACATAAACCTAGACAAACAATGCAAGAGAAAAAAATCGTCATCTGGCGTAGTGCTGCCACCTGTTTATTTCACAATGGATTTACACGCCGCATTTGGCAATAGCACCAAATTCTTCATATAAAAACGTACAAAATAAATTTCAATCTTGCTTTGCTTCATTGCCGTAGGAAAAAAAGTAGTTTGAGCAAAAGCATCGTCGAATCAGTAGTTATACGCAAAACAACTGCTGATTTATTGCAATGTTGTGTTTATTTCATCCAATTGTTTTTGTAGCAATTGTTTTTGAAAACATCATCATGCTATGCACAAACAAAGTGCGCGTGTTGTTTTTTAATTTTTGTATTTCTGCATAGACCTAATAATTGGACCACGAGCAAAAGCAAAATAAAATGCCAACAAGAAAAAAAATAGTTTTCTAAAATATAGAAACTGGGAATTATCTCCTTTCATAGGTTACTTTATATTTTATTCAACATTTTTTATTTTTCGAATTTATTCTATGAGTTACATTTCAGTTATGTATTTTATAAAGCTTTTTTGTAATAGTTCTATTCCTTAAATTTTTAGGAATGACTTTTATACACTACCAGACTATTATATTGTATTTTCTTGTTACATTTTACATGTAAATTTTTTGTTTTCTGATTATATTGGCATCTTTAAAAGGGAATTGAAAAGAAGTTAAGCATCAAAAGATGAAACTTGTAAATTCAGACTAATAAAAATTGGTTTTAACTAGGGATGTAACGATACGCCTCTTTGCCGATGTTCAAAAAAAATATCGGTGATACCCATACCTAAATTCAAAATCAAGTAGAGTACATACTTAATTTATTATATAAGATTACAGTGTTATTAATATATAAAAATGATATTTTAAAAACCACAAATTGAATTTGAATTCATGGTAAAATTAACAAAAACAGTGTAAAATACAGTGTAGATGAGCTAGGCGATTTCGCAAATTCTTTTATAGCAAACCTGAATTGGAAAATAGTCTCGCAAATGCTGCAGAACTCACTTGAAATCTTAAGTATTTCTGCATAATAATATTTTATTTTGGGTACAAAATTTTATTGCGCCAGTAAGCAAGCGGTAATGCGCCTCTAGAAAAATTTGCTAGACCACAGCGTGGGATGGACAGATGGACCATCCTTCACGAAATTTTCTTACATCCCTAGTGTTAACTATTATGCATGTATAATGAAGATAAATATATATTGAAAATAACTATTTTATTTAATTAATAACTTTTTCGCTATGATTTAATAAGTGAATACATTTTTGGTTAACGTTCTTTATTTTTAGCAGAGTTAACTTTTCAATTTTAATTTGCAAGTGAGCATTCGATTATTCATACATAAAGATCGTACCGAATATTGAGTGATGAGGCCAGTTTTCACCTCAATATACACGCGAACAAACCAAATAGCCGTTAACGGGGCACCCAAAATGCAAGAGTAATTGTTAACCATCAAATGCACCCATCCTCATATATTTTTTACCGTATTTTTGAAAACGACAAACAAGTTGCTGTGAATGGCATTCAATACCGGGAAATGATTGCATTTTTTTAAGGAGCGATTAGAAGAACAATCCATGATTGGGGTTCCACACTGAACGTACGTGGAGACAACGAAAATTTACGTTGAACAAACGAAAAAGTTAATAATTTTCGCCCAATGAGTTTGTTCGTTGTAACAATGAATGACCGCTCTTTAAAAGATTTTATTTGTATAATATAACGAAAAAGTTCATCAAAACAACAAAAAAAAGTTAGCCAATATAATTTTCTCTAAGTTAATAATTTAATGAAAAATTTCTTTAATTCAATAAACTAATATGTTAATCTAGTAAACCTTTATGTTAATTTAACGAATCATTTTGTTTTACAAACACATAACATTCAAATTCTTATTAATGTATTAAATTTTCGAATTTCCTCTTGCAACATTATACCACCTGCACGCCCCCTCACAACTCACTACTGTTACCTCCATTAAAATTAAAAAAAACTCATTATTGAAAATATTTTCAAAAAATTTTTGCAAAGCTATTATATTTTTTTTTTGTTATTATGTTAAGTTAGTAATAATTTTTGCAAATTAAATTTTATAGCAGAACCGAACTAGTGTTTTGTCACGCTTTAAGGCTTCAAAAGCAGAAAAATTCCTTCCTGATTGACAACAAAGTGGCTCTTAAAGTTTTACAATGCTTTCTCTCAACTCTTCTCAACTCCAATTTTATTTGCCTTCCAAGATCAAAAGGCTTTAAACGTCTGCTAAATTTATGCCTTTCAGTAACTTTTAATGCTTCCGTGTCGAATCCTTTTATTTTGTATCCATTTTATAAAATGGATACACAAAATTTAAGCATTTACATGAACATATGTATGTTTATGTTTAATTATGATATTTTAAAAAATCATCGGTATAAATCTTTTTTGAGTACTTTTGGTGATTAAAAACTGATTAATCACTTGCACGCTTAAAAATCGACCAACAAATTACTCTCGCTTATGATTTAAAAGTGTTTGATTAAAAATTCAATAACAAAAACTATTAAAAAAGAGTCGAAAATGTCTCTTAACTAATAAAAAAAAAAACAAATCATATAAGACTATTTTCTGCCGACAAAAGTATCATTTATGATCAGAAAATGAGCTCATATTTTGCTATTTTAATCGCGTTGAAGAGCCAAAAAAGACTCGAAAATTATTAAAAATTTCAAAAAATGATAGCTAAGTACTTACTAATAAAATGCTTCAAGCGCTTTAACTGGTTCCATTTTTCCAATAAAGGTACTTACTTAGTACATCTTGATTATTATCGTTGGAATTTCAAAATTTGGTATGCTGACTGGTGTGTTTTCACTCGTTTGCAAAAAATCGGTTTCTGTATTCTGCAATTTAACGATTCTAACACTAAGATATCGGAGAATTTTGAAAATGCTCTACCCCGACGAAATTCTTGATTGTATTTCACACATATAGGAAATCATTTTACTAAATCTAATATAACTTTTTTGACACTTTTATTAAAATTTAGACACGACAATTCAACTAATCGTAGTGGGGAATGTAAGAAATTTTTTTTTTGTTTAAGCTTTGATATTGTTACAAGTAAAACGTTTGCTTAAAATTCTTATTCGCTTAACAGTTTTATGTTAACTACTATTCGTTTTCCCATAGAACTTAACATTAATGAAGTGTCGGGCTAATGAGAGAGTTTCAACAGTTAAAGAAATCTTCATTAAAACTTATCCCCACGCATAAAATTTACAATTTATTTGTAAACTCAACGATCTTGTACGTTGAAGTCAAACAAGTTACGTGGGGGTCATGGGTTCTAAACAATGTTAGTTTACCATTTCCTGATTTAATTCTCTTCGAACTGGTTCTTTTTAAGATATAAAAGCAAATACAAAAATGGAGTGCAAAATTAAAAATATTGGGGTATTCACGTCACAAGTTGCACCCTTGCGAAAAAGCAAAAGTGCAAAAATATAACAACAACCACACAGACAATTAGTTGTGCGTAAATAATTGTCTTTGTGGTTGTTGTTATGTTTTTGCACCTTTGCTTTTTTGCAATGTGACGTGAATACCCTTATTGTTGTGTCATTATCATAGCAATTTTTGGGAATACAAAATTTTCAAATTAACAAGATTTTGTTTGTCGTGCTTGATTTCCAATTTTTATTCTTGATAAAAACACTGAAATTTATTGTTGATAGGATAAGCTATTCCTATGCGCATTTCACTTGCTGCTTATGCCAGATCATTAGGAAACTTCATCCATAATAATTATTGGGAATATTTCCATAAAATGAATTGGGTTTTTTAAGTAAAACCACGAATTAAAAGAAAATAATTTTGTGTATGCTTTCTCCTAATTAAAGAATTTTTTTTATGATAATCTGGAAGATAATTTCATAGCATTTATATTTTTTAATATGATTTTCAGCATATCGTCGTTCGTAAATTATTGTGTTCTATAATATATGTAAAATAAACGTTTATAGAACACAATAATTTACGAACGACGATATGTCTGCCGCGGCTACGAATTGCATGGTCCCTTCGATCAGTCCAATTTTTGACTACTTTTTCCAATAAATCTGGCCTTATAACGTCAATGGTGGCTTGAATATTGACTTTCAATGCTTCAGGATTTGCTAGTTTCAAGCATCAAACACTTAAAATAATAAAAATTAATCCAGAGGCGTTAAGTCGCACAAGCGAGGGGTTGTACCAGATTAATTTTGTAATAAATCGATTGTTAAGCGCGCTGTAAATATAAAATAAAATTCGCCGTCTTGTGATTAATTTTTGGGAACAAAAATTTAGTCAGCATTGCTTAATAGCGCTCGCCGTAATGGATTGTTTCTTTCTTATTCTCTTCGGTATGCACATTTTGCTGTCATGATTATCGATCAATAACTGCACGAATTGCCAGCTCGCTAGGCCGATTATTTTGACCGTTAAATGGACGAAGTGCGGTTTGAACTTCGCGAAAAGATTTATTTTCTTTTAAAGCAAATTTACACCATTTGGTAGTGTTGCTCCAGCGTTTAACGGTTCATGATGAACGATAGGATTAAAAATTTATTATTTAAAATGAATCAAAAACGGCTTAAACTTTAACCGCCAAAATACACACACACGTAAAAGACTTTCATACAGGGTTTTAAAAAACTGAAGTCGAAACCAAAAACTGTCGAACAAAAAACGAAAAATTTATGTACAACTTTTCGCTTTTTGAGTTGATTTGACAGCGACTGTTTACATTTAATGAATCCAAATTAAAAGCAACCATTTTTTTGGCTAATGAAAAATACAGAAGTGGTAGTTAGGCAGTTTTTCACTTTGACTGCAGTTTCTTAAACGCTGCTTTCATATCTACCTCTTGACAATAGCATGCAGAATATCGGAATGTAATGGTACCACACAGTGGTCATGCAATAAAGGCAATGTGCCTTAATGACAGTGTTACCATCTGTAAAATTCAAAATTACACTAGAGATGAAGCAAAATTACCCGATCTTAATGAAATTACTTTATAAGTAAATATTTATTTATATATATTTTGCTGGTGAGGCCTCACTCCGCTTAAGTGCAAATTTATATTTTATTTTTCTCGACATTTCGTGAATTCTATGTTCACTTCTTAAGGAGACTTGTAGTGAAAAAAGAAATTTCAATTACATTAATTTTTTATACTAAAAGCTAAAACTAGTGGCGTGATCTGCTGGTTTTAATAAAAACTCTATAACCACCTAATAGCCAATTAACTTTTCATTTTATGGAAAACTTTTACAAAAAAGACAAACACAAATTCAATAAAAACTGCATACTATTTAGATTCAAATAGTGTCTTAAAATAAATAAACAAAAAAACCTTTAAAAACTTAAAAAAATATTAATAAAAAATAAAATAAAAATCTTTAGTCAACACAATTTCCGTAATTTTTTTTAGGCGACACACAGAGGGGTGAACAGTACCAAAAACGAGGATTAATTCAAAAATAAAGTAAGTTTTTCGTATAAGTATTTGGTACCATATAAAAGTAGATCAAATTCAACACGAATAACTGTAAAAATTGTGGATCTATGTTGTTTACTTTTTTTGTTATACGCTGCCAAAGTTGAATAATATTTTATAATTTGGAAATATTTGTTAAAAAGTGAAAATCAAGATATTTTAATTGCAATTTGAGAGAATTGTTCCTTGGAAAGCAATATTTTATTTAAATGGATCCATTAACTTCAGGTATTTAACTTATTTTTTTAATAAATTTTTGTAAAGAAAAATATTAAGGAAGTATTTTTAATTTTTTTTTTTAAATTGGCCAAAATAAATGATTTTTTTTTAAGGAAATGTTGATTTTCAAAATCTTTGTGAGAATACTTGCGCAAAACTTTTTATACATTCCTAAAATATGGTATTTCAACTTGCATAATCAGAAAAAAAATCTTGCCCGTTTTTGCCCCATTTGAAAATATTTGAGATTTTGTGAAACACATTAACTTGTTTTTTCCGTTTTGTTTCGTTTAAATGATTAAACTACGTCACAAAATTTCAACAAAGTCGTGACCAAATAAATCTGGCCGCTAATCTTTATGTAAAATTATCCCCTGAATCCGAATATGAAGTCAGAATTGTCAAAAGTAGAACAGTTTTTTAAATATTTCGTTATTTGTGTTTGTAAAAAAGATGATGTGACTGAAATGCAAATTTTTGAAAACTTTTAAACGGATTATGTATTTCTTTCTTTTTAGTGAAAGGCTATAAAATTTCTAAAATAACCATGGATTGCTAGTGAAGATTGGTCAATTATTATTTGGATTTATGATTTTGTTCAATTCTGCTCATATCAAGTTATTTTTTTAAACCAATGATTTAAAAATGTTAATGTTTTATTGCATGCGACATTAGATTATTTTAATATTAACATTTTGCGCCCAACAATACGTAGATTGGTACAAAATTAAAAAAGCTACAAAAGATTTAGTAAATTATGATAAAAAACTACATAATATAAATTTACCACAAACAGCACTTGATTTGCTTATTCTGCTAAATATTTCCGATGTTGATGATGATAACATGAAGATTATGATTTTGATGAAGGTAAAGACAATTATGAAGATGATATTTTAGCAATGAATGTGCCTTGTTTCAAAAAAAAAAAAAAATATATTGTTCGAAAAAATTACATTGATTTTTTTAAGTTTTTAGTTTATTTGATAAAACAAAATTAAAATTCCACTAAAATTTTACAACAAAAGTTTTTTTTATTAATCAATATACCAGAATCAAAAAAAAAAATTGTTGTCATAAATTACAGGCTTCCCTGAATTCTTAATAAAATTACTGAAAATTCAAAATATAATGTAAAGGATTCTCTTCAATTCAAAGACAGAATTAGGAATATTACATTAGATAATAATGAGAGGTTAATTTCTCTTGATGTAGTTTCATTGTTTCCTAGCATTCCAATAGACTTAGCTATAAATACAGTAGATGAAAAATGGAATATAATAAGGGAACATACGAATATGGAGAAGGACTTATTCTTACGTATTCTTAAATTTTGTATAATAGATAGTAGATATTTTCAAATAAATAATCATATATATAACCAAATGAAAGGACTTCCAATGGGTTCGCCAGCTTCTCCGATTGTAGCAGATATAGTTATGGAAAGGTTATTAGATATATGTGTTGAAAAATTAATTGTAAAACCAAAGATCTTGACAAAATATGTTGACGATTTATTTTGTATAATTTCTGAATCAGGAATAGAGCAAATGTTAGATATTTTTAACTCTTTTCATTCAGATATTCAATTTACAATTGAAAGGGAATCTAATTCAAGAATATCATATTTGGACACTTTGATAATTAGAAGAGGAAATAGGGTATTAATAGATTGGTATCAAAAACCAACATCTTCTGGTAGAATTATTAATTATTTCTCGAAACATCCAAAGAGAATAATTATTAATACAGCTAAAAATTTTATAGAAAGAGTTCTAAAAATAAGTGATTCAGAATTTCATAGAGATAATAAAAGGAAGATTTCAGGTATTTTAACTGATAACAGTTTTCCAAAACAATTAATAACAGATTTATTAATACAACATAATAATTGTAGAATAAATAACCAAAATAGTATTACAGAACAAAAGATTTATAAGTCGGTAACATATATACCTAAATTTTCAGAAAGATTAGAAAAATCAAATATATATGATAGCAAAATATACAAAATAGCTCATAAATCTTTTAACACAGTAGGTAAACTATTTACTAAAATGAAAGACAAAATAAAGAAGATGGATATGTCAAATATTGTTTATAAAATACCATGTAAGGGTAATGTTAGTGGACAGTGTAATAAGGTATATATATGTAGGTACAACAAAAAATAAACTGAAAACTAGAATAGCAGGACATAAATCAGATCAAAAATATAGAAATATATCACAAAACACAGCTTTATCAACTCATTGTGCTAATCTAAATCATTATCCAGATTTTGAAAATACAACTGTTTTAAACACAGAAAATAATTATAAACGTAGATTTATGTTAGAAATGTTACAAATTATAAAGGTTCCTACAATTTCAAGAATTAATTTTAAGTCAGACACTGAAAATGTAGCACAAAATTATAGACACTTAATTTATAAAAATAGAAACGGAAGTTAAAAAATTTATTTATATTGTAATAGATCAAGTTTGATTTGAAAAATATTTTTTTGTTTTATGAATTAAAATTTTTTAATTTGTCAGTTATTGTTAAATTTTTCATAATTTGTTAAAAATTTTATAAATTAAGAAAAAAACCCTGAAGAAGGCACTCAAGGAAGTGCCGAAATATTGGTTTTAAAATAAAACGTTAAAAGTTTTTTAAAAAACAAAAAGACCTAAAGCTCGAAAATTTAGAAATATTAAAGCAATTTATAATAACAAAATAAAATATATTCCTTTTTGTAATATTGGAAACATGTCTTCCCCAGCTTATTGCCCAGTTTAAATGCCTTTCTCAATTAACTTCGGGCTCTAAATCACTATGAACCTTTTGCAAATCTATATTAATTCATACAAATCTTTTCCTAAAAAGAAACAGTGACTTTGGTTGAGAAGACTGTGTATTTTTCAATCAACAATACTCAAAATGGTATTAATTTTATTTTTTAAATACATCTAATCTTTACCTTATTGAAATTACCCATCCTCTACCCACAACAGTAAAAATTACTCCTGATTCGGATAATAACCCACGAGGTGCCAGCACTGCTTTATGCTTGAATGCAAAAAATAATTCTGTGGCATTTTGACAAAACATCTTAAGTCGAGATAAGATAGCAAGCAAAGTTAAAAAAAAAACTCGGTGAAAAAATCTTTTTCATCAAATAATAAAATAAACCGAAATTAAAGAAACATTTCGTTTATAATACAAAATTTTAAAATCGTAAAAAATGTTTTTTACGACATTTGAAGGAAAATTCGTTTAAATAACAGCATTTTTTTCAACTTTTTAAATTTGACTTAAGATGTTCTGTCAAAAGGCCAAAGAACTGTTTTTTTTTTAATTTACATACTTTTAAATTTATTTCTGTGGCATTTTGACCAAACATCTTAAGTCAAATTTAAAAACTTGAAAAAATGTTGTAGATCATATAAAATTTTCATTTGAAAATCATTTTTGTCATTGTTTTTAAAATTTTGTATTCTTTAATTTTTTTTTATTTTATTATTTGATAAAAATGATTTTTTTACCGTGATTTTTTTAAAAACTTCTTTACTATCTTATCTCGACTGAAGATGTTTTGTCAAAATGTCACAGAATTTATTTATAACTTCAATAAAAAATGTTCAAAATATATAAATTCTTCTAGTAGTTCATTAAAGGAATTTAAGCAATGGTTGTGCATGATGATGAAAATATGGATGTATGTGTTTTTTTTTTCAAATAAAAAGAAAATATGCATATGGTAGTTATTATCTTATTTTTGCTTCAACTCCATTCATTTTCCAGTTGATTAAAATTTGTTTAACCAAATATTATTACATATATGGATTTTGTCTTTAATTATAAATTCTTATTATTATTCTTATTTTTTATTTTTAAATTTCTTTTAAAGTAATAGAATTGTTAAAAAATATAAAAACGAAGAAGAATAAAAGTCACTTGTCTACATTTTTGATGAATTCATTAGGATTGTGGTTTATTTATATGTTTGTTTCATTTAAATAAACATTTTAAAATTTAAAAAAAAAACCAACAAATTTCTTGAACATAAAAAAATAAGTACAAAAATAAAGGTATCAAATTTTAATCCATTAAAATTTCCCATAAGAAATTAAGCTAATGAAGAAAATTGAAAAAAAAAAAGAAAAAACACTTTAATCTATTATGAAAAACATTTATACCCACCATACAAATGCACACATGCCGTAACAAACAGACGCATATACAAAAAGACTCTTATAAGCGCATGGATGTACCTATGCCCACAACTTTCTGCCACAAAATGATGGAATTATGACGAGCTAATGTTTCTAATGACCTATTTTCTGTGTCAATTTTATATCCATGTTTAACAATCTAAGGAACAACAACATTAAACTAAAAATAACATTTTATTTACACACAAAAAGGGACAATTTTGTATTGGGGTGTTGGTATTAAGGGGAAAAGATTATTACATCAATGACAAAAACTTTATTCACACATACACAACAACTTGTGTAAGCATTTCAATGCCTATCCGAGCAAATGTGAATAAAGCTTTTGCTAGTTCGTACATTAAAGACTATGTAGTACTAAACAGCAATTAACGCATCCAGCGTAAAATGCTATTAATATCCGAAAAATAGTTAGAGGTTACCAGGCTGATCGCCTGTATCTCTTTAATTTCTCTGTGTGTTTCTGATTTTAAACAAACAATGCTGTGCTATGAACATAAAAGTTTTCCAAATACAGTTTATAGCCCACATACGTAGACCTAGGGTTGCCATTTTTGAAATTAGAAAAATCAGTACATCGTAAGAAAAATACCAGTACATTCGAAAAAACCAGTACACAAAGTTTGACCCAAAATTTTATTGAATTCATTAGTTTTAGAAAATTATACATTAAAAATAATTCATTTTTCTATTTTTTAAGGCAAGAACTTAACAAAATACATATAATAAAAACATCACGTCAAATTATTAAAAATAGATAGAAATAATGTCATTGATCGGCACATTTGTTGTAAATGCACAAAAAATTCAAAATTCATACAAATTATTGTCAATATAATGAGGGTATTCACGAGGTCTCCTATCTAGTCATATTGTTATAGGTTATAATTTTAAATCCACTTAAAATTTTTTGTTTTTGAATTTCAAACGAAAAAAAAGCTTTACAATAAAATAGATAGGAGACAAATTTATTATTTTAAGAAATTTTTTTATCGTCAACCCCAACAATTTTTGAGCGATTTTTAAATTATGACTTATGAAAATGTGGCTGGATAGGAGACCTTGTGAATACCCTAAATAAATTTTTTTTATTAAAAATAAAAAAATATTTGTTAAATAATTAAAAAATTTGTGGATTAAATTACCTTTACCAAACCAAAAAAACAACTGATAGAAGAGATTCAGAAAAAACAAAATAAAAAAATATCACATGAAAGCATTTTACAAAATGTGAATTGAATTCCCAGAATATTAAAATGTTATTAAAAAAAAGAATGATATAAAAATAAAAATCAACACTAGAAGTATTTATTATTTTTTTGGACATTGTTAACAATATGTATGTCTCATGCCATTTTCAGTCTTTACAAAATTATAAAATTCGTTATAACTGTACCGAAAATTAGTTTTGATTACTAATTCACCCTCCAAATTATCTATTAACAACTTGTTTCTTTCTTTTCTCCAGTGGGAAAACATTAAGCTAAAGATTCTTTCAGTATCAGCATTTGAGTTTGGGATAGAAAATATAAAATTACAAAAAAACAAATCAAAAGTAATAAGGGAAGTAAACCAGTTTTAACAAGTAAAATTATTTGAATTCAAAATTTAAAAAAACCAGTACATTTGCGTACTGATTTGGTTGCTATGCATAAACCAGTACATTGAATAAAAACCAGTACGTGTACTGGTAAAATCAGTACGAATGGCAACCCTACGTAGACCCGTAAATATTTGTCTACTATTTTGTGGCATCTTTTTTGTTTTTCATTCCATGTTGCTCAAATTTCTTATTGCATGCCAGCATTAGTGTGGACTTTAATACGGGATTTTTTGATGACTATAGGCGCCTGACTTAAAAAAATATGCTTCAAAATAAGTATTTGTTTCTTTGTATATTCTGCTCATACTTAAACATTAATATGTTTGTTTGAACATATGTGCATATGTATGTTCGTATAAAGCAAGAGTAATCATCTGCTTCATCAGCTTTGCGCATCTGTGACATAATGTGTGTTGTCTTTTGTTGTCTTGCTAGTTTTTATTGGTCATGTTAAGTTATAAGCAAGTAAGAAAGTATAGTCGGTCCAGCCCGATCATTTAATGGCCTACACTACATTATATAAAGAAATTTTTCTAGAGTGTACCCTATTTGGGAGCCATGGGGCCACCAGAACAAAATTATGTTATCTGGTTAAGACTCATGTAAAAGTTCTTCGTACCAGTTGTTATTAAGATATATTTATTAGGGTGGGTCAATTTGTTCGGGCCCAATAAAAGTGACAGAGCACATACCCAGGATGCCGAGCTTAATTCCCGGTTTGGCCATTAGTTTTTCTTTTCAATACATTCATTTTTATTGAAATTGTTAATTATAAAAAATATTATACATTTTTTTATTTTACCAGCTTGACTATGATTATTTTGACAAAAACTTCTAAACCAATTATTTATGCACAGAATTTTCTAAAAATGAGAACCGAATATAGAAAGTTGAGAAAATTTCCTTTTAAACAAGCTCTCTTTCAGCGATACAGGTTAATTGTTTACCAATTGCAATAAATATTTCCAAAAAAGTTGAATTTTTTCAGATTTCCTGAGCACCAAATTTTCAAGTCAAAAACCGGAAGCTTGATTTTGATTTAAGAAACATGGTTTTTAATCCAAATTTTTTAATATTTTTAATTAGGCTTAAGTTCATTAAATTTAATTTTCATTACATTATTTCTATGAAGAAAGGAATTTTACAACATGAAAATTAATTAAAATTGTTATTGATAATCTTTCCTTTTTGACCGTGGCCGGGATTCGAACCGCGGCCGGCAGGTTACCATGACATGTTTCGATCGCAACCACTCGAACTCCTCAGATGGATTTGCCGTTTTACACTCGCAGCCATCGACGACTGCTGACGTCAAAAGTCAAACATCAATCCTTAAACCAAATTGTATTTTAACCTTTGGTTTCTTTAGAAAAAGTTCTTATAATTTTCCGTAGATTACGAGTTTGCTATAGGCTTGGTGGGCAAAAAATTGACCCACTTTAATGTTTATCTATATGAGATTTGTTTGCCTTTATGTGAATTTAGGAAAGGGGTTTATATGGCACCTATGGTTTATTTTGGATCTACCAGCACAAGATTTTGTCATGACAAGTTGCTATCATAAAAGTTATTTTCGCCAATTTTTATATATACCAACATTTATGAGGAAGTTATGACATTGAAAACTATTTCCGGGAGTAGTATTTGAATTGGAGCAATGGTTAAATATAGACCGATTCCTAAAAAATTTGGCAAGATGATAAAAACGGCAATAAAATAAGTTTGGTCCACTGACATAGATAACACTGCGCAAAGGTTACATGGCCAGACAACCAGCCAGCTAGCTGAACGGACATCGTTAGATCGAACCAGAAGGGAATTTTGAGTCGATCGGCATACTGAAATGTGGGTCTAGCTAGGACCGTTATTATTTATTGTTACACATCAACACAAACGCAAAATACCCTCTTCACTATTGTGATGTAAGTATAAAAATACGTACATAGATAATTACCGAGGGAAGTTTTTATAATCGCAAACAATTAAAAAATATGAAAATATTGGTTTTAAACAGGGACATAACAGTTATAACCAATATTTGCAAAAATCCTGAAATAATAATTAATCACGAATTTTTAAAACCTGCTCTCTGAATAATTGTTACAAATAACCAATATTTTTTTGGTCTTTGATAACCGTTATAGTTTGTTTTTGTTTTTTTTTGGGCTTCCATAACCATTACAAAAAATTTTAATTTTTTTTGGTCTTCAGTAACCATTACAAAAGACTTTTATTTTTTTTGGTCTTCTATAACCATTATAAAAGATTTTAATTTTTTTGGTCTTCCGTAACCATTACAAAAGATTTTTATTTTTTTCGGTCTTCTATAACCACGCTACAGTTCGCAAATCTTAAGATATTTTTATAAAATTTCGCACACTGACTTATATTTGCACAAGGATGAACTTTTTTTTTCTGCTCTGAAAATTATACTCAGTGACTTACGCTGCAATTTATCTGAGCGAACATTGCGTTCATTAATGTTTGTAAAATTAAATTTTTAAAGAAATACATATGTAGATATATCTCTAAATGTTCCACTTTTTCATTTTCAAAGCTATAGTTTCATACAGTTTGTTACGTTTCAATTGGTTAATTTGGTTACTTATAATGACTATGTAAGAAAAAAAAAACAATAATAATAATAAGTAAGAAAGTTATAGTCGGTCAAGACCGACCACATAATATTATACACCTATTTGGGTCCGAAATTTGTATGGTTCCGAAGTCGACTTGGGTTCAAAATAATCGAACAAGCCTACTTAATGGTAATTTCGGTTAGGTGGCAGCCGACTTTATTCGCCAGCTCACATAGACACTGAATGTCCGTTGCGATACCACTGCGCTTCCACTCATGCGTAATAAGGTGTGTTGCATATTCTTAGAATACATGACAAGACCTACAGTTCAATGCTGAATCCAAACGGCAAGATTTGAAGTGCTTTAGAACAGAAATTACTTTCATTAGTTCGCTTAAGCCAACCGATAGTTGAGGATGTTAAGAAATAATTATTTCTTTTTGAAAAAGGTTTTTTTTTTGGTCGCTCGAGCCAGGAATCGAGTCCGGGTCCTATCGGTTTCAGAGTCCACATCTTAGCTACTACACCAACAGCAATGACTACTCAATGGTATATAAATACAATTTTAGTGCGAAATTTCTTGTATTAAAAAAAAAAAAATCGGGAAAATATGCCTTAAACTGGAGCGATTTTATTTAAACTCAGCGCCATGATTGTGTGGCATAATTGGTTTCTATTTACCAAAATCATTAAAAAAAAGTTCGTCCTTGTGCAAATATAAGTCAGTGTGCGAAATTTTATAAAAATATCTTAAGATTTGCGAACTATAGCGTGGTTATAGAAGACAGAAAAAATAAAAATCTTTTATAATGGTTATAGAAGACCAAAAGGAATAAAAATCTTTCATAATGGTTACCAAAGACCAAAAAAATTAATAATCTTTCATAACGGTTATCAAAGACCAAAAAAAATAATAATCTTTCATAATGTTTATGGCAGAACTATAATTTTCTGGGTAATTTATAATTATTATTACAGGACCAATTTTTTTTCAGTTATTTTTTCCATAACCTATTGGATATTTAAAAAATAATAACAGTTATTTCGGGTCCCTGGTTTTAAACGATATATAGTTGCATAACTCCTGGAAGGATTTTTTTTATTATTGAATCTTTCTTGTCGAAAATTACAATATGTATTCAAAGCTTAATCCTTATTGTAATTTTATTGTTATTACCAATGTAACCGCTAATTACCTGCATTCAAGTTTCAAAAAAGCCTGCTAGGCTCAAAGTTTCGGCTCTTTTTAGCCTCTGGTGACCTTCAAACTGTACCAGATCCCGAGCGAGGTTATTGTAAATTACAATTTGTAATGGCCCAAAAGTTTATCTATGTATTTGACTGAATACTTTTTAATTTCTTCCTGGATGTTAGGGATGTTAAGATCTCTGTGGGTAATGTAATTACGTTACGCGGGCGATTTGTCGTAATATCGTAGACTGTCTTCTTTGTAGCTTTTGGATGTTTGATGCGCATGCAGTACCCCATAATTGGATGCCATATGTCCATATTGGTTTATTAATAGACTTGTTTAAGAGAACTTTGTTATCTAAGGACAAATTTGAGTTTCGACCGAGGAGCCAATGTAGTTGATCCGTTATTTTCGCTGCACTATGACGAGACCAGGTCAAGCGTCTATCTTTATGAATTCCCAAGTACTCTACATGATTTTTTAGAAAAAGTACCAATTTTATCCCGTTTTTACCCCTTAAAAATTACCAATTTTATCTTAAAAAAGTATCCTATATTTAAATATGTGCCATATGCATTCTGCATACCAAATTTATCAAAAGGAGTAAAGTACCGAAGTACTAATTTTTTCCCTGATTTACCTGTTAAAAAAGTACCCAATATTTAAACCTGGGCCATATGCTATCCGCTCACCAAATTTTATCTAAGTCCATTAAGCGGTTGTCGCGTAATTGCGCCCAATCTTACAAACATCCAAATATTTAACAATTATAGAAAATATATTTATGGGATCGGATCAATTACTGAACATATTAGTTGAATACAGTGGTATTCCGGTTTAACGAATTATATATTATCAGGCCCTTCCGTTATATCGATTTTTATTAACAAGACAGTTAAGGAGGTCCATAAAAAAACGCAATAATTACATTTTTGAAGTATTTTGATTTTTTGATTGAATCCTATTATACACATTGAAATCTATATTACCTTTATTATAAAGTATTCCAATAATGGTTCAGAGCAAAATGCAATAATTACACATCTTTGCAATAAATCGCAATAAGAAATTTTAAAAAAGTCAACATTATAAATAAATTATGCTCTGGTGGTAACTCTTAGATAACTGTAAAACGTTAGGAATTTTTGTTTAGTTACTACTCTTCGCTTTTGTTAAGTTAATTAAGGAGGTATATAAATACTATGATTCGGACCAAAACGCAATAATTCCAAATTTGCTATCTAAATAACTTTAAGACAAACTGTCAGATAAAATAGTAAATTTGTGATTAATATTATTTTTTGTAGACAATAATACCTCAATAATTGTTTTTTAAAAAAATTATGTGCTACTTACTAAAATTAAATTTTGTCGTTTATCCAAAAGAATGTTATGGTGTAATTATTGCGTTTTGTTATGGACCTCCTCAATTATATTTTAATAAAACAAAAAGAATTCGTTTATTTCTATTCATAACATAAACAAAAAATTAATACTTCATATCATTTTCAATTAAATGAGTACATAGTGGAGAATAAAACTAATAATAATGAGCTTAAAAACGTAAAACATAATTATTCAAGTTATTTAAAATAATCCTTTATATTTGTCTGTTTTCGAATTGCTTTAGTCGAGCATATAATTGTGCATATTGATGACTTTGGCAGCTGATATTTATTAGATAAAGCCTTAGTCGCAGGTCTTTTTATAGTCGTCAATAATGTTTAATTTTTCTTTAAGAATTTAACGTTTTCTTTTGGGCATTTTGATGTCAACTTAACAAAAACTTCACAAAAATGACGTAAAATTTGAAACAGAACCCAGCGGGAAAATGAGGAATTGATTACATAAATAATTAAAAAAATAATGTATTATTTTTGAAAGAATAATAATGCATTCATTGGAATCGAGAAGGCAATTTTATCAGACAAAATAATTATGAATTGATTACCACGTATATGCCCACATTTGCAGAACATGGGATGAATTGTTTCCGTTCGTGAGTACTATTCGTGTTTTTCTATTACATATTTTCTTAATAAAAATCCGTTATTTTTTGCTGTTTTTATCAGCGTTTAAAAAGCTGCAGTTGAGATAGTAAAAGTCATAAGATTATGCTGTAACTTCGACATCTTCATTTGTCATTGGACAAAAATAAACTGTTGGCTTTACTTCTGATTCATTAAATGAACACAGTCGCAGTGAAGGCAAAAGCAAAACACGAAATGTTGTACACGACAAAGAACATCGGCAGTCGACATGTTCGGAAGTGTTTGGTTTGACAGACCAAAACTTTTAAAAAATCCCGTAGTTATCGAAGATGGGACGTTGTGTTTGTCTTTTTATTTTCCATATTTTTTTTAATAATACATGCGTTCATAAAAACATAAATATGTACATAAGTACATATTTATTATTTTTAAGCTTAACAAATCTTTTTAATTTTTTGAAATTAAATAAAACTGTAAATAACATCATCGCTTTCATATATATACAATGAACACAACGTCCCATCTTCGTTAACTTCGGGATTTATTAAAAGTTTTAATCTGTCAAACCAAACACTTTCTAACATGACGACTGCCAATGTTCTTTGTTGTGTACAACATTTCGTTTTTTGCTTTTGCCTTCACTGCGACTGTTTTCATTTAATTAATCAGAAGTAAAAGCAACGGTTTATTTTTGTTCAATGAAAAATCAAAAAGTGGAAGAAAAAGCAATTTTTTCATTTTGACTGTAGTTTTTTAAACCCTGGTTTTTATCTCGTCTACTAATTTTTATTATCAAGGATGAATTATTTAATTCATTCGCAGGATACATTAAAATAATTTATTACAATCCTAGGACATGGTCTGTGTTAAGAATAATGAATTCTGGAATCAAATATTATACAAGATATGTATTACTTTCTCGGTTCCTGTTTGTTCGTAACATAAGGTACTCAATGGAAAAAATATGACCTTAATTAAATCGCGAATTCGTTAAACTGAGTATACGTTAAACCGGGATACCAATGTATATCGAAAAATTCACGTAATTTAAGTAGTGATAAAAAATTTGGCCAAGGTGTTTTTGACAAGATTTATTACCAAATTGGCATATTTTTTAAAGAAATTATTGCTTGTTCTTAAATATTTACTTATGTGCCAAATAAGGGCATTTTTCCAAAAATCTTGGTGAATATAACAAAAATGTATTTTTTAAGCAAAGAATTTAAAAAAAATTGCCATGATGCACATAGTATCAGCATTAGGAAGAAGCTTACGAAATAGTTAAAACATATACATATTAAAAATTAATTTTTTTTATTTATTATTTGTTTAAAAAATGTAATTAACAAGTAAAAGTGCTATATTTGAATGTGCCGAATATACATTGGAGCTTCTTGACCGCGGGCAGGAGAGGGCGAAGATTCTCATTGGTGACAGTAGGGTAACCCGCACGATTGTTTGTAATACGTGTTTTTCCTTAAGAGCCCATCCTTTTGTGGTCGATTGGCAGGTGCAGGAAAAATTCGTTTTTTTACCGGACTGTTCGTGTGTGGAATAGCCAACACTTTCAACAATAAGTTTTGATTATGATGTTGATGTGTCAATTGATGCGAAGGCACTGTTATCAATAGTTCTTAAAGCTTTGACAAATTTTGGTCTTGACTTAAAAAATTGTGTAGTGCCATTAATACAAAAAGTTGTATCACTTGTTAAAGAAACGACATAATTTTTTAAATATAATCATCCCAAGCCAAACGCAGTTTCCACAAAATGGGTGGACCATCACGACTCAATTTTACACTTTGCAACAAGTGAACATCCTATAGTAGAAGGTTTGGAAAAAATATCTTACCATTACCATTAAATTGGGTTACAGTTATAAATTTTTTTGATTCCCAAAGCTAATCCCGCGAAGCTCTACGCTTGTCTGCAGGTAACCAGAGTCTTTGGCTGGAATCGAACCCCGGCGCTGATAGACTAGCTCACTACCAGCTAGCCTACCGGGGCACTCTGATTGGAAAGCTAGAGATACTTCATCAAAAGCCTTACATTAAGGAACTCACTTAAGGCTAGATTACACTATCTCACAAGTCTTACGTATTCCATAATACTTTGTGAGATAGAAATCTAATGAGTTTTGTTGCGACTGTCAAAAAATTGTAATTTAACATGACAGTTTGTCTTCACACCATCACACAAAGTATAAACACTCACTCACACATGAAATAAAATGCAACCCTGATCCAATGAAAAGTATTATTGTTTAGAAATTTTTCAAAAAACGATGAAGTCGTATGGGATGTCAAACTTTTTTCACACTTTGTCATATTACTTGAGTTTTTGACATGTATTAATACAAAGTATAACAGTGTAATCTAGCCTTTAGTACTTTTGAATTTATTTGCGGGATATACATTTTAAGTGTGATACTTATTGTAACACAGACGCTTAGTATCATTTACAAAAGCACGATATAGATCTTCAAAAAGGATCAAGCCTTATAAAAACTTTAATCATGTGCAATGAAGAGAAAAGAAATAAAGCCGAAGAAAAATTAAAAGCGATTTTTGAAAAAGTTCAAATTACTTGCGTTCAAATCGAGGTTCCGATCGAAAAGACAAGATTTGAAGGAAATAATCGCATACAAAATGTTGAAGATTACTACCGAGTTGTAGGTTACATTCCTCTTATTAAATTAATTTTAGAAGATATCAAAACACCTTTCCCAATAGATATCCTAAATGTTCCTAAACTTCTACCTCAAAGTGTAATCAAGTTATATACAGATACAAAACTTAAAAGCTGAAGAGCTGATTATGTTTGATAAAAGAGATAAACACCTTAACTAACATCTTAACTTGGGCCTGAACTGTTGCATTGGCAATAAACATGGAAAATATCTGAAAATCTATCAGATAACGTTGTCGATGCTTTAATAGACAGTGATGAAGATATCCACCCAAATCTAAGAAAAATATTTAAATTTTTCGTTTCAATCATCGTCAGTAATGCGAGGAGCGAAAGGTCATTTCTACCCTTCGTCAAATAAAAACATGGCTCAGGTCAACAATGACAGAAGGATCAAATCGAACAAGAGTGGGACATGATCCCTTTCGATTTTAATGAAATTTGGCTAGAAGGTTCCTTTTATCCTATAAGGAACATACATGAACGAAAAGAATTTAAAAACATTTTTTTTCAAAAGTTATGTCATATTCAAAACTTCATAATTTCGCCGAATATGCCGAATGTGTTGAGCTTATTTCTTCTATATCTCGAAAACTACTTTACGTGCGAAGATGATTTTAATGTAATTTTAAAGAGAATACTTGGGGCTACAAATAATGTATTGAAAAAAAAGTCTACGCGCTGTACCATACAAATATGGCGGTTTAATAAAATTCTTTAATATAGCCGCTGCGCTTAGGATGCTCCTAGATGGGTCAAATGTATGACCAACCCCACTTTATTATTTATTGCGGAGTTTCGGTTTTTTTTGTAATTTCAATAAACACATTTGTTTTTGAGTTACGCGAATATAATCTGTGCAATCTTCCTACGTTAAGTAGTTTTCGAGATATTGAAGAAATAAGCTCAACACATTCGGCCAATGCGGCGAAATTATGACATTTTGAATATGAAATAACATCGAAAGGGATCATGTCCCACTCTTGGTCGATTTGACATGGAATTACCCAGAAAATAGACTGTATTATCTAAATTTGCCTCACAAGGAAATCATAAATTGCTTATTTAAAAAGCATAATTTTTTTTAATTTATATTGAACTGTTTTTATATTTTATTTACCTTATTGTTGAGTTTTTTTTTGATATAATCATCATACAGTGCACTCGGGAAAACGTCAACTAATTAAAACCGCGGGTGTTGACGTTTAACAAATTGTTGACGTTTACAAATGTAAAATTTTTAAATAAAAAACATATCGATAATGTGCTTTTAAAGGTTTTTATTGATATAAACTAAAACAAAACTTAAACAAATTCAAAACGGAAACAAAAAAGTCATTCAACCTGACTAGAACTATTTTATAAAATAAGTGTGTATGTATAGAAATGTGTGTATTTTAACTGCTGCTAAATTCAAAATTTTGTTTTATTCAGAGTTGACGTTTTAGAGCTTTGTGGTTGGATTGACGTTTTAGAGTAGGCAATGTAAAAAAAAGGGATCACGTTTTGGGATGTTGACGTTTTCCCGAGTGCGCTGTATATATTATTTCTAAAAAAAATAATTAGAAATTGAAAAATTAATATTTTCATTGATAAATATTATATATGTTATATAGAACTGCATGATAATACGGATGTCATTATGATTATATGTTTTTGTTCAAATGTGGTAATACAGGGTCGCTTAATAGTAATGCTGTTCTATGTTACAAAAATGACAACTAACGGTGCGTAATATTCGCACGGGTCATCTAGCATACACATATTGTTTTAAATAAAGTTTTAAAAACAAATTTTAACTTTTTTTGTATCATAAAACAAGGCTCAAGCTGGATCCGCGCCTGCATTGCCGAATACAGCACTTTTATTTGTTTAGTACTTTTTTTAATAAACAAAATCGAAAGCTTACCCTACGATTTAACCATTTTGAACAAATTCATACAGGTCTTTTTTATTAATATAATTTAATTTTTTGTTCATGCACTATAAATACATACATAGTTTAAACATAAATTCCGTACATAACATTAATAAATTTTGTTCTTCTTTCATTTTCGATATTTTTCAATAAGCTATTTTTAATACCTCTTTTACTACAACATTAATTATTTTATTTTGCCCAAATTACTTAGTATTTATATCGTCAACTAAAATGGAAGAGGACATAGAGAAAAAATTAAAAAAAAAAGATTCATTTAACTTAAATACATAATAATCAATAAAAAAGTCGATTTTGAATTTTTTGTCAGCCTTTTCTTTTTTACGACCTTTTGAAATTAAGGTTACGATATAAATTTGTCTCGCCTACTAATTGACTGTTTAGTTTCTAAAATTAAATTTATGATTCTATCACTTTTTATACACACTTAATTTCCTGTTATGTTTATGTAGCATCTGTGCACGAGTTGAATTATATGTATTACCAAAATTACAAAAGACAAATTGGTGTCGCCCTTATGTGCGCATTTCTGGGTAAAATGAGATTGTTTCGTTGTATGCCATATACGAACAACTCGTAAAATATAATCGAGACAACTGTATATTAGTTTTCGTCTGGTTCAGGAGTATCTAATGACTTTCTGCGTTTGGTATTAAGTGACAGAATGTCTGAAACAAAATTATAAAACATTTTTATAATTGGGGAAACAAACAGTTTTACATTAAATCAATATTGGTAGAGATGCTGTTAGTGTATTAAGAAAATTAATGATACATAAATTGTTAGCTTTTGTTTGTCCTCAGTAAATCTTGGCGAATTTAGGTAAAAATTTACAGAGTAAACAAACTAATAATCCTGGTGGCAGTTAAAGAAAGTTAAAGACAGTTAAATGATACAACTTATACGAGGAATTTTTTTAATTATAATCACCCCTCTTATGTAAGTCATTGTGTATGTCGATGTCAACTTTATGTTGTTGTCATATCAACTCGACGTCTACATCACTTCGATTTTAATTTAATATTTTCTAAGAATTTTGTGTCGATGTCCACTAGTTATCGAAAATCTGGCAAAAAAAATATTATATTATATTAAATAAATAAATTAACCATCTAACTAGAACTTTTATAACTGTCGATTAAAACAGAGGCAGTTTTACTCAACGTCGGCTTAAAAAAGCTATGGAAAATACCAAGTAACAACTTAAAAAATACAATTATTGTAGTGTTGTGTCGACTTTCATAATAGGGGTGAATAACAACAAGCCAGCCGAACGGACGGACGTTAGAATGATTCAGAAGTATTTCTGAGTCGAACGGTGTGTAACACATTTTTCTATTTGGTGTATGGAATAAAAATTGCAGTCAAAATAAATAAAAATGCTTTTATTTCAAGCTCAAGGCCAGTATTGAAAATAAATTTTATTTTAATAATTGCCGATATTTCGATAAATAGCAACATAAGTATAATTTAGAACTCATACAAAAAGTAACAATCACAATAAACCACATAGCAAAAACAACAATAAAAATACATGTAAACAATAATACGTAAACTCAAAAATAAATAAGAATTTATATTGACCACGAAAAATTACTGTTTATTTCTGTTGTTCAACTAAACTTAAAAACTAAATATTGCCTACACTCGTCCCCTTGGTAATTAAATGCTTGTAGCTTTGGGAACAGCTCTCCACATCAATCTTAAAATTCATTTTTGTTGTTGGTATATTAATGCTTGCAATAAAAGCAACTTGAATTGCAGTCAAAATTTTATGAAAAAAAAATTTATTTGACTTGTACAAAAATATATTTTAAAAAACTTAAACTGCAAAGTAATGAGTTAAAAAGCTAATATAACTACTCTTCACTACTTATCTATTGGGATTTTAACCCACTATTTTAGCACGGTGATGTCATTGGAGGCAATACTTTCCACCCTCGCTGAAGGGAGTTAAATAAGTCATTACCACATTCGCTAACAAATAAGGAGTTTCATAAGTCATGACCACATTCGGTTACGTACTTCACATTGGTATCAACAAAACTGAACTTGTCAAACAAATTGTGTTTTTAATTTAATTTACATTCTAGTGAAAAATTTGACTACCCTGCATTAAGAAAATATTCATACTCAATAAACCAGAGAGCGATATGATTGCAAAAATGATATTATAAGGCAAGGTACAATTGAAATACTAGGGTATTCATTTAATCGGGCTTTCGCTTTAATCGGTTAATCGCTCGATTAGTTAACCGAGGTTTTGGTTTAATCGGTTAATAATCGGTTAATTTTAATTTTAATTTTAATGCACAAATTATTTATTATTGGAGTCTATTAGTAAAAAAACCATAATATAACGAATAAAACAATTCTTGAACAAAAACGAGCAAACAAAAAAGTAATTCATGTATATGAAAAACATGTTTTATAATTAATACATAATATTTTTATGTATTTATTAAAAAATTAACTGAGATTTTTTTTATTAATTATTTCAATAGTTTAAGATCTTATAAAATATCTTTTGGAAAAATAATTTGGTTTATATGTTTTAAGTTTATGATTCTTCTCTTTAGTTTGGATAAAACTTGACTCAGAAAAAATTCTTTCAATTATCGAAGATGTTGGAGAAATCGAAAGCAACCCATAATACAGTTTTAAGAATGATAATAACAAGATCACGCATCGCACATGTTTACAAAATTTAACTGCACTTATACGCTGATGTGACGTAGATGCGTAAAAACATTTCATTTTTAAAAGCTGAATGCGTTATCTTGGTTTCTTTGCATCATGATACAGATTATCTAATTTCTCAATGCTTTTATAGGATTTCTCTCAACATATAACATTTTCCATTATGCCATTATTTCGGCTAATTTAATTAAAGATAGTTTGTGTTACAATCGAGAGTTTCTCTTTTATTGTAAGGTCATCATCTGCCTCATCCTGGCAAAGCTCACCAGCGAACAATCTAAAAAAAATGTATTTCCGAACCCATAGTTTCTGTTTTTGTACTTTATTTTAAGAATGTATTCCTCGAATACATATACCTTTTTTATATGAGACGAAACAAAAAATTAAAAACACTAAAAAATATGTTATAATACTACAAAAAAGTAAAAAAATTTGTTACATGGGTTAATCGGTTAATCGACTGAAATTAACCGGTTTAATCGTTAATCGAAAATTGCCAATTTTAAATTAACCGATCAGTTAATCGGGTAGTAATTAATCGGTTAACCGATTAACGGCTAACCGAATGAATACCCTATTAAATACTATCGTTTATAGCCTGGTACTCTGTTCAACATTTCACGTGAAATGCTGTCAAAACCCATATGAAAAAAACTTGTGCGGAATATCTATTCTATCAACATTAGAAAGTGAATAAGTTCCGAAATGTTTCTGGCAACATTTTTTTACAGCTGCGAAATAATGTAAGCTGCATTTATTCCACGTGAAATTTTAAGCAAAAGCAAAAAGTATGAACTGATTATTAAATAAGAAATAAAAAAATAAATTAACACAACCGGTAACAGTTTTTTATCCATATTTACTTTCTTTTTTATTAAAAAGAATTATTTTTAGTAAAATACATTTGGGGTTTGTTTACATACGCAAAACAATGTTGCATACTCTGCAGGAATAAAAACGTCAAATTGTACATACTCGCATGTGAGGTAACATTGATACATGTTAAAATTTTCGTGTGAAATAATTAATGTTGCTCAACATTTTGCACAAATTTGAACAGAGTACTAGGCTTATGACACAAGATCGATATATGTATTAAATTTTAGACTATATCGTTGATTGGCTAGTGTAGTTTTTATTAAAATTTTTAATTTTAAAATACATACCAAAATCAATTAAGCTTTAAAATTTTTCATATTCAAATCTATTACAAATTGTTCTTCAATTACAAATAAAAAAAATTTTAAGAACAAATATTTTAAATCAATTTTAATTAGATGTAAATAAATACAACCTTTGATGCATTTCATTATGAATAAATTTTGTTAATCAACTTATAAACATAGTCATTAGACTGGCCCTTCGTTGTATGGGCGATTTTAAACTTGCTCCGAATCCCGCTCCCCGGGGCTCATTTTTTGAGGTCAATGGAAAAACTAATCCAGAAAAAACTTCAGCTCATTTGAAGAATTTTTGAGCTATCCCTGGCCCTTCAAAGTTTTGAATTTTTGGTATTTTTGCCAAAATTTTCCGTTGTAAACACCCTAGTGTATAAATTATAAACCCAAATACAAAATTGTTTTTTTCCTACAAAGATGTATCTATTACCTTTCCATAATGCCCAAATTCTCTAAATTCTGATTAAAAACAACGACAATATAGGGGTTTATATACAGATTTATTGTAAGTAATGAATAAATTAAAAGCAACACGTTACAATCTGAGACCTTGCATTTATCGAGAGCAGACACAATTCTTTCATTGATAAAATTAAATATGCCTCTTTTAGAAGATGGCAATGTATTCACAGCAAAGTCCACATCCATTTCGGAGTCGGTTTCAACAAGTTCGTTTATTTCAATAGTAGTATCATTTGAATCGATATCATCAAGATTACTTGTATCTGAAATAGATGCCAACTGTTCCTCCTCCCTTCTTCTCCGCTCTGCTTCAGCTTGTATGCGATCCAATCTTGCCTTCTCGTTTCGCATGGCGACTGTATCAATGCCTAATATGACGCCATGCCGACCATTTCTTTGATTTATTAAAAATTGCTTGTCGGCTTTGTTAGTCATAACGTCCATGGCATTTGCTGCTGCGATATCGAACAATTCTTCCAACTTCTTTAGAAATGCCTTTTCACTCTTCTTATGTGCTGCACTTTCGCGGCTTCTATGTTTAAATAATTTATGCCACTTACCATGCAACAATAACAATTTGTCAATGCACTTATCTTTGCGTTGTGTTGGAATGTAAGCTTTATCCCAAAAACCGCACGCCTCATTTACAACTATAGCTGCACTAGCACGCAACGAAAGTCTTTGGTCGTTATAGATACTGAATAAAAGCGATAAAACTTGCCCTTTGGATGGTAACTTAGCGCCTAATATTTGTGTACAAGGTTCACCGATTAAATAAACACGAGTTTTAGAACGAGTTGAAAACATTTTGAATAAAACTGTGCTGTTCAAAATAACGTAACAGCTGTACACTGCTATTGTGAATGAACATTAGAGTGGTGCAAATAAATGAAAATGATTTCTGAAGCCACGAATGGCCTTATTTTTTCCTTTGGATATGAAAATACCTCTTGTGAAATCTGGAGCCGATTGAATAAAGAAAAGTCGGCGCGGAAATCGATTGAAAATTGGATTTGAAAATACATGTCAAAAAAATGACTTTTTTAAGAAATATTTGGGTCATTTTGACCCCAAGTGCATAAAAGGATTAATTTTGAATTTTTTGTCTTTAGATATTTATAACTAACAATATTTTATAGTTAAGTCAAATTTAACTTATATATGAAGATAAACCAAGTAATTTCGTTATAAATTGATACTTAATCAAAAAAAGATAATCTTAAATAACAATTTTTTCTAAAAAAATTTTAAAAATTTCCGTTTTCCGCGCCGACTACTCTGTTATGAAATCTGCATCAAATTTCATACTATTATTTTTATATTCAAAGGAAAAAAATAAGCCCATTTGTGGGCTTTAGAACTCATTTTGAAAAATGGCCATACAAACGTGAACGACTCTAATGAACATATATAAATAGACAATTCACAATGAAATAAGGTACGTTCACGTTGACTATAACAGCAATATCTTTGTCATTTTTAATCCGAATTTGGGAGAGAGATTTTGGGCATTTTGGAAAGGTAATAAAAGCGTCTTTGTAGGAAAAAAACCATTTTATATTTGGGTTTATAGTTTATACACTAGGGTGTTTACAACGGAAAATTTTGGCAAAAATACCAAAAATTCAAAACTTTGAAGGGCCAGGGATAGCTCAAAAATTCATCAAATGAGCTGAAATTTTTTCTGGATTAGTTCTTCCATTAACCTCAAAAAATGAGCCCCGGGGAGCGGGATTCGGAGCAACTTCAAAAATAAGGGCCGGTCTAATAGTCATATCTCAAAAAATCAAAAATTTGAAGTTACTTAAGCAAAAGTGTTCCTTCTTACCTTTTTTACATGTAAGAAAAAATTATTAATAAATCTTAAACTGAGCCGAAGTTATATCAAAATTTATTTTTTTAAATCTGTATATAAAGGTACATTTTGAAAACTTTAATCGCATTTTGCCAAGTTCGATTTTATTTCTGAGATATGACTATGTTGCAACAAAGGAGCGATATGTCAGCCTTCTATGTAATGCAGATGGTGTGAAGTAGGCATTAAAAAGTGAGTTGTTCAGTAATTGCAAGTCATTACCAAGTTTTTTTTTGTATGTCTATTTCGTAGTAAGATTGTGGTAAAAAGTGATGCAAAAAATCAAAAATTCTTTCGTTTAGTAAAAAAGTGCCTTTTTAATCTCATTTTTAGTAAAATTTTTAATTAAAACTTCGCGATTTTTGCGTAAATTGTTATACCTCTCACCAGTAATGCCAGGAGAAATTTCAAAAAATTCCTACGTGACTAAGAAAAAAATCCCTTTTTTCCCTGCAACCAAAAAATTTTCGCTACACTATTCCCTACGTTAAAAATTAATTGTTTTTAGAAACAGGGCTAACAAATATGTGCTGAGCCAGCATTTACATATAAAAATAAGCGTTTTGTAAGCGTTCAAATGTAAGCAAAACACTTATAAAACGCTGCTGTGACCTTTACAAAAGACATCAAAGCAAGCGTTTTATAATCGAAACGCACCCAACTTTATAAGCGTTAAAAAGACGATTGCAAAACATGTTTTTTAAGTAACGTTATTACACGTTTTCTAAATGCTTAAAAAACACGTTTTGAAAATGCTTAAAAAACACGTATTTTTAATGAAATTAGTAAGCGTTTTAAACATTTACATTGTTTTGGATATGTTTTTTTTATTGATACATTTAAAAAATCATTTTTAATATACAATTTTTGTTATTAATAGAAAAATATTAAACTAAAATATAAAAAAAAGGAACTTCATTGTTGTTTCATTTAAAAAATCATTAATACTTAGTATTTTAGTTTACCATTTTGTTGTTTTGATTTTTAATCATTTATAACATAAAATTTTTTTTCTTAAAAGAAAAATATTAAATTGAAATATAAAATAGGAACTTCATTGCTGTTTCATTTAAAAAATCACTAATACTTGGTAGTTAAGTTTACTTTTTTGTTGTTTTAATTTTAATACGATTTTTTGCGTACTGGAAATATGACTTAGAGGCAAACACAAAGTCCTCTTCCTTGCCTCCATTATATAGTATATATAGTATAGTTTTCTCAAAATTGAGGAGGTCTTCAATATTAGCAAACGGCTTGCTTGGTATAATAGTAGCGTTATAATGTGATACCGCTTTTTTAAGTTCAATGATTTCTTTGCGCATCCCCTCAACATTTTCTGTTAGGCGCAGCAATATTAGCTTATTTTTTTCCTCCACCTTTTCAACAGCCTTTTGACATGCGTCGCTGATTAATGATTGAATTGCTGCCGAAAAAAATATAAAACAAATATGAGAAAAGTGTTGCGGTGTTAAGTTAAAAATAAATATCTTACCAGACGACCATGCACTATCCAAAGAAGTTGTTGTTGAGCTTGTACTTGGTTGCATCACATAAATAGTTTGTGAGGATGCGATATCATCATTAATGGGGTCGGCGATGTAATTGAAATTGTTCTGCGGCATGATCTGCTATGAGTGGCACAAATATATAAGACGATCTGGTGTAGAAGCATATAACTTTTGATGTTACTTCGTCAAGCGTATGGTGATCTAGTGTTTCGTTCAAACTAAGATTTTCGGCACGGTAAATATTAAAAAGCGATGATTGAAGCGGCTTATCATATAAGTTATGCAAGGCTTGTACCCTTAGCCCGTGAAGTACAAATTCGTTATCAGCAGATCTTAATATGGAAATAAGTTTGAAAATTAATTTTTGTACTAAATAAAAGTTGTCAGGTGCAATAGATGATAAATAAAAGTTTTTAGTTTTAACAAATTTATAAGTGCCATCACTTTGTACTGCGGATTTTTTAGAATCAATATGTGTATGATGATTTCCATGCACACTCTGCTCAACTAGTCTGTTGTAAATTTGGGACGGAACATTATTATTTTTCTTCACTAGTTTCTTAATTTTTCCTAATTTATTTTCAAACTTGAAAGCACTGGTTGTCTCTAGTGATCCAAAGTGCATGGAATCTCTGGCCAAATGACTCAAACAGTGGCAATTATATGTTAACATTAAATCATCATATAAAACAGGAACTCTGAGTAAGAAATCCTTTATCAGTTCCTCTGCGCATTTGTTATTTTGAACACAATCTTCAGCATTGAGGAGAATTCGCATTGCAAGACTAAGTTGCAAAAAATGAATGTACCTCTCTTCGCTCAATATGTCCTTTAGCACAACCTGGCCTGTATACAAAAGGAACTGACGGAATTCCGTTGCTTTGAAGCGGTCTATCTCTTTTAAATCCCGTGGTTTCCTACAAAAGTCTCTTGGTATGTAACGCGCAATGGATTGAAATTCTGTGTTTAGTTTTCGAATATCATTTTGTTGCAAAGAATAATTGCGATTTTTAACTTTTATCCAGGATCCAAGCAAAGCCTTCATTACACCCAAACACACCACGTGCATGTAATCTAGAGCGAATACTTGGATCATGTCTATTGGAAATTTTTCAATCTCCAAAGAACTTTGCTGATTGTGATGGCTGGCATCAGTTCTTTGCCGAAAATTTAGATTTGTGCGCAAAGGATGGTTTTGATAATGGAATATCATACGATTCTCTTTCCGTTCGCCCCTCTGAATGCACTTTGTGCAGCAACTGTAACCAGCGTGTCCTTTGACTCCAAGCATAAGTGCCCTAGCTGGTGCATCCAGAATAAATGCTCGACATTTTATTACAAAAGTTTTGTTTTCGTATGAGAATCCGTTTTGGAGAAGATCGTTCAACTCATCGACAAATTGTGCCAGAAACTTATTCACATCATTGGGATGAGACCGTCCACAAAAAATAGCAACAACGAAAACTGAATCCGACCCATTTACATTCACTAAAATAGGCCACACGCTCTTCAGCGAACTTTTCGAAATTGGTAACCCATCGATGTTAAAGTTCAATTCTAAAATATTTGAACGCACTTTATATTCCCGCAAAAAATCTGTCAAACAGTCTTTCAAGCCATAATGGGCATATTCTCTACCTGCTAACGAGACAGTTGGAGCATCAGTCGGCGTACGTTTTAGCGTTCTGATATCTTTTGGTAGGCCTTCAATTTTGTCGCTTAATAAGTCCAATAATTTATTAGCATGCACATTGGACACATTGCTCCCTACAAACCATGCAGCTAAACGTTTATTGAAATCAATAACCGCGTCGTCCGAAGAGTTCTCACTTTCATCAGAATAATAATTCTCGTGTTCAGAAATATAATCTTCGTTTGGCAACAAGGAATCTAAATTATTTTGTCCTTCAGGCACAACCTCCAGTTCCACGAATTCACCCTGGGTACTTACAGAACTTGCAGCCGCACCGTTCCATAGATGCTCAAAAATTTCGGTGCTGCTGCGCACAACACTTTTCTTCTTTTTTGCTGCAGACATTAAATAAGTAGATAATTACCTTTTTTAATAGTAAATGCTAATTAAAAGTATCAAACGCACTTAATTTAACAACAATTTAACACTATTTATTAACACAACTTTTAGCACAATTTTTAACGCCGAAAATGACACGTTTTGCTGAAATTTATGAAACACTTGCATTTGCAAGCAAATTACCAAAACATTCGCAAAACACTTGCATTTGCAAGCAAATTACCAAAAACATTCGCAAAACACTTGCATTAGCAAGCAAATTGTCAACGAAGTTCGCAAAACACTTGCATTTGCAAGCAAATTACCAAAAACATTCGCAAAACACTTGCATTAGCAAGCATATTGTTAACGACATTCGCAAAACTCTTATTTATGCAAGCTTGCTGCAATCTTAATTTACAAAACGCTTGCCAATATGTTTGATGGGTGCCTATTATATTAACAGTTTGTAAATATTGAAATAAAAGCGTTCATTAACAACAAGAAGCACCCAAAATAAATATGTATGTAAATGCCATACACGCAAATATAAAAATTCAATTTCAAAATAATAAATATACTTTTTTTTCTTTTTGGCAGAAATGAAAAAACATAGTCAAACTTCGTCTTTGGTTTTCTACTTCCTCGTCTTCTGTCCGTTTTGAAGTGCTTAATCTTTTTCAAAAATAATTATTTTAAAAAATTTTTAGTAAACTTGGTACCAAATAAGATTGAGGACTCTGTAAAATTTTAATAAAATATTTTATTCAGTTCCCCTGAACTAAAATATAATAAAACTGTTCTTTTAAAAATATATCCTTCCTTATCCTTAAAAGTTTTCATTAGACATTATTTGAAAATTCAAAGTTTTATTGTTTTATTTCTCTTAGTTTAGAAGGTGTTATTGTTTTTTTTACAAATTAATATCTATGTAGATATTCGCTTTTAATATTCGCATACGTTTTAGCGATTGTGAGTGCGAATGCAATTAGCAAAAATAAGGGAATAGTTCGCAAATGCGAACGAAAATAATCGTCGCCCCAGAATTATGTTTTAGGGGGCGAACAATATTTGGGTACATTATTTTGGCAATTGTTGAAGAATGCTAGGCTGTAAGGACTCATAGCATAGGGTTTCTGTTAAAAAATACTACATTTGTACTTTAGTGGTATTGTATATGAAAAATTTTAATATCTAAATGGTCAATATATTGAAAATGAGATAATATTTTCAAAATTCCCTATTTTTGTCTTAAAACAAAAAATCTGTCCTTTTTTCCCTACGCTTGAAATTTTCCGAAAAAATCCCTACAAAAAGGGAAAATTCCCTACTATTGGCATAACTGCCCCTCACCACATGTGCATGTCAGTTTGTCATTCCGTTTCTTAAATATTGATCTTAGACCCAGTAGAGTAAATTTATTGTGGGTCCTTATAAGTAGCGAAGTTGATTTAACGATGTCCGTCTGTCTGTTGAAATGGGTTTTCCGAAGATTCCAGATATGATTGGGGCTTGTTATATATTACACCGCAAGTAATACGGTTTGTATAAACGTTGTATAAGTTGTTTTTTTTTATACTTAGCAAATATATGCATACATGTACAGCAAGTGGTTGTATTTGTATAACTTCCTGTTTTAATCGTACCATGGTGAAGGATATAAAAGATTCGGCATAGTCTATTATACACTCTTATTTGTTACATCCCGTTTTTATTATAAATTTTCAGTTAGAATCTTACACTCTTGGCGTTAATTTTTTCTTTTACAGCATTTGGGGGAGTCATTTGCAAAAAATGTAGAATCGAGTAGCTTGTTATACTTTTTCTATTACGCTGAAAGAATTTTTTTCGCAATACCAATGAATTTTGACATTAATCCCATGGAAAATTGCATTAAAAAGGAACCTATGCAGCGCTTCGTTGGATCAATGAAACCTGTTTCATTAAAATGTATTTAATGAAACATTACATTAGATCTTTGAATATTATTCATCGGATGAATACTCTCAATAAAGTAAAAAAATTTTTTTTATTTATTTTTGTTCTTTTATTTAATTTTTTTTTTTTTTTTATTTTTTTTTTGTCTCGGTGCTGATAGACTAGCTCACTACCAGCTAGCCTACCGGGGCAGTGTAGTTTTTGGATAAAAAACTACATTTTTTACTCAATTAAGAGCGTAAATATGAGATTAAATTGTCCATAACAACAATAATAAAGTTGATTGAAAGTGATTGAAAGTGATTGAAAGTTTTTGTATCATTACTATAAAGACATTTTTATTGTCATAATGAAATTTAAATTTATGAAGGCAATTATTGAAATATGTTGCTTCTATAAAAAAATTTTTGATTTCATAAATTTAATGGAATATAACATTAGATGTATGAAATAATTAAATCATACATTTTTTAATTAACAATTAAACTTTTTTTAAGAAAACTATAATTGTGTATTAATTTATGAATATAGTTATGTTTGTATCTTGTTTTTTTATGTTCCCAATTAAAATTTTTTGTTTAACTTGGACAAACTTAAATTTTCATATATCCAATGAAAATTTTTAACGTAATTTCGAAATCCAATGAAGCGATTTTAAGGAAAAGACTTCATTATAACTATGAAATTTCATTTAGACAATTAAAATTTTCATTTAACCAATGAAAATTTTTTTATGAAAATGATTCATTAAATATATGAAGCATTTTTCTTTCAGTGTACTATGAAAAATTTATTAAAAATAAATTTGACACCTTCGTTAGCAGGTTCTGGATAGGGATGTAACGAATACCGATATTCCGTATTTGCCGATATATCGGTATTGGCGATATTTAACTGGCGATACGAAGATATTTTTTTTTTATAATTTTTCCTAACAAATAATTAAATTTGCAATGCTTATTTTTTGCATTAGAGCAATAACCCATTCAAAAGCATAGCATAAAATCAAACAGAATACCAAAAAGATTCTTTTAATACTTAAGCTGGTGGTCCACACTAGAGGATCAAATTATTTGACTTTTGGTTTTGTTCGAGTAAAGGCTCAGTTAGTTTTTACTTTCTGTTCTGTTCCGTGCCGTTCTGTTACGAAATTGTAATAGTTACTTTTTCTGTAGAAACTTATCAGCCATTTATGACAAATTTATTAGTTTTGCACTGTCCATTGTTTTATTTCAATAACTTTAATGCACATAAATTTGAAGAAATTAAATTTTATGAATTCTTAAAATCAAAAAATAGTTTATTTCAATATAAAAAAGTATTTTTTAATATTTATTTTGCTGTCACTTACAATTACTTAACAAGTTTTTGATTTTAACAAACTGAACCGCAACAGAACAGAAAAACTAATCAATTTCACAGGTATTTTAACCCATTAACGCCCAAGAAGAAACTGCTAGTAAAAACTTATTTTTTTTGTTATTTATTTCTTAAGTGTGACTAGAATAAAAGGAATTCATTGAAAAAATTTTAAATTTTTTGCTGGTTTTTGAGAAAAATGGGTGTCCCCACATGGGGACAATGGGCATTTTAGCTATACAATTTACCAAACTAATTTCGCTCTACACAAAGTATTTTTGTGCATATTTCACATCTCCGTCGGGACTTACAACGTCAAACAACACATTGCAACTGATTTGCTATCCTTTCTGGATTATGGTTATAGTTTTAACGATCAGCATCAGCTACTGCAGCACAAGTTAAACGTTTTCTAGAAATTTAAGGCTGCAAAGAGGCCCTAGTAATATTTGTTTAAAACGACAATTGGTCAATAGAAGTTGTATTATCAGCTCTATTTAACAAAACCTATAAAACCGCAAAGCGTTACTTATTGACAAATCAACAAGAAACGTAAAAATGAACCACCAACGCTTTATTGATAAAATGGATTGGTCGAAACCTTGCAATCCCTGGTTGTGTCGAAGCGACTTCAGAGTTGTTTTAGTTTATTTTTCCGATACAAATAACCATTGTATAGCTAAGTCGGCATTTCCTTTTCGAGTCGTGCACCATATCTTCACGTTCCTAAGGATACCCGGATATTTCTACCTTGTTACTTTTTTTTTAAAAAACTTAAAAGTGGCTCATCGTTACTGTCATTCCAATCTAAACTAAAATCATCATTTTTTTTAAAACACACAATCTTCATTTTCCGGCACATCGTTCGACATAAAATATATGGGGAAAAACAAAACTTTCAGGGAAAAAACTCTTCACTTTCTTCACGATAGGGGTGAATAAGTCTTATACATTTCCTTCATCTACATCACTTATAAAAGCGGCATCAGGTGGCACAACTAAAATATTATATTCAGTATCAACGTCATCGTTTTCCTTTTTGTACTTAACAGCCTCGTGAAGTCGCAAAAAATCATTTTGGCCTCTAAAAATATTGAGATAAGTCACAGTCCTCATATTGAAAAATCTAAAAAATAAATTTTTTTTTATTTGTAACGCCCATTGTCCCCAAATGGGGACAGCTATACAAAATCATACCTTCCAATAAAATGTTAAAATTTTTCTTTTACTAAATGATTTTAAAATCATCAATACCCTTCTCAGATAACAAATAATTTGTATTTTTTTTATTTTAAGCCACTTAGCACAAAAAATAACAAATTTTAAATGTACAAAGTAAACCAAATTTAAATCTGTAAATAAAAGTTTTAAAAACCACATTTGTATTTTCTACGGTACTTTGTACGCTTTGTCACAATTTGATTAAGGCCTTTAGATGAGATATAAGTTTTTACATCGAGAGACATAAAGGGTTTTCCTAGCGTTTCCATCAGTTGAACAAGTGTCCTCATATGGGGACAGTGGGCGGTAATGGGTTAATAACAAAAACAAATCAGCTGATTCGTAACAGAACAGAAAGTAAAGACTAACTGAGCCTTAAGATATTATTCGATTTTTGAATTTTAAATTTGCTCGAATTGATACATTTATTAAAGGGTGTTTTTTTAAGCTAGATAGAACTTTAAATTGTAAAAAGTAACACAAAAAATTAAATTTTGATGAAATATTTTTTTTCATCGTTTCAGTATACTCTGACAAATCATCATGAATAGACTCACGCTTGAACAACGCTACGAAATTATCCAAATTTACTTTGAAAATCAGTCGTCGATTCGCGCAACTTATATCGCAAAATTGTGTTCAGCGATGAGGCGCATTTTTGGCTTAACGGGTTTGCAAAATTGCCGCATATGGAGCGAGACCAATCCACAAGAGATCCTACAGACTCCATTACATCCAGAAAAATGCACCGTTTGGTGCGGTTTTCACGCTGGTGGCATCATCGGACCTTATTTCTTCAAAAATGAGGCCGGAGCTCGCGTTACGGTCAATGGAGATCGTTACCGCACCATGATCAATGATTTTTTGTTTGAAAATATGGATGACATTGATCCGGAGGAGATGTGGTTTCAACAGGATGGCGCTACGTGCCATACGGCGAACGCAACCATCGACTTATTGAAATCAAAATTTGGCGATAAGTTGATTTCGAGAAATGGACCTGTCAATTGGCCTCCAAGGTCGTGCGATTTGACACCTCTCGATTATTTCCTGTGGGGCTACGTGAATTCACTGGTTTATGCTGATAAACCAGCAACAATTGACGCCTTGGAGGCCAGCATTGTTCGTGTTATTTGTGACATACGGCTAGCAGTGCTCGAAAAAGTGGCCCAAAATTGGACGTCCAGAATGCGCTTCGTCAAGAACAGCCGCGGTGCCCATATGCCCGAAATCATTTTCAAATGTTAATGTCACGTATTGATCTTTCGAATAAAATTTTGATTACAATTTAATTTTGTGTTGTATATTTCTATCGGGCTTAAAAAAACACCCTTTATATTAATAAACACAAAAAAATAATAATACAAGCATGTTGTTTAACAATTTTTTTTTTATGTAAGGTTTTATTAAAACAAAATGTTCCTTTTTTGTTCCTAAATTCACACAATATTTAAAGTCTCAGCGCCTCTAGGGCATTAAAGAGACATATGGGTAATTCCATGTCAAAACGACCAAGAGTGGGACACGACCCTTTCCGCTTTAATGAAATTTGGTGAGAAGGTTCCTTTTATCTTATAAGGAACACATCTGAACGAAAAAAAAACGCATTTAGGAGCATCCTACGCGCTGTACCATGCTGCATGGTTTAATAAAATTCTTTAATTTGGCCCGTGCAGCGCGTAGGATGCTCCTAGATGGGTCAAATGTATGACCAACCCCACTTTATTACTTATTGCGAAATTTCGGTTTTTTTGTAATTTCAATAAACTAAACCGTTTTTGAGTTACGCGAATATAATCTGTGCAACCTCCTCCATTTTCGAAATAACGAATTAGGTTAAAACGCTTAGTGCCCGGCTTGTCTGTTTTTTTGTAACTAGCACAGTGTACTTATTGCTCAAAATTACAATATTAAAATTCTTTTTTAAGATTTTAAAGGTTATGAAAGAAATAAAATCATATCTTAAAAAAAACCCATCCTTCAAAGTTTCAGGATTTTTAAAGAACAGTTTTAAATTTTTTTTAAAAAAAAATTCAACCAAATAAAAAATAGGTGTTGACTTAGTCCGTTTTTAAAATGACATAAAAATCATCTTCGTATGTAAAGTAGTTTTCGAGATATTGAAGAAATATGCTCAACACATTCGGCTAATTCGGCGATATTATGAACTTTTGAATATGACATAACTTTTGAAAGAAAAATTTAAAAAATTTTTTTCGTTTAAATATGTTCCTTATAAGATAAAAGGAACCTTCTCACCAAATTTCATTAAAATTTTATACTTTAAAGCGTTGCATTGGAAATATAAAATGATAGCTATTACTATTGATCAAATTGGTTCCAGAGTCGGTAATCATGACATGCTTTGTATATTGACGCTCAAAGCCTGTACTCTGATGTAGAGCTATATGTATCTCTGAAACGTGGTTGACGGACGCTCATAATCCGGTATGTGATGAAAAACGATCGTTTTCAAAATTATCGTTTTAATCAGGTGTGATGAATTACGACCGGTTTTAAAATCCATTTCTGAAGTAAAGTCTTAACTTTTTGGTGAAAAAACAGTTCAATTAACATATAAAATAAGAAGTTTAAAAAAACATATACAGGAAAACGGACAAAAATTTATTATAAATCATTTTTTAAAGATACTGAAAGCGATATTATCGTTTTTAATATTGTATTGTTTTCAAAATCGTTTTTCATCACATACCTGATTGACATACTTGTGGAATTGATGAATTACACAGTGCAACAAAATTGGGGTCATCGCCGACAGCCTCAACACTTAAAAGGTTAAATGAAAGAAGACTACTACTACACAGAAAAAATTATTGCTGAATTATTTTCAAACAAACGCTTGTTTGAAATTTTTTTTAATTTCTACAAATTTTTTTACTGATTCAATTAATATTTTTGTTTGATTTTTAGTTTAACCAACGGAAATGTTGACAACTATTCAAAAATTTAATAAACGCGTTATTGGTTTCAAGTTTTCATAATTTTGTATGAAATATTTAACGCTCTTTAATGTTGTCGTTTTTTGCATTTATTTTATTTGATCGTAAGCAACACTTCTTTATGTAAAATATAAAAACAACAACAAAAAACACATACAATCTATTTTTGGACGCTTTAAAGAAGTACAACAATAAGAAAGATGATAAAATAGCGTGGCGAGGTTTTTAGTAAAAAAAAGACAAAAACAATACATATTAGGTAAAAAAACCTTTTACACTTTTTAAACAACAACAACATTAGAAAAAAAAAATAAATTTTTGGTTGGTTTCAAAGTTGGTAAAAAAGAATGAAAAACAAAATCCCGTTTTCAATTTTTTAAAAATGTTAAGTTAAATAGGTACCTACATCAAATACAAAAATAAAATGATGACGAAAAACATGTCGAGTCGGTCTGCTGCCAAGGAAAGGATACAGAAACAGTGAGTGAAGAAGAAAAACATTGTGTGCATAAACAAGACAAAAAAATGTGTCTCAAAGCCAGCCGCGCCTCTCTGCTCTGCCATCATCTACTTCAACAGTGCTTGCTTGTGTGCGCGTCATTGCTTGTGCAAAAACTTTTTTGTTTGATTCAGCAAAATTATTTGTTTGAAATTTGTATGATTTTCAGTAAACTATTTTTTTGATTCAGTTAAATTATTTGTTTGAAAAAATCAGGGTTTTTTTTCAATAAACGAAATGCAAATAAATTGTTTGAATATGCAAATTTGTTTGTAGGACCGATTTCAGACAAAAAATGTTTTGATTCTACAAATTTTTTGTTTGAATTGGAAAAATAATTTTTTCTGTGTAGAGCAAATCTGCCAAAGGGTTTTGCAAAGTTATTTCGGGTTCCCGAAATATGGGCCCCTAAAGTTTTTGAATTTTTGGAAAAGGCGTTTGGTATAAGTAAAAAAAAAATATACTAAATGTACTTCTGAGCTATAAGACTATTTCAGATGTCTTCACTAGATTTTTTTCTTTTATGTTTGAAGTACTTAAGTAATCAATAGCAAAAAAAATATTCATGTTCTTTTAATAATTTAACCAGCCACAAATTAGTAAAATCAAATAAGATGAAAAACAAACAAATATGAAAGATTACATAAAATAATTTGTTTGTATTTTCTGAAAATGTTCGTGTTATAAAAAGTATTTGATCGAGTACCGATAAAACAAATTAAGTAGTCAAAAGTGTAAACATTTTCAACACTTTAATTATTTTGCCTTCAGCTGTTGCATTTTTTTTTACGAATTTTTACAAATTTTGCGTTCGCGTACTTTTCTGGACTACTACTTTTTGTGAGAGCAAATTTTTCAGTTTACTCATTTACAGCATTTAACTGTAAAAGTACTCAAACGCACCTAATATTTCATGCAAGCTTTTTCGCACCTTTAATGCAGGAAAAAGTGTTGAGTACATACTATTGGAGTTAAATTCGTGCGGTGAGAAATTGCTACTAGGATGTGTAAACAGACCCAGTAATAACATTAGATTGGAAAAGCCATCTTTTGCCTACACAAATATTATATTATCTGAGTTCCGGATCAAATCTTTTTACAGTAATGACAGCTCTCAACTTATTTTCAGCAAATAGCTTTAGAGCCACACATTTTACAGCAACGAATGTTTTATTGGACCTTTTCTTGGTTGCTGATACTTAATTGAAAAATAATACATTATGATCAGTTGGCAGCACAAGTTTTGTCTAAGCAAGAACTTTTTTATTGTCTTATAAATTTAAAGTTGTACATCAAGTAAATACATTTGCCCTTACTTGGTGGCCACACGATCAAGTTTTGCCTTTCAATTCCATTCAATTTACTCAACTCTCTCATTTTTTTACTAACACACTCACACTTTTTAAATTGACCACGAGATGGCTTTCAATTTCACCTTTCCATTTGTTTGACAATTTACTTTCAATTTAACAGCTGAGTACATGTTTGTCTTTATAAATTGTTTTTTTTTATGGCATCTTGAAAGTAAATTGAGTGCCACCTACGTCACACCTCTCAATTTTTGTAAATTTTGACAAGCAGTATATGTAAAAGACTATCAAGAACAACTTGATCGTGTGGCCGCAGGGTTAGGGATTATAGCCATACAGTGTTGCCAAAACTTGGTGACCAAAAATGGCTAAATTTACGGAAAAAAATGGCTAAAAAATGGCTAAAAATGGGCTAAAAAATGGCTAAAAGCTTTTTTATATAAAACACATTAAAATTCAATAACAAAACAGAAATAATTCATTTAAAGTTGTTTACGATGAAATTGTAAGTTAAGATCAACTTGATAAATAAGAATAAACGTAAATTAATATTTTGAATGATATTTAAAAAATTAAATCATCGATAAATTTGTTATTGTTCATCTCATAGGAATTAAATAATTTAAACGTAAATCATAATCACGACAATATTTACCCTACCTTTTGAGTCCAGATCTACAATAAAATACAAGTAAGAAAGTATAGTCGGTCAACCCCAACTATAAGTAGGGTATCATATTCAAATTAGAACCTTTGTACCAAATTTTATCAAATAATCTCCAAAATTGCGACCTGTTGCACAAGGTTTACATGGACAGCCATCCAGCAGGACAAACATTTATTGGGCTCAGAAAGTGATTCTGAGTCAATCGGTATACTTAAAGGTGGGCTTAGGACCAATATTTTAAGGTGTTGCAAACATCAACACAAGCGCATAGTACCATCTCTACTATTGTGGTGTTGCTATAAATATTTTATTGTTATGGTAAAAATATTTACCTAATTGATAAAATTGAATTAACGGTTGCTAAATGTAACCTATTTCTCAAACTACTTTTAACAATATTTACTTGGCTAAATACCCTCTCTACTTAAGCATTAGACCATGGAAATGAGAGCAACTTTATAGTCAATTCTGAAATTTCTAAAAAAATTTTTGTTGCCGCCTGCATCTCTTTATTGAAATCCTTGCAACCAGAAAGAAACACCGACGTTTGTGTTGATCCATTTTAAAAATTTAATATTGGAATTGTTTTCCTTTTTTTTGGAAGACTTTTCATAATTATAGTTTATAGCGATTTTCAACATTGTAAAAGTTGTGATTTTTTAATTAAAGGCGTTTTAATTATTAAAAATGTTTATTTTACTTTTATAAATTTTTATAATAAAATAAAAATTATTCTTTTAAAAGAAAAACGGCAAAAAATAATTTTATGGCTAAACAAGTTTAAAAATGGCTAAAAAAATGGCTAATGGCTAAACTCATTTTTTAATGGCTAAACAGGTTGAAAAATGGCTAAATCTAGCCACTAAATGGCTAAATTGGCAACACTGTAGCCATATGAATATGACATCACTCCAAGAAGACCTTACCTATGCCAATTGGGACGAAATAGATTACTTTCCGCCTGTAAGTGAACATGTCGAGTATGTAAATGGCCTTGTTCTTTCTATATTAAAAAAAAACACGTTCCCCTCAAAACTATAAATGCAAATGATCGGATCAGTCCTTGGTTAACATCAGAGACTAAACTGTTATTAGAGCGTCGTGAATTGCGTTATTATCGATGGAAACGCTACAGAACAAATGAATTGCTTAATCATTATCGTTTGGCAAGAAGAGCAGTTGTATCTTAAATAAGACTTGATAAGTCAACAAATTTAATATCGCAGTCAACAATAAATAAAAATGCAAACGAATTTGTGAAATTTATATATGTAGTTAGTACACGCGCCAATGCAACCACGTTGGATGTTAATGCCTTAAATAAAAAATAAATAAACAGGCCAATTTCCTTTCTTCCCTACCTGTCTAAGGTTTTCGGGCTTTTCCTACATAAACAGATCTCCAAACACAACTTTGATAATTATCTTCTAACGGACTGTCAATATGGACTAAGGCCTCAGTATACCTGCACTACAGTCTTAACGAAAGTAATTGAAAACATCCGATGTAGCTTGGTAGCATTCTTGATTTTACTCGATCCCTCCGAGGCCTTTGACACTGCTGAATACCAGATGTTTTTAATGAAACTTGCGAAAATGTTTAAGTTTTCAGAAACCGCAACTAAATTAGTCCCTTCATATCTACAAGTAAAATTGCAGATAGTTTCCAACAAATTATAGAACTTTGATCACATTTAGAGGTGTTCATATACTTGGTACACCACTGTTCTTGTTATATGCTAATGATCTACCATTAAAAATAAAATTCTTTCCCTGCCTTTACACATGCGAGTATACTTTTGCAAGTTTGCAAGTTGACATTGACTTCATCCTAATTAAATAGATTTTGCAAAAGTCCGTCTTATAACACTGTGCAACAAAAAACCAGAGCAAATCTGCCAAAGGGGTTTGAATAGTTAGCTCGGGTTTCCCGAAATATCGGCCCATAAAGTGTTTGAATTTTTTGAAAAGGCTTTTGGTATTAGTCAAAAAATATACTAAATGTACTTCTGAGCTAATATACGATTCTTTTCTTAGACTATATTAACCCTCTTACACTCATTTTAAGGGGTAATTTTTGTTCTTTTTTATACCCACACCACAATAGTGGAGACCCACCTTAAAGTATACCGATCGACTCAGAATCACTTTCTGAGTCGAACTAATGATGTCCGTCCGGCTGGCTGGCAGGCTGGCTGGCTGGCTGTCCATGTAACCTTGTGCGCAAAGTACAGGTCGCAATTTAAGAGATAATTTGATAAAATTTGGGACATAGGTTCTTGTTGACACGAGGACCAAGCCTATTGAAAATGGGCCAAATCCTAGAACCACGAGGGAAGATGGGGGAAATTTCTTAATCTCAGAAACTATCAAACCGATTGTAATGAAATTTAAAACATGGATAGATCCATATCTATATGGACACATAAGCTATACAGTTTTAAAAAAATAGGACCACAAGGGGTGATAAGGGCAATTTTTGTCTCTCAAACCGATTTTAATGAAATTTAAAATATAGATAGATCCATATCTAAATGGACACATAAGCTATACAGTTTTTCAAAAATAGGACCACAAGGGGATGTAGGGGGCAATTTCTGCCTCTCACAAACTTTCAACCCGATTTTAGTGAAGTTTTTAAACATAGAGAAATCCATATTTATATGGACACTTATGCATGATGTGTTTTTAAACACTGTGGTGCTGGGTATCATATGGTCGGGCTTGACCGACTATACTTTCTTACTTGTTTAACTTCCCCAAGTTTTGCAGCAAAGCAAACTGTTTGTTTGGTATAGATGTACAATGGCGCATAAAAAATCTTTGGAGGCAATAGACAAAACGTTACAAGATTTACGAAACAATCAAAGCCGATTTGGAGGTAGGATGATTTTTTGGCAGGTGATTTTCGGCAAACACTGCCAGTGATACCACCCACGATCAACGCCCGCCGATGAATTTAATACATGTTTGAAGTCGTCTGCTTTGTGGAAATACGTTAGGAAGCTCAAATTGACTCTGAACGTGCGTGTCGAGCTGCAGAACAATCAATCTCGAGACGTATTTTCCAAACAATAGCTGGACATAGGAAACGGCAAAATCCCGGTGGATATTTCAATTTCTGCCAGTTCACCGAAGTCTGAGCTCATCCGAAAGGGTTTTCCAAACATTACACAAAATTATAGAAATCGTGATTGGATGAGAGAACGTGCAGTATTAGCTGCGAAAAACGTTGATGTCGACGAACTGAATTTTAAGATTCAAAGTGAAATCGCTGGCGAATTGAAGACGTACAAATCGGTAGATTCCGTTTTTTCTCAGAACGATGTCGTCAACTATCCAATCGAGTTTTTAAACTCACTGGAATTGCCAGGATTACCGCCTCATAATCTCCAACTAAAAGTTGGATTGGTAATCATAATGTTACGGCATATAAACCAACCACGTCTTTGTAATGGCACCCGACTTACGGTAAAAAAAACTAATGATTAACGTCATCGAAACAACAATGCTTAAAGGAAAGTACAAAGGAGAAAATGTTTTCATACCTCGGATCCCAATTGTTCCAACCGACATGGCATTCGATTTAAGCGCTTGCAGTTTCCAGTAAGGCATTTTAATTAAAAAAAAATGTTTTCCTCGTTTTAACGGATTTTAAAAATCGAACGCAAGCATTTTTTCTAATTTGAACAGGACAACGCCTGTCGGGTCAGCTAGTACAAAATAAATTGTTCGAATTTGCAAATTTGTTTGTAGGTCCTGTTTTAAACAAAAAAGTTTTGATCCGGCAAATTTTTTGTTTCAAAATTTTGAAATTCAAAAAATAATTTTTTCTGTGTGGCTTAAAATAAATTCTTCGAATATTTTTGATTAAAGCTTATTGTAAAATAAAAAAAATTGGCGCTAGTAAATAGACCTACTCAGAAGTTATTGAGATGGTTACCAGTAAGTAAATATTATAATATTAATTTATTAGTGAATTTAAATAATTTTTCGTAAATTTGAATAAAAAAATTATTGAAAAAAAAGAACATTTATTAGTTAATATGAATACAAATTCGTCAAAACTAATAATATTTAACTAAAATCGTTAATTAATTTGACTAAATTTGTAATCGATTTAACTAACATGTTGATCATAAATAACGAAAGTTTTAATGTTAAAAAAAGACAAATTTAGTCGTATTAACTATTTACGAAATTTTTCTGTTTTTACGGAAAACGGCCGTAGACTTGAATACCAAATTAGAAGCTTGTATAATGACCTACTTTTCTTCATTTTTACACCCTATTTTACAGTAATAAGGTAAATTTTTGGTTCAGAGTAAGTACTGAAAACAACACATCTAATAAGTAGTTATTGAGCTGATTATTAGTAAGCAAATATTCAGAAGTAAATAGTAAGTACTTATTGAAGTTTTCAGAATAATAACAATTGTAATGACAACTACTTACCAGGTAACGTATGAAATAACTGCCACCTATTACAAAAAATCAAAAAGTTTTTCCTGGGCTACTTACAACTACAATTAATGTTGGATGAGTTCCAACGATTGCGATTAAAACTGTTGCTTATTATTCGTATTCGCTTAACAGTTTTATTTGTAAAATATCTTTTGGTTTTCTAAAATCTTTGGATGAAGATTCCAAATGATCTGACCTAAGCAACTAGTGAAGTGCTCATAGGAATAGCTTATCCCATCAACTAAAAGTTTGATCTCGAAAAAGTAAATGAGTCTTTGAAAATATTTGATCGTCATGATTACTCATAAACTTGCTATAAAAGTATTTTTCTTTGTTGTCTTACTGCCCGATTTTTTTGGAGAAAAGGAATTTCTTCATACAAGTATTGAATTTTTGACATAAAATTTAAAACCGTGGGAAGTATGGATTAAAATCCACTCCTAGTTCTACGCCCATTTTGTATAAAAATTTTGACTTACGTAAATTAAAACAAGAAGGAAGGTATAGTTGGTCAAGCCCCACTATATAATACCATGTGTACCATATGAGTGGACCCGTGGGCAGTCATGAACCCACTAGAACAAAGTTATGATATTATTGTACGGGTGGCCTTTACATGGGATTTACGGTCAATTTTGGACGTGCCGTTATCAAAAAATTTTAACCATTTTTGGACTACTTTACTTGAATATGTTTTTTCGGTCATAAAAGTTGATGCACTATCCAATAGTGATATTCAGTTTTGACAAATCACTATTTAAACATAAAACATATAGGAGAAAAAAAGCATCCTTGTTTATATGTCGGTTTTTCCAATTTTTAAGCAGATCCAAATTGAACTGCTTACAATTATAAAAGAAAAACTTTACTTGTATAATCCTACCACATATGGGCATTTCCCCAGAATGGTCTACCAGGATGAAAAAATAAAATGTTGATAATCATCGTCTTTTATTGTTTATTATTTTATACTTTATTAAATTATTTAAGCTTAAGGTCTCTTTTTTAAAAAATTAATTAAAATGTTTTTATTCGATATTTCGATTTCCGTTGGAAATCTTCTTCAGGAAATTTTTTTAAAATAAAATAAAATTTGACAATAAATGGAAAAATAAAATATGGAAAAATAAATTTTAAAATTTCAAAAAACAAAATTATCATAATAAATTTAAAATTCCATTCTACAAAATTTAAACAAAAAGACAAACAAACAAAAAAGGAAAACAAAATTTTAAATTTATTAAAAGCCTAAAACCTATTTTAATATCCCTTTCCGTCAATAATAAGCTATGCCATCTGAAATTTATTTCATAAACAATCAAGGACAAATACCTATTTATAATTATCCCTTACATCAACCTATTTATTTTTATTCAATAAATGTCTATAAATTTGAGCTAAGCCCTCAGTATCTTTTTTAAAATAAATCCTTTTCTGAAATGGAACATTATTTATCTGCAACATTTCTAACATACAGTTTGTCAAATAATTCTTTTCAAAAGTATAAGAAAACAAAATATTATTAAATGAAACACTAATAGCTTGTTTTAATTTTTGCAAAATTATTTTTTTTTTGTATATTTATTTTTTTAAATATGTTTGTAAACATACTGCATTGTAAAAAATTATAACTCTTTCATAAGATAATTATAATCGAGATAAAAAAAAAATTATTAAAATTTCAAAGTGTCAAAAAAATGTTTTCAAAATTAAAAAAATCAATGAAATTATTAAAAAAATATGTTAATACATAAATATTTTTTGCCCTTAGTATTTTGTGTCCCCCGTGAGAATCAATTACTGACTGCAATCGCCGGCCCATTGAATGAATAAGCTTTTGTAAGTCGTATTCCTCAGGTATTTTTTCCCATTCCTCTTTAATATATTGTATCAATTGTGTTTTATTTTTTGGAGATCTTTTTCCAACTTTTTCTTCAAGAGGACCCATAAATTTTCTATAGGGTTAAGGTCTGGACTTTAAGCTGGAGTATCAATCACTTTTTTGCAGTTATATAATAGCCAGGATTTACAAATATACGATTTGTGTTTTGGGTCATTATCTTGATAAAATTTAAAGTTAAGTTTTTGCGGATTTTCTGGGTCAAAAAACCCAAATTTACGGGCGCTGCTGCATAAATCATTCTTTAATATATCAAGATACACTTCTTTGGTCATAATTTCATCCAAAATTTTTATCTCGCCAACTCCTCTACAAGATATACAAGCCCATGCCATAACAGACAACTTTCCGAATTTTACTGTTGGTATAATATTTTTTTTGTCAAGGGCCGTCAATGGCTTGCGCCAAACTTTTTGTGATCCAAAGTGATAGTAAAGCATGAGCTTGGTTTCATCACAAAAAATTACGTCATCCCAGTACTCTGCTCCAAAACGAACGTGCTCAATAGCAAATGTGTATCTTTTCTCTATGTTGTTCGCCGAAAGTAACGGTTTTTTTCTAGCTGTTCTAGAGAAGTATTGCTGTTTTTGAAGCACGTTCCGAACAGTCTCATGTGAAATAATAACTCCAAAATCATTATATATTTCGGATGATATTCCTCTGGTGCTGGAATGTGGTTTTTCCTCAACCATTTTTATTATTTTTCTTTCAATGCGCTTGGTCACCTTTTTTGGTCTGCCAGGGGAATGTTTTGCTTCAAGCCTTTTTTCTTTTTCGGCGCGGTTAATAATGTTGTAGACTGTCCTAAGATTGAGGGAAAACATTTCCGCGATTGCTTTGTGCGATTTGCCTTTATAATGATTAAAATACACTAACTGAACAATATCTTTGCTAACACGTTTTCCGGGCATTTGTAAAACTTTATTTTATAGTCACTTGTTACAGGAACGACAACTATTTGAAGAATAAATATAGTCCACTAATATGTTAGCATAGTAACATGCATTAATTTCACTAATGTTTATTAATTACACAAAAAAATAACGGTTAATCTCTTTTTTTTTTTGTTTTTGAAAACATTTATTTGACACCATAAATAAAATGTTCTCTTACATTTTTCTTTTTGTTTTTGTACTATGCACTCTTTTATGTTATATTTTGGCATCATCATATCTCACATAACCAAGAAAACAGAATGTCCAAAAAATAAAAAAAGTTTAAAATAAATTAGCCAGTCGTATTTCAAACTGAAATTTTTTTGCATGATTTTTTCTAGCATTGAAAAGAATTATTTGACAAACTGTATATCTACGTTTCTTAAAATTTTCTGTATTCAAAATTGATGTGTTTTCAAAATCAGGATAATGATTAAAATCCCTACAATGAGTTGATAACGCCGTTCCATGGGCTGAATTATAATTTACTATTGTTTATTATTATAAAAAAAAGTTTATGTTGTTATAAAAGAATGGTTTCATAGCATATCTCAGCAGTTTTACTTGAGGAAATTGCGCTGGAAACTGGAAAATTTTATATTTTCTTATATTTTCTACTTCTAAAGACATTTTTATGTACTTATTTTACATGCAAAAAATATGTTATGTTTACACTCTTTCTTCATAATCTCTCCATTACAATCAATTGTAGATTTAGTATTAAGTTGCTTGTTAAGGAAATTTGAAGATATTTATGGGAATCTGCATGGTGATAATAATAAAAAAACATATGTCGTACGTTCGCGACCGGTACATAAGCCAATTAAACAAAAACCAAAAGAGACCTTCATTAATACACTTTTGAAATAAATTAATCACTTTTGAACATTCCGTTCCATTACGCAGATTTTTACATTTCACTACGTCAGCCAAAGTTGACTTCTATTTTGCGTACGTTCGTGACCACATCTTTATAACTATTATTATAAAAACATAAACTCGATGAAATCCATCTTTTGCACTAAACTTACATCTACCCAAATGCTATCGAATCGCAAAAAAATGCTAGGAAAAGTTTTGTTTTCTATATTATTTGTACATCAAAAGCGTACGAACGTGCGTTCGCGACCCCAGGAAATGCCCATATTCAAATAATCTAGAATTTTTTTTTAGTAATATGTATTCTCTTTTTTACGATCTACTTTAAAAAAAACCGGGGCAAATGTTCAGATTATAACGGGACACAGACATTCCACTATAAGACTGGAGTATTCCTGCGCAAAGTGGACGGTTGGCAAGTCTATGTGTGAAACATATCTACATATTTACATGTACATATTTAACACGCCGAAAAAAATGAAAAGTAGGCGTAAAATTAAACATGATCTGGATTTAATATACAACATATATTTACACCCCACTTTACATGCTAAATCTTATGTTTTTGGTGTACAAGTATTTTTGCTCTAAAAGCTGTATAAAGGCTATTCTCTTTTGTCAAAAGAGTGTGTTTGATGGAGTGGTTTGCTGACATCAGATTAAGATAATACCAAAATCACTATATGACACACATATGAAATTTATGTATGTTAAAACTTTGTGATGAAAATTTTATTACAAAAAAAGCCACAAATAAATCACAGCTGGTAGCTGAAATTACAAAAGTATATACACAAACATACTACAGTTTCAAACTAGTGAAATTCCACAAATAGTTTGTGTGCTGCATTTCCACAAACACTCGTAATTATAGTACGTAAGCGAAAGCAAATCCTTGTTGGTACTCCTTGAATAAAGGACGAGCAAAAGACAAAGAAACTGAAACAATCGATTATACAAGTACATACAATGTTAAATGTAACTACTATTGTCACAATAACTATGTTCAATATTAGAACTGCTCACTCAGGCATCAGCATGCAACAGTAACAACAAAAATATCGAAATACATACATACATACATACATACATACATAGTAAGTTACTGAATACAAGAAAAGAATAACGTCACAACAATGGCAAAGATAACAATAACTACAACAACAATCGAATAGCCTTTAACAACACCATTTTACACTTTAAAGGCGTCAACAGAACATCCTCAAACCGCATTTGATAAAGCAAAGAAGCCGCACCATACGCAAACAAAAACAAAGTCAAAGCCACAAGCATACACGTAGCTATGTGCTTACGGATGGATGTTTGGATATAAAAGTATCTGTTTGTAGTGCACGTACTACGTGTATAACAAAATTAGTGATGTGCGCACGACGTGATTTACAAAATCTATTCCAATTTCCACGCACGCTTGCAAACGAAAAAAGGTTCGCCCAATATTTAATGCGAATTATAATCTTATCAAATATTTTGTTAGATTTGTCATACGGTTTGTAACATATTGATATATTGTCAGAAAGTTCGTCAATATTCGTCAATGTGTCACTTAAAAAACAAAAACAGGAAACAAAAAAATTTTACCATAATAGCGCTTTTACAATTCGGCTTGCCGTTTTAGCACTTTTTAAACGCTGAAGTTAAGCATCTGATTAGTTAATGCGATTAATACGAAAGAAACTTAGGACAAGCTTAAATCCAAAGCTTTTATACTTTGTTATAATTATGTATAAGGGAGCGGCTAAAACTAGATGTATGTTTCCACAGCGTTTAAAAACTGCAGTCAGAGTAGAAAAACTGGTATTTTTTTCACTTCTAAATTTGTCATTGGCCAAAAAAAAAACTGTTGCTTTTACTTCTGATTAATTTTATGTAAACAGTCGCTGTCAAACCAACTCTAAAAGCGAAAAGTTGCACAAAAATTTTCGTTTTTTTTCCGACAGTTTTTGGTTTCGACTGCAGTTTTTTAAACCCTGTGTTGCCATACTATTTATTAAACATTCTGAAACATTTCGTATGATCATTAAAATATTTCTGAGAAAAACAATTTTTGTTAGCAAAAACTTGAAAAATTAAAAAATTTAAATGTTAGTCTTTATTTTAACATTTTATTTAAAATGTGTACTAGCTTTTCTAATTTTGTTAATAAAAAATGTTATAAAATGAATCTAGCACTTTCTATTTAGCTGTAGAACATTTAAGAACTTTTCTTTTGGCATTCATGTAGGAAATCTTGTACATTTCATTTGAGATCTTTCCTAAAATCTAGTTCTAGACGTAGGAAAAATATGGCTGTAGTCAACCATGTTCTAAGAGCAACATTCTATGGTTAATTACACAAGTTTACAAGTTCCAGTCAACTTTTGGATCATAGCAGATAAAAACAAATCTTGACGTTATTTGAGGTGCTGAACTCAAATCCAGGTTTTGTATTTCAAAATTGGTTCTAGTTTGCGAGTTCGCGCATGTTGGCAGCACTGCGCTATCATAATGACAGTCAGCTGTTGGCTTCGATAGAAACATTAGGTCTGTCTGCGTACTTTTCCAGTAGCAAATACTCAGTAAATTTTTTTGGGAGAGTAAGACCAATTTTACTCTGTCGGCTGAAAATATCTCAAAAAGTACGCAGACAGAATCCAGTGAAATCTTGCAAGAAAACAGATGATCGGTGTGTAGGCAATTGAAATGACAAAGCAAAATTTAGCAAAATAGCGACTTTTGGGAATTTAAAAACCGGGAAACAAAACTTCCCAAATAATGGGATTTAGCGAATGAAATCAAAAAGTTAGCGTCGAATTTAGGAATTTAAAAGGGGAAGTATAAATATTTAATATTTTTAACAAAAATACAAAAAATAGTTTAAAAAAAAATTAACTTTTTGGAACAAAATGAGCGATGCGTGCAAAAAATCGTTCGTTCCGTTCCCGAGATTTCGGGGTTCGATTTTTTGCAGAATATATACAGTTTGGCTGAGTTCCAAAACATCAATATACTTTGCAGCACAATTCAAAAATGTATATTCAAGTTTAATAATGCACAGCTTTTATATTATGTTCTCTTAAATACTTTTTTGGTGCACATTGGGACAAATAGAATTGTAATAACCTACACGGTTGCATTGTAGCATGCATTTAAAAAACATAGTTGCTTTGCAACCGACGTTTTGGAACTCAGCCTTTATACCGTGCAAAATATTGTGTTCCAAGGGATAAATCAGTAAAGCTTTGTACTGACCATTTTGGATGCACCCAAATATCTCGGGAACTAACCGAACGATTTTTTGCACGCATTGCTTATTTTGTTCCTAAATGTGTATTTTTTTTATTTGTGCTAACTATTTTTTGTATTTTTATTAAAAATATTAGTTATTTTTACTTAAATTCCCAAATTCGACGCTAACTTTTTTTTACTTTTGGAAATCCCCCTAAATTCCAAAATTCGACGCTAACTTTTTGTTGTTATTCTGCAAAAGACCATAATTTGGGTATTTTGTTTTCCCGGTTTTTATATTCCCAAATTCGACGCTATCTTGGCACACGTAATAAAAACAGCTGTTCAAACTAGTTGCAAAATCTTGCAAGAGGAAATTTCTCCAGTAACATTTTGTAAGTTCTCTAACTTCCAACTGTCAAAAAATTCTCTTTTTGGCTCTCTCGCTGCAAGAGATTTGGAGTACACAGACAACATTTTGTAATATTTTGCAACATTTTTCACAAAATGATGCAAAATATGTGTACGCAGACAGACCTATTATTTAAATTGTATTTTAAAAGTTTTTTTGAATCTAAAACGTGTGAAAATGCAAAGACAGAATTGTAAAGTCAATTCAAAGTGTTTTGTTATATTTTCGGATGGTTTATGATTAGAAAAAGTTGCAAAGTTATTACTAATGTGATCAGAAATGCATATTTTTATTATTTTGGTTTCTCTGTATCAAACACTTACGAGCCGTGGGTAGCGACGGCGATTAGAAGGTTTTGAAAATAAATTTTAATTTCATTTTAAAGAATGAATGATTTACATACATATATACTATTCCAACAGTTTATTGGTCTCTTGATGGGGATGAAATCTGGCTTTACCAAATTTTTCTGTTCTTTGTGTCTGTGGGATAGCCGTGCAACTGACCAACATTATGTGAAAAAAGATTGGCCAAGCCGTACTAATTATGAACCAGGAAAAAAAATATCTCTTCCATACCACTTGTGATCCCACAGAACATTTTCTTGCCACCCCTCCACATAAAGTTTGGCCTTATCAAAAACTTTGTCAAGGCTTTTGAGTACTTCATCAAAGAAGGAATATTTGTCGGACCTGATTTTCGAAAATTAATGTCCGACAGAAACTTTACAAAATGTTTAACGCCCAATGATGCAGCAGCGAGGGTATCATTTTAAGATGTTGTTCCCAACCTTCTCGGTGACCGCAAGTCCCCGGATTTCAAGCAGATAATCGACAGTTTGTTGCCAAATTATTGCAAGATTGGAGCTCGAATGTTTGTTAAAATACATTTTCTGCATTCCCATCTCGAATTTTTTACTGAAAACTTGGGTGATACCAGAGACGAGCGCTCTCTTTGCTCGATTTGGCGAAAAACGATACCAAGGATTTTGGGACGAGGGCATGATGAGCGACTACTGTTTGACTTTAATGCGTGAAACAGATCCAAAGCAGTACAAGCGACTCAGTTCGACTGCTCTTCATTTCTAATTTAAAACTATTTAATGAATAAAATGGATTTTAATTGTCAAAAATTGTAAAAATATTTTTTATTAATTATCTCGAAAACTAGAATCAATATCAAAAAGACGAGTGCAGATTCGGATTCAGCGTCCCAAATAACCTTTTTTTGTGTATTTTTTGGTATTGTGGTGATATTTAACCATCAATATCACCACAATATGGTTAAAATTAATCATAATTTTCCCAAAATCAACGAAATCAATATGGTGAAAAGCGGCGTTAACAACACTGCAGTTAAAGTGTAAAACTGCCACATTTTCCACTTCTTAATTTGGCATTCGCCAAACTGTTGCTTAAACTTCGGATTCATTAAATGTAAACTGTCGCTGTTAAACCAACTCAAATAGCGAAAAGTTGTACACAAATTTTCGTTTTTTTGTTCAAAAGTTTTTGGTTTCGACTGCAGTTTTTTAAGCCCTGGTGAAAATTTGTTAAAAAAAAAATCCAAAATTTGGGACTTAAATATTACCTACTAAATATCAATTTTTGAAAAATACAGATCTTTTAAAACTTAATAAAAACAAGTAACAGTGCTATATTCGGCTGAGCCGAATCTTATATACACTTCACCATTTTGCGAGCAGAATACAGAGCAACTAGACAAAAACAAACAAATTTTTACATAAACATACATATTTACAATACATTATAATTACATTATAATTTAAATTTAAAAAGCGAAAACTGGTAAATATTTTTTTAAAATCGTTTTTCAACATAAAAATTTAAAAAAAATTGTTTTATTTTGATTATAACTCAGCCATTTTTTAGCCGATTTGACAGATTTATATACCGACGTGTTTAAGAAAAAATTTGCCAGCTAGCCAGTTTGCCAGTATCTTGGACTCGGAAAGATCTATGGTTCCCGAAAGTGGGTATTCAAAAAAAAAAAAATTATTATTTTGGTCGTAACTTTTTAGTATCTGAACCGATTTTTCCAAGTTTTTCAGAAAATATTTTTTACTAAATACTTCCGATCTTTTGATATACAAGGTATAACCATAGGTCATATACTTATAAGAGTCCAAAAAATCAGGTTTTTAAAAAATTTATGATATTTTTTGTACGGGAGGTACCACGCCCACTTCTCCGATCCCGCCCACATTTTGTGGGATGCTGTGTATTGATAACCTAAATGTGTGTACTTAATTTGAAAACTTTGACTCTTGCCATTCTCAAGATAAACAGCAAAATGTAATAAAAATAGAACAACAACCAGGAATTTTTGGAAAAAATTAGAGGTAGTCATGGTTTTTTGCTCATATCTCAGCCATTTTTGGACCGATCTGGCTGAATTTCAATAGCAAGAAATGGTGGGCTATATGTGACATAAATGTAAAACAACATAGCCGCTATCATATCTGGAGTCTCCGGAAAACACATATCAAGCGTAAGACGGACAGACAGACAGACGGACGGACGGATGGACAGACGGACATGGTTAAATCAAGTTTTCTCCTCATAAGGACCCAGAATATTTATACTTTATAGGGTCTAAGATCAATATTGTAGAAATTACAAACGGAATGACAAACTTATATACATATACCCTTTTCCACCTGAGGTGAAGGGTATAAAAAGTCTGTGTTATTCTAAATTGTTGAAATTTGCTTTTTTTAATACACAGAAAGAATAACAACAGTTATTAAAAAATATTTCAAGACCGTTTCTAATATTTTTAACAATTTTCTTTATTAACATGTTTGTTAATTGTCATTTAAAAAATTAGTTTGAATTGAGGAAACATTCAAAGAAATTTCAAATAAAATATAAAATAATAAAATTTTTTTGTTCTAAATCACTAAAAGAACAAACGATAAGACGTTTTTTGAAAACTGAACTAATTTTTGGTCTAAGAAATACTAAAACTCATTTTATGATTCGCAAAGAAATTTTATCATTCAGCCATCGACCATGAATTTGCGAAGATGCTAAATTTTTGCCATAAGAAATATGTTCATATGTATTAACATTAGGATGGGCAACCCGTGTATAACTTACTCCTGATGTACCAAAGAAATGTGATCCTCTACACTGAACCAAATATCATCGGTAATATTAACAAAAAAATTAGTAAGCCCTCAACAAAAAAAATTGTTATGTAATTCAACTCAATTTTTCTTCAAATATAATCAAAATTCAAATCAACCCAATAGTTTTCGTTAAATAATTTTATAATTGAAATCTGTGTATATGAATAAAATTTTGTTAAAAGAATAGGTAAAATTCTGTTATATATATGTACAAGAATTTTGTTAAAATAGTAGTAACACAATGTTTTGGGAACAAAACATACAAATATTTGAATTAGCATCCATAAAGCAAGTTAATTTGAATACCTAATCCGTTTATTTAACTAAGTTTTGTTAATTTAATTCCTTAAAGGTGGAATTTTGAATACAATTTCGTTAAAATTTCGTTAAAGTAAAAAATGAAATTAAACGAAAATACAAATGATTCTGATGATAAAAAACATATATGTATGGATATGTTCTTTATTTATCTAAAACTGATATAAATAATAAAATGCAAAATAAAATATTTAAATAAAATGTTCATAGAGAACATAGGTCGTTAACGAATTCTCTCGATCTATTTCTATCTCTGGTAAGTAGAGATAGACGAGCAGCTTCATGTTCTTTTCTGATCGACCGGATCCAGCGATTATGTGGTCGACCAGGCTGACGTTAACCTTGAGGATTCCAGTCAATGCCAGCTCTTGCAATATCGGAAAATGGACGTAATATGTTAGTTTCAATAGGGTTTCATTGGATATCCAATGCGGTCAGTAAATCCGTAATATCTTATTTATATACACTAAATTTATAAGTTAATTTGAATAATCAAAAAGATATTCAAAATAACTACATTTATTAGTTAAAATTAATAAAAATTCTTCAAACTTAATAACATCTAACTACAATAACACTACTTGACAGTTTTTTGACCAAATGAATCTGACACCTAATCTTTATGTAAAATTGCCCGCTGAATCCGAGCATGAAGTCAGAATTGTTAAAAGAAGAACAGTTTTTGCGATATTCCAAAATAACCGTTATTTGTGTTTTTAAAAAAGATGATGTGACTGAAATGCAAATACAGTAGTTTTGACTTAACTGCCTTTTGTTTACGTGCACTTTTGACTTAAATGCACAAAATTGATAATTTTTGGAATTATTCTTTTTAATTCCATACAAATTCCTTTTTTAAGTGCACTTTCTGTACCTGCACATTTAAGATAAATGCACAAAATTTTTGGCATTTTAAAATTATTTTCATACAAAAAATTTAAGTTAGCTGCACTTTGAATTCAATGCCCAAAATACATATTTTCTGGAATTATTCTTCAAAATCCTTGTTTACGTGCATTTTGTTTACCTGCATATTTTTCATATTTTTGGGCAGTTTAAAATATTTTCATACAAAAACATCAAAGCTGCACACATGAAAAAATATGGTGGCCACTTTTTCACATATAAATATATCCAATTTAACTTTTTATAAAAATATAAATCGCGATTTATTTATTTATTTATTTATTTATTTGTAGCATTAGAAAATAATTATAAATTATAGACTAACGTAGGTACATGGCCATGGCTTCAAGGCCTTAGGCTCAATAAAATTGATATACATACTTATGTTATTATTTTAACAATTTTTTTTTTTTTTTTATATAAGATTGTACAGATTTGTTGTTTTCAGGAATTCTATTATTTGGGATACATTATCTTTATTTGGATTCGATAGTAAGGAGATGGGATTACTGGAATTTTTAAAAATTTTTAGTCGTTGGTTGTGGAATTTTGGACATGACGAAATTATATGTTTTAAGGTGTTTAGATAAGGGGTGTTGCAATTGCAGACTCGTGGTAATGACATGTTGATTAAATTTCCGTGAGAGAGTTTTGAATGTCCCAGTCGTATAATAAATCGCGATTATTTTGTTTTTTTTTCATAAATTCTTATGTTCTTTGTGAATTCTCATTGATTTTGTTAATGTTCGTTTTATATTAAATATACATACATACATGTATAAAATTATATAATATTTAAAATAAAAGTTTAATAAAATATAAATTTATGTACGTTGTTTTCGGTTAATTAAGCCCCGCTTAGTTGAGTTTCCCATTTTATTGCACTCAAAATCATGGAACGAAATCATTCAGTATAACTGCCAATGTAAAAATACCCGTTTGAGTTCCGTTGAATTGCGTCACCCGCTTAATTATTTCGCAAAATGAGACCGCATTGCGAAAAACAAAATCAAATGTTTCGGTTAATTGTTTCCGTCTACTTATTGTGTTTTTGCTCCACAAACTTAAAAAATAAACATTTTGCTGCAAGAAAGATTGTACGATGGACGAACCTGATTTTTATTTTGTTTTAAAATACCTAAACCATTTTTTAGCTTAATAAATAAAGAAATGAGTTTTATTTTCTATCTACACATGGGTGTTTCGCTTTATTGCACATCTTGCTCAATTAAGCGATTTTCGTTTTAATTGCGTCGGCGATTCATTGAGTTCCCGTTTAATTGCGTTAAGAGTCGTGTATTTTTAGAAACTCAACTAAGCGGGAATAACTAACTGTATTTATTAATTTATTAATAAAAAGATTTTTCATTCCACTTTAAAATCAAACACTTTACTTTAGCTGCACTTTTGTGCAGGTAACCACAATTGTGTAAACGCATTTAAGATAGCTGCATTTTTGATTTACCTGTACAAAAAATCGTGCAAAGGAGATTGTGCAGCTAAGTCAAAATTACTGTATCTTCAAAAATTTTAAGCGGACTATATATTTCTTTATTTTAAGTGAAAGGCTATAAAATTTCTAAAATAACCATGGGTAGTTTGTGAAGATGAGTCAATAAATGGCACAGTTATAGTGGACAAAATTTCAAACTGCATTATAAGAGCAATTTTGCTCTTTTCAATATTTTTTTTTTGTTTTAAACCAAACAATATAATTTTTTTAAGTTTTATCAATTACGACGTTAGCCTTTTTTAATACGAACACAACAAAAAAATATACAAAGCTAAATTTTTAGTAACAAAAATATTAAAAAAAACCTTAAATCTATTGAATTTCTATGTCGGTTAATTTACTAAGTCTTCTGTAGCTTTGTCATTATTGTACCAATCTATGTCTTGTTGGGCGCAAAATGTTCATATTAAATAATCTAATGTCGCATGCAATAAAGCATTAGCATTTTTATATCATTGGTTTAAAAAAAATAACTTGAAAAGAGCAAAATTGAACAAAATCATAAAATTTTCAATGAAGCTTGAACTTTTGTCTCCTGTAACTCTGTAATTTCTTGACCAATCTTCACTAGAAATCCATGGCTATTTTAGAAATATTATAACCTTTCATTAAAAAGAAAGAAATTCATAAAATTTTTAAAAACACAAATAACGGTTATTTTGTTTAAATTTTACATAAAGATTAGCTGTCAGATTCATTTGGTCACGACTTTGGTGAAATTTTGTCACGTAGTGTTATTTCGCATAAAAAAGTTTTATTAATGAGATGTAAAAAATTTACTCTCATTAAAATTCAATCGAGATCTAGAGGCAGTGTAACTTTAAAATTTTACATACATATTAGCTACACCATTTGGCACAATTTTGTCGCTGAGCCTTTCAACAATTTTAGCCCTACTAATGTACATAGAGCTAGAAATCAAAAGCTCTACAAGATGTTCCTATCTCATTCTATTCCATTCGACATTTTCCGATATTTAAGTGTCATCACTAGAAAAGTGACAATAAGTTGTATTATTATTGTGGCATAACTGACAATATGGCATTTGTTTTGAAAGCAGCGTAACCTTTTGTCAAGTTTGTCCTTTTTTGCAAGTCTCTTTTTGTTAAAATTTTTCTTTTTATATTTTTAAACAAAATGAATGAATTTGCAGAAAATGAGTATTAAAAAGTAGATGTTGCAAGTGTGAATGCATGTTTCACATTTTACACATCTTCCATGCGTTACTCTGAAATGTTTGCAAGTGTACAAAGTGTATTAAGAAAAATATGTTTAATATTTAAAAATTGGGTGGTGCCTATTTAATTAAAAAATTATTTGCACCGAGTGATATGATTTCCAATATGACAAATGATTTATCGTTGTTTTTTCGTGTACTATTGTGAAGAGTAAACAAGATTTGCGAAGGCGAATATAGCACTCTTTCTGGTTTAACATTATTTTAAATATTTGTATAACGTTAATATTAAGAACTTCATATAACGTGCGATATTAACGCGGCAAGTTTTATCATTCTGTTGTGGAATTGGAGTTTTATACCCAAAAATGAACACTTACTCATCACCATAGAAAGTGACTTACACATACATAGATCGGTGTTAACATTGCTAGTACCCAGCAACAATTTCATATCGCGTAAATATTGAAAAAGAGCCATTTCATTAAACTCATACAACCAGTGTTGCCATACATGCTTTAATGGTTTTTTTTAAATCTTTTTTCTACAAAAGTTGCAAAATTTTAAAACAAAACACAAACATGTATTTGCAATTAAGTTTGTTAAAAATATACAAAAACAAGTTAGAGTGCTATATTCGGCTGTTCCGAATCTTATATACCCTTCACCGTTCTGCGAGCAGAATACAGAGCAACTAGACAAGAACTAAATAATTTTTTTCATATATACAAACATATTTAAAATACTAAAAACTTCATTATAAATTAAATTTAAAAAGCGAAAACTGGTAAATATTTTTATAAAATCGTGTTTGAACATAAAAACTCCAAAAAAAAAATTTTGTTTTTGAAAAACCAAAATTCGAACCAGTGGACTTACAGTTTCTAACCTTAACAAGCCCCCTAGACAACTGAACCATGAAGGAGCATTGTTTGAATATCATTGAAATGAAATATGGCCCGTTTTATTGTTCACAACTTAATTCATTTGAGTTGTAATTATTTTTGATGTTTTTGTTCACCACAAAATAGCAAAGTTGTAAGCCATGTGAACCTTAATAGGTGGCCTATATTCACCAAAATAGTTTGTATCATGTATGTGTGTTTGTTTTTTGTCTTTTGGTATGGGCACTGTTGTGAAACCATAGATTTATCTTTTTTGGCGAGTTTTTAAGTAGCAAAAAAAACAAAAATTCCTAGTTTCTATTTGTTAAAACTATTTCTTAAAGTAGATGTAATAATTAAGAAGGGTGATAACGAAAATCATATTGGGCATTATGCTAGAATATGTAAACAATTGTAAACAGGGAAGGGGGTGGGAAAGAGGTTCATCACATCGTTAAATCAACTTCTCTCCTCATAAGGACCCAAAATATATATACTTTATAGGGTCTAAGATCAATATTGTAGAAATTACAAACTTATTTATACCCTTTTCCACCTGTGGTGAAGGGTATAAAAAGAGTAATTTTTGGGATATTAGTATTTTGATTATAACTCAGCCATTTTTTAACCGATTTGAAAAATTTATATACCGACGTGCTTAAGAAGAAATTTGCCAGTTATTTGGGTTGTGAATCTACGACTCGGGCAGATCTATAGTTCCCAAAAGTGGGTATTTAAAAAATTTTGTTTTAATTTGGTCATAACTTTTTCGTATCTGAGCTGATTTTTCCGAGTTTTTCAGAAAATATTTTCTACTTATGATTTCCTATCTTTTGATATATAAGGGATAACCATAGGCCATATGACAGTTCAAAAATCTAGTTTTTATATAATTTTTGATATTTTTTGTACGGGAGGTACCACGCTCACTTCTCCAATCCCGCCCACATTTTGTGGGATGCTGTGTATTGATAACCTAAATGTGTGTACCTAATGTACCTTTCTCCAGATATTCAGAAAAAAAGTAATAAAAATGCAACAACAACCAGGAATTTTTGGAAAAAATTAGAGGTAGTCGGGTTTTTTTTGCTCATATCTCAGCCATTTTTGGACCGATCTGGCTGAATTTTAATATCAAGAAATGGTGGACTAGCCAACCTAGCCGCTATCATGTCTGGATATAATAAAAAGGAACGAATTAAGATAGGTGGAAAAATACATATCACGAAACTAGTCATGTTGCTGAATTTTATGCTATCTGGTTATATTACTTTATATGCCAACATATCAATTACATAAATATTGTTCAGTCGGGACAATATCTGCGACGGGCATTGTTATATTCGAATTTAAATGTGTCCATTTTAGTTATTTCAGTGATCTGTTACAAGGTGTCAAAAAGGTGATAATTTTCTGCCTGTAAGGACATATAAAGAGATAAAATTCGAACTGGTCTCTACCACTTTAGAACTGTCACATGACTAGTTTGGTGGTTGTTCCCTTTTCCCTAGGTTACTTTGTTAGCTTAAAAACGGCAAAAAACGACTTTTTCTATTTTGCACTCCTTGAGTAATAATTAAATTTTCTGTTGTTTGAGGATTTCTTTTTCGTCCATTTTGCTATTTTAAAAGCAGTGCTACTAACTTTTTATGAAATTTGGAAAGATTGTCGTGTTCATTCCCTGTAGTATCCGCAACTATTTCCTCGCCACTGTTAGGTACATTTGGAAGAATTGCCGAGATCGTTGATATCTCCTTCCCTACCAAAGTGGGTAGATGAAGAATTTTATTAATCGTATCGGTTGGAGTGATACATAGAGCCCCTGTAATACATAGTGAGGTCATTACCTGCACCTTCGCCAGGCTTTCCAAGTTGATAGTTTGGTAACTTATACACAACATCTGCCTAAAAGTGGGATTGGAGAAGTGGGCGTGCCACCTCTTGTACACAGACAATATCAACTTATGTATACATGGGGAACAGTATCAGTTAATGTTTTCAAATCTGGTAAATTACGCTATTGGTTTTCATAATAAATACAAGATCGATATACATACTGTTTGTTCTGCTCGTACTTGTTTTCATGTTAAAAACTACAAACATTCCAATTCACGCTAAAGATATAAACAGGCAGCAGAAATTTGTTTGTTAAATTAACGTAATTTTGTCGCAACGTTTATTTTTTATTTTGAAAAATGTGCGCTAAAAGGTAAGAAAAAAAATAACAATACGAAGTGTAAAACACAACTGCAAGTGCTTTGTTTTCGTAAAATGAGTAATACAATTTGTCCATCATCCAAAAGTAGAGAAAAAGTGACTTCTTATCATTTCCAAAAATCTTCTCTATACTTGTGGGGTACGAGCATGTTTGTAAGCAATTTATGTGTCTTGTTTTTGTGTCTTCCGTTTAACATTTTTTGGGTTGTTTTTCATCTTTTTAAATAATGAAAACCTTATTGTCGTACAACAGGAGGTGCTTTGGGTTTAGCTTGTTTTTTTTTCATATCCATTTTTGTTTGTTAGTATGAGATGGAGAGTGTTCATACTTTTTTATGATTTCGTTAACAAAAACAACGCAAATCAAAAAATTTACATACCTATAAACACATACATGTGAACATCTTGTTCATACATTCACATTAAGATACTATTGAGGTGAAGAAGAAGTAATTTTTTACGACCATACTCTGTCTCGAGTTTTTTATTTCAACTTTTCATATGACGTTCTTTACTGGTGTCAGTCTCGCTGGTGACACAAAGTTACATTTGTAATTCAAAGGAGCCATATGACGAGACTTACAGATACTTTTGTTTGACAAAACAAACATACATACATACTTACACGTATACACAGGCTTTTATGCATTTATATAGGAATGGGCAAAAAATATCGATACATAAAAATATCGATATTTAAAAAAAATAATCGATATATGTCGCCAATATTTGAAATACCGAAATATCGATAAATCGATATTGAAATACGACTATCGAATTCGATATTTTTTAAAGTCAGTCTTCATTAAAAACTCGAAATTTTTGCCGTTTAGAAGCAGTGCCGGATACAAGAAGCAGATTGACAGGAGAGCACATAAAACAGAGAGTGCTCATGATGTTCATATCTGACTATTACTGGTTTGACCAAAACAATCAAAAACATTTCTAGTTAAAGTTGTAAAATTCCTTTCTTCATAAAAAATAATTTAATGAAAATTAAATTTGATAAAGTTGGTACTTTTGAGGTGCAATTCAAATTTTAAGGTAAGTTGGTACTTCCATGACTTATTTACTTCCATTTCAATTTTCCGTAATTTAATTTTTTTAGATTTCATATGTTTTTTTTGTTATCTTCCCTTTTGTTATTGTTATAATTGAATTTTTTGTTTTTATTTAATTTTTTGTTCTTATTAATTTTTTGAAATAAAATGAAACAATAAAAAGGAACAATGTAATTACATATCGTTAGCTAAAATGCAAAAAGGCGTAACTAACAAAAATATAATTTTACAGGAGAAGCAAAAAACTTTATAAAATGAAAACTACAAACATGTCAGAAAACATGCTTTGATAAGTCGTCATGGAATTCTTCAAACAATTTTAAAAGGAAACCATTTTGTAAAAAAAACATGGGTAACTACGTAATTTTGCATTTATAAAATAAATACTCTTGAAGTTACGTCCTTTTGTTTTTTGTTAATAAAACGTAATTTTTGATCGGAGAAGTGCAAAACTTTGTCAAGACATGTAGTTCAATGGCATTCATAATAACCAATCAAAAACACGATTTGGAATTTTTTGTTAGTTACGCCTTTTTGCATTTTAGCTAACGATATAATATGTTTGTTCATAAAAATGTATGTACATAGATATATTAAATTTTTTAATTTGGTAATGGTTTCAGCAAAATACGTTCGATACATCGATATTTTTGAAATAATAAATATCGATACTCTTAAAAAATATCGATTCGATATATATCGATATATTTTTTCAATTTGCCCATCCCTACATTTTTATACCCTCAACCACTAGTGGTAAATGTGGGTACAGTAAGTTTGTCACTCCGTGTGAAATTTTTTCAATATTCAAATGAGACCACGTAGGGTATATATATATTCTGGTTCCTTGATTAATTATATGTCAATTTATCCATGTCCGTCTGCCCGTCTTTTGGAAAGACGCTTACTTTAAAACAACTCAAAAGAAAATAACAATATTGGTATCAAATTGTTTCTATGTAGTAACCCTAAGAAGTTTGGGATTGATATCCAGCAAAATCGTTTCAGTAGGATAAAACTGAATAATACTAATGCGGAACCACCACCTTTACAAATTTATAACATAAATGGTGTCGAAATGCACGGATTAATATGAGACTTTGCATAAACTCGTTCTATTATTATGATAAAAAACCTTCACCCTTCATTATTATGATTTCTTTCGGTTTTATTTTTTAATTTTCAGCTTTAAAAACTAAATTTGATGAATTTTAATTCAGTTATACAAATCGTTCGCGTTTTAGCGAGGTTTTAAATTTCGGCCCTAATTTTGTAAAACATAACGCAACGACAAAGAATTACATTGAAAGCAAAAACAAAATCATAAATATTTTGTAATTTTGTTGTTGCCTTTAACAGAAACTCACATTGGTTTTTAAGATTTCATACGCCTCATTGCTTGTGGCGTTGAAAATTTTAAAACGGTACATAAATTTCTGTACACAGTCGTAAATCTGCTCTCGGCGGAGAAGCAGCTCGCGCGTCATTGGCATTATTTCTTAAAGCTAATCAGGCCGTCCTTGTTTGTCTGCCTTCGTGCGGTTTACGTCTCACCTGCCTTGGTTAATGGCTTGGCTCGGATAACTGTAACACATTGCGGTTTTTTCGGGGTTCGACATTAACCTTGTGGTTTTGAAAACATTTAAAAAAATATAATTTATATAATTGGTGGAATTCCACTTGATGAAGAATTGAACGACGCTAGTATATTCTAGCGGGAATTGGCAATGGCGTTATGTCCTAATGTACCGGCCAAATAATTAGCTGCTATTGCAGCTAAGAAACTTAAATCGAAAAAAACAAACAAATTTCTGTACAAAGCAACAACAAAATTACAAAATATTTATGAATTTGTTTTTACTTTTAATATAATAAGGGAAATCACGATGGTTAGTGCAAAGTGTGCAAAGTGTGCAAATGCGTGCAAAAATACACACATTTGCACAAAACAACAACAGAATGTACCTATTTGCAATTTGCGCTATTTTACTTCGTTTGCACTAAAAAAAACCATGAGCAAAAAGTAATGCATATTTGCTCAGTTGCAAACAAATGTAAACAAAAACGTTTGACATATAAAGCGCCATATTGTTTTTTAAGGAAACTTATAAATTGAACATTGTCGTGGGGTTTAATATAAAATAGAGAATTAAATTTAAATAATTTAAAAAGAAAAAATTTATTTTATTTTGCTTGTGTATAATTGTAAACAAATGCAGATTTTTTACAGTGCTGCCAGAAGTTTTTTGTGTTGCCAGAATAAATTTTTAGAAAAATAGCACATTTGCACAAAAAATAAAATTGGTGTGCTCACGATCAATCATAATATGCACTCAAATTTACAAATTGCAAATTTGCACAATGACCATCGTGATTACCCTTAATACTTTGGCGTGCGTTGTGTTTTACAAAATTAGGGCCTTAATTAAATCATATTTCCCAACGACATATTTGATTGCAATACTCTTATTCCAATCAAATCTAGTATTTACAATCAAAATTAAATCAGAATCAAAATGTTCTTTCTCTTCAAATGAAACTCCTTCTTCATTTCTTCATCTCCTATTTTCCAAAGTAAAATTAAAATATCTAAATTTAAATGGTAATTTTATGAATTTTAAGTAAAAAATCTGATTTAAAGTTTTTGTTTTCTAAATAGAAATTAAAGAATCTGACTTCCAATTAACATATACATATATTCTAAATTTGTTTTAAAAAATCTAATTTCTTAATGTTATTTTCTGACTTAGAAGTGAAAATTCTTATATTTAAATGTGTTTTTCTTAAATTAAAATAGAAATTCTTATTTTCAGTTGTTTTTTTTTTTTTCTAAAAGCCAATCTAAAAATCTGAATTCTAAATGTTCTTTTCTGAATTAAAAATTAAACATCTTAATTTAAAATGTTCTTTTCTGAAATCGAATTCAAAAATCTCATTTTTAATATTTTTTCTAAAATCGAATCAAAAAATCTGAATTTCAATTGTGCTTTTTTGAAATGGAATACTCCCATTTATACTTGAATATCATGTAGTAAATAGTGAATCAGTACATTTTAAGTATTTATAATTCCTACAGGGCTTAACAAGCGCATACATTTCATGTGCTCGTATTTTACAGAAACACAAATGACTGACATCAATTTCAAGCAGTGTTCGAAAATAAACAGTACATTATTTAGCGTTCGGCTTAGCCAACCAAGAACGATATCTATTTTTTTAGTGATTGTGTCGTTCGTAACTATTTTCAAGAAAGAGCCGAACATTATATATTGTTCTGTTCTTCGTTAAAAACAGAACGATTGTAGTGATACTGTAGACAAACATTTTATTTTAATGTTCTATAATGTTTCTTTTTAACATTGATAAAGAAATGAACAAACAAAAAGTTTTAGCAACGACCGCACCACGAACAGCTTGTGAGTGAATTGTGTATATGTTATGTATGTTTATTTTGTTTTTGTAAAAAATGTTTGTTTTTTGTTGAGTTTAATAAAACAGTTTTTTTTGTGTTCGAAAGATGACTAACAGGGAAACGTAATTTGTTTTAATGATTTTCTACACAAACACTATTAGCGTTTGTGTTTTCCATCAATCTACCGAACCGAACACTAAGGAGCGATATTAAGTGTTTATTTTCGAATACTGATTTCAAATATAAACAATTTCAACACAACCATTACAAATGCATTTTAATGACAATAAATGATGTGTATTTATAATTAAGTTGATGACTCTATATAAGAATTCTTATGTGACTAGTAAAAGGGTTTTACAAAGTGCAAAAGAAAGTTTGAGAAAGATTTAAATTGTCTATTACTAGCTGTTGCGGTGACGTTGTATTTATTACTCTTGTCATATTGTGTAGCATGTTACTGTATGTGTACTAGGGTGGCCCTTAAAAAAGTGTTCAAACTCTTGGTCTCACCCTCTAGAAATATGCGAACATCAAAAAAAAAAAAAAACTACAACTTTAGGCGAATAAGGAAAAATTTAGAAGTGTCGCAAGGCGACTGAGATCCTGAATAGAAAATACAACAACTTGTAATTGTTGATGTTTTTGTTTAAACTTTGATATTGTTACAAGTAGAGCTGTTGCTTATGATTCTTATACGCTTAACAGTTTTATTTGGTTTATTATCTTTACTTTTTCTAAAATCTTTATGGATGAACTTTCCTGATGATCTGGCCTAAGCAACCAGTGAAATGCGCATAGGAATAGCTTATCCCATCAACAATAAATTTCAAGTGTTTTTATCAAGAATAAAAACTGGGAATTAAGCACGAATAACAAAATCTTTTAAATTAAAATTTTTAAAAATAAATAAACTTTAATGCCACGTTTCACCAATTCTATTTAAATATCAATTTATATTTCAATATAGTTTTTCATATAATTTTTATTTGACATAAAAAAAGAATCTTAAACATAAATTGATATATAAATAAATTGGTGAAATTGGCCGTAAGAGGATCGGCTTTTTTAAATTTTAAAGTCAGAAATTAAGGACAAGTAAGTATACTTTACATATGAGTAGGTAAGTTTCAAAACTAAAAAAATTGAGATAAGATCTTATTTTGACAGATCTTTTAGCAATTTATGAGAATAAATTTATAGATTGTATCGAAGCATGTCCTTTTCTATGTTTTGTGACCTAAAATTTCTGAACAAAACTCGCTGGTTCACTGTGTTATCCTTTCTGTTTGAATTTCGCCAATATATCGTTAATGAAATAGAGCCGAATTAAGGAATTAAATTAATTAAAATTAAATTTGTAAACAAATTGTTTTTTATAGTATATTGAAAAATATTTTTGTAGCGATGTTCATATATTTATATGACTGGAAGTCAACTGTAGCTCCTGTGGTGAAAGTAAGTACCAAGTGATTTGCATTTTAATTTCTAACCTTCAAAGTGAATATAAGTAAAAGGAAAAGGTGCTCTAAAAATACATGACATTGTTCCAGATATAATTCCATCAATGTGGGGGTTACCCGAAAAATGATTTTAAAATACTTGTATCTACTCACTTTGGGGAAAATTGGAGAGATAACAAAGACTTGCAATTTCAAATTTCGGTCTTGGACAATAATAATATTGATTATGAAACGGAAAAAAGTACACTGAAGAAAATCTGTGCAGGTGGTAGATAAACAACATCAAGCCACATTTTGAAAACTTTACAGCAGACCGCAAAAACATGTGGAAAATCACAAATGATTTTATTTCTGTATTAAAAATTTGCATTTGTCCGAATATTTTATATGACTCTAATATGTTTTTTTATGTCGATGATATCCTTAATAAAATTAAGTCATTAAAGGTTCGTTACCTTCTATGATGGTATTGGTACTGTTCTATGTCTTGAGACAAACAGCACCAAGTCCAACAACAAAAGGGTTGCTCTTTCCCAAAAAAAATAGAAGGCTTGCTACATTTTTTTTTACAATACGTTTCTCTTCAAAATGAGTTATAAAAATTGTAGAAGTAACAACTGAAGGCGCATTTGCATGTTTTAATAAAAATATATTTAAATTTCCTGAGAATGATTAACAAAGTTGTTCAAAATATTTGACTTAATAAACAAAATAGCAGTGTTTTAATTTATGTATATTAAAAACAAAAGACCTCACTTCCCAATTTACAAAAAAGGACTTATGATGTTCTTTGCCTCTGTGGTAAACAACACTAAGTACGCTTGATGTCCTTAGCGTCTAAGCAAATTGGACTTGGTGTTGTTTTCAACTTTTCTATCTCGAAAACTAAATTAGATAGGACTTATGGAAATTTACACGTCTAAAGGAAAGATTCTAATTCCAACAGTGAAAAAGATGTGAATTGGTGTAGTTTATATCTTCCCTACAGAAATACTGTTACATTTTTAGCACTGTTTGCATAATTTTAATATATAATAATATAACTTTTAAAATAAACTGAAGTTGAAAGATTATTTTCCTGGTGGGCTTTGGGACTGAACTCGTTTCTTTCCAAAATTCGTAGCAAAACTTGTTCGTTCCAAAATTAAATCCATTATTTTTCTATATTTCAGTTGGTTTCAATTTATCAACTGTTGAGTTATTAGTCAAGAATGGGTTAACACTTTAGGATCAAAAAAGTTGAACTCATTTGGTCCAGTTAATCGGGCGCTATATGTTTTTTGCATTTTTTCCAAAATTCAAATAAAATATTTCGCAGCTCTCCCACTCATATGCTAATAACCAGTATATTAAAGCTCAATGCGGCTCGTTAGAATTTAAATATTAATTTGAAATTTTTAAAGAATCATTTTCTTGCTATATTTAACCATTTATGAGGTATTGAATTAAAAAAAAAGTTTAAACTTAAATAAGGACCAATTTCATAAATCATCAAGGTAAGAGTAGGAGTCGGAGTCGGAGTCGGAGTTGGAGTCGGAGTCGTACTTAAAAAATTTCAGCGGAAGGTATTATCTGGAATTTTGTTCCGCGTGGAATAAATAAAAACTTGGCGCTCTAGGAAAAGGACTTCGAAATCGTTGTTGAACTATTTTCTTACCACTACGCGATCTTGCAAATTAAATTCTTCCGAATAGATACATTGGTTGTTTTTGAGTTATTACTTTGTGTAGCAGTATGAGACATTTCAATTTGGAAAGATTTTCAAAACTCATCCCATATGTGAAAATATTGAAAATAATGATATGTGTACACGGCGTCCTTTAGCGTAGATGTATCTTGCAATTTTATTGTAGGCAACATTTAGTTTGTTGAGATCGGCACTATTACAATTAGCGAAAATTGTGCATCCTTATAAAAGGACTGGAATAAGATAGGCTTTTACTACCAGCATTCGAACGTTAAGTATTGGGTAATTTTTGCTCTTAAGTGCATAAAAGGGTTAATTTCAATTTTTTCTTTTGAAATATTAATAACCAATAACAGAAAATAGTTTAGTAAGCTTTTAGCGAAACATGAATTTATAACACGATATTTCGTTGTCAATTTCATGCAGTGTGGCCAATTAAGCCATTTAGTGGCTATATTTTGCCATTTTTCACCCATTACAAAATGAGTTTAGCTAAATTTATAAAAGTAAAATAAACATTTTTAACAATTAAAACGCCTTTAATTTAAATCACAACTTTTACAAATGTTGAAAATTGCTATAAACTATGATGATGACACATCTTTCAAAATAAGGCAACAGTATTCCAATATCAAATTTTGAAAACGAATCAATAAAAAATGAAATAAAAAATATTTTAGAAATTTCAGAATTGACTATAAAGTTGCTCTCACTGCCATGGTCTAATGTTGTAATAGAGAGGGCATTTAGCCAAGTAAACATCGTTAAAAGTGATTTGAGAAATAAGGTACATTTGGCAATCGTTAATTCGATTTTATCAATAAGGAAAATATTTTTACCATAACAATAAAATATTTATACCAACACCACAATATTGAAGAGGGTACTATGCGTTTGTGCTGATGTTTGTAACTCCTTAAAATATTGATCCTAAGCCCACCTTTACGTATACCGATTGACTCAGAATCATTTTCTAAGTCGAATTAACAATGTTTGTCCGGCTGGCCGGCTGTCCATGTAAACCTTGTGCGCAAAGTACATTTTGATAAGATTTGGCACATAGGTTCTAATGTGGTGTAGGGTATCAAATAATCGGGGTTGACCGTCTATACTTTCTAACTTGTTTTTTATTGTAGATCTGGACTCAAAAGTAGTTGGGTAAATGTTGTCGTGATTGTGATTTACCTTCAAATTATTTAAAATTAATAGGCACGAGTGATTCTAATGAGATAAACAATAACGACATCGAATTTATCGATGATTTTATTTTTTAAATATCTATTAAGCACGAATAACAAAATCTTTTATATTAAAATATTAATTTACGTTTATTCTTATTTAACAAATTGATCTTAACTTACAATTTCATCGTAAACAACTTTAAAAGAATTATTTCTGTTTTGTTATTAAATTTTAATTTGTTTTTATTTAAAAAATCTTTTAGCAATTTTTTAGCCTATTTTTAGCCATTTTTCCGTAAATTTAGCCATTTTTTGGCGACCAAGTTTTGGTAACACTGATTTCATGAAATATTCAAAGTTTTCAAAAGGTTGACCTTTGCAGTGATTCGATTCTGACCATATTTAAAAAACATAGTCCTTGTAGCTTGTGTGACCGAACTCTGAATAGCCTTAATTGGAATTTCATAAAAATAGATGAACTTTATCTTATTGGTCAATTTTATGCCAAAAAAAAGAATTTTTCTTAAAATCCGTATACAAAAATCATTTCCCTTCCGAAGTGTACCTGGTGATATTTCTAAAATTTTTTATTTTTCTTCTCTTAGGTTATTTTAACAAGTCCCTGATGTGAAAATCAAAATTTTTTGATTTTGTTAAAAAAAATTTTTTAAAATATGAAATTGGAAATTTGAAAAAAAAACACCAAAAATTTTGTGCGTTGAGGACAGGTTGAAGCCATCAAAAAAAAGCATTTTTTATGCCACGCAATTTTGACTCTTTGGAATAAAAAAATTACATCACAGAAATCAATATCAAAAACCTTTAAAGGTTGTGCTCGAATTTGACAAAAACTTAAAAAAAATTATATTATCGTCTTGTATTTACCAGCGTTTAAAAAACTGCAGTCAAAGTTGAAAAAAAAGTTGACCAAAAAAAACTGTTTTTTTACTTCTGATTCATTAAATGTAAACAGTCGCTGTCAAGCCAACTCAGAAATCGAAAAGTTATATACACATTTTCGTTTTTTGTTCGACAGTTTTTTGCTTTCGACTGCAGTTTTTAAACCCGGGTATTTACTATTCAGGTATTCAGTCGCTTTGATACAGCTCTAAATCATTTTTTCGCCTAAAATTCTTTATTTAATGGTTTTTTGGATATACGCATATTTTTAGGGGGTGAGACCCAACATTTGAACACTTATTTCCACATTATGAAAATCCACTCTAGTATTGCAGGGGCGCGACGAATATTCGGATTCGCATTTGCTTACTATTCGCATATTTTTTCTATTTGCATTTCAAGAAATAAATTGTAACAAACGTCAAAAATAAGAAAATACATACATATAAGCAATAAAAAAGATAATTTAAGATAATTTCATTTACTATTCTTAATGCACTACTTTTAATAGTGATAAAGCACCAAAGCTCGTGCTTATAAAATATAACTTTGACGTGAATTAATTTTAATTATATACATTCCCACTCGCTAAACCTATATTCGGCGCTCCCTAATACATACCTTCCTTTGTGTTTAAGTATTTTTAAAATTTTAAACATCATCATCATACACTTCTTTCAGCATGTGTTTTGTATACACAAACAAACATCCATGTGCAAATATGTACATTCCTAAAACATTGACTGTAATAGCTGCTAATCGGAAGTGGCTTAAACGAAACTTTAAGGCAACATTATACACATACCTAGTAGAGTATCCAATTATTTGACTTTTGGTTTTGTTCGAGTAAGGAAATAATCGATTTTTATCAAATTTTAATATTGCCCGATTAAACAAATAATAATTTTAATTTGTTCGAATAACTCGCATAATTCAAATAATTTTATGCAATGGGAAAAACATAAAAAATACAAACATTTCTATTTGATATGATACTTTTATATGGAATTCGGCGAAAATAAAAAATTGACAGATCTTTACGATCTCCTGTGCTCGCGACTGACCGGGGGTGCTACCTGGTACCACGGGAGGCAGTAGCCCCCGGTAAGAAGGCACCGGACTCACGATTGGTTGAGGCCTCCGTAAGTATGCCTCTTGCTGTAAATTTTTTTCCTTTCAGGAAGATTGTCTTTGCAGAAGTTTTGCTTTTGTTTTAAGAACATACTTTCGGGGATCAAGTGGTGGTTTACTACCCAAAGTCGCGGGAACTTTTCATCACTTGAGGGAAAGTTCGGCTTGAGACAGGATCTTTCGTAGGTGCTGATCGCTACTCAACAGAAGCTGCCAGCATATTTCCAAAGGCAGCGGAGGTTAGATAGCTTCAGCTACTTAACAACACGCAGAGAAAAAATATGGTTGGGCATGGTTACGGCAACAACACTATGTTTAATGTAACAATATATTGTTGTCGTACACAAATAATTGTTATTTTTATTTAATATCAACAATATTATAGTTACTGTAAACATATCAATGTTTATCGCAATTATGAATTTGAGTATTGTTGACCGAAAAATAATTATTTTTCTAACAACTTAATTATGATAACTTTCTAAACATATTATATTTCTCACAACCATATCATGATATTTAATAGCCATAACATGATAACTTTCTATACATTTATCATATTATGTTAAAGATGCAATCAAACTATTTTTACTCTAATCATATTATTTTAGCGCCATTTGTAAAATAATTTTGAAGAAGTTGTGTCGTTTTTTTATTTGTGAGCGGTTAAACAATTAAAAGATAAAATTCGATAAAAAAAATAAGTTTAAAGAAATAAAAAAATTAAAATATTAGCGGAGTTCATTCAAGTATTAGTAATGTAAAAGTGCAAATGCTAAATATCATAGTTTTTTGTAAAATCCAACAACTAACCACAAAGAGATTTCGTTATATTTTATAAAAGTGCTACGATATTTCTGTGGTTTTCATGGGCAACCGCGTATGTCTTAAAACAAATTGTTCAGGAAAGCCGAAAACCCATTCTAGATCAAACTATGGGCTAGGAATTGCACATTTTAAACTTTGTCATTACGTTACAAAACGGAATTGATCAAAATATAAAGAGCGTTCAAAATTAGGCAATATGGCATCTACATCTTAAAATCAAAAAAATGGACACCCGCGGTTGCCCATGAAAACCACAGATTTTTCATTTGCTCTTTTGCAAGCCTTATATTGAACTCCGCTATTTGATTAACATTAAGAAAAATTGTTAAAAGCCACAAAATAAAAAATCGATTCAAAAATATTTAAATTTATTTTGTATTTTTATGACAGCTATGAAAGGTGCTGTATCATAATATGGTTGCTTCTAAATTTATTATGATTAACATGATGATAATATGATTACTTCTTAGCTTATTATGATTAACATGACAATAATATGATTAATTTCTTAGCTTATTTTGATTAACATGACAATAATTTGATTACTTCTTAACTAAGTATGATTAACAGAATAATAATATGATTAAGGGAAAAATATTATAATGACATATTACGAGTATATTGAGTCATAATATGTTTCAATAATAATCTTAATATGGTGACTACAATCATAATTCTTATCATAATATGTTGCTCTTAGAATATGTTTACCACAACCATGTTTTTTCTTTGCGTGAAGGAGCGAGTGTATAAATTTGGACCAAATATGATTTAAATCTATTCCACAACTACTTCGATTTAACTTAAGACTATTAAAGAATGTGAAAGCAAAAGCTTAGTAGCAGGCGGCACTTAATGTTTACATTTAATTAAGATCTTCAAAACAAATTTTTTATGAAAATTTTACTTAATAAACGTGTGTTGGATTTAATAATCGTTTATGAATACAAGGGAAGAACTCAAAGTATTAAGAATATAAAAACGTTGCTATAAACATGTTTAAATTTCGATGGTTTAAATAATTTATTTGTTTATATATATGTTCTTATAATCCCCATTTAATATAAAAATTTTATTTATATATAACGAAAATAAATGCAGAAGGTGTTATTAATTTTAAGATATTTAATCAGCTAGAAATCTTATAAAAGAAATATTTTCATGTTAAAATAATTATAATTAATATTGTGGTTATTTTGTTGAACTATTTATGGTTTTTAATCCAAATTTTTAATATTTTTAATTTTTAATTTTCATGTTGTAAAATTCCTTTCTTCATAAAAATAATTTAATGAAAATTAAATTTAATGAACTTAAGCCTAATTAAAAATATTAAAAATTTGGATTAAAAACCATAAATAGTTCAACAAAATAACCACAATATTAATTATTGTTAAAAGCTAAGGCACGAGCTCTATGTGTTCATTTGTCCTTCAAGTTGTGCTGTAAAGGTCAACAAGAAAAAGAAAGACAAAAATGAAAAAACAAAAAAAATGTACTTTGGACTTTAAGAAAAATTCTTGACAAAAGTACGAAAAAACAAAAAGTAAGGAAGAACATGTAAAATCAATTAAAAATGGATAATCATTCAAAAAAGTAAACTTCGATCTACCAAAGGTTAAAATACAATTTGGTTTAAGGATTGATGTTTGACTATTGACGTCAGCAGTCTTCGATGGCTGCGAGTGTAAAACGGCAAATCCATTTGAAAAGATCGAGTGGTTGCGATCGAAACATGTCATGGTAACCTGCCGGCCGCGGTTCGAATCCCGGCCACGGTCAAGAATGAAAGATTATCAATAACAATTTTAATTAATTTTCATGTTGTAAAATTCCTTTCTTCATAAAAATAATTTAATGAAAATTAAATTTAATGAACTTAAGCCTAATTAAAAATATTAAAAATTTGGATTAAAAATAATTATAATTTATAATTTTCTAAGAAATTAATTTTAATCGATTAATTGTTATTCGAAATTGGTTATTCCAATTATTCGATCAAATAATGGAGAAAAGTTCATCGATTAATTGAACAACGATATTTCAAGTGAATACTCTCATATCTACTTAATGTGAGTGTGTGTGATTTAAAAATATTTTACCTAAATTAAAGTAAATCCCTATTTGCATCGACTGCTTCATAGATAACACTTTCCTTAAGTTAATATTTTGTTTAAGTGCAGATACTTATATCTTAATACTCGTATACTTGTGTGTTTCTTTTGTCTTATTTGCAATTTAAATGATTCTGTTCGTTAGTATTGTATTCCCATTCAATACATCCTACACATGAGTTTGTCAAAAACTGTTTAGGAATATTGAGCAGTTTATGTAACATGAGTATTTTAATTACACCGCCATAAGTACCCTCTATTGTGCGTTGGTTCTTTACCAATATATTAGAGTATACCGATAATAGTTTTCTAAGTCGATCTAACAATCACCCTCCTTTCGTCCGGCTGGCTGGTTATCTGGCCATATTAACCCTGTGTGTAATTTTGGAGATAATTTGATGAAATTTGATACATAAGTTTTAATTGTCAACGAGATATAGAGAATCGATCCACAACTTCAAATAGCGTCCATACAAACTTATTTCTGGAATAGAGTCCTTACTATTTAGATTAAAGTTGGCCTTAAAATAATGTAGTGTAACCAAAATCATTTTACCAAATTGTATTCATCATAGGTCCAATATAAAATTCCCTTATGCCATGTTTCCACGGTACGTGATTCGCTCTCTATTCATGCTTCGCATGCCAATCATGAACAAAGCAACTGCTTCGCCATACAAAATTTTGAGAGCGAAGCAAGTAGATTCATATTGAATCTACTTGCGAAGCACGAAAAATTACTCTCTTCTCAAATTTTTATCGCAAGTTTATCTGAACTAGCTGTAAAAATCGATTGTTTCAGAGTTGTCAACTCGGTGCGTTTCGCACCATTTTTGGTGCTTTTTTAAATTTTTTCTGCGATAACAATAATGATGAAAATATTAACTTTGGCCCCTATTATGGTTTACAACTAAACTCAGTTGAGTTGTTATTAAGACAACTGGTTGTGATCAGTTGTAATTTTTGTTATGTTTTTTTTGTTCACCGCAAAATAGCAAAGTTGTAAACCATAATACAAAAATTAAGAAATTACAACTCAACTCAGTTGAGTTGTAAACCGTAATAGGGGCCTTTATTAATTTGGAGTTTTTATAATAAATTTTTGATCTCTTTTTAAAATGTTTTACGCAGAATTTATTAAATTAATTTACAAAAATGTATCATCTCGTACAAATGAATGCAAACATAAATACTATCCCCCATATTCATAAAAAATATTTTTGATTAATAAAAGCTTTATAAAACGAATTTTCTATGTTTGTCTAAATTTTTCTAAATTTGTGTAGTTTTTTTTTATGTTTGCTAAATTTTATTTTTTTTCCTAAAAACTCTGAACTGTAAAGACTGTTTAATTGTTTTACAGTAGAATCATGAAAAAGTAAACCGAAATATTTCAAGGGGTTAACTTTTTCGAACTATTAAATTTTCTAAGCGGTATTTAATTGTAAAAAATGCAATAATAAACACATTCTGCTGTATTTTTAATATAAAAATAAATATTTTAAATAAAAAAGAAATTCTAATCTTGCTGCGTTTTTTTTTCTCCATTTTGGTGCGTTTTAAAAATGCAAAGTTAACAACACTGATTTGTTTATTAAAGACAACTGTCAATTCGAAGCAAGTAGATACGTCGTGTAAACACCATGATTCATTAACATGATTCAGAGAGCGAAGCAGGTGATTCAAATCGTCGTGGAAACATGGCATTAAACTTCTTAAAGACGAAAACGTCTCATACAAATTATGTCATTCGATATCAATCGAAATTACATTAGAATTTATATGGAAATTTCCATCGATACGAATGCGGTAATGGGTCGCTTGATTTTAAAGCTTTGTTTTGTATGAATTATTTTTTTTAGTGAATAACCTTTGACGACAACCGGATTTGAACTCCGCTTTTCATAAAGACCCAGAATATTATACTTTATAGGGTGTAGGACCTTCGGTGAAGGGTATAAAAAACAAACTGAATTATAAAAAAGAGTAATTTTTGGGATTTCAGTATTTTGGTCATAACTCTGCTATTTCTACCGATTTGACAGATTTATATACCGACGTGTTAAAGAAGCTATTTTGCTTATAAAACTTGGACTCGGGAAGATCTATGGGTCCCGAAAATGGGTATTTTTCAGCATTCTTTGTGTCACACTGGATAGTGATACTTTATAAATTGAATGTATTTAACTCAACTATTTTAACAAATAGAAACTGGGAATTATTTCCTTTCGCGGGTTACTTTATATTATATTCAACATTTTTTATTTTTCGAATTTATTCTATTTGCTAAAATAGTTGAGTTAAATACATTCAATTTATAAAGTATCACTATCCAGTGTGACACAAAGAATGCTGACGAAGGCCGTAGCGGGCCAGAAAATGCATTACATTCTGCTGGTGTCTAATAATTGTAAATTTTTCTGTACATACAATATACTTCATTGCTATCCAAAGGATAGCTAAGGTAAAATGTAACAAGAAAATACAATATAATAGTCTGGTAGTGTATAAAAGTCATTCCTAAAAATTTAAGGAATAGAACTATTACAAAAAAGCTTTATAAAATACATAACTGAAATTTAACTCATAGAATAAATTCGAAAAATAAAAAATGTTGAATATAATATAAAGTAACCTGCGAAAGGAAATAATTCCCAGTTTCTATTTGTTAAAATAGTTGAGTTAAATACATTCAATTTATAAAGTATCACTATCCAGTGTGACACAAAGAATGCTGACGAAGGCCGTAGCGGGCCAGAAAATGCATTACATTCTGCTGGTGTCTAATAATTGTAAATTTTTCTGTACATACAATATACTTCATTGCTATCCAAAGGATAGCTAAGGTAAAATGTAACAAGAAAATTCAATATAATAGTCTGGTAGTGTATAAAAGTCATTCCTAAAAATTTAAGGAATAGAACTATTACATAAAAGCTTTATAAAATACATAACTGAAATTTAACTCATAGAATAAATCCGAAAAATAAAAAATGTTGAATAAAAAATATTTTCTATTAAAAATTTCCGATCTTTTTATATATAAGGCGTAACCATAGGTCATATTACAGTCACAAAAATCAGGTTTTTATACATTTTTTAATACTTTTTGTAACCTAAATGCTTGTACCTAATTTGAAAACTTTGGCTCTTGCCGTTCTCCAGATATACAGAAAAAAGTAATAAAAATACAACAACCACAAGGGATTTTTTTGGAAAAATTAGAGGCAGTCGTGGTTTTTTGGTCATATCTCAGCCATTGTTGGACCGATCTGGCTGAATTTCAATAGCAAGAAATGGTGGACTATATGTGACATAAATGTAAAACAACCTAGCCGCTATCGTGGCTGGAGTCTCCGGAAAACACATATCAAACGTAAGACGGACAGACGGACGGACGGATGGATATCGTTAGATAAACTTCTCTCCTCATAAGGGCCCAGAATAAATACTTTATAAAGTCTAAGATCAATATTGTAGAATCTACAAACGGAATGACAAACTTATATATACCCTTTTCCACCAGTGGTGAATATCGAATGGCTTCTTGATACTTTTCTAACTTCAAGTTCATTTGGTTGTTTTTATAGTTGAGTTACGATGTTTTTAAACGAGAATTTTAATTACGATTTTCGAAAGCATAAAAAATAATTTTCGTTACAGAACGACCAAAGCCAATGTGTTTTTTATGTAATCTAATTGTGTAAAAAAATATGGTTGGCCACCGCACAAAAACTGTATACATAAATCATAATTTCTTAAAATAGTATTGTTCTGGTGGGTACATGACTGCCCATGAACCCCAAACAGGGTACACTCCTTAAAATTTATCTTTAAATAATAACTCTGCACATATAATCGGGCTTGACCCACTATACTTTCTTACTTTTTTTTCACACAATTAACAATTGATCTACGTATGTATCAATTCTGCTACAAAATACAAATGTACTGACACATGTAAAATAATCAAACACATCTGCTGTATGTATGATTTTTATTTACGTACAAGGATAACATTTTTTTACATACATTTTTATATCCGATTAAAGACATTTTTGATTGTTTCTATTTCTTTTCGAATTTTTTCTTCTTTGTATTCTCAAACGTATGATTGTGTTCCTGTTCTCATCTGCATAATTATTATTCGAATTTTCGAATGTTTTGTCTTGGAATCTTAAATCACTCGTTATTTCCACAAAATCACATAAGCATTTCATAAAAAATTTTCATGTATCTTTTATTTTGAAATTCTATTTCGTAAACATAAGAACTATACCAGAAACTAAATAGAATGCTTGCATGTAGAATTGTCCTCATAAATAAGAAATAATATACAATTTCTAGACATGGGAAAGTAATTATGAATGGATACTCACACATTAACTTAAAGCTGAAAATTTATTAGATTTGTTTTGTCCATTTTACAAACATAAAAATCTCAAATTAAATATATTTTATTGATTTTTAACCAATTTAAATATTCAAATTGTTTCCGGCTTCAAATGTAATGAACAAAAAATGCAAAGTAAGATCTAGATTAAAATAAAGATTTAAACTGGTATTGACACATCCGCTTGTTACAGAAAGAAAAACCTATTCACTTTGTAGTTAGAAATAAATATGTAGTTTGTTTATAGTAAAGGTTTAAGGAAGAAATTGGAAGAAATGATTAACCCACCAAAATTATATTCGTTATAATTTTTGAGTTCGACGAAAACTATAACTTTTCTGCAATCTGAAAAATAGTCTGAAAATATATTAATAAAAATTGGGAAGGAGGGTATGGTATTAAGGTATACAACAAGAATTCAGGGACCTAATTCTGGCAGTCGTGATCGAGTACTTTCCCCATTCGAAAGTAATTTTATTTCTAGATCTGTCAGTCGATACTGAACGGACCGAAATTATTTTTTCAGTATTTTGAAACTCAAATTAATGCTTAACAACGCTAAAAAATTAATTCCGGGTCGTTCAGTATTGACATAAATAATTAGATATAAAATTGCTTTCGAATCGAGAAAGTTCTCGATCACGACTGCCAGAATCAGGCCCCTGAATTCTTGAATGTGTGCAAAAGGCAGGGAATTGCTTATATCACTAAAACGACACCAAAAAAAAAACAATTAAGAGTGCTATATTCGGCTAAGCCGAATCTTATATACACTTCACCTTGGTGCGATAGTAACAGAAAGATTTATAAGTACCATTTTTTAGATATAAATAAATCAACTTTTAGGGTTTCTAATTTCCCGGACCTTTTCTGTTCCCGGGAAACGAAACAAAAAAAAAACTTATTCCCGGGAATCCTGGGATTCTTTGAATAAAACAATGATTTCATTAAATAAGTTCAAGACAAAAGTTTTTACTTTTTTAAAAGAATATAATAACATACACATATACAACAGTCTTAAAAATAAGCTTTATTAATTCCACAGAAAACCAAAACAAAACCCAATAAATTGTTACATTTATATGTACATGCATATTATATATGTATGTATATATTTATTATTTTTTGAGATCACGAATTATTAAAACTTATTAATATTTAGTAGTTATTATTAATAGCAAGTTGGTAAAAATAATTTTCTTTTAAGAAACAATTTTTTTAATATTATTAAAGCATTTAAAAGATCATCGGAGATTTTATTTCTAGTCCTTGTTTATATGTACATTGTCTGCTACCGAAAACGTGCTCTCGTTCTCTACAGACGTTGGTTTTATAGTAGGAAGCGCATCATACAAAGATTATAAATTTGTTGGCCTGTTACCTAGACTTTATAGACGTCCAATTCTTTTTTTATGATTTGTTCAGGCTTTTGTATTTTCTTTACATTTATTTTTTTAGAATCTGTTGATGGTTCTGGTCTTGGTGAAGGTGTATCGAGTACATTTTAATTTTCTAATTCATTTACTTCTACGTTGATTTATTGGCGTAGGAAATACAGTTCGATTTGTAGGTAGTTTTTAGTAATTTTAGTAAAGAATTTATTGGTATTGCTCGTTTTTTATTTTAACGATGCTAACAAATTAAAATTTCAAAAAATTTAATTTGAAATTCCCGGAAAAAGTTTCTCGGGAATTATTAAAAAAAATGTCTAGGGAATTCTTTCCCACGTAGAAACTCTAGTATTGATATTCATAATGCTTGTAGCTAATATGGAAACTTTGGCGCTTGCCGTTCTCCAGATATAGAGAAATCTATTATCTCTTTGTATGGAAAGTATTAGTTCCGATCAAGCATAAATTTAAGTGCTCATACAATTTCTTTGGGTTAACTGAAATTTTCTCAGTTAAGGATGACAATAAAACGACATTTTTTTTGGATGTTTACAATGTACGCAACACTTTTTTAACAAACATCTCTTGAAATTACTTTAGGGAAGGGTTTATATGGCACTAATGGTTAATTTTGGACCTACTATCACAAAAATTTGTACAGTCAAATTTATTAATACATACTAAAATTTATAAACAAGTTATAACTTTAACCCATTTTTTGCCACCATCGATTTTTCGACCAGTACCTTTATTGACGTATATCTCCCAAGTTTACTATAATTTGTTTGATCACAAAAATAAAATCTAAAATGATTTTTAATGAATCGATTTTCTAAAAGCTTTGAAAAATATTTTGGTAAGATGATTAAAAAACAAATTAATTTTTAATAGCTTTTTCCAATTAAAAAAATATAAAAAAAAATAAATTTTTGTTTTTTAATTATTTTAGAATCGCCAAAAATTAATCTCTAATTGACAAGTTTTCTAACTTATAAATGGTCGGAATCACTACAATAGCATTACCATATATTGACAATCGGTAAATAAAATCTTAAAGGTATTCACACCTATTAGATCATATTCGCTAAGATACAACAGATTGTTTAATTAAAGTTCGCCCAGTTGTTGATGTTATCAATACAAATTATATGCAGTTGATGCAGATGATTCCCTATTTTGGTGACACTCGTGCAAAATGTTCGTTAAGAGAAAACTAATCTGTTTTGGATTTAGGAATGTTTGCATGCACAGAAAAAATTAAAAATTGTCACCAAATTTACACCAAATTCTTAGAATCAAGCGATCCATTTTTTGATTGTGCGCCTATTACCAAAATGATTATATTGATTACTAAAAATTGTAAAAATCAAGAATAAAAATTGGGAATTAAGCACGAATAACAAAATCTTTTAAATTAAATTAAATTAAAAGTGCACGGCCTAAAAAAACCTTACTGGCAACATTCTTTTGCAAGTTGTTTTTGTTTTTATTCTTTTTTTCTTAACCTACTTACAACTACAATTAATGTTGGAAGAAATCCAATCCATTGTAGTGGGGAATGTAAGAAGAGAAAAACTCACTGTTTATTGTTGATGTTTTTGTTTTAACTTTGATATTGTTACAAGTAAAACTGTTGCTTATAATTCTTATACGCTTAATAGTTTTATTTGGTTGAATATCTTTAGTTTTTCTAAAATCTTATTGGATAAGGTTACCTGACGATCTGGCCTAAGCAACCAGCATAGGATCAGCTTATCCCATCAATAACAAATTTTAGTGTTTTTATCAAGAATAAAAATTGGGAATTAAGCTCGAATAACAAAATCTTTTAATTTTAATTTGTAAAAATTTAATATATTGAATATTTTTTTTAATTTTAATTAAAAAAATTATCAAGAAACTTTGCCGTTTCGAACAATGTTTTGATTGATTTTGACAACTTCCGACAACAATTTCAAAAGCTTAAATTATTTCATTTTAAACTAAATAATTTTTTTTTTATTTAATTATAATTTTAATTAAAAACTTATTTCAAAGCAACTAAAATGTTTATTAAATCAAAATTATATTTTTAGTTTTCTTTCAACAAAAAAAAAAAAATAATTGATTATTGAATTAAGTTTGAATATATATTTTTTTTTTTTTGATAAAAAAATATTAATAACTTTTTCTGTGTGGGCTTTGAAAGTGGAGATTTATTCTACGGTATTTTATGTGGTGGCTCAAACATTTTTGGATAATGATCCTGATTCCGATTTTCATATAGTTTTTTCTGTCTTTGAATAAGTGCAATTTTAAGCACGCGTCAAGAAGTTTGTATTGCATTCTACTTCGAAAACGAGTTTTATCGGAGTTAATTATTGAAAATAGGTACTCTTTCAACACAGGCATTACTAGCTAAAATTACCAGCGTTTAAAGGACAGCCAGAGCAAGTTCTTAAAAATGATTTGTACCTGTCATAGCTTAAATCTATAACTGGCAAAACGGATTTAATATCATCAATTAAATACAATTTTCAATTAACAAACGATAATTTTGTCCATAGGCTTCATAAACATCCAAAGGCATGTTAGAATTCATAAAAATCTTTAAAATATCTTTTACAACAACAAATTTTGTTTGTGTATCACATTTTATATTGGAAAAATGTTCGTTAACTATAAACATATTCATCTTTTCAGGAATTGTATTTACTAATTTTTTCAAGAGCATCTTTAAAAATATGAAAAGCCTTTTTCTCGAAGATTTTCAATATCTTCATCAGCCAATTCAACATAAGAAAATTTAGTTTCAATTACTGACCATGCATATGTATGAATGCCTTAAATTTCATACATAACAATACTAGAATAATAATAATATTATTTTTTTTTCATTGAATTTAAAGAATTTCAAAAAAAAAAAAAAATCATGGCTTATCAAAAATAGCCAACAAACTCGCCAACTATTTTATAAATCGCCATGTCGCCAAATCGAAAATTGGGTTGCCAAACAAGTTTAAAAATCGCCACATCTGATAACCCTGTCCACAAGAAATATTGTTATGGCGCTGGAACGAAAGTGCTGTTGCCAATGTAATTACCAATAGCATCTCAGTCGCTAGCGTTGAACGGTATTGCCCGAAGAAAAAAACTAATACTACTTCCACAGCCGAAAGCAATAATCATGGTAAGGATGGTGGCGACTTTCATAACAGGGACCCTCTTTCACAAATTGATTTCGGTTCTAAGAGTGAATATTTTTTTATACCCCCAAATCCACTAAGGGTATGTAGGAAAACTTCTCACGGATATGGCACTTTGTTCTATTACTTTCTCTGCGCAATACCTTAAGTTGTCAGAGTTCAAAATTTTAATACCTCTTCAGAACGCAATTGACGAGAGATCTATTTGGTACGACGGTAGTCAGAGGCCCCCGGAGACATTGCTGCGGTCGGACAATTGGTTTGTACTCAAAGTCACGCGAATGCAGATCCTAAAAAGTCGGCTTCGAAGGCTGATTTTTCACCGCTTGTGGGAAAGTTCGGTGCGCTAAAAAATCTCCCTAGGTGCTCTTGCCATTTAACAGATGCTGCAATTTTTATAGCAAGGAAAGATACATAGCGCCAGTTCCAAAAGAAGGGAAGAGTGTATGATTCTGTCAAGTTATACACGCAAATTAATACCTGGGTAGGTTGGTGTCGCTAACGCCCTTTAGTGATTGATACCACCATGAGAGTAAGCCAACACGGCAGGTGCTCATGTAAATCATTTTTTCTGATACTCTCTAGCCCCCCCCCGAATCAGCTCATTGGTCCTGAACACATTAGAATCATTTTTAAACGAACAATTTTTGTTCCATCAATCACACATGGTACAAAAATTACCTGGCATAAAATGTATATGTGTACACAGCCTTGTATATTTTTTGTATTAACTTATTGCTTTTGTGCTGCTTGTGCAAGGTATTTTTTTTTATTACATAACAAAATATTAATTCATTTTGTTCCTGAATATAATGTTTTGAATTAATAACATTAACAGCCAATATCACCAAGTTCAGTTAAAACTAACTACACTCAAAAGAAAAATCAGTCCATTCTTACTCAAATCACTCCGAAGCGGTATTAAAAGTACGGTGAGTACTATGCAGAAAGATTAATTCAAGTACGGATTTTCAATCGCAAAATACTTTAATTATCCATATTCAATCCCGATTTCGTACTTGAAATAATCCGAAAATGAGATTGATCTAAGTAAAACAAAGATTGAATCAATCTCACAATGCGCTTGATTCAAGTATTATAAAGTTGATTTTATCCCGAATTAAAAAGAAAAAAAATATTATGATATATCACCTTACAGAATGATAAAACACCAACATCATGCCCGATATGGTTTTTACCAGGGATGATAAAGGACATTTTCAAAATTGTACTTTATTATGTAAGTAATTTTACTTTTTTGACCATCATTGTACTTTAACCCAAAAAAAATATTTTTACAGGCCAAAAATGGTGGAAGATTTAAAAAATTATCATTTTGCGAAATTTTAGCAATTTTAAAACACTAGATGCATTTTTTTCGCATTATTTTGTTTTACACCTTTTTTTTTCCTAGTCTATAGAAACAATTTTCCAAAGTCATGTACCATTCCTATTGGTTTCCGTGATATAGGGTTGAGAAAAATGGCATGTTCTTCGGAAAAATCAAGTTTTAGCCAAAATATAAAATCCAAACAGCAGTTTCACTAGCAAAACCCAATTAAGGTTTTATTAGTTTCGATTATTGCTTCGGGAAATTAACACACGATGACTTCAAAAATGTTGCACTGTGTTGTGGAATCGGGTAAAAATACGTTTAGCCGAGTAAGAAGAAAGTGATTTCTTCAGTTTGTTTTACATATTTTGGTATGAAAAAATCCGTTCCACATTTGTCGGCGAATACATATACCTAAGCAATTCTATTTATATCTAAAAACATTAGTTCATTCATTTAATTTTTCATATCTCAGACCCTAGTCCAAGAAGTTTAAATGTTAAAGTGGTTGAAATTTCTAAATAGTACTTTTGCAATGCTAATAGTTCTGAAAAAAGTACAATTGTACTAACTTTATCATCGCTGGTTTTACTTTAGAAATCTTATGTACATATTTAACCAAAAATAAAAACTAAATGAGAAGCAAGAGCTCAAATTTACTTTTTAACCCTTCGTGGTATACATGAGTCTGGCCAGACCTTTATTCAATGTGTATAGAAAATCAAAACATGCGTAAGCCGGAGGGTTAAGCGCAGCGAAATATTTAATCTTTTTTTTTACTTGATTAAAGAATTATATACCTATTTCAAGAAATCTGGGATTGATTTTCGAAAGTAATCCCATTTAGGATTGTTTTGAGTACGTTTTAGTATTATTCGTACTTGAATTTTTGAGTATGACTCGTACTTAAAGTAATCATAAAAAACTTGATTTATACCGAGTGTTTTTCTTTCTGTGTATGTATTACCTTAACTATCAGTCAACCAAAATGTATTAACAAAGTGAACTCAGTACTACAACAATGAAACAATAGAAAAAACAACAGGCATTTTGCTGCTAGAATTGAGACGGCAAATGTCAAAATGCCTTATTAAAAAACGTAAATAAACAAAAAAATGACGACATACGTCACACATGAAGAAAATCACTGCAAACAGCTGCGCTTGTGAGGTCACTTTATTAGTACATTCTGCAGTCAACAATATGTTTTTGACAATAATAAGTCTGAGTTCATACGGCTCTTTTCTTATTGAAAAGATTCTTCCTTTTTCCTCTTTGAACATGAATTGGCGTTCAAATTATTCATGTCATGTTTACGCCATGTTTTTTATTTTGCATAGTCGTGCGTTTGCATGTGTGCTTTTTTGATATTGAAAACAATAACAAAATTAAACAACGAATGAAAAAGCAAAACGTAAAGACAGTACAGGCATTTGTGTACTCGTTTCTTTTCCCCTCACCCCTCTCGCCTATAAAGTAGCAATCTTTTCAATAAGAAAAGAGCCGTATGAACACAGACTAACTAAACTTGGTATAGTTCATGGTGGAATAAGCAGGTGGCATCGTTACGGCAACAAATACAACATTACAACAAAAATGGAAACTATATAACCGTTTACGTCAAAAAATACATTAAACAAAAATCAAAGCATGCCGCTGAACGTGATGAAATAAATAAATTTTTAGCCAATTTTTATTTAGTTATGGTCAATATCTTATCAAAATTATCAAAAACTTTAATAAAAAACAAAAATCCCAGCACAAAACGTGGACTTTTTGTAAACATAAACAAAACTTTGACATAAACCTAGACAAACAATGCAAGAGCAAAAAATCGTCATCTGGCGTAGTGCTGCCACCTGTTTATTTCACCATGGTATAGTTGGCCTTAAAATTTAAAAAAATTAATATAATTAAAACAATAAGAATAACCTGGGTTCACCTGACACCATACGAGCTGCTGTTAAATTTTCTTCCTGCTATCAATTAAGGGTTAAGATACATTCCGGCGTGAATTAAGATTGCGACTTCTTATTTTGGCGAATATATTACTTATGCGCCTTCGGTCTGTGCATTTTGTCTTACGTGCGTATTCACTAACAAACATTTTGCAACTTTCATCAAAATTTAGTCTTTATGAAATTGTAGCCTTTATTCGGTCATATGAATGGATTCTTGTGAATAAAGATTATCAGAAATACACCTTTAGTCGTTGCACAAAAAGTATTGCTAGTTGTCATGACTTACAAACGGGATCAATTTATATAAGTTTTGTACGTTATTTTTATCGCATTTTTGAAAAACTGGACCTCTCTCTCTATCTCATCAATTGGAATGTCTGTCGACAAATTATAAATTTTTTCCTTACAATTATTTCTTAGTATATTATTTTGTTCTAAACAATAATAAATATAATTAATAATAAAGAAGTAATTTTTTAAAATTAAATAAAGTTTTTTAACTGGACAAATTGCATTTTAGCTGGAACCTGGACAATCCTGGCCTTTCCAGGCCGTCTGACAACCCTAATCACATATGACTTCATCATTTTGTGAACTTTTTGAAAACAATAATACTTTTCATTTGATCCGGGTTGCATTTTAACAAAAGCATGTTCATGTGTGATAGTGTGGACTAAAACTGTTATGTTGAATTAGATTTTTTGACAGTCGCAACAAAACTCATTACATTTCTATCTCACAAAGTAGTATGGACTACGTAAGACTTATGTGATAGTATAAGCTAGCCTTTAAGCCTGGTACTCTGTTCAACATTTCACGTGAAATGCTGTCAAAACGCATATGAAAAAAACTTGTGCGATATATCTATGATATAATGTTGATAGAGTTGTACTCTGTTCATTATGTGAAAAAGTTCCGAAATGTTTCTGGCAACATTTTTCTACAACTGCGAAATAATGTTAGCTGTACTTATTGAAGCAAAAGCAAAAAAGTATATACTGATTATTAAATAAGAAATAAAAAAAATTAAAATAACACAACCGGTAACAGTTTTTTATCCATATTTACTTTCTTTTTTATAAAAAAAATTATTTTTAGTAAAATACAGGTGGGGGTCGCACTTTGCAGGAATAAAAACGTCAAATTGTACAAACTCGTATGATAGGTAACATTGATACATGCCAAAGTTTTCGTGTGAAATAATTAATGTGGCTTAACATTTTTCACAAATTTGAACAGAATACTAGGCTTAAGTCAAGGAATTTAATGGAATAGGTTTTGATAGTTTTCCATCGCTTGTTCAAGCTTAAATTACAAATCTTAACAAAAACCAATCACATATAATGCATAATTTTGATAAATGTTTTCCCCAATAATTCCACCACTCTGCTGTTGTGAAAAGTGGATAATAGAAAAACATTTCACTTTCTTATAAGAGTACTATTGTAGCAGAGAAAACATTTTCTTTTCTACGACTTTCACCCAACAAAATTTTCACCATACAAGCGACAAAACTACAAAGAGAAAGTATGTCCCTGGCAAATGGCAGGCGCAAAGAGCGCAAGATAAATAAATACACTGCATAAATGCCACGCGCTCTTTCTCTGTATCTGACAATGGGGCAACAATATGCTGCTACAACATGCACATCATGCACGAACTCAACATACATTATGTGGCATTTGGGTGCCGAGCTATTGGTGGCGCCTTTAGTCAAGCGGGCTCATTGGATACGTTGACATCGTGACGTCGGGAAAAACGTAGCTATGACGTAAATCATTTAAAAAAAAAAAAAAAAATTTAGATTTCCTTCAGTTTTTATATAAATATTTATTGTTTTCGATATAAAATATTAATAATAACAATCAAAATAAAGCTCAACTCAAAATAAAAGTCTGCAAAAAGAAAAAATACTGAAAAAAACACAAGTGTTGTTTAGTAAAAGTACGTAATAAAAAAAATTGCGGGAACCTCGCCAAATTTCATATTGCAAAGGATTAATTCTTGGACTTCTGGTTGTTATTTGTTTTTGTATAAACGCAAGTGTGAGTGTTTGTTGCGTGTAGGTGGTTGCTTGAATGAGTTAGTGTATCGGTGTATGGGTTAGTGTTTTCGTTTTTAAGTAAATCTGTGCCTTTGATTTAGTTAAACACTGTAACCACAGATGCTGTTGACACGTATCAAGGCCGACGTGAGTGGTACTCTAGTAAATGTGCTGCGCGCGGGTTCGTGACGACTTGACACTATTTTTAAATTACACAAACGTTAAAAGAAAGATATTCTATACTCATATTCCATGCATCAACGACTAGCAGTTGTCTTTATCTATTTTTTTTTTTAACTTAAATTTAAACACTTTATAGTGTGTTAGTGCCTGGCGTTTGTTTTGTTTTTTTTTTTGTTTTTTTTTTTGTACGAACGCTAATGTTGATGCATCTTTATGGTGTTTCATAAACGTTTCATGACATCCCTTCATCAAGCTTAAACGCGAATGTGTGCAAAGTGTTGCATAAATTTATGTACTTATATGTGTACAATATATTAAATATTTGAGAGATGTAAAAAAAAAAACGTAATAAAACATCGTTTAACATTTACAAGTACTTAGTAAAAGAAGTTGAGTATGAATATACATAAGTATAAAGCACATATTATTTATCATTTCCCCCAAGTGTTCGCCTCAGAAATTTACATGGAATTTTGTGTATGCAAAGTTTGTGTGTTAAAAGTTGTAACCCTACACATTTGTTAAAGTTAAATTGCAACACATGCGGATTAACTCGTAAAACATACTCCAAAGATATTTATTTATATCTAGATGTATGCAAATTTCAAACAAAATATATAAAATAAATATAAAAAAATAAACGGGAGAAAAGAAAACAGAATATAGTAAAAGAAAGTTTCAAGTGCAAATATTATAAGAGTGAGCCTAAAAAGTAAATATTTCGATTGATATTAAGATATTTTAAAGTGTACTTAGCGAATATCAAAGTCTATTTTTTTCTTGTACAATGGAAACAAAGTGAAAAGAATTAAATTAAATTTAAAATTATCAATGAAAATAAGCAAATGTTTTAAAAAAAAAATATCTATACATACATACATCTATTTGTCATCGATTTAAGTTCGTTTTTACGTACAACTGATACATGAAAATATTTTAAAAAATCCCTGATTTAATAGCGTTTCCCTCAATTACTTCAATTCTGAAAACATTGTTGTGCGTAATCTTGACTTAAAAAAAAAAAAAATTGTGTATTTTGTGAGTATTCGATCTGATTGGATGTTTTAAACTCAATTTGCTAATAAAGTCTAAATGAATCACCCAATGCCAATTTTACATACATAAATCTAAAATTAAGTTTGTGCTAAAAGGTCTTGTTGGAAAAAGAGGATAAGAAATATTAAAAAAAGTTAAATTTTTGAAAATTATTTTAAAGTTACTTAGTGATATTTTGCAGTTTCTTTTGCAATAACGGGAATGTATTGAAAAAATTATCAAAACAAATACTTTGACACAAAATCAATGCTTATAACTACGGTTACTCCGTTCTCTGTGTTAAAACCTCGTTATTTGAAAGTTGCTGTGACCGAAATGTGCGGTACTCTGATGACTGAACGTTTGAGCCTTTAAAGAACATTCAAACACGTGACATATATTTTGGACATACGTACACAAGAAAGCGTTAGTATATGTACATACATTAAACGACACTATTAGCTTAAAACCGTATTGTAGAGCTTTATTCTGTGGCAATATATAGGAATAAGTAAATTATTTTTTAGCAAGAAACCGCAAACTATTCTGAATTTGATTAAATATTATGTATTTACTTATACATACTGTATTTAATAAAATAGCCGAAAAAATTCTGTACTAATTGACCAGACATTTTGTATGGCCGGAAACTCACGGTTGTAACTGGGAGTTTTTATTTCCGCACATTTTTACTTCCCGGGAAAGCGTGAAAAAATTTTTTTATCCGGCATCCGGGCAATTACCGCTTTAAAAAAAGAAAATTTTTTGATTTATTTTTAAGTGTTTAGATGTTCTTGGTAATTTAAAAGTTTAAAACATATGCAGAAACTAAAAATGCACGACTTCACTAAAAGACAATATAAAGTCCTTATCAAATATGTAAATAATTCATTACAATATTAAAATCGCGAAACACAACGTTTAGTGTACTGAAAAAAACTGGGTCAGAATATTGAATAATAAAAGATGTTTTGTGATTCAAGTTCATTTTATAAAATAATTATACAATTAATTAACAATTAAGAAAGTATAGTCGGTCAGGGACGCTATAAAATACTCTACACCACAGTATTTAAAAACAAATTCTGCAATAGTGTATCCTATTTGGAACCTATGGTCAATCATGCAACCACCAGAACAAAATTATGAGATTAAGGTTCATGTAAAAAATCATAACGCCGTATGTTTTTTAGATGTCTTTTTCTATTTACATGAGATTTATTGGTCTTTAAGTGATTTTAGGATGGGGGTTTATATGAGAATTTTGTAAAAACCAGCACAACAATTAATCTTGACATAGAAGCTAACAAAAGAGTAATTTTTGTCAATTTTGATGCCATTACCAACACTTATAAGCGGATAGTTATGGCAATAAAAGCTATTTTTGAGAGTAGCGTTTAGGCGCTATGGCCAAATATGGCCCGATTTCAATAAAATTTGGTAATTACATTATTAACATGATAAGTTTTAACTAAATTTAATCTTAACAACCAACATAATAAGATGGCTTATGGGCACAAAGACTCTATTCTGGAAAGAAGCTTGAATAGGAGCTATTTTTAAAGCAGCATCCAATGGTATATAAATCTTGACCACTTGCGATCTACTAATTGAGATATTTAACTAAATACATATTTTCGTTTCGGGTTTTCATACAAATTCTACGTATGTGGAAATAATGTTCTGCTTTTCAAATTGAATCTGTTTTAAAATTATTATTCACAAAAAACGCGAAAATCGCGATATATGTATTTTATCTGTGCCAAAATTTATGTACCATGGGATGCTGCTTCAAAAACTCTTTTCGATGATACCAAATTTATTTATGTCGTCTTGGAACAAAGTACAAAAAAATTCGAAAAACTGAAAAAATACCTTTTTTCAAAATGGTCCAGCTCACGGAAGGTCAACGCTAGAACCAAAACATTTTAGGAATCATCATAAAACATATCAAGCTTTATTTTCAGATGGGTAACAAAATCATTTTTTTTTTTTTTAGTAGCTCTAAAGGCTAGATTACACTATCTCACAAGTCTTACGTATTCCATAATACTTTGTGAGATAGAAATCTAATGAGTTTTGTTGCGACTGTCAAAAAATCTAATTTAACATGACAGTTTGTGTTCACACCATCACACAAAGTATAAACACTCACACATTAAATAAAATTCAACCCTGATCCAATAAAAAGTATTATAAGCTGCGTTCGTTTACCCCAAAATTTGTACAAATTTGTACTGGATTTTACTGAAATGCGTTCGCGTACACATAAATTTGTAAAAGTTTCATATTACTCACCTACTGGATTTTACTGGAAAAGTAAACGAACGCACATATTGTTTAGAAATTTTTCAAAAAACGATGAAGTCGTATGGGATGTCAAACTTTTTTCATAATACTTGTCATTTTCGTGACACATTGCATTCACACTATCACACTTTGTCGTATTACTTGAGTTTTTGACATGTATTAATACAAAGTATAATAGTGTAATCTATTCTTAATGTACATATATAATAAAAGATTTAAATATTCAATTTTATTCAAACTTACTGCACTTGCTCTTTTTTTTGCAATTGTTGTTTTGTAAACAGATGCTTATAAACCAGGGATGGCAACATCGATACAACTGCAATGTTCTGGTTAGAGCAAATTGTTTTTACAGTACAAATGTACTATTTTACGTTTTAATACATAAATAATAGATAAAACAAATGTAATTTTGGTACAATTAAGCTCAAAAAAGTAACTTTTTAGTAGCCAGTTGGTGCAATTTAAAAATTTCGTTTTGCCATCCCTTGTAGCGGCGTTGATTGACGACTGTGATATTAAACAATTTGATTGCTCCACATTGTGCAAAAGAGTGTTTACATTATCGGCGCATCAAGTTTAGTTTTGATTGTCCACAGTCAGCAATATTTCGGCACAGATAATCGCATATTAAAAATTTTTGACCGTTCACACTACAGGCACATGAAATACGACAAAAATTGGTACATTGCGCCGTTAGAGGGATCTTATTTTTAGAAGGTTTTGATACGATTCCAAATACTATGGTGAAGTGTATAAAAGATTCAGCACTGCCAAATATAGCACTTGCACTTGTTTTCAAATATTTAAGATACACACCGAAGTTTTTGGTATTTTTCCTTCTTAGTAAGTCGGAATGTTAGTTTCATATACATGTCAATACCTAATATGTAAAATAATTCACTAAAGGGAATTATTTTTATGTTGAAATAAAATATGAAAAGCTTTTAAACACCAGTAAAAATGATTTTTTTTAACGGCATGAACCTTACGTTTACATTCAACTTATTATTATTTAAAATACTTTTCCCAATATTTTAAAACTTTTGTACAAATTATACATATCGAACTTTTTTATGATTACACTTCACAACACAGAAAAAATTAACAGAGTTCTGACAATGAAAACACATTTTCGCACTTATTGCAAAATATCATCAATGAGTTACACAATTGTAAAAAATTATTACTGTGATATATAATATGTCTACCTCCCCACTGTGAATTGCAGGCTTAACAAATGAAATTAGCATACAGTACACTGAAAGAATTTTCTCCACAGATCCAATGAATTTTGACATTAACCCAATGAAAAATTACATTAAAATTCAACCTATGTAACTATCTCTTTGTATTTTGTGAAACAAAGCTCGCTGGTTCACTGTTTTAAACTTTCTGTTAGAAGTGCACCAAGATATCGTTGTTAGGGAATTTAAAACTGCAAATTTGAAAACAAGTTCGCTTTGGCATTTTTGTTTTTTATAAATCGTATATTGAAAAAAAAATTGTGTAGGGATGTTCTTATACATGACTGGAGTCTGTTGTTGCTCCTGTGGTGAAAGATCTAAGTGAGCTAAATTTTAAATTCCAAACTTTAAGGCGAAAGCTAATAGAAAAAAAAGAAAAGGAACTCGGAAAAAAATGCATGACATTGTTCCAAATATACTTTCTATCAATGAGGGAGTTTACCCGAAAAATGATTTTTGAAAAATTTTATCTACTCACTTGGGGAAATTTGGAGAGAAAATAAAGACTTGCAATTTTATATTCTTGGAGAAAAAAAAATATTGATTATGGAACGGAAAACAACAATGACGAGTACACTGAAGAAAAAGATTTCAATTTATTTATTTAAAAATTTCATATTTTTTACACCAAGGGAGATAAACTACACTAAGCTACATTTTGAAAACTTTACAAAAGACCGCAAAAATTTTAAATATAAGAATTTGCCTTTCCCGAATATTTTTTATGACCCTAATATGTTTTTTTATGTCGATGATATCGTTAATAAAATAACGTCATATAAGGTAACATACGTTTACTTATTATGTTGGACTTGGTGTTCTTAACCTCCCAAGTTGGTATTGATACTGTTCAATCCCTTGACACAACAGCACCAAGTCCAACAACAAATGGTCTGCTATTTCCGAAAATTATTACAAGGCTTACACAAATTTTTTGTTACCTTACTTTTCTCTTCAAAATGTGTTATACAAAATTTTGCAAGTAACAACTGAAGGAGCATCCGAATGTTTAAATAAAAATATATTTTATTTTCCTGAGAATGGTTAACAAAGTTGGTCGAAATATTTGACTAAATAAAAAAAAGGAACAGTATATAATTTATCTATTTTGAAAACAAAAGACCTCATTTTACAATTTACAAAAAAGGACTCTTGATGTTCTTTGCCCCTACGCACATTCTCCTGATTTTGTACAAATCCAGTGGTAAACAAATCTAAGTACACTTGATTCCCTTTGTATCTAAGCAAGTTGGACTTGGTGTTGTTTTTAACTTTTCTATCTCGAAAACTTCATTAGAAAGGACTTAAGGGAATTTACACATCCGATTCCAACTGTATAAAAAACTTATTTTGAAAAAAATGTTACTTGGGGTAGTTTATCTCCCACCAATTTTTTTAGCACTGTTTGCCTAATTTTAATAAATTTTATATAACTTTCAAAATATACCAAGTTCAATGATTAATTTTCCTGATGGGCTAAAGTGCGTTGCAAAACTAGTTCGATCCCATATAGATCGTAGCAAAACTAGTTTCTTTCGAAAATTCGTAGCAAAACTCGTTCGTTACAAAATTAAATCTATTATTTTTCTATATTTCAGTTGGTTCCAATTTTTCAACTGTTGAGTTATTAGTCAAGAATGGTTTAACACTTTAGGATCAAAAAAGTTGAACTCATTTGGTCCAGTTAATCGGGCGCTATATGTTTTTTGCATTTTCCCAAAATTGGAAAATAGTGTAACGAACGAGTTTTGCATCTTACCTACTCATATATTTCTGTTACATCTGGTATGTTCTACTTGTATAAGCTTACCTTTTAGTAAATTGGATTTAATTTATTTTCCAGCCCGGGACGACCTTTATCTTGCTTCTTTCCGTTTTGCTGGCTTGTACTACTACTAAATTCAGTGTTTCGTTATCGTTATGAATTTTTTCATTGATGCTATGAAACATTGAAATTTAAAATTGTTTTCATATATTTTCATGCATATCGCTTAAAATAGAATTAAAAATACGTTTTTACAGCAGTTATAGGATGAAAATATTTTCTAGTTATAAGTATTTTGAAGTTAGAGAACTTTATCTTGTTTTCATTGGTTTAGTGAAATTTTTCATGAAAAATATGAAGTAACACTTTTTTCATTAACTGAAAAATATTTGAATACATTAATTAATAGTTCATTTTAATCTTAAAAAACTTATTGAAATAATGTATAACAATTAGTTGAATTTTTCTTTTGAAAGATATATTAAGTTGTCATTAATTTAATGAAAAATTTAACCAAATTACGAAACTCAATTTCGTAGTGGTAATGAAATTGCTTCATTATTTCTGTAAAATTTCATTCCCGTAATGAAATTTTTCATTGGATTAATGAAAAAAATTTAATGAAATTGATTCATTAGCTTTATGAAGCATAATTCTTTCAGTATACAACCCAGCCCATTGGCGTATTTTTATTGGCTCCTAAAGCTGGGATCACACGATTGCCGCAATGCACCAATTTTCATACTTTTTAATACCCCAATCGTGTGACTGCACAACCAATTGGCTCATGTACCAATCGAGGACAATATTGTGCTTACTTTTACCAATCAAATGCAACTCTGGTGCGGCAATCTTGTGACTGTTTGCTATGCAACCGCGCGTCAATAAAAATAACAAAAATGCACCAATATTTATTGTGTTCTTGTGCGGCAATCAAACAACACAATACGCACCAATATTTGGCTTTTTTTGATAAATTTACTTTTTTGTGTTTCTTTCATTTTAATTTTTTTTAATTATTGCTATTAACAAAATATGTATGCATGTATGTTCACAAGCATATTTAGCTGTTCAGTGCGAATATTTTTATTTAAGGTATTTCTATGCGAACCTTAAAATACGAAATTGTTGAACAGATTTAATTTTTGGAATTTCTTAAAAAATTTAAATAAAACTATTCAACAAAAATTATATATATTATACATATTTAATGAACAAACTAACAAGAACTTCAAACAAATAAAAAAGCTACCACAACAGCTGTTTTCGCAGTTGTCAAGTAAGAACAATCGTGTGACTGTGCTGCGGCAATTGTTGTAACCATTTCGCTTTGTACCAACTAGCGGCAATTAAATGTGTATAAAAAAGGGCAATCGTGTGATTTCACAATATTTGATTGCTGCAATTTCATTATTGTTCGTCAATAAAGCACAATTGTGTCGTATTGGTGCATTTGCGGCAATCGTGTGATCCCAGCTTAAGTTTGGCTATTGTTTGCTGTGTTCTGCTGTATGTAGAGGATTTAATGGCTAACTTGTTTGTAAAACATTTCATCCATGCACTCCCCCTTCTAAGGGTTTATTTTACGAATATTAAGAATAGAGCCGAAGATCGTTATAGAGGAGAGTTATAGGGTTAATATGTTTCACAAAAAAAAAAAAAAAAAAAAAAACGGTAACATTTTGTCTTGATAAACATAGCTATCAGCAAACGTCAAATTCAATCGCAGAGAGTATAACCTTACGTATGGACTCTTAAATAGAGTTAATATTAATATTCTAATAAATAATATTTTTAACTAAAAAAAAAAGAAAAAACTAAAAAGAATAAAAATAACATAAGTGTACTGTACGAGAATCATTCGATTATGAAATCTTATAAGATACGTGTTCCCCTTGTTTAAGATTAACATGAAGAAATGTGTTCTCTCATTCTGCCGACGTGCTCTCACATATTATATCAGATATTATCTTAGGTGAAGAACCCTTGTTAGATGTAAAAAACACATATTTTATATACCGGTATGCCGATATGCTACACGGACAGGCCAAAAGGGGGAAACTCTAACCCCTACTGAAATAAAATTCGGAAGTAATCTTTCAAAACGCCGACTCACGCATTTTTTCACACATCGATTAATATATTGCTACGGTGACCATCCGCTCTGTATTATACAGAACAGATTTGTTTTTTAGAGTTTCCCAGCAAAAACTTAACTTACCTGGTAAGTTAGCAAGTATTGTTGGAGACATATGAACACTACTTATTTCTCGGCTGAATAACTACTTATTTTTGCTTGAGTTATCCAAGAATTCAGGGGCCTAATTCTGGCAGTCGTGATCGAGTACTTTCTCGATTAAATAGATATTAAATTGCTTTCGAATAGAGAAAATACTCGATCACGACTACCAGAATCAGGCTCCAGTACTTCTAATACACTTCAAAATCTTATGTTCTGTATTTTGATTTTGAAAATATGGTCATCGTATATATTGCTAAAGTTATAGCCAGGGCAAGTTTTGAAAGGCATAAGCTATTTTTGTCATTTTTTTTTTTAATTATTTCCTTAAAAAGCCATTTTTGGTCCAGCTTACCTAGAATCAATTTTTCAATAAGCTTAGAGACGGGTTCTGTTCACATATGTAGTGCTCTTCTCCTTAAAATATCTCGAGCTAGTGGGTTCGGATTCAATTCGAGCCTTTTAAGTTTTTTACTGCATATTTCGTAATCATAGTTCTTACAAATGGCACATTGAGATCCTTGTGACAATTTGAGTTTTTTACATACCAAGGGGCAGCTGTGATTATTGGAAGAAGTTAATTTTGGCGCCTTTGAATTTTTTCGATATTAGAGGCCGAGGCAGTGCCCCGTAACCGAATACCATAGCACCAGATTAGCTTTAAGATGGAGTTGCAAAGTAAAGGTTTGCATTCGAGACTAAAGGCTCAGTTAGCCGGGAGTAACAGTAACGTTGCAAATCAGCTGCTTCATTTTGTTGCATGTAAAGCAATTAGATCGATTATAGTTAGCAGTAAAAAGCTACGTCTCAATCTGTAAGAAATAGATTGGTCTTACTTTTTTACGGTAAGGTTACTGTTACTGCTACTACTCCCGGCTAACTGAGACTTAAGGACAGAGCTTAGAGTTAGATAATATTAGGCAGATTCTATTCGCTAAATGAATGTTGCAAAAATCGGACGTCAAAAGTGACACATTAAAGAGCACACACAATGCATCTGCTCTTCTTCTTCGTCTTGTGAAACTCATTGGAGATATTTTGTAATAATTGCGAAAAATGTGTTTTCACTGTCAGAGCGCCGCTATTTTTGTTCTGTGTTGTACAGTTTAATCATAAAAAAACTTCGATATTATTTGTGGAAATGTTATGAAATATTGGGAAAAGTATTTTGGTTTTAAGAAATAATTACAAACAAAAGGGCTTTCTATAAATAAAAGCTTAGACTTAATTGACAGTGCCAAGAAAAATATTAAAGATGACAGTAAAAAAGATTTTGTTACAAGATTACCACTTGCACACACCGCTAAGTTAAAAAAATAAAACTTCTGTAAAAGCCGCCATTTTATTGGTTTTTTAAAATGCCTCCCTAAGCCATTATCAGTCTGGTACAAAACTCCGTAAGTTACACGCAATTTCTGGTTAATTCTTCAATACTCCTGCAAAACTCTCTATATGGCTTGGCATTTCAATTTCAGAAAACTGTTTTAATCGATTTTCTCAAGTGGACTACTCATATTGTAATAAAAGTGAGACGGATGAATTTATTGGCAACCTTTCTCCATCTGAACTATTAGGGTTCAAATATTTTCCAGTTACATCTTGCGATGTTGAAAGAGTGTTTTCCATTTATTGAACTGCCTTATCCGATAACAGGAGATTATTTATTTTTGACAATTTAAAGAAACATGCTATTGTTTTTTACAATCAACACTTAATAAAAAAAAATTTCTTAAATAACAACCTGTTTTTCTTTTTCGTGTCATTTTGCCAGCCACTTTTCGTGCCATTTTGAATTTGCCCTGGTCATAACCAATCGGATACAACTTCAATTAAAGTGGTTTATTCAATTTTTTTATAGGTTTTAGTAGATTTTAGGAATTTGTTTTAAAGTTTAAAGTTATGAAAAAATAAAACATTTTATTTTTAGTGATGTACTTAACAACTTCATAATTTAATTGTTTTACATTAAAAAAAAACGCTTAACTTGAAACTTTGGTTAATAAACACCACATCAAATGTGACATCAAACATACTAAAAATTAACAGACTTTCACAAATATCTGCTACAATAATGCTTACTGAATATTTTTGATCTTAAATTGCCTTCTAAAGAAATATATATTAATTAAAAAACTAGATCAAAATCATGACTAGATGCTAGTTTCTAAATTACTACATCACTACATCCTGGCTGATTAATAAAGGCCCTTGTTCTAATTCCTCACACATAGGTCAGTTTTTTCTCCAAATTGTCTTTAGATAGAATTTAATATCACATAAAAAATAGTGTCGGAAAAAATATTTTGTATTTTCTTTCTAGTTGTAGGCAGTTGTTCGTTGACAAAATCTTAATCTTCTGGCCAGTGTTGCCAGTGAAATTTCCAGAAAGATACATTTTGTTTCCGAAGAGATACACTTATTCCCAAGAAGATACATTTTTAAAAAAATTTGAAAACCTATTTTTAACGTTTAAAATTTATTAACATAACATTTTTATTTCATATTTAATGAATATTGAAAAGAAAATTATATCAGATAAATTCCTTTTTATATTTATTTAAGTCACAAATATTAGGTTATCAAAACAAGTTAATTTTTGTAAAAAATAATTTAGAGTTAAAGCGTTTATACTAAGGCGATTATATAAAAAAATATAAATTTCCTGAAAATAAAAAAGATGTTCATATTTCCTCGGAACAACTTCGCACTACTAGTAATCCTCGATTTAGTTGGATCGTTTGTTGAAACTTCCTTAATTCTTTCTTTCAACATTATTAAAGCTGCTATTGTATATTGTATTGAGTCGTATTTTATTTCTGTACATTTTGCGTACAGATTCAAAAAATACGAAAAATGTCTGGATTATATATGGTACCTGAAATCATCAAAAGATACGAAAAATGTATCTTTCATATTCTAATTGCATCACTGCTTCTGGCATATATCCAGTTCGGCTAGTTACCGAATGACACTGATATTCTCGTAATATTGTTTCCCATCAGAAATAAAGTAGTTAGTTTCTCTCTATATTTGTCTTACAATTAAGTAAAATTCTACAAGAGTTCTTTATGCGACATCTATTTTCATGTGAAAATAGTAACTGTTGATACGTTATTTAAAATTTCCAACGCAGTTTCTTACAGAAATTCGTATGAAAAGGATGACCCATCGTAGTAATTGCGTTTTAGCTTTGTCACAGAAATAAGATTCAAATTACATAATTGCAGCATGTCTGTTAGCAAAGACAGCAATGATTCCCTAGAATTTTCTTTTATACTGTAAATTTTCCTTATACAGCCCACTAACATCATCCGGTAAATGATAATGTCAGAGTCGCTGCGCCTACTTCACCACTTATTCAATATGGTAAAGGGTTGTTGTTTCTTTTCGATTTCTATTTAGAAAGTGGCACTTTGTTCTAAGATCTTATAAAGGCAGATCTATGAATTCTTTATTGATAAAGTCCTCATGACACTACATTTTTAATGAATTGTTCAAGTTTTGGTGAACAGTGCAAATATAATGTAATAGAAACATTTACCAAGTGCAAAGAGTTCAGCTGTATTAAGATAAATAGCAAAATGTCAAAAATGTTAAAAAAGTTATCGATACAAAATTAACAAATAGAATTTGGGAATTATTTCTTTTGGTGAGTAACATTTATTATATAGATTTTCATACTAATTCGTAAGTTTATTCTAAGTTAAATTACAAATTTAGATAAAAAAAAATTAAGTTATGTCAAAAAAAAAAAAAAAATGTAAAATTGTTAAACTTAAAATTGACATTTCAAGCTTGAAATAATAAAAGTGTTGCTGAATCAGCGGTTTAGGGGCAAATTCAGCGATTAACCGCTTTGTGTTTGTTTTGTTTTTATGTTTCTCATAAACAAAAAGTTGACTACATTTAATAAAATAAGCAAAATCATAACAAAAGAAAAACTGAAAAAAAATGTTGTCTACACTTTTTATAGTTTTTTTCTAACATTTACTGTTTTTTTCTATCAACTCAATGAATAAAAAATGTAGTTTTTAATCCAAATTTTTTTATTTTTATTTAGGCTTAAGTTCATTAAATTTAATTTTCATTAAATTATTTTTATGAAGAAAGGAATTTTACAACATGAAAATCAATTAAAATTGTTATTGATAATCCTTCATTCTTGACCGTGGCCGGGGCTCGAACCCAGGCCGGCAGGTTACCATGACATGTTTCGATCGCAACCACTCGATCTCCTCAGATGGATTTGCCGTTTTACACTCGCAGCCATCGACGACTGCTGACGTCAATAGTCAAACATCAATCCTTAAACCAAATTGTATTTTAACCTTTGGTAGATCGAAGTTTGCTTTTTTGAATGATTATCCATTTTAATTGATTTTACATGTTCTTCCTTAGTGTAGTAGTGTCATAAGGGCTTTAATAATTTGTGCTACTTCATTACAATTTACCTTCTTAATATGAATTTTTTCTTAACAAATTTTAATGTTTTCTTGACTAAACGTACATACGCAGTAAAAACTTCGCCTACAAAATAATGTGTTGACTAATCAGAAAAACATATGAGCACTACTTACAATTCTATTAAAAGAACCAGTGAATTTTACATGGGATGTCCCAAAATTAACGCATTCAAAAGTAAGTCATTATTTTTTTACCTACATACATCCAGAAAAAAGTAGTTTTAGAAGTTGTTATAGATGTAGCTTTAGAAGAAAGCTTTTAGTAAAAGAAGCTATTCATTTTGAAAATGTAAGCGAAGTTATTTCTGGGTACCCAGTAAAAATTGGTTTTTTCAGTAGAATTATCTTATGTTTTTCTGATTACTCAACATATTATTTTGTAGGCGAAGTTTTTACTGGGTATGTTTGTATAAAAGAAAGTACTATATACCCCAAACTCTTACACCCATATTCATAAAATAAATTTTTTATTTATAAAAGGTTTATTGAACGAATTTTCTATGAAAATTGGTTCGTTTCATAAACCTTTTATAAACCTGAAATATTTTTTATGAATATGGGGGTAAGTATATCAATTTTTAAACAACTAACGAATCTGCCACTTAATATGATTGGTAAATGCGAAATCATTGTATTGACTATATACTATTAGTTATCTATTAAAAAAATTTAAATAACCTTGTAACCATCCATTCGGTTGCTTTAAATCTTAAATCTTTTTTGTTGTTAGGCACCAAAAGAATATTTTAGGCGGGAACTTTCCACACAACAACCAGGGGAAAGAGGTTAGTTTTCCAGTTTCAAGAAAAATGTTGTGTTTCTTACACTCTCCAACTTCGTAAACTTTATTTCAGCAAGACATTTACAGCGGTATATTCTAAACACCTTCTTCTCATTATTACATTTTGCATGTATGTATGTGTGAAATGAATGTAATTATAATGTAAAACGATTTTTTCGATTATGGGCTGCGGGCTCAATGTGTTCGCTGTTGTAATTTTCGTGTAGTATATACATAATCATATATTCATAATTGCACAATGTGTGTGAGGCAGTATACGTTTTTATAGCTGTGTGTAGATTTCTTAAAACACATTTTTACGTGAATACGTACATATGTTTGTGTTTAATATGCATATCAAATATGTATGTATGAATGAAAGAAAGGATGCTGAATAAAAGTGAAAGAAAACCCCAAATGATCTGCTCTCGAAAACAGCATTTAGGTTTATTATGGCATAAAGCCATAAGCAATTCACAAAACACTGGAATAATCTTTAACTGGGTTCTCAACGAATCCGTTTACTTGCCCGTACGCCATAAGTTACTCACAAACAAAAAAACAAACAAATGTACTACTTGTATTTATGCAAAAATCTATGAAAAAAAATTGTTGTTATACGTACTACACATAAATATTTATGTTCTCCCAGATGAATACTGATGTCTGACAATGTACGAGTACACAAGTAGTATTTTGCTTGTTGTTTTCTAAATTTTTTGAATTGGTTTATTTGCAAATATTGAGCTCGAAGGAATTTAACTTTTATGCTTTGTGTAAAAAAATTGTTTTACAATAAATAAATAACAAAAATATAATTAAAACAAATTTAATCGGATTCGTCAATTAAATTGATTTAATGAAATTTATATTAAATTCACGGAGAGGTTTTAATTAAAATAATTTTTTTATAAATTATTAATGATATTGTTTTCAATAAAACCAATTAAATATTTTCTGAAAAATACACACATACGTACGTTGTAACACACGTACATATACCCAGAAAAAACACAAATTTTAGCATACATGGCTGATGTGAAGCAAACTCTTCGATGTGCTCCAACGCGATGTAATCTCATTAGAAAGGCAATTTTTCAAAAGTAGGACCAGGAGGGAAAATAGGGGGCAAATTTCTGCCTCCCCAAAATTATCAACCCGATTTTTATGAAACTTAAGACTTATGGCGATTTCTTTTCTGAGAAAAATGTTGCATTAATGTTACATGTTCTACATTTTGTGTTCGTTTGTACAAAAAATACAACTGTGGGAAAAATTTTCAAGTTCTTTTGTGAAAATGTTGATGAAAAACATGCAAAACATGTTACATGTTTTACCCTTACTTTTAGTTAAGGGTTCATACTGCCCTGTTTTACAACTTTGGTACTTACTACTTTGTTTGTACAACCAATATTTTATTTTGTTTGTCATAATATTTTAAAAGTTTTGTCAAAAGAATTCTACATCTAAATATTCTTCGACGGCATACTCTATTTTGAATTAAATCGTTTTTTTTTATTTTGGTGGAAAATTCTATGTAAAGGGTGTTTTTTTAAGCCCGATAGAACTTGAAATTGTAAAAAATAACACAAAAAATTAAATTGTAATCAAAATTTTTTTTTTATTCGAAAGATCAATACGTGACATTAACATTTGAAAATGATTTCGGGCATATGGGCACCGCGGCTGTTCTTGACGAAGCGCATTCTGGACGTCCAATTTTGGGCCACTTTTTCGAGCACTGCTGGCCGTATGTCACGAATAACACGAACAATGCTGGCCTCCAAGGCGTCAATTGTTGCTGGTTTATCAGCATAAGCCAGTGACTTCACGTAGCCCCACAGGAAATAATCGAGAGGTGTCAAATCGCACGACCTTGGAGGCCAATTGACAGGTCCATTTCTCGAAATCAACTTATCGCCAAATTTTGATTTCAATAAGTCGATGGTTGCGTTCGCCGTATGGCACGTAGCGCCATCCTGTTGAAACCACATCTCCTCCGGATCAATGTCATCCATATTTTCAAACAAAAAATCATTGATCATGGTGCGGTAACGATCTCCATTGACCGTAACGCGAGCTCCGGCCTCATTTTTGAAGAAATAAGGTCCGATGATGCCACCAGCGTGAAAACCGCACCAAACGGTGCATTTTTCTGGATGTAATGGAGTCTGTAGGGTCTCTTGTGGATTGGTCTCGCTCCATATGCGGCAATTTTGCTTATTAACAAACCCGTTAAGCCAAAAATGCGCCTCATCGCTGAACACAATTTTGCGATATAAGTTGCGCGAATCGACGACTGATTTTCAAAGTAAATTTGGATAATTTTGTAGCGTTGTTCAAGCGTGAGTCTATTCATGATGATTTGTCAGAGTATACTGAAACTATAAAAAAAAATATTTCATCAAAATTTAATTTTTTGTGTTACTTTTTACAATTTAAAGTTCTATCTAGCTTAAAAAAACACCCTTTATTTATTATCGTTTTAAATTTGTTCAAGCAATAAGTGATGTCAATGTCTGTTTCCAAACCGTAAAGTAAGTGTGCAGCAAATAGTCGAATAGTTTTTAAAATCGCTAATGAACTACATTAATAATAAAAGTGTAATAGTTGTAAATAAAGGCAGCTAATTCTGTTCGATTGAAGTTGTACAACATGTAACACTTCGAGTGATTATAGGTAACATAAAAAAGTGTTACATGCATATACTGTAGCATTTTTTTCTCAGAATAGAAATCGCCATTAGATAGAACCCTATTTAGATGGACACACAGGCTATTTATTTATCAAAATTGGGACAACCAGGGGATGTAAGTGGCAAATTTTGGCTCTCCAAAACTATAACAGATTTTAATTCAAATTTAAACATTGTTATACATATTTCTATTCAGATGAATACATAAGAAATGTATTTTTTCAAAAATTGAATAATAATAAGGGGGATTGGGGGCAATTTCTAATAAAGACTTTTTAGTGTAGTAGCACACGCCGGGTATCCGCTAGTCTAGGATAAGTCTGCGAGTTTTCTGAAGGAAATTATATTTTCTTTATCCTAGATTTATCAAATAATTCTCACGAATTTCTGTCTGAAATTTTCAAACGTACATTTTCTAAATGATCACAAGATAAAAAACGGCTTAACTGAGCAATGAATTTATTTAAAATATTTAAGTTTTGCAAGGGTGTATCCTTCTGAAGCGTTTAAAGACTTTTTTCCGACAAAAGTGCTCATAATCGAAAGAGAAGTAGCATTTGTTGGTTCTCGGTTGAACTGGTGTTTTTGAAACTTTAGAAATTATAAGGACCAGTAGTGCAATTCTGTAGCTTTTAACGATTTACGTTAGCATTAATTTTACCGGCACAATTTATTGCTTGTGGTAACAATTCAGGAATTCAGTAACTCAATTTTAACAACAGCTAAAAATTTTATTTAGGTGGCATCTTTGTTAACCAATTTATCAAAATAACGAAAAGAATAAAACGGAATACAGTTATTTTGATTTAGCTACACAATCTCCTTTGCACGATTTTATGTGCAGATAAATCAAAAACGCTGTTACCATAAATTCATATACCTGCTTTCATGTGCAGGTACGCAATTGTGGTTTCCTGCATAAAAGTGTAGCTAAAGTAATGTGCTTAAAAGAAGAATAAAAAACGTTTTTATTAAAAAATTCATATTCTATTAAAATTTTATAAAATTGGATGTTTATGTAAAAAAGGGCCACCATATTGTTTTCATGTGTGCAGCTAACTTTGATGTTTTGTATGAAAATATTTTAAAGCTGCCCAAAAATATAATAAATATGCAGGTATACAAAATGCACTTAAACAAGGATTTTGAAGAATAATTACAGAAAATTTTGGGCATTTATCTTAAATGTGCAGGTATGAAAAGTGCACTTAAAAAAGGAATTTGTATGGGAAACTTAAGAATAATGAAAAAAGAGTAATTTTGTGCAGCTAAGTCAAAAGTGCACTTAAACAAAAGCCAGTTAAGTCAAAACTACTGTATAAAAAAAAACAAATTTTTCTAATTTTAAGCACGACAAACAAAATCTTATTAATTATAAATTTTGTATTCCCAAAAATTACTTTGATAATTATTTTTTAACATACATTTTTCAAAATGTAAGTAAATCATGTTAATGTGTGCAATGTGCTAGAAATATATTTATTTTTGAATGTCTATTATTTGCCAAATTTTTTTAGATTTTGTGAAAACTTTGTATGTATTTATTTTTGAAAAATAACTACGAATTTAAAAATAAACAATGAATATTGTGCTGTTTAATTAGCTTAATTAGCTGACATTATTATAGAACATAGTGTTAAACGTTATTGTTAAAAAAGTTACTGAATAAAATTAATTTTAATTTGCTGTTAAATATTTTTAACAACTTAACTGACGTTAAAATTGAGTAGAGAATCGCACTACCGGTTGTCATACACTTGTATCACATAAAGTCCGAAAAAGTATGCTATTGAAATTGAGCCAAATCGATCAAAAAATGGCTTATCTATGAGCAAAATATCAAGGCTGCCAAACATTTTTCCCATAAAACTTTTTTTAGCATCCTTATCATAAATAAGCTTAGTTTCCCCATTTTCACCTAATAAGAGTTATACTGCTGGTAGTGAAAACAAGGGAAATGATCAAGTTCTAGACAAAAATTTTTTTTTTTCATCTAGAAATATTTGTTGTAGCTTATTAAATTTTTTCACCTTGCGCCCACGCAAGTGTCCTCATGAGTCAAGGGCTTTAGTATCGTATGGTCCAAAAATTATAAAAATAAATCCTACGCCATGCGAAGTTAAATAACTTAATTTTTCCCAGGCAAAGGTTGCCAGGTCTAAAAGTTCCTAAGATTTTGCGAAATTTTATAAAAAAAATTAGACACTTTGTAGAGCTGGCAGTTAAACAACGACTATTTTGAGTTTTCCAGCATGAAACAATTAGCCACCAGGAACGCAGTTTGCGTGAGCTCATTTGTCCGGCATGCCTAGATGATTTTTACTTTGTTTTTAGGATGTGATTATCTCATTTTCTATCGTTATTGGACAGGCTCCATACAAAAATACGCTAGGTGGATAAAATGTTGCTCAAATGCTCTAGACATAAACGGAAACTAAAGGAGAGCTTCAATGTCTATTGAAAGGGTATTTGTTCTATCTACTAGTTGGGAAACTAGCGATAGTACTATCGATACTATCGATAGTCTTACAATATCGAAAATATCGATAGGTAAAATATCGATATTTGTATTATTTAAAATAAAGATATGAAGACATGTTACAGTAGCTATACACACACAGTTTTTTGCCGCAAAGTTTTACTTATTATTATTAATTCGGGCCGAATTACAGCAATGAATACAAACAACACGAATGGCAGGTGGTATGGATTGCTTAGCTTTGCATTTATTTACTGCTAATTATGTATATGTCTTTATGTCGAAATTTGTATATTTTTATATAGGGACTGAAAAGTCGAATATTTCTGTAATGTTGTAAAAAATAATGAAAATACAAATGCCATTAGACCTTTTGGATGGAGAATCAAAACAAATTTAGAACAATTTTTAAAATTGGAATTAAATATATTATAGTCCCTGCTACTTCTGTTTCTTCAGAAAGGTGCTCATCAGCAGCACAATTTTTCAAGAAATGTCATCTGAAATAACGTGCGAACTAGCCATGCCAATCGGGACTGGTTTTCGCAAATCCCGGGATTCGGGATTACAAAAAATCAAATCCCGGGATCCCGGGATTTTCCGGGATATCGTGATTCGGGATTAAGAGATAAATGCTTATTATAGATATTTATTTAAAAAAAAACGTCTTTAAAAGAAGTTTACAAACGAAGGTTTTATAATTAATTTATTATTTTAAAGTAAAATATTACTTAAATTTGTAAAAATTTAAAATTGTGACTTTTCTTATTTAATGACTAATTAAAATAAAAATATGATAACAAAACAATGTACGATTTTAAACAATGTGATACTTAATTCAATAAAAAAATAATTACCATATAAGCTTTATTTGATTCAATTAGCTCAGTTCATTCAAGCTAAATAAAAAAAAGAATTAATATTCTAATTGAACAACGCAACATAGTAGTTGATTTATTTGTAAGATTCTATTAAAATTTTATTAAATGAATTAAAATAAATAATTGAAATTTGAATTCGAAATTAACTAACAAAATCAATTTATTTAGTTAACCAATAAAATCTTATTTTAACAAAAACGCATTTTTATACCCACCACCACTTGCGGTAGGAATTATGTAGTGTATAAAATACATTACTTAATATTGTGAAATCGCTCCATTACCGTAGGTTAAATGTCAACTCTCGGAAAATATTATGTTAATAATCTTAACCCTGTAAAGAGTAAAGTTCAAATTTTGAATTTGGTGCACCAGTGAAATGTTTTGTGCATTTCAATAACATTTTTTTCTGTAATAAATTTTCTTGTTTAATTATTTTCAGCACTTCTCACGTTAAAATTTCTTTATAATTATTGGACACGCTTGAAAAGAAGAACAAAGTTTAACTTTTTTCTTACATTTTCAATGACAGTATTAACAGAATTAATCAAATAAATATTAAAGATCAATATTGTGTTCCCTATCCTCTCATGGGGAATGTCAAAATGGATTTCTTTTTATAAAAAAAGGTACAACAAACAAAATAATGGTGTTTTCTTTTCTACAAAAAAATACCACATTTCAAAAGGTGCATTTATAAAATGTCTTGCTTTACATGTAATAATGCAATTTTTTATTTGACGAGAACAAAACACAAAATTGGATCGCCCTGTTTTTAACAGCTGACAAAAAGTTTGTTCTTCAATATATATAAAAAAAATACACATAAACCCAAATTTGTTAATATATTAAATAAATAAATAAATAAACAAAATGAAGGACCAAATTCCAATTTCTTTAGTTTGTTTTCATAAAATATGTAAACAAGAAAATACCTTTGCCAGATTGCGAATTTATTATGACGTTTTTTTTTTCAAAACAATTTTTTAACACCGAATCCATTTAAATTTTATGTCACTGACAACCTACCATTAATAATGTTATGCTTTCTTTTGTTTTTACTATAAAATAATAGACAAAATTACTATTAAAACTTAAAAATTTTACTGTCCTGATTAGAGGCGATTTTTTCCCAACTTCGTCTGGTAACCCTATATATAAACAGAAGCCATCTTTTTACAGGGCATTATCAACACTCTCGATTTATCCGGGGCGTAAAGTGCAATGCCTTATGACATTTAAGGGTGAATTTTTTAGAATAAAACACGCTGCCCTCTTAGAGAGCAAAGCATTTTTAAGAAACGAACACCAAATTGCAGTTTTTTAAATAAAATGTGACATTTTTTGTAGAAAAGAAAACACCATAAGTTAACAATTTCGGGATTCGCTAAATGCCGAAAATCCCGGGATTTTCGGGATTGACATCCCTAGTGCGAACATACATACATACGTCTCATACGTTCAATAAAGTGATAAAAACAACGACCTATAGCCTGATAAAAAACTAGTTAAAATTTTCCTGCTCAAGTACAAACATTCAGTCGATAGTAATATCGATAGTATCGATATTGAAATCTGAACTATCGATAAATATCGACAGTATAAAATATCGATAGTATCCCAGCACTACTATCTACGGGTTATCTTGTTATTATAATGAGCCCAATAGATACATAATTTTATTTTGCCCCATAGAAGTATTTTGCAATAAATCCACTTTCTGGTTTTTATAAAAAAATATGTTTAAAATGATATTATGTGAGCAAAAGTCGAATTTTGAATTCCTGATTTTCTTTTGTGCTTCTGCAAATAACACAACTCTGACACAATTAAAAATTTTATTGTTTAGAAAAACTTTTAAAAATATTGCGAAACGTTCAACTATATTGTATTACATATTGTTGTCAAACTATTATACTTCTAAATTTATTTTATTTTTTAAGTGTCGTAATGTTTAGTATTGAAGTGTAAAACGGGACCAAAATCGACAAAAAGTGGCTAAAAATGCAAATAAAAAGTGTGGTTTTAAAAAAAATAATATTAATTATTAACTAGAAGAAGTGTACTGTGGAAAAATTCCTAACAGTTTTTTGTAGTTTGTTAAAATTTTTCTTCTAAATTTTAACTCATTTACATTCTTAAATTTAAATATTTTTATTCCCTCCATCACAAGTGCAGAATTAAGACCGGGTTAGCCGACCGTAAATGTAGAAATGTGAATGTAGTGTAAGCTGATCGTTTCTGTTATATGGAAAGCAATGTTAATGATACTTAACCGTAACGTGCCAACTTGTAGATTATAGACAATTGTAGACAGTGATGGGCTGATTTTAAATGGAATGCGGGTATATTCACTCTTGTTTTTGGTACTTTTTTCAGTAATAATATCTGTGGACTTTTGACAAAATAAATAACAATACAATATATTTTTATATATTTATATATACAAATATATGTTTAAATATATTAAATAAACAAATGCATACATATACACATGCAATAAAAAATTTAAAATCGTATCAAAACCTTGTTTTATGTATGCACATTTGTAAAATAATATATCTACATGTGTATATGCTAAACTACATATTTTTTTTCTCGTAATTCTGTAATCTTAATATCAAATATTAAATTATTTATGTATTTATTCATACACGAAATACTGTTATAGTACCATTTAAATCACTTGGCACATTTTCTGCACAGCGGTCACCATTTGTACACTTTTAATTGCCATCACTTAGTGTTTCTATTTATGTACACTAATGTTGTTATGTTTATGTTTGTAAACAACAGATGACACGTTTTTACATATTCTATGAGTGAACAAACGTGCTTACAGTACGCTACGGTACGTAACGTTGAATTACATTACATTAACGGTCGGCTAAAGCGGCTTTTAGGATATAATACCCCGACAAGAAATGATTGAGCGAATAGTCACATTTTTCACGTTGGTGTTAAGAAAATGATAGAAAGAAATGACAGAAAACTTAATTTCTGTCATTCTTTTTATAATTTTCTTAACACCAACGTGAAAATGTGATTATTCGCTCATTCATTTCTTGTAGGGACGTTGGTCATTTCATGTAAATCTTTTGTCATATACATTGTAGACCCCATAAGGTATTTTTAATCTGGGTCCTTAAGAAATTCTTGGTCGATTTAGACAGGTCCGTTTGTTGAAATAATGCTAACTTTCATACAACTCTAAGAGTTATGAGTCCTAACAAATTTATAATTTTGTTAAAAAACTGATATAAATAGGTGGCCGAATGCTCCGAATGTTATTAAATTTTGCACAAGCTCGTTTTATGTGACTAGAAATTATACTATTAAATCGGCCATAAATTTAGAATTTACAATAATATAAAGCCCACTCTAAGAAATCATTTAAGTACGATACAAACGATAACAGATATGGGTAATTGTCAAAACGACCAAGAGTGGGACACGACCCCTTCCGATTTTAATGTAATTTGGTGAGAAGGTTCCTTTTATCTTATAAGGAACATATATAAACGAAAAAAAATTAAAAATTTTTTTTTTCGAAAGTTATGTCATAATTTCGCCGAGTTAGCTGAATGTGTTGAGCTTATTTCTTCAATATCTCGAAAACTACTTTACTTACGAAGATGATTTTTATGTCATTTTTAAGAGAATATTTCGTGCACCAAACAATTTACTGAAAAAAAATTTGTTTTTGAAAAACATAATATCTGCAAAATATTAAATTTTAAAACGGACTAAGTCGAAAATCAATCCTTTTTATTGATTTTTTTTATATAATCGTTCTTTAAAAATCCTGAAACTTTGAAGGAGGTGTTTTTTTCTTTTTTAAGATATAATTTTTTTCTTTCGCGACCTTAACAAAATAAGCTTAAACAAGTTAGAGTGCTATATTCGGCTGTGCCGAATCTTTGATACCCTCCACCGACAGTTCGAATGTTTAAGGAGTAATATCTGTATGATGTCTTTTTATTATTATTATCTTAAACTGTGACGATTTGTTATTAATTATGGTTTTAGGAGACTAAACTGTTTTCCGGGAGTAGGGCATATATGGGGCCTAGGGTAAATTATGTACCGATCTTCACGAAATTTCACAGTATCATTTATAGTCCTATAAAATTGTGACGAGCCAAAATTTGTTATGATTGCATTATTTTTTACGGTTTTAGGCGTACTAAACTGTTTTCCGGGAGTAGTGTTTATATGGGGCCTAGGGTAAATTATGGACCGACCTTCGCGAAATTTTACAGTGTAATTTCTAATCGAATAAAACGGACTTGTGCAAAATCTTATGTCATTCCGTGCATTTTTGCATCATTTATGTTAGTTTTTGTAACAAAATTATCAAGTTTTTGAAGGTGGTGGTTCCACATTTTGATTCATAGCTCTGGTCCTACTGAACCGATTTTGCTGAAATTCAATCCCAAACTGCTTAGGATAACTACAAGCAATTTGACACCTAGTTTGTTTATTTCTTTTGAGTTTTTCGAAAGTGAGCGTGTTTTCAACAGACGGACAGACGGACAGAAGGACAGACGGACAGACAGACGGACATGGCTAAATCGACTTAGAATTACTCAAGCAGCCAGAATATATATACTTTATGGGGTCTGAGATGAAAAATAAAAAAGTTTCACACGGAATGACAAACTTAGTATACCCTCTTCACAACTAATTGTGGTGGAGGGTATAAAAAGAATTTTAATATTGTAATTTTGAGCAATAAGTACATTGCGCTAGTTACAAAAAAAAGCAGACAAGCCGGGCACTAAAGCCCTTATGACACTACATTTTTTATTCATTAATTGATATAGAATTGATAGAAAGAAACAGTAAATGTTAGAAAGAGCAAACTGGAGCAAACTATAAAAAATGTAAACAAAGTTTTGTAGTTTTTTTTTTCTCTTGTTATGGTTTTGTTTCAGGGATGGCGTTGAGAATTTTTAAAATTGTACCAACAACCTTTAAAAATTGTACTTTTTTACCCTTATTGTACTAAAAGATTTTTTTAGTTGAAATTAATTTTATTTATGTTCATAAAAAATACCACAAAAGGTATTATACATCTTTGTTTAAAAAGTATCAACAAAAAAGTACAATTGAAACAACTTAGCCATCCCTGTTTTGTTTATTTTATTAAATGTTGCCAACTTTTTGTTTATGAGAAACCTAAAAACAAAAAGCGGTAAATCGCTGAATTTGCCCATAAACCGCTGATTCAGCAACACTTTTAATATTTCAAGCTTGAAATGTCAATTTTAAGTTAAACAATTTTACATTTTTTTTGACATAACTTCATTTTTAATCGATAACTTTTTAAAAATTGTTGACAGTTTGCCATTTATCTTAATACAGCTGAACTCTTTGCACTTGGTAAATTTTTCTATTACATTATATTTGTACTGTTCACCAAAACTTGAACAATGCATTAAAAATGTAGTGTCATATGGGCTTAAGCGTTTTAACCTCATTCGGGCACGCTGAATCCAGTGGTGCTAACAGTTTTTTTTAGGTTAGCTCTTGTTTTCGAGATATACATACCGTTATTTCGAAAATGGAGGAGGCTGCCCAACAAATATTCGCGTAACTCAAAAACCATTTAGCTCATTGAAATTCCTAAAAAAAACGAAATTCCGCAATAAAAAATAAAGTGGGGTTGGTCTTATATTTGACTCATCTAGGAGCATCCTAGATGAAAGTACGCGACAACGACCCTGCTAAATACACTTTTGCAGAAATTTTTATGGAAGATTCACTGTACAAAAGATAGTTGAAAGTAATCGACATTGTCTGTTATCACTCGATATAAAACTAAACTATGCTGAAATTTGTCTGCTATTCCTTAATGGTTGAATAACGGATTACTAAATGTATGTTATTTTCTTGTTTATCACCGCATTGAATAATTTTGAAACTTGAAAACATTGTCTGAATATCGATGATATTGTCTGTAAGGACTCACTAATACGCGGAAGCCTAACGAACAAAATCAGTTCTGGTCATCTATGATATTTTGGACAATTGCTTAAAAAATTCATGTATGACGCCAAAGAAATATGTTTCATGATGAATCATCATGACGTTCGCCACCGGGTAGTTGTATACTATGTCTATATTGTTATAATCTGAAAGAACATCCGATTTTTTCAAAAAAAACAGAGACAGCACTTCGATTACCTATGGAGTATAGTATTACTAAGCGTATATGTGTGTATTTTTTTTTTTTTTTTTTTTTTTTTTTTTGAAAATTGTTACAGGGTGCTTACAATTTTAATTGTTTTTATATGAGCCGCAGAACAAGACGTACTTTTTCGCATTTTTTTGACAAATTGGTTTTTTGATATTTTTATAATTTTTGGGTTGAAATCTTTAAGAAAAAATCTAGTTAGCATATTTGTTTCTTTTTTTTTTCCAAGGAAATGGGTTCTTAAAAAATTGGTGCATTACAAAACGTACGTTTTTAATTATTTTTTGTTTCAAAACGTGCTTTTTTCATTGTTTTTGCCATTTCTTCGTGTAATTGTTTTATTAACATAACATTTCTTAATATTCTTAATTTGTTTGACGTTTATTTATGTCATTTCACTTTCTTTAAAATTAACTGTTAAATAATGGGGACTATTCTTGAAAACGCTTCGAAAAAGCGAAAATTTTCATTAACACAAAAACAAAGTTTAGGAAATTAGTTTTATGTTTATCATACAATTAACCGTTTTTTAAAGAGAGAGAAACGCGTCAAAATTCTCACTTTTATTTCATTTTAGAAATTTATGATAAAATAAAACTATTTTTTAAACTTCGCTTTTGTTTTTATGAAAATTGTTCCGGCTGGTTCGGTACTTTCTACCTGTGCACTTTTGTACTTGATTTAAATTTGAATTCGTAAAAGTTATTTTAATTTAGTTGCCTTTGGTTTTGGAAATTTATTTTGAAACTATTTGACATTGTTCATGGTGAAATTACTAGAAGGTGGCAGCACTACGAATTCTATAATTTTTTGCTCAATCCATGGTGAACTTCCATAACGTCAAAATTATTTGTTTAATTTTCTTTAAAAAAAATATTTTTTGTGATAAAAAAAACAATTTGTGCAGGATAATATTTAAAAGAGTAGATTTATTGATCTATTTTTATTACAGTTTTATTTTTAGAAAACATTAATAAATAAGATAAATTTATATTTTCATTTTAAAATATTGAAACCATTTTTTAGTTTAGGCTAACTAGGGCAAAAGGCAATCAATAAAAGTATAAATTTTACAATTCTTCGGATGCTGCTCTTTACTCATCCAACAATCAGGGAGGGACACTTAAAGACGCAACAGCTATAAGTAAAGTGGCTGGTATATTATGATTATCGGGCATGTTCTAGAAATCGAAATGAAGTTGTTATTATTTACACATTTACACAATGACCGTAGTTTTTCTTTGTTTTTCAAGATGTTCTTGAAAAGCTAATTGGTACTCAAAAAATTATATAGATAAAATGGAATATTTTTATGAACTTTTAGTACAGGGTCGTTTTTAAAATTGGCTTAATTTTAAATCCACTTCATTTCGTTTTCTAGAACATGCCCGTATAACTCATCAAAAAGTTGGGAAGTTCACAATTCAAACCCTCAAAGTTGGTTTCGTTTTAATTTAAATTTGGTACACATTGATTGCTACGCTGTATTTAATCCAAAAGTGAGCTAGTACCAATAAAATCTTAAGCAAAATATTGTATTTATCATAAACCAAAATGTTCACGTTGAGCAAATAATATTAAGTCAGATTCAAAACTTTCATTACTGTTCCAATTTAAACATTTTTTTACGGCATACTCCTAACGTTTATATAAAAGAGAACAACCTTAAAGAAATTAAGTAATTTTCAGCATGGTTTATTTGTAATAAATTTAAATAACTCACGATGTTGTAGTTGGACTAAAAACATCTGACGTTGGCAGATATGTATGCTATTTCGGCATATGTCTCATTTAAAACTTCCATAGTTATCCCTGCCGCAATCATTGCCCCCATTCCACTTGGCGATGTTGTTTGAGGCCTTTCTAATATAATGTCCACATTATTTTCTATGAACGGTACAAATGTTGAATTTTACGAATAATCGCCTCCGAATACTTAACGTTCAGTTATATTTGACCAATCCCAAGTTAATTATTTACTTGCATCCATAAAATTAAATTTATTGGAAATTGCTTATATTTTTGTAATTTTGGTGTGGTGAAAATCCATATTTTTGACATAATGGACTATTTTACACAAACAAATTTGCCTGTTTTTGTTGTATTGTTTTACAACAACTTCTAGTGCTGCCACCTTCTAATAATTTCACCATGACATTGTTTTAATATTTTTTTTTTAGGAAAAATTTTAGGTTTAGGAAACAAAAATTGTATCGGGTAGGCGAAGAAAATTTGAGTTTGATAATTTGGATGATTGGTGTGAATAGTTTTGTGGAAAGAAAATAAAAAGAGAAAAAATTCTAGAGAATAAAAATTAATTCCTGAATGAATACTAATAAAAGATATCCTTAAAATAATAAAATATTAAAAGATACAAAAATAGAAAAAATATTTAATTGGAATAGTACAAGAGGATACAAAATTAAAAGAATATTGAAATTAAAAAGAACAAAATTGAAAACAAATTAAAAGAGATACAGGAAAAAAAAACAAAATTGTGAAACATATGAAATAATAAAATATGAATAAAAAGTATCAATGTTGAATTCCTTAAGCTAAGAAGGTTTATATAAAATAAGAGAATATATTGAATAGCAAAGTAAATTGAAGGCAAATATCTAATAAAACAGTGACAAATGAATAGTGCAGAATATATTAAAGGATGAAGAGAATAACAGTTTTACAACATAAACAGTCAATATATGCTAGTGCTTTTGTGTTTGTAACCTACTGATGAATTGTTGTGTTCTTGTGATTATTTGTCGATTAACGTAGCATATCATAACTTTGTCCTGAATTGTTGATTAAATTTTGTTTTCCTTTTAATAATTAACTGTGTTTCTTCAATATCTTGTGTGTTGTTAAGTACTTAAATTATTTATTCATGGTTTTTTTGTGTCCTTAATATTTTAATATTTTTTAAAACGAATTATTTTGTGTTTTTTTTATTTTTTCCCCTTGCCTTATCTATCCATATAAAAGTATTTTTAAATTGTTAAAAAATGTGTGTGAAACGCTGATATGTACATATCATCGTGGGATCCCAGTTTGTAAGTTCTTTTTTTTTAACTTGTACTTTGTGTTTAATTGAGTAATGTATTTATCCTGGTTTAAAAAAAAAACACTTAAACATTTAATAACTTTTAGATAATTCAAAATAATTTTATACTTGTTAATACATAATATTGCATAGACACAAGTCTGAAACATTGTTTGTAGATCTTAATATTTTTTTTTTGTTATTAAAATGTTATTCACCCTTATTCCATTTGGCGTTATCAATACGAAACGATATCGTTTTGTGTCGATTGTTGCAAATCGGTATGCCCATTGTCAATATCAAGTTTTATCGATAAGCGTCGATGTATTTTTGGTATGCCGTAAGCAACGTTAACGTTGGCATCGATATGAATTGACTCTGATTTTGTCGTCAGTCTTCTTGGTGTCGAAACAGTTTTATTTCTTTTTAATTTTTCAATAATAATAATGTTGAATTAAAAAAATGGAAAAATAGCAACAAAGCTTTAGGAAAATTGTTAAAATTTGCAAAAACAGCGAAAATTTGCGAAAATTTTAAATATTTCAAACAAGCCAAAAAATTGATTAAAACTCCCTAAAACTATAAGGAATAGCAAAAATTCCATGAAAATTTTAGCCACGTTCGCGATAGAAGCAATTTTTCCTGTAAGTTTTCTGATTCTTTACAGTTTTAACGATTTTTAATACATATTAAATTTTTCTTTCATGCCGCTTTTATCAAATTTTTGCGAATTTCCACTAATTTTGCCATTTTTATGGAATTTTTGCGATTCTTATGTTTTTGGGGACTATAAGTCAATTTTATGGCTTGTTTCAAATAAAAAAGAATTTCGCGAATTTTCGCTATTTTTGCAAATTTTCCGAATGTTTGCAATTTTCGCGTAACTTTTTGTTGCTCTTTTCGGCAATCGTCGTACCATTATCTTTTTTACAGGGCACTATCAACACTGTCGATTTATACGGGGCGAAAAGTGTAATCAATACCTTATGGCATTAGTAAGGGTGATTTTTTTAGAATAAATCAAGCTACCCTCTTTGAGAGCACAACACTAATAAGAAACGAACATCAAATTGCACATTTTTAATAAAAACTTATTAGAGATGTTCTTAAAAAAACGATAAACAATCGACATCGTTACATTGCTGTTATGGCATACCAGTTGGGACATTTTTGGGATTATATTTTCAAATTTTGTTTAAATATAATCACGGTGGTATTTGAATACCAAAGGGGTGGGATAAAATGGGTTGACCATCTAGACCCAAACAAGTATTTAAACTAAGAAGAAAAATAGTAACACATTGATCTGAACCCAAAAGTTTTGTTGTTGAAAATCAATGACGTTACAAAAATAGGTATTTGTTCGACGAGTTTTTAAGAAAAGCCACCAATAATTGCAATAATTTAACTATTGTTTGATGAATGAGTGTTATGAAAAAAATAATTAATACAATAGTATAATTAAAACATGGAAGAATTACAAGAATCTGTAGAAAATTTAAATATTTTTTTAAACAAAACGTACTTTTTTCATTTTATTTCAACAAAACGTACTTTTTTCGATATAAAATTGGTTTGATATTAAACATCCTTGACATTTAATGTGTTGTCTTACGGCAGTTCGATTCATCTTTTGGTAAGCCAAAAACTTGTTTCCATTTCCAGGTTCATACAGTTTTTTTAGGGGTCGAAAGAAATAAACCTCAATTTCCCAAAAATTTTAAATGTGTGAAAAAGTACGTTTTGTTCTGCGGCTCCTCATATACAAGCTGATGTAATATACTAACATGTGTTCTCTAAGCATATTACATAAGTCTTCAAAAAAAAAACTTACAAAAAATTACAAAAAGTAAATTCCCCCAGTTTTGAGTCTCAAATTCGAACAAGAATACTTAATGCTTATAAATTATTTAGCTGTTAACTTTAACATCAAGCTTGAAAAAATATAATCCTTTTACAAACATTTTAAATGCTGCTTTGGAATTTTGTGGGTGCGCACTGCTAAAATCGATACATTCCGTCAAAATATGTGCTCGTTTGAGACAGAAGAGCAAAAAACATCTTATTGGGTTATTTAATCAAATTAATTAGCGAAACTGTTTAGCAAACTTTTCTCGAAAATAAAGGGTTCAAGGAGTGTATTAGTAAAAACTTGTTTGTTTTCTATTTTATATACATAAATGTTTAATGATTTATAACAGAATAACATATTAAACAAAATATTCACACAAATTCTTACTTATACATATGAATTCACAGACATTGGTTTGTTGTTGTTTTTATAAGTATTTTTTGTATATCAATAAAAACAAAAAAAAAAAAAAATAATAAAGAATTAATAGTACAGAATTGAATGTCAAAGATAAAGAATCATTTAAAATATTGTTAGATATAATAAATTGATATTTATGTTTTTAACAGACTACAGATTTACCAGAATTACCAAAAATAATCCAAATAGCTTTTTATAGCCAAAACTAAGGAGTGGAGTACTCTAAGTGAATTTATTATTATTATTTTGTGTGGTGTTTTTGTTGTAATCAATCTATCTCATTTCTATGTTAATGTTGTTGTCATTAACTGGAACAAATAAAAACAATAGAATAATTCAGCAAGATATTTTTACACTGATGCTTCGATTGGCGAAATTTTAAATTAAACAATATTAAAAAAAAGTAATGAATTTTTTAACAGTTAAAATATTTAAGGAAATTTCATCGGTTTATCCAAATTCTCTTAGTTTTCCGCTAAAAGATAGAATTTTGAGGATTATTGCATTTATACAAGTTTTCGAATAACATCGGTGGCAAAAACGAAAAAGTGCCTAAGTCGACTTTAGTTTAACTAAGTTTAATACCACCTCTGTAATCTTCAAGTTTTAAAGTATCCATGGACAAATTTTCAATTATTTTGTACAATTATTAAGGAAGTTATAGCATAATTACTTGTTTCTTATTTTTTTCAACGTTTCTATATTACATTTGGCATAACGACCTAAGTAAACGTCTAATCGTTCACGTTAGGATTATTTAGGAATCAAAATTTAAAAAAAAAACTATAACTGAAAAGAAGTGATGATTTTTTTTTTTTGGAATAACAATATATTTTCAAAAATAGCCTTCAAAGTTTAAAATGGCCTTCCTACAAAACTAAAAAAATAGACTTAAGCTCTTTTTATTATTGGAACAGATATATCTCTACAAACATATTACCATATAGGAAACAGGTCTTGTAATATGTTAATTTTAGGCTTAGGGCTTAGGAACACAATTGCACCGTATCAACGTAGTACCGTATGACGTAGATACGTTGTGAAATTAAAACTGATATTATTTTATAGAAAGGCACACAATAGCTGGCGCAAACGTAAAAGCGTATCCACGTCGTACGGTGACTTAGCTCTAATTCTATTTCATACGCCAGTTGCGACCGTATTGTCATTGAAAAAGAAAATTCAAAATATAAAATCGACCCCGAAGTTGCCTCTAAAGTTTAAGCGGTCCCCAACTGGTTAAAGTTTAAGGAAGTGTTATCAAAACAAAACATGCAAAATTTCTAGTTAGAAATTTTTTTTATTTTAAATAATGCACAATTGGATCGCTTAAAATCAGTGTGCTTTTTTCCGAGCCGTCATTTTAAGGTAAATTGTCTTAAATAAGAAATACAACAAGTTTAAAAGTTATTATTTAGTTGTGTTTTAAATACATTGAATAAAATATTTATCAAAGTAAGTTTGTGTTTTATATATTTATTTAGAAGTTATGATTTTCTGAAACATACGTGTTGCTTGTGGGCAACTTTGGGCCATAGTGATAATAAAAAAATTTTTGTTTTAGTTATGAGACCACAGGAAAAGGGATTGCCTAAAGAAGAAATAAAACAAATTTTTAAATTCAATTGGAATAATTCAGCTGCCGAGGAAAGTGATAGCGATGAGGAAGACGAATCAGGAATATTGGGAAGTAATTTACAAGATTTTGTGGAAAAGGCAGAGAGTATAGAAATTGGACTTTTGGAAGACATTATTAAAAAAAAAAAAATTGACGAAGTTTATGAACTAGAATCTCAACATAATTATATGGGGGACGAAAATGCTTACCCGTGCTGGAACATCAGGTATGGTGTACGATTTTACGCTGTATATTGGTGAAGGCACCTGTCCATCAGATGGACTGGGTATATCTTCGGACATTGTACTTTACTTAGTTACCTATCTTCAAAAACATAACAATTTTAAACTTTATTTCGATAATTGGTTTACATCAGTAAGTCTTCTCATTGCTTTAAAGGAAATAGCGATTTTTGGAACTGACACTGTTAGAAAAAATCGTATTGGAAGTTGTGAGTTACTATCGGATTCTGAACGGAAAAAAAGAGGAAGGGGGTCCTATGACATGAAGTGCGAAATCAACCACAACTTAGTATGTATACGCCGGTTTGATAATAAAGCAGTTCAACTAAAATCATCTTACATTGGAGATGACCCAATGGGGTGTTATAAGAGATGGAGTGCGAAAGATAAACGGTATATAGAAATTCCCAGGCCGGCAATTGTCGCCGCTTACAATAAAAACATGGGGGGTGTAGATCTTTCAGATATGCTAATGGAACTATATAAGGTCAACCATCGCTCAAAAAAGTGGTATATACCTATTTTTTACTGGTGTCTAGGTACATTGATTGTAAATGCCTGGCTTCTTTACCGGAAAAATTTAAGCTTACTTGAGCCTTAACAAAAGCATATGCTACTTATTAAATTTCAACTTGATTCAAATGAGCTTTTTTAATCTACCTCTCTATTTTCGACTACTTCCCAGAAGAAAAGAGGACGACCCTCAACTACAGTAGACAGCAGACTAATCGATTTCAGGGATTAGTTCCACTACCAGCAGGATTTCCAGTAATAGTTCTAAAAAGTACAGGTTTACAGAGACACCCCCTCATTCAAAGCGTTGTGATGAAACTGGGCCCTGGGTTGTTATTGGTGAGAAAGCGCGTTGCAGGTTGTGCAAAACTGGCACCCCATTGTCTAAATGCTTCAATGTGGAGTTCATCTTTGCTGTAACAACAACAAAAATTGTTTTTTGTCTTTTCACTCATAAAATAATGATACAAATTTGTAATACTGAAATAAAATATACATATTTATTTATTAAATAAACATCATGTTTTCATTTTTTTGTATACCACAATGGCCCAAAGTTGCTCACAAGCAACTTTATCTACCGCCCAAATGGAGAGGCGTGGCGACCTACAATTTCGTACATACTCTTCTTTTATACGTATATAATGATTCAAATAATAATAAAAAAATTTCGCACCACAGACAAAAACTCGGCGTCGATAGGGTTGAATATTAACATTCACGCGATCAAAATGTTAATGTGCCCGATCGACCCCCATACTCGCCGTATCTTAACATCATTTAAAATTCTGAAAAGAAGTATACTTCCAAAAAGAAGCTTATTGATGACATACAAGTGGCTTAGTCGACCATTTCGCCCGATTACATAAAATGATTCTATTGCCAATCGAATTTGCGAAACAATCAGCTTTATTGAAAAGGCCTTTAGATGTACAATTGTTCATCAAATGTAAATTAAATGGAAAATATATCAAAGCAGCTCTTTCCCAAGTATAAAAAATGTATCATGGCAGTAATTCTAAAAATGTAGGAGAGGAGCAATTAACACTAAACGCAAAAAGCGTCGAACAAGTCTTGTTGGGGTTATTGACGAATTAATGCTCAAATTTCTGTATAATAATGTTTCTTTATAACCAAGTATCTTCTTGTCCCATGCAAATTTTTTGTAGTAAAATTGTAGTAAAATTCGACTGTAGTTAATTGCTCAACATGTGCTTAATATGTATGAAATTCTAATGCCATTACAATTTAAGCTAACTTTGATGACGCATACTTGTGTGTTTGGATATTTTTCTGTCTTACAGTCGTACTTTGTTAAATGTGGTATATTAGAGTGTCAAGTATTTACAAGTTTTATGTATAAATATTACAGATATATACATTGATGGTTGCTTACTTATTTATACACACTTAACACTCAAAATTTAAGCAGAATGACTATCGTAACGTACACACATGCATATATAAATTTTATAAATAAGACTGTTAAGTATGTGTATCAGTGTTGCCAGTGAAATTTCGAGAAAGATACATTTCAGTTTCCAAAAACATACACTTTTTCCCAAAAAGATACGTTTTGAAAAAAATTTGAAAATCCATTTTTAAAGTTTAATATTTATTAACATAACATTTTTAATTTCATATTTGAATGCATATTGTTAAGAAAATGATTTCGTATAAATTCATTTTTGTATTTATTTAAGTCATGAATATTAGATTCATACATATGTAATTTTTAAAAATACAGTAAGCAAACTTTAAAATTAAATTTATGTAATTAACTTTGAATGTTATCAAAACAAATTCATTTTTGTAAAAATTAATATACGAGTTAAGGCGTTTATACTAAGGCGATTATATCAACGTTTATATAAATTTCCTGAAAATAAAAAAGATGTTCATATTTCCTCAGAACAACTTTGTACTACTAGTAATCATCGATTCAGGTGGATCGTACGTTGCAAACCCTAAATGTTTTCTTTCACCATTATTAAAGCTGCTATCAAGGCGAATTCACTAGAAGGTGGGGTCAAGTCAACATATGGTGCTTTTTTCGGTGGTCGACTTGTCAAAGTGTGCTTGCAAACTAATTATTTATGTAAACTTACCTTTTTTACTAGCAATATTTTTGACAATCCGACCACAGAAGCAGTGTTTTTGTGTAGTTGACCTTTAGTCAATGTGCCTTTGCTGCTATTGTGTTAGTATTGAGTCGGCTACGATGATCAGTCTTAATAAGTTTGAGTTGGCTAACAATTTCCGAATGTTTTGTTTGTGTAAATTTTGCGTACAGATTCAAAACATACGAAAAATGTCAGTATTATACATGATACCTGAAGTAGTCAAAAGATACGAAAAATGTATATTTCGTATCTTAACGGCAACACTGATGTATATAGTACTATAAATGTATACCCACTGAACATTTTATGACGACGTTTCTCAGAATTCCTACAACTGTATGGTTTAGAAAATGCAGGTACAAATATGAAATATATATTTCTATATTATTCGAGTGTGTATTCTAAGTCAAATTACGATCCTCAAAAGCTTTTATACTTTAATAGTCTTATTCCTTCAATATTTTCCAGGAATATTTTCTATGCATCAGAATTTTCGTTTGAGAAATAAAATTCCTAGATTATAATTTGAAATAATTAAAATGATTGAATAGTTTAGAAAATTTTTAGGCAAGCAAGGTTATTTATCATGCAATAGGCTTAAAAGTGTGCATTCGGCTGGAAAATTCACTTTTTTAGACCGAACCCAAACTTTGGTGGATTTTTAAGACCGAATCTGAAATTTTTTTTTATTTTATAGAACCAATTTTATTTTTTTATATATAAACATCGCAATATATAAATATTTTAAAAATGAGGGGTTAGTTATGAGAACCGCCGTAGGCTATATTTTCCAGGAATATGGTACCAGCAAGGGATAAAATTGTAAAAAAAAGACATAAGTGGATTCGATTTTTTTAGAGTAACACTTCATACGAAATCAAAAATTGTTGTTTGTATGAATTTGTATAGCTACGTTAGCATGAGTAAAAAAAACTGTTGGTTACTTTTTAAATAACCCATCATCTTAAAAATTTATCTATTTTTTGACCGAAACTATCACCAGAAATATAGATTTGAAAAAGTTAAACTAAAAAGGTAAAAATTCGTACGTTTTTTTGACACGTTTATTTACGAACTAGACCCCTATGTTCTATAGCATATAACAGCAAAAAAATATGGTACATTTAAGGGGCAAAACAGTCTAAAACGTTGAACTCTTGGTACACTTCGTAAATTTTTATTTAATTTCGAGCAAACTTGAATAATTGAACAACATTTGTAAATAGACGTATAAAGAAAATTTTTTAACTATTGTAATAAACAAACTAAAGATAAACATTTTTTAAAAGAATTGCTAATGAACTTTTCAAATGCAAGACCGAAAATTCACCGCTATCCTAGTTATAACCTGAAATTAGTTTTATAGTCCACATCCATACAATGAAACATATGCTGCGAAACATTTGTATTTGACGGCGAAAAAATAAAAGACGAATGGCAAAGTGCACTTTGTTTCGTGTACAAGCAGTTCTTGTGAGTTTGTGACGGAGAAGAAGAAGGAGAAAGAGAGAAGTATACCAAAGACTTAAATGCTTCAATAGAAAAGTGGCATTGTATGGACGCGATTGCAGTTTTAAAAGAGGATTGAAGACATTTTCTGCAGCAAATGTTTCCTAGGTCGAACTAGGACTTAGAACGTCAAAATGTTTAAGGAAACTGGAAACATTAAAATGCCACTGCACTCCGTTAAATGTCTAAAGGAAATTTTAAGAATTAAGTTGACTTTCTGATAAATTTTCAGACTTTTCTTGCACTAGACATGTCGGCACACATTGTTTACTGGGTATCTTTAAATTTGTTTGTGGTTTTATGTATGTCTGCAAGTAGTATTTTATAACATTAAGTGGTTGTTAAATGAGCCTTTGAATGTCTTGTGACCACAAGAAATGTTTTAAATATTTCGGAATCTGTTTTAAGAGGATTAGAGGGTGTTGCATGGTAAATTGACAAAGAATATTAATGTTCTATTGATGGCTGGCTTGTTGTGTTAGTGTCAATGTTTCATATATTGCTTTTTTATTGTATATTTTTTAAGGGATTAACGTTTGTGGGATTTTAGAACAAAACAAACAACAACGCCAACAAAAAAAAAAAAAAAACAAAATACGAAAATTATTTATACTACTTAGTTACAAGGCTTGAATAATTGGATCGTTTTTTTTTTGCAATCCCTTTGAGATTTTTTAACAGACACATTGTTTCCATTTGTTTTTATTTAAAGAAGATTGAAATTTTATTGAAAATGACTAAACTTAAAGAAAAAATGAAAATGATTTTTATTCATTTTTAAAAATTCCTCGTAATATTATTTCATCAACAACTCTTTACACTTTTCAACAGCAATTTTTCTGTTTTTGTTTTGGCTCTTTCTTGTTGTTCCCTGGCACTTTTCTTTTCATATCAGAAGCAAGAAAACCAATTTCCTTAATTTCCCCAGTGTTTAAAACAAATGTTCTGACTGTTGACTTTGAAAATATTACTTGCATTTTAAACTAATGGATGCATTCAACCCCGTTTCCGTACTTGCAAATATCAATGTTTTTTGTACAAACTGAAATTGTTCAGCATTATTTCTCTTGATTTCTCTACCTCTTTACCGCCCACTGATGAGAATGAGCTTTTCTTCGGTCAGTTGGCAGCACAAGAATAAGAAAAACTGAATGTATGTTGGAGATGGAAAATATATTGGTTAAGACGTAAAGGACGTAGAAATAAGAAAAAGAAAGTTGAAATCATCAAGGAAACCAATTTGTAATACTAAGACAATGATAAACTTTTGAATGGAGCAATTTAATTCATAGTAGAAGGAGCGTGAAATAAAGAAACAGAAACAAGGAGGAACAAAAAAAAGATGGAAAATGAACACTTTTGTGCAAAAGATTTGCTTTCCAATTCATTGTCTAATCTTTTGGATTTGTGATTTTCAAATTTTTGAATTTGTTTGTATTCTCTTTTTTCATTTCTTTTACTTCAGATTTAGTTTTTTGTCTATTTTCAGTATGGTGACACATCTTTTTAAATGCACCACAATTAAAAATAAATTAAGAAAAATAGAAAATAACTTCCATAAGAAAATTTTAAATCTTGAAATTTCACAAACAAACACAAATATCACTTTAATCAAACGTAAACTTTTTCATCTTAATGCTGGTATTAAAAATATGATATCAACAGCTGACCACACAACTTTTTTTAACAAACAAAAAGACAGGACAAAACAAATTACAAAAAATATTAAAGAGAAACAAATCAACAAAATAAATACACTGAAAGAAAATCAGTTTAGGTTACATGGACTTGTTTTTAATGATAACTGGTTTGAAAATAAAACTGAATATAATATTCCAATAGAGTGCAAGTGGATTTTGTCACTGGGGAAAAAATTCTCACTTCCGGTAGACAAGTTTAGTTTTTCACCATTACATGTCATTGCTGATATAGAGCAATGTATCCAGGCAATGGACAGTAACATAGATAAAGAGAAAGACATCGCTAGAACTAAAGTAGCAAACAAGGTAACAACTTTTAAAAGAAACATTAAAAACACAGAAAAGGACAAATTCATTCTTACAATTTTTGAAAAAACGAAAAAAATTTTACGCGAACACATCGACGTTATTGTTGTACAAGCCGATAAGGGAAACAAAACCGTGCTGATGTACAAAAACGAATACGAAAAGAAGATGGAAGTACTACTAGAAGACAAAAACACATATAAAACCATAAGAGTAGACCCTACATTGAAACTACAGAAAGAAAACAACCACATTGTTTCAGATTTATTTAAAAACAACCATATAGACTCTTGGCAAAAACGCCAACTTTTTTGTTCCGCCGCTACGGCACCCAGAATTTACGGGCTGCCAAAAATTCACAAACCTGATACCCCCCTTCGACCTATTGTGTCATCAGTCCAGGTACCGTGCTACCACATGTCTAAATACATTGGAACAATTTTAAAACATTTAATCTCTGAAACGTATAACATAAAAAACTCAATAGAAGTTAAAAAACAACTCACCAACATAAAAATTGATAGATCGGAAACAATTGTATCATTTGATGTCATCTCATTATTTACTAACATTCCAGTTAGAACGGCAATAAGAACAATAATGAGAAAATGGAACGTAATAAAAAATCACACAAAAATGTCAAGCTCTCAATTTCTTAAAATTCTCCAATTTTGTCTCAATGATAATAATTATTTTATATACAAAGATAAAATATATAACCAAATTTTTGGCATGCCCATGGGCAACCCACTATCCCCTACAATCGCAGACATAATACTTGACAACCTTCTTGACAGTGCGATAGAAGAATTGAAAAATAAGAACATTTTTATCAAATACATAGTTAAATATGTAGATGATATCTTAGCGATCATCAAATCAGACGACCAAGAAGAAATTTTGTCCACATTTAACAAGTATCATCCTAAGATTCAATTTACCATTGAAAGGGAGAAAAATCAGGAAATAGCGTACCTGGACACCAAACTAATTCGAAAGAAAAATTCCATAATTTTTGACTGGTTCGCTAAGGAGACCTCATCAGGAAGGATAATGAATTTCCACGCAACCCAACCGAAACATCAAATAATTAACACTGCTAAAAATTTCATCTCCAGGATTTTACACATAAGCGATGAACTTTTTCACACTAAAAACAAAAATATAATTTTCAATATCCTTAAAAGCAATAGTTTCCCAAATAAACTTATATCAACACTAATAGAAGACACAATTACGCAAATAAAGAACAAAAATGATAATAACCCCACTAACATAGATAAAGAACAAAAATATTTTTACAGTGTAAAATACATCCCTGGCCTCACTGATAATAAAAACATACGAACGTCAATAGAAACAAATAATATAAGCTTTGCTTATAAACCCAATAAAACACTCAGCACTATATTCTCTGCAATAAAAACTCCAATAGACAAACAACAACAAAACAACATTGTGTACGAATTACAATGTAAAGGGAATAACGAACAAAGTTGCGAACTCATATACATTGGAACAACAAAACGATCCCTTGAAACTAGAATGGGAGAACATATGATGGATATACAAAGGAAAAAAGAAACGACAGCATTATCAACACACATCTTAAATACACAACATAAAATTGATTTTGAGGGGGTGAGAATACTAGATAAAGTAAGGGGGGACAAGAAGAGATTTACAATTGAAAGTCTAAGGATACAAGAAAACATAAAGAAAACGATGAATATCAAAGAAGACACTAACAATATTAGCGCAAATTATAAAGTTGCAATTTCTAAATCGTTACAGTGATACTTGGTTGTAATATGTGTTTAACTTTAAATTTATGTTTTATGTTTAATGTTACATGTAAAAGAAGAAATTTAACTTAATGTGAAAAGCTCATATTGTAAGTTTAACTTTTTAATGTAATTTATTTGTATTTTTGTTAATTTATATATTTTTTAAAATTTTAAATAGACGCTCCCTTGAAAAAGTCGACAAAAAATCGACGAAACGTCGGGAAAACTGTAATAAAAAATTGCTTTTTATTTACATTTATTAACCTTAGGCCCTATTAGCTTAAATAAAAAACAAATCGATGTGTGTAATTTTTCTACTCTTTATGGAGATTTGATTAAAGAATAATTGAAACAAATTGAAACGACTGGTTGCGTTTTTACTATACAAACAACTAAGAAAGAAAAGCCGGTTAAGTCAAACTATCCCAACAAACTGAACAATGTCTGATTTTAAATTAATAATTTTTTGCAATCAAACTTTTTCTCAAACGACGAACGTTATAAAATGATTTGAAATACGAATGGCAAATTATTTTGAAATTAAGATTCCTGTGTTCCCGACTAGTGGATTGTAATACATTGTAAAATAACACACAGGTGTGTTACAGAAACCAAATTCGTGCAAAAGCGAAAAAAATTTCGCTTATACATAGTTCACTATTGTTTTTTTATACAACATACAATCGATACAACGATACAAGGAGTTTTGCGAATACGGCAATTTCTTTTCAAAGTGTAGTAAGATTAAATTAATTATTTAAAAGCTCTAACATTAAACAAACTTTAAATAAATAAAATGATCAAGAATCCTGTTGCTTCTTAAGTTGTGTTTTGAAAAATTGGAAAAGCCAGCTTACATAAAAATTCTATATACAGTGTGAAGCATAAATTAAGGTACCTCTTTTGAAATAAAACAGTTTCTAAAATTTGTTTAAAAACAAGTAAGCCGCCTATGCAGAGAAGCTTTAGTTAACGATGCAGGTATTTGTTATACCATAGAGCAGAAAATCCTTGCACCCAAAAGTGTTTTCGTTATATATTTAATATATACACCCAGAGAAAAAACAACAAAACAATTTTTAAATAAATAAAGGCCATATGGCTTTATAGCACGACGCCGTGGAAAAACATCAAAAAAAATGTAGTTACGTTATAAATGTCATAATATTCTCCTAGAAGCCGATGTGAAATTGCAGACGTTGAGATCGCCAAAATTTACTAAACTTGAAAAATGTTCAACGACGGCGTCGTAAAAACAACCGTCGGCTACACCAAATAATCTAAAGTGTTTCAAAAATGTTAAAAGCAAAATAATTATACATATGTACAATGAAAAAATCAACCAAGAACAAAAAAAAATCCCTCTTCCGTTTTATAATTCATTGCATTTTTAATATATTTTTTTGTGTTAAAATTTTGTCTCACCTCATTTTTATTCGTGAGCTTATTTAACAGTTCAAACCGGGAACTTTTTCACAAAAATTTTGCAAACACACTTTTTCCGTAAATTGGCTAGTAATTTATTTACGTGACAAATATTATTCGCCTAAATTGTTACAAACGCTGTAAAGTGAGACAACCTGTTGTTTGTCTCAATTCATGGCATTTTTTTTCTTTCTGAAGTTTCAATCGAAAAGTTTCTTGACGCGGGAGTTACGGAACATGGGCATTGTGTTTGTTAGACGTGTCTGAAAAGAAATCATATAAATGTTTCTTAAATGACAAGCGTTAAGCTTGGAGAAGATTTGGGAATATATTGAAGAAAGCTATCGTAACAATTGTAGAACAATTAAAACGGAACCCTCGTTAAAATATTATATATGCATGGCTAATATAAGCTCATCTTTGCAGTTTTAAAAAAATCTTACGAAAATAATATTATCAGGTATGTTCCAGGTTTTAACTCGAATTGAAAACGAAAAATTTTTTGAATCCGCATAGTTCATAAATTGGTGTTCCCAAATCCGAATTTTTTTGTAATAAAGATCGCAAATTTGCAAACCGCAGCATGATAGCAAGTCTAACACTTTTTAAAAATCGTGAAAGCTGTAAAGAATCACAGGAAAAAAATCTCTTCTATCGCGAACATGCCGAAAAATTGCAAACTTTTAAACAAACACTAAAATTTATTTGAAATCGCTAAATGGGTCAAACAAAACGAAATGCAAAAATAACGAAAGTTCGCGAACATTTTTAATATTTCAAACCAGTCATAAAATTGATTAAAAGTCCTTTAAGCTATAAGGAATGGCAAAAATTCGGTAAAAATTGCTAAATTCGCAAAAACTTGCTATCAGCGGCATGATAGCATATTTACTATTAATCGTTAAAGCTGTAAAGAATCAGAAAACTTACAGAAACAAATCGCTTCTATCGCGAACATAGCTAAAATTCGCGAAAATTGCAAAACTTTAAACAACTTTTGCGTTAAGATAACGATATATTATTGATAAAATTGGATGAAGAAGATTTTAAGCTTAAGACAAAATTTATTTTTTTGTTAAAAATGTAATCACATATTTGAATAACAGTCGATTCGTTTTACTTTCACTTACCCATTACTACTTTAATTGAAAACGAATAAAAACATGTGGATGTAAAATACAGAACACCAAAAATGCTAAAGTAATCCACTTTTGAGTGGATTCGGATTCTAGAACACACCAGTATATATGCGTTAATATAAGTATATTAATTTTTGTATAAAAAGTTTATTCGTCTCAATATTTTTATAAGCTCTTTTTAAATAATTGTAGACTAAGCTTCACAAATAAGGCTATTAGCGCAGAAGTGGTGTAACCCACAATTTAAGTTGGTTACGGTTCTGGTGTAAGATATGTTCTTTGCACTGTTCTTTACAGTGCAATAGTCGAGTAAGCCAACTGTTTGTATCCCAAACCAGATGGCGCTAGAAACACGGGCCGTTACAACCAAGTACTATAGTGCAAGACTAGTGTTAACTCCTCTTTATCTCATAATAAGTAGTATGGGGTTACAGTACTTCTGCGCTGATAGCCTAAAATAATATAATATTTAGCGTTGAAAAATAAAAGTTTTTATTTCTTTTAATTTTATTTAATTTATATTTATTATATATTTACTCAAAAGTATTAAATAAATTATTTAGTTTTATTATTTTTATAGTTATTTCGCAACTTAAAGCGATTTTTCGGCAACTGGAAGAACGTTCGTGTATCTTTAATGAATTCGTCCTCTGTAAGACCCACTAGCAAAGCTGCATCTATGAAATGTAGAAATTTTGTGATTATTTTTTTTTTTTTAAATATTTTATCAAACTTACTTCTTATTGCCTTTGTTGTGCTTAGATTTCGTTCGCCTTTCTTGGTGTCGGTACCTTTCCAGCATAGCTGATCGCCTAATTCTTCCGTTAATAATTTTTTCCAACGATTTCTTATAAAATGTGGTGTCCTTGCAACCACTATCAGTTCCTTTTCCTGGAAACAGGGATAAGAAAAAAATGTTGTTTTCATATACATAATTTATTTGTAGGCGTGTTTCAAAATCAACAAACACTTGGATTTCTTTGAATGGCTGTGAAGGCATTACAACGTTCTTTATTTTAACTTTTTCTTTTTTCAGTTCCTGCTTATCCCTGCGCAAACTTAACATTTAATTTACAATCTATTCAACATCGGCTGAATTGCTTCAACAACTTGACTGGCTATTTCTGAAATTTGATTTAAAAAATACATTAAATATTATTTATTGCACATTTCCTGTAAATTAACTATTACCAAATCCTGAATTTGGTTATTGCGTGTGTATGTCATTAGGTTGCTTTATTGTAGATGATTCGAGTGTTGTTATGCTTCGTTGATATAGACTATTGCTCTGCAGATTTGCAAAATGGTTGTTTAAGTCTTCAGACATGGTGAATGAGTGGTAAAACCCCTATTTAAGTGTCGTTAGAGAAATGAATTTTAGTTAACCTGCAGCTTAAATCGTTACTAGTAAGCTTTTGGACTAGTTCCTTACAAGTTGTTAGGTGTCGAAAAATGAGAAATGTGATAAAATTTCGGTTGCGATGCTTTTTATGTGACGCTCAAGTAAAAACTAACAATTACATTTCAGGGTACTTTCATGTTCTGTTCGGTAACAAAATTGTGAATAAAATTAAAAGTTGTGCACCAATTGCAATGAAAAAGTGTTTAATTCCTTTGGAATATATTTAGCTAGACAAAAAAACTGGCTCGTTGTTATATTTTTTTATTAACTTGGTCAAAGTTTACAATTTCTCTGAAAATACTCTAAGATTTGTAACTAATACTGATACATAATATACCCGAAATTGGGTACACTCTCGAAAATTTGTCTTTATCCACTGTGCTGTAGGGTATCAAATGATCGGGCTTGACTGACTATACTTTCCTAGGCATGACATTTGCTCAGGAGCTATAGACAAGCATTGAGCAGTTCCTAAAAAACTTGATATCAATTAAAAGTTTTTGTACACTAACATAATTACAAGGTTTATATCTGTGGCATTTTGACAAAACATCTTAAGTCGAGATAAGATAGTAAAAAAGTTTTTAAAAGGTGGCAAAATCATTTTTATCAAATAATAAAATAAACCAAAATAAAAAAAAAATTTCGTTTATAATACAAAATTTTAAAAACGTTACCAAAAATGCTTTTAGAATTAAAATTCGTATGATTTACCACACTTCTTTTAAGTTTTTAAATTTGACTTAAGATGTTTTGTCAAAATGTCACAGATATGTTTTTGTCCCAGTAGTGCACATTATTCAAAACACTAGCAATTAGTGTATTTCTTAACTTGAATAAATAACAATACACAATACAAAGATAAGATTTACACAGTCCTAAGAAACAAGTAATTAACACCGCTTTCAGTTATTCTTATAGTCTTCTGCTCAATTTCACAAAACTAGATCACTTGTTCACTGAGCAACTTCAAACAAGCGCCGATATTTTGTACCAAAGATGTATTTAAGGTCATAAAGCACGAAGGATACACTTTCATTCACATACATCATATATATAATTAATAGGTGCTTTAAGGTGAATTCAGCCAGTTGTTCTGAATTTTGTTCCAAACAGTAACTTAAGCGTCAATGGGCTGATGGCCAATTTTCAGGATTGAGATTAAAACACATTTATGTTTAAGATCGTTTTAAATAGAAAATTCTCTTCTTCACTAAATACTTAAATCAAACTTAATACACCGATGTGGTGCACTTAATTTCAACTTAACCCTACAAGAAGAGAATGAGCGAGTTGTCACTTTTTTCACGTTGGTGTTAAGAAAATGATAGAAAGAAATGACAGAAAACTTGATTTCGGTGAAAAAAGTGACTACTCGCTCATTCACTTCTTGTAGGGAAGTTACTATTGTAATATTTTAGCAAGGTGGCCTCAATATTACGACAATACAACAACAAGAGGCAAAGCAATAACAATCAGCTGTTTTTGAGACCACCTTGAGTTAGTTATTTAAAAATGCTAAACAATGCTTTTTCAATAAAACAATTTCTTTATTAATTATTTAATGACCTTACATTTTAATCACTAAGTAAAAAGTAACCTTAAATCTACATTGATTTACATATTTATACTCATTTTATATAACTGTAAAAGACTACCCAATATTAATATTAAGAACATGAAAAATAAGTAAAAGAAAATATTTGATAATTAATAAATTAAAGGAAAGTTCAAGAAAGTAAATAAAAGTAAAGTTAAATTATAAAAGAAGAAATAAATAGGAAAGTAGTATTAAGGGTATTAAGGTATGATTACATGTAACTTAAGGGTATTCAGGTATGATTACATGTAACTCTTGTAAATAACTATACTTTTTACTGATATTTTTTGTATTTAGTAGTGCTATCATAGTTTTATCTTATTTAAATAGGACTTTTAAAATAAAACTCAAAAAAAAAACAATCTTTATTTAAATACGATTTAAGTTTTTATGAAAATTAACTTAATTTAGATTTAAATACTATCCTGAAAATTGGACATAAGAGAAGCATGTATGAAAAATTTATTCAAATTATCTTTAAAATTGCAGAAAAACATGCAGACACCCAGTCAGCCTGACGGACGGTCTAAGTCTTTTGGTATACCAAAATGTTGGTCAAATAACAATTTTTCAGGCATTACAATCTTTATCACAAACGCATAATATACCTAACACTGCAGTTATACGATCAAGTTTTTCTTGATAGTGTTTTACATATACTGTTTGTCAAAATTTCCAAAAATTGAAAGCTGTGACGTAGGCTGCACGCAATTTTTTATCAATTTATTTTCTAGATGCCATCAAAAACACAATTTATATGGACAAACGAAAATTTTTCTCACAAAACTTGTAATCCTCTGTTTCCTTGAACGTAAATGAAAACACTCAACTTGAAAGAGAATTTCAAAGGAAAGTTCATTTACATTTTTTAATGTATGAGTGCATTGGTAAAAAGGTGTGAGTGTATTAAAACTGGAAAGCCAGCCAAAGCTTGATTGTGTAACCCTTAAGTAATACCGGTTAATGATTGCTTTACATATAACTTAATTATATATTTTTTTTATTATCGTCATTAATAAATAATTAAAACTTATGTACTTTTAATGTTTCGGGAAATTGACTTAAATTTGATTAAAAATAAAAAAACAGCTGATGTACTTGATTAATTATTAATTGTTGGCTTTTTTGTTTTTAATTACAAATGCGTGGCAATAAACCTATGCTTTCTTGTTTGTGTAAACTATTTAGGAAAGTTTTAATAATTGTTATGCAGATATTTTTACAAACATTCATTTATTCATAAATCTTTTTAACGTTATACATCAAAAAAGCTATAAATCATAAAAATTATCTATATATAAATTTTTTTGAAAGTTCAATCTTTGGGGGCAGCAATTTTACTATGTTACAAAATATTTGTTACATGTTACCTGGAAATAAAAGTATTTTTTTTAGTTATTTGGAACGCTTAACGCGAATCTTCATTTCGTTTTTTTTTTCATTAGCTCTAAGATAATTAAAAAAAACTGGTTTCCATGTTCGAAAATTCCTTTCTTTATCTAAAAATTAAAATGAAATGCTCCATGTAAGCAGTCGCATCACTTGAAAGCGAATGGATCGATTTGGCTGAATTTTTTTTGTTAAGTTTAAAAGTTTTAGCAGATAGGTTTTATGAAAAAAAAAGAAAAATTGGATTTTTTTAAGTAATACCGAAAATTGGACAAGTGTAATCGATGTTTTTCGCATGTAAAGAACAAGTCAACTTAAACCACTTTATTCATAAAAAATATTTTAGATATTCATATTATAAATCTGTTATCGCTTTAAATTCTAGCAATCTTTTTTTTTATTTACAGAAACTTTGTAAATTTTCCTAAAAGTTTTGACTCGCGCTATTTAGCTGTGCATTTAATAAAACAGATTTTTTTTATACACTTGGCCACAGGTCAGTTCGTTATATATTTATATATCCGGGTCCTTACGAGAAGCAAAATTAATTTAACGATGCCCGTCTGTCCTGTCGGTTTTAATAGGCTTTCGTAAGACCCCAGATGTGCTGGAGACTAGATTGTTATAGATTTACATCACATGTCATCAAGAGAAGTTTGCTCTTGAAACTCATATCGGTTCACAAATATCTGAGATATGAACAAAAACCCACGGCTGACTCTTATTTTACCCACAAATCCCTTGTTGTTCTTGTTTTTTTCCTGTTGTCTGTAAAACGGCAAGAGCCAAAGTTTTCAAAACAGGTACAATCATCTTGGTTATCATAACACAATATCCCACAAAATGAGGGCGGGATTGGATAAGTGGGCATGGCACAAAGCAGTTTAATGTACATATACCTAGAGAACCTCATTTCTATAACTTTCTGCTTTAATCGCACCATGAAGAAATGTATAGTATAAGCCGAATAAAGTGTTAAGATATCACTAAAAACAACATCTTCAAGCTGTCTTTTGACATTTATAAAAATAAATTTCACTTTACAGACACAAATTTAAACTGTTTATGATTTATTTTTGTATTGACGTTGCTTACAAACTGACTTTGATTGTTCAAAACTTCATTAAATTTAAAAAGAAGCTTCACGAAACAAGTCTTGCAAGTTTGTCCATTTGCACAAATGACAATTTTTACATACATACATACCCAATGTTAAATGCTTCTAATTCCCGTTTAATTTTTTTGAATCGCTGGTTTTTTTGTGCTACATCGGTTTGCTTTATTGTGAGAGTAAAATATACAAAATTGTTTTGCGAAGAAAATGTGTTTATAAAAAGTGTTTAAAAACATTAAAATATGTCTTAATAAGATTTCTGTATGACGTGCTGAATTCCCAATTTTTTATATTTGATAAATACACTGAAATTTATTGTTGAGGGAAAGCAAGCTTCTCTGGTTGCTTAGGACAGATCGTCAGGAAACCTTTTCAAAGATTTTAGAAAATCTAAAAATATTTTACAAATAAAACCTTAAAGCGAACAAGAAATATAAAAACTCAAAGTCTCACTTGTAACTATATCAAAGCTTAAACAAAACATCAACAATAAACAGTGAGTTTATCTTTTCTTGTATGTAATTTTTTTTATTGACAAACCAAAAGCCAAAAAATAATTAAATAACGGTATGAGAGTAATTAAAAAGAAAATAATCTTTAAAATAGGTTTTAGATTGCTTAGAATAATTTTGTAAACGTACTGTAGCCTATATGCCACATTGGTCAAATGTGGTTATTTTTAAAACTATGTTTATTAATTTTTGACTACACTCAAAAAAAAAAAATCATTCCATATGTACACAAATCAATCCGAATTTTCTTGAATCAAGAACAGAAAGACTAAATCAAGTACGAATTTTTAATCGCATGTTCAATCCCGAATTCGTACTTGGAATAAACCAGAAGTGGAATTAGAAGGAGAATTTTATTATGATTGATTTACTTACCCGTTTTACACCTAACAGAATTTTAATTATAAAAAACCAGCATCATTTCCAATATGGTTTTTAATTCGGAAACTTAATGTATATATTTAACTAAAAATATAAACTAAATGATAACTCTTGCTTTTAATTTTACTCTTTAAACATGAAAATATTGTGTTTTTTTTGTTTCTACACAAAACAATTAAAATTTTTCTTAACTACTTGTGTGGTGTTGTTGTAGTGTCTACAACAAACATTGATAAGTTATATCAGATTAAAGGCCCAACTATAATATGCTTAAGTTGGCTCAAGCAATTGTGCGAATACATAAGATTAATATGTGTGGAACCATATTGAACTTAAGAAAACTTTTTGTTAAATTTTATGAAACTGTCATTTGCTTAAGCAAAGTACGAAACAGGTCGGTCGCACTTTCCGTACGGAATCAAATATTTTTTTATTTTATTTTTGTTTTTTTAAATGCTTTTGAGAGACTTTTTGTTAATTTTTGACAGTAGCTTAAGGAAGCTAATGCATATTATAGTTGGGCCTTAAAACTCTCACTTTGTAGTTTTACTCTCAGAGTAGTACTGCCAACGAAAAGTTCAATCTTGTTTCTTTGTTTAAGAATTTTCTACGTATTTTAAGGAATTCCGGGATTGATTATCGAATGTCATCCCATTTAGGATTTTTTCAAGTACATTTTAGTGTTATTCGTACTTGAGTTTTTAGTACGACTCGTTCTTAAAGTATGTATGAAAAACTTTATTTATCCCGAGTGTTTTTCTTTCTGTGTACACATATGTTTATACCAGGTGCGAATCCAGCTTGAGCCTTAGGATGAGAAGGGGAGAGGAAATTTTGTATGACAAAAAAAGTAAAAAAGTTTATTAAAAACAATATGTGTATTTTATATTAAAAAAAACTCAGCAATAAGGTTAAATAAAATATAAGATCAGTTCAATATAAATTAAAATAAATTAATCTTTTTAAATAAGCAATTTATGATTTCCTTGTGCCGCAAATTTAGATAGAACAGTCTATCTTCTGTTATTGTTGATCTGAGCCTTGTTTTTATTCGACGAAGGGTAGAAAATTACCTCTCGCTCGTAGCATTACTGACGAGCATTGAAACGAAAATTTTAAATATTTTTCTTAGATTTGTGTAGATATCTTCATCACAGTTTATTAAAGCATCTACAACGTTATCTGATAGATTTTCAGATATTTTTCTTGTTTGTTGTCAATGCAACAGTTCAGGCTCAAGTTTAGTATTAGTAGGCTCTTTAATTAAACATAATCAGCTCATCAGCTAGTTGTGGTATGACTTGATTACACTTTGAGGTTAAAGTTTAGGTATGTTCAATAAATTTAGGATATCTATTGAGAAAGGTGTTTTGAGATCTTCTAAAATAAATTCAATAAGAGGAATGTTACCTACAACTCGGTAGTTATCTTCAAAATTTTGGATGCGATTATTTCGTTCAAGTCTTGTCTTTACGATTGGAACCTCGATTTGAACGCAAATAACTTTAACTTTTTCAAAAATCGCTTTAAATTGTTCTTCGGCTTTATTTCTTTTCTCTTCAAGGCATATGATTAAAGTTTTTATAAGGCTTGATCCTTTTTGAAGTTCTATATCGTGCTTTTGTAAAATTATACAAGCGGCTGCGTTACAATAAGTATCACACTTAATATGTATATTCCGCAAATAAACTCAAAAGTACTAAGTGAGTTCCTTAATATAAAGGTAGAGATACTACCTTTCCACGCAGATATTTTTTCCACTTGTTGCAAAGTGTAAAATTGAATCGTGAGTTTGGCCCCCAAATACTTTGCTAAAACTGCGTTGCGCTTGGGATGAATAAAAAAATTGTCGTTTCTTTAACAAACCTTTTGTATTAATTGCACTTTATTGCTCTTAGAAATTGACTTGTTTGATTTATGGGAATAGAAAGGCGTTTGTTTCGCATTTGTCGCGGTTTCCAGAATTTTTAACCGGCTCCATTTTCTGCTGGCATCAGAGTACACCCATCTGTTCCAACTCATACACAATTTTTTAGGTCAAGACCAAAATTTGTCAAAGCTTTAAGAACTATTAATCATAGTACCTTCGCATCAGCTGACACATCAACGTCATTATCAATATCTTTTGAAGCCTCTTCTAACAAGGTTTCGTTTAAATGTGCTTAATTCCCATTTCATACTTTTGATAAACTGAAATTTATTGTTGAGGGAAAGCTAGCTTCTATGCGCATTTCACTGGTTGCTTAGGCCAGGTCATCAGAAAACTTCATCCAAAGATTTTAGAAAAACTAAAGATATTATACAAATAAAATTGTTAAGCAAATAAGAATTATAAACCCCATTTTTACCTATAACAATATCAAAGCTTAAACAAAATAACAACAATAAACAGTGAGTTTATCTTTTCTTACAGTCCCGACTACAATTGGTTGATTTTTTGTCAAATCCAAATGTATTTCATTTCCATTAATTTTTTAGATCTGATACGAAATAAATAAATGACAAATTTCCTAAAAGAGATGGTTTAATTAGTTGAAAATCCCAGCTGATACTTTTCATTTTATTCCATATTAATACAACATGAAATTATTTTGCCTACTTTGTAATTTCATACACTACTGAACACATCACTACCCAGCGGGAAAACTCAGAAGACCTTCTTACTTCAGGCCTTTTTAAAGGCCTGCTTAAAAGATTTTTTGATTCTATTACTATTCTTATCTAACTGCTAAAGAAGGCCTCATAGAAGGCTTCGGCTCTTTCGTATAAAAGATAAGATACACCTTCCACACTCACTTCTATGAGAAGGGAGTAACATTTTTTGTATTGTTTTTTTGCACAAGCAAAAGCAAAATCAATTTTTTTTTTGGTCCCGTTACCCTTCTTATGTACCTGCTGAAGAAGCGAGAGCGGAAGGCCTTCTCCGCAATGACAACGTGTGTAAAAAAGATATGAGTATGGAATGGAGCAAGAAGGCCTTGTACATCCAAAAGAAGGGGTACAGAGGCCTTCTAGAAGGCCTTCCTACTCCTTCTTTTTCCCGCTGGGTATGTTTTTATTTATATATGTGTATGATTATGTATTTGTTGTACATCTGTTTGGGTGTATATGTATGGCATATGATTATCATTAATTTGTTAGAGTGCACGTTTTGCTGACTAAAGAAAATCTCATAAATTTAACACAAATAGTTTTCTAACATCCATCCATAGAAATACATGTCAAATAATAATGATAAATGCTTTTTAGAATGTTTGTTTGGTGAGAGTGGTAACAAAGATAAACCGGAAAACTAAAACATGTCTATGGGTACGAGGAGTTCGTGTGTGTGTGTGTATGTGTTAATTTTGCAAAATAGTAGAACATTAAGAAAACAAAATCTATTATTGTGTGCGTATTTTAACAAATAAATTAACTAACAGTACTATACAAACATATAAATTGCATACTTACAGACATTTGGCCATACATTCAAGTAAATGAGTATTTAGAAAAACAAGTATTCTATATAAATTTGGCTATGCCGTATCTATAATACCCTCCACCGAGAATTACAGATTTTCAGGAGTGGAATTTATATGGGAAATGTGATAAATTCCGAACCAATCTTCATTAAATCGAGTTTTTTCAGGATGATTATTTACAAGGCAAATTAAAATATAATCCTAGAGTACGCTTTATGGGGACCTATAGTAAATCTCGGGTCGATCATCACACCATTCGGTTGTGTGATTGAAACTTAATTGGATGAAGTTTCACCACAACATCATTAATTTTAATAGCTTAAGAAGTACCCACAAAAACTTCACTTATATTTTACTAACAACTACCTCTGTAACTACTTCCTAAACACAACATGACATTTATATTGTATTTATTTATCGGTGGTCTTATGCACATGACTTAACGATTATAAATTAGTGCACAACAAAAAAAAAATTATTTAAATTCTAGCAAGAAAGAAGCTTTGAAAATTGTACTTTTTTTACCTTAATTGTACTAAGAGATTTGTTCATTTAGTTCAAACTATTTTATTTATTAAAAAGCTATTAGAAATCTTAATCGTACTTACATACTGGATGGTGTTTTTTATAGAGTGATACAAGTTCAATGGCCAATTATCAGGATTGATATTAAAACACATTTATGTTTAAAATCGTTTTAAATACAAAATTCTCTTCTTTACTAAATACTTAAATCAAACCTAATTCACCGATGTGGTACACTTAAGTTTCTGTTGTAATATTTTAGCAAGGTGGCCTCAATATCACGACAATACAACATCAAGAGGCAAAGCAATAACAATCAGCTGTTTTTTGTTGATGATATTTTTTTTGTATTTAGTAGTGCTACCATACTTTTATCTTATTTTAATAAGACTTTTTAAATAAAATCCAAAAAATCAATCTCTATTTAAATACGATTTAAGTTTTTATGAAAATTAACTTAATTTAGATTTAATTACTATCCTGAAAATTGGGCATAAATCATAATAAAACATAGTAATATATGTTTGATATCAATGAAACAGTCTTTGGATAGAAAATTTTATGACATTAAGGTTTAAATATGATTTCGGACATGTGGCCACCAAACAGTTATTTTCTGTGGATGTAATGCTGTTCCGACAAAAGTTAAGAAAGGGCGTTTTTATGGGACGTACACTTTTTATGACAATACCAATATTAACAAGGAAGTGTAGACATTAAAATATATTTTCGCTATTTTTGGGAGTATTATATGTATGGGATGGTTAAGATTGCAATTTCATAAGTTTGGACCAAATTTATGTGCACAAAGACTCTATTCCGAAAAAGACTTCTATATGGCTTTGTGAAATTATAGACTAATTCTCACCATTTTCAATAGGCTTGTGACAATTTGAAGCTACGTACAAAAGTTCATCAAATTGTCTCTAAAATTGTGACCTGTACTTTGCGCACAAGGTTTACTGGAGAGCCTGCTAGCCAGCCGGCTGGACATCGTTTCATCGATTAAAAAGTGATAAGTCGGTCGGTATTAAAGTGTTTCACACAACAGCACAACCGAATAATAACCGCTCCACTATTGTGTTGTGGGTGTAATAAGTTTCACACGAATTGACAAACTAACTATACCCTAATTTACCACTAGTTGTAAAGCGTATAAAAAGAAATATTTTAGTGAAAAAATCCAAATTTAGTTAAGTTTTCATTTGATAAAATGTTGTTTGTACTGCAAGCAAATTTTTTTTTTTTTAAGTTATTTGTGTTTTGCTTTGTTAGCACAATCCAACATTAATGGCTACTCATACCCACATATCACCATCCTGTTGTATGTCGTGCTATAGTATCGCATGGCAGTTTGTCTTTTACTCCATTTGTTTAGGGCATGTCATTATTTTAAATAGTTAAGATTTTTTGTTATTGTATATAAAATACAAATTTAATTTGTTATTTCCCTGTAAACATTCAAAATTATTTTCTAAAATAAAAGTGAGCGGCAGTCACACTCTACCATTTTTTGACGATAGATGGAAAATGTCGCAAATATATAGAAAAAAAGCAGAATTGGTATTTTTATAATCTTTTTCGACACTTCTAGACAATAATAAGCCAATCATCCAGGGCTGCTTGATAATTGGGACGCAAAACCTCAACTTCTATTTTTTTAAAAAAATCGGCGAAAAAAATTAACATCTATCGAAGTATTCCTTAACTTTTATTATAAGAATTCCTTTTAAATTTATATTTTCTAATAAAATAGAGAAATTTAGTTAAACGACTGCTTGCTCTACAAAATGGAGGTTCTTAAAAGTTTCCTAAATAAAGATTACTAATCCTTATGGGTAATTCCTTGTCAAAACGACCAAGAGTGGGACACGACCCCTTCCGATTTTAATGAAATTTGGTGAGAAGGTTCCTTTTATCCCATAAGGAACATAAATGATTAATTTTTAAATTCAAAAGTGAAGTAGTTTTCGAGATATTGAAGAAATAAGCTCAACACATTTGGCTAATTTAGCGAAATTATGACATTTTGAATATGACATATCTTTTGAAAAAAAAATTTTAAAATTTTTTTTCGTTCATATATGTTCCTTATGGGCAAAAAGGAACCTTCTCACTAAATTTCATTAAAATCGAAATCGACTCTTGGTCGTTTTGACATGGAATTACCCTTATATATTTTCACCAGCGGATTATGATGGTATCATTAGATCCCTAACAGCTTTTGTTTTAACAATTTACACCATTTTCTGTCTTATTCAGTCAGTTTTTCGCGAATTTTCAAACCTTAAAATACTTTCTGGATTATTAATCTACACAAATATCGCTTTCTTTTGTAGGATCACATTATTGAATTTATCAGGATATCTCACTGCTATTGCAAGGATATTAAAAATTTTGTGTTCTTGGTTCAGTCCTTAACATTTTTTTTAAGAAAATTTTCTGCAATAAAAATAACTGATCTCTATGTATTTTGGCGCAGTGTCTTAACGCCAATGTTAACTTGGGATATCACTCACTATTAAATTTGGGACACCAAAGATCTGGCGGGAGCGCCGTTATCATCCAGAAGCTTGTTATTTTTGGTACTTTTTAAAACATGTAGAAAACTAGATAAAATGTGAAGAGGTTTTTTAAATATTACTAAAATACCCAGTAAAAACTTCGCTTGCTTTTTCGAAATTAATAGCTTTTACTACTACTACTACTACAATAGCTTCTATAACTACTTTTTTCTGGATGTATGCAGTTAAAAAAAAAGAATGCCTTACTTTTGAATGCGTTCATTTTGAGACATCCCTTGTAAAATTCATTGGTTCTTTCAGTAGAATTGTAAGTAGTGCTTTAATGTTTTTCTGATTACTCAACACATTATTTTGTAGGCGAAGTTTTTACTGGGTAAGTTCGAAGGAATATTTAGTTTATGTAAAAATTGAAAAATGGGGTAAAACAATTGGATTTTTCAAAGTTTAAAGGACTAATCTAAAAATACATACTATTAAACATCTTTGCAATACAAGTTAGATATCCTGGTATACTCGCCAATTTGATTCAATTCAAAAAAAGAGATTTTTGTTCAAATAAATAATCTAGAAACTGTTTTAAAGTTTGTATCATACGTGAAATGTTAAGCGAATAATGCAAAAAATGGTGTTAATTATGCAAATATTGAATGTCATTCTATCTTTAAAACTAAAACTGTTAGAAAAAAAACTAATGAAATGATCGAAAACTTACACTAAATATCGCTCCTTAGTGGTCGGTTCGGTAGATTTGTGTAAAACACAAACGCTAATAGTGTTTGTGTAGTTAATCATTAAATAACGTTTCCCTGTTTGTCATGTTTCGAACACAAACATAATACTGTTTTTATCCAACTCAACAAAAGATGAGAATATTTAATTCTGTTCGGTGTTAAAAAAAAACACAAACTTCATTGTGTTCGGTTCAGCTTATTAATGAGCGTCCCATTTGGCTGGTAAAAAACCAAACACTTTTTACAAAAACAAAATACACATTAAAAAACAGCAAAAAGCCTGAAAAATAATTTTACACAAACAAAACATATACACAAAATACACACAAGCTTTTCGTGCTGCGGTCGTTGCTAAAATTTTTTGTTTGTTCATTTCTTTATCAATGTAAAAAAAGCAACATTATAGAACATTAAAATATAATGTTTGTCTGCAGTATCACTACAATTTTTCTGTTTTTTAACGAAGAACAGAACACTATAAAATGTTCTGTATTAAGAGTTGTGTTCGTCAACACAAACACTAAAAATATAGATATCGTTTCTGGGTGTGTGAGCCGAACGCTAAATAATGTTCTGTTTATTTTCGAACACTGATCAGCACTCTCAATTTAACTTAAACAATGGACGAGTGCAATTTAAAATGAAAGCACTAAATTTTCGTTCTATATTTGCGGCTGAATGTGAAAATAGAACTATAGATAAAAATATAGAATCTTCTATATATATAAAAAAAGTTGTCCTATGTGATTTTATAACTCGAGAACAAGTCAACCGATTTTCAAACGAGTACATGCGTTGAAAACAGGGTTGTTAGATGTGACGATTTTTCGTCATTTTGACGACTTTTTTTGAGAAAATACAGTAAAATGACGATTGAAGATTTTTTTTTACTAAAAGTAATAGTGTACAAGAAATATTTACAATTATATTGGGAACAGTCCAAAACGTAAAAATATATTTTTCGAAATACAAAAATTATTGGAAATTAAACAAAAACAAAAATTCTTCCCCCATCACAAACCATGTGGCTTTCATTAGAAGCATAAGTAATTCGAATTTTACAATTACATATATGCATGATATCGATACTGCAAAAAATATACACTAGAGCGCCGGTTTGCGTCGGTCCTATTTGCGTCGCTTTTAAAAAATTGGTTAAATTCGCTTTGCGTTTTTATGATTTCAATTTGCGTCGCCACATACGATTGGATTTTTTCACTGAAGTCATAATCACATGTGAAGAATTTTTCTATTTGCTTGTAAAAAGGCGGATTGCCATTTGATTTTGTTAGGTAAGTTATTCTAAGTATAGTTGCGTGTTAGTCCGAGTTTAGACGAGCGAAAATTTGGAAGGAAAACATCTGGAATTTTCTTTTGTTTTTTCATTTGCGGTCACATAGACGAACATGTTGCCGGAAACATTCTGTTAATATTGTTGTTTTTTTCTCAAAAAGCAAGGTAAATGTCAACAAAGAAAATGAGAACAAAGCGTGTCGCCGAGTACCGAACACAGAAACCATTCTCTCTTCCCCACCCGTAATTTGCTAACAAACAAAATGTTTCCCCTCCAAATGTTTCCCTGTCTAAATGGGCACTTAGAAAGTAAGAAGTAATTTCCTAATAAGAAGTTGTGCAGAAAAATGAGTGCAAAGAGAAGAAAATGCATTAGTTTGGAACAGCGCTGCCAGAAGTAAGATTTTACCTTATTTTTTAAGATTTTTTAACCGAAAAAAGATTTTAAGATTTTTTTCCCAAAATCAAGATTTTTTGTTTCTTTGTTCCCATTTGAAAATTTTTAAACTTAATAATGCAACCTTGCGGTTTACTGGACAAAAAAATACTTAAGGCCCAACCATAATGTGCTTAAGTTGGCTTAAGCAAATATACGAATACATGTTAATCATATGAGGCTAGCCATATTGAACTTAAGGAAACTTTTTGGTCAATTTTATGAAACTGTCATTTGCTTAAGCAAGGTGCGAAACTGATCGCACATTCCGTACGGAATCAAATGTTGGTTGATTTTATTTTTGTTTTTTTTTAATACATTTGAGAGACTTTTTGTTAATTTTTGACAGTAGGTTAAGCAACGCTATACATATTATGGTTGGGCCTTTAAAAAGCAACCTCTGTTTGGCGTTCAAGGGTGATTAATCAGGTGTAAGTTTTGCGCGCTTTTTATTTTGCAAAAACAGAAAATATTGCAAGTCAGACTCATGTTCACATTTAATGGAAAAATGTTTAATCCGAAAAGGTAATTTTAAGTGCATCGAAATACCTTTGAAAAGGCAGCTTATGAGGGGTGTCATGGAAATCGAAAACGTAAAACGAAAGAATTTGGCAGTTCTTTTTATTAAACTTTAAGTCTAATTTTTACAATTTTTTTAAAAAAATTCTGTTTAATAGAGCATTATTTGTATAATAATTGTCATAACATTTTTTTTATTACAGAAATCTTATTGAAAAACGACTCTTAAAATTCTTTCGTTTTACGTTTTCGATTTCCATGACACCCCTGTATATCTAGATTTATATAAATAAACTTTTAAAAATGTTTAGATTTTAGAGGTATTTTTAAGAAAAATACCGCAAAATTGAATATTTAGCGGTTTCTAGCGGTTTTGAAGTCCGATTTGGCGGGTAATCTTCAAAAAAAGTTGGCAACTGTGGAAATACATATTGATATGTTTTAAAGTTAATATTAATAAAAAAAAAACACTTTTTTCCAAAAAAAAAAAAAGATTTTTTTTCCAAAATAAGATTTTTTTTGGTGAAATTAAGATTTTTTGCTGCAAATTTCTGGCAGCCCTGGTTTGGAACTAGAATTGGACGTAATAAAACGTTTCAAGTCGGGTGAAAAGCTGTTGATATAGACAGAATCCTTGGTTTAGCACCTTCAACAGTAAAAACCATTTGCAATATTGACATCGCTCAAAATTAATTATTTAAAGATAGCTCGAGTTAATAGCAAATGAGATTTTCTTTATTTTTTTAATGTTTTTGTGAATATGGATAAATGAAATAAATAAATTTTGGTTATGTTTTTATGAAAATATATTTTTTCTTATGTATTCCTTTTCAAATGATAAATATGTATATTTTAGCCCACTTGCTGAAATAAATAAAATAAAACTTAACCATGTCACTTACCATAAATATAATTTCTTGCTAAATTTTTATATTTTTGAACCAGTCAATGCAATAAATTGTCTCTGACTTGTAAAATTTAAATATTTGACGATTTGTAAACGATTTTGTTAAATGTCCGTGACGAATTTTGTTAAAACTTCTGACGATTTTTTAAGCCTAACAACCCTGGTTGGAAAGGTCAACTTTCACTGATGGTTTATAAAAAAAACTCCCGATACGTGGCGCTGTTGTCGTGATATTTAGATTTTTTTATTGATGGTAGATAGCGCTGGGGTCAAGTTATTAACAACATTCTCCAGTATTTCATTTTTTATTTAGAAAACCCGAGCAGCGCCGGGACCAAACAGCTATAAAAATATAAATTTGTTTTTAGTTTGGGTAAAAACATCTTTCGAGAAGACAATAATTGGTGAATAACTTCGACATTTTTTATCCGATCAAAGCAAATTAACCACTATCCGCGTAATTAAGTAGCCCTTCAAATAAGTTATAACTTATTTTAATAGAACCACCACTAGAATCTGGATAGCGAGTGAAAAAAAGTATACAGCGAAAAATTTAAATGGACCAGCCGCTTCGTTGTTACTGCCATAAGGACTAAATAAACCACACAAATGGTTACTCCAACATATAAAAAAATATGGAGCATGTAAACATCATGTTGTTGTCAAACTGCTTTTGTCGTTTATTCGGCCCTCTATTCTAGTGCTTAAGATGAGGCATACAAACCTAAAATTTGTAAATGCTGTTTAAAATCGCTGTTTATTCGTTTGTTTAGAGCACATTTTCTACTGCTTCACTGTAACAGTGAAATCTTTTATAATAAATAAAAAATATATTAAAATTAAACTTAAGATCCGTTTTAAGCCTACGGTGTAAGTCGAATATGCACAATATATCTACATTGAATTAAAATCCGTTTAAGATTTTTGCAGTTATGGGCGTTAGAAATTGGGACTGATGCAAAAACAATGCTAACAAATAATAGTGAAATGCAAAACAGTGTTATGCAAAGTATAAATACAACAACGACATATAAAGTTTTCTCATATTCTTTAAAATGAAGAGCTGTAGAAAATAAAATAAAAAATAAATAAGTAAGACAGCTATATTCGGCACAATAGTGCGATAAGAACAGAAATTTATAGATATAAGTAAATCTTTTTTGTGCCATGCCCACTTATCCTTTTGTCGAAAGTTTTTTATTGAAAGCCAAGATACTTGTACATCATTTGGAAACGTTGGCTGTTGCCCTTCTCCAGTTATATAAGGGTGTTTCTCTGGTTATGTACGCGACATTTGTACGCGTTTTATTGTGTTTGAATATTAAAAAAATAGAAGTGGATTGGAATTTTAGAATGACTTCTAGAATCGTTTCATTGTTTGTGATGAGATCTTTCTAAAAAGTATATATAATGGTAAATTGAGCACTGGGTACCCAAATGCCATGCAATCAAAGTTGACTTACTCACGTGACAAAAATAGAAGTGCCTTTTAGGACCGTAAGAAAAAGTGCGAAAGTAAGTGAATTGTAGGAGGTTTTTATTTCGGAAAAAATTTTTTATAAAGGTTAGTAATGGGCCTTTATAATCATGTTTTGTTCAAAAGCAACTATGCATAGGTTGGCGAAGAAAAAAATAAATTGTAAATTACGCACGTGACATTACGCACGTGACACTTTTTACATATATGTTTTTTTATTATTATCACCATGCAGATTCCGATAAATATCTTTAAATTTGCTTAACAAGCAACTTAATACTCAATTTGCAATTGATTGTAATGGAGAGATAATGAAGAAAGAGTGTACACATAACATATTTTTTGCATGTAAAATAAGTACATAAAAATGTCTTTAGAGGTAGAAAATATAAGAAAATATAAAATTTTCCAGTTTTATTTGAAACCATTCTTTTATAACAACATAGATTTTTTTTATAATAATAAACAATAAAAGACGATGATTATCAACATTTAATTTTTTCATCCTGGTAGACCATTCTGGAGAAATGCCCATAAAAAAAAACAGCAAGGGATTTATGCATAAAATTAAAGACAGTCATGGTTTTTGCTCATATCTCAGTCATTTGTAGTTGTTTCAAACAAATCAGAATTGTTGTATAAGAACCCCTGCATACATTCTTTTCTTCACTTTTGTATCGTCGTGTTATTAATAATAATTTTGTTTAATTTTTTAATCCTTGCGGTGGAGGAAAATTTAACAGGTGAATTATATCTAATTAAATTCAATATTTTGCTAACCAAAATAAAGTGCTTTGCTTATTTAATTGATACTGAAATTTTAAAAAAACTGTACACAAATTAGGATAAATTTCTATATTTAACAAAGTTTTATAAAGATGATAAATTCAACCATTTAATGTAAAATAAAATAAAAAAAAAAAATATTACTGTTTACACAGCTTTATAAGCCAAAAAAATATACAAAATTTGAAAGTTGCATTTGTACATATTACTAACAAAGTATCTTCTTAGTATTGCCTGGAAAAGCTTTTGTAACCCCCAAAATGCTTGCAGGGTTGCTATTAATATTTCTCATATACTTACATACAAACTAAAACTTTTATTGACAAACATTCCTGTTTTGGTTGAACTGTAAAAAGGAAGAGTATTTATTTTTTTCTTTATGTACTGACTCGGCGTTTTTTATAAAAATTATATGTCTCCAATGTTTAAATTGTTAACAATCCTTAAAACTAAAAAAACAACAAAACTGAAAAAACAAATAAAAAACAACAATAATAAATAAACAAAGGACACAAATAAATTCACGAAGAGAATGAGAAGTACTCAAATCCTTCAACTTATTCGCATGCAGACTGTGTGTTTATGATACGTAAAAATAAATATATAAAACAAAACTGAAGAAAAGAAACAAACAGAATTTAATCGAAATTAAATGAAAAGAAATCCAATACAATGAAGGACAGAAAGAGAAGAAATAAAGTTAAAAAAGGAAATAACTCTCATCACAGTTAAATAAATTCTAATGATTTCAACTGTATATAGTAAATAACATTCGTTCAGTTGTCTCTCGTTCACTCATGTATTCATTCATTTGAAATCGTTTATGTATTTATAATGAATGAATGATCTCATCTTAAATATTACAAATGCTTGTAATATTGTTTGTCCATCATTGTCGAAGAATTCCTAAATTCAAATCATTTATTTTTAATTAAAATCCTACAAAAAACAATGTTTATAACGTTCTCTATTTAAGAAATAAATAACATTGTTGCTTTTAGCAAGAAAATTTTATTAAATAAATAGATATTTTAATGCGTTAGATGCCTCTGTGTTTACAGATAAACACAACAAAGTAGTTGCGTAAGTTATTTTTTATTTTTCTGTAATAAAACTAATATCATGGGACTAGTCACTTTTCGATGTATAATCACGCAAAGAAAAAACATGGTTGTGGTAAACATATTCTAAGAGCAACATATTATGATAAGAATTATGATTGAAGTAACCATATTACGATTATTATTGAATCAAATTATGACCAAATACATTCGTAATATTACATCATAATATGTTTCCCTTAATTATATTCTTATCATGCTAATCATAATAAGATAAGAAGTAATCATAATCTTGTCATGTTGATCAAAATAAGTTAAAAAATAATCATATTATTGTCATGGTAATCATAATAAGTTTAGAAGTAAACCACTTTCACAAAAATAAAAAAAAATTGAAATTTTTTGAATCTATTTTTTTTAGTGCCACATTACAATTTTTTTAGTGCTTTTAATTTCTTAACACTTTTTTTTTAATTTGTATTTTTTTTAATTGGTGAACCACTCAGTAACAAATAATCCGATACTCATATGTAAAACAAACGACACAGCTGATGGAAAATTATTTTACAAATGGCGCTAACAAAATATTATTAGAGTAAAAAAATTTTGATTGCATCTTAAACATATTATGATAATTGAAAAAAGTTATCATGTTATGGCTATTAAATATCATGATGTGGTTGTGAGTAATATAATATGTTTTGACAGTAATCATTATTTAGTTGTTAGAAAACTAATTATTTTTCAGTCAACAATACTCAAATTTATAATTGCTATTAACATAGATATGTTTACAGTAACAATATTGTAGCTGATATTTAATAAAAATAACAATTTTTTGTGTACGACAACAATATATTGTTACAATAAACATATGGGGGATTCGCAAGGTGTCATAAAATCATATGTCTTAAAATAATAACAAGAAAAAATACGACTGTTGTGAACAATCCCTCATATTTTAGTGTGCTATTTTGAATTTAAGTCAGCTGATTTAAAACAAATATAAAAAATAAATATTTACCTAAAATCAAAATGTTTTTTAATTCTAATCCATGAATTAATAAATTAAATTAGATCTTTCCTGACTATTTTCCATTTTTCAGAAGCAAACCACAAATGTTTTATTTTGTATGTTTAGAGTCTAGGCCGATCGAACTTGACGCCGCAAGTGTTTTGCTGCAAAAAATGCTAGCCGCAGGTTAAATTCGGATGTAAGCCGAATAAAACTATACCATCAACGGCGACGGCTACAAAATCATAGCCGCTCGGCTCAGTTGCTCGGCGCAGGTCTCTTCTGATTAATTACGACAGCACAATAAACATAGCAAGCAAAGTTTTATTAATTGTATACCCCTGACAGACATAGGATTTGTATACTATACTATCACTACATGTGTGTCAACCTAAACTACAATTAAATCATGAAACAAAGTGGCATATTGATGGTTTATATACTACTGTAGTATGCATACCATGGTATTGAAACTATATGTCTGTCAGGGTTATAAGACACTTTTTGTTTACAAAGCAACAATATTTTTAAACCATTGTAAAATGTTAAAACATTATGATAATACAACATAATAGCACACCTTGTGAATACCCCAATAGTGTAGCTGCCGACCCCATGCCCAACAATATTTTTTCTCTGAGTGATAATACAAAACCATTTTGAAAAGTTTCGTTAAGAGCTGTATTGAAGTTCTTACAAGTGCAACTTACAACACTTATAACTGGCGATGAGATTTTCATGCACTAAAAAATCTAAAATATGCGCTTGAAATATGAACTTAAAAATCCAAAATATGCACTAAATATCCAAAATATTTCGAATATATTTTTATTTTTTCAAATCTTTAATTTTTCCTGCAAAATCTTTTAGATTTTTTTTTTTTTGGAATTTTTCGGCCTTACCCAGCAAAAACTTTACTTACCAAGTAGGTTAGCAAATAATGTTGGAGAAAATAAACACTACTTATTTCTCGGCTGAATAACTACTTATTTTTGTTCGAGGTGTCCACAGAATTCAGTACTTACAATACACTTACTAGAAGTCAAAAAATATCTAGTTATTATTTAACTACTAGTAATTTGAATTGTAAGTACTTACAATATACTTACCAGAAGCCAAAAAATCACTAGTTAATAGACCTAATAAGTAATTATTGAGTGCGTTACTAGTAAGTAAATATTCAGTACTGAAAACAAAACAAGTAATAAGTAGTTACTGAGCTGATTATTAGTAAGCAAATATTCAGTAGTGAAAATAATAGAAGTAATAAGTAGTTGTTGTGGTCATTACTAGTAAGTACTTATTAAAGTTTTCAAAATAATGACAATTGTAATGACAACTACTTACCAGGTAACGTATGAAACAACTACCACCTATTACTAAAAATCAAAAAGTTTTTCCTGGGTAGTATTCTTCCTTCAACATTATTAATGTGGATTTTGTCACAAATCTTTTAGCATACAACTTTTGCATATAATACAACTTGACTAGGAAATTTTTTGATTTTTCACTCTCATTTATCTTGAAAATGAATAGTATATGGTTCAAAGATTTTGGACTTTTGTTTTATTATTAAGTCTTATTCTAAAAGTATTCTTATTGTTTAAAACATATCTTTTATAAATACCGCAATTTAATAAACCTTGGTAAAAATAACTATTTTGACTATTATATCTGAATTATAATTGTAACTGTAGATTTATAATTTTCCATAGTTCTTATTCAAGGCCTTAACTCGAAAATTATTGTTGCTACATGAAATTTTTTAAAAAAAATTGGAGACATGATAAAGTGGGTTATTAATAGCTTTTCTTTTTAAACAAATATCTCACCAACGCCCTTCTTCTAAGTACATACATACCTTTAATTACAAGTTGTGCTATTTTTATGCACGCCATATTGGAAAGCCCTTATGATTTATGTATTAAATATTTGTTTGCTTATTTCTATTTGTGAAGTCGGACTGGACTGGACTGCTTGGTTGGTTATTTTATTCGTTTTGTGAGCGCTCCAGAGAGGATTGTCTTGTCTTTTTAGTTGAGTAGAATAATATCGGCAATTAAGATTCACAGCTACATACGTATGTATATGGCTACGGTGACCATATTTTTGAAACAAATATGAAAGTAAATCCTATTTTTAAATCGACAAGAGTGTGATGAATTTCAATCGATTTCATATTCCAGATTTGTTTCGTTTCCTTCCACACTCATTTTCATAAAATGCAACTTTTGAAATCATATGTAGAGTCATAAACTGTAAACTTCAAAATAATTTGCTTCACATATGCACATAGCTTCCCAAAAATTGGGAAAATCTTGCCATGGCATAGTAGCTATCATAAAAGTTATCGTTGGTGAATCTATACCCCAGGTCTACACCAAAGATAAATATCTCAGCAGTTTGGCATTAACGTGGTCAGAATAATAGAGCAATATTTCTTATTGCTCAGCTTATGTTAAGGTCATGGGACTACGTATTTATGTTAACTCATAATTTGAAAAAAAAAAATCAAGGAAGAAGGTGCAGTGTAAACACGGACGCCTTCTTGCAAAAATTGCGTTAATTAATATAAAATCTTTCTTATTCGACTTTATTATTTATATGTTAATTAATTGTTTAATCTTAATGTCTTTTTTATATTAATTTTATTAGACATGATTTTTTTTTTTTTTGTTAAAATAAAATAATAATATTTTTATATAAAAAAGGACCTCAAGCTTAAAAAAATCAATAAAAATTTAAATAATAAAGAAATTTTAGTGCTAATTTTCAAAAAAAATTATTCTAGTGCTTATTTTTAATTATTTAATTCTTTTACTTCAATTACAATTTTCTACCATTTCACAGTCTTAATTTCTTTTCCACACAATTTGCTTTCATTTATTTTCTTGCTTCTTTTTTACAATTGACAACTGAATTTGACGTTTTAAGTTTGCATTAAATATCAACGAAAATTGACTAACAATTATTGCAACATAAATTTCCGGCAATAAATATGTACAAAAAAGTGCTGTCTACATTAAAGATAACATAATTTTGACATTTACTGCAATATATGTAACAATATTTATCTCTGGTATAGACGAGCAGATATATCTGTGGCATTTTGACAAAACATCTTAATTCGATAGAAGATAGAAAAAAAGTTTTTTAAAAAAAAACCCGGTGAAAAAATCATTTGTATCAAATAATAAATTAAACCAAAATTTAAGAAAATTTTTTTTTATAATACAAAATTTTAAAAACGTAAGCAAAAAGGTTTGAACGAAAATCCGTATGGTTAACAAAATTTTTTCAACTTTTTAAATTTGACTTAAGATGTTTTGTCAAAACGCCACTGATCCTGCGTGACGAACGCTACATTCGCACGCGCTTTCTGATTGATATATGAACATTTTTGTGCCTTTCAAAAGAGATAGTTTCAACTCATATATAGTATTTAGTGACATTAATGTACTTACGAATGGCATATATCATAATTTCTTAGCAGATATTTGTTGCGAAATAATTGATCATAAAGTTTGTGACGCACGTAACAAAAAATGGAAGTAACTTTAAAAGTTGAAGTGTGTTTTCCTAATTTTTAGCGAATTTTGCATCATTAGGTATACAAAATCTAATTCCTAAAAGAAAGATGAATATAAGAGAATTCTCGAAACACTTATTCGCAGCCAAAAATATGTTGTGATTTTTTGACAAAAGCCGTGAAGCCTTTATGACGCACGCCTCACAATGCACGCTACAGTTTTTCCAGTACTTTTATTTTTATTTATTTTAACAAACCAAATTATATATATGTATAAACTAATTTTGCGATAATTAAGGAATGTATGAATGAATATCAATTTTCTTTTTTAACGAAATTTATGTTTTGATGAGTCTGCTGGAACTTCTATTTTAAGCCCATAAAGCACCTAAAATATTGTTAAATTCATGTATAACGTTAATAGATCAGGGGTATGGTAGGATTTGGTAAAAATTTTTATATTAACCCGGCGCCGGGGGGGATGGGTCAAAATTACCCGTCACTTTTCGAATGGATTGTGGTTTTAAAAATGTACTTCTCTTCTCTACACTCTTCTCAGTAGCTGGTGATATTGAATCTCTCTGACTGTTATAAATTTCAAATCAGTCGCATGGCGATTGTACTTCGGGTAACACGTGCTTAAAGTTAAAAAAAGGAAATATGACCTATCCCCGTGTATATATAATAAGTATTTATTATATTTAAGCTAGACGAAGCCTCCTTTGTTGACTTTTTTAATATGAAATGTTTTTTGTTTAAAAATAAAAGTAAATATGTTATTTTTTAACAAAGTCATGTTTTATTTCCTTAATAAGGTTAGATTCAATCTAAATTGTATATATTTTTTCGTAAATATAGCAAAAAACCTCGAGTTTAATAAGTGGGTCATTATGACCCAACCCCCATGTCCTTGTAGCTAAAATCCACCCCCCCGGCGCCGGGTTAATGATCATCGAAATACATAATATTTAATATAAAAATAAAGTTATACATCTAGTGTTATATTGCATTAAAAAAAAATATTTTTAAAAATTTTTGGTTGGTGGACTGTTTCTGGGATTTGCCCATATTTAAAAATGAATGTACATATGAATGTTTATTTATTAGCTTGTTTGTTTGTACCTTACCGCCTATACCGCTGAATTTTAAAGAAACTTTAACAGTATTATTCTGATGATCTGGAAGGATCTTAAAGCTATTTTTGAAATGTTATGTGGGCATGACATCTCCCACACAAAGACAATATAAATTTCTGTATATCTGGAGAACGGAACGACATTAAGTTTCCAAATTTGAAACAAGCATCTTGGCTATCCAAATTCGACAATTTGAGCGGGTTTGGATAAGTGGGCGTGGCACCAAAAATAATTATTTGTTTAAAACAACAATATGCGACATGATGAGATCGGACTTTAAATGGCAGCGCTATATATAAAAAACAAAACGTGCTTTATTTTGAGGCGTGGCAAAAAAATATGCCTTTGCTGTTTTAGAAACTTCATTGACGTATCTTTCCTTCAACCTTGTTTTTGTATGTTGGGCTTTAATGTATATTGTATTTACAAGCTTTCAGTAATGCAAAAAGACAGATAAGTTGGGAATGTATTTTCTATATCTACATATTTTTTTTAATACAGTACAAATACAAAACTTTAAATTGAATACAAAAAATGGGTTTTTTACTTAAATATTATTTACACAGAATAAAGATCCAAAAAACTTTACTGTTCTGTATAATATAGAACGGATGGTCACCTTATATATGGCTGTAAGCTCTTTCTTGAACATAAATTCTTTCATTAATTTAAATATATTTAAGACTGTATGTGTAAATATCTGTGTGTATATGGAGCGTATTTCAATGTAGTTTGGTGGTAAGAAAGGCAGCATAAGTATAAAGTCACGCTGCGGTCTGTGTGTGATTTAACATTCTTTTGTCTTTAGATTATTCAGTTTTTTGTTTTATTATTCTGTGCTCAGTTTTATCTTGTTTAATTTTTTCTATCGCTTGTTTACTTGATTTTTTCTTTTTTTTTTGTTGTTGCTACTTTTGTGTACTTAAAAAAAAAAATGCTTTTGGGTCTATATTTTTATTAAAAAGTCCTATAGGATTTCTTAACTTACCTACACATACATCGTTATATACAATGGTCATACATACATATTTAGCCAGCAGTAAGATGTCGAGGCCTTTTAAAAGGCTCTATTGTAATTAAAAGTTTTATTTGAATCTATTTAATAGAAATTTGAGCAGTCATGATAGTGTGTCCTTAAATAACACAAATTTTTCGATTGATAATGAAATTCCAAAAAAATATTAGTAAAGCTTACACATGCAATATGATATGATATGATGATATGATATTCGCCATATTATTTCCATTTTGTCCTATGTTATGCAATAAGTCGTACAATGGTTTCAATTTAAATTTTCGTGCAATAAAAATCAAGTCTTTTGATTGTTGCCCATAATTTGTGCCACCTTCGAATATCACATATACATTGTCGATATAATTGTACAATACTTAAAATTGAACAATTTTATGGCAAGTGCATGAGCCGCCTAACAAAACATACAATAAATATAAGTATGTATAATATCAGCAACATATATATTTTAAAATTTTAAAAAAATGTGTTCGTTACAGAATCGTGATTGTATTGCACGTAGGAATTTATATGAAACCAATGAAGCCGTACATGTCTGTTCGTTATTAACACTTTTCTTTATGGCCGGTATTTTATTAATTGTTCATATTGTGTTGCACTGTAATTACTTTAAATTGCATATCTTAATCGAGTTTGCAAGTATTTAGGAGTTCTACATATCGAATGTGCATTAGTTTGGGACCTAACTCATAATGGGCAAAAAAAAAACACACTGTACTGTTACTATATTAAATAGAATTTCCATATTTTCACTTTTATTTCGATTTCAAACCACTTTTAATAAAAACTTAAAAAGAAACTTTTTAAAACCATTGCTTAAAATCTTTACAAGTATTTTTTTTAATCCACAGGCCCCTAAACACCAAAGAAGACAACAAATTCCTCTTTAGAGTTTCTGGCTTATATTTTATCGTAAAAAGAATAAGTAAGGTGGCTTAGTAGATGGCCTTTTTTAGAAGACACAAGCACACAGAAAAAAATCCATGTAAAATCGTCGAAAACAAGGTTGATTCTACAGTTTTCGGTATTGATTTTGCTTCATAGTTACTTTCTGATAATTTAAAATGATTTTACAATAACTTGCGAATAACTTTTTTTTGTTTTAAAATAACTATAATTCATGTTGATTTAACATTGCAGTAAAGTTGGAACAAAATGTCATTTATATTGAAATAAGAATCTAAATCACGTTGAATGAAAGTTATTTCAAGTTGAAGCAACCTGAATTGCATGTAGAATCAAGTTGAGCTAAGTGTGAAATAATAGTTAGAAGAATCTTAAGAGGCAACATATGCATTTATTTAAGAATAACTCAAAACACTTTCCCGTGGAGGCAGAGAAAGAGAGAATATCGAGCCCTTACCGCGAAACTAACGTAAGCGACATGATTTTCAATTTTCGTTTTTTTTTAATAAAATACTTTATTGGCAACACTTGCATCATCTCCTAAAATTGCATGGTCACCTAAGGTACCGTTACGATTTTATAGCAAGAACAATTTTATCGTAAGCGACAAATTTCATACAAAACTTATATGAAATAAAATAAAAAAGCTCTCTCCTGTAAAATTTGATTTTTGGCGCTTACGTTATTTTCTCGGTTAGGGGTCGATATAATTATTTTTTTTCCTATAAGACATGTTTCACTTTATTTTGTAAAACCCTTTGTTAGCAAAATGGCTGGATATGGGTTTCATCATCATTAAACTTTGAAAATTTGGTGTACTATTTAACTAAATAATTTTAACAAAAAGAATAAGGGAATTTTTATTCTCTTTTTAGATTATTTTAAACATGAACAATTTATGTTTTTTATGTTTTTTTCTGTACAAAACAAGTAAAACAGGTTGTTATGGTTTCAATATTGAACAATTTTGTTTTAACATTTTTCATTTAAAATAAACATGAAACCAAGATATTTTTAAATAAAGTCCATACTTTTGCAGAATTCTACTATGATTTTTAATCAGCATTGCGCCATGTTAATTTAACATTGAAATTTTTTCTCTAAGTAAGTAAGTTCGTTATTGAAAGGAAGAAGAAGAAGATAGAAGGCATACACAATTTTAAATGCTGCAAAAAAAATGTTTCAAAGTTTTTGCAGCAAATGTGTCATAATATGGACGAGGACTAAGAAAAACGGACCAACTGATCCGGAACGTATACGTTTAAATAAGAGTAATGAGGCCTTTAGAGACATCTAAAAAATTTTTAAAATTTATAAGACCAAACAAAAAATATAAGTATAGAACAACTTCTTTCCCTTCCCAAAGAAGGAAGTAACGGATGCCACTAAAACAAAAAAAAAAATTAAACTGGACAATCGTTTCTCCCTTCTTAACACATTTAACGCCGTGTGCGGCACCGGTGCACACGACCTAAGTACTCGTTCGGGTCACGTGTTCACATATCCACACGCAACCTTAGCATCCTTAAACGTGAATTTGTCAAGTTCAATTTTCATTTATCTCTTTATCACTAAGTTTTTTCTTTGAAATCTTTTATTTCTTTTTCAAATTAGCTAAATTAACTGAAACAGTAAAGAAAGAAAAAAATGTTAAACGTGCACCAGGGTCACACGGAAAATTGCTGAAAAACCATGGAAAAACTGAAAGTTTTCACTTTCTGTTTTCAAAAAAAATATAAGTAAACCAAAACATAATAAATTCGGCCGGAATGAGTGAATTGCGATTTTGGGGCTTGGCGCGAGATGTGTTAAAGGAGGGTAGCGAATGTGTAATGAATATTTTAGAAGGTCTTTTTAAAAAAAATTTATACCTTCTAGAAAGCATATTTCTGAAGGCAGGATATCATACGAAACGAATCTTTTAGAAAGGAGTATAGAGGCCTTAAAAAAGCCCTGCCACTTGCGGTACTTTCAAAATTTACCGCTGGGAATTATCAAAAATATATGTACATACATTTGTATGCTTGTGTTCATATATTTGTACGTTATTTTTATATTTTTTCATTACAAGGACACAACTTAAGCAATAAAAAAAGGAAATACAAAAGTTTCTCCAGTTTCATAAATTATTAAGTTTTGTACTCATATTACTTTAAATTAAATCGTGTATATTTTTTTTTATTTGTTGACGCCGTTGTTGCTGTCTTGGTTTTTGGCGGTTTCCTGGTTTAAAAATTAAAAATATTACTCACTGTTCAAATGACAAATAGAAGCTGATAAATTTTGACCGACTGCTGAAATTCCTTAGAAACTTATTACATTGCCCAGATCCATAAATATTTTAGCAAATTAATACGAATTTAGTTCTTAGTTGTTTTAATTTAAAAAACAAATTAATATGTATGTATGTATGTATATTGAAATAAATAAGGCAAATATTGGGTGTGATCATTTACTTTACTAGCAGAAACTTGCAACGAGAGAGTGAATTTAAAATTTACAAAATTTTATCTCCGAATTAATCAAAAAATAGAAGGTTAATAAACGCTTTACCAGCAAAAACTAGCAAGTAAGGCATATCGCCAGTATTCAGCTGTAATATGCGAGACTATTTGTGTTGAACTATCAGGCCTGTCACAGAAATCAATTACGATCCAAAATGACTTCGTTTAATGTGAAGCAAGATACGAAATCACTTCCACTTTCGATCGGAATTGATTTCTGTGACAGAAGAATATTGTTCTTAAATTTAAGAAAAAAAAAAATATTTCTAATATGGGCCAGCCTTCGACACAATCGAATCTAGAAATTAAGAATTTGTTTATTGTATGCCAGCCAGCCAAACGGACTTAATGGATTGGTATACTAAAGGGGGGTCCAGAACCAATATTTTTATCTGTTACAAATTACCCTCATAAAAAAAAATGTAAATAAACCATTATATTATATTGGTATTTACATTAAATTTAAACCAAAAATATGTTATTGCAACCTTTATAATTTGACTAAATCTTATTGGAATCGATCCATATTTGACCATAGCTCCCACACAAATGCCACAAATGCTAACTTCCTTAGAAATGTTGGTATTAATATAAAATTGTGCAACGATAATTTTTATTACAGCCATTTTACCCAGGGATCCCATATAAACCCTCTCCCTAAAATCACTTTAAGACGAAAGAAATCTCAAATAGATGTAGATACCTAGATAATATTAGGCACAGAAAACTTTTACATGAATCTTAAACTCATTACAGAAATTCGTGATTGCCCATGGTCATTAGTTTTATTTATTACATACATCCTCCAAGCAATTGGTAGAGAGTTTCGATTGTCTACGAAATTTGAACAGCTTCGTCACATTTGATAGTTAAATAGTAGATTTTGCGGAATTTAACAACAACAAAATACGTTAGAATCGAATTATGAGTTCTTAAATTAAACTTTTTCGTAACTTAAAGAAATTGTTCAGATAATTGTAACAGTTATACATTTACAACAACGGCACAATTGAACAGTTCCCATATAGTATTGACTTCTTCGCAACGATTTAACGTTAAATACAGGGTTAAAGAAGAAGTGAAAGAAATGGCAGTTTTTCTACTTTGACTGCAGTTTTTTAAAGCTAATTGAGTATGTCATGACAGTGTTTATTTAAATTGCAATTTGATCGGTGGTGCGTGCGTGTGGTATAAAATGCCATTCAGAAATGAAGTTTGTTGTATCAAAATCTCTACTAGAGCCCCCCCCCCCCCCCTTAGGGCTACTGCAATTTTATTCACCCCATAAGTGTCAAAATTTTACTTGCAATAGTACTTTGGTACAGTTCCACACACGTCCAAAGGCATAAATTCCAATATTTTTAAAATAATTCACTGCACGATTTAAGATATAAACTTTAAACTTTCTATCTTTGCTGATGTTCATTAAACTTTGCCAACTAAGCTTCGTGCATTTGCAAATTTCTGTGTGCATTACAAGGCATTTCTTTGTAAATGGGTGTAATGTCATACATATTAACAGAATCTATATATAAATCGGCTAAGGCAAAATAGTTAAGAACACTTTTCTCCTCTGTTGTATATTTTCAGAGTTATAAGCGTTCAAATTTGATACTAACACATATGCAAAACACATAAATAAAAGTTTTGTTTTCTTCAGTTATCAAATAATAAAAAATAGGGTGGTCGATTATTAGACATTTTTTAGAAACCGGGTTTCGAATATTTCGACTATATAAATATTATATAAATCGGCACAGGCAAACCAGTTATGATATCGTTCTTTGTTTGTCAACCACTCACGTGGAACATAATGAACCGGAGGTTGTTCCGTCACCAAATCGATCCACTAAGACGGAAAAAATGAATGCTCGAAACGTGTAAATTCATATATACTTAGATATACTATATTTTCTTCATATTAAAAAAAATATGGCCGAATTTCGACCATTAGGCAAACACTTGTAAGTTTAAAACTCTCTTTAAAAGATTATTTAAAAAGTAAATTAATAGTGCAGTAGTGGGCGTCAAACATAGAACTAGAAAACAATTTCTTTTACACTTAAAAAGAATCTAACAAACTGTAATCCTGTTTCTGTTTTCTCTTTTGTATATTCATGGTTGTGTGGTTTTTAAGGACACATATTTTTAATCAAAAAATCTTAGAACGAAAAACGAAATAAAAAAGGAGAAAACTTTAGAACAACAATGACTAAATTGTTAAATATTTTGACGTGTTATCTCAATGTAGAATTTTATGTATACTACTTCCATTTAAAAAAAAACAACAACAAAAAAAATTATGTTGCAAAAGCAACTACATACGAAAACAACAACATCAAAATGAGTACAACAATAGAACGAAGGAACTAGCCAACCGACCAACGTATTTTCAAAATAGGATTAAGTTGTTGCATTAGTTTGTCACAAGTGTGATACTTCACAAAACCAAAGTAAAGAGGAAAACAAGTTATTAAACTAAATTCAAACAAAAAACCAACAAAAAATTAAAACCATCTTCAGATAGTCCAGTATTTATGTTTATTATTTTTAGTATTTTTCAACAATTTTTCTTGTCTTAACTGATTTTTTGTTTTCGCTTTTGTGGTAAAATATTATTTCGAAAATTGTCACAAAATAACAATAGACAAAATTCTAAATACATACATAAATTTGGCTTTTTTTACGCTGCACCACTTATGATGAATGAGGGTATACTATGTTTGTTATTCCGTTTAAAACTTTTTTAATATTCATTAATACCACTGTGCTAAAATTTGACACTTTGACAGTAAACAAGCCGGGCACCTGGCGTTTTAACCTGATTTGGGTACGCTTAATCCAATGGTGCCCACCGTTTTTTTTTTTTTTAGGTTAGCTCTTGTTTTCGAGATTTACCGTTATTTCGAAAATGGAGAAGGTTGTACAATATATATTCGCGTAACTCAATCAGCAATCCGCAATAAAATTACTTTTAAGTAAAGTAAAACTATTTTCTTATATGCGCAGTCGCTTTAGAAACAAATTTTTTAGCAACATTTTGTTTGTTAAAAATTCATAATTCATAATTAGAAAATGCAGCTATGCTTCTAAATTTTTCAGAACATATAAAAAACGAAGTTGCAAACAAAACAAAAAAATCTATTGCCAACTTTTGATTTTTTTCACAAAAGACGAAAAATTTTAGTTTATTTACGAATTTCATAAAACCCAATATTTGTATGGCACCCCCCTAAGAAGTGGTACTAAAGGGTATGTCTCGAGAAAATGTTAAGGACGAAAAACTAATTGAGGTCAATCATACATTATATTCCCCTAAGGGCGACTCCTGGGCAGTAATGGGACTTTTTCTTTAATATAAAGGGTGGTTAAATTGTAAGGGCCGATGTTGAATGTGAACCACACCTAAACGCCAAGTTTTTTCCCGAATTTTATTTGACATTTCTCTATTTCAGACTTACTCAATTTGAACCATGGAGAGATACACAATCCAACAACGTGTTAAAGTTATCCAGACTTATTATGAAAATGGATGATAAATTTCGAAGAAAATCATCTTCAGTGATGAGGCACATTTTCACCTCAGTGGATTTGTCGATAAGCAGAATTTCCGCATTTGGGCGAATAATAATCCAAGAGTGATTATCGAAAAACCAATGCACCCACAAAGAGTGACTGTTTGGTGCGGTTTATGGGCTGGCGGCATCATCGGGCCGTATTTTTTCCAAAATGAGGCCGGTCAGGCAGTTACTGTGAATGGTGTTCGCTATCGTGAGATGATAACGAACTTTTTATGGCCCGAATTGGAAGATATGGATGTGGACGATATGTGGTTTCAGCAGGACGGTGCCACTTGCCACACAGCTAACGAAACAATGGCTCTTTTGCGCAACAAATTCAATGGCCGTGTTATCTCACGTAATGGCGATGCCAATTGGCCGCCAAGTTCATGTGATTTGACACCGTTGGACTTTTTTCTTTGGGGTTATTTGAAAGAAAAGGTGTACGTCGATAAGCCAGCAACAATTCAAGAGCTAAAGGATGAGATAATTCGGCACATTAACGGCATAGAACCTCCATTATGCCTCAGGGTCATCGAAAATTTGGACCATCGGATGAAGGTGTGCCGCCGTGGTCGCGGCGCCCATTTGGCCAATATTTTGTTCCACACATAATTGAGTAATACCAATATATCATAATAAAATAAAATTACAATAATTTCCTAAATAGTTTGTGTTTTATTCAAAATCAACATCGGCCCTTGAAATTTAACCACCATTTATTTCTAGTAGTGCTGGGAAACTATCGATAGTCTTAAAATATCGATAGGAAAAATACCGATATCGATATTTTTATTTAAAATACAGCTATGCAAACAAGTAACAGCAGCTATAATCACAGTTTTTCATTATTAAATGGCGCTAAATTAAAGTAAAGTATACAAACAAGAAGAATAGCAGGTGGTATCGATAGCTTAGCTGTGCTTCTTTGAACTCCTAACTAGAGGCCCTTGTGTCAACATTTGAAAATGTTTACATAGGGACTGAAATGACAAAAGTTTTGGACGTGTTGTAAAATCAGAAACTCATTAATTTCTACACCTCAAACTTTGTGATAGTTTCTTTAAAAATTAAAAATAGAAGCTTAAAAGTTTAAAATACGTGCAAATTTTCATAATTTCTGGTAAACTTTGGTGGGAAAAGTTTTTGGAAGCTTAAATCGACAAAAAAAAAAAAAATGCAAGTGCAATTGTGAGCATAAGTCAACATGTACAATGAACGACCATTAGGGAAAGTCCTCTAGACCGATTACGTTTTGGGTGGAGAATCAAAACCAATTTAGAACATTATTTAAAGTTGCAATAAAATATCCAAGGTTTAAAAACTGCAGTCGAAACCAAAAACTGTCGAACAAAAACCGAAAATTTGAGTTCAACTTTTTGCTTTTTGAGTTTGTTGGACAGCGACTGTTTACATTTTATGAATCAGAAGTAAAAGCAAAAGTTTTTTTTTTTTTGCCAATGACAAATAAAGTTTTTCCGTTTTGAATGCTACCTCGGTTCCTTCAGAAAAGCGCTTTTAAGCTGCCGGTGAAATATTAAATAACAGTAGAAACAGCTTTAAAGCATGCCTGTGTTTTTACACAAAAAATTATTTTCTTATCATCTGGTTTTCTTTTCAAACATTGCTTAAAAAACTGCAGTCAAAGTGGAAAAACTGCCATTTCTTCCACTTATTCATTTGTCATTGGCCAAAAAAAACTGTTGCTTTTACTTTTGATTCATTAAGTGCAAACATTCGTTGTCAAACCAACTCAAAAAGCGAAAACGTGTACACAAATTTACGTTTTTTGTTATACAATTTTTGGTTTCGACTGCAGTTTAGTTTTTTAGCCCCTGTTTTCAAATAAATCTTTACGTATTTAATTTGAACCTATTTGCTACATATTGTTATCTTAAACGCAAAAGGCCTTAACTAACAAAAAAAATCAACTTTTTCATTGATTCTGATTTTTTGCATCAACAGAAATATCTATTACAAGATCTTATTAACAAAAAAACAAAGGCCTAACTAACAGTTTGCATAATACGCAAAATATTCAATTGTCAAAACAAATGGTAGGTTTTACAAGAAAAATAAATTATAAAGGAAATTTATGACTTTAAATACTTTTTTGCTTCTCCTCTAAAATTTTCAAAATGTTAGAGAGGGCGTTTTGCGTTTTAGATAACCATTTGTATGTTGCAAAAAGTATCAAGCTTTAAATCGGGCTTTATTTCGTTGTTTTATTAAGTTATTGAAATCAATTTTAGTTTTTATAAAAATGTAATACATACTTTTAAAAAAAGGATAAATATATTTTTCAAGTGGCACCAGCACAATTTTTCAAAAACTGTCATCTAAAAAAACGTGCATACATACGTGTGTATAAAGAAAATATAAGATTATATACTTTCAATAAAGTGATAAAACAACGAACTGTAGCCTAAGGCCGAGGCCACGCAATGAGCGGCTAAGCGTCAAGCGTCTGAGCGATGAGCGTCAAAGCGACAAGTTTGAGCGGCAAGTGGCTTATTACTGAGCGTCATTTCTGAGCGGTTAGTTGTTGAAATGCCATTGTAAAGAGTGGATTGTTTAACGTTATTACGCGAAAATCGTATTCATATGAATTTAATGCGTTTATTAAGAAAAAAAAAACAATTTGCGGCCTGTTCGTAGATTTCGAGCGAAGACTTCGTTCGCTTTACTTACATTTAAAACAAAAACAAATTATAAAATATATATATTAATCGAAATCGACGAATAGGCTTTGGTGTTCATCATTAACCATATATATACAAATCTACCCAAATGTGAAATCCATTGATTTGCTGTTGCAAGCAGTTAACACTAGATTGACAAAACAAAAAAATAAATTTTCGGTTATATTTTTATTTTTAAAATTTGGTGATCTGTCTTGCCGTAATAAAGGTCGGCTTTGTACAGATGAAATTGTAAGCTCCACATTCACTTTTGCCATGTTTATTCTTTGACGCTCAGAAAACAACTAAAAATTAGAACAAGTTTTATTCCTGAGCGACGCCGCTTAGCCGCTCAAAAATTTCGCTCGCATGCCGCTCATTTCGTGGCCACTTCAATAGTATTTCATATGTTTTAATTTTTTGACTCTCATCGCTCAGCCGCTTGACGCTTAGCCGCTCATTGCGTGGCCTCGGCCTAATAAATAACAAGTTGAAGTTTTCCTACTCAAGTACAAACATTTAGTCGATAGTAATATCGATAGTGAAATCTGAACTATCGATAAATATCGATAGTGGAAAATATCGATAGTATCCCAGCACTAAATTCTAGTCTGCATTGAACATTTTGTATTGGAGCCCCTTTAAGGAATTGGGAAAGCGGGTAGGTATGTTAGAAATAAATGACTGAATTAAAAAATAAAGTGGGGTTGGCCATACATTTGACCCATCTAGGGGCATCCTAGGGGATTTAGCCTATTTAGCCTGTCTGATAAAAAGGCGCTAACTTTCGAATGACTCAAAAGGAGAGAACCGTTTTAATGTCATATTTGATACCCTACACCACAATTTATAAGGACAAATTTTGGAGAGTGTACCCTATTTGGGACCCTTGACCAACCATTTACCCGGCAAAACAAAATTATGTTATGCGGTTAAGAGTCATTTACGAGGTCTTTTGGCCGAATATTATCTAAATAACAATATCTATATGAGATTTTGGAAAGAGGGTTTATTTGGAACCTGTAGGCAATTCTAAACCTACTAGTAAAAAAGTTTGCTATGACAAAGTTGCTATTTTACAAATATTTGTCGCCAAATTTCATGTAAACACCAACTTTTAAAAGAAGTTGTATGGTAGCTTTGATCAAAAATAGACCCATTCCAAAGAATAAAAGTTTGCATTATATATAATCTACATAAAAACCTATAGATGTTAATTGTAAGAAGCAATTTTATTGTCAATTCGTCATAAAAATAAACTTTCCGCCAGCGAAGAAGAAACAGTTAAAAAGTACATGAATGATTGTGTTACAACTCAAAGAAACTTTTTTAACACTTCGGAGCAAGATCCCACCGTCAAAGCCATTCTGAACAATTGGCCAATGATTTTTCGCAAGTAATTAAACTTTTATACATCTTCCCAGTTAATAAAAAATGTTTTCGGTTTTTCTTTAAAGTATACAAGGTAAACCCAACTTCTTTAAAGTTAGTGTTTTAAAACTCTTATATAAACATTTGTTGCTTAGTTTTCAGTTTGGTTCAACACTTGATGAGGTTAAAGATGATATACACGAATTAACTCCCGTTGGTACGTACCATTTTAATAAAAAATGCTCGCCCATAATGATTTTATTACGCACAAGGTTTACATAGACAGCAAGACTGCCAGACACAATGACGAATATCGTTAGATCTTTTGTAGCCGTGATTCTAGGTCGATCCGGTCCAATCTTTTAAGGTGTTACAAACATCAGTACAAGCACATAATACCCTCTCTACTATTGTGATGTGGGTAAAAATTTTGATCACGGTTGCCAATAAATTTCAATAGTAAAAGCCATCTGTTGCAAAAAATTGTGTTCTAAATTAAAAAAAAAGTAAATTACAATTTCACAATATAAAACCAATTGTACACAAACAAAAGAATAAAGAAAATATGCAAAATACGAAGCTAACATGTCTGTTTGACTCAACTGATATTTTTTATGATATTTTTCGTAAGAATCACCGTCGCAAAAATGTAAGTCCATTTATAAGCAAGTAATGGCGTTAAAAGCTATTTTCGGGAGTAGTATATGTACAAGAGCTAATGGTGAGAAATGAATCGATTTCAATAAAATCTGATAAGATTTTTAAGATTGCAATAAAATATATTTGGACAAAATTTAATCTAAATATGTACCAACATAATAAGATGCTTTTAAGACTATATTCTGAAAAGGATCTAACATGGGGCGATATGGAAATAGAAATCGGTTCAACGGTTTAGTAGTATATACCGTTCAAATAAACCAATTATCGTACAAATCGTAACATAGAAAAGTCTATCAGCCCAATTATGAATAACAATTCCCCGGGAATTTTTTCCCTTTTCCCTGTTCCCCTATTATAAATAAAGTCTCCCCGGGAAAATTCTCTCTTTTCCCTTTTCCCTTATTCTAGACAGACTTCGAAAATGGGAAACTCTTCCCCGGGAAAAAAGTAGGTATTATGAATGTCAATTAAAGGGAGAATGTGATGAAAAATGTTTAAAATAATTCCGCCAAAAAATTGCAAGGGAGTTGTGGTAAAAAAATGTAAGTTCTCTAATAATAATAATAAACCACAAGTGAAATGTGAATATGACCCTTTTTTGTTTTAAAGTTTTTTTTTATCTTGTATAGCAGTTCGCTGGTATTCTAAATAAATGAATCATGGCACGCACCAGGAAGGGAAGCATCAACGTATTGAATTCTTAGCTCATGATCACAGACCTGTAAATTTATACATATATATATATTTTTTTTATTAAAAATTTGTTATTTATAATTCTAAAAGTATTACAAGCATTACATTTAAACTATAGTACCCCTTCCTGTTATAATACAAATGCTTATTATTAGAGGGAGCAATAATACGGACATGCGTCCCGTCAACGCATCCTGTAACGCTAGGAATGCCGTGGTTTTCATACATAGCCAAAGAAATTTTTCGTTTTTCTTCTTGAGTTTTTGGAAAAGTAATCCACTTTGTGCATAAATGCTCTTCAAATATTTCAATGACTTCTGTTAAAACTTTGCTCATACTACATTGGGCTAGGGACACGTCACAATCTTTCCCTATGCCTGTTTGGTAACCCCCTTCGGCAAAAAAACGTAAAGTTGCACTGAGTTTAACAAGAGGGGATACTGCGAATGACTTTAACTTTGGCTGGCAATTGGACGTTAACACGTCCAGTAGATACTTAAAGGCTGGCTTATTAACCCTGTAATATTTTTCAAACCTTTTAAAGGTAAAGTTCTCATTACTAAAATGAAAAAAATAAGTATAATAATATATTCATATACTTACAACGTTTGCGGCAACTCAAGTGGGTTTGCGTTATCACGCAACTCTCTCCTAGCAACCCTCTGCTCGTTTTTAAATGTTCCTGATTTTCTGCTTCCTCAGCTACAGTAAACATTTTCTTTTCTTTTTTATTAAAAATTGTTTTATTTTTATTTTTTTAAGTCAACAAAATAAATTCTTCACTTGTTCGCTTGTTTTTTTGCAAAATTTTTACAAGTTTTAAGTCAACACAACACAGCTGAAAGCAAAACAGCTGAGAGCGAAAATTCGAAATTCCCTTTCCCATAATACTGTTCTCCCCGTCTGTTTAGAATAGGGGAATTTTACTCCCGGGAAAAGCTAATTCCCCGGGAGATCATTTCCCCGGGAATATTTATAATTGGGCTGTATATAATCCGCCACCTTTAGTATTATTGAGTTTTTTAAAAATATATAATTTGGAGTATATTGGATAAAAATATTCGGACCTGTTTTGAAAATCACGTGATTTCAAATCAGGTGTTTTTTAAATCACGAGCGTGATTTTGTGGTGTTCTGAAAGTCATACCGTTTTTGTGTTTCTCGGTGTGCTTTCGGTAATTGAAGATCACACTAAAACACACAAAAACGGGACACTAAAATATCACACGTGTGATTTTAGTAGGCACATGTGATTTTGAATCACGTGATTTGAGTAAAAGTGATTTGCAGAACAGGCCTGATTAAGTGATGTTTTTGTGCGATTAATCGATATTTTATTTTCTCTTTACTTTATTATTGCAACAGTGTTTAATTGTGTGTACTCCTTCGTACCTTTAAAATCCCAAATATATTTTTGTAGGAGCTGAAGTATCTTTAATGGTGTTTTCTTTTCTACAAAAAATGTGACATTTTATTTTAAAAAGATGTAATTTTGTATCTGTTTCCTAAAAATTTTGCTCCCAAAAAGGATGAGTTTTTTAGAATAAAACAAGCCACCCTTTTCGGGAACCAAATTTTTAAGAAACAGACACCAAATTGCATTTTTTTTTTTAAATAAAATGTCACATTTTTTTGTAGAAAAGAAAACACCATAAGTTATCTGAATATGGTGAAATGAACTTAATGTAATGGTCTGCTAAAAAATGCAAATGCAAAAAAATACAAATCGAAATTGAAGCATTGAATTGATCAGAAATGTATGAATTGTATAATCTAATAATCTCAGCAAATTTTTGGGATATTCTTTAGCCGCATCCTTATCAGCTGAAGCTTGTTCACCTTTTCATTTTGGATTATGTAAGGAGTGCCCTTGCTTAAAATTTTCAAACCATCCATCACTTGCAATTAAATGATAAATATTGTATTGATTTTTTAATAAATTTTCATTGTCCAAATGGAATTTCGTAGTTATAATGAAGTATTTTCGTTAAAATCGATTCTTTGGATTTCGTAATTACGTTAAAAATTTTCATTGGTTATATGAAAACTAAAGTTTGTCCAAGTTAAACAAAAAATTTTAATTGGGAACATAAAAAACAATATACAAACATAACTATATTCATAAATTAATACAAAATTATAGTTTCCTTAAAAATATGTTTAATTGTTAATTAAAAAATGTAAGATTAAATTATGTCATACATCTAATGTAATATGCCATTAAATTTATGAAATCAAAAATTTTTTTATAAAGGCAACATATTTCAATAATTGAAAAAAAAAATTATTTTTAACATTCAAATAACTCTATAGTCTCAATAATTAAAACTATAAAAATATTTCGAAAAAGGATGCCTTCATAAATTTAAATTTTCATTATGACAATGAAAAATGTCATTATAGTAATGAAACAAAAACTTTCAATCCATAAATACGTATGTTTTTAGTTTTCTTTAATATGTACATACCTATATATACCTATATGTATTTAGTATGTACTAAGTAATGAGCAAATAAATGTTCTCCTTTAAAAAAAACACACTCTTTTTTTAAACTGTTGTCAACCAAAAGACGTATACGAAAAAGCTTGTTCTTTCTCTCTTTATGTGGTGTTTTTTTATTATGCGTTAGCAAAAAAAATCAACGTTGGTATTGTGTTATGTTATGACAATTTAATCTCATATTTACGCTCTTAATTGAGTAATGGCAAAGAAAATAGTTTTTTTATTCAAAAACTACACTGCCCCAGTAGGCTAGCTGGTAGTGAGCTAGTCTATCAGCGCCGAGGTTGCGGGATCGATTCCCGCCAGCGACTCTGGTTAAAAAAAAAAGTTGAATAAGAACTTTGATTATTCATCCAATGAATAACATTCGTAGATCTAATGTTATGTTTCATTAAATACATTTTAATGAAACAGGTTTCATTGATCCGAAGAAACGCTGCATAGGTTCCTTTTTAATGCAATTCTTCATGGGATTAATGCCAAAATTCATTGGTATTCTGAAGAAAATTCAGAAGATGCAAGAATGTTCTTTCCGTTCTCTAATTCTTGCAAAGACGAAATAATTGGCTCCCTTTTATTTTGAGGATTGTAGCATCGTGATCATACAGCAAACTTATAATTTCTTCACTTTCTGTTTTATTTTTTTATTCGTATTGCTATCATTGTAATTACTCACAAATAATTTTTATTTTTCATCAGAAATAAATCGTTCACTTGTAAAACACATTAACCACGAACTAAAAATGTAACTTAAGTCGCCATTTTTAATGTTTACATTTATTTTCGCTTTAGTATTGCCAAGTTTAGTTATGATTTGAATTTAACATTTGACGCCAATTTGACATCAAATTGATAAAACATTTGATGTTATATGTTTAATTTCAAATAACTATCAATTTGAATTTAAATGTTAAAATTAAACAAATGTTTGAGAGTTGTGTTTGATTTCAAATGATAAAGTCATTTCATATAAAAGGTTTGACTTCGTGTTTGTTGGGAATGTGCCCACCTAAAGGTTTACACAACAGTTAATAATATTTTGTATTAGTGGTAGGCACTTAAGTATCATTAAAATAATTGTTTTATGTAAATTAAAATAAAATATTAATGCAAATTATTATCTAAAATCATAAACTTTATTAAAAATAATAATATTTATACACTTAACCACAGATACAAACAAAAAATAAGTTAAAAAAAAGAATTACTGCTTTATATACAGCAATACATACCAGTGATGCCGTTTGGTTACATTTGCTACATTTTTCGTGATCTTTGAAATTGTAATAGCGATTTTCGGTCTTGTAAAGGTGCTTCTACACGATCTGTATTTAGCAGTGTACTTGTCAAATTTCCTACTGCAAAATGCATACATGTTGTGTAGACGCAAAAAAAAAAATTTGCTTATGTAAATGTCAGATGGAATAAGCACTGTAAAATTTTTCAATTAGATCGAGTTTTATTTTGATCTGACAAACCATCTGACATCAGCTGTTTTGCAAGTTATTTGTTTGTGACATTTTTAATTAACTGAAATAAAATTTAAAGTGCATAAAAAAATTAAATATGTAAATAATTTGCTGTTATGAACGATTTTAGGTTATGTCAGATGAAACCAAAAACTAAGATGTGAAAACAAAAATTATAAACCTTCTGTATTTGTCAACTTTGACAGACATGTGCAATTACATATGGATTTTACATCTGATAAGCCCACTGCAAAATTCAGATCGTGTTAAAACACCTTAAGTACAGTACCCTCGTAAACTATCTTAATATTGTTTTATGTTATCCAAACTACGTTTCCAGTAGAGTCGAAAAGTGGTTTAAAAAAACTGAAAATGGAGTAAGAAACATATAAAAAAATTATGTTGTAAGTATGTATATTTCTGCAGAAATTTTTTTTTTTTACTTTTTTGATGCAATCGATTTTCATTGTCTGATTACACTGTGCTAGAACTTTACACTTTTTTCTCTTAAGCGGTGCACCGGGCGATTTTACCTAATTCGAGTACTAGGAATGAAAATAATTAAAATTAATTAAAAAAACCATACAATTTAAGTAATTTTTAGTTTTTGATATACAAACATACATAACTATTAGCATTAAATAAATTTATTTAAATTTAAATACAAACATACACAGAAAAAATTATTTTTCCAATTCAAACAAAAAATTTGTAGAATCAAACAATTTTTTGTCTGAAATCGGTCCTACAAACAAATTTGCATATTCAAACAATTTATTTGCATTTTGTTTACTGAAAAAAAACACTAATTTTTTCAAACAAATAATTTAACTGAATCAAACAAAAAGTTTACTGAAATTCAAAATAAAAAAAAAAAAAAGTTTTTGCACAAGCAATGACGCGCACACAAGTAAGCACTGTATGAGAAGGTGACGGCAAAGCAGAGCCGCCGACTGGCTTTGAAACACATTTTTTTGTTGGAATAATTTTTGAACGAAGTCTTATTTATACACACAACACAATGTTTTTCTTTATCACTCTCTGTTGCTGTATCCTTTCCTTTGCTAAAGAAGAAATGTAACCAAAAACGGCAGCAGACCGACTCGATATGTTTTTCGTCATCATTCTATTTTTGTATTTGATGTATTTAACCAAACAGTTTTAAAAAATTGAATACGGGATTTTGTTTCTTATAATGTCGTGTCTGCTATTGTTTTTCTTATACATAGTTGCACTTTTTTAAAGCGTCCAAAAATAGACTGTGTGTGTTTTTTGTTGTTGTTCTTATATTTCACATAAAGAAGTGTTGCTTACGATCAAATAAAAAAATGCAAAAAGACGACAACATTAAAGAGCGTTAAATATTTCATACAAAATTATGAAAACTTGACACCAATAACGCGTTTATTTTATTTTTGAAGAGTTGTCCACATTTTTGTTGGTTAAATAAAAATCAAACAAAAATATTGATTGAATCAGTAAAAATATTTATAGAAATTAAAAAAATTTTCAAACAAGCGGTTGTTTGAAAATAATTCGGCAATAATTTTTTCTGTGTATGTATCTATTTCTATACAAAAAACTTGTGACAAAGTCTTTTGTCACTAACTAACCTATCGGCGACTAAGTTGTAGATAGCGTCATCAACGACACTATGAGAAAAAAGTCGCTTATATAGTCGCCATTGGCAACTTTAACAACATTGTCACACATATGATCATTAACGACAATGTGCATGATAATGTCGCTCACATTGTCGTGTACGATTTAAGTGCCCTTTGTTTGAAAAAATAGTCGACGATTTGCATGGGCTGTCGCCAACATGTCGTCACGGTTTTACTACGAGTCTTATACGCGTCGTCGACGTTGTCTTGAAGACATGGCCAACTGGGCATACATGTCGAGTAAATTTAATGCTAAATTTTTATTTTATAAAATGTACTAACACACAGAAAAAATACCAATGTAAAATTAACATGGAAAAATGTTGATTGAGAATCATAGTAAATTTCTGCAAAAACATGCCCTTTATTTAAATTTATCATTATTTCATATTAATTTTAAATCACGTTTATTAAATATTATTTACTGTTAAAATAAAAAAATAAAAAATAAGTAAGTTTTTTGAATTATTCTTAACCCTGCATGCTTAATGTTAATTTTTATACGTTATGACTAATGTTAGTCGATTCGACTAACTTGCCCGAAATATGAACTCTTATGAGTTTTGTTGCGACTGTGAAAAAATCTAATTTAACACGACAGTTTGTGTTCACACCATCACACAAAGTATAAACACTCACATATGAAATAAAATGCAACCCTGATCCAATGAAAAGTATTATTGTTTAGAAATTTTTCAAAAAACGATGAAGTCGTATGGGATGTCAAACTTTTTTCATAATACTTGTCATTTTCGTGACACATTGCATTCACACTATCACACTTTGTCATATTACTTGAGTTTTTGACATGTATTAATACAAAGTATAATAGTGTAATCTAGCCTTTAAGAAATATTAGTTTCATTGGCGAATAAAGTAAAAAAATAAATAAAAAGAGCAAAAAAATGTGCTTCTGTAAATGTCAGCTCGAATTGGCAGGGTAAATTTTTTAAGTTGAGCGTATATATTTAAACGTTTTCTTTAAAAAAAGATTCTCAATTAGCTTCATTCACAATGGGAGCAACAATTTCGTTTTCTCTTCCCAAAGTATTTTATATATTTTCCTTTCATTTTTCGAACAAAAATGGGCAAAATTTGCTAACGGTTTCTTCCCACCAAACAATTTTCGGAGCGCTCCTAAATATGACTCTTAAAAGATACCTTTTCTTGAGGGGTTTATGATTACCCTCCTAATTTATGAGCAATTCTGATTGATTTCGGAGCCTGTAGAATTCAGGACTCCTAAAAGACTCATTTTTATGAGCAATTTAGGAGCACATTCCTAGAAAACTCTTATTTATGAGGGTTTTCTGAGGGGCAACGGTAGTTTGTTTTCTTATTCTTAATAATTTCAATATTTTGCGTTTGTCTATCATTATTGTAATCATTTTGCGCTGTTCGGTTGTGATTTTGATAAGTACCAGTATATGCGCAAATGCTTATTATTCATTTATTTCATTTATTTTTTAACCTTTTCACTAATGTTTTTTGTGTACTTTATGTGTGTGTGAATAGTTGACTAAACATTGTCCTTATAAATCTTTTCATTAGACAAAACTATCCATTTGAAGCCTTTGTTAAAAGAAAATTAGGTGGTTTTGTTCGTTGAAATTGGTTTAAAATGATTATTATTTCCATGCACAAAACATATATTAATAAAACTTTTCCCTTAAAAGCTAACAAGCATAAATTTACAAATAAAATGAATACCCTAATTTCAAGAAAAAGAAACACTCCTATATCACTCTTTTTTGGCTCCGAAATCCCTCTTTTATGACTCTTTTAAGAGGTTTTTATGGTTGATTTGTGAGCAAAAAGGCTCACAATTTTCCATACAAATCGTTAAATTTAGGAGTCCTAAAACGCTCATATTCAGTACAAAATTTTTTGACGGTTTCATAGGAAAACACGCTCATTTCTGAGGGTTTTAGGAGCTTTTTTCTGAGCGTTTTGCTCATAAAAAGGAGTCCTAAAAGACTCTTTTGGGACTCATATTGTTTGCTGGGTTAATACAAAATGTGTGAGTTTGTGAAAAAAAATTGTTACTGTATTGTGAATACCAGTGAAAATGTTGCTGCCTATAATTCAGTAACCCAGATAGCATTTGGGTGATTATTTTTTGTAAAAATCACCCAAATGATTCTTTTCAGATCAGTTTTGATGATTAAAAACTGATTTATCACTTGAGTGATTGAAAAAGGATTCATATATGATTCATTTATATGTTTAAATAATGATTTTGAATTTTTGTTTTTGCCAAATGGAAAAAATAAAAATAGAAACTTTCATGTCAGCCAAAGAAATGAAAAGCTTGGCTTAAAAAGAAGCACATAAATTATGGACAATTTATGAACATAAATCTTAGTGCAAATTGTTTGTTCTCTTCTTTGCGAAAAACCAATTACTTTTGTTTGGTTCAAAAGCAATAATGGTGCTGATTTTTTTGGAGAAAAATTAAAAAACATGACAATTAAAAAATTATATAAAATGCATATAACCAAAAACTATATAATTTATGATTAAAAAATGAGACAAAAACGATTCAATAATGATTAGAAAAACTAATATAAAAATGATCAAAATGGAATCAGAAAATTGTATCACAAATGATTCTTTCAGGTGATTCTTTGGTAGGGTACCATTTTCTCACAACGAGTGTATCATTTATGATTGAAAAATGAGCTCATATACGGGTATTTTGCCCCTTAAGCTGATTCCTAAATGATTAGATTATGATACAAAATGCTAGCTGGGTAAAGGTAGGTATCATTTGCTGATATGAACGTGTAAAAGCAAAAATTATAAACCTTCTGAATTTGTAAATTATGACAGACTTGTGCATTTACATATGGATTTTGACAAAGTCACTGCAAAATAGATATCGCGTAAAAGTAGCTTAAGTTATGTTTTTGTATATTATTTTAATATCACTGCAATATGGAATAGGTATAAATTACAATTTCAATTTGTAATACATATCATCTTTTTTTCGTTTTGTTTTAGTATTTAGGTACATATTTACAAGGATTGCGATATTATTTTTAATATTACAACAAATGAGATCAATAACTTATTTATGACTTCTTTAAAGTACTTTTAATAATTTTAAAGGAAAAATAGGAAAAACCTTTCTCTGATCGGTATAAATTACATAAATTTATATTTCCAAACGTAACTTTTGAAAAAAAAAACGTAACTTTTTTAAGAGTATCTAGCGTAAATTTTCTTATTCTTCCTCTGGTAACACTGATACATAAACTCAAACATACACTTTCTCATACACACAGAGAATTGATTCTATGGTCAATTAATTATGAACAAATATTTTAATTAGTAGCGTTTAAAACTTTTTAATTGAAAAGTAATAACAATAATACGACTTTTATGTTTGTAGTTATTGATGTTGCAATAACATTTTTAAACGAATTTTATATTTAGCTTTAATTAAAAACTACAAACACACAAACAACACACTCACCCTCGCGCTCTCTCGTTCCTTCACACACTTTAAAGCAAAATGTTTATAATACAATATACAATTGTTTTATAAATATTATTACAATTTAAAAAAAAATCAGAAAAAAATAACTGTAGAACGTGAATGAGAAAATGAAAAAATAATAATGAATACAGGAGCAAATTACAAAAAAACAACAATTGCCACTACAGCAAGAACAAAACTACAACAAAAAAAATATAATAACAGTTATAAAAAGTTGCAACTGAAATAAAAGCAATAAAAATTAAAAAGCATAAAAATAAACAAAAGCTTTTTCAACAACAACTCCAGCAGCAACTACCACAACAAAAAGAAATCAGCATAACAAAAAATATACTACATATTTTCCAGCAACAACAAAATCTCTACGTTAACATAATCATCAGCAGCGGACAGCAGAAGGGTAGCAACGACAACAATTGTTCGAGCATTTATTTAATAGTAGCATTGTTGATGTTGCTGGTCTCGGTTACGCCAACAACAATAAAAACAACGATAACAGCAAGAACTGCGAGTGCAATATGGCGACAAAGCACCATCCCGGAACAACAGTCCAACACTTGCTGCATCACAACTGGCATCATATGCTCTCCGTTTGGCTAACATTTTGGCTATTTTTTGTTTGTATGCTGAATCCTGTCTTACCAGAAGTTATTTACCGTGTGGATCCTTTGGGTAAATATTTTACTTGAATTTATTTTTGTACTGTTTAATTTTTTTTCTTACTCACTTACTTTTCTTGCCTTTTCCTTGATACCATTTAATATGTATATATGTATGTACATTAAAAAAAAAGTATAGAACAGTGTATATATATACACTGTAAATAATAGACGTGACATTTTGTTAAGGAAAGCTTTGGTCGTATTATAAAAGCTAAAGAATTCGTTCGAAGTCTTGTTTTCTTAAAGATCAACATAAAATAGCCTGTAAGGCGTGAGATTTTCTAGCTTTAACACTGCAATTGCAAACTCGAATTAGAGCGTCAACGCTGTGTCTTAAACAGATATATTATCTTATCTTGTGTAATAAAACCCAAAAAATAATAATAGAAAAGGAGATAAAAAAAGCTAGATTGACCAAAAAATAAATTGCCATTAGTTTTTAGCAATAGCAGCCAATAGGAATGGGCAAAAAATATCGATATATCAAAATATCGATATTTAAAAAAAATAATCGATATATACCGCCGATATTTAAAATACCGATATATAGATATTGAAATACGACTATCAAATTCGATATTTTTTTAAGTCAGTCTTTATTAAAAACTCAAAATTTTAGCCGTTTTTCAAACAATATGTTTTTTTAAGAATTGGCATCACTGCTTTTTAAACTAATATGAAGATCTAAAATAATTGCCATTTATAAAAAACAGTGCCGGATACAAGAAGCAGATTGACATGAGAGCACATAAAACATAGAGTGCTCCTGATGTCCATATCTCATGATTGCTTGTTTGACTAAAACAATCAAAAACATTTCTAGTTAACGTTGGTACTTTTGGGGTGCAATTCAAATTTTAGGGTAAGTTGGTACTTCCATGACTTTTTTACTTCCATTTACATTTTTCGTAATTTACTTTTTTTAGATTTCATATGGTTTTTTGTATTCTTTCCTTTTGTTTTTGTTATAATTGAATTTTTGTGTTTATTGAACTTTTTGTTTTGATTGAATTTTTTGTTCCTATTAATTTTTTGAAATAAAATAAAACAATAAAAAGTAAAAATGTAATTACATATAATATGTTTGTACAAAGGTATACATTTTTTAATTTTTTAATTTGCTGAAACTATAGCAAAATACGTTCGATATATCGATTAATCGATATTTTTGAAATAATAAATATCGATACTCTTAAAAAATATCGATTCGATATATATATCGATATATTTTTTCAATTTGACCATCCCTAGCAGCCAACTGCACTATTAAACGCGCTGTAAAACTGCGCGTTTAACTAGAAGGTAAAGTCAAGCCAACACATGTTTTTTTTCGGTCTTCGAGTTGTCAAAGTTTGGATACAAACTACAGTTGTTTATCGGACTACAAAAGCAGTGTTGTTGTAGAATTGCTCTCACCTTCTAGTTAATTCGCCTTAAATCGGATTTTCCAATTGCAAAGCGTCGACGCAGCTTTTTTAGTTTATTAGTATCCTGTGATTAGTAACATATTTGCTAAAGTTTAGTAATATTCCTTAATTTTTGCCATAAACAGCTGAATCTTTAACCCGCCGTTATTCGCGCGGGGTGTATGTTAAATAAAATGATTCTTAAAATCACGTATATATGCTAGCTATCGGTAAGTTGTGAAAACGGGCCTAAGACTTAAATATAATAATTTAATATCTTACTACTGAAATAATATAATTTATTTGACGCAAATAAATTTGAAATACGTTGTCAAAACTCTTTTATTTAAAACGCAAGATAAGCTCTATTAAGGTCCATTCGCAAAAACATAATTTTGGCCTGATACATCTTTAGGTTATCATATGGTTGCCCTAGACCTATTTTTGTTGTGCAAATATCACTCATTAAGATTTCGTAATTATAAAATCAATATTTTAGGAAAACATAATTAAAGCAAAGTTTTTCTTGGGATTCAAAAAATTAGTTAAAAAGGTTTCGTTTAAATGTGCTAAATACCCATTTCATACCATTGATAAACTGAAATTTATTGTTGATGGGATAAGCTGTTCCTATGCGTATTTCACTGGTTGCTTAGGCCTGATTAATTAAAGCTGGTTGCCCTGATATGAAGGTAGGTATTGGGTTAGTCTCTCAGTCTAAGGGTTGCTGCTTTGAATCCTTCCGTCTGCTTCACTATAACGGGCTGACGGTTTGTTACAAGTGCTCTATTACTGATTTTGCTTATACGTTTTATATTCTTTAAAGTGACAATAATAAATTTTGAAGTTATCATTGATTTGTACTCAACAAGTTTTCTTTTGTTAAAACTTCTTTCCGACACTAATAATTTTGTTCATATACGCAGTAACATTTTGTAAAATATTAGTTAAGGGTGGCGCAGAATGAGCTATATGGTTTTAATTTCGGGGGTTATTATTTTTGTTCGATTGTATAGTTATTCATAATTAATGACCTAAATCAAAATGCTAAAAAAAATACAAATTAACTGCCTGGCCCACGATGTCGACAAGAACATTTCTTTCTTATATTACAATAATAAAAACAAAAATTTGTTTTTGTTTTCAATGTATATATGCGAAAGAAATTTTTGTTTCGATATTGTGGGCCTAGCTGTAAGACAAATTTATTCTATGTGGTAAATTTCAATTTTATAAAGCTTTTATGTAATAGTGTATTCCTTTAATATTTCACATGTTTTTTATTGCTTAAAAAAAATCTTCGGTTAATATTGAAGATATAGATATGTTCATATACTTAGGAATTACATATTTTTATACACTACCAGTAACTTATGAAAAGGAATAATTCTCAGATTAAATAAAGAAAGTTATAAAGAATTCAAATAGTTTTGAACTTCTTATATCAGTATATATCTTTTAAATTTCTTCTATAAAAAAATATTTTTTTCACCGTGTATCTTATTTTATATTTTTTTGTTATGCCAAGAGTTAACACAGTAGTGTTCTATTTAATACAGTTCAACTTCTCTATAGTGAACTTCTATACAATAAAATTTTCTTATAATAAATTGATTAGAAATACACAGCTATTTCATTCCAGTTTTAGTGTGTTTTGATTTTTTTTTGCCCCCAAATTTTGCTGTTCCCCTTAAATTTGTTTTGGAAAAAGGGAATTATATTCCAGAGAAATTTGATATCCGATTAGGAAAACATATTTTATTTATTTTAAAAGATTTTGTTATTCGTGCTTAATTCCCAATTTTTATTCTTGATAAAAACACTGAAATTTATTGTTGATGGGATAAGTTATTTCTATGCGCATTTCACTAATTGCTTAGGCCAGATCATCAGGAAACTTCATCCATAAAGATTTTAGAAAAACTAAAGATTTTAAACAAAATAAAACTGTTAAGCGTATCAATTAGTGTCCAATTATTCGACTTTTGGTTTTGTTCGAGTAAGGAATTAATCGATTTTTGTATTTAAAAATTGCTCGATTAATCGAATAAAGGTTTCAAATTGTTCGAATTACTCGAATAACTCGAAGAATTTAATTAGTTTATCCAATGGGGAAAAACAAACATCTATTTGAACTCATACTTTTTTTATTTAATAATAAACAGAAAAATAATGGTGAGAGGTGAGTGGTGCCAGCCAGTTATAAAAAAAATTTAAAACCAATTTATAATTTCCTTAAATCGAGTGAAATTGAAATCGATGGAGATTCTCCGTTAAATTTTTTTAAAAATCATCGCAGTTTTTCCTGATTTCAAGAGAAGTTCTGGTAAAGATAAGAATTCAATGTATAAACTTTTAAAACAGGAACATTTTTTTAAATTCGTTTTATTCCAATTACACTCGTGTGTATTCGGTTTACAGAAAGAACATGGCTTAAGCTAGATTTACACGATTGAAATTTTCTTCAAAATTGCTCTTCAAAATGCTTCAAACTCGTGTAAACAGCAAAATTTTGAAGAAATTTGCTCTTCAAAATGCTCCAAACTCGTGTAAACAGCAAAATTTCTTCAAAATGAAGCATTTTGAAGAAAATTTCAATCGTGTAAATCTAGCTTTATAACTTAAATATATTTTTTTGTAATTCCCTTTAAATTTCTTTTATTTTAAAACCCTACTCTATATGTTTGGTTAATTTATTTTTTAGCATATTACTATTTTACGACAAAAATTAAAAACTGCGTTTTCAAAGTTTTAAAGACGGATCTAATGATATCTTAAATGTCAACATCCAGCCGATTAGAAGATACGAGGTAATAAAAAATATATATACAGGTAACGCATAATCTGATTCACTAAATGTAAACAGTCGCTAACAAACCAACTTAAAAATCGAAAAGTTGTACACAAATTTTCGTTTTTTGTTCAACAGTTTTTGGTCTCGACTGCAGTTTTTTAAACCCTGTTAACAGTGACTTAGATAATTTGTCACACACACTCAAATCTAAATATGGACTAAAATATGTTTAAAAGTATGAGTAATGAAAATAAATGCAAAAGAAATCTAAACAAAACATTGTAACATTAAAAAAGTAGCATTTTTTAAGAAATTAATTTTATTCGATTAATTGACATAAATTGTTCGAGTTATTCTTTATTCGAAATTGGTTATTTACATTATTCGATAAAATAATTGAAAAATAGTTCCTTGATTAATCGAACAACGATTAATCGCGTGGATACTCTAGTATCAATATCGTACCAATCAATTGTAGTGGGGAATGCAAGAAGAGATAAACTCACTGTTTATTGTTGAGGTTTTTGTTTAACCTTTGATATTGTTGCTTATGATTCTTATACGCTTAACAGTTTTATTTGGCTTAATATCTTTAGTTTTTCTAAAATCTTTATGGATGAAGTTTCCTGATGATCTGGCCTAAGAAACCAGTGAAATGCGCATAGGAATAGCTTATCCCATCAACAATAAATTTCAGTGTTTTTATCAGGAATAAAAATTGGCAATTAAGCACGAATAACAAAATCTTTTAAATTAAAATTTTCTATTCCCGAAAATTACTTTTGATAATATTTTATTTATTTTAAAATATAGAAAGCTGGTAATTAAGTACTAAATATAACAGGCCATGTCCGAAGCCTTTTTGAAGATATTGATGAAGCAATGCTCAAAAAGATAACCGCAGCACTTGGAAGGGTGCAACCCTAACTAAAAAACCTGAATATAATATTTTTAGAAAAGATTATAGTTTTTATATTCAGTAGAGTCCCCATAATTCGTAATAGCAATGGACTAGTCATTTTTTACGAATTACAGGGATTTTTGATTTAACGGGATTTCGGTTTAACGAGGTTAAAATAAGAAAAAAAACGAATTTACTAATTAGAATGAAGAAAAAAATACAAAACAAAAACCATTTTTCATTAGAACGAAAAAATCCATAAAAAAGATAATGAAAGTCCAGCTTTACTTCCAAATATTGCTATGTACATGCATATATATCGCACTTGATCTACAAGAGGGTATTATCTCAAAATTTTTATTTTTCACTCTTTGGAAAAAATCGACGCGTAATATTCATATCTACCCACTTGGGGTATTCACAAGGTGTGCTATTATGTTATATTGTCATAAAGTTCTAACATTTTACAATGGTTTAAAAATATTGTTGTTGCTTTTTAAACAAAAAGTGTCTCAAATTAATAGAACTTTGCTTGCTATGTTTATTGTGCTGTCGTAATTAATCAGAAGAGACCAGCGCTGAGTGGCTGAGCCGTGCCGCGCCGCGTTAGTTTTTGTAGCCGTCGCCGTTGATGGTATAGTTTTATCCGGCTAACATCTGTATTTAACCTGCGGCTAGCAATTTTTGCAACAAATCACTTGCGTCGTCAAATTAGATCGGCATAGGACTTTGCTGTTTGGTAAACAAACAAAATAATATTTATTTGCGATTTGCGTCTAAAAAATGGAAAATAGTCAGGTAAGATCTAATTTAATTTATTAACTCATGGATAAGAATTGGAAAATATTTTGATGTTAGGTAAAGATTTATTTTTTATATATATTTTAAATCAGCTGATTTAAATTCAAAATAGCACACTAAATTATGAGGGGTTGTTCACAACAGTCGTATTTTTTCATGTTATTATTTTAAGACATATGACTTTATGACACCTTGCGAATCCCCCAACTGTAAAAATATCGTGCTGTTTTGTCTACTTTTTGTAATGAAACGGTTGGTTTAAAAATTCTTTTTCATATATATTTTTTTTTTGTTTTGTGTTCTACTGAAATTTTTAAAATTTTGTGTTAATACCCTCTTGTTGATTAAGTGCATTATGTACTCCAATTTTTAACTGTTAATTTTTTTACGCTGCATTAAGAGTTATAAGAGGTTTTCAATAGCCAATTACGATTTATAGAAGGTTCAACAAATTTTGTATTAAAAAATATGAATTTTCGAGGGCACCGATACGCATGAAATTATTACGATCTAGCGCAATTTTTTTAAGGGACCAACAGTTTTTTACGAATTATTGAGATTTTCGATTTAACTGGGTACAAATTATCAGGATTCTACTGTAATTTTATGATTTTCTGTTCCCAGGTAGATACATTACAGGCAAATTCAACTATAGCATTAAGCGTGTATTTGTGCAAATATTGTTGTTCATTGCAGGGATGATAAAGTTAGTACAATTTTACTTTTTCAGTACAATTAGCATTGCAAAAGTACTGAAATACTCCAATGACATGTTTAGTACAGTTAAAAAATTGTTGCCAATTTAGCCATTTATTGGCTTGATTTAGCCATTTTTCATTAGTCGTCAGTTTTTGCATTTTTATTTAGACTTGAAGTGTTTAAAATTTTTAGAGCAAAACAAGTTATAAATGCAGCGTTAGTTGTGTTGTAACGTTGAATTAAGTCATTTAACGCAAATAACTTTTACAAAAACAAATCTATTTTATCGATAACACTGTGTCACAAATTTTCAGCAAAGTTATGTAAAATTGTCAGAATTGTCAAAAGTTGCAGTTAATTGTGTTTTTAAAACAGATTATGTGACCTAAATGCAAATATCTTTAAAAATATTATTATTATGTATATCTTTTTTTCTAAAAGAGAATAAAATTACTAAAATAACCATGGGTAGTTTGTGAAGATTAGTTAAGAACTGACAGAGTTACAGTTGACAAAATTTCATGAAAATTTTGATGGTTTTTTTCATTTTGCTCTTTTAAAGTTATTTTTTTAAACCTGTTCTACTTTTGACCATTCTGACATCATATTCGGACTCAGCTGACAATTTTACATAAAGAAAAGGTGACAGATACATTTGGTAAAAAAAACTATCACGTAATTTGAGCTTTTCATTAGTCAAAGATTTTTCTTATGTTTAATTAAATAATGTCTTATGTGCAATTTTAGTGTAATAAAAAATATAGTAAGTTTTTTATTAATAAAGATTTGTTTTTTGTAATAAGATCATGTTAAGTCATTATTAGCCACTATTTAGCCATTTTTCACTAAACATTTTACCATTATTAGTAGTTAGGAGTTGGTATTACTGCATAAAACCAAAACTCAGTTGAAATTTATTTGATATTGACATTTATTATATTTATTTTTACAGCTGTAGCGAAAGCAAGAGTTTTCTTTTTGAGCATAAAACTGTAAGTTCAAAGCAGCAGCATAAAAATAGAAACTCTTGCTTTTCTGCTGTGGGTTCTTTTTACACTGCTTTTCGTCTAAATTCCCTATTATTATTATCTATTATCTTACAATAGTCTCAAAAATAACAAAGTGATTTCAAAAAGTTGTTTTCGTAGCTGAACGTTTTGAAATCACAAAATAATTTGCCCAGAACACCTTTCTTGTGATTTTAAATCACTTTCATTTAATATGATTTTCAGAACAGGCCTGTATTTTCTTCATTTTTCTTTTTGCTAACTGTCAAATATATGTTTAAAATATAAATGTTCAGTACAAGTGAATTTTAATACACTTGTTTTTATTCTTATAATAAAACTAGTAAAAAATGTTTTTTTTGGGTTTAAGTACGATTAGGGTCAAAAAAAAGTACAATTTTCAAAATGTCATTTATCATCCCTGGTTCATTGTGTCTTTTTTTTACAACATCTTCAACAGCAAGTGATTTTCAAAATTGCTTTTCTCAAAAATTTAAATGAAAATGAATTTTTAAATACTGCATCTCCCTTTCAAGTAAACTTGAGAAAAACTTTTCTTAGAACACAAGAAATTTAATTAAACTCATACTTTTATTAAATAATTCTAAAGAATTTTTTGTGAAATAAATGTATTTCGAAAATTTCTTTGTCGTTTTTAATTACAGTTTTTAAGGTAAATAAAGATTAACTAATATTTTTTTTAAATTTAATTAAACTACATGAAAATAATTCATTTATGTAAAATGCAAATTTAATGAAAAAAAAAAAGATTTAAATCTCATTTTAAATAAGCAAATTGAAAAAAATCTTAATTAATAAAGTATACAAATTATGCAAAACATTGAAACATATAATTAGTGCTGAGGGGTCAACTGAAGCATATAAACAGTGTTGTCATACCGTAAGTTTTATCTGTATTTGCAAGTTTTTGAGATGTAGAAAAGTTCTTTAGTTTTTTTCTCAAAAATAAAAACACAAAAATCAAATAAGTTTTTGAAATTAAAAGTTAATTTGAATACATAGATACAAAACAATTCACAGGGGTAAAAAACCATCAAAATACATATTAATGACCAGTAGCCCGTTTCTGTATATCTCACATCGTAAAACTCTTCGCATGAAACGTGTGAATTGCAACAAAAATAGTGTGAAATGAAGAAAAAAATGGTTTTTCTCACACAAGTGTTTCTGTATCTTTTTTTTGCGAGAATTATCTGTCATTTAAATAATTTTCGAGAAATTATTGGAAGGATGCGAGAAAAAGTGTTTCTACAACAATATTTTGCGAAAAGTTTCTTTCAAGAACTGTCAAAATAAGTCACATTTGAAATTGGTGGCGAGAAAAACAAAATGTAGATATTTTGAATTTAAAATATGTTTATATACTATTTTTTTTAAATAAATAAAAAAAAAGGAATATAAATGATAAATGCATAATTTATATGATGAAAATAAACAAAAAACAATTGTTATATTTTGTTAGTTTAAATTTTTGTTAGCCTTTTCTTGTTTTGGTTTTAATCAGTGCTGCCAGATAAATTTGTGTCAAAATCGTCAATTTCCTGAGAAAAAAATAAAAAAGATCGTCTTTTTTATTTTAAAAATCGTGCAATTTAAAATCAATTTTAAACAAATTTGTTTCGACTTTTATTAAAAAATAATCAAACAAAAACATAGTTAAAGTTCATGGGTATTTAATAATTATTATTTAATAATTGAGATATAAATCTTTAATTTACCTATTCCTATAATCTTTTTCTTTTTTACCTGAAATAGACTTAGTATAATACCTTGTAGTTAAAATTAAAAAAATCGGTTCATAAATAAACGGCTTAAAGACCCACTAAAAACTAATTAATTTTACAAGGGTTGTGCCAAAAAGAACAAATTCAAAAGTAAGTCATTTTTTTATCTTAATACATCCAGAAAAAAGTAGTTATCGTAGTTCTTATGGAAGAAAGCTACTTAATAACGAGTGAAAGAAGCTTTCCATTTTGAAAAAGTTTTTACTGGGAGACAAACAAATTTCTTACTTGCCGGAATAATGGTTTTGGCACAAAAGTGTACATATAAGATAAGAATATCAAATATCAATCATATTTTGTATATGTAGTATATAAGAAGTATTAAATGTTTAAAATAAGCCAAGTCGGTCCATTACTTTCCCTCGAAATTTTGCTTTTGCCGATACATTTTTTAGGGAAGAAACAAACAATTTCGAGGACAATTTTCACAATAGGGATAAATATAAAAATTTAAGCAGCCTTGTTTCTAAAGATATATTTACAATTATCTTATTTCGAAGACTAAGGGGCTTATAGTGTAAAACGCAACGCCAACAATTTCATTAAAAGCAAAAATAAAATCAAAAATATTTTATAAATTTGTTGTTGCTTTCTACAGACATTCATATTATATTTTTTTTTTTCAATTTTCAACGCCACAAAATAGAAGTGTTTGAAATTTAAAAATTCAAGATGAATTTCTATAGAAAGTAACAACAAAATTATAAAATATTTTTGATTTTGTTTTTGCTTTCGTCCCTTTTTTAGAAAAAATCATCAAAACGTCACTTTGTTAATATCGGAACAAAAAATCGCCAAGATGACGATAACTCGTCAAATCTGGCAGCCCTGTTTTTATTATATTTATTTCTTTTGTTGACGTTTCGCTTTTATTTGACACTTAATTACTGGAAATATTCCAGTATAAACAGAATTTGTTGTGTCTGTTTTCGCATTCAAATACAGAAACACTTTTATCTCATAAATCGAGAAACGATGGAATTTTTTGTTTCACACTTCATGTAAGAAATTTTACGATGCGAGAAATACAGAAACGAGCTACAGGAAAACCATTAATATGCAATTGCATGTTTTTCCTTGTGCGACCAATGAAGGCACAAACAATATATTTATCCGTTTTACAGGTTTTTATGAATTTTGACAAAGTTTTGTTAGCGCATATATTAGCCTTTGCAGCATTTTATGCAAATTTTGGTTAAAAGAACATTTTTGCAGCATTTTTTAGTTTTATAGCGCATATTTCACCTTTTTGAAGCATATTTTGATACATGTTAAATTTTTTCAAATGCCCTCAATGCCTTAAATGCCTTAGTAGATTATAAATTTTTTTAATTCTTGTTAACAGACGGCTTTTCTGTTTTAAATGTCTATCTGTACACCCAGCTTATAGGCTTCATTTCACCATCTACATATCGCTCATTTGCTGCAAGACCGGCATAACTCAAAAAATGAAATGAGCGTTATAATTTTCACTCTATAGCTGTAATCCAAAGCAGGTTGTTTTTAAAGATAAATGTTAGTTTTAACTAACAACCCATCTTTTAGTATACAAATCGACTTAATATATATTTATGTATAAAGTGATGTAACGATGTCCAGTCGTCTGTCTGGTTGTCTATCCATGTAAGCCTTGTGCTCAATGTACATGTTGCAATTTTGTTGATACTTTATGTTAAGAATCGGTCTAAAGTTTCCAAAAGCCCTCATACAAACTTCGTTCCGTAATAGATTGTGTTCAAAAACCGTCTAAATATGTTCGTATACAGATTAAATTTGCCTGAAAAATATGTTACTGCAATTAAAATTATTTCGGAATCGGCACAGATTTGGCCCAACGGTAAATAGCTTAAAAGTCCTTTTAAAAGTTAATGTTAATATAAAATTCAGTGACCTTTAGGGTTGGTCATTTAATAGATGATGTGTCTAGATAATAATTATTTTGACCTCGTAACATAACGTTGTTTGGTAAGCCATAACTGCCTATCGGTTTCAAAGAGGGTACAATCTCGAAAATTCGTCTATTAATACTATGGTGTATGGGTTTTACCATTAATTATGATTTTTTACTTGGTTTTTTTAATTAATAAAACACTTTTTTTGAGCATATTTCTGGTTTCCTTGGTTATGACACAGAATTTTGAAAGAACTTTGGTTTTTTAAAATTGTAGCAACTTGATAAATTTATTATTTGAGATAAAGATTCTTCCAATTTTATTTTTAATAAGTTAAAATTTGTTGGTGGTTATACGCTTGTCTATATGCAGCAGTAGACTTAAGCCTAATTTTTTCAAAGTTACAAACAAAACCGTGATTATCGAACATGTTCTTGAAATCGATTTCGAGTGCAATTGAAATCGATAGATATTTTATGATTTCAATAAAACCCGAATTATATATTTCTACTGATGAATTACCACATGAAGAGGGTTTTTCAACGACGCTTGTATATTCTCGCGGGAATCGGCGATGGCGTTATGTATTAATTTAAATGCAAAATAATACTTAGTAAGGTATTCATTCGGTTAACCGATTAATTACTACCCGATCAACTGATCGGTTAATTTAGAATTGGCTATTTCCGATTAACGATTAAGCCGGCTGATTTTAGGTGATTAACCGATCCCAAAGAATGTATTAAAAAATTTTGGTATTTTTAAAGAATATGTGTAAATAGATAAAAAAAAAATAATGAAATATGCCGCCACAAACAAATAACCTGCAAGATGTGAGATAGTTTGCCAGATTAAAATAGAACACGCTCTAATTGAAAAATTTTACACTGCTAATTCCATTTGACATTTTCGGAAGCAAATTATTTTTTCTTTTACACGACATATATGCATTTTGCGGTGGGCAATTTGACAAGTACACTGCTAAATATGGATCGTGTAAAAGCACCTAAAGCTGCGCTTAAAGCTTCTTATTATTTTGCCTATAAATTAATACACTCAAAATATTAAGTAGTTAAATTCAAAAGAAATTCACTTTAAACAACTAATTATTTATTCAACAAACGGAACATTTACATTTCATTTAAAAAAATTAATGTAATATTAATTTTAAAATTTTTTACTTACTAAACAGCATATTCCGTAAAATTTAATAGTTGTTACTTTTAAAAAATATATTTTAACCGACAAAAAATCAAACTACATACTATTATAAGTAGGAAAAAACATTAATTTTTGGTAGTTTTCCAAACACCCCGCAACCAAAATTGTATTAAAATGCAATGAAATTTCTCATTATTTCGGTTTTCTTTGAGAACAGGTTTTAATGCAACTGATTTCCAATGCATTTTAAATAGGTTTTAAAAAAGTCTCGTCAGGGTGGATAAAGTTGGTACAATTGTACTTTTTTTTGGTACAATTCAAAACTAAAAAGTACGCTGGTACCCCCGTGACTCATTTGGTACTATTTCCAAATTTTTCAACTTACATTTTTATAATTGATACAAAATGGCAACTTGTATTTACTGTCCAATGAATATAAGCGGAGTTTAGTGTTTGGTGCAAATAGTCTTGCAAAAATGCAAAATGTCGTAGCTTTTTTATGAAATCTAAGGGAAACTCTATTTTTTGTTGTTGGATTTGACAAAACAGCTATGATATTTGGCATTTGCTCTTTTGCAAGACCATTTGCACTAAACACTGAACTACGCTTCTGTGAATAGATTTTTGCACTAGTACATTGAACGATTGCTTATGCCACATTCTAAATTTAGTATCAGCGGCAGCATATAAGCGTACATTTTCTGATGATATTCACAAGTTCTTAAAAGACCACTTCTGCAAAAGTTCTACATAGTAGAAGAGACGAATTCCTCTCAATTCAAGATTACTTTGGAACGAACTCCTAATATTTTCAAATATTCGTCAACAAGATGGTTGTTTACGCCGAATTATTTTGAAGGAGATTTTACAAGCGCTAAATTAAATTTTATTATTTTCGGACTTTCTACTCCTGTCTCTGCGGTACAGAAAATTGTAAACACAATAAATTTAGAAATGCAATCCAAGATGTTTGTTTGCACATATTTTTAAAACGCTTGAAATTTTTTTTCGTTTAAAATTCGAGATTGCATTTTGAGAAATATTCGTCAATTTCCCACAAAAAAAGACTATTAATTCTAAAAAGTGTATGAAAACGCTCTCTGGCGGCAATCAAAAATAAAACTTACTGGATTTCTCGACCCTAAAAACCGCATGACCTGGCTAGATCAAATACAATTTGTTTGCCTCTATTCTGGAATATTTTGGAAAATTAACTATTTTTGAAATATGATTTCTTTGGCAAAGCTTCTTGGAATGACTAACATATATTTAGAACAAGAATCGCGATGTGCTTTTGACGCGAACAAATTTTACCCACCCTATTATTATGTATAATTAATGTACAAATAATTTTTGAGTACCTTTTGTTTTTGTTGTATTAAATTTTTGTTTTTAAAAATAAAATAAAAAAAATTTATAAAAAAATGATTTGGTACTATTGGGGCCGAAAAAGTACGATTTTAAAAGTTCGTTGGTACGATATTGTTTTTCTCATTTATCATCCCTGAGTCGTGCATGTGCGGTCTCCCAAAGGAGTATTTGGCATAAACTCAAATAAAATCCTAAAATAACCAGAAGTTGCAGTCAGGGTTGTTAGATGTGACGATTTTTCGTCATTTTGACGATTTTTTTTGAGAAAATACAGTAAAATGACGATTGACGATTTTTTGACTAACAGAAGTAGTGTTTTGACGATTTTTTGGCATCAATAAAACACTTATAAGAAACATTTACAATTATGTTGGAAACAGTCCAAAACGTAACAATCAATTTTTCGAAATACAAAAATTATTGGAAATTAAACAAAATTAAATTAAAAAAAAAAAAATTCTTCCCCCATCACAAACCAGTTAGCTTTCATTAGAAGCATTAGTAATTCGAATTATACAATTATATGAATGCCATCGATAATGCAAAAAAAAAAAAATAAACTAGATCCCCGATTTCTGTCAGTCGTATTTGCGTCGCTTTTTAAAACTTGGTTAAATCCGCTATGCATTTTTTTATGATTCCGATTTGCGTCGCTACATACGATTGGATTTTTTCACTGAAGTCCTAATCACATGTAAAGAATTTTTCTATTTGTGTGTAAAAAGGCGAATTCCTATTTAATTCTGTAAGTTAAGTTATTCTAAGCATAGTTGCGTGTTAGGAAGTAGGAAGTTAGTTCTTAATAAGATTTCGTGTAGAAAAATGAGTGCAAAGAAAAGAAAATGCATTAGTTTGGAACTAAAATTGGACGTAATAAAACGTTTAAAGTGGGGTGAAAAGGCTGTTGATATAGACAGAACACTTGGATTAGCACCTTCAACAGTTATAAATTTGCAATAGTGATAGCGCTAAAAATTAATCGTTTGAAGATTGCTCAAGTTAATAGTAAATGAGATTTTTTTTATTTAATGTTTTTGTGAATATGGATAAATGAAATATATAAATTTTTTTTATGTTTTATGAAAATATATTTTTTCTTATGTATTTATTTGCAAATGATAAATGGATTTCAGCCCACTTGCTGAAATAAATAGAATTAACCTTAACTATATCACTTTCTTTATTATAAATAGAATTTCTTGCTAACAATTTAAATTTTTGAACCAATCAATGCAATAAATTGACGACTTGGTGACGATTTTGGTTAATGTTCGTGACGATTTTGACGAATTTTGTTTAAACTTTTGACGATTTTTTAAGAAAAAAGTCTAACAACGCTGGTTGCAGTTTCGTTTCACCGTTTGTTCTGGGCCTTACAGTTATCCGACGACAGTCATTGGCAAAGGCAGATAAACGCACGGAAGCAAACAATCAATTTCGGCTGGATTGTATTTAAGAAATAACGACAATGACGCGCGAGCTATTTTATGAAATTTAATTTTTTTTATAAAATTTTACTAAAATGGATTTAATTTAATATTTTTTGCTTAGAAAACATCATTATTATTCTTCCATTTATTTTATTTGAGTTTTACTATTAACTCTTGTTATATTGTTTCATTATAGTGAAAACCAATAATCTTAAACCTAAAAAGTATGCTATTGAAGTGGAAAGAGTTTTGGCCCACAACTTAATCCATTACAACTAGAATCTAGTTACTAGATACAATACATATGTACATTGTTTGAGTATAATTTAAGGCGTTTGAAATAGGCTTACAAACAAAATAAATTATTAAATTATATACAAACCGTGCTGAAAATTAAAAGTAATATTAAATGTCAAGCATTTATTATTTATTTGTGTAGCCCTCTCCAACAAAAACATGACCAGACAACATCAATTACATTTGTCCCCGAGCGACAGTTTTAACAATCATTATGGCCATAAAGCCCTTTTTTATTGTGAATAAGTAGTCTTTAAGTGTCATTTTAGGTACAAATCAAAATAAAATAAAAAATTATGTAAGTGAATGGCATCGGTCGGATTAAAATAAAAACGAACTGACATACATACATATTTCACTTTGGTTTTTGAAACATATTTTGCACATTTAAGCCCACAAACACACATACATACAATGCAACGCAATTTTTCTTGAACACATACTTTTAATAAAACATCAATTACAATTGGCCACCGTTTGCTGTTTATTGTGCCGATCCTTATGACGAATGATCTTCATGTACTTAATAGCCAACAAATAAGAGTGATATATTCGGATATGCCCAATACTATATATGACAGTATACTTCTGATTATATAAAGATTTTTCCAACTTTTTTTGTGAATATATATGCTACTAAGAATCGGATCTTATGATGATGTATAAAATGTATCAATAGGTCATACTGGATTCCAAAAAGTTAAACTATTTTGGAAGAATGCAATCTTAATCTAAAAAAACAAATAACCAAGTCAGAGACACAGTCATCAGCACTAGTGAATTATTATACCCCAGGCAATGTTATTTACTATAGACATTTAACATGTGCGTGTCATTGGAAATCTACTACTGAAGTTGGTACTATTGACTAGGTAGTTCTTTTTGGAACACATTTTTTTTTTTCGTTTTAAAGCAAATAAGTTGCAAATGTAGTGTAGTGCAGACACTTCGTTGACAATGTCACCAAAAAAGCCGACAAAGCTGGTGACTTTGAGACACTCGCCCAGGTTTCCTTGGGCTATCGGCTTTATTAAAGGCGCCCGTACACGACATGTTTTTGTCATCTGACATGTCAAATTTCCCACTGCAAAATACATACATGTCGTGTGTTACCTTTTAAACTTTGCTTCTGTAAAAGTCAGACGCAAAGTCATCTGACAAAATTTCAATTAGAGCGTGCTCTATTTTCTTCTGACAAACCATCTGACATCAGACAGCTATGCCGGGAAGAAACCGGCAGCGGCGTCCACTATTGACGGAATCATTAGCCGGCTGAAGTTAATTTTTTACAATACCGAGATATGTTTGATCATCTTACCATTGAATAGAATTTATGTGAATATATATATAAAAACCGTTTTATTATAAAATCCTAAATTGGTATCTTTGAATTAAAAGAAAAAAAATGTTAAGATGGCAAAACTATTTTACGGCGGAAATAAAACTTTTCATGGCGGCAGCAAGCTATTTTGAAACCGAGCACTACTTTGGTTTCTGCAATAACAATGCGAAAAAAACAGAGACAATGTCAGAAGCAAATTACATGTACGTTTGTGACCGAATATTATAAAGCTTATGTAAAACAGCGATTTTGACAGACATGCTCAATTACATGTGACTTGAAAATTTGACATGTCAGATGACAAAAACATGTCGTCTATATGCTCCTTAACAAATTTTAAAATAGTATTTTTGTTTTAAATGTAAGTTAAGCAAACGAAATTTTCCTTTTGTAGGAATTATATATGTGTCATTTTGACAAAACATCTTAAGTCGAGATAAGATAGCAAAAACGTTTAAAAAAAATCTGGGTGAAAAAAATCAGTTTTCTTAAATAATAAAAAAAAACGAAAACTCAAGAAAAATTTCGTTTATAATACAAAATTCTAAAAACATAAACCAAAATGGTTTTTGGATGAAAATTCGTATGATTTACAACACTTTTTAAATTTGACTTAAGATGTTTTGTCGAAATGCCACAGATATATTAAGTGAAGTGATTTCAATTCGCCCTTAGAAATCCTTAATTTTTTGTGAAAAAATATAAATTATTTGCGAGTCAGATTTCAATTACGATGAGTAAGAACTCTCCTTAAAATAAAAATGAGCCAAGATTTTCGTATTTCCAAAAATTTGAGGACGGAATGAACGATATCATGGTGCCGAATGAAAAGCTTATAGTTTGTTTAAATAACCCCCAATTTCACTAAGTTCCAGTTAAAAATATGTTTTGACAGCTATAACTGAACTTGGTGAATTTGATGAGATGGCAACTTCACATGGGAATTAAATATGTTCATTACGACAAGAGCCAAAGTTTCCAAATAAGTTACAATAATCTTTATCAACGCACAACATGCGAAAAAATGTGGGCGTGAGTGGAGAAGTGCGGTTAGCATTACAGAGACATAATAGATTTCTGTATATCTGGGGAATGGTAAGTACCAAAGCTTCCTACCAAGGAAGTGAGCGTGGCACAAAATAGATTTATTTATATGTAAAGAACGGTAAGAGATAAATTGTGCAAATTAAGAACACATAGCTGGATTATCAATACAAAACCTCTGTAAAAAAATGGGCGGGATTCGAGAAGTGGGCGTGGCAACACCCATACAAAGACATTAAAGATTTCTGTATACCTGGAAATCGGCATTTTGGTTATCAGTACAGAAACTTTTACAAACTGTGGGCCGGATTGGATAAGTGGGCAATATAGATTTATTTATATCTAAAGAACTGTATTTATATAACTTTCTGTTATTATCCTACCATGATGAAGAGTATGTTTATAAGAACATGGCAATCTCACTTGTTTAATTCTAGAAATCACTCTACCGAATCTTGTAATCAACTATCCCTAATTTGCGATAGGCCTAATAATAATTCTGAAACAAATCATGATATACTATTTTAATTAAGTAACGAATCATAATAATGTAAGGGTAGATTTTATAAAGATTAGCTTGTAATTTATAGATCCCTTATAAACGCCAGTGCTGAAATATTCGAACTCTCGTTGGATGGTTATATAAATTCGGCATAGCCAAATATAGCACTCTTACCTGTTTTACCCAAAAATTCAAGTGGAGCTATTGCATTTGTTTTAGGAGTTTTATGTTTATTTATCTTGGTATTAAAATGTTTAGATGAAACCTTGCTCGTTCTCTTATCAATCGTTCATAAAAAAAAGAAAGAAAAAAAACAATCTGCTAACACTTTTAGTTGAGAAGACCTTTTTTCTTTAATCAAGAGCTTAATGTTCAACTGACTAAATATTACTTTTGTGTTTTAGGTTTTTTAGAAATCTTATTAAAATATAAAAAAATTTGTTATGGAAGAATACGCTCCATAAAGTATGAAAAATTCGTTTCTCTCTTTTCGTTATTTATTGTGATAAACCTAATTTTAACTTCGTTTAGTTTTTATAATATTTAAGATTTAATTTAATGGTCACACCATAAAGCGGCCACAAATTTTTGGCTAACAGTGCCAATATGCACGCAAAATAAGTAATAAAATTAAGTATTTACGCTGAAAGTTATTACGCGACCGTCCGTTGTGTATGTTTATTCTTTATTACAAAGATACAGATAACTGTGATAATAATGCTACTAATTATGTGAAATGATTTAATTTCATATTAATGAACATTCAGCCCACAACTGACACTTAATGAATGCGTAACACACAACTTTTATATGCAACGATACATGTCGTCCCATGTAGAAACCCCCTAACACACATATGAGGAGCCGCAGAACAAAACGTACCAAGAAAATGGGTTCTAAATAAATTGTTGCATAAAAAAACGTACTTTTTTAATTTTTTTTTAACGTGCTTTTTTTCATTGTATTTGCCATTTCTTCGTGTATTTGTTTTAATAACATGACATTTCTTAAAATTCTTAATTTGTTTGACGTTAATTTATGTCATTTTATTTTCGTTAAAATTAAATGTTAAATAATAATGGCTATTCTTGAAAACGCGTCGAAAAAGTGAAAAGTTTCATTAAAACAAAAACAACGTTTAAGAATTGGTTTTTGTGTTTATCATACAATTTACCGTTTTTTAAAGAGAGAGAAACGCGTCAAAATTCTCACGTTTATTTAATTTTAGAAATGTGTGATAAACAAAAACTATTTTTTAAGCTTTGCTTTTGTTTTTTCGTAAATTTGTATTTCTTCGACGAGCTTTCAAGAATAGCCACCATTATTTGCAATAATTTAACTATTGTTTGGTGAATGAGTGTTTTGAAGAAAATAATTAATACAATAGTAGGTATAATTAAAACATGGAAGAATTCAAGAATCTGTAGAAATTTTAAATAGGTATTTTATTTAATAGATACTGGGAATTATTTCCTTTCGTAGGTTACTTTATATTATATTCAACATTTTTTTATTTTTCGAATTTATTCTATGAGCTAAATTTCAGTTATGTATTTTATAAAGCTTTTTTGTAATAGTTCTATTCCTTAAATTTTTAGGAAATAATTAGCAGTTTCTATTTGTTAAAATTGTTGAGTTAAATACAGTACTTTTCGCTTATAGTCACATCCTTTAGTTGCAGACAAAACGTGGACTATATCGCTAATGTGACTATAAGGCTAATTCACATAAGTATATGCCACTATGAGGCATATAACTGAATTCGAATGTAATCAAGTTCTGTGAATATAGAAAATAAAAAAATCATATAAATAGCACCGACATCAGGCTTATGGTTTTGCAACAGAGTTGCATAATGTATAAAAAATAGCTAAAATAATACCAAGATATTTCATAACTGATACCAAAGGCATAAACTAATTTTTTACTAGTAGAGCCTTGATGACAAAAATTAAACAATTTAATTCTTTTTTTCTTTGGATGAGTTGTGGTTTCGAAAACTAAATAGAACTTAGTAAATATTGCTAATGTGACTATAACGCCATTAATTTGCTTTACTTTTCCATTTGATGACTGTTGATAGATGGCATATATGGCAAATGTGCTTATATCGCTAAATGGACTATAACGTTAATAATTTATATTAAATTAACTTATAGCGGCAAAATAACCAGATAAAATGGACTATATCGCTAATGTGACTATAAGCGTTGTGACTATAAACGAAAAGTACTGTACATTCAATTTATAAAGTATCAATATCCAGTGTGACACAAAGAATGCTGACGAAGGCCGTAGCGGGCCAGAAAATGCATTACATTCTGCTGGTGTCTAATAATTCTAAATTTTTCTGTGCATACAATATACTTCATTGCTATCCAAAGGATAGCTAAGGTAAAATGTAACAAAAAAATACAATATAATAGTCTAGTAGTGTATAAAAGTCATTCCTAAAAATTTAAGGAATAGAACTATTACAAAAAAGCTTTATAAAATATATATCTGAAATTTAGCTCATAGAATAAACTCGAAAAATATTTTATTTACTATTTTTTTAAACAAAACGTACTTTTTTTAATATAAAATTGGTTTAATATTAAACATCCTTGACATTTAATGTGTTGACTTACGGCTGTTTGATTCATCTTTTGGTAAGCAAAAAACTTGTTTCCATTTCCAGGTTTATGCAGTTTTTTAAGGGGTCGAAATAAATAAACCTCAATTTCCCAAAAATTTTAAATGTGTGAAAAAGTGTGTTTTGTTCTGCGGCTCCTCATATGTAATTGTAACTTTACCGGAGAAAGTAAAAACATAACTTCCATTTAAATTAAAAAATAATGAATCAAAATAATTTCGTGATGCTAACCGATGGTTAGCGAAATATTGAAAAAATAAATAATTTAAAAAATTTTTTAAAAAAAGACCTTAAGCTTAAATAAAAATAATTAGTTATTATTTTATATAAATTAGAAAAAAAAGAATAAATAAATTCTAGCTCGTAAGAAGTTATTTTATAATAAAAAACCAATAAAAATTGCTTTGGGACTTGGTTCATTTTCCTTTAAGCATTTTTTTTTTCATTTGGGAGTTATTTTTTGTTAATTTAGAAACAGTTTGGAGTTATTTTGTGGTGCCTTACAAATGATCACCTCCGGTTTCGCAGTGGGACAATCATGAACAGCTATTGTCGTAAATTTCACTTCAAAACGTTTACAGTATTATGAGTTTACTCTAGGCTAATCCCGGTTTAAAAAAAAAATTTGGTCTAAATTAGAAAAATTTCAAAACAAAATTATCTCTTCCGATTTCGAAGTGCGTTACGCTTGTAAAGAAGTTTTCATAATTCTCAAACGGATGGAGATCCCATTCTCAAACTTTTGCAGTATAATGAGGAAACTCAAGGCAAATTTGAAATAAAAGAAAAACAAAATGAGTCGATGTTAGAAAGATTTAAATTAAATTGGTTAGTTCCGGTTTTACAGGTAAACCATTTTTTGAATGATCAAACGATCTCCTATAAGAATCATTTAAGATTAATTTTTTTTTTATTTCATTTGCTTTTAGGCCAAAACATAATTAAAAAAAAAATGTTTAAAAACAGCAACACCTTAGCTCTTAATAATAGAGATTCCCGGTGGCGAACGTCATGATGATTCATCATGAAACATACTGACAATGTTAAATCATCAATGACATATACTGAATTTTCTTTGGCTTCATACGTGAATTTTTTAAGCAATTGTCTAAAATATCATAACTGATTTTGTTCGTTAGGCTTCCGCGTATTAGTGAGTCCTAACAGACAATATCATCGATATTCAGACAACGTTGCCATACATACATTTAATAATCCGTTACTCAACCATTGACGAATAGCAGAAAAATTTCAGCAGAGTTCAGTTTTATATCGAGTGATAACAGACAATGACGTTTACTTTCAACTTTCTTTTATAAAGTGAATCTTCTATAAAAATGTCTGCAAAACTGCATTTAGCAGTGTCGTTGTCGCGTACTTTCGTCGACATTTCGATATTTTCATAGAAACTGCGCCTTGAGACCCAGTTTGCTAGGAGGAATCATATATGAAAATATCAATTTGACAAAGTCGCTCAAAAAACACCACCAGGTTGCTACTAAAAATTTATTTATACAAACAAATAAATTTTGTAAATAAACCTTTTTTTTTCATTTGGGTGTTTTTTTATGGTACCTTAAAACACTGATTGCAAAGTCGCAACAAAGAATAACACAGTCATAAAATTCCCAATAAAAAATGGAGCTTCCAACGAAGCAGGTTTGCAAGGGAGAAACATAAAAGTTTCTCTTACCATTGCGCTTACGGAAGACATGAATTTTATATGGCGTGTTCCCACTTTGAAGCAATACATTTTTGACACATAAAGCGCATTATTCAGCGCATATAAAAATTGTTGGATGAAACGATCAGCTTTACACACTGAATGTTTTGACACAGTTATTTTTTAATATTCTCCCTTACAAACCTGCTTCGTAGTAAGGGAATGCCGTAGCACTTGAAATGTTATTTTTTTATATCAGATGTTGAGAGTTCTTTCATTTACTTTACTACAATTCTTTCTGTATGTCTTATTGCATAGCGCATAATTGTGCGCTTATTTTTTTAAATGTACCTTAAGTGCTTCGCAAAGTGATAAAATTTTGTATTGGGTTTTGTTACCATATACCCGGCAAAAACTGTACTTACCTAGTAAGCCAGGAAAAAACATTGCAAACAACTCTTCGTTACCTATTTATTAGGTGGAAAACTCACTTATTTTGCTTGAAATGTTTAAAAATTCATTGGTCCTGTTTACAAAAGTGCAAATTAAAATATTGCAAATAATATCTTATCTGCTTGCTTATCAACAATTGCGGAGTTCCATAACAAAACGCAACAATTTAAATTTTTAAGTTTTTTTTCTGAATACTATTAATTCTACATATGTAAATACAATAGTTGAGATAAATATTGTTACGAAAGTAACTTTAGTTAAGAATTAGTTGTAACTATTAGTTAAGAATTAGTTGAATTTATTAGTTATCTTCTATTTATTAGTTATCTTGTATTTATTAGTTATCTTGTATTCAAAAGTAATTTTATTAGTTTACATCGTTTTTGTTATAATTTAGTACACTTCAATCCCAATGTGCAGAAAGACCTAGAAATGACCGTTAAAAAAGCTTCAGTATAAGAGGTAAAATTATGTAAACATTAGCGCTGCCATAAATCAAATTAAAGTGTGGTGAATAGTAAAGCCTCGAACCTTCGAAAAACATTTCGAATGTTCTAGAAAACCAAATTGCTGTATAAATACTAGCGGCGACTAGCGTAATTAATTTCATTCTTAGTTCAGACTTTGTCAATAACGTATAACGCGGAAGAAATTATAGTTGGTAATAAATAAAAGCTATAAATTACGGTTTGTTAGAGTGACTTTGTACTAAATAAAGTTGTGTAAATTGTAAACAGTGTTTAAAGTGTTTGTGTTTTATTTACTTTATTAAAGTTGCAATAAAGAACTCGAAACGGTTTATTATAAAGGAAATATTGAAAGGCAGTAACGTAACAATATGAACAATTCACGTCTATGCATTCACGTATGTTAGAAAAAAGTGAAGAGTAAATAAGTGTTTATTATTTTCATTAAAACTTATGAAATTCATATAAAAACTGTTAGAATTTGTATATTCCTCTTGGTTTTAATCCTTTTGCAAAGTTCTCTCTCTTTTTATAAATGCCCACACATTTTCTATAATGTAAAGTTCGTGAATTGGGGTGGCCATTGAAGAGCAGTTTTTCCAACTCTATTTTAAAACTTTGTTAGTAAGCATGTTTTTTGGCATTAAGCATTACCATCAGGGCTGTGGAGTCGGAGTTGAGGAGTCGGAGTTGAGACCCACAAAAACTGGCGACTCCGACTCCGACTCGCAAATGCACCAATATGACACAATTTTTATTGTGCTTTATTGACGCACAATAATGAAATTGGACCAATAAAATATTCTGAAATCACACGATTGCCCTGTTTTAAACAAATTTCATTGCCGCTAGTTGGTACAAAGCGAAATGGTTACAACAATTGCCACATCACAGTCACACGGTTGTTCTTACTTGACAACTGCGAAAACAGCTGTTGTGGTAGCTTTTTAATTTGTTTGAAAATTCTTGTTGGTTTGTAAATTAAATAAAATTAAATATGTATCATATATGTATGTACTTAAACCATTTTTTGTTGAATATTTTTATTTAAATTTTTTAAGAAATTCCAAAAATTAAGTCTGTTCAACAATTTCGTATGTTAAGGTTCGCTCAGAAACTTAAATAAAAATATTCGCACTGAACAGCTAAATATGCTTGTGAACATACATACATATTTTGGTAATAGCAATAATTAAAAAAAACTTGAAATGCATAATAAATAAATAAATATTTATCTTCATTACCTACTAAAAGAAACACAAAAAAGTAAATTTGTTAAAAAAAGGCAAATATTGGTGCGTATTGTGTTGTTTGATTGCCGCACAAGAACACAATAAATATTGGTGAATTTTTATTGACGCGCGGTTGCATAGAAAACAGTCACACGATTGCCGCACCAGGGTTGCATTTGATTGGTAAAAGTAAGTACAATATTGTCCTTGATTGGTACATGAGCCAATTGGTTGTGCAGTCACACGATTGGGGTATTAAAAAGTATGAAAATTGGTGCATTGCGGCAATCGTGTGATCCCAGCTTAATGCATTAAAAAAGTTAGAGTGCTATATTCGGATGTTCCGAATCTTTGACACTCTCCACCAAAAGTTAGAATATATGAGAGCTATAAATTATTAAATAATATTTATAAAACGGACGTCAGTATAAAAATTGGCTCCAGTTGCCATATTCATAAAAATATTTACAATAATTTAGCTTAAAATGTTTTTTTAACACAAATTTCTAATCAAATTTTTTCATAAAACACATTTAAAATTTTAATAAATGGTTTATGAATACTGCTCGTATGTGCTATTACCAAATGACAGGCGATGGACTGAGCGCTTTTCATATAATTTTTACTACATAATCAATCGCCTGTCATTTGGAAACAGCACATTAATGTTTGCATACGCTAATTTCTTCTCAAAAACGGTAATTTTTAGAAGGCCGTACGGTAATGAAAAAATAAAAATTAACATCACTGAGTCTCATATACATTAAGTATCAAGATTATAGTAGGAGTCGGAGTCTGAGTCGGAGTCGCACTTAAAAAATTTCAGTGTTTGGAGTCGGAGTCGGAGTTAGTACTTTTTTCGGGCGACTCCACAGCCCTGATTACCATGCTGTAAAATGCAATTTTCATTGGGAAATATTCTCTGAGCTGAAGTAAAAGCATAATCATTTAAAACGACAAGGTAACCTGATTGGCTTAGAGTGTCTTTCATTGGTACCAGATCTCCAATTCCGTTGTATGACGGGATCCCAAAACATTACCGAGCCACCACCAAACGGTTTAAGGTGTTTTACAGCTCTATGCCTCGATTCTTTAGAAAGATGATGAAGTTTTCTTAAATGACCCTTCGTATTAAAAAAAGGACTCGTCTGCCCCTAATACATTATGCCGAAATTCTATTGGTTTATGAGCATAATCCACTGCAAAACTTGTTTAATTTTTTTTTAGATATTGAATCTCTTTTCTTATTTTTACTTTGCACTAAAAAGAATGTCACGGTTAATTTAAAGAAGACAAACCAAAACGTTTTCAAAAAAATAAATAAGTAACTGTAATTATGTCAAGTACTAAGTACAGATACATTTTCCACTTAGGCCCTAATTATGTAAAACGCAACGCAATGCCAAATATTATTGAATTATTAAACTGACCAGAGTTGTCAAAGTTTCATTTGTACCAACAATGAACGTTAAAGGACAATTGTTGTGCTTTCTTTTTTGGGGATAACAACATCTCACTATAGAATTAGTGGGGTATGCAAAGTAAAGGCATGCTACATTGGTCCAAGTGGTGATTACACAATTATTAGCATAATTTTGTACCCTGGGTCACTCTGGTTGTCAATTTTTACTTATTTATGGGATAAATAATTTAATAAGACTTTGTCTTCTTAATTTGTATGAAAACAATTTTTATATAAAAACCAACAAAAGAGACAACTTTTTTTTATTAATGAAGGTTATTTAAAAATCAATAATTAACGTAACAAGAGGCAAAGATAAACTAAATATACCGCATTAAACAATTATGCAGTACAAAAAATATCAATACTTAATGTTGACACAAATTTTTATTTTTCATTTAAATTTTCGTCTTGTATTTGCATGTAAAAATTAAAATTTCTAAAAATAAATCTACACACACACATCTTGCAGTCTTGCAAAAAAGAAATAAATTTCGTCTTTGCATATGCGACATATTTTTTTGCGAAAACACATTTGTTCGTAATGAGTATCGTTCTCTGCAATTATAAATAGAAAATGCTGATTATGAACACCCCAGATGTTAAAATTTAAATTCTTTTTATTATTCACACCAAATAAAATTATTACTTTCTAATAATTATTAGTATTGTGGTAATTTTGTTGAACTGTTTGTGGTTTTTAATCCAAATTTTGATATTTTAATTAGGCTTAAGTTCATCAAATTTAATTTTCATTAAATTATTTTTATGAAGAAAGGAATTTTACAACATGAAATTATTTAACATTTTTTTTTTTTTTTTTTTTTTTGATAATGTTTCATTCTTGACTGCCGCTGGCCTCGAACCCAGGCTTTTACGGACAGGTTACCCTTACATGTTTCAACTGCAACCACTCAATCTCTTCAGAAGGTTTTGCTGTTTAACACTCACAGCCATTGACAACCGCTGGCAGTCAATAGTCAAACATCAATCTTTAAACCAAATTGTATTTAACCCTTTGATAGATCGAAATTTGCTTTGAATATCTAATTTAATTGATTTAAGAAATTAATTTAAGAAATTATTTAAAATTATGCTTAATTTTTGGTCAAAGGTAGACTTATAATTTGATTGCTGGAAGTAAAATTTTATGTGTACATATTTTTCTAATAATTCTCTTTTTCGTTAGCGTTTGCACTTTTATTTTCTTCTAAAGCCAGTTAGCGTCATAGCTTATTTGGAAGATAGTTTTGATTAAATATAATAGTATAAGATTTATATAACAAAACTCTTCAAGACTTTTAAGAGGCTTTTGTATTGGAAATAAATCTTTTCTGAAAGGAAAATAAATAACCCAGCTATATATTTTTACTGCCGTATTCATAAAAAATTAAAGTGGATTTGAAATATATTTTCAGAAAAATTTTTATGAAAATTTTGCCTCAAAACACATTTCAAACTCATTTTATTTTTAATGAATACGGCAGTTAGTATTTAGAATTACACAGAAAAAATTCTCCAAAATTTTTCATCAATTAAAGCATTAATCAAAAATATAATCAGTATAATCAAGTGAATTAAACGTTTAATTAATACTATTAACTGGTTTAATTGATACTATTAATTTCTTTACTGGTGCAAATTTAATTAATTTTTTAATTGAAATCAATTTTTATTTTTTTCTGTGTATATTCTTTTTTAATTCTTCAGCACGATTTAAAAACCAGAATATGCAGTCAATTTAAGATCATAAAAGATACTTTTGTTGGAAGAAAATGGTATTCTACCCGCAACTCTTCTTGAGCAGTCATCTATGAACCGTTTTTTTTAATTCAAACTTTTTAATATTTAAAAAAATAGTGCCGAGCGAAATGGAGCCGTTTTTAAGCGTGCAATTGATTTATCAGTTTTTGAATACTCGAAAAAGATTCATTTATCTGACTGACTTTTGAAAAAACAATCGTCCAAATGCTATCTGGGAATAACGCTATGAAATTTTTTTATTGGAAGAATACAACACAAGTTTATTTATTCTACTATAAATAGGTCATTTATTGTACATATTAAATTCAATTAATTGTTTTATTGCAAATCAATTCTTATTTATAGATTTCTCTGAGTTCAGGTGCTAATTTCCGTTGTATTATAAACAATTACTAATACATTCTACATAGCTTTATCTAACTTTTACATCAGCTCTGAATTTGATTATTTGTTTTCAATGGCAAAATTAAAGAAAAACTTTTTTTGTATGTAAAACCTCAGTCAGTACTAGAGGGTACAATTAACTTCAAAACTATTGTTGTATAAATCTTATTTGAAAATAATTTATAGATCTTTTCAAGAACACACACGCCCACAAACACACATTGCTCTTGTTTAACAATAGTGTATTAACTCGAAATTTTTATTTTTTAACATTTTGGAAAAATTGACACGTAATAATATTCATATCCAGCCGATAAAAAGATTTTTTCAACTTCTTGGTAATGAAAGGGTTGGCTTAAAAATCTTTTTTCATATGCCTTTTATGTAAAATTAATAATTGTTTTGCTTTTATTCAATATTTTAAAATATTGAGTTAATACATTATTGTTGAACAAGTGCGGTATGTATTAGGAAGAAAAGAAGTAATAAAGAGATTTCTTTAATGTTTGTATGACTTAAATTTCAATTACTACAAGAAAAAAAGAATGAAAATATAGTCTATAAAATGTTCCTTTTGTTATTAGTTTGCACAACATCCCAACAATTTGTAAGCCTCCAGTCATTTTTATTAAAGTTTCTCCAAAGAGTTGCAAATAATAGAATATACGCACATATACAGTCACACAAAACATATAGAAAAAAAAGTAAAAGAGAAAGGATAGTCGGTCAAACCCGACTATATGAAACCCTATCCTAAAGTAATTAGAGATACATTTTCAAGAGTGGTACCCATGGGTAATCATAGACCATAGGCCAGAGCAAAAATGCCGTGTGAAAGTTCTTTGTGCCGAATTTTATTTTGATATCTTCAACTAAATGAGATTTTTTTGTCTCTAAGTGATTTTAAGAAGGGAGTTGATATAGGAAAAAGTCCGCAAATTTTCCGGTCGTATTTGTATGGACCAGTTCCAATAAAATTTGATAAGATGATTTAGATTGAAATAAAAAAAGTTTGGACAAAGAGTAATAAGATGGTTTAGTTGCACAAAGACTCTATTCCGGAAAAAAGCTTGTGTGGAGATTTTATAAAATAATGGACTGATTCTCACCATTTTCAATAGGCCGTGGCAATTACAACCTCCAAACAAGGTTTACATCGACAGCCAACCAGTCGGATTGACGGATATTGTTAGATCGATTAAAAAAGTAATTCTAAGTTGATAGGTTTACTAAATGGTAGGTCTAGGACCAATATATTAAGCAGCTACAATCATCAGCACAAACGCTTAATACGCTCTCCAATATAGTATAAAAATACAATATATAAATGAGTCTAACTACGCAATGTATGTGTTTTACATACATTCATGACATCATATAAATGTTTGCATTACATACTACATATTTTGTACTATTTTGTATATCAAACTAGACAACATTTCAACAATTACACATACAGATACACACATTATTGTAAGGAACTTTGTATGTAGTATGTTCTGGTTATAAATTACCATGTTACTAGAATAATACAATAGAAACGAAAAGAAAATAAGAACGGTTTGAACCAGACTGCGTTAAGAAACCCCTTAACAACGGACGGTATACGTGTCATATATTTGTATACACTAAATCCTTTTTGTACGGTTATTAATATCAACCGCATGTTCGTAAATAAAAAACAAGTTTTATTATGGTCATCTCTAACAAAACTATTTTTAAAAAAAATTTTAAACATATTACGTTTAATTTAACAATATTATTGTCACCGACATCCATACTACGATTAAATTAGTCCTCCATCAAGAGGCCACAACCATATTATGGTTGCCTCTAAACATGTTATGCTTAAATATGACAATAATTTGTTTTTAAATTAACAACAGTATTTTCCTCTTTTCCAAGACCAACATGTTATGGTTGAAAAACAACCATGCTATTATTAGTGTTTAATATATTTTAGTTAATATTAACCATAACATGTTCGGAGGCAACCATAATATGGTTGTGAGGTCTTGATGGATGACTAATTTAATCATAATATGGTTGTCGATGACAGAAATATGGTTAAATTAAACATAATATTTTTAAATTTTCTTTAAAAATAGTTTTGTTGGAGGTGACCATATTAAAACATGTTTTTTCACTGGGTGTGTTATAAACTAATTAAAAGCTTACTCCGAACTTCATTACTGCTGTTTTATGAAAAATAAATGCAATATTTGTTAGGAATATGTGAAGACACCCACAATTTCGAAATAATTGAGTATATCAAATTTTTATTTCTTCGGGTATTAAAAAATTTAAAATTTTAGGCTAAAATTAAGGATTCTGGATCGTTCTTAGATTTTGTAATACCTTAGGTACCCTCCCTTGGAAACTATTGGCGGCTCGCCTGATCTGACTGTAGACATCTAATCCAAAACCTTAGCTCATATACAAGCCCTTGATTGGCACCTGGGCCCTGTTTCTCAAAGCTACAAACTACAAATCTACAAGTAAAATAGATTAAAAAAAAAAACAGAAAATGTAAAACTTTTGCTTTTTTAACGTATTCAACTAGTTAATTTTAACTAGTAGTTTTGGAAACATGGTCCTGGAAGTTTTCTTAAATTGGACGAACCGTTTACAATACACAGAATTATTTCCTTTTTTTGCAAAATCTTCCACTGTGTAACGCCAAGTTATAATAATGGCCCTAAGTTTATTGATACAGAATATGGGTCTTTGATGATTATTTCCGTGTGTAAGAAACGCAACCACAAAATCAAAATTCCCCCTCTTTTTGGTAGTTTATATAAAAAGGAAGCAATTGTTGATAATTTAACGCCAATCGAGTAAAAATAATGAAATCAAAGCAAATTTTCAGTTCAATTTTTTTTTAAATAACCGAAGTTTTTCATGATTTTTAGAGTAATTCTAATAGTGGAACTCAAAGTATGATTATATACATCATCAACGAAATAGTTTTACAAACCTTTAAAACACGATCGTTATAAAAATTTGTCCGATTTCAATTTCACTCGAATTCGAAACATACGATAAACACATACTAAAGCCCGTTTTCGTAACTTACCGATAGCTAAAGGTAGGATTTGATCGACCGTGTAAAATGTGTTACATTATTACAATTTAACTTTAACCCATAAACCTTCCTTTAACTTATCGGTCACTTTAGGTCAAAGTTAATTTGAAATAATGGAGACTTTTTACATTGAAATAAAATAAGTAAAATTTTTTAGAAACAGATGTATTAATAACGCAGCAATTTGTTGCAAATAAAGATATTTTTTACTGCAACCGTTCTCCAGATGTATAGAAAACTATAATGTCTTTGTATGAAAGGTGCCCACTTCTCAAATTAAGCCCACTTTCTAGCAGATGGTGTGTACTGATAATCAAGTTCCCAGATATTAGGTTAATCATATAACTTTTGTATAGGGGTGACACTCCTAGTTGAAATTTTACAAATATTGATATTCTATGTTGAGCGCCTGCTATTTCGGAAATGCTGTGAGTTTCAGGGAAATCGGTTCAGTAGTTAATAAGTCTATAGGGAACACAGAAAAAATTTAAAATCGACTTTAATTAAACAATTCGTTCTGACAATTAAATATTTTACTAAATTTGCTTCTACAAAAGAATTGATCGTATTAACGGATTTGTATTTTCGAGACATGCCACACACATTAAGTCAATTTAAAAATTAATTGCATAAACTAAAAACACAACATATACACAAACATTTAAATTTATGTGTTTTAATTAAAAAAATTAATTGCAGCAAACAAAAAATTAATTGAAGAAATTAATGTAGATCAAACATTTTTTCTGTAAACAGACATACAAACAAACCCATTTTTAATCCTTTATATCGTTATGTTTGTAAAATTTTAAACTTCTACTTTAAAATATTACTAAGTTATTTGAAAGATTTAAAATGATAGCATAATTTTCTTAAACAAAATAACATATCGTTAACGTAAAAATTGGTAAACGTAAAAATGGGTATTCTCCAGGGACCGTAAATAACAGTTATCCGGAAAATTTTAACATAAAAACTCTTCATGTTAGCTCCAACGGAGACTTATAGTGTCATATACCAATAGATTCGAACTGACGAGCTCTTTCGGAATCTGTAGTGATCTTAAAAAAAAGAGTTTTATGTTTTCCTTCAAAAATAAAACTCATTTTAGGAGTTTTATTTTTTCCATCAAAAATAAAACTCATTTTAGGAGTTTTATTTTTTCGTCTAAAATAAAACTTATCTGAGGAGTTTTATTTTTTCCGTCTAAAATAAAACTCATTTCAGGAGTTTTATTTTTTCCGTCTAAAATAAAACTTATCTGTGGAGTTTTATTTTATCCGTCGAAAATAAAACTCATTTTAGGAGTTTTATTTTTTCCGTCTAAAATAAAACTTATCTGTGGAGTTTTATTTTATCCGTCTAAAGTAAAACTCATTTGAGGACTTTTATTTTTTCCGTATAAAGTAAAACTCATTTTATGAGTATTTTTGTGTCTTAAATAAAACTCATTTCGCTTTCATAAACCAAACGACACACCACGAAGAAAAACACTGCAAACAGCTGGCCTTGTGAGCCCACCCCCTTACTGCATCATAATTAAAACCATGGCAGAATAAATACAAGGAATAGTCATTATAAAATTTGTTCTCAATTTTAAAACCCATAATATTACAACAAGCGTATATGATAACTCTCCGCAGTTAACATACCTTGTACTTATTTCACTATGAGTAAAACATAACTAAATTCAAAAAAAGAAACAAAAGTTGCCAAATTAACGAAAATATAGCGGACCAATCTGCTGGTGTTTGATAATTGAAAATTTATTTGCTTGAAAATATTTTTAAATGCCAAAAACAAATTAATTAATTGAAAAAAATCAGATTTTTGCAATGAACTTAGTGCAAAATAAATTGTATTAATATGCAAAATTTTTTCTGACGGAAAAAATAAAACTCAAACGAGACGGAAAAAATAAAACTCCTGAAATGAGTTTTATTTTTTGACGGAAAAAATAAAACTCCTAAAATGATTTTTATTTTAGACGGAAAAAATAAAACTCCTAAAATGAGTTTTACTTCAGACGGAAAAAATAAAACTCCTAAAATGAGTTTTATTTTAGACGGAAAAAATAAAACTCCAAAAATAAGTTTTATTTTAGACAGAAAAAATAAAACTCCTAAATGAGTTTTATTTTTTGATGGCAAAATAAAACTCCATTTTTAAGAGTTTATTTGACCTTTTATTTTTACGTTGAAAAATAACTGTTAAAGGTTGAGTTTGTTTTTTAATTCTTAAAATAACTGTTAAAAAATAACTTTTTTGATATCACTTATAACCGTTACGGTCCCTGGTATTCTCTGTTATATTCTGTGGTTCACTGTTACTATGGTGAAAATGGAATTAGTGATCAAACTAAAAATTATGACAGAATAAAAACACCCTCCTCCGACAGTTAGAACATTTCAGAATTGCGCTTTATATGCGTAATATGGTGAATTTTTGTGATTACTAGTCATATAAAGCTATGACAGACCATAATTTGTTACAAGAGCATTATCTTAAGTGAACTAAAGTGTTTTTAGAGAATGGACCTTGGGCCTGTGGTAAATTATTGAGCAGTTTTCACGAAATTTTACAGAGTCATTTCTAGTCATATAAAACTATTACGGACCAAATTTATTAACAATGGCATTATTTCTTACGGTTTAAGGCGTTCTTAAGTTTTTTTCGAGAATGGGCTTTATATGGAGCCTAAGGTAAATTAGTGACCGATCTTCACGAAATTTACCAGTGTTTTAATGTAAATACCAACATAATAAAATGGCTTATGGACACAAAGACCCTATTTAAGATGTTATAAACATCAGCACAGGTAAACAAATTGGGGTTAATAAGTTAATTGAATTTCTGTAGCTTTTTTTAATAAGACAAATTGTTAAGAGAAACTTTCTTTGATTTAATTTTGTCGTTGTTAAAAGTATTTTGTTAGAAAAATAAGAATTCGCTATATGCAGTTCTAATTAAGTCTAATATTTTAAAATTGAATTGCATGTCAAAATTAGCAAAAAAAAAAAATTTGCTATGACATACACTGTCAGTTTTCCTTTAAATAATAAATGCATATTTTATTAATTTTTAAAGCATATTTTGAATTTCTGGAAGCATATTATATGCGCATATTTTCCATTAATAAACCAATTTTTAGGCCGATGACGAAGCCGTAGCCGAAGTTCGGCCAAACCGAAGCCGAACTTTACTTATCCAAAGTCACAAAAAAATTTTTAAATTTTTCTTTACCAAAAAGTAAACAAAATAGCACAATATTTTTACAGCGAGTAGATATAAATATTACGTATCGATATTTTCCAAAAAGGAAAAAATATAAATTTTGCGTTAATACCCTTTGGTCCAGTTTTTTATGAACAAGTAATTAATTGTCTTGATCATAAATAGAGTATTAATTAAAATTTTTTTTACTCTGAAAAAAATCGACACGTAATACTCATATCCCCACGCTTTCAACTTTTTGGTAATAAAACGGTTGGCTTAAAAGTTTTTTACATATGAATTATATTTAATTAAAATTAGTTTGCTTCTTCTCGAAATTTTTAAAATGTTGAGTTAAAATCCTCTTTATGACCAAGTGCAATATTTATTAGTAGTTTAAATTCATACCTGAGCTACCTTAATAAGAGCGGCAAGCATCTTTTATGTCAAAACTTCTAAATTTTATACAGCTTCATATAAAAAAATCTAATTCAACACCACTGGGCTTGAAAATCTTATTGGACTGATCGCTAGATCGGTTTGTTTATTCAAATTGTATTGGCAATAGAATTCTCATGTTTAAAAAAAACTCAACTTTTTATTTTGGGTAGCTCAGTAAGTTTTATGCTGTAATGAGAGAACATTAATTTTTCTGCATTGATACCATATTGTTACTTAACTGATTGGAATAAAACTGGCCGACTGCACTAAAGAGTTATTAGATATTTTATTGCTACTGCCTTTCAGTTATTAAATGGACTAGTTTTCCAATACTCAATATATATTAATGCTTCATGGACTTAAGAGCTATTTGACAAAAATACGTAATTCCTTTTGAAAAATATTTTTATTATTTTGTTCCACTTTAATGTGAAGAAATAAATAGTGCTCTTCCCATATAGAAGCTTTAATTTGTTTCCCTCTTTTTTTTCTTTCCGATATTGCTTGCTTGTTTACATGTTTTAGAAACAATAACATTTTCCACAGCCGAAAACATGTTTTAGTAAATTATTTTTGCATGGCTTGCATGATATTAAAAAGTTCGGACTTCGGCAAAATTCGGTCAAACTAATGCCGAACACCGATTACTAACCGATAAGCCATTTTTGGCCGATACCGGAGCCGATTTAAGGATAAAATATAGCCCAGCATTTTGGGATTCTTCCCTGCACTTTATCTAATAATATTATAATATAATAATATTATAATATTAATAAGGAATAAGCACTGCACATCGAACAGTCTAATTTAAACTAAAACACCTGTAAAAGTGGAAAGAATGTTATTTCTGTATATTAAAGTTTATCCGTTTTATTGCTTTTTATGAATTTTGGCATCGATTTGTTAGTGCATATTTTACCGTTCGCAGCTTTTTTTGGATAAGTTAGTTAAAAGAGCCTTTTTGAAGCATTTTTTTAAAGTTTATAGCGCATATTTTGCCTTCTTGAGGCATATTTTGGTACATGTTAAATTTTATTTAGATGCCTACAACAGCTTTCGCAGCAAATAAAATAAATAATTTTTTTTGCGAAATTTTTGCTTTATTGTTTTAAACATCTATCTGTTTACCCAACGTGTTGCCTAAATTCGACATCTAAACTTAATTTTTAATCGAAAGTTGTAAGACAAAGCAGGTTGTCATTAAAGATAAATGTTATTTTAAACTTTAAAATTTTATATAAGTACCTTTAAGCAAAAATTAGGGAAAAATCAATTATATACGTTTTCGGCGTTGTGTGCAATACATAGAAATCTGGACTAATCTTTTAGTATACCGATCGACTTAGAATCGCTTTTAAAAATGATCTTATGCTGTCCATCCGTGCGTCTGGTTGTCTGTCCATGTTAACCTCCTGCGCAAAGTACAAGTTGCAATCTTGTAGATAATTTGATGAAATTTCGTAAATTTATTTATTTATTTACTTATTTATTTATCATATTGTTATCCCGTACAACAAGACATTAAGTCTTATAATTATAGTACAGGATTAGAAAAGGTTAATGATAATTTGCAAAACTATATTTAACAAAATTTTAACAAAAATTTTAAATTACATACATACATAATTGATTATTACATAAAAATGAATATATAAATAGTAGAAATAGCAAAAATGAAAAAACACAATTATATATATTTGTATATGTATGTATATTTATTAATGAAACAAGTTATATAAAGCCCTTTTAAAATGCATTGGATTACTAGTAAATTGAATACTTGGGGGTAATAAGTTCCAAAGACGAATTGAGTGGGTATAAAATTGCCACGATGACTGTAAAGTTCGGTATCTGACATGCATCAAATCATAAGATCTTTGTGAACGGGTAAACGAGAGTCTCCTATAGAGATACATAGGTATACGTTTATTAATAATTTTGTGCAACAGAGTCAATGTTCTTATTTTCAATAAGTTAATAAAAGTTACTCCATATAAGTCACTTGCATATGGTGTGATATGATCAAATCTCCTTAAACCATACACATATCTAATCACTGCATTAGTACAATTAAAATGTAAGTAAATACATTTTAATTGTACTAACGATGGAGGGTATGTAAACGGTGAGAGTCGGTCTATACAGCCATTTCACAGAAAAAGTTTATTTTTACCTTTTTTTGGCCATTCAGATACAGAAAACTTCCATTCCGTTCATTAAAACAAAAATGGTTTCATTCCGAAAAATGTTTTCGTCATTTTTTGAAGCATTAAAACACGGAACGAATTCCGTTTCCGAACGGAATTGTACTCTGTGACATGGCTGATAATTTCATATATTCCCCATAAAAACTTCTTTCCAAATTAGACTCTTTGTGTCCGAAAACCATCTTATCATTATGTTGGTATTTAGAATTAATTCGCCCCAAACTGCACACATTTTCCCAAAGTTCCCATCTATAAATAGCTTTTACTTCCTTTTAAATGTTTACATTAATAAACAATTTAGTCACCGTCTCTAAAATCCCTTTAAGACAAAAAATCTCAAATGATGTTAATATCTAGATAATATTCGGCACAAATAACCCTCATATGAATTTTAAACTTTTAACATAACTTTGTTTTTGTGCGCCGATGACTGCCCATCGTTTTCAAACAGGGTTAAATCTCGAAAATTCATCTGTAAGTACTGTATTACCGGTTATAGTTTTAGGATTTTTTTTCTCCAAATTACCAATTTTGGAGTTTTTTGGGGCATATTTTCAACAATTTTCAGGGCATAGTTCCAAGTTTTTAATGCATATTAAATGCGAATAATGCGTTTTTTAGAGCATGTTTCTGGTTTTCCTGGTCATAACTGTACATTAGAAATCTAAATTATAAGCCCACAGCAGTCATATATATTTCTCGTATTTTTTCAAGACATTATGACTTTTATGGATTTTAAGCCTTGTGAATCACCCAAATGTTTAAACAAATTTTGTTTTGTTTCAAACAAAAAAAGTCCTAAAATTACAGGACTTTTTATGCTGTGTTTATTGTTTTTTCATAACTACACAGAAGAAATCTGAGCCAAATGGTCAAAACTCTTTAGTGGAGCCGTTGATAATATAAAGGCCGCCACCATTGAAGTCAATTAATGTAAGCAATTGGGGATTTACAAGGTAGTCATAAATTTGTAAGGTCATATGTCTTAAAATAATTGCAAGAAATATATATGACTGCTGTGGCCACCCGCTTACAATTTTGATTTCTATTGTACAGTTATGACGATTAAATGAACACAGCATCACAATTTTTATTTTGTTTAAAACACAACAATATTTTTTTTTAACAATTGTAAAATATTATTTAGGACATTATGACGATACGTCTTAATAGCACACCTTTTGAATCCCCCAAATATGTATGTAAGTATGCTTTAAATTGACCACAAGTTTGTATCTCGACATTTAAGGTAAATTTCACCAACTATCAGTTATAACTGTCAAAAACATATTGTTAACTGGAAGTTAAAGTAATATTTAGTTTTAACGTTACACATATCACAAAAAAAAAATATCAATAAATACAACTTATTTCTTTATTACTCAAACATTTTAAATGTTACAAACGTTTTTTGCTTCTCCTGTAAACTTAAGAAATGTGATGTTACGTTATTTTGCATTTTATGTAACGCAATAAAGACAGAGATAGATACACAAAAAATTTAAAAAATCGTAAGGAAATATTATGCGATTTGAATATACATACATATTTAATTAAAAGTCATCGTAATTGCCTAAGAAATTGTGCGTGATTTTGAAACTTAAATCATGCACGCCAGTTTATAATTGAAATCACGCTTAGTGAATACATAAAGTAATAACGACTGGTTAATGGGTGACGCAAAAACTAACGTTGCGTTCACACCTCTACATTAAAGCTGTAAATGGAATTGTTTGGTTTTATGTCACAGGTTAACAAAGGTCTAGGTGTGAAAAAATTTTTTAGTTTAAGTACGAATAATGTATTGTCTTTTCTAACGAAACTTTTTATAATGTAGTGAATGTTATGAGGTTATGAAAATCTTTTTTTTTTCCTTTTGTACATTTAGGTTGTGTTCGGTTCAGTTTAGTTCAGTTTGAAATTTTTATTTTTGCTATTTTGTTTTTTTTTTTTTTTTGTTTTGGTAGCATCATTAAGTTTTATTGATGTCATATATTATGCCGACATGGTAAATAACTGCTATTAATGCATTTTATGCGTTTTCTTCTTTACGCATACATGATTTTAATGTTTTCACAACATTAATTCATGTCGGCCTTCCGCAATAGTTGATATCATTCCATATTTTCCCCCTTTAAAGTGTACATGATATGTGTATGGGTGTTTATAACCTTACATTAGGGCGGTAGTATTTTAACAGTTTCTGTTTTACAAATAACACTTGTTTCTTCTTAAAGCAAAATATTTGGTTGTGTCCCTAATACACATTACGCATACATGCATGTTTGGACTAGAAACACATTTTTTAAAGTTTTTGTGTGTGTGGCCCCAACTGCGATATTGTCAAACATATACATACATAACAAACATTAGATGTGATAAGAAATAGCACGTTAATGTATTTGTGAATTTGAAATTAGCAGGATGGGCACTTCTAACAATTTAGATAAGACAGAGAGCGACTTGTCGACTGTTATGTGGCTGTCGTGTCTACGACAAATGACTAAAGACAATAAAAAAAATAAGACAAAAACGTGCCTAATAAATATTCAATTCAATTATACGCAATTTGTTACATTGCTGTGATTAATAAAACACCATTGTATAAAACGAAAGAAAAACACAGGCATAAAAAATATATATGTATTTACATACAAGCTCAAACACCAACATATGTTTATATGTGGGTATGTATGTAAATCTCCCCTAACAATCAGTGTTGCCAGTGAAATTTCGAGAAAGATACATTTTAGTTTCCAAAAAGATACACTTTTTCCAAAGAAGATACGTTTTGAAAAAAATTTGAAAATTCATTTTTAACATTTAACATTAATTAACATAACATTTTTATTTCATACTAGCGGGCCCGTTGCCTGCTTCGCACGACAACACAAAATAAGAAAAGAAACACACTTGTTTTTAATAAAGTTGGTTTTCCTGCGGCAAAAACACACTCACTTCACATACGCACCGCACACACATGCGTTATCGGATTTCAACCAAACTTCATATAAACCATATATGGGCCACTGCCTACGTAGTGTATTTGGTTGAAATCGCACGACGCGCTTATGAGTAGTTCGGCGACGTACATATACGGACTTATTTTTATATATATAGATTTAAATCAATATTGTAAAGAAAATGATTTCGTATAAATTCATTTTTATATTTATTTAACCTTCATAAGGTCTTCAAATTTGCTGACGTTAACGGTCTTCGGGCCAAATTTGACCCAAATAGAAAATTTTATATAAAAACTCACTTTTTTCAATTAAGTGTGTTTTAAAAGTTGATATTTTATTTTTAGATTTATTTAGTATAATGAAGCTGTATTTATTGTTAACATTTATTGCGAATACAACAGTACATTTAACATAAAGTGGTTGTACCTGTTTTGTGACATAATTGGCAACGACCTATTTTTAACTGGTAAACATTTTTTTCCTAGGTTTTTGTTGAAGATGACGGGTGCTGTTTCTGCTGAGCTACTACATGTACGTATTTGCAATGTTTCTTGAAAATTAGTCTTTGGAAAATGTTTTTAGCTGCTTGATATAGGGCGCGGCAAGTTGCAAACCTAAATTTTCTAAGAAATGTCGAAGTTTGGCAAAACAGTTTTTTTTCTAGCCATGTTTAGCTGACGTTAATAATAGCCTTTAGTTGCCAAAATCTCTGGTGACAATTCAATCTTGTTTTTTTTTTAGTTTTTTTTTTAAATTTTTTTTTTTTTTTTTTTTTTTTTTTTAATTTCCTAAGCTAATCCCGCGAAGCTCTATACTTGTCTGCAGGAAAGAAACCAGAGTCTCTGGCGGGAATCGAACCCGCAACCTCGGCGCTGATAGACTAGCTCGCTACCAGCTAGCCTACCGAGTCACTCATATAGTTCCTACTAAAGTAATTTGATTTTCTAGCAATTTTTGTCCCAATTAGAACGATGTAAAACAATTGCCTACAGTCATACTGTGACATTTCAAACCAACTGTCAAATCAAAAACTACATGCATACATTTGTTTATTTCAGGCAAAGCTCCTATTTATTGGCTTGTATCTCCCAGACATAGCTAATCAACCCATATATTTTATAGCTCACAAATTGGCGCAAACTTGGCGTTCACTGCGAGTATCCTTGCTGTTAAATCTTAGTACTCCCGAAAGATTTTTGAATCTGTTCAACGGCATGATTGCTCTAAAGATTTAAAAGATACGAAAACATGATACCTGAAGTAGTCAAAAGATACGAAAAATGTATTTTTCGTATCCTAACGGCAACACTGCTTACAATAAATGTATCTGGATACAAGTACAAGAATATGATGATTTAGATCTTAAAATGAAAAGAATGTAAAACGTAAAATTGGTTTTGGTATGATACTTAAGTCTACAAAATATACACAGTTACATACATACCTGCAAACGTAAGTACGTTTGAATATTTATAAAGAATTCATTACATTTGTATGGTTGTTAATAATTGACTTCTGTAGACAAAACTTTTGCACCAACACCAAGATTTATTAGTACGTATGTGTGCTACATATTCAACACTGCAAGAGTTTTAAAGTAGATTTATGGATTCAGTTTAAGTTAGATAAGTAACACATATGCCTGTAGCATAAGTTAATGGCTTTTATGAAAATAGTGACTCTTCGAATATAAAATTTAAAGATAATGCTTTTATATCTCCTAATAATCTATAAACTAAACAATGTTATTAATTGCTCTATTTTAAATAATACCTGTTATACTTACTTAGCTTTAAATCTCATAATAAGTATTTGATTTTCGTAAATAAAACATAGATAACATAATTAATAAAACTTTTAATAGAAAATATTGTACTCACAAACTAGCATTGGCCAGAAAAGTATCTAACTTAAGTGAATTTTATTTACACTTAAGAAAACGTATTAAAACTTTTCGAACAAAACTTTTACAATATTACTTATGTTTTTGAGAAAGCCAAAAGGCAAATGACAAAAAAGTTTTTAAAAAAATTCTTTAATTAAGCGAAAAATCATTGAATGTAAATAAACAGAATTTGTCTACATAAAAGTTAAAAAAATGGAACAACTGAGCCCAAAAGAAGAGTCTGCTTTAATAACTATTTTGATATATAAGTTTGTCATTCCGTTTGAGTTTCCACCAGTGTTCGAAAATAAACACTAAATATCGTTCTCTAGTGTTCGGTTCGGTAGATTTGTGGAAAACACAAACGCTAATAGTGTTTAACATTAAATAATGTTCGGTTCCTCCTTGAAAATAGTTGCGAACGGTATAAAGGGTTGTGTATGTCTACACAAACACTAAACAAATAGATATCGCTCCTGGGTGTGTGAGCCGAACGCTAAATAATGTACTGTTTATTTTCGAGCACTGGTTTCTACAATATTGATCTAACACCCAATTTTCACGATGATTTGAAAGCCATGTCTTTTTTGTATTTCTATTTTAAAGAAACTTCCAAAAACTTGTTAAATTTTCGCCTTGTTTCTTTAAATTTCTCTAATTTCTTTAGTTCGTTTTTCGTATAAAAATATTTAAAATTTCGTTGTCCCACATAAATTTGATTTGTATTGAATTTTTTTTTCCATATTTTAATAAGCACTTGTCACTTTGAAATCAGAATAAGACATTAATTAAAAAACGCAAATAAATGCAAATAGGAATGTCAAATAAGAAACACAGAAAATACGATTCATGTCTTTTTTCTACCCTGCTTTCTTCTCTATCCCGCTCGTTAACAAACGAAAAAGGCATGTTTAAAAATAAGGTTATTTTGTATTTGTTAGTTATTTAATTTGTTTAAATGGTTGGTTGGAGAGCTTAAGAATACAACAAAAATCGACAAGTGCAATAAACACAAAAGAGGACAAAGACAATACAAATGCAAACTACACCATTGCAATACTTTAGTAATAATAACAGCTGTAATCAAAAAAGGACAAATTTTCTGTGATAATTTTTAAATTTACATATTTTATTTATTTTAAGTGATATGATTTTTAAATGATGTAAACTGACGAAATAGATTATTGTAAGTTAATTTGTCAAAAATGAAGATTATAATTGACTATTTTTTACTTTGAATATCAACGAAACGTCGGATGTTATTGAGAATGAAATAAATAATCTTTTACTTACATTAATTTATTGACATTGAAAGCCTGCATATTGGAAATTATATAAACTATTTGGAGCAATCAAAAAATGGTTATTGTACAATTATGGTTATTGTATTAGTTCTGCATATTTCAAGTGTACAAATCACTGTACAGAATTTTCTTGTACAAATGTAATGTTAAAATTTTTATGCATAATTGTAATTCAACCCTGTAGTTTACTCGAAAGATCTTCAAATATATTGGACAAATTTTTACGCCTTAAAGTATACCTCAGTTTTATGATAATAGCTCTATTTAAATTCAGCCATAGAGTTAAGGCACAATGTTAATGTAAATAAGTATAGATGCATTAGTTTAATTAATAGACGTTAGGGGTCGAACATTCTAGAGCCATCTAGACGTTTGGGCTAGAGTTTAAATAGATTCGAAAAAGATGGTATTAAGTCAGTATCAATTCAGACTTTGTCAAGTTGATATCGCATCACGTGGAGAAAACTATTAAGTCAGTATTAGTGCAAACGTTAAAGTGTGTACATCACAAAAGTCAGCTGTGAATAAAAGCTTAAAATTACGGTTGTTAAAGTGGCTAAGTTCTAAATAAAATTTGTGAACTAAATAAAAGTGTTGTGTTAATTTTGCAAGAAAAGAACTCAAGAGGCTTATTTATAAGGAAATAAACCAAAAACGTTATAGAAAAGGCAGTAATGTCACAATATGTTTGTATTTCTGTCACATCTGCTTCGTTAAATTTTGCTATTCAAATTCAGCCAGATTCTTATGGACCAATGTCTGAGAAATCAACAAAAAAACCACGATTACCTCTCATTTTTGTCATAAAATGCGCTGTTGTTGTTTTTTACACAACAAATATGTACGTGATTTTCCGATTAAATAGAGAAATGTGTTTTAAACGAAAATATGTACTTAACAAATCGTTACCTTAAATGCAAACGGCCCTACCTAGCATTTTACAAGAGAAGCAAAAATTGAAATCATAAATTTTAAAGTTGCCTTTAAATGTTTATAATTTATTTTTCTTCAAAAAATAAATTGTTTGACAGTAAAACCAAGCAGGAGTTTTGACAGTGTTGGGCATTATGCAAACGGCTTGTCTTTTAGCGTTTATCATATAAACGCTTTTGGTTTTTGTTAATCAATTCGGCATTTTTGGTCGAAAGATTTGAAAATATTTTGTGGACATTTGTGTTGATGCAATACAACAGAATCATTGAAAACATTTATTTAATTTTTGTTAGTTAGGGCTGTTTGCGTTTTAGATAACGATATTTTTTATTTAATGTGTGTTTGTGGGTCTGTGGCCTAAGATACTGTATTACGCTATGTGAAGGGTAGTAAAGATTTGGACGTATATAGAACTTTTACAGGTTTTTATATCAATTTTTTGACTAAAATTCGTTTAAAGTTATGAAAACTTAACTTTTTTTTTGATAAGAAACCAATAATAAACTTTTATTTCTGCCAAAAAACAAATAAAACAAAAAAAAAAAAAATTATATGATATTCAATTCAGTCAAGCTTTGCTATTGTCCAAGTATATAAAGCAGTAAATCTGTAATTTCTTCTATCTAATTAAATTTTTCTTCATTTATTATGCCGTTTTTATACCCACACCACAATAGTGGAGAGGGTATTATGCATTTGTGTTGATGTGTGTAACGCCTTAAAATATTGGTCCTGGACCCACCTTAATGTATACCGATCGACTCAGAATCACTTTCTGAGTCGAACTAACGATGTCCGTCCGGCTGGCTGGCAGGCTGGCTGGCTGTCCATGTAACCTTGTGCGCAAAGTACAAGTCACAATTTTGGAAATAATTTAATAAAATTTGGGACATAGGTTCTTATTGGCACAAGGACCAAGCCTATTGAAAATCGTAGGACCACGAGGGAAGCTAATTAATGAAATTTAAAACATAGATAGAACCATATCTATATGGACACAAAGGTATGCATTTTTTTTAAAAAATAGGACCACAAGGGGAGATAGGGGCAATTTTTGCCTTTCAAACCGATTTTAATGAAATTTAAAACATAGATGGTCCACATCTAAATGGACACATAAGCTATACAGTTTTTCAAAAATAGAATCACAAGGGGAGGTAGGGGGCAATTTTTGCCTCTCACTAACTTACAAACCGATTTTAATAAAGTTTAAAAACATAGAGAAATCCATATTTATATGGACACATAAGCATGATGTGTTTTTCAATATTGTGGTGCAGGGTGTCATATGGTCGGGCTTGGCCGACTATACTTTCTCACTTATTAACGTTAAAAAAGTATTGGGTAATTTTTGCTCCCAAGTATGCAAAGGGTTAATTTCGATTTTTTTTTTCTTTTTAAATATTTATAACCAATTACAGAAAATAGTTAAGTCCACTTTCATCAAAATATGAATATACCCCACGATATTTCGTTATCAATTTCCTAATTGGTTCGAGATTGACAAAATTTTCAGGATATAGTTCTAGTAGCCAGGCTCTTAAAAAACTGCAGTCAAAGTGGAAAAACGGCTATTTCTTTCACTTCTTAGTAAGTCGTTGGCCAAAAAAAAACTGTTGCTTTTACTTCTGATTTATTAAATGTAAACAGTCACTGTCAAACCAACTCAAAAAGTGAAAAGTTGTACACAAATTTTCGTTTTTTGTTCGACAGTTTTTGGTTTCGACTGCAGTTTTTTAATCAGATCGTTGACCTACCCAAGTGTAGGGGGTAATATTTATTAAAAGACTAGTTATTAAACATATTTAATTGTATCTCTATTTTGATTAAGTTATCATATAAAATAAAACTTTTAGAACATTTAAAAAATTTGACAAAAACTAAGAAAAAAGTAACTTTTTCGCCTTGTATTCAATATTCAAATTTTTAATATACAAAGGAACCATGGGCATACAACACTGAACATCTCTTATATACATAGATACTTACATACATACATACATATGTATATGTATATTGTTTCCGTTTTCTTTTTTGCTCTGTTCTTTCACCGAACACCAAAACTGTTCTGAAAGGGGATGGGGGGTTTTTTAAATGTTATCTTTTTGTGTTTACAATAACATGAAAATCACTTGTACTAACAGATTGGTATCGAGACATGTTAATTTACTCTTTTATCATTACTTTTAACAACAAACAAATGTACGTATGTATGTGAGGAGTTCTACGTAATCATGCATATTTATATAATCATACCGACATATAGACGTAAATTTTATATCTGTTTGGTATTGTTTTACCAAACAAAACATGTTTTTTATATATAAAACATGAACATAAATGTCTTTCTGAGTGTGTACATGTTGGTTTAAGTTTATGTTTGCATTCCTCGCAAGCATTTTCTTTTGCTGCCGTTGAAAAATATATCGTCGTTTTATTAAAATTACCGCAAATCCAAGTTTCTAACTGTCTGTGCTTTTCATTAGGGATATAACGAATACCGATACCAATGTATCGGCGATACTTACGGTGACCATATTTTTCAAACGAAAAAAAGGACATTTCGAAATGTAGTAAAAGTCAGGAAGTAATAATTTAATTCAAAGAATATGATACTAGCAAATAGAACTATTATTAATACATATACTTATTATGTTGTATATGAAAAAATCAATAAAATTACCTAGAAATTCATTTCAAGAAAAAAATTATGTAAAAGTCTTTAAAACAAAAAAATTTTATAGTTAAAAATAATTGATATACTTTTGTAGAAGTAATTTTTTTTAATATGACTGTTTTTAAATAAAACTAATTTTAATTCCGCACAGTCCATTTGAAATTTGCAATTTGTCAATATAAGTGATTCTTAAGTAATCACAATCCAGCACATGGATCATCAAAATATTTTTTGCAATATCATAGGGCTCCTTTGTTGAGAGAGAAAATATTCTTTCAATGAAACGAACCATTTTAGAATTCGATCTAACGCTGGCATTAGTATAAGCCAGTGTGTTTTGCTGTATTAATGTTGAAATTTTGGGGTTTTGGGAAAATAAAATTTATTGTTTTTGAGTTTAAAGAAGAAGTCATAATATAACAAAAGGACAATTCACTAAGAAAAGGACAATCTACTGTCCTTTATTTTGAAAAAATTTTAAAGAACATCGTATCAAAAAAAGGACTGTCCTCTTAGCGATACTTCGAGTTTGCTGATATCTCGGTATCGGCGATATTTAATTGGCGATACGTGTTTGTTCATTTTAAGATTTTGCTGCTAATTTTTAATGATTTTTGCTGAACTAAAAATCATTTCGCTACAAATTTTTGGTTACTTCGAAGAGACCACAAAACCTATAAGCAAAGCCACTGCTGCGATTTTTGACGCTATTTCGCTCGTTAACAGTCTTCGAAAAGTATAAGAAAATACAATAAATGAAACAACTGAGATGCAGAATAGTTCAGAATCCCAAAAATTGGCGACTTACGTAGCATTAGCTCTGAATGAAAGATTGCAGTGCTTAGAAAATTATGAAATCTTTTGTTAATTAACAATTCATTTTTAAACAAAAATTTCATTAATTTTAAATATTAAGTGTAATTAATATTAAGTAGTAAGGGACTACACTATTTTTTTGTTAATAAAATGAATGTACTTCAAGTTGTGCAAATAAAATGTCGACGAAAGTGGACAAAAAGCATAATAATGAAATGTATTCAGGGTTTCAAGACAAAGTCTTAACAGAAAGAATACGAAAAAACTGAAGAAAGCAAGCAACATGTAATATAAAATTGAAAAATGATAATTACAGCAAATTTTCGAACCACCAGTACCACTGCTTAAAGATTGATGTTTGACTATTGACTGGCAGGCACTGCAGTGGTGCAGAGGTTAGAACTCAAAGAATTCTGATGAAAGAATGTGGTGATTCTTGAAACATGTAAACTCAACCCAGGTTCGAGCCCCAGCTCAGCCAAGTAAATTATCAATGAATTTTAATAAATTTTCATGTTGTAAAATTCCTTCCTTTAGTAAAAAGAATTTAATAAAAATTAAATTTGATGAACTCAAGCCTAACTAAAAAAAAAAAACACAATTCTTCTTAAAATGAATTAATTTTTGTTAATTTTACCATGAACTCAAATATAAATCAATTCAAGGCAGTTTGAAATATTTAATAATCTCTTACACTGTAATTTTGTTTAATAAAGAAATTATTTTACTTGAGTTTTGTTAATTTTATCTTGAATTTGAATTTAATATTCGTTTCGAAATCAATATTGCTGATTTTTTTTAGTATCAGTATCGCATCGACAAAAAGGCGTATCGTTTCATCCCTACTCTAAATATATGTCAGGAGGGCGATGGTAAAAGTGTCGCCTTTAGGACTCGAAGAAATTGTAACCAGACAACACTTCCGAAGGTTTCAAATCAGAATGTCACTGAAGTGACTAAAATGATTAGATTAGAATAGTCGAAAATTCGTTTTCTAGATTAAAAATTTTTACCCTCACAATTTATTAAACCACAACAATAAGACTGTACTTCAAATCCTTTTATTTAATTTGAGTACAGTACTCTGCAAGGCGTACTGAATAATAGGTGGCGGCATTCCTACAACAATAGAAAACCAACCCGACTGTCGAGGAAGTGTTATGTTTTTCAGGCTTATCCTGTGTGTATGTCAATATTACCTAGTATTTCCCAAACGGCCAGATGGATTGCAACATTGCAATATCGTTATATAGTTATTATATTAAACCCAAGCAGTTTAAAATTTATAATTTTTCTTAACTATTTTTACCTACTAATTTAAAATAAAAAAATAATCAATCTTAGAAATTAAATGTAAACAAACAACTTTGGTCAATTAGGGCTTAAGTAAAAAAAGCAGCGGTGTCTTCGCCACCACTTTATAAATAGTGAATTCGCCTTGGTTCTCTGAGCTTGATATTTTGCTGATGGTACCAGTTTGTGGTTTTGTGTATGGTGCAATTAGCTCAGTTGAGAAAAGTTGTCAAAGGCTAAAAATGTGGTTATTACACGGAAAGAAATTGTTTTTTTTCTCAGGTTAACAATTTCGTTTCCTTAAACAAGAAAATCCAAAATCTAAAAATAGTTTTTTGATTTTAATTAAATTTGTTTGTGTTTAGTAAATTTTTTTAAAATAAAGAAACATTTTGCTGTCACCAAGTCACACATATACATTAGACCGACTCACCTTGTATGGAGCCAGTGTTGCCAAAACTTGGTGACGAAAAATGGCTAAAAAATGGCTAAAAATGGGCTAAAGAATGGCTAAACTTTTTTTTAAGTAAAACCACATTAAAATTCAATAACAAAACAGAAATACTTCATTTAAAGTTGTTTCGATTAAATTGCAAGTTAAGATCAATTCACACCTATTAAATATTTGACGTCCTACACGTGACCACTAGTTTTCTTAAAGAATTGTTTGCTTTTGCAAAACGTTTGGCTAATGCAAACATTATTTAACAGTTTCTAAATTACATTATACAATGATCATTTTAAAATTAAAGTTTTGTAAATAAATAGAAATTGTTAAAAATAAAGCTTAAGTTTGATCAATTTACTGGCAACGCTTTCTTTGGATTTTATTGTCAAATATTTGTTAGGTCTGAACATACCTTAAGTATCAATATTTTAAGGTGTTTCAAACATCAGCACAAACGCATAGTACCCTCTCCACCGTTGTGGTGTTGGTAAAAATATTTTATTGTTACAGTAAAATTCTTTACCTTAATAAAAAAATCGAATTAACGGTTGCTAAATGTAACCTATTTCTCAAATTACTTTTAACGATGTTTACTTGGCAAAATACCCTCTCTACTTCAGCATTAGACCATGGAAGTGAGAGCAACTTTATAGTCAATTCTGAAATTTCCAAAAAAAATTTTGTTGCTGCCTGCATCTCTTTACTGAAATACTTGCAACCAGAAAGAAACACCAATGTTTGTGGTGATCCATTTTATAAATTTAGTATTGGAATACTGTTCCTTTATTTTGAAAGATGTTTCATCATCATCGTTTATAGCGATTTTCAACATTTGTAAAAGTTGTGATTTAAATTAAAGGCGTTTTAATTGTTAAAAATGTTTGTTTTACTTGTATAAATTTTTATAATAAAATAAAAATGGCTAATGGCTAAACAGGGTGAAGCCGAAAAAAGTATTTTTGTTACCTCTCTGAAAATTAAGCTTATTATGTTTTATGATGATTCCAAAATATTTTGGTTCTATCGTTGACCATCTGTGAGCTGGACCATTTTTGAAAAAGGCATTTTTTTAGTTTTTCGATTTTTTTTTGTACTTTGCTCAAAGGCGGCATAAATCATCGAAAAGGGGTTTTAAAGCAGCATCCAATGGTATATAAACCTTGACCACTTACGATCTACTAATTGAGATATTAAACTAAACACATATTTTCGTTTTGGGTTTTCATACGAATTCTACGTATGTGGAAATAATGTTCTGCTTTTCAAATTGAATCTGTTTTAAAATAATGTTAATTTATTTTTTTTTTATATGTAATTATTCACAAAAAACGCGAAAATCGCGATATATTTTTTCATATATAGGCAATATGGGTATCACATTTTTTATTTTATAATTGATCAAAATATGAAAAATAAAATAACAATAAAACATATAATATTTATAAAAAATCTTTTCGCGATTCTTCCTTTGTATAAAATTTGCACGATTCCATTTTGTTTGCAATATGGCCAAATTTTATTTATGTCGCCTTGGAGCAAAATACAAAAAAATTCGAAAAACTGAAAAAATACCTTTTTCAAAAATGGTCCAGCTCGTATGGTCAACTCTAGAACCAAAATATTTTGGGAATCATCATAAAACATATCCAGCTTTATTTTCAGAGGGTAACAAAATCACTTTTTTTTTGAGACGCTCTAGTATACATACATATTTAGAATGAGTAATTTTTGGCTTGAACGAGAATCATGCAAAATTTTCTTGGTTCAAGCCATATTTAGAAAATAATTCTTTCTGTGTATGCATTAAAAGACATTTTTTTATTAAACACAATTTGTTTAAATATTTTATTATAACAACATTGTAGCAAACACTTTTAGTAACAAACTATGACACTATTCATTACGAATCTTTGATAAAAAACACGAAATCAAAATAAAAATAATAAATGCGGTGCGTACTAGTGACAACAACTCATCCATCTGTATAAAATTTATAGCCCAGTAAAACTTCGCTTACTTTATCAAAATGAACAGCTTCTTTCGCTCATTATTAAGTAGCTTTCTTCAATAACTACTTCTATAACTACTTAATGTTCAGATGTTTAAAGTTAAAAAAAATTTTTTTACATTTAAATGCGTTCATTTTGGGACGTCCCTTGTAAAATTCATGGGTTCTTTCATTAGAATTGTTAGTAGTGTTTTTACTTTTTTCTGATAACTCAACACATTATTTTGTAGGCGAAGTTTTTACTGGAAGGAAATGAATTTTACACCAGCATGCTTGTATGGTATGTGGTTCGAGTACGATTTCACATCACTTGTTTGTGCCAGTATGATGGAGTAGTGTATGGTAATTTAACAAAAGTAGTGTATACTAATTAATCAAAATTTCAATTATTTATACTTAACATTGTATTGTTGTATTGACAACACTGAATTTCCTTGAATAGAAACAACAAATCCCAGCGGGAAAACTCAGAAGACCTTCTTACTTCAGGCCTTTTTAAAGGCCTGCTTAAAAGATTTTTTGATTCAATTACTATTCTTAACTAACTGCTGAAGAAGGCCTCGGCTCTTTCGTATAAAAGATAAGATACACCTTCCACACTCGCTTCTATGAGAAGGGAGTAACATTTTTTGTATTGTTTTTTTGCACAAGCAAAAGCAAAATCAATTTTTTTTGGTCCCGTTACCCTTCTTATGTACCTGCTGAAGAAGCGAGAGCGGAAGGCCGTCTCCGCAATGACAACGTGTGTAAAAAAGATATGAGTATGGAATGGAGCAAGAAGGCCTTGTACATACAAAAGAAGGGGTACAGAGGCCTTCTAGAAGGCCTTCCTACTCCTTCTTTTTCCCGCTGGGATGATATATTTTTATATTTCTTTTTTGCTTTGTACTAGCACACACTTATACCAAAGACTATAAATATATAAATCTATAGTCTTTGCTTATACGCATACATACATATAAAGGGTGGTTAAATTGTAAGGGCCGATGTTGAATGTGAACCACACCTAAACGCCAAGTTTTTTTCCGAATTTTATTTGACATTTCTCTATTTCAGACTTACTCAATTTGAACCATGGAGAGATACACAATCCAACAACGTGTTAAATTTATCCAAACTTATTATGAAAATGGATGATAAATTTCGAAGAAAATTATCTTCAGTGATGAGGCACATTTTCACCTCAGTGGATTTGTCGATAAGCAGAATTTCCGCATTTGGGCGAATAATAATCCAAGAGTGATTGTTGAAAAACCAATGCACCCACAAAGAGTGACTGTTTGGTGCGGTTTATGGGCTGGCGGCATCATCGGGCCGTATTTTTTCCAAAATGAGGCCGATCAGGCAGTTACTGTGAATGGTGTTCGCTATCGTGAGATGATAACGAACTTTTTATGGCCCGAATTGGAAGATATGGATGTGGACGATATGTGGTTTCAGCAGGACGGTGCCACTTGCCACACAGCTAACGAAACAATGGCTCTTTTGCGCAACAAATTCAATGGCCGTGTTATCTCACGTAATGGCGATGTCAATTGGCCGCCAAGATCATGTGATTTGACACCGTTGGACTTTTTTCTTTGGGGTTATTTGAAAGAAAAGGTGTACGTCAATAAGCCAGCAACAAGAGCTAAAGGATGAGATAATTCGGCACATTAACGGCATAGAACCTCCATTTCAGGGTCATCGAAAATTTGGACGATCGGATGGAGGTGTGCCGCCGTGGTCGCGGCGCCCATTTGGCCGATATTTTGTTCCATACATAATTGAGTAATACCAATATATCATAATAAAATAAAATTACAATAATTTCCTAAATAGTTTGTGTTTTATTCAAAATCAACATCGGCCCTTGAAATTTAACCACTCTTTATAAACGTAAAAAAGCATTTCTTAAAGTTTCGTGGGACAAATAAGAAAATAATTATTCTACTTCAAAGAATTTTTCATTTGAAAAGTATTAATAATGCTAAAAGAAAATGATAATACAAAATACTTTTGCACAATGTACGAAACATAATGCAAACAAACCAAAATTTTTTAGAATACAGTAAGAAAACTTTTGAAATTTTTCAAAATGTAAATAATACTTTATTACTTTGGTTTGGTATTAACAAAAGTAAACAAAACATTTTGAACATACAACCACGTCTTTAGCTAAAATCTTTGTTGTGTACTGTACATTTGGCCACAAAAAAGTTTTTCTTTCTGTTATAGCCATGAATATTCCAATTTCCAGTTAATAGTATATTTTGTCAATCTTTTTTAGTTTTGTGCTTTACAATTTTTAAATTCATTTCTTTTGATTTACTTTTTGTCTCTTTTATTTACTTTTAAAGTAAAATTACCAGTGTAAAGATATTCATCAGTTCGGTGTGAAGTTAACAAAAGTGATACACTCACAGCAACTGGTGTCATTTTGCCATTCACTAGATACTTACTGCTGCTAAACTAAATATTCTATTTCTGGTAAAAAGGGATTTCTTAAAGCTACGGGGTACGCATGAATAATAAAAAAATTCGGGACAATTCTGCGAAAAGCGACACAACTGGCAACCCTAATTGATACCCTATAATATGTAGTAAACATCTGCATGAAATTTAAAAATGATGTTCATGAAACCCTTAAATAATTATGTATTCGCTTCGTTTGTATTCAGTTAGATGAATAATTATGGCATGTGAGCAATGAACACTCGATATTTAAAGGCCCAAATACATTGTTCAAAATACGTATCAAGCATTATGGTAGTATTAGTGAAAATGTGTTTGTATGTGTGACACCGATAATGCTTGATGAAAAATCAAAAAATTTAGATATGACAGCGAATATTACTTCCAGCAGACGTATACGTTGAATTCGCCGGCTAGACAAAGATTTGACAAGTGTATTTGGGCCTTAAGAGACGAGTAAGATGAAGTTACCAAATAAGACTTGAGCTTCAAACGAAGCAGGTTTGTAAGGGAGAAATGTAAGAGTTTCGCTTACCATCTCGCTTACGGAAGGCATGCATTTTATATGGTGAGTTCCCACTTTGAAGCAATACATTTTTGACGCAAAAAGCGCTTTATTCAACGCATATCGAAACTAGTGAATGTAGCGTTCAGCTTTACACAGCGTAGCACTTGAATTGTTATTTTTTATTTTATAAAACTTGTGAAGAGTTTCTTCACTTACTTTACTGCATCTCTGTATGTCTTATTGCGTAGCGCATAATTGTGAGCTTATTTTTATAAATGTACCATTAGTGCATCGCAAAATATAATATTTTTATTGGGTAGTTTGTTCACTCAATATGAACAACCATTGAATAAATCTCGAAAAAGTTCATGGAAAAATAGTATGGTTTAAAAATCTGTTTTCCAATTGAAGGGAAAGAAAAACATTTAAGAAAGATAAAAAAAACAAAAATATCCATGAAAGGTAAAAGCAACAAAATTAGGTAGTAAATTAATATTCCAATAAAAAAAACTTAAATTTGTTTTTGTTTTCAATATGGCTAAATGCAAAGTGGGGTATCGGCCACCTTCAAGGTCTTTTGAAGCTTCCGCGAATTACGTAGTACATGCAGAACCTGTTTCACCAAATTTGCATTTATACCAGACATGCTGAACAGCTGTTGTTTTTCTTGCCAAATTTTCCTAATCTGAGTCCAATGTTGATAAACTATTGAATTAGAAAGTATAAGCTGTTCCAACGGATGGGTGTGAAACTTTTAAAAATAGTTGTTAGTTCTGTATTTAACAAGTTTCGTGCACTTTTTACATAAATCTTCGATGTCTGCTATTTCTTTGATGGATCTTTCAGAAGGGTGGTTAAATTTTAAGGGCCGATGTTGATTTTGAATAAACACAAATTATGTAGGATATTATTGTCATTTCTTTTTATTATGACAATATTGGTATGGTTCAATTATGTATGAAACAGAACATCGGTCAAATGGCCGCGCGACCTCGGCGGCACACCTCCATCCGATGGTCCACATTTTTGATGACGCTGAGGCATGATTGAGGTTCTATGCCGTTAATGTGCCGAATTATATCATCCTTTAGCTCTTGAATTGTTGCTGGCTTATCGACATACACCTTTTCTTTCAAATAAACCCAAATAAAGAAGTCCAACGGTGCCAAATCACATGATCTTGGCGGCCAATTGACATCGCCACCACGTGAGATAACACGGCCATTAAATTCGTCGCGCAAAATAACATTGTTTCGTGAGCTGTGTGGCAAGTGGCACCGTCCTGTTGAAACCACATATGGTCCACATCCATATCTTCCCATTCGGGCCATAAAAAGTTCGTTAACATCTCACGATAGCGAACACCATTCACAGTAACTGCCTGACCGGCCTCATTTTGGAGAAGATACGTCCCGATTATGCCGCTAACCCATAAACCGCAACAAACAGTCACTCTTTGTGGGTGCGTTGGTTTTTCGACAATCACTCTTGGTTTATCATACGTCCAAATGCGGAAATTCTTTTTCTTGAATTCCACTGAGGTGAAAATGTGCTTCATCACTGAAGATGATTTTCTTGGAAAATTGATCATCCACTGTTGTCATTTCTTGCGACCATTCTGACCGTTGGCGACGTTTGGAATGGTCAAGAGGCTTTAGGTCTTGAGTCAATTGCACCTTGTTTGCGTGTAAATGCAAGTTTTTATGCATAATGTTCGTCAACGACGAGCGTGAGAGGTGCAATTGTTGGGCACGACGAGTTCAGGTGGACGGCTCTTTAGCCGCACTATCGCGAACAGAAGCAATATTCTGCAGTACGAGCATGCACTGGTGTTTTCACATCTCCTACAAACCCGGTTTGCTCAAATTTGTGCACGATTTTTCCGATTGTACGCACATTTGGACGATTAAATTAACCGAAAAATTCACGAACAGCACAGTATGCATTTTGATTTGAACGCCCATCATAATAAACCTGAATAACTTTAACGCGTTGCTCGATTGTGTATCTTTCCATGGTTCAAATTAAGTAAGTCTGAAATTGAGAGGTGTCAAATGAAATGCAGAAAAACACTTGACGCTTAGGTGTGGTTTACATTCAACATCAGCCCTTAAAATTTAACTACCCTTTACAATAAAATATGAGGTATTCTCTGTCTAGACTGCACTGAAAGTATTATTTAGTCAGTTGTGGTCATTACTTTAAATAATTTTTAATCCAAACTTTTATATTTTTAAATCATTTAAACTTAATTTTCATTAAATTATCTTTATGAAAAAAAAGTTAACAACATGAAATGAGTTAAAATTTTTGTTGATCATTTCTCATTCTTGACGTTCACGGACAGGTTGATTTGACATGTTTCAAAATTTGCATAACTTTTAATATGCACTTGACAAAAAATAACGTAGACTTTGCATTAGAAATACCAACTAAACTTTTAACAAATTAAAAAGTATAGTAGGTCTAACCAGACCATATGATACCCTACAAGTCAGTACTTAGAAAAAATGTTTCGAACTCGGAATTTCAAAATTATCCGTAAAAGCAAAACAAATTTTAATTTAATATTAAAGGCATATGAAAGAAAATTTTTAAGCCAACCGTTTCGTTACCAAAAAGTAGACAAATTTAAATATTGAATGTCGTTTTTTCCCAAAATGTGAAAAAGATATTTTGCGTTAATACTCTCTTGTTGATCAGGCACGATATATAAGATTTTTTCATCTTTACGTTGATATGTGATTTGTGGTCGATTCTGGATCTACGAGCAAAACATTTTGCAATAAGAAAAAACTTCGCATACAAAATAATGTGTGGAGTAATCAGAAAAAAATCAAAACACTACTTTCAATTTTATTGAAAGAACCAATGAATTTTACAAGGTATGTCCCAAAATGAACGCATTCAAAGTAAGTCATTATTTTTATACCAACATTTATCCAGAAAATAAGTAGTTATAGAAAAAAGCTACTAAATAATGAGTGAAAGAAGCTTTTCATTTTGAAATGAAGTTTTTACTGGGAAAGTAGATTTTTTAAAAAGTTCTCGTCGCTTAATTTTACATTAACATTTTCGGGAGTGGTATTTGGGAGCTATGCTTAAATAAGGCCCGATTCCATTGAAATTAGGTAAGATTATTAAGATTGCAATAAAATATATTTGGACCAAATTTAGTCTAAATACCATCTTAATAAGAAGTTTTATGTGTAGAAAAACTCTATTCTGAAATGAAGCTTATGTGAAATGATGTACTTGTTATCAACATTTTTAAAAGGCTTGGTGTTTATGACAATTAAAACAAACATACCCAATTTCATTAAATTGTTTTCAAATTGCGACCTGTACTTTGAGCACAAGGTTTACATAGGCAGCCAGTCAGACGGAGAACATAGTTCGATCGACTCAGAAATTGATTGGTACACTAAAAGGTGGGCTTAGGGCCAATATTGTTTAAAAGTTATACATTTTAAATTCACGCCTAGAAGAAGAATTGGCAATAGAATAGAATTTTGGAATTTCAGCTTGCTAAAATCAATTAAATGCTTGCTGGGCTTATTTTTGTAAGAACTGTATGTGTGTGTTTAATGTAATATGAACCCAGCGGGAAAACTCAGAAGACCTTCTTACTTGAGTCCTTTTTAAAGGCCTGCTTAAAAGATTTTTTGATTCAATTACTATTCTTATCTAACTGCTAAAGAAGGCCTCATAGAAGGCCTCGGCTCTTTCGTATAAAAGATAAGATACACCTTCCACACTCACTTCTATGAGAAGGGAGTAACATTTTTTGTATTGTTTTTTTGCACAAGCAAAAGCAAAATAAATTTTTTTTGGTCCCGTTACCCTTCTTATGTACCTGCTGAAGAAGCGAGAGCGGAAGGCCTTCTCCGCAATGACAACGTGTGTAAAAAAGATATGAGTATGGAATGGAGCAAGAAGGCCTTGTACATCCAAAAGAAGGGGTACAAAGGCCTTCTAGAAGGCCTTCCTACTCCTTCTTTTTCCCGCTGGGTGCTCTTGATGCTTATTTGTTTTTGTAAAAACACTTAGCTATAGCCCAGCGGGAAAACTCAGAAGACCTTCTTACTTGAGTCCTTTTTAAAGGCCTGCTTAAAAGATTTTTTGATTCAATTACTATTCTTATCTAACTGCTAAAGAAGGCCTCATAGAAGGCCTCGGCTCTTTCGTATAAAAGATAAGATACACCTTCCACACTCACTTCTATGAGAAGGGAGTAACATTTTTTGTATTGTTTTTTTGCACAAGCAAAAGCAAAATAAATTTTTTTTGGTCCCGTTACCCTTCTTATGTACCTGCTGAAGAAGCGAGAGCGGAAGGCCTTCTCCGCAATGACAACGTGTGTAAAAAAGATATGAGTATGGAATGGAGCAAGAAGGCCTTGTACATCCAAAAGAAGGGGTACAAAGGCCTTCTAGAAGGCCTTCCTACTCCTTCTTTTTCCCGCTGGGAATGTGTTTATATATGCAAGTGTTGTTTTCGCATAAATGTGATACGACATGTGTTAGTTTGTATACATTACGTGTAGACGTGTATATCTGATATATAAATCTCAAATTTGAAGTATTCGACATGATGTCAGAGTGTGAATGTAGACATATGTATGTATGTAACTACACATTAAAATATGCGTGTCATCATATACGCATACATACATATACACTTACAATATCTCTGTTATTGTATATTTAATGTCAACTCATATCAGAGATAAATTATACATTTACACACATGTTATATATACATATTAAGGCCCGACATGCTATTCCGACCATCAAACTACTGTGAAACCGAAAACGAAGTTAAAGCAACAATTTATTTATTATTATTGAAGTGTGTCACAAAAGGCATAAATTGAAAGCATGTAAGATGTGAAAATTCAAATAAATTTCTCTTTTATTTATAACAACGTATGTAAATGTGTTTATGAGTCCTAAAATTGAAAGATGTCAATGTCCTGCCATTACTTTTACTGATTATTTAAAGATCTAAATAAAAAGTATATAGGTGCATAGATTTCTCTTATCCCATACAATTGTTCTTTTGGAAAAAGAGATTTAGTACTAAAATTCTCAGGCGAAAAGAACTAGGTGAATGCAAATTTAAAGCTCCATACCTATTTTTGTTGGTCCTTTACCAGGATCACTTTCAAAGTTGCATTTTCCTAAGATAACATCGAAATTAATGTGAAATAAAATTGGAATATGAACTATTTAATAGAATTAAATAAGGAAGCCAATTAAAAATAGATACTTCAATCTATCAGATTCCCTGGCCGAATCTGGCCTAGTGGTCAAAATTCGACAAAAATTGAGGAGGTCCATAACAAAACGCAATAATTACATTTTTCAAGTTTTTTGAATTTTTGACTGAATTCTATTCTACACATTGAAATCTATATTACCTTTATTATAGAGCATTCCAAAACACAAAAACTACACTGCAATTCAATATCAAATACTATAATGGTTCAGAGCAAAATGCAATAATTACACATAAAAAAGTGTTTTCATTTTTCTACAAGTGGTTGCAATTTAAATCAAAATGATCTAGTTCAGACCAACACGCAATATTTTCATACAGTTCAAAGCAAAATGAATTAATACTATGATTCGGACCAAAACGCAATAATTGCAAATTTGCTATCTAAATAACTTTAAAGCAAACTGTCAAATAAAATAATAATTTTGTGATTATTATTATTTTTTGTAGACAATAATACCTCAATAATTGTTTTTTTAAAAAATTATGTGCTACTTACTGAAATTACATTTTGTCGATTATCCAAAAAATTGTTATGGTGTAATTATTGCGTTTTGTTATGGACCTTCTCAATTATTTATGTTTATATGAATTTGCATGTTTTGAGCATTTTTATTTTTTTTTTCTTGGTGAATTGATTTCTCTAGAGACCGTATCATGCTCAGTGAATGCTTAATTAAGGTTTGTAACTTCAATAATATAAAAAAGTACCAAAAAGGCTCGTCTTATAGTTTCTTAGTTTCTCTGGTCTCTGCATGTTAAATTTTATGTTTCTAGGTTCAATAAGTACCAAAAATATCCCTCTTACAGATTCTCATTTACGCAGGACCTCGCGTGCTTAATTTTAATGTTTATAGGTCTAATATTAACTTAAATTCAAATTCAGTTGATGAACAAAATAGTACCAAAAAGTTTTCTCTTATAGATTCTCACCCACTCGGGATATTGCACGTTTAATGTTATGTTTCTAGGTTCAAATATTAACGAACAACCAACAGTTTTCATCTTATAGGTTCTTATTCACTAAGAATCTTGCTCCTATTATTTTATGTTTCTAGATTCAATTTTATAAAAAGTTCTAGCGTTTAAAAAACTGCAGTCAAGTAGAAAAACTGCCATTTCTTCCACTTCTCCATTTGGCATTGGCCAAAAAAAACTGTTGCTTTTACTTCAAATTCATTTAATGTAAACAGTCGCTGCCAAGCTAACTCAAAAAGCGAAAGGTTGTAAACAAATAATGGCTTCGACTGTAGTTTTTTAAACCCTGGGAAATTCTAAAACTACCACATGCAGCGCGGAAAAGTAAAAGAAAGAAATTTAATATCTCGTATTTCATCTGTTTGATACTTTTTCTCCCATTGAGGCTTGGTTAACAAACAAAGGAGAAAGTGTTTTTGACTGTTTTGCCTTTGCCGATTTACATATACTAGTGTTCGGCTTATGGTAAAAATTCGACCAGAAATTTGTATGTCCATATGAAGAAAACAAGGCACATCTGAGTATACATAAATTTACATGTTTCGGGCATGTATTTCTTTCGTCTAAGGGATCGATTTGGCGAAAACCAACCTCCGGTTGATATTTTATCTTCCACGTGAGTTGTTTTAATTTTCTAAGTTCAAATAAAATTATCAGTAAATATCAATTGAAAAACAAAAAAGTATCAAAATATCTCCTTTAAAGATTGTCATCCACTCAGGCCATTGCATGCTTAATTTTATTTTTCTGTCTAATATTTACGAAAAAGTACAAAAAAGCTCCCCTTATATATTTTTATTCACTCAGGACCATGCATGTGAAATTTTATCTTTATAGGTCGAATATGAACAAAAATTCAAAAAGTACCAAAAAACAAAGAGTTCCAACATTTTTCGAAAACCGGTTTTTGAAAAGTGTCGAATAATCGATCACCCAATTTTTTTGGTTATTTGATAATTGAAATAAAAAACTAATTTTGTATTTATGTGTTCTTCATATGTGTTTGTAGCAAATTTGAACGCTTATAACTCCGAAAGTATTGAACAGATAAAATATATATTGTGCTCTTCTATAAGTAAATATCTTTCAAATGTTGTACATTTTGTTCAAATCGGTTGACATACAGAGGAGGAAAGTGTTCTTAACTCTTTTGCCTTTGCCGATTTATATTTTTTTATTTTTTTTTTTTTTTTATTTTAGTTAACGAATCTTACTATTGTAAGAGCGTCACTCCAAAAGGAGCTTCTAGCAACATTTAATTTACAACCTTTATAAAATTTGCAACTTTTGACTGTACTGTAATAAACGCCTATATTTAAGTACAGTACACAAAGGTGTTGTTTTTGTGTGAATATTTATGTTATTAAAAAAAATATATATGTATATGTATGCGTTTATTTTGCAAAAAAAAAAAAAAGGTTTAATGTTTATCACCTTATTTGTGTTTGAAGTTGTCGTAAAGTGGTTCATTAAAGATTGAACACCTAAAATGTTAAAGTCATTTCGATGTCAAGTAAATGCTTTACTAAAACAAAAGTCATTACCTGTGACATAAAAATCTTTTCACTAAAACTCATACACATAAATTTGTATGTATATGCATTTGTAAGTAAATAACAAGATACAATTCCTGTCAGTCTGTCACACTTACATAAATTTATAAGTTCATGTGTAGTTGATATTTGTATCCCTGTGAACATTTTTAGCCAAAACTTGTCAGATCTCGCACTGACAGTTTGCACACGTCAAAGATTTGCGATCGAATGTCTGACCAAAAGTGTACCGAGAGTTGCAACAAGAAATCGGAACTCTTTGTCGGAGAAAATTCAACACTAATTCTGAATAAAAAAACGTAGGGAAATTCCAAAAAAATTTCTAAAACATGGAATTCAGATTAAACATTAAAAACTGTCAACAGTTCTGGATCAAATATCAGAGAAAACATAGACATTTCTTATTAACGTCTAAAAAGTTTTAAGAGACTGTACATTTACAACTTTATCTATTAGAATGTAAATACAATAAGATGTTTTTCTTAAAAATGTAACTTTAGAAAATGTGTTAAATATGGCGACAAAAAAAAAAACAAATCAAAATACGTGGCCGATTTTGTGAAGTTTTGTCTGTCTTAGATTAATTAAATTCATTCTACAATGCAGCCATGTAGAATTTCACAATGTTTTCTGTCCCAAATTGCACCAAAAAAGTTATTGATGAGTACACAATAAGCAAACTGCATCAATAAACTAAATGACATTTTTGACTTTGACTGCAAATAATTATGCTGTTTTGGAATTCAGCCTCTTTAAAACGGTGTAGAAAAGTAACATATTTTAAGTATTTGAAAAAAATTTTTCCGTTAATATATTTCGCATTTTTTTCAAAAATGTGCAGAAATTTTTGGTCATAATTTAATGAGAGTTTTTAGGTAAATGTAAGATAAAAGTAAATATTTTCTTATATTTCATTAATCTTTTAAAATGCTAGATAATGTGCTAAAACTGCTAATGTTTAAATGTTTGGACATTCTGTAAAATGTATAACGATGATTTTCTAAAAGAGTCTGATCTGAGTTTAGACACTTTGTATGGTAATTAATATGTCGGCACAAAAATGGTTACTGGATAACTTACAAACGAGTACAAGCACTTGCTTTTGAAACACTTGAACACACACAATTACCCTAAAAGATATGCATGTGGTGCAGTGTTGCCGGAATCCAAATTTAATTTTACACCGACAAAGTTTCAAAATTATCCAAAAATTGTATAAGCTACGCAAAATAAATTTTGTGTTTGATAGAAGTTACGGTTGTTATTACGAATATAAATATACATATATCAGTATATTTTAACACGCCAGATTGCCGGTAACGCCATCATCGTCAATGATGTATGCACGACTTGTTTCCTATTGGTTAGGTTTTCTAAAAGACAATTTAGAGGGAATCGTTGTGTGCGACAGTTTGAGCGCACTTGTGTTATAAGTTGTATTATATTAAACTCTATGTGAGACTCTATGCGCGACAATATGAACGACATTGTCTTTTGAGGAATCTTTTATCAAGCCCTATGAGGGACACAGCATGAGCGATATTTATTGTCTTATATCAAACTCTATTTGGGACAGTATAAAGGACATTGTGATATAATGATATAAATTTTTAAGTTGTCTTGAATAAAAAGGTATTGACGGCAAAGTTTTCTTCTGCTGCAAATAAATGCTTTTCAATCACTTAATTAGGTTTGCTTAAAAATCTCACATCCTTTTCTTTTAACTGTTTATTTAAATACCTCCATACAATTTACGAATTAGCACAAACCAGTAAAACCCAACACATGACGTGGAAGGTAGGCGCTGATAAAGGAATTACATGCAGCTTATACTTCATGGTTTATTAAAGAATTGGTTTTAAACCTCGAATATATGCGAAATAAAATTTCAACTCTACTAAAAAAGAACATGGAGAATTTGTCTGAAGTAAAAAACCGTGTAATAATTTTTGTGGTGGACGACAAAATAGACGACATTGTCCTGCATGGAGTCGTAAACGACAAATTAGAAGATATTGTCTTGAATAAAGTGTCGACGAAATTATTTAAATTTAAAAATTAATGCCTGTATTTATAAAAAATTTTTTAATTTAATAAGGGTTTTGTATGAAAATTCTCCTTAATAAACGTTCGTTAAATTTAATAATCGTTTATAATTACGGGGGTAAATGTTTATATCCAAATTCGGAAAGAAATGAAAATTCTTGTCTTCTCAGATTGCGCCGGAAAGACAAACATAAGCCTAAATATGTCGAAAAACTTAGCTCCCTTTCTACAATCGTTGATCTACAAACAAATGTTCCCATAGATGATTTGGTTACTTTAACGTCAAATAAAATAAAACAAGCTGCAAGGGTATAACCTTTGCATTTATAAATGCAAATACAGTAATTTTGACTTAGCTGTACAATCTCCTTTGCACGATTTTTTGTGCAGGTAAATCAAAAATGCAGTTACCTTAAATGCATTTACCGGCCTTAATGTGCAGGTACACAATTGTGGTTACCTGCACAAAAGTGCAGCTAAAGTAAAGTCTTTGATTTAAAAGGAGAATAAAAAAATTATTTTATTTGTAGATATATTTATATTTTATTATAATTTTATTTCAAATAACAGATCATTTTATACATGTATGTATGTATGTAAATGGTGGTTAAATTGTAAGGGCCGATGTTGATTTTGAATTAAACACAAATTGTTTAGGAAATTATTGTAATTTTTCGTATGGTTCGATTATGTATGGAACAAAATATCGGCCAAATGGCCGCCGCGACCTCGGCGGCACACCTCCATCCGATGGCTCCAATTTTTGATGACGCTGAGGCATAATTGAGGTTCTATTCCGTTTATGTGCCGAATTATCTCAACCTTTAGCTCTTGAATTGTTGCTGGCTTATCGACGATTCAAGAGCTAAAGGTTGAGATAATTCGGCACATAAACGGAATAGAACCTCAATTATGCCTCAGCGTCATCAAAAATTGGAGCCATCGGATGGAGGTGTGCCGCCGAGGTCGCGGCGGCCATTTGGCCGATATTTTGTTCCATACATAATCGAACCATACGAAAAATTACAATAATTTCCTAAACAATTTGTGTTTAATTCAAAATCAACATCGGCCCTTACAATTTAACCACCCTTTATATTTAATATAAAAGGAACATTAACAAAAACAATGAGAATTCACAAAAAAAATTTATGTGGAAAAAAACAAAATAATTGCGATTTTTATTTTCATAAACAGCTTAAATTGGATATTTATGTGAAAAAGTGGCAACCATATTTTTTCATGTGTGCAGCTAACTTTGATGTTTTGTGTGAAAATATTTCAAAGCTGCCCAAAAATATGAAAAATGTGCAGGTATACAAAAGGCACGTAAACAAGTAATTTCAAGAATAATTCCAGAAAATATGTGTTTTGGGCAGTTAAGTCAAAGTGCAGCTAACTTAAATTTTATATATGAAAATAAGTTTAAAAAGCCAAAAATTTTGTGCAGTTATCTTAAATGTGCAGGTATAGAAAGTGCACTTAAAAAAGGAATTTGTATGGAATTATAACGAATAATTCCAAAAATTATCAATTTTGTGCAGCTAAGTCAATAGTGCACGTAAACAAAAGTCAGTTAAGTCAAAACTACTGTACAACTTATTTTGAGCCCAAGCAAAAATGGTTTGACTGGAAGTGTGCTCGTTATCGAAAGTTCATGTTAAAAAAGCTAAGGCTATACAGAAAAAATCACAAAATTTTAAACAAATCCAGTTACTTTCTATCTCGAGCTAAATATGTTAAATTATGCAAAGACAAAAAACTAGAAATGTAAAACAAAAAATTTAGACGTGTTAAATACAGTCAAATGCAGTAATGATTGGTGGAAACTGTCGAAATCAATGAGAGCATGGAAGCAGGTTATCAAAGGCAACTTAAGAGCAGGTGATTTTCGAAATCATTTTAACAAATTGTTACAAAATACTGAGAACAATAACACAATAAGCTGGTGCATGCCATATCTTGCTGACCCTGTACTAAATTCGCCCATAGAATTTTGTGAAATTTCTTACGTTGTTAACGAATTAAAATTTAATAAGTCTCCTGGTCAAGATGGCATTAGTTATGAATTTTATAAATACGCTCCTGCTTGTTTTATTCAAGAAATAAAAGAACGTGGAGAAAATGTATCAAAACCACTTAAAATATTTTTTTTTTTTTGGTAAAAAACATCAAAAAACATTTCTGGTTTATAAATCCAAAATTTTTTTTATGATTAATTTTATTAACCACTTTAACATTTAAGTGTCTGAAATTGGTTTTCATTTGCATATGGTCATCATAAGATCAAAAGGAAATCGATTTTTAAGCCAACAAACCAAAATATACATATTTAATTTTGTAAAACAAAAAAATTGCTATTGGGACTCCATTAAAACCGAAAAAATTATTGTATAAAAAAATGGTAAACTTTACGATCCAAAAATAATCCAACCAAATTTTTTGTTTCTTTATTGGATAATAATAAAGAAATTGGCAACGCTGATGCGGTGTGTGTATTATTTAAAAATCTGTGTTCGTATCTACTCATTTATGTATATGTCAATAAAGATTTACATCTTCGAAACTCCAGATAAACATTAAAAAAGTATGCCAAAGTGCATTAGAGTAGTCCACATTTATTGGGAGCTTTTGAAAAAGAGAAAAATATGAGAAAATAACTATCAACTATTTTTGTCTACTATTAATCGTTTCAGATGCATTGATTTGCATTTGTAGTAGCTTTGCTTACATTGTAAAGGAATACAATGGGCAACGAAATTTTAAAAAATCACGAAAATGTTTCTCTTAAGCGTTTTTTTTTTCTTTTAAGCAATATACGGTCAACAGAATTGTGTTGTCTAGACAACTTGCGAAATGAGTTTTTGAAAAACCTTCCTTTAGTTGGTATAAAATATCTCCTAACAATATTCAATTCATGCATTAAATGGCAATATTTTACTAGCTTAAATTATTCCAATTTTAAAACCTGGTAAAGCAAGTTCTATTGCAGCCAGTTATCATCCTATAAGTCTACTTAGTGGTATTGGAAAACTATTTGAAAGAATAGTTAAAATCAAACTTTGGCAGTACTTAGATAGCGCCAACACTATTACAAACAATCAGTTCGGGTTCAGACCTGCTCATAATACAACACTACAACTCAAACTTATAACAAAATTTGTAAAAAACAAATTAGACTCTAAGGAATCTATGGTATGATCTGTTTAGATATCGAGAAAGCATTTGATTCGGTTTGGCATCGAGGCTTTGTTTATAAATTAATTAGATTTAGCTTCCCCCCATACTTGATTAACATTATAGAAAGTTTTCTCTCTAGCCGTTCATTTATGCGACTATTAATAATGTATTTTCAAATTCTTTTAACATATTGGCTGGTGTACCTCAAGGCTCGATACTAGAGCCATTACTTTACATAATATACTGCTCTGATATTCCTATGCTGGACTCAAGTAACAATGCTTTTTTGCGGATGATACTCTGCCATTTTTAGCTCTGGGTCTTCACCAGAAATAATAATCGGCCATATGCAATCTGCCCTCAATAGCTTATGTCATTACTTTACTAAATGGAAAACAAAAATAAATGCAGGAAAATCACAATCTATATTTTTTACAAGGAAAAGAAGTTCATGTAATCTTTCTAGCTCCAACTTTTTTTTAAATGGTATAGATATACCCTGGTCTGACAATATTAAATATTTAGGTGTAACTCTTGATAAACGTCTAACTTGTAACAATCACATAATGTACATAATACGAAAGTTTAATATTGGTATCAGAACATTATACCCTCTTATTAATCGTAGATCTCAGCTTAGTACATTTAATAAAGTTATTTTAGTAAAAACTATATTCCAGGCTATAATTTTATATGCGTGCCCAGTATGGGGCTATTGCTCTAGGACTCAAATCAATAAACTCCACAAGCAGACTCCATAGACATTGTAATGTTGAACTTGTTATCGATCGTATTTGAAAAATAACTGAAAAATGTCAGAACTCTTGTATTTATTCAGACCAGAATCTTCTATCTTCTATCTTCTATCTTCTATCTTCTTCTTCTATATATATAAAAATGAAAAATGTTTGTATGTTTGTTTGTTTGTTTGTTTGTTTGTTTGTTTGTTTGTTTGTTTGTTTGTTTGTTTGTTTGTTGGCTTATAGACTCCTAAACTACTGAACCGATTTTCCTGAAATTTTTACAGATACATCACGTGAGCCCTAAAAATAAAATAGGCTACTTATTTTTTCGATAGGGGCAGGGGAATTGGTATCCCCCATAGGATGCCAATATTAATTATCGCATATATTAAGATCCGCTGCACGCATTATGCAGAACTTTTGGTAGTAAGATCTTCTGAGCCCCAAAATTAAAATAAAATAGCAGCGGGGGAAGTGGAATCCCCCATAGGACGCCAATGTTTAACATCGCATATCTAAAGAACTGTAATAGTGAGAATGTTCAAACTTTCTAGAAGTCACTCTTATGGTATACAACACTTTTGAAAATAACAATAAAGCGGGTAGGCGCAGGGGGGGAAATACCTCCCATAGGATGCATATATTAAATATCGCTCAACTGAAGAATTATTAAAGGGAGAGTCTTCAAAAGTGGTTAAAGCTATAATTATAGTAAACTATAAATTTCAATATACAAATGGGCGGGGTAGACGGGGGAGGAGCAGTACCCCTCATAGATAGAAATATAATTAAGAGCCGCTGCACGCATTTTGTTGAACTTTTGGTAGTAGGATCTTCAGAGCCCCAAAATTTAAATAAAATAGCAGCGGGGGAAGTGGTACCCACCATAGGACGCCAATGGTTAATATCGCATATCTTAAGAACTTTTATAGTGAGAATGTTCAAACTTTGCAGAAGTCTCTCTTATGGTATACAACACTTTTGAAAATAAAAATAAAGCGGGAAGGCGCAGGGGGGAAATACCTTCCATAGGATGCATAAATTAAATATCGCTCAACAGAAGAACTATTAAAGGGAGAGTCTTCAAACATGGTTACAGCTACTACTATGGTAAACTATAAATTTCAATATAAAAATGGGCGGGGTAGACAGAGGAGGAGCAGTACCCCTCATAGATAGCAATATTAATAAGAGCCGCTGCAAACAATTTGTTGAACTTTTGGTAGTAGGATGTTCTGAGCCCCAAAATTTAAACACAATAGCAGCGGGGGAAGTGTTACCCCCCATAGGACGCTAATGTTTAATATCGGATATCTTAAAAACTATTAAAGTTAGAATGTTCAAACTTTGTAGAAGTCACACTTATGGTATACTACACTTTTGAAAATAAAAATAAAGCGGGAAGGCGCAGGGGGGAAATACCTTCCATAGGATGCATATATTAAATATCTCTCAACTCAAGAACTATTAAAGGGAGAGTCTTCAAACGTGGTTAAAGCTACTATTATGGCAAACTTTAAATTTCAATATAGAAATGGACAGAGGAGGAGCAGTACCCCTCATAGATAGAAATATAATTTAGAGCCGCTGCACTCTTTTTATTAAACTTTTTGTAGTATGATCTTCTGAACCCCAAAATTGAAATAAAATAGCAGCGGGGAAATGTTACCCCCCATAGGACGCCAATGTTTAATATCACATATCTTAAGAACTGTTATAGTAAGAATGTTCAAACTAAGTAGAAGTCACTCCTATGGTATACTACACTTTTGAAAATAAAAATAAAGCGGGAAGGCGCAGGGGGGAAAACCTTCCATAGGATGCATATATTAAATATCTCTCAACTGAAGAAGTGGTTTAAGCAGTGTAGCGAAGCGCACCGGGTTAAGCTAGTGTACTAATAAAGTGACCTCACAAGCACAGCTGTTTGCAGTGATTTTCTTCGTGTGTGACGTTTGTCGTCATTTTTTTTTTTTTTTTGTTTATTTACTTTCTTTAATAAGGCATTTTGACATTTGCCGTCTCAATTCTAGCAACAATATGCCTGCTGTTTTTTCTATTGTTTCATTGTTGTAGTACTGAGGTCACTTTGTTAATACATTTTGATTCAAACATTGAATATCTTCGCACCTTGTTTTTATAAAACATTTTATTTTAAGCTTAGTTATCTGTGCGTAATCTGTGAATTTTTATTTCTTATATCAAGAAGCACTTTTAAAGTTAAAAACTGTAAATATGGCTATTTTCATATAATATATCTATACTTCTTAATATATATTGAAGGTTCTTATGTAAATTTTCCTTCCCTTCTACACAGAAAAAATTAAAAAATTGTCTCTAATCAACAAATTTATTCCAAATTCATAGAATCAAGCAACCCATTTGTTGATTTTGCACCTATTACCAAAATGATTATATTGACTACTAAAAATTGTAAAAATTTTATATATTGAATATTTTTTTTCCAATAAATTTTATTTTTAATTTTAATTAAACAAATGATCAAAAAACGTTGCCGTTTCAAACAATGTGTTGATTGATTTTGACAATTTCCAACAACCATTTTATAAGTTTAAATTATTTTATTTTAAACGAAATAATTTTTTGTTATTTAATTACACTGGTTTACAGTCAAAAAATACCAAGAACGCCACATGCCTAGATAGGTTAATTGGGACCTCCTGAACACGAAAAACGTTTTAATTTTTTTTTCTAAGTACCGTTTTTTAGATAACGGTACTTTTGTGTTTTTCGGTGTATGGTCCCACTTAAACCCTTGTGGAGCCCAACCGAAAAGTCCGATCGAGATAAATAGCATATCGTTGGAGAAGGTAATTGAAGGCCTTTTCAGTCGATATGCTGCTATCTGATAAGAAGTGTCTGAGTTATAGCACCTCAAAGTTCAAAATTTGCCTGTTTTTTACGCTTTTTTTTCATTTTATTTAGTTTTTTTTTCTACGTTAAGTAAAGATCTGGAATGTTTTATTTTTTTACCAAATAGTTTATTTAATTACCAACATTTTATCTAAAAAGGGTACTTAGAAAAAAAAATTACAGCGTTTTTTGTGTTCAGGAGGTCCCAACTAATTTATCTAGGCATGTGGCGTTCTTGGTATTTTTCGATATTAAAAATTTGTAAAGCAGTGTTATTAATTTAATTTAAAATTTATTTCAAAACAACTAAAATTCTTATTAAATCAAAATTATATTTTTAATTTTCTTTCAACAAAAAAAAAAAAAAAATAATTGATTCAATTATCACATTAATTAAATTTAAAAGCTTTTTAAATAATTATTTGAATTGATAAAAAACTACTAATGTTTTTTTCTGTGTATGTTTAATTTAAGTATGCTCCTTTGGTTCAATTAGTAAAATATTATAGATGTAAGGTATTTTTACCATCTCTCTTAAGTTTTCTTTCTGTAATAGTGAATTGCAAACAATAAAATGAAAAATTTAAAATAAAGCTGAATTAGACGAAATGTTACTACAATATCTATATTTGCTACTGGTAAAGGCGTATTTCAATGATTGCCCAGAGAAGTAGACTTTATATGGGACACATGGTAAATTATGAACTAATCCTTACGAAATTTGGCAGTGTGAATTCTAGTCTTATGGAAATAAGACCAAATTTTAATACAATAGCGTTAATCTTGACACTTTTAGGCGTACTTAAATGTTTTCCGAGAGTGGGCATATGCGTAATTATGAACCGATCTTCACAAAATTATATTATGTGATTTCTAGTCTTGTGAAACACACCAAATTTTACTACAATAGCATTGTTCGTTACAGAAGGCTTTAAACGGGGCCTAAGATAAATTATGAGACGAAATTTAATAGTATGCTCTCAAATCACATTAAATGAGTTTGTGCAAAATTTGATAACAATGGGAGCCTTGCGCTACCAATTAAGGTTAGTTTTTTTTTTAACAGATATATTATTTTTTATGGTGGTTGGATGGTCTTCATTTGGGTTCATAGCTCTTTTTCTACTGAACCGCTTGTGCTAGATTTGAATCCAAAACCGCTTCGAGGATAAAAGCTAGCTTTCCCTCAACAATTAATTTCAGTGTATTTATCATATAGAAAATTGGGAATTTAGCACGTCATACAAAGATCTTTTAATGAGGAACTAGAAATAATTTGCCATCAATATTGTATTTTTCTGTTTGGTCGTTCGAAAGTAAGCAGGATTTCAACAGACGGACATGGCGAAATCGACTAAGGATTTATCAAGGACCGAAAATATATAGAATAAATTTTTTTTTCCATTATTTACTTATTGAATCTTCATATATTAAATATGAACTAACAATAATTAATCAAATCTTATCCTAATTCTTTATTTTATGTCCTGCCAGTGTAAGACAAAAATTTTCTTCATCACGGGCTCTGTATCACATTTATATATGTGTTTATCGCTCATCTTAATGGGTAAGTGCTGCAGTGTCTCTTCTCCTTAAGCGAGTGTGGCCGCTATCATTTAAAATATTTCGAGCTAGTGGAATATAGAATATATGATAGGTTCACTAAAAACTAGGCTACCAGGACACACACTCTTCGGGGAAAATTTATTGTAAAAAGAAATAAATAGAAGGACCCCTTAGTAAATGGGACTTTTTACGATATATTTATTTGAATTTAATAGTTAAATTCAAAAATTAAATATCATATCAGACTTAACTTCCAATGAAGAAACTTGAATTTGGTATTTATAAAAAAATAAACCATATTAAAATCTATTTATCATCTATAATGATCACATATCTCCCCTAATGTCCTTGCTAAACATTTTCATGTTTGAGTGTTTAACTTGCTCGGTAAGAAGAAATAAATTGAAAATTGATTGCTCTAGCATTTTATAGTTCAAGGTGGTAAATTACAGATTCCCTTTAAATTATCATGTGGTTTTTATTTTTTTTTTATTTAAAATGTCAGTTGCAACACAATTTGTCTGTGTGTTCATTAATATTTAATGGAATTGTAAAATGAAAAAGAGCGCAGTAAATAAAATATAAATTTATTTTACATTAACAGAAAAGAACAAGTAAGAAATGGTAGTCGGTAAGCTCGACAGTATAGCACCCTTCACATAGTATTGACAGCAAAATCTACTATTGTTTATGCTTTCACTATTTCGTTTACTCTTTGTCTTCTATTATTACTTAACGGGTCAACGGACAATACTGGTCCCTGGGCGAGGGTGAGAAAATTGACTTCACACCAGCTTTTTTACCTATCCTAACCTATTTGTGCCAAATATTATCTTCAAAGCTACATCCATATGACATTTTTTCGTCTTAAAGTGGTATTAGGGAGGGGATTTGTATGCGACCTATGGTCGATTTTGGACCTACCTACAAAAATATTATATCAGTACCAACATTTATAAGGAAGTTACTGCATTTTAAGCTATTGTATAGGAGCTATGATCATATATAGACCGATTTTAAAAAAAATTACGTTAGCTGTTTAAGTTAACAATAAAATATTTTTCTGCCAAATTTTATCAAAATACCAGCATAATCAGATAATTTATGGGCACAAAGACAGTATTTAAAACAGAAGTTTGTAAAAGGGCTATTGATATTTTTCATAGGTGTTGTCCCTTTGAAAATTAGGTATTCACGGACAGCCAGCCGAACGGACGGATAATCTAAGGTCACATATGGTGGTGTGGTTATAAAAACCCAGTTGGCCATGCCCGTCAGAGTCTGAACACAACTTATCGATAATTTATTGCGGTGCGATTTTTCATACGATTTTAAAGTAAATAACCGCAGTGCGGACTTTCTTTCTCTCTCAATTTTTGATACTCGTTCTTTTTCTGAAGTTGACATAGTTTTTGAATTGGCGATGTTCACAACATTATTGTAAACAAAAGACATGATAAAAATGTAGGCACAAATAAATTAATAAAAATGAAAACAAACAATGACAACTATTGCCGTCGCCGTCTTCCGTTGCATTATGTTTATTTTTCTGTCCCGCAATGAGAAATCGCAGCGCACCGCAAACATTGTGTCTAGACTCTCAGACGAATGCACGACAATATTGATTCCTAGACAACATGTCAGGGGCAGCCAGAAGAAATTGTCAACTATTTTGACCAAGTGTGGTGAAAATCGTGCACGACACAAAGCAAAACAATATCGGTCTTCTTGTCTTTCATTTAATACAAAGTGTCGCCTTTACTGTCCCACATAAAGTTTCATAGAATACAACTTCTTAGACAATGTCATTTATTCTGGCCCGAAAAGATTTTGATGGAAGACCACTCAGAAGATAATTTCGTTCAAAGGGCTTAATATAAGCCAACTCCTAAGACAACGTCCCGCACAGACATTGTTGCTGATACTGTCCCACAAAAGGTTTGATAAAAGACAACTCCTAAACTCCTTCAGAAAGTTTGACAAGGAACATCAAACAAGACGTTGTCGCTCTTACTTTCGTACACGACAATTTCCTTTAAAGTGTCTTCGAAAAAAACCTTAACAGTAGGGGACAACTCGTGCATACATCATCCAACTACGATGTCGTCAACGTCAATCTGGCCAACTGGGAAGGAATGTCATAGCGAAAAAAAACAAAAATACAAAATCTGTTATACACACAAAAATTAAATATGTAATCTATTATATATAAAGCATTTTTCGGAAAGGTATTAAACTTGATGCCAAAAACTTTTATTTGCTCATTTATAGAAGTTTTTTTAATGTTTGTTTAAATTAACGAAATTTTTATAGAAATTTTAATTAAGCCCTTAAGCTATTTATGATGAATAAATTGCTATACATATATACATTTTATTGTTTCTCATAGTCACCAAAAAAAACTCTAGATTTTTAAAATGAATACAATATTTTTGGGTCACAGGAGGAAACCAAATATTCCATATATTCTCCCCGCAACGTAATAGAATTTTTTACAACTTAAGAAGTACAGTAGAATCGCGATAATTCTTACCCCGGTCAATCGAAAAACTCAATAATTCTAATTCGTAGTAAACTGTTGGTTTCTCGAAAAAAATTGCGTTAAATCGCCATAATCCCATATATTTCGGTTCCCTCGTTAATTGTTATTTTTTCAATACATAATCTTTTGAACCCCGAAAAAATAGTAATTGGGTATTGATAACCTCTTATAATTTGTAATGCAACGCAAAAAAACACGTTTAAAAAAATGTACATATATTCGCGTTTTTTCTAAAAACATGTACGCACCATTTTTTCAAATTTGACGTTTTTGGTTTTTATCCGTTCATCTTGACAACCTCGTAAGCAGTTGCATGCAAAATAGAGTGGTTTTTATATTTAAACGATAAATTTTAACGGTTTTAAAAGATTTTCTAATAATAGCATGAATAATTATTTTATATTTTAAAAATAAGTTTTAAAGAATATTTTACAGCAAACAAATCTTTAGCCGAATGAATTAAACGTCAATTTAAAACGTCATGCCTTATTAAAACCAGTTTTTAGTTGGCGTATGAAGTGTTTTCAATAAGCCCTTCATTTGTATTGATTCATAAGTTCTAAGAATATGAACATGAATTATTATTTTTGTAAAGAAATATGATTTTGTCTACATTTTACTGAGAAAGCAGCTTTCTTCTAAAACACATCCAGACGTAAAAAAATATACGTTTGCCTGTTGCAGAACTTGCTGGAATATTTAAATTCTTCTTTGCTAGTTCTTTTAACAAGAATCAATAAAATGTTTTATCTTACAATCCGATTTAGAATTTTGACATTCGTGAGTACGTGAGAAATCGTGTGTGATTTTAAATTTTTAATCACGCGTGATTAATAATTAAAATAATCCCGGTAACGCGTGGCACGACAAAATCAATTCACGTGCACACATCTAGTCACGTTAACAAAATTGTAGTAAATTCTTTCTCTACACGCTCTAGAAAATTGTTAACGTTCATTAAGATATTTTGTTCTGTCAAAATAATTTTATGAAGTAACATTTAGTTTTATAATCGTAGGTACTTTGAAAATGACATATGGGCATTTCCATGTCATCGTACGTGACATTTGTACGCCTTCAGAAAGATAGAAACTTTGCAAAAATAGTTTTAACTGGAAAATTTGTCCAAATTATTGAGCAAAATATTGAGCAAAATAAGTGCATATCGTACGTGACATAAAACGGAAGTGATTTCGGGGTGAATGTAAAAAAATACGAAGATCTGCGAATTGTGGGAGGTTTTTCTTCTTTTTTTAATTTTATACATTAAGCCACATACTTTTCCTTTATAATCCGTAATTGGAAAAAAAAAATTTTTTTTGATGGTTTTAAAGTGAACAAAATGTAATATCGTTCGTGACATACCGTACGTGACAGATTTTTCTCTTATAGTATTTGCAACACACAAAAAAAAGACTGTAGTGCCAAAAGAAATTTATTTTGATTCAAATAGAATTTACATTCGGATTGTGCCCAACAAGATTTTGCATTTGTAGCAACAAGTCTGTTTCTTTTGTCGCAAAGTGTAAATTCATTGTTCAAATACATTTTTTTTACGACAACAGTAATATTATTTGATTTAAAAAATAAATATTTTATGGCAACAAAAATTGTTATTTCCTGCAAATGCAAATCATTTACGTCAACAGCAATTTTCAATGTGCTTTTATTTCAGAGGAACACCTTTAACGACAAAAGATATTTCAATTGCAACAAATAATTTTGCTGTTGAAAAACTTCAAATACTTTCATGTTGTTGCGGTAAAAAAAATTTTGTTGGAAATTTTCTTGCGACAAAAGGTTTTCATTTACGACAACAAGTTTTTGTTTACCCCAACAGCATAATCGTCAAATGCTCAAACTATTTGGCATCACAATATTTTTTTTTTTGTGTGAAGGCATGAAATATAATTTTTTAGATATATGTATATAAAAACCTTAAAACTAACAAGTAAGAAAATATAGTCGGTCAAGCCCGACCATATGATACCCTACACTATAATATTAAAAAAAAAATTGAAGAGTGTACCCTATTTGGGACCCATGACCAATCAAGATCGCCAGAACAGAATTATGCTTTGAGGTTAAGAATTATATAAAAGTTATTTGTGCCGAATATTATTTAGTTATCTCCATCTATACGAGGTTTGTTTGTCTCTATCCGATTTAAGGAAGGGGGTTTATATGGGAACTATGTTTAATTTTGGACCTACCCGCACATAGTACTTGTCGCAAAAGTCATTCTCGCCAATTTTTATGTAAATACCAACATTTATAAGAAAGTTATGGCATTAAAAGCTGTTTTCGGGAGTAGTACTTGTATGGGAGCTATGGTCAAATATGGACCGCTTCCAAAAAAATTTGTAAGATGATTTTGATTGTAATAAAATAAGGTTTGACTAAATTTAAACTAAATAACAACATAATAAGATGATGCATTAAGTTGCATTTTAGTACTTACAATATCGTACGTGACGAGCTTTAAAAGCTTATAAAATTTTTATTATACCAATTTAAAAAAAAATTCCGATCAATATTTTCTTTGAAGCAAATATCTTACTTTGAACTTTTATTTTGAAACACCTAAGACTGATCCATTTTAAATGAAAAAGACGAATGATGTTTTCGAACCACGTACGTGACATTAGAATAGCATTCAAAACAAACACAAAAATATACCGCTAATCGAACTATATATTTGGTCTTTCCTAATGCATCTTGTTAATTGCTGTTGTAACAGTAATTTTAAAGCATAATTCCAGGGTTGCCAGTATCAGTATTTAATCGGCAGAAAATTGAAAATGGTTAATTACAGTTACTAAAAATGAATCAAGGAGAAAGTAAGTTTAAACTTTTATTTTTTGCTTTTTAAAAATTGTAATAAGCTATAAGTACCCCGGCATAGTAAAGTTTGGGTGTTTTTTTCCTTTCTACCATATTTGAAAAAAAGTTTCAAACGTTTTAGTTTTTTGAGTCGTGGTTGACATTCTCATGGAAATGCCCATATTGAATAAGCCACAAGAATGCTGCGATATGCGATCACATATTTTTAAAGAGAAAATGTAACGAACGATATTGTTGCACGGTACGCTTAGCTTTCTCATGTCGTTTTTGCAACAACCAGTAAAAATTTCGGACTAATATAAAAGTGTCGACAAAAGATATGACAAAGTGCTTCGCAACATGCCATACATGTACTTTACCACAAGCCTGTGTAATGTAATTGGACAAAGTTAAAGTTTTGTTACATATGTATATTACTCCTAAGTTTCTCGCCAAACCTAGAATATCGATTTTTAAACTACGAGAAATATATTTTTCTCAAAATCCATTTAAAAGACTTTTTAACATATTAATTTACCGCTGCCCATGTTTATATATTTTTCCAAGGCCATGATTAAATTCTTGGTATTATATTAACTGACTCTTTGGGACTACTAAGATACAACTGAACGTCATCAGCATACATTTGTATTCTAGAAAACGAGAGTTGCTTAGGAAGATCGTTAGCATATAACGAGTATAGCAGGGGTCCAAGGATGGAACCTTGTGGGCCACTCTAGTTACTAGTGAAAGGTGGCGATAAAGATTCGCCATTTGCAAATGATTGGCATCTTCTTGAAGACAAACGTCTAAGATTTAAATAGTTTTAACTATTTCATGCACAAGACTGAATGGTACGCCGCATCAAAAGCCTTTGAGTGGTCCAATAATCCCAAAAACGTTATCTTTTTATGTAGGTTACAACAAGTCTCCTCTATCACATATTTTAGAGCTAAAGCACAGCTTCGTTGAGGTCTAAATCTAGATTGACGATCAGTTTACAGGTTGTTATCATTAACATGCTTAAAAATTTGCTAATGTAACAACTTTTCGAAATCTTTGGAAAAATAGAAAAGGATCACAACTGTACGTTAATCATTTCCTGCTTTTGATAATTGAACAATTCTGACAAGTTTTCACTGCCTTGAAATTTCACAGGTAAAAATTATTGTATTGAAAATATGTGTAACATATCGAATTACCATGGTAGGACCATTTTATAAATTTTGGGTTAATATTATCCAATCCTATTGAATTAGATTTAATTGCGCTGAAAGCGTTAACATGCGTCAGGCATTGCAAATAAAATTCGGTGGCATGTCATAAAGCCCAGTGTCATGGTGTCCATGGACAGTATGACACTCCAAAAAGTGTCACAGTGTCATTGACACTATGACACTTTGCAAATGGACATACCCATATTTCAAAAACATAAGAACCTATGCTAAGTTATATACTACGATATGAAAAAATATTGCAATTGAAAAAATCGCTTGCTGAAGTTTTTTTTTTTTTGGTTATTAGTAGACTTTTTATGGACTGCTTCCTACTGGATTTCTCTCAATACAACTGATTTTGAAAAATCAATATTATTTTTCTGGCACCATCTAAAAATTTACTTCAAGCCATTAACTGCGTCCAAAACTTTTATCTTTTTTTACGAAATTCTTTTTTTATTTTCCATTTCAAATTCACCTTAGCACGTGTACAGCTTAAAATGTAGTAAAAATTTTTAAAGCAGTTTGTTCAAAAATAAGTTGTAAAAAAAAAAACTAACAGCACGATAACGACTTCTGAACCGATTTTCCTGAAATTTTTACAGATACATCACGTGAGCTCTAAAAATAAAATAGGCTACTTATTTTTTCGATAGGGGCAGGGGAATCGGTATCCCCCATAGGATGCCAATATTAATTATCGCATATATTAAGATCCGCTGCACGCATTATGCAGAACTTTTGGTAGTAAGATCTTCTGAGCCCCAAAATTAAAATAAAATAGCAGCGGAGGAAGTGGAATCCCCCATAGGACGCCAATGTTTAACATCGCATATCTAAAGAACTGTAATAGTGAGAATGTTCAAACTTTCTAGAAGTCACTCTTATGGTATACAACACTTTTGAAAATAAAAATAAAGCGGGAAGGCGCAGGGGGGAAATACCTTCCATAGGATGCATAAATTAAATATCGCTCAACAGAAGAACTATTAAAGGGAGAGTCTTCAAACGTGGTTAAAGCTACTTTTATGGCAAACTTTAAATTTCAATATAGAAATGGACAGAGGAGGAGCCGTACCCCTCATAGATAGAAATATAATTTAGAGCCGCTGCACTCTTTTTATTAAACTTTTTGTAGTATGATCTTCTGAACCCCAAAATTGAAATAAAATAGCAGCGGGGAAATGTTACCCCCCATAGGACGCCAATGTTTAATAGCACATATCTTAAGAACTGTTATAGTAAGAATGTTCAAACTTAGTAGAAGTCACTCCTATGGTATACTACACTTTTGAAAATAAAAATAAAGCGGGAAGGCGCAGGGGGGAAAACCTTCCATAGGATGCATATATTAAATATCTCTCAACTGAAGAAGTGGTTTAAGCAGTGTAGCGAAGCGCACCGGGTTAAGCTAGTATTTAATACAAATACAATACTGCTATTGGGGCTCTAGTAACAACAGATAATATATACTGTGAGGAATACTCAAAATTGTTTGAACAAAATTTCTAAATGTGTCTCTAAGCATTAGTACTTTATACTAATCCCTTTTGTATGTAATTTATTTTTGTAAATATAGAACAAGCCGATAGCCTTAGTCGCTAGTGCTTTAGCTTTAAGATTTATTGTAATTTTAATTATAATAAATATCTAAATAAATAAATGTCTCTATCATGTGCCAAGTCTCTATGCTGAGCCCATGAGAGTTCTTTATTTTTGGAATTCGTCTTCCACTGATCTTTACCATGTAAGTGTTTGACGGCCACTCTATCTGAATCCTTGCGGATTCCATTGAACGCAAGTCTTAGCGGTATCAGTGTTATCTTTTCTAAGCGTTTGACCTATCCATTTCCATTTTCTGCGCCGAATTTCAATATTTATTGGTTGCATATCGCACGCTTGGAGCAGGTGTTGGTTGCTTATTCGCAGCGACCAGAATATTTTAAGTATCCGCCTTAAGCATTTGTTTATGAATAGTTGTAACATTGTGTTTATTGTGTTTGTATCTTTTCAAGATTCGCTTCCGAATGGCAGAACTGACTTGACGCTTGTATTTAAATTTCTAATCTTTTGCTTTTTGGAAATTTGGGAGGACTTCCAGACACGCCAAAGTGAGACATATGCGTTACGAGCCTTGTTGATTCTGCTTTTACATCAGCGTCCGAACCACCATATGTGCTTAGAACACTACCCGGGTAGTTAAACCTAGTAAACTCTTCAATGATGTTTCCATCTACAATTAAAGGCATTGTTTTCAGTAGATATTCGCATAATTTTAGTTTTAGGGCAGTTAATTGTTAACCCCACTTTGAGACCATTTTCGTGCAACTTGTTTAACATCTTTTGTATACCAGTCAGTGTATGCGGCATCAAACATCAGTCGTCAGCATAGTCCAGGTCATGTAGTTGCTGGTTCAGGTGCCACTGAATACCATCTGGAGCTTAGGTGTGAGTTCTTGACATTACCAAATCTCAAAGAATAGAAAGAAATAGCGTAGATGACGGTACACATTCTTGTCTTACCCCATTGTTGATATGGAAACATTCACTATCAAAGACCTGATGGCCGCTATCTAAGATGGTCAATATCAAAAATTATACGGTTCGTTATAGCGAGATTCGTTATACCGAGATTGTTCTTCTATATGTATATATAGTTATATTTATTTATATAAATTGAGCCTTTATTATATGTATATATATATAAATATATAGGTATATAAATATATATATACATATGTATTTATAATTTATAATTCTACACACACACATATGTGTATCCGCAATAAAAACTTTGTTTGGCATTCTAAAGAAAGTCACGTAATAATGAAAAATAAAGAAATGACAGTCAACAAGTGTAACTTTTATTAAAGTAAAATATTACGCAGTTTGTCAGTAGTAGAAAAAGTTTTGCAGATTTTTAAAGAAAATATTTCGAAAAAAAAAAACAATGTATCACGTACGAATAAACGTTGTCACAAAATCATTGCAAAACTTAATTTTCGGCTTAAATTTCAACGAATAACTTTATTTGGAATACATAAATTTTAAACACGACAAAAAAAACATAAAGCGATTGCCATAAATTAAAATTTCTTAATATTTTTCACTTTATTAGAAATATTTTTTTCAAAATTTAATTTCAACAAAAAATTGTTATAATTCATTTTTAAAATTAAATTTTTTATGATGTATAACATCAAGGTTTAAAAATAATATTTGTAATTTTGACTGTGTCATTGAGATTAAAATGCTATAAAAGATTTATGGAAAAGTTATGAACAAGATATTTTTTTTGTATTCATTTTTTACGCCTACATTTGGTGTACAATTCGTAAAAAAAATGTGAAAATGTTAACTTTTTGTGTGAGCAAATTTGCACAGTTTCGTTGAATATAAAAATAGGACATACACAAATACACACAACTGCTCGGTTCATCCTTTTTTTTTCATTTATAAAAAAATGCAGATTCAAACATTAAAATCTGTGTGAACACGGTGGGAAAGTTAATAGACTTGATTTTTATTTCAACGGGTTGCTGTGCCATCTACTGTTGGCATCAAATCTTAAAAAAAAAAATTACAAATTCAACAGTCCTAAAAAAATAGTTGTATTTATAGATTTTTTTATTATTTTTTTTTTTCGCTTTACGGTCTAGGTTTATTTAATTTTCGTGCACCTTGTTTTATTTGTCTTTTTTACGGATTACGAATTTATAAAGAATCTATTTAACAGTGAAACAAATGAAAGATAAAAACAAAATACACAATTAACATACAAACATATAGAAAAGTTTTTGTTGCATGTACAATATATTCATGAATATTAATGCCACCGTTAACAAAAGTCTACATTGTTCGAGATGCAAGTGGTAGTATTTTATTTGTACCATATTAAAATACATATAGCGATTTCAAAAACAAGAAGCGAAAAAAAATTTAACTATACGACAAATACACAAAACGTGATTCTGTCATATTGCAAAATATGTATTACGTTGCAATCGTAACTATCGCTGTTCCTGCTCGTATAATGAAAAAAACTTACTTTACTCTTAAAACTTAAAAAAACTGAAATGATTTGAACACAAACGTAATAAGGGGCAAATACGTGGTTAAAAAAATTAAAGAGTAAGTACTTGATTGATTACATTGTGAACCGTTTTTATACCTTCCACCACTAGTGGTGAATATGAGTATACAAAATTAGTTTGCCATTCCGTATAAAACTTTTTTAATATTCATATATATTTGGGTCCTTGAGTAAATCTAAGTCAGTGATGTCAATTGTGGTTGTATTGCTTTACATTAGTATTAGTGAATAAAGAGACAAGTATTCTTAATAAAGATTAAAAAATACGTAAGCATCCGCCGCATGTGCACCCGTCGCTTGATAATCGACGACTAATTGTGTACAATTGTGTACTCTCGTGCAGGGATGTTAAATGGGGTTTTCAATTTTGTACCAACCTCAAAAAAAAATTGTACTTTTTGGACCTTTAAGGTACCATTTTTTTTAAATTTATTAAAACAACAAAAAAGTACATAAAAATTCACTTGTACACATAAAAAAAACAAAACTAAACAATAACCATACATTATATGTATGAATGAAATAAGGTACATAAAAGTCTTATGAATATATGAGATCAAAATCAGGGACTTATTTGTTTAGTTAATAAACTATTTGGAATTTTTACATCATAGCAGCATGAATTTGTCGATCTTAACCAATCCTTTGTCTGTATGAGACTTGATAATGTTGGCACATGTAGTCTGTTTCTTTCCTTGGTTTTTATTATATTTTGAAAAGAAAATACTCTTTCCACATTTGCAGACGAGTGTGGAATGGATAAAATTCCAGCAACGACTCTAGAAATGTCTGGAAACATATGGACATTCAGGTCATTTTTTAAATTAGCTACTACCGACCAAAAACTACAAATGTTTTCATTTTTTAACGACTTCAGTTGCTCGACATCAGCTAAAGCTCTAAATTGATTATTGATTGAATCAAAATTAGCAGTTTCATTCGGGAACATTTTTACTAAAAGAGGTACAATACTACTTGTTTTACCTGCCAGATAAATTTTGTGAAAAATCGTCAATTTTATTCTACAAAATCGTCAAAATGACGATAAATCGTCAAATCTGGCAGATGTGGCCGCATATATTTTAAGCGCCCATTACATAAAACGAATAAATGCAATGAAAAAGCACACAAAACAATTTGTTTGCTATACTAAAAATTAAAAAAGGGGAAAAATTAAAAATTTTTATATTGTACCAAATGAGTCGCGGTAGTACCACGGTACTTTAGAAGGTCAAAATGTACCAAAAAAAGTACAATTGTACCATCTTTAACATCCCTGCTCTCGTGGACTAAATGAAAGAGCGTAAGAATGCGTGTGAAGAATGTGTGTGAATTAATTTACACAATTGTGTATGACGCTGACACCCCTGATCTAAGTCAATTTAGCCATGCCCGTCTGTTGAGAACACGCACACTTACGAATAACTCAAAAGAGAGGAACAATATTGGTGTCAAATTGTTTCTAGTTCTCCTTAGCAGTTTGGGATTGAAGTCTTGCAAAATCGATTCAGTAGAATAAGAGTTATGAAACCAAATTTACCAACAAAATTAATTATTTTGTTACAAAAAATAACATAAAATGTGGCGGATTGCATGACAAGAATTTGTTTTACTAAATTTCGTGCAGATCAGTCCATAATTTGCCATAAGCTCCATGTGAAGCCTACTCTCGAAAATCACTTTAGTACGCCTTAAGCCGTATTGAATATTGATGATGTAATAAAATTTGGACTGTCACAATTTCATTAGACTAGAAATTACAATGTCAAATTTCCTGAATATCGGTCCATAATTAACCACAGGCTCACTCCTAGAAAACACTTAAGTACTCCTAAACCCGTAACTCATAATGCTGTTATAGTGGAATTTGGTCCGTCATAGTTTGATAAGACTTTAAAAAAAAGTATAAAATATCGTGAAAATGTTTTTTTAATTAACAACTGGTCCCATATAAAGCCCATTGTCGGAAAAGAGTTGAGTATGCCGAAAACCGTGCTCATGGTCCATCATAATTTTATGAAACTAAAAATCCCGCTGTCATATTTCGTCAAGATCGGTCCATAACTTTCATAGGCCAAATAAAATAAAAAGCACTTTAAAACGTACTAAACGCAAGAAAAAAATCACTAAGTATTGAAATTTGGTCTAGCTTGTGATGGGTCCGGCTGGTACGGCTTAAATTGTTTTATATCATGATATTTTATTCAAATAAGTGAAACTCAAATTTTATATGCCTGGAAATAAAGAATAAAACTTTCTAACGGTCGGCCTATAATTTTACACAGATTGATTCATAGTTTCCCATATAGTGCATGCTTCTGAAATATTCTAACTGTCGATGGAGGGTATCAAAAATTCGGCACAGCCAAATATAGCTCTCTAGCTTGTTTTTGTTATTAGACAAGAGATAAGATATCATACATAAATATGAATACATACTTACACACGTCTATTTTGCCTAACTTTGACTTCAAAGTTTCAAAATGCCAATTTATCAAAAGTGTATTCGTGTGTATAGTTCACCTGTACACACATGCAATTTAAACTAAAAATATAATACATATAAGTTTCTCTCTACCAATTTCATTCCAGTATTAAAAAACTTTTGACAACAAAGTTTATAAAAGTATCTGAAAATTTTGAATTGTTTAAAACACATCCACACGCAAAATAAACAAATGGCTAAAACTACAAAAAACAAATAAAAACTTGGCAATGACAGTTTGAAATGTCATAATTTAACAGCAGAGAGCAATCCTAAATTATGTGCACACATGAATTGTGTTTAAGTAAAACTCTTAAACAGAGTATTAGATTGGCAAATAGTCTGTTGTACAAGGATTTAAACAGAAGTTTCAATAGGCAAGTGACTGCGATGCTAATAGTAGTGCAAAATTATTATTTTTATACCCTCCACCACAAATAGTTGTGAAGAGGGTATACAAAGTTTGCCATTCCGTGTGAAACATTTTTATTATTCATGTCAGACCACATAAAGTATATATATATATTCTGGCTCCTTGAGTAATTCTAAGTCGATTTAGCCATGTCCGTCTGTCTGTTGAAAACACGCTCGCTTTCGAAAAACTCAAAGGATGTGAACAAACTTGGTGTCAAATTGCTTGTAGTTATACTAAGCAGTTTGGGATTAAAATGGTGCTAAAATGCACCGAAAGATATACGATTTTGCAAAAGTTCGTTCTATTCGATTGGAAATCACGCTGTAAAATTTCGTGAACATCCGTCCATAATTTACCCTATGCCCCATATAAACCCTACTCCCGGAAAACAGTTTAGTACGCCTAAAACCGTAATCAATAATGCTATCATAATAAAATTTAATACTTAACAGTTTTATAGGACTAGAAATCACCTTGTAAAATTTCGTGAAGATCGGTCCATAATTTACCCTTAGCCCCATATAAAGCCCACTCTAGTAAATTAAATAAGCCGTAGCAGATATAAATATTACGATAAAATTTCTTCCAACTAAGCTTCATATGGCCAGAAAAAATTTCATGTAATTTTGTGATATACGGTCCATAATTTACCTAAGATCCCATATTTAGCAGCCTTCCGAAATTCACTGTAAACGCTAAAACTAATTTTACCACTCTGTGGGATGATTGGTTCATAACCACGTATGGGCGCCACTACATTTAAAGCATTGCATGTGTGGCTTTGTATTGGTTTGTTTACGTTTGCATTTGTTGGTTTTATGCTCTTTTGTTCTTCGTTTTTTGTGTATGTATACAATAAAGCCCTGCAAGAATGCATTTGAATGCCGTTTCAAGACATTCGTTTATTTTGTAAATACTGATTGTCGATTGCTCTTTGCTAACGAATCAAATGCTTTATTGTGAAAAACACATAAAGCACAAAAAAAATATAAACACACAAATGCAAATACGAAGTGTAAAGAGTACGGAATACACTCCACACAACAACGAAACAAAAAAATCACTCTAACTATACCAAATCACACGAATCAATACAACAAGACAAAAAACTACAGGCATTTTGTTTGTGTAAAATTCCTCGCCGTTGTCAATATCTTACTACGGCATAGGCGAAACAAAAGGAAAAATGTGTTTTGTGTGCATGTGTGTGTGGCAGATCACACAGTGTGTATTGAAAAGTTGACTGTACCCATCGGGAAAACTCAGAAGACCTTCTTTCTTCAGGCCTTTTTAAAGGCCTGCTTAAAAGATTTTTTGATTCAACTACTATTCTTATATAACTGCTAAAGAAAGCCTCATAGACGGCCTCGGCTCTTTCGTATAAAATATAAGATACACCTTCCACACTCGCTTCTATGAGAAGGGAGTAGAGAAGGAGTAACATTTTTTGTATTGTTGTTTTGCACAAGCAAAAGCAAAATCAATTTTTTTGGTCCCGTTACCCTTCTTATGTACCTGCTGAAGAAGCGAGAGCGGAGGCCTTCTCCGCAATGACAACGTGTGTAAAAAAGATATGAGCAAGAAGGCCTTGTACATCCAAAAGAAGGGGTACAGAGGCCTTCTTTTTCCCGCTGGGTACTGTTGACTGTTATAGACTCACAATTGTTGTGTGTTGTGTTTTCGTTCACATAGAATTATACATTGAGTTGATTTGTTTGAAACCAACTACTGTTTTAACATTGATTTGATTTAAAAAAAAAACAGTATTTGACACAACAATAACTTGGTGTGGAGAACTGTGAACAAGAAACGAATGCATTCGTTCTTTAGTATACACATCGTTAGCTCTGTTTATAACTTACCATGGCTCCAATATCAATCCCCCTCCTGAAAATCATTTAAGTTCGGCTCAAACTGTTACGAATCATGATATTTTACTACAGATTGTAGGTCAATAATTTAATATAGGTCTTAACCGCATCCAATTTTAATGCTGATGTCTGTTTTTATAAAAATAAATTAATATTAAATAGACATCATATAGATATCACTCCTGAAATATTCGAACTGTCGGTGGAGGGTATCAAAGATTCGGCACAACCGAATAAAGCACTCTAACATGTTTATATAAATCAAATTATAAGTCACACTGAAAAAAAGAATGGGTTCTAAATAAAACATCGCTTTTACGATGCTTGAATTTAGACCTGAACAAAATTTAAGGCAAATTTTTTTCAACTTTATCATGTGATTGAAAATATTATACTATACAAGAAGTATGCAAGGTCTGTAATTCGTGCAAGTCGTTTACGTAAACGAAATTAATGTTTCATCACAATTCCCGGTGGCGTTTATGAGCGACATTGTCATTATGACATTTTGATCGATGAATAATCGCACCACAGTCAGAAACAAGTTGATATTTATGGAGTTATGCATGACAACGGCTTCGCAATGTCACTATTCCCTTAAAAGTAAAAACTAAGCGACATTGGCTGTTATGAATAGATCACGAAGTGATCGCTGCAGGACTGTTTCTGCTACATGTCTCCGTCAATGAATAAATCAGAAATAACGGATCGTTTCTATTTTCTGTTTGTTCTGTTCCATTTATTACTTGAGTTTATTCTGTGTTTTTCTTGTCACTCTACCTGAAAAATTCACTAATGAAAGTTGATGATATTGTCTGTTAGGACTCACAAACAAATGGACGCCTACAAGACAAAATCAACATTGGTCATCTATGACAGTTTGGACAAATACTTTAAAAATTCATATATGACACCAAAGTAAAATCAACACTTGTCATCGATGATCTAATATTGTCAGCGTTTGTCACGCTGAATCACTATGACGTTCGCCACCGGGTTTATGCAGCATTTATCACATTTGTATTTGTTTTTTAAAATTTAGCTTAATGAAAATGCCTATAAAAAAATAGTGAATGACTTAACTAAAGAATGGCTAAACAAGATAGAAAGCACTAAATGGCTTACTTGAAAACACTGCCTGAGTAGTAGATCAAAGAATTATCAGATAATACTGCAACAATTCAATATTGTTTTATCATTATTATACTTTTTTGATAAAGAACATAAATAAGGCAACAACATTAAGAAAGCAATGCATGAATAAATGAATGAATGGATGAATACTTAGAACAAAAAGATGCTTCTCAAAACAATTGTATTGTAAATTATTCTATTGTTTCATATTTGATAAATATTTGTGTAGAAGCGTTTTTGTTATCTGATGTATATTTCATATTGCATTGTTTTTATTGTTGTCTTTCGAAAATATTTTTTGTTCTCCGGTTTTGTGTTTTAATAGAATTATTTATTACAATTGTTCTATAAACAAAAATTTCCATGAAATATTTAAAAGCAAAAAAGTTGCAAAAACATGTAACGAAAAGCAAATTCAACCGCAAAAAAATATAATTACACTTGCAAACATACCTACACAAATACATTGCGAACAAACTTTATATAAAAAAACCAATATGTATATGTAAGTATGTTAATATGTTTTTATGCACTTTGATATAAATACCCAGCAAAGAACTTGAAGCAAGCTTAGTAACATACGCCTTAAGCTTCGAAAAGTGTTGTGATTACTATTATAAAACTCTTATTAAAAATTTTTTAATAATTAAACCCACAATGTACTAATAAAGTGACCTCACAAGCGCAGCTGTTTGCAGTGATTTTCTTCGTGTTTGACGTTTGTCGTCATTTTGTTTGTTTATTTATATTAATAAGGCATTTTGTCATTTGCCGTCTCAATTCTAGCAACAATATGCCTGTTGTTTTTTCTATTGTTTCATTGTTGTAGTACTGAGGTCACTTTGTTAATACATTTTGATTAAACCCAAAGTAGTTTTGATTTAACTGCCTTTTGGTTACGTGCACTTTCGACTTAACGGCACAAAATTTATAATTTTTGGAATTATTTTTTATAATTCCATACACTTTCTATACCTGTACCCATGTTCTGTAACTTTAGTGAGAACTTCTCGCATCGAAAAGATGTGAAACAAAATATTCCATCGTTTCTCGAAAAGTGAGAAAAAAGTGTGTCTGTAACTTATGTCGAAAACTATCAAAAGAAATTACGTCGTTACGTTATAAAAGTCATAACATTGCACTCGAAGCCGATGTGACATTGCAGACGTTGAGGACGCCAGTCACACATATAGTTAACGGCGACCAAAATTTACTAAAATTGAAAAATTTTCAACGACGGCGGCGAAAATACAACCGTCGGCCATGCCAAATAATGTAAAGTGCGACTTTAATGTTTGTTGTTTGTAAACGAGCTTTGAAAAAATTCGTATATTTTATAAAAATGGTAAAAGAAAATAATTAAACAATAAAAAAAGGGCCAAGAACATAATTTTATTATTATTATTCTTTGCAATTTGCATTTTTAGTTGTTTTTTAGTGTTAAAATTTTTTTCTCGCCCCATTTTTATTCGTGAGTTTTTTTGACAGTCCAAAGCGGGAACTTTTCTCACCAAAATGTTACAGACACACTTTTTCAGTAAATTGGCGAGTAATTTCCTTGCGTGACAGCTTGTACTCGCCAAAAAAAGTTACAGACACAGTTTAGTGAGAAAAACAGCTGTTTGTTTCAATATACGGCATTTTTGTTCTATTTCACTCATTTCAATCGAAAAGTTTCTCGACACGAATGTTACAGAACATGGGCACTGCACATTTAAGATAAATGCACAAAATTTTTGGCATTTTAAAATTATTTTCATACAAAAAATTTAAGTTAGCTGCACTATGACTTAACTGACCAAAATACATATTTTCTGGAATTATTCTTCTAAATCCTTGTTTACATGCATTTTATATTCCTGCTTATTTTTCATATTTTTTGGCAGCTTTCAAATATTTTCATACAAAACATCAAAGTTAGCTAGCTGCACACATGATGGGTCCACTTTTTCACAAAAATATCCAATCAGCTTAAGATTATAAAAATAAAATCGCAATTAATTTGTTATTTTTTTTTTTCATAAATTGTTATGTTCTTTGTGAATTCTCATTGTTTTTGTTAATGTTCCATGTATAAAATGATCTGTCATTTGAAATAAAATTTTAATAAAATACAAATTTATGTACATTTTTTTCGGTTAATTGTGCCCCGCTTTATTGAGTTTCCCGTTTTATTTCACTTAAAATCATGGAACGAAATCATTCAGTATAACTGTCAATGTAAAAATACCCGTTTGGTTGAGTTCCGTTGAATCGCGTCACCTGCTTAATTATTTCGCAAAATAAGACCGCATTGCGAAAAACAAAAGCAAAAGTTTGGATGGACGTACCTGAGTTTTATTTTGTTATAAAAAACCTAAACCATTTTTTTTACTTAATAAATAAAGAAAGGCGTTTCTATTTTCTATCTACACATAGTTGTTTCGCTTTATTGCACATCTTGCCCAATTAATTAAGCGATTTTTGTTTTAATTGCGTCGGCGATTCATTGAGTTCCCGTCCCGTTTAATTGCGATAAAAGTCGTAAATTTTTATAAACTCAATTAAGCGGGAATAACTGTATTAATAAAAAGATTTTTTATTCCACTTTTAAATCAAAAACTTTACCTTAGCTGCACTTTTGTGCAGGTAACCACAATTGTGTACCTGCACATTAAGGCAGGTAAATGCATTTAAGATAGCTGCGTTTTTGATTTACCTGCACAAAAAATCGTGCAAAGGAGATTGTGCAGCTAAGTCAAAATTACTGTACATCCTTACGATAATATTACTTGTCTATAACATCAAATATATGCCCTATGCTCCCCAGAGGAGTAAAAGGAACAAATATATATATAAGAATAAGCTTACAGAAAAATACTTTTTTAATCATGTTTATAATAAGATTACATTATTTGCGAACACTCTGCTTAAATTAATATGGCCTATTTAGAAAAAGTTTTTACTAATAAATTATTAAACTAATTTTTTAATTGTGCACTATTTAAAACACTGCTTTTCTAACAAAACACAAATACTAAAAACTTTAACTAATAATACAAAAATTAATCTGGGCCCACACCACGCATTTTCGCTTTATCGCATTGCATGATTTTGATACCTTACTTGCGTTCTAAATTTTATGCGGCATCACCACAAGTAAAAATAAAATTTCATTTCCTTACAAAAGTAGAAAATAAACATAATTTTCGCATTCAACGCCTTAATGCATCCTGCGCTTTTGTGCATGTAACTTTATTCTACTTTTTTGACAGCTGTGTAGACAGCGAAAATGAGTGTAACGCGTGGTGTGTATCTCCAGCCTTATAACGGGACATCATTCTTATAAACACTTACAAGACTTTAGCGAGAAAAAGTCATTTGCACGAATTTCTAATGATAGGCTTATTTTACAACTCATTTACCTTTTGCTTGTAGAATGGTCTGTTGGGTATACATTGAAATGCACACACATGAATGAATGTTCATTTCCATGAATAAATGCATCATGCCTGAATGAAAATATTTTTCTCTTGACTAATATATCTATGAAAAATATTTACATATATAAAATCCTACAAATGTATGTATAGTATATGGTGTTCTATATAAATATACATGTAATGGGTGATTTTTTAAGCGTAGTTTGTTTTTAAATCTAATAAAACACTCAAATTTGCATCATATATTTAAAATTTTTATTGGAATCGATAAATTGGTCTTTGCCATTTACTTTTTAAAAATAACTTCATGTAAATGTTGCCCGCGGCTCCGGTTCAAATGCTCCATTCGTAAGTCCAATTTTGCACCACTTTTTCGAGCATTTCGGCCTGTATTCCATGAATAACACGTGTTATGTTATAGTCTAAGGCTTCAATCGTGTTTGGATTGTTTAAATAGAGCAACGACTTTACATAACCCCACAAGTCAATAGTCAAGAGGCGTCAAATCACATGATATTGGCGGCCAACTCATAGGGCCATTTCGACTGCTCACCAAATTCATCCTTAAATATGTCCATTGTTTCACGAGCTGTGTGGTATGTGGCACCGTCTTGTAGAAACCACATATTAACCAAGTCCAACTCAGCCAAATGGGGCAAAAAAAGTCGCGTATCATGGCTTGATAGCTTTCGCCGTTGACGGTAACGTTTCTTCCACGGTCGTCTTTGAAGAAAAATGGACCGATGATACCACCAGCCCAAAAACCACACCAAACTGTCGTTTTATCGGGATGCATCGGCAACTCTCATCGCTGAACACAATTTTTCGATAAAACATTTCTCACAGAGCACGAATTTTGATAATAAATTTTAACGATTTGCAGTCGTTGCTCGTTTGTGAGTTTCTCCATGATAAAATGGCAGAGTATACTGAACACTTTTCACTTTCACAGATGAAGATTGGACACAATTACCAACCAGTGCTGCCAGCCCGAAAAACTTAATTCATAAAAAATCACCCTTTACATATATGTGTATGTGTATTAAAAAAATATCAATTGTAACCAAATATTTATACATTTAAACAAAAGCTCTATAAACCGTTCTGTGTGTATTCAAAATTCATACTCACACATACACTATTATCAGCACACACATACACACTCTTAACAATATATGATTTGATTGAACAAAATTTACAAAAAAATTTATAAAAATAACAGTTTCATTGTAGTGAAGTTGTAGTTGAAGTTGTATTTAATTTTATTTTTTTTATTTTATCGTATAAATATTAACCAAAAGAAACATCAACATCGACATCATCATCAGCATCAACATTTATTGCATTCAAATTTATTGACGTTTACAACATATTTCAATTTTTAAATATTCAGTTTGATCGCATGTCGTCCCACGATTTATGGGTTGACTAACATAATTGCACTTTTCATTTGCATATCGTTAGTTGAAATGAAAAAGTCATATTATAGAAATTGCATTATAAAAGAATCAAAATATTTTTCAATACCCAGTAAAAAATTTTTAGGTTTCTGGAAGCACGAAGATTACATGCACGGGGTATTACACACTACTAAGAAGCAGCAGAGAAGCAAATACCACTTAAGTGAATTTTCAGTTTAAGTTTTAATAAAAAGGATTGGATAACATAGAAATTACAACTTTTTTATAACGCAATAAGTCATCAAATTGTAGTGCCTCCAAGTGGAAATTCTCCATATAATGTAAGCAGGTTTATAAGGAATTATTGTGCTTCTCTACCTAACAAAACTGCTTACCAGTCAGCTCCATTTTTTCCTGGGTATGTTTGTGGATAACTATACTAGTTTTAGTGAAAAATATTCAATTATATTATGACTTCTGCAGGCATATAAGCATTGAATCAGTCCCTTACCATACTTTTGTTGCGCAAACGATAATGTTATAGATTTTAACCACAAAATATTTGTATAGTTGTTGCGAAAAAGACCGGAGTTTAAAGAATACGAAACGAGATTGATTCGATCATAATCTAACTGTGGGAACAGTTAGTACATATAACAGAATATCTCAAAAACGACTTTGTTGGAAATTTGTGAACCAGTGTAATTAATGTTAATAAAAGGTGTTTTTTTAAGCTAGATAGAACTTTAAATTGTAAAAAGTAACACAAAAAATTAAATTTTGATGAAATATTTTTTTTTATCGTTTCAGTGTACTCTGACAAATCATCATGAATAGACTCACGCTTGAACAACGCTACGAAATTATCCAAATTTACTTTGAAAATCAGTCGTCGATTCGCGCAACTTATAGACGACAATTTATCGCAAAATTGTGTTCAGCGATGAGGCGCATTTTTGGCTTAACGGGTTTGTTAATAAGCAAAATTGCCGCATATGGAGCGAGACCAATCCACAAGAGACCCTACAGACTCCATTACATCCAGAAAAATGAACCGTTTGGTGCGGCTTTCACGCTGGTGTCATCATCGGACCTTATTTCTTCAAAAATGAGGCCGGAGCTCGCGTTACGGTCAATGGAGATCGTTACCGCACCATGATCAATGATTTTTTGTTTGAAAATATGGATGACATAGATCCGGAGGAGGTGTGGTTTCAACAGGATGGCGCTACGTGCCATACGGCGAACGCAACCATCGACTTATTGAAATTAAAATTTGGCGATAAGTTGATTTCGAGAAATGGACCTGTCAATTGGCCTCCAAGGTCGTGCGATTTGACACCTCTCGATTATTTCCTGTGGGGCTACGTGAAGTCACTGGTTTATGCTGATAAACCAGCAACAATTGACGCCTTGGAGGCCAGCATTGTTCGTGTTATTCGTGACATACGGCCAGCAGTGCTCGAAAAAGTGGCCCAAAATTGGACGTCCAGAATGCGCTTCGTCAAGAACAGCCGCGGTGCCCATATGCCCGAAATAATTTTCAAATGTTAATGTCACGTATTGATCTTTCGAATAAAAAAAAAATTTTGATTACATTTTAATTTTTTGTGTTATTTTTTACAATTTCAAGTTCTATTGGGCTTAAAAAAACACCCTTTATATACGGGCATATGTTTGTAACCTCAACAATATGAGCTGGATGTTTGTTACATGTAGAATATTGACTCTATCGGTTCGATCGAGCTATACTCACTTTTAGAATCCATATTGTAGCAATATCTCCCCGTATAGATCGCAAAATTAGAGATTATTAAATGACATAATCCGAAAACAGTGCCCATGACCTGTAACTCCCGCGTCGAGAAACTTTTCGTTTTTCGAAATGTGAGAAATAAAACAAAAACACCATTAATTGAAACAAACGACTGTTTTCCGCGAGAAAGTTCTCCATTTGGACTGTCAAATAAACTCACGAATAAAAACAGTGTGAGAAAATATTTTGACACTAAAAAATTTATTAAAAACGCAAAATGAAAAGAATAATAAACACGAAAAAGGAAAGTATTTTGTTCTTGGCAGATTTTTTCCTTGTTTAATTACTTTTCTTTTAATATTTTTATAAAATATACGAATGTTTCACAGCAATTTTGTAAAAAACAAACAGTAATGCCGCTCTTTAATTATTTGGATTAGCCGAAGGTTTATTTTCGCCGGCGTCCTCCAAACCTTTTAGTTTTAGTAAATTTTGGTCGCCGTCAACGACATGTGTGAATTGCGATCGCAACGTCTTCAATTTTACATCGGCTTCGAGTATAATATTATGACATTTATAACGTAGTGACGTAATCACTTTTGATAGTTTTCGACATGAGTTACAGAAACACTTTTTTCTCAGTTTTCGAGAAACGATGGAATATTTTGTTTTACATCTTTTTTATAAGAGAAGTTCTCACCAAAGTTACAGATCTTGGGTTCAGGATTGACTTAATGAAAAAGTGAGATAAAATTAATCTTAAACTGTGCTTGATTTAAGAATTTCTAAGGTGGTTTAATCTCGATTCGTAATCGGAAAATAAGATTAGATTGGTTCTAACCTAAACACTTACCCCAGAGAACCAGAAAGAATATTATTATTTTACTAACCTGTTTCACATGTTAATTTCACTTTTGTTGTATTCGGCCCTTTGTTTACAGAGGAGTTCTCAATTATAAGACACCAGCAGCATGCCCAATATTGTTGTCATAATAATTCTATTTTGAAAATTTAATGTATTTAACTAATAATAATTTAAACGTTTAGAATACGGGAATTTTTTCTTCTTATTTTACTTTTTAAGCATGAAAATTTTCTATGCTTTTCTTCTTTTAGAGTTGTCGTTGTTTCTATACAAACTTTTACAAACACACCCATATGTACGCCTAGTGTTATTCGCACTTAATTTTCTGAGTACGACTCGTACTTAAGTAAGTAGAAAAACCTTTAAATTAGTACTAACTAACTACAATGTCATTAGTGTAAAAATGCTTATAAATCATTTTTATGTTATTAGAAATCATTAAGTTATAGTGTTTTATGTAAGTCAAAATGTTGTGTCTCTTTGCCCGAACTTGCCCGAAGCCTTCATATAAGGCGAACTTAGTCTCAATTTACTTTTATTAAGTCACAAATAATAACTCAGTTTTATTCAATTTAATTTTAATTTTTATACATATTTAACTGGATTTTACTTTTCAGCTCTCCATACATTGAGCAGAAAAAAAGGAGTGTAATGTACCATTCAAATGTGAATCAAATAAAGATGACAAAAGTCTTTTTTATATCCCTCAAATAAACAATACAATTCGATTATATGTTTTGTTCAAATCTTTTTTTTTTTTTTGTTATTTTATTATTTTTGCAGTTGCACATTTCAAATAATATTTATTCTTGTTTAAAACCAAAATAATAAAAATAAACACGAACTGGTTAGTCTCTTGGAACTCAGCCATTCGTAATGTACTAAAATGGTTTAAAGGCACATCACAAATTTGGGACGGTTAAAAAATGTTTGTCATTCGATATGTTATTTCCGCACCACTAATTTGTGGCATTCATTTATTATCAGGTTATTTGAATTTTTTTTTTATATAAAAACTAAATATTCTTTATTCTCAAATGCACTAATTGTTTATAATTTGTTAAATGGCTTGTTCTTTTATACGTTTTATAGTTTATAAAACAGAGTTGTTTATACTGGAAATAAAATATTGGGTTTTTTTTTTTAAATAAAAATTCAAAAGTACAGTCGGGCCTCGATTATCCGTGATCCGGTAACCCCGATTAACCATGATGGCCAAAGATCAGTCTATGAGTTTTTGTTTGCAATGTTTTCAAATTGTTAACCGCGATTACCTCTATTATCCGTGATAGCAGTTGAAAAATATTAGACAAACAACATTACACGACTTTTTTTAAGAAATTGTATTCTCTTTTTGCTTAATGTTCTTTTTTTTTGCCTCATGTTTTCAGTAGAAAATTTTAATGTATACAAACTTATTTAATTTAAAAATGTACATAAACGTTTTGAATTAATTTAATTTATCCGTAATGCTTCTGGTCCCGACCATCACAGATAATCGAGGCCCGACTGTATTTAAAGATTTCAAAAAATAATTTTTTAACTGCCATACCAATTCTATTCTTTTCTATTTCATTTAATTTACTTCACCTTTTCTTATTTCTTTTTATTTTTCACACAACTTATGCTTTTTGAAGTAAATATATATTTCAAATAAATAAATAAATTAAAAAATGTATCCTTAATTGTGCAATCCAGTTTTATACATTAGGGTGGGGAAATAGCAGAAACATAATCTACGGAAATTCTGAAAAGATTTTCCAAAACATTTTATTGTTGTTGTTATTGTTCTTGTATAAATTTTGTAAAAAATGTTGAGCCTACCGGTACCCATATTCTGCATCTTTGATAAAAACTATCAAAAGAGATCATGTCGCAACGTTATAAATGTTATAATATTCCACTCGAAGCCATTGTGGTACTGCAGACGCTGAGAACATCAGTCGCAATTATCGTTGACGCCGACCAAAATTGAGTAAAATTGAAAACTTTTTAACGACGGCGACGAAAATACAATCGTCGCACATAGGGGCTTTTTGCAAATCTAGCCGGACATTAGGCAAAAAATTAAATTTAAGAGATGTAAAAATTTAAGTACGCAGCTCGACAGACAACAAAATTCTATAGTGTATTTTCAAGTTTCTGCTTGAGATTTGTGGTTTTGGGACACTGTTAAAGTCAGGAAGGTTGAGTAAATTGCTCGCGTGTTCATTGACTTTTTGCGTTGCGCGTTTTTGGGCCATTTTTTTTGCCGATTTTTTTAAAATTTCACCATTTTTCTGTTTTTGCTTATCTTGCATAGGTACACAGAGAAAACAGATTCGTGATCACAACCGAATTTGTCGCCAATTGAATTTCGTCGGTTGCATGGTACTATCATACAATTCGGTTACAATTACTGAAAATTTCGTTGCTTAGCATAATATTTTTGATAGCAACATTTGAATTTTAGTACACTATCAGTTATAACCAGAGAATATGTTAGTCGTTAGTATGGTTTTTAGAAAACAAAAATATGCTAATAACCGAATATATGATAGATGCAACTGAATTAATATAGAATTGGTGTTCATAACAAAAGATTTGATTGAGTTAATCAATATATTTTTCCCACCGGTTGCATAAACCATTTTCCCGATATATTAAATAGAAAATGAAAATAATTTCAATAACCTCCATTTTTTGTTTGTTTATTTATTAAGATATTTTTGTATCTTTAAGAACATCGTGGGCCTACTCCCTTAAACTCCATTAAAACGGGCAGTGTTAAGGAACTGAGAAAGAAGTGGGCTAAACTCATAAGTGGCGAACATGTTGGGCTTGAAACGCAGCTCTTTTTAGAAATCCAAACGAAGCAGGAAGCATTAGGTAGTCTATACTCGCTCAAATTCCCAGTCACCCCGGAGCTAAATGTAGTGGTAAAATCACCGGTAGAGGAGGATAGTACTAGGATCTGGAACAAATTTTTTTTAAATATGAAATTACATTTTATTTAATTAAATGACTTACAAATTTGTTTTTTACTTTTGACAGAAAATTTAGTTTATAATTTGTTTAGTACTCACAATAAACAATTGGGACAGATAGCTTTTTTTTTGGTGTGAATAGCAAATAATTATATTTTCATTTGTTGTACTCGAAATAAAACTTTGCTAACAATCGATAATTAGCTGCAATAAATGAATTAACATTAATATTACAAAATTTATTGACGAAAGCAAATTATTAATTGCAATAACCAATAATCAGTATTGCCCTGTATTAAATTCGGTTGTGATTTTTACTATTTGTACTAATTTTTAGAACTAAATTAAATTAGTTATCATAACTTATAAAAGGATTGAAGGAATCATATTTCAGTTAGAATAACGTTTTAATAATCAAGAGAATTAAAAATCAGTTAGAACTATACATTTTTAATAGTTGCAATAATAAATCATGTTACTTGATCAATATTTTATTACAGCAACCATTTCCCAACCAATTTGTTCTCTGTGTGTGTGTACATATGATAGAAACCCTTTCGTCAGTCATAAAATGTTTCGGTTGTCTTTTATTTGAATTATTACATCTAAGACAAATATTACCTGTGTAAAAAAATGAATGTGCGAAACAGTAAGTAACGGTTTTTACCCACCTGCGCTGCCAGAATTCGTCTATTTGAGAGCATATTATTCCTGTCGTATAAACTCACGGTAAAAAAGTGGCAATAAAGATCGGATGAGGACAAAACTATTGTTAAAAAGGGAATAAAAACTATCCATGAAAAACTTTGAAGTGAATTAGGGCTAATAGTGGATATCCCGAAGACTGGATTTGGAAACAGCAACGATGGTAACACCAGCAGAATTTTTTTCCAATCCTGAATTAGCTGCAGAAATAACTGGAATTGCATTTGATTTATCTACCGAATCAAAGTTATTATTGAAGTAATTATAAGTGGTTACGAAATCCATTTGCACGTGGTCTATAGCACTTACAAGATTTTAAAACATTGCGCAACTGTTATGAGCGGGCTATTATCAGAACAAACGTCTGAGGCACGATATAAATATTTTCGGCTTAACAGTCAGAATTTTGCTAGGAATCAGAGTCCGCCAAACACATATTTCTTGTTTTTCTTGGTTGCTTATTTTTGAGCGTATTTTTTTTTTTTGTTCAGTGTTGCCATCAACGAAATGGTAAATTACACATGGATCATGCCAAAATTACACATGAAAATACAAATTACACATGCTATCTTTTATTCGCAAACTCACGAGCTTTGTTTCGAATTTCATAATATATATAAACTTTTAATTTTTTTCTCAAAAAATTAACTAGTCACCTTTTTTTATTTCATAACCAATAACCGTTCAAAGCAAAAAATTCATACCCTTTTTTTAGTAATTTATAACATAAAAATAAACAAAGTAAGATACATCACATTTACATTAAGATACTTTTTTTTGGTCCACCATTTCTATGTATTCTTTTTTAAATCTGTCGTACATTTGTTTAACTTGCTCAATATTCTTTCCGCAGCAGCATTTGAAAAGATTAAAACACAAATAAATATTTGAAATAATCTGTCTCCCAAGGAATTTATTATTTCAAAAAATTAGGTGTCACGAGCATTTCATCAAAGCAATATCTGGCTTTTCGTCTTTTAACAACTTAACATCTGACTTATACATAAAATTAGTCGTACCTGGTGCAAATCCAACTAGATTCTCAAAAGGAATCCCTTTTTCTATAATTGTGCTTTTGAGAAGTTCCAACATTTTTTTTGCAATCAATAATCCACTCTTTTGAAATAAAAAAAAGAATAATGTACCCGGGATGTTTCGTCGTTATAGGTAATTAATTGTGACAAAAGCTATTTAAATGCCAAATGGTTAGTATACAGAACAAATTATTAGTAGTTTTTTATCAATTAAAAAAATTATTTAAAAAGTATTTAAATTTAATTAATGTGATAATTAAATCAATTATTTTTTTTTTGTTGAAAGAAAATTAAAATAATAATTTTGATTTAATTAACATTTTAGTTGCTTTGAATAAAAATAATAATTAAATAACAAAAAATTATTTCTTTTAAAATAAAATAATTTAAACTTGTGAAATTGTTGTTGGAAATTTTCAAAATCAATCAACACATTGTTTTTTAAAATTAAAAATATCATTTATTGGAAAAATAATATTCAAAATATTAAATTTTTACAATTTTTAGTAATCAACATAATCATTTTGGTAAAAGGTGCAAAATCAACAAATGGGTTGCTTGATTCTATGAATTTAGTATCAATTTGGTGATTAGAGAAAATTTTAAATTTGTTCTATGTAGTTAATGATCAAACCATTTTTAGTTTAGCTCTCTTAACGCTTACATTCTTTTAATTAAATTTTTATGTTTTGTCAAGAATATTAAACCTTTTTACATCTTGTGATGAAATAATAACAAAAATCAGTGCTACAAAACCTTAATATTTAAAATTACACATGAATTACACATGAAGTCAATTACACATGGGCTACACATGAAAAACAGAATTACACATGATATGTGTAATTACACATGAGGTGGTAACACTGGTTATCTAGTAAAAATACAAATAATTTCGCATGCTCTCTTTACAAGTGTGAGAGCATTCGCACATCTGCAGTGTTTTGCAGACCTCTGTTATAAATAGACTTTTGCTTAGTTCTCCACTGTTTTCTGGCATAAGACCAACTGCAAAAAAAAGTCATTTCCATTTACGAGAGAAGCAATTTTAGTATGCGTCCACCTGTACTTGGCTCTGAAGAGAGTTCAGATTCGGAAGAGGACTTTGAAGAAACAGAGGAAGAAGAACCATGGATCTCATCATCATCTAAGCGCAAAAAAGAAATTGTTTTAAATAAATTAGTTATTATTATTTGGAATAAAATTTATTGTTACTAAAATAAATAAGTTATAATTAGGAGTAAATTAATTATTTTCAGATAAATTTAATAGTATGAAATACATAAAAGTCACATTAAAGCATAAAAATGAATATTTTGTGGATATTAGCAAAAAATTAAAAAAAAATGTTTGACCCCCCTGCCCGTAAAAGTTCAAATATGTAGTGCTTATGGTATTATTTTTTTTAATTTTTTTTTTAATTAAAATTTTATGGAACCGCCCACAAAAGGCGGCGGTGACGAAAGGTGTAATTTTACGATCTCCAGGGTCCAATTTTATGTTTTTTAACTTTCGCCGCCGTTAAAGGTTGCATTTGCTAAACAAAAGTATGGGAAAACTTAAAAAATAATTTAATTTTTCAGAGGTTGGACTAGTTCTTCTAGGGGAAACTTTTTCTCCTTAGCCCGATGGTATTTATTTTTGAGCTTTACTTGCCTAGGACCAGAACACATATTTCTCCCAAGTTTCATCGATCTAGGGGCACTCAATAACTTTGAAGAAGCAATATAAGCTAAAACAAAAAGTAATGTCCCACTAAATTGGCAAAATACCCCTTTGTGCGTCGGCTATACCAAATAATGTAAAGTGCGACTTTAATGTTTGTTGTTTACAAAATAGCTTTGAAAATATTTGTATATTTTTCAAAAATGTTCAAATTATTAAACAATGAAAAAATCAGGAGAGAACAAAATACTTACCTCTTCCGTGTTATTTTTTCATTTATTGAATTTTGCATTTTTAATATATTTTTTAGTGTTAACATTTTTTCTTACTTTGAAACAACCTGTGACACGCTTCTTTTTCCAGCTTTATAAAGACTCACGCTCGCCAATACCATTAACTCTTGGTTTGGTTTTTCATTGGCAATTGATGCAATTTTTTTTTTTTTTTGTTTTTGAGTATTACTTACTTGTGCACTCTGGAAAAGGTTTCTCTTTACGGTAGGCAACGGATAGATAAGTGAAAATAATGTCTTCATCCATCCTCATCTTATTTCGCTCTTCGAACACAGCCAAGCCCCAGTGACTTTCTTTCACTTTTTTACAAGTTTGCTGATAAAATTTCTCAATTGTTTTTGAATTTGGTGGTATTGTTCTTCGCTATATTTCGAGCGATCAATGCCATTAGAAAATATATGATTTTCAACCATTAAAAATTTTTTTCTTGGCACTGGTTCACTATGCCATATCAAATTTTTTTTAAAAATTAAATATGTATTTAATTTTTTGCTGTCAACACTTGCACTTGAAGAAAGCTCAAAAATAGTAATTGCAGTTGTTGAAATATGTGTTAAGTTTAAATGCTCACAGCTGTGCGAAAATAAAGAACAAAACAAAAAAGAAAACAGAAAAAAAATCCATTGAGGCTTTAATTTTCAAAAAAAAAAGAACCAAGCTTGCCGAATTCTTAGTTTTAAAATTTCGACGCTAGATTGGGTATTTCGGCCACTGTGCACTGTTTTTCTTTTCAATAAAAATGTTTACCCATTTTAAAAGTATGGTGTGCATTGATTTCGATTAAAATAAAGTCTGTTTTAACATTTTTTCAAAATTTTGCGCAGCTTGCATTTCTGCTATACCCTCGGTTAGCATGAAAAAAATTACCCACTCTTATATACAAAGTCACTCTTTTATTTTCATTTAATATCATAAAAAATAAATAAATATAATATTTGTGTTTTAATTTTACATTTTATTGTTACAATCCGCACCACACGCCATGTTCTATACTGTGGCGTATGATTAATGTGAACCAACTTTAATTCGTATACGCTACATACTGGCAGTGTTGCCAAAACTTGGTGACCAAAAATGGCTTAATTTACAGAAAAAAATGGCTTAAAACTTTTTTTTATATATAAACACATTTAAATTCAATAACAAAACAAAAATTATTCACTAAAAATTTTTTAACAACTAAATTGTAAATTGAGATCATTTTCTTACACTAGAAAAAACGTAAATTAAATATTTGAGTATTTAAAAAATTAATCCGATTTGGACGATTTTTTCTTTCAAATAATCGCCATGGTCCAACTTAGGTTTTTACGGAAAGAAAATTTTGCCCCGCCCACTTGTACGCCCACTTTTTTTGATTTACCTAAAATCAGAAAACGTCTCCATCGATTTGACTAATTTTTTTTTCAAATGTTCGTGTTAATCCATTTTAAGTTTTCATCGAAAGAAAAATTTACCACGCCTACTTTTACGCCCACTTTATCTATTTATTTGACCGATTTGGACGATTTTTTCTTTAAAATGGTCGCCATGGTCCAACTTAGGTTTTTACGGAAAGAAAATATTGCCCGCCCACTTTTTTCGATTTACCTAAAATCAGAAAACGGCTCCATCGATCATTAGTAATCAGCTACCGAGCGAAGCCGGGACGGCCAGCTAGTATTTAATATTTACTTAATTTATATTTTAAACCATATTTAAATAAGCTGCTGATAGCAAAATTACACTTTTTCCATTAAAAAAATTTCTAAGAAGTCCCCTGCCCTCGAATGGTAAGGCTGGATCAGTGCAAGTGTGTGTCTAAAGGAGCCTAAAAGTACAAAAAGTCACAATGTGTGTAGGGTAAAAAACGTCATAAAATCATGCCTGCAAAAAATAACGATAATCCAGACTATTTACTGATTTACTGTGTATTTTTTTATTAGTATAATGAACATTAACTGCCTGTTCTTCAAAATAAAATTAGAACTTTCGCTTAGGAATTTATATTAAAACAACAATAAAAAACTAAAATTTGTTTTTGTTTTAAACACAAATTTTTAAACGAAAATTTTTATTTTAGTTTGAAAAACAGGTGTTTTTTTCTTTTATATAAATATTACTGCATTTTCAAGGTGAAAACTCAAATAAAAGCACTATACATAAAAAAGGTTAAGAACCGCTAGCTTTAACATCACTTGCCATGCTTTAGTATTTTCTTTCTTTTATATATTTTTTTGGTTTTGATTGTCAGAAAGAAAAAACGCTGACTTTGAACTATTTTAGCTGCTTTGTTTGGGCTTTTTATCAAAGTAATGCGATGTAAAAGAAAATTTGAATTGCATTTTATGAGTATAATAAATAGAACCGAAACCATGGTATCATTAAGAAAGAGCTTTTGAATCAGACAGATATAAAAAAATATTTTCTTTTATTTTAATTTAAATATTCTGCAGTCTGATTGTGGGCCTTTAAAGCCTTTTTTGATCACAAAAATCTTTTAAAAATTTAGTTGAAATAAAAAAAATATTAAGAACTATTTTTTCGTTTAAAATTCTTTGGTTGTTTGTTAATTTATAAAAATTGTTTTTTTTTATTAGTTTAAAAAAACAAACTAACATAACATTATTTACTTGTATGTATTTATAAAACAATTGAACGCATTTTATGAACAGTTTAAGTTTTTATCGATTGAAATAGTTGGGATTAATACAAAACAATATAAAAACTGTATTGAAAAAAATTCAAATCTGAGTTTCGTTTGGCTCGTACACCCACTGGCTTGCGAAAAGCTGCAGCTTTTCTCGATTATTAATGGGCTTTCGCTTCAAAAGCGTGTATGATGTACGAGCCAAACGAACATTAGATTTAGAATAAGGGGGTCATAATACAAATAAGGGTTTGTGCCTCTGTTCAAATGAACTTTTAGTGTTTTTTGTTCGGTAAAATAAGAATAAAATAAATTTTTTGCTTACTAAAAGGTAAAAAAAGGTTAAAAGTACGGAAACGACAAAAAAACCAAATTTTTTTGTCACAGATGAAAACTTCAAGGTTCATTTTATATTTTTGTAATGAATCAAATCATTATTATTATTATAAGGGTATTATTGTTTCTCTTATTGGAAACTTATTGTTTGATAATTTAACCAATCTAACAAAAAAAATCTTTCAAAAACGCTCATATTATTAAAATTTCGAGTCCCTGAACGATTTCAGTAACATTTAAGGCGGAAATAAAATTAAAAGCCCAACTACATGAGCTTGCTTAAGCTTCTGTAAAAAATTAACTTCTCCATTTTGAATGACGGCATCATCAATAACCTAGACCTGTGTTGTCAGTTATTTAAAGCCGCTGCAGCTTGGTTTTTGTCTCGACTAGAAACCCCTAAGGACCAACTATAATATGCATAAGCTTGCTTAAGCTTCAAAAATAAACAAACTGCAAACAAAATGCATTTACAAACACAAAAACAAGATCAAAAAAAAAATTTGACGGAAAGTGCGATCAGTTTCGACGTTGCTTATTGCTTAAGCAAATGATTGATTCTTAAAACTTAAAAAAAAATTTCCTTAACTAGAATATGGTTTGACACATATGATTTACAAAGTTGCTTAAGCTAGCTTAAGCATATTATAGTTGGTCCTTAAGTCTTCTAATACATATTTGACACTTTTAATGGTAATTTTGTATCGGTAACATTAATAATGATTTAACATAGTGAAAAACTAAACAAGTTTTTACCAAATGTAAGAAAAGTTTTGTTCGGTTTAAAATAAAATAAAAATAAAAAAATAATAATTAAATTCATCTTAATTTGGCTTAAGCTATTTTTTCAAAATACATAAAAATATAATAAAATCATAAATACATAAAATTAGACATTGAGTTAAAGTTGGATTAAAAATTGTTTGCCTTATTCTATTTTAACTTTCTAAGAGGTTTATCGTTAAGAGTTTCTTCTTTTACATTTCGTCATTCAAAGTTGTGTGCTGCGGAAGGATACATAATGCGTACGACTGATTAAAACCAACAGGATGTATGTATAAGATAAAAGAGCATAAAAGAAATGTGCTGCTTTCATGGCATGAGTTTGAAATGTAAAAGAAGGTTTATATAAATTTTTTTCTAACAAAAATACTTAATAAATTCTAATCATGATTTAAAAATTATTTGCTTAAATTTGAGCAGATACTAAAAGATTAATTTCAGTTGAAAACACAATTTGTTTGCATTTGATATTTAGAAAAATCCAGCTTAAGTTTTTGACAAGATTGATTTGCTGACTTTTGAGATATAAAATCCAATATGAAATAAATTGATAGACAAAAAAATAAATACAACAAGTAAGTGTACCAATTTTGGCTTAAGCAAATCTTATGGACGCCTTCACCAAAGTATGTATTATAAAGACGACATTATTTAAGTTTAACATTTTTCTGATTTATTAGGTTTCAGAAGATTTGTGTGGCTTATAAATGTTTTTTTTTTTTTTAATTTTAGGCAAAAATGTTTTTAAGATCTTCAAATAGAAAATTATTATAAATTTTATGTCGTTTTAAATATTTTTACTTAGACCACATTAAGATTACGCAACTAAAGCCGAGTTTTTTTCTATTTTCTTTTAAAGTTGCTACGAAACTCTTTTCATATTTACATTTAAATTTTTTTTAAATCAAATGTAAACAAACGGCACTTTAGAGGGTTAAAAATAAGGGGTGAATATTTTTTTTTTGTTGTTTTTAATTCCCTTAGCTAATCCCCGCGAAGCTCTTGGCTTGTCTGCAGGAAATAAACCAGAGTCTCTGGCGGGAATCGAACCCTCAACCCCGGCATTGATAGACTAGCTCACTACCAGCTAGCCTACCGGGGCACTCAATTATCTTGTTTTTCAACTTTTCCTTTTTATATTTTATATATATAAAAAGAAATACATTCAAACAAAAACATATAACTTTATACCCAGCTATGAATGAAGAGCGTCTTTGATCGTCGATGCCGCATTTTTTAATCGTAGAATATTCGTCACATGGGAAAAACTGTAGCACTACAGAGATTCTTCCATCGCACAGCGAAAGATGCGACTTCAATCCTTGTGGGAATCGTTTAAGACGTAGGTAAAGATCAACTATCGAGTCTTTTATGTCAAGAAAATATCTTACAACTCGTGAAATGTTCGCCGTATAATTATTGAAAATATGATTTATACAGAGAGTCGTAAAAGGTTCATTCGATGATGGTTTGACAAAAGAAAAACAAAGTGTAACATTGTTGTTTTTGTAGTCTGAAAAAAATCATAATAAATAATACAGCCGTACCTAAACAAAAGCGGCACGCGTTTTCTGGTTTTTGAATAGAGCGGCCTCAACGCTTTGCAATTGGAAAAACCGATTTTGACAGCTCGTTCAATAGTGAAATTTGCCGCTATCGTTAATTAATAATGGCAATTTAGCTATTTTTTGGTCAATCTAGCGTTTTTATCTCCATTTTTATTTATAATTTGTGGGTTTTATTAAACAAGCAAGCTTTCACTACTGTTCGTGGCACAACGTTGACGCTCTTGCTTAGGTATGGCATATCAGCGTTAAAGCTAAGCGAAAGTAAACGTTCCGCCTTCCGCTCTTGTTAAGGTACGGCTGTTTAGCATTCCAAGATTAAAAAATTAACGTATCATAAAATTTAATGTTTTATTCAGACTTTGGAAACTAATAAAAATCGTTACTTTATAGAAAAAAATCAGCAAATCGGCACTTTGCTAATTTCGGAGCCAAAAGTCGTCAAATCTGGCAGCCCTGCCTACAGCCAACTTCAAGCAGAAAAGTGTTAGAATTACAAAACGAAATAGAATTGCAGAGCACATGAAACCGAGTTCCACTCTCACCAATATACTCTAGAATTGCTGCAACAAAAATTGCAAGTCTGGGCGACGACTTACCAATGTGCACAAAAAATTATTGACATATAAAAGAAAAAGTTTTAGAGATCTTAACTTTTATATTTTATGAGATGAGATGAGTTAGTAACGGCAAACTATCGGGACATCCTACATTTGTCAGCACGTATAAATTTTGTTACGAACGTTTTCTTTTTACGAAAAACACAAAAACAAAATCAGTGAAACATAAAATTATTTATAAATATATGTTTGCAATATGCATTTAGTAATGTTTAATACGTATGTTGTAAAATTCTTATATTAAACATTTGTTATTTCTACATCAACGAGCGGAATAATATTTAATTTGTGAAACAAAATGAAGAAGGGAGTTTCACAGTTTATAGCCTTTAAAACATTTTTTTTATTTTATTTTCCGTATACATAAATAAATTATTTGCCAAAACAAATCACTAAATGTAACATCGATTTATACGTCGATGGCGTTTAGTTAACTTTAACAGCGCAGTTCAAGATATTTCGTTGGGTATATCCTACCTTAATGATGTCTTTAACTGAATCTACCTTTGGGCTAGAGCAAACGATCTCTGTTTGAATCCGCAGATATTTAATGCATTGTAATGTGTAAAAAAAAAGCTTAATTCCCTCCATATATAAAGATTTTTGTTAAAACTGCGTGACAATTGAAATTGCTAACGCAGAGAAGAATCTTGGCATAATTTTCTATTTCAATTTTGGTATAATGTAATGTTGGTCAAACTTATGTAAAGCTACGAGCTGTCTGGCTCATACAATATTTCAGCCCTTTAAGTATAAGAGCCTTACTTGCCAAATCGTACTTGATTCCTTCCATGGTCTATTGGTGTGAATAATTTGGAACCTGTGACTCACTTTGTAAGGGTAAATTAAAATTCGTGTTTTATAACTGAATTAAATATTTCTATGTATTAAGAAGGTTTGATCATGTTTCCTCTGTTGCTGATATTCTCTACGGAGTATCCCTTCAAAGTCTGTTAAAAATTCTTAATCTTACTTTTTTTACATAAAATAATAAACAATCAAACACCTTAATATAAATTCGACAAAATACGTTTTTTTCCAATCGCCACGAAACCGAAATATTATAATAACTAACTTGACATTATTGCCTAGTATCTGAATGACGGCTTTATGTACAATGCCGCTCGTCTTTGGAACAATCTTCCACAAAATCAACAGCTAAACAGCCCTGCTAGTAGTTTCAAAACATTTTTATTGAATTTTGTCAAATAATATTTAATATTTATTTATATCTAATTGGACCTTAAGAGAGGTGGTATTGGTGGGGCTAATTCTCATTAGTTTGGTTTTCCGCCAGTTTGTTCTCAAACCAACTTTGAGAGCGTTGTTTTAGAGAGCCTTCAGTTTGTTCTCTATATGTTCGAACCTATGTGCATAAACAATACACACAGTGATGGGAATCAAAAATGTTTAAATGGTGACCGCTGTGCAGAAAAAGTACCAAATGATTTAAATGATATTAAAACAGTATTTTGTGTATGTATAAAACGTTAATAGCTTAATATTTATAATAAAGATTTACAATAAACAAATTTGTATTTCAGCATATATATTTTTAGCAAACATATATTGTAAATGTGCATACACCAAACAAGGTTTTGATACCATTTAAAGCCTTTTATATATTTTACATTTCCATTGTATGTGCATATGCATTTGTTTATTTTATACATCTAAATATATGTATACATGTATAGTTAAAAATATGTTGTACTATAAGTTGTTTTGTCGCAATTCCATAGCTATACTGAAAAAAGTACCAAAGAAAAGAGCAAAAATACCCGCATTCAATATAACATACAAGCCGCCCACCACTGTTTTACAAATGTCACGTAACAACGGTATGAAATTCTATTTTATACAGAACGGTACGTTGCAACTACGGTACATTACATTTCGGTAAGCTTTTGTATTGGTTTGCATATAACAAAAAGCTTACAGCTGATTGATACAGTACAGATACGGTACAGCAACGTTCGCCTAACTGAGCCTTAAGTTTTGAGAAAAAAGCTTTAGTAAAGTATCATTAATAGAGTGTCATCTTGAGAGAAATCGACAAAAAAAAAACATGGGTCCAAGACAGCCCATTATACCTTCGCCGATTCGAGTCTCCTGAAAATATTCCATTAAACAGTACACTGAATAAATGATTAATAGTGACTCTTTTTTATTCATGTCTGTAGTAGATCATCAGTATTCGAAAAACAAAATATTTGAGCGACAGGTATTTAATACAAAAAAAAAAGTTGTATTTCAAATACAAGTATTTAAAATACTGCCCAACTCTAAATACAGTGACATTGACTTATGTTTTGCATAAGATAATTTTTTCCAAGGCTAATTCAGCAGCGAAAGGCCTACTGACTTTGACCAAATTATTTTGGTTTACAAGGTCTTTTTAGAAATCGTTGACATTTAGACCCGTAAACACTTACAATGATATGCAAAAAAAAAAATCTGTTGGCTTGGTATTGCTGCCACTGTGTACATAAATTCGCCTTGATTATACCCATTGATGACAATTTAAACATTCATGCACAAGTACTAACTATGAAACCCCTTAATATAGAAAATATTCAATAACGGTAATAATATCTTTGAAATTTTATTTTATAAATATGTGCTTGGGTGTGGGTGTAAATAAGTGTGTGTGTTTCTATGTTCCATACACATGTTGTAACATTATACGAACAACATCATGTTCGAAGCTATTACATAAACAATTGTAAAACACAAGAAACTATTTCTTGTAAAATCCGCTTACTCCATCTGGATGCGTGTAGTAACATATGTACTATGATAAGGTACAATTATATAAATGTAAGTTTGCAGGAGTGTGTTTGCAAGTAAGCCAATATGTGTTTAAGTCATTTTGGTATGATTTGTTTTTTGGTATCTGTAAAAAAACGTAGTAGGATGTCATTTCCGCATAAAACAGAAATTCCATTAACTCAATTCAAGTAGAACTAATACAAATTTCATTCGTCCCATTTCAGCTTTATTGGCAGCCACACTAAGGACTTATCAGCGGGCTGGCTGTGATTCCGAACAACTGTCGCTCAGTTGTCCACGCGGTACCAGTATCTCAATTGAATTGGCACAGTATGGCCGAGCAGGAGGTAAGAAAATAAAAACAATATTAGAAAACAACAACAAGAACAAGAATATATTTCAATCTGTAGGTATTGCACATATTAGAAAAATATAAAGAAGTTGGAGTGGTTCAGATTCTAAATTGTTTTCGTAGTAATCAAAATGTTAAATTATGAGAAAAAATAAAAATGGTGACAAAATGCTGGCTTTAAAAAAATAAGGCTTCATTCATCACAACAGAACAGAAATAAAATAAATTTATAGGCTAATTTACTATAAAAAGAATAAATAGTAAACAAATTTCATTAATATTGTGAAACTTTTCAATAATTAACTTTCTTATGAAATTCTCTACATTCTGGTGCAGTTTTATGTTAAAACCACAAATTCAATAATAATATTTATAAATATATCAAATGGTCAAGCTCGACCATTTGACACCCTACGCCACAAGAAATACAGACAGTTTTTCGAGGGTGTACCATATCTGCGACCCATCGGCTATCATGGACCCGGCAAAACAACATTATGTTATGACGTTAAGATTCATATAAGGGTTCTTTGTGTCGAATATCATTAAGATATCTAAATCCATTAAGATTTGAGCGATTTTAAAAAGGCTGTTTATATGTTATCCATAGTCAATTGCGGCCGTACCAGTACAAAATTTGTCCAATAAATAAAATAAAAGTTATCGTTGCAAAATTGTATATCAATACCAACAATAATAAGGAAGTTATGACATTAAATTTAATATTATTTTCGAGAGTGCTTTTCGTATTTGGTCAAATATGAACCGATTTTGAAAAAAATTGGTAATACGATTAATGTTGCGATAAGATATTGTTAACCAAATTTAATCTTGACCGTGGGCAATTTTAACAATTTGGTTTAAGGATTGATGTTTGACTATTGACGTCAGCAGTCGTCGATCCCGGGCACGGTCAAGAATGAAAGATTATCAATAACAATTTTAATTAATTTTCATGTTGCAAAATTCCTTTCTTCATAAAAAATAATTTAATGAAAATTAAATTAATTGAACTTAAGCCTAATTAAAAATATTAAAAATTAAAGAATTATATTATGATAAAAATATGATTTCTGCAATCATAATATAATCGTAGATTATTATAATACCGTTGTAATCGTTTGTCGTAGATCGCAGTTATTTATAAATTATTTTACAGAATTTTGATACTGTTTTTTATTTAAATATTCAGCCTTATTCCGGTTGTCGTTGTCGTAATCGATCAAGTCGTTTTTTGTAATCATATTTATATCATAATAAACACTGGTGGTGTGTTACCTTAATCTCTTACAAAAAAACGACTTGATCGATTGCGACAACGACAACGACAACCGGAATAAGACTGATTACATGCGATGGTCAATATTTTTGCACCACTATTTTCGCACTTTCACAATAATAGAAAAAAATTTAAATAAAATAAAAATAAAATAAAATTCACGATAGAAAAAGAAGAAGACAATTGTATCCCATATCTAGATATGAAAATATTCCGGGAAAACAAAATTATAATAACGGATTGGTATTCGAAACCTATTGCCTCAGGTCGTCTTATAAATTATCACTCTACACATCCAAAAAGTCAAAAAATAAATACTGCACTTAATTTAATAACAACGGCTTTAAAATTGAGCGATAACAAATTTAAATCCAAAAATATTGACAAATTAAGGGACATACTAATAAAAAACAGCTATCCGACATATTTAATAAATAATTTAATAAAAAAGGCACAAACAGAAAAGGAATTGGGGGAAAACATAAACAACACATCTGGCAACACTAAGTATTACAGCCTCCCATACATACCAAAGCTCACAGAAAACAAACAAATTCAAGAAATAATAAATGACAACGAAGTAAAATTGGCGCACAGAGCGAGCAAAACAATCAATACTCTATTTACACAAACAAAAACAAAAATAGAAAAAAGTGAGCAAAGTAATCTTGTGTATGAAATCACATGTTTAGGTAAAACAGATGAGGAGTGTGGTAAAGTTTACGTGGGTACCACAAAGAGAAGCCTTGGTATAAGAATATCAGAACACGAAACAGACATAAGGAAAAATAAAATAACTACAGCTCTAGCTATACACTGTGTTGAAGAAAAACATTTACCCGATCTCACAAACGTTAAAATATTAGACAAGGAAAAGAGAACAAATAAACGATATACACTGGAAAGTTTGAGAATTCAGGAAAAAGCTACGAATGCCTTAAATACAAAAGACGACAAAAACAACACGAATGCAATTTATACAATAGCAATATTTTAGTTTGGTTCTGCTTCTGTGATACTTAGCTTAATGCAATTTAATTTTACTGTGATATTTTTTATTTTTATTTATATTTTTGCAATTGTTTTGTTTAATTAAATTTATGTTTTATGTTGTGTTTATGTAAAACAGAATGTGTGTTAAATATTCAAAATGCAGAAATATTGACGGAAGATTATATGTGAGTAATATTATGCCTGTAAAACTAAGTTATCGTTGTTTTTACTAAACTATTATTTTTCAATTGTGTATTTATTTTGATGTTGCCAGATCTAATAAAATATCCCTGATGATGTTGGGAATCTCCAACGAAACGTCGGAAAGAAAATTATGAAATAATCTTTTATTTGCATAGAATACATGACCTTAATAAGCCCGATTTAGAATTTTCTAAGCAAACCAATAAAAAAATTTAAATTTGTTTTAAAGTACTATTTTTTTTGTCACACTTAACAATTTTTTTAAGATACAATTTGTTTACTTTTTTTAATTTCTTTAAAATGGGTATTGTTTTGTTTAATTTACACCAGTGAAGGGCGCGTGCATAGGAAAAAAATGCTGCTTGTGTGACGTCGACACATGTACACTATAAACTTGTTCGTGTGGTCTGTGACAATGTACGTTCGGCTGTTGCTTTGTTGTCATTTCTTGTTGATGAGCTTCATTCGTTTCCTGCTGCTTCCCACACAAGTATAAATGAGATAGTATGTGTGTTGCCCTTCACTGATTTACACTAACAAATAATTCTATAACTATAGTTATAGAATTATTATTATTATGGTCCCGTTACCCTTCTTATGTACCTGCAGAAGAAGCGAGAGCGGAAGGCCTTCTCCGCAATGACAACGTGTGTAAAAAAGATATGAGTATGGAATGGAGCAAGAAGGCCTTGTACATCCAAAAGAAGGGGTACAGATGCCTTCTAGAAGGCCTTCCTACTCCTTCTTTTTCCCGCTGGGTACTTATTTTTCAGGTGTATGTAGGTTAAAAATAATGACTTACATTAAAATGCGTTAATTTTGGGACTTTCCCTGTAAAATTCATTGGTTCTTTCAGTAGAATTGGAAGTAGTATTTTTACTTTTTCCTGATTACTTAACACATTATTTCGCAGGCGAAGTTTTTACTGGGCATTTATAACAAACGACAGAACCAATGCAAAATTTATTTACAAACGGCGCTAACAAAATATTATTAGAGTAAAGATATTTCGTTGCATATTAAGCATACTATGCTACACAATAGAAAGTTATCATGTAATGGTTATTAAATATCATGAAATGGTTGTGATTAATATAATATGTTTTAAAAGCTATCATTAGCGGTTTTCACCCTTTGTATTAAGAGTACAACTCTGCTTTTCTTAATACGACTTTATACTACAACACATGAGTGTCTTTTTCGTTAGTATTGTAAATTAATGAATTTGCTGAGTGACAGAAAGAGACAGATATAGTAACAAACATGTTTGCTACAGCTTTTTGTTGGATTTTTCAACCACAGCGTAGTAAATTTTAGTCTAATACATTTTGTTGTTGCAGTGTTGTAAATCTTGGTACTTTAACTAAATTAATAAGATTCACAAGGTCTACAAGGGACTTTACTATCAAGGATGAAAACCGCTATTATTTAGTTGTTAGAAAAATAATTATTTTTCAGTGAACGATACTCAAATTTTTAATTGCGATAAACATTGATATGTTTACAGTAACTAAAATATCACTGATATTAAATAACAACCCAGTTTAGTAATCAGAAAAAACTAAAAGCACTTCTTACAATTCTACTGAAAGAACCGATGAATCTTACAAGGGATGTCCCAAAATGAACGCATGCAAATGTAAGTCATTATTTTTTCACCTACATATATCCAGAAAGAAGTAGCTATAGAAGAAGTTATGGAAGAAAGCTACTAAATAATGAGTGAAGGAAGCTATCGAAGTTTTTACTGGGAATAACAATTTTTGTGTACGACAACGAGATATTATTACAATAAACATAGTGTAGTTGTCGTCACAATGCCGAACCATATTTTTTCTCTGCGTGTTGATGGCGTACTTGAAACAACACGTTGGGAATACAGAAAGATATTTAAAACAGAAAAGTAATCTGCTAACTCGAACTTTGTTTGATTTGTTTGATTCGCTGATAAAGCACTTGTAGGCATCTAAAAAAACATGTACCAAAATATGTTTAAAAACATGCTACAAAAATGATATTTTTACTAACTTATGCAGAAAAATGCTGCAAAGGGTAAAATATGCACTAACAAATCGATGCCAAAATTCATAAAAAGCTCTAAACCGCACAAATATGTGACCTTCTCCGAGAAAAGGGTCCTATTGTGTGAAAATGAAGTTTTGAGAAAAACGCATTTAAAGTTTCATAACGCATTATCACTGTGAACACACCTTCAGCTGGGAGATGATTTTATGGGGTAAATAAGCTTTTATCAATGCTTTGGTGTTTGTAAACATGCGCGCCGCGTTCGCCCGCCGGACGCGTTCCCCCCCTTCCACCTACTGTCTCATATTCTTGCAACACTTGACAATGGCAAGTTAATCTCATTATACTCATTGCATCTTGTTCTAAACCCTTTTAGGTACCAGAATCCACTCTTAAGTCCAAACGCGTTTTTTGACACACACTGCCCCTTTTCTCGGAAAAGTTCACATATATTGTTTCTGCCTTCATTCGTCGCACCAGAAAAATCTTATTAAATTTTTGTAAGTGCTTTTTAATTGTCATAAGACCAAGCCAGAAAATGCGGGAAAATGTTCCATACATTCACATAGACCCCATACAAGCTTTTCCCCGAATGAGGTCTTTGTGCCAATAAATCATAACATGATTATAAATTTTTTATTATTTAAATTAAATTTGGCCCAACCATATAATTTTGCAATCTTAATTCTGTGGTTTTCATGGGCAACCGCGTATGTCCATTTTTCGTTTTTTGAGATGTTGATGCCATATTGCCTAATTTAAAACGCTCTTTACATGTTTCCAAAAATTTTTAAAAAAAGATGGATCAATCTGATTTGTTAACGTAATAACAAAAATGAAAAAGTGCAATACCTAGCCCATAGTTTGATCTAGAATGGTTTTTCAGCTCTCCTAAAAAATTTGATTTTAAGAATTATTCACAGAATTAACTTTTAATGCCATAACTTCTTTAAAAATGTTTGTATTGACAGCAATACTTGCAGAAGAAAAAATCTCATAAAGATATTTAGATAATATTAGGCACAAATAACTCTGAATCTTAACCTCAAAACATAATTTTAGTTTTTGCGAGTCCATGATCGCAAATGGGTCTCAAAAAAATGTCTGTAAATACTGTGGTGTAGGGTATAATATTGTTGGACTTGAACGGCTGTACTTTCATACTTGTCTTTTTTGGGATTGGAGAAATATGAACTGAATATTAAGGAATATACCTGTTTAAGATTCTGATCATAAAAACTCTCTGTTCTATCCAAATAAGGCTGAACCTTTATTCACCGCTATTTCAGCATGTGTGTCAGTACTTAAGCGAGCACATTCAGTTTTCAGAGATTATCTGATAAATTTAATGGTTTTCACAAACCAAACTCATACACTTATACATTTAAATGGGTGATGTTTCAAGCACCAAAAAACAATTTACGAAATCTATTTATATATTTTGTTCTTTGTTTTTAATAACCAATAATGTGGATTTATTAACATTTGTTTGAAATAAATTTCATTTTAATTTAATTTAATTTTACATTTTTCATTCGTTCTAAAGCTTGAATTAAGCACCCGTTACACATTTACAAATAAAAGTCGGCTTCAACAAAATCGGGAAAAAGTCCAAACAGAATAATGTACAGTTAGATAAAAAAAAGTCCAGCAAACTACGAAGTTATTACTTTTTCATCTCAAATATTTTTTGACGTTATATGATAAAAGTTTTAATCAGCAAAAACGTGATTGATTTATGGCCAAAAGTTTTTCCACTACAACTCTTTATGTTTAAAAACTACAAAAAACTATTAAATAAAACTTAAATAAATTAAAATATGTATGTGTGTAGTTTAGCAATTAGGTTACATAAATAAAATTTATATCACAGACGGGAATTCCGGGCAATGCAATAGTTTTAAATACGTAACAGCTTAAAATTAGCCATTAAAAGAGACTATTTGTACCACATTACAAAAGTACCATAATTTTTCTTGGCAACTTGACTTTTATTTCAGATAAGATTACAATTCGCACTGGTTCTTCTAACACCCAGTCTATAACTGACATGAAATGCTTAACATGAACATCAACATAATGTTTGCGTTAAGTATTGTCTTATCATGTTCAAGGCGAATTAACTACAGGTGGTGTCGAAACGGCATCTGAGTTTGAAAGTTCGAGCTTATTTGTTTTGATTTGTTAGTGTTTTGCTAATAATGGTTGACATTTCGAGCTAATGGCACTAACAATGCAATGCAAAAACACAATGACCCCTTTCACATTCTGCAAGTTACAAAAAAAAAAAAAAAAAAAGTACAGTTGTATCTCACTTACTGATATATAAGTATTTATACAGTATTGTTCGAAACCTAAGCAACTTGTTAAGATGGAGTCTACCACTTAAAAACCAAAGGGAATGGTAAACATGTAATGGTAACATCCACCTTATTGTAAAGGCACAAAAAACCATGGAAGTGGAAATTTAATGGCGTGCACCCGTTTTTCTATGAGTGGAGTTAGCACTTTTGTTGAAATACATACAAAAATGGACCGTTTCCTTTCTAGGGACTTGATAACCAACTACGTTCTTCAGTGGGCCAAATGGGAAATGCCACTTCTATGGGTGTTTCAATATGACAATGACCAAAAACACTAGCCAAAACTAATCAAATATTTATTGTCTGGTAATAGGATTCGAGTCTTGGATTGGCCAGCTCAATCACCAAACTAAAATCCCATAGAGAACATTATCGGCATTTTGAAGCGCAGGTGGGAGCTTGTCGTCCCAAAAATAAGCAGTAGTTGTTGGATTGTTTAAAATTAGTGTGGGAATCAATGTCATCAACAATTTCAATAAATCTTATTGATTCTATGTCAAAACGATGTGCGGATCATAAGAAAGAAATGAAGTACTGAAAGTTGCTTAAGTTTCGAACAGTTGTTTAAAGAGTTGACTTAATTTTTACTTGTTTATTTCTTGCAAGGGAATAAAATTTAATTTTTTTAGTTACTGCCCAGTAAAAACTTCGCTTACTTTTTCAAAATGAATAGCTTCTTTAACTCATTATTTAGTAGCTTTCTTCTATAACTACATCTATAACAACTTCTATAACTCCTTTTTTCTGGATGTATTAAAGGAAAAAAATAATGACTTGCTTTTGAAAGCGTTTATTTTGGGACGTCCCTTGTAAAATTCATTGGTTCTTTCCGTAGAATTGTAAGTAGTGCTCTTATGTTTTTCTGATTACTCAACACATTATTTTGTAGGCGAAGTTTTTACTGAGTGATAGATAGTAGTTGCATAATATAATAAAAACTAACTGTGTTATTTTTATTAAATATACTTAAAAATAAAATGTAAGACTTTTATTATAATGGCACGAAAAGTTGCTTAGGTTTCGAACAATACTGAATATAAAAGAAGACATTTTTTGGCTTCACTGAACAGCTTTTAGTGAAAACTTAAACATTTTGAATAAACCCCTTTTAGAGGAACCAGTTCGAACTGTTGTTTAAAATTTGATGTTGGCCACTGTACATACATATGAACATACGCATAGGTATTCGTAGTCGTATTTCAAATGTATAACATTCACATCAATTGAATATACTGACCCGCTTTTCAAATTACAAACGTACAATAGCATTCTACCTAGAGCTATGGAAAAAAGTGAAGAACAAATGTACACACACATAAGAATACAACCATTTCCATTCATAAATACGTATGAATATGTGAACAGACGAACATAGATGTTCGTTATGTATGTTTACGTGAATATAATACCAATAAACTTTGTCTTGCACTTGTTCCAATAGCGTGCTATACACTTTTTTTGTATTAGCAACGCATGATTCTGAGTCTTTTCTTTTTTCAGATTTGACCGACCACAGTCTTTGTCCACCAATATCCCCCGAAGACATGACCACCATAGGCAGTAGTAGTGGCAATAGCGGTGGCACCGGCAGTTCTAATATTGATGGCAGTAGTGTTGGCATTATCGGTAGTAGTACTGGTTCTGATGTTATACATAGTAGCACCCAAATTGAAGTTAAGCCTCCGGAACTGTGTACAGTAAGCGGATTACAGGTAAGCAACATAATTGAAAATACCTTCATGTGAAGTTTGTTTCCAAAAAAAAAAAGGATTGTAGAATAAAATGAAGGATATCCTACTCGTTTCATTAAATGGATAATATTCCTTTTCAATACATACTACAACATCATACACATAAGTGTTCAATAGATAGAATTCGTTTTCTAAATATTGGCTTTATATGTGAGGAAATGTAACAGCACACAAACACACAAGCAGCAGTCTCTTGAATACATACTGGCAAACATATAAAGTACATTGTACACTGTTATCTGCAAACATTATTTGCATGAGTGTGTTCGCCGTATCCTTTTTAGTACAACGATGATGGTGATGGCGCTGATGAGAACGTCGGCATTGTAAGCGCCGATATGTTTTCTGAGTTTTGTTATCAACGATAAGTTAAAGGTGAAAAAGACTACATAAGAAATTTAACACCCGTACACAAACACTCTGCTAACTAACACTTAGTAAAAGCATACTAATATACACTACTGATGGGAAATTATGTATGATACTATCGATAGTTAAAATAATTCCAAAATACCGAAACTACCTTATGCCATTTAAACTATCGATAGCGATAGTATGAAACAAACTTTTAAAAATTACACCTTAATTAATCACAACACAACGATATTTAATATCGTATATAAATTGTAAACATCATTGTACAAATTTTTGCTCAATGTTTAAAAAAAACGCCTTTTTCGCACATCTACGACAGATGCAGTTATAAGAGGAAGATAATGCATTGAAAAACAATATCTTATTGGATAGAGAATACCAGCCAATTTCAATATCTTACAATACCTGCTACTTTGTTGCCTTTTGAGACAAGTTTAAATTATAGACGAAGTCGCCCCAGATCAAATAAAGTTGTTATGCTTGTCATTCTCAAAAAATTAATTTCTAACCGATTAAAATAGTTATTTTATTAAATTTTGTATAAAATAATGAAAATGTAATATTGTTGCTTATTTTATGAATTTTAAGCAAGGAAACTGTAAATATTCAATTGTGTGTTTTTCCTTGTGCGAACGATTTATTTTTATATATATATTTATCAGTTTTAGAGATTTTTATAAATTTTGGCATCGATTTGTTAGTGCATATTTTTGCACATTTTAGCCTCTGCAGAATTTTTAATTTTTTTCCAGACGTATAAAAATGGTTTTGTATGGGGGAACCCCAAAGAAGTGGAGCTAAGGGGCAAGTATGTCTCGACAAAATGTTAAGGACAAAAAACTAATTGAGGTCGGTCATACATTTAATCCCACTAGGAGCAACTCCTGGGCATTTATGGGAATTTTTCTTCCATATATTTCTAGTCTGCATTGAACATTTTGTATTGGAGCCCCTTTAAGGAATGGAGATAGCGGGTAGGTATGTTAGAAGTTAATGATTGAGATGAAAAATAAAGTGGGCTTGATCATACATTTGACCTATTTTATACGTATGGAAAAAATTAAAGCCTTGCTTCCTTTTTCAATTTTTTATGAATTTTTGAAAACAAAAATTTCGAAATTTTGATAAGAAAATTATTTGTTTTTCAAAAAAAAATGTTTTAAAACGACTGCGCGTATCAATAAGCTGAGTTACGCGAACATATGTTGTGCAACCAGAGCTACCACAGCACCACTGGATTCATCGTACCCGAATTAGGTTAAAACGTCAAGTGCCCAGACAAACTGTCAATTTCTAGCTCAGTGTAGTTGGATCAAATTTGGTAAAACCATTTTTATTACACTAAGGTCAAAACCTATGTAAATGGTAAGAATCGGCCAAAGTTATTATACAAACTTCTTTTCGAAATAGATAGTCTTCAAAAACCATCTAAATATTCGTATTTAGATTAAATTTGCCTGAAAAATATTTTTCTGCAATTAAATTTTTTTGAATCGGTTTAAGACAAAAAATCTCTTATAGAGATGGTGTCTCTAAATAATATTCGGCACAAATTGCACTTATATGCATATTGAAGTCGTAACATATCGTTTTTTCGTAAGACAAACTGCCTATTGGTTTCAAATTGGGTACAATCTCTATTATTGTTAGTACTATGGCTTAACCGATAATAATTTTTTACTTGTATTTTTATATGCAAATATTGTCTAATAATTTGTTTTTAAATGAGTCATTTTAGATTTTGTGAGGCATATTTTTGACAATTGTTAAGGCATATGTTGAAGTTTTTACTGCATATTTAATGCGCATAAAACACTTTTTTAGAGCATATATCTGGCTTCCCTGATTATAACGTCTAGTTTATTCGGTTTTTTTTTTATAAAATCAAATCAATAGTAATATCGATGTTATCGATAGTTGGTAATTGAATATCTATTTATTTCGATTGTAGTCATTGTTGATAGTTTCCCATCACTACTACACACACTTCTGGGAACAAGTGTTTGTGAGTAGTTTTAGAGGCATACGTTTGTTTCTTGTATGCTGCAAGAATATTTCAGCACATTGAAACTGTGCAATGGAATATTAGAAACGTGTATATGCCATTTAATTCTATCCCTACAAATCCAGATTGCTACAATGTGTGTCTGTGTATCTTTAACCCTTATGTGAGTCACAAAAATAACTCCTTGTTTTGTACGACAAGATACCCGGGTACCTTCACACAAATCTAATGAAAAATAAACCATTTTGCAACAAAATTTAAAATGTTGCAAACGTATCAATACACTTTAGGGATTTCTTCATTATTATCATTTTAATTTTGTATCTACACAGAGTTGTTGTTTTGCAGAAGCAATTTTATAATTGCTGTAAAAGTTTTTAAATAAGTAATAAAATGAGCTTATCCAGGCTTAAGTTGTTGATAACGATGAAACTCGTTTATCGCGTGTCAAATCCGATAAAGCTGCAGCATTTCGAGACATTTGGATCATGCTGAATGCTTATTTACGCCAAAGTTACAAGCCCGCCGAGTGTATAACTGTAAATAAGCAGTTATACGGATATCGTAGACGTACTCGTTTTACACAATATATGCCGGCAAAGCCTGAAAAGTATGGGATACAAGTATTTTGGGCTTCTGATGCTTCCAACTCCTTCCCCTTACATGGCCAATTGTATACTGGTAGACCAACAGAGCGCCAGGCAAATGTGGGAGAGAGGACTGTCTTAGACCTTTTTAGTCCATATAAGAACTCAGGAAGGAATGTCGCAACCGATAATTTTTTTACATCTCTTGAACTGGCAAAAGCATTAAGTTCGTGGAATCTCACACTCGTTGAAACAGTGAGAAAAAATAAACGTTTCATTCCAGCTCATATGCAGGCACATAAAGACAGGTAAGTTTATTATTACATATTAATTTGTCAAAGTCTTACTTGAAACAACTTATTCACGTTCATAATTATACTTTAGACTATTATTTTCTACAAATTTTTGTATTTTGCAAAGAGGCGACGTTGTACTTTTACGTGCCAGTAGCAGGAAGTTGCAAAATCTGTTCGAAACTTCGTCTGAAGCAAAGAAAAACACGCAAAACTTGTAGCAATTGCTCTATACCAATTTGCAATTCGCATTCGGTAAACCGTCCAGTATGCACAAACTGTTTACAAAACGATCAACATAATAAATTTATAATCATACATAAAAATGTACATGAATGTGTGTCAATATGGAGCAGTTAAGGGTATATGAAGAATGTAGGCATGCTACGCCTATCTGAATTTATTAATTTTTCTTAAAGCAATGAAAATGAATAAAATATCAAAAGTAAGGAGCTCTCAAGAAGTTTCAAGTAAGATGGGTGCCAATTTCTAAAAAAAAATTCACTTCAAAACGAAAATGGTACCCGGGTACCTTATCAGTCACATAAGGGTTAATGATTCTTTTCAACTTAAACATTTGTTATCTATTAAAGTGTGTTTTTTACCCGTTCATGTTCCCATTTAAACTGCTCCGACTTTCACAATTACTAGCACTAAGAATTTTTGCTTCTTAAAAAATTTAAATCTATTGTGATTTAGATTACTACATTTCAATAATCTCGATAAATGTTTCAAACAATGTACTCTTACGTTCATACACTTAAAGTATTCTCACTTTATAAACAAAAATCCAAGACTTTTGTGTACTTCTTTTTCATTGGAATTTTTCATGTTTTTTTTCATCTCTTTTTCGATTGTTTCTTTTTCGGATATTTTGTCTCATCTTTAATCAAATATGCACATACAATTTTGTACATCATTGTTTAGAAGTATTTGGAAAAAGTCTTTATTTTGTTCTAATATAATGTACAAAGATTTGTTAAAAGTTTAACAAGCTTTTCTTCTTGTTTTCTTCTTCTGAATGTTTCAATTAAGTATGGAATCTTTAATACAGAAATGTGTGTTGACCTAAATTTAAACTAAAAATGATTTTAAATTTTTACTTCTTTTCATTTCCTATTTAAAAGCAACTGAAAGGACTTTTTTTAATAATAGCTTTTCTAGTATCTTTTAAAACGATTTTAAAATGAATACATTTGTGTTATTTTATAAACGCAATTGATTTTTTATTCCATTTCTATTTAAACATGATTTTACAAAAGCTTTTGCTGTTTTTCAAAGAATGCTATATTTATTTTTTATTGACAGAAAAACTATTAAATTAAACAGTTTTCCTAACTTATTTTCAGAAAACATTTTAATATAGTTAATACCACAACGTGTAAAAATTTTTATTGAACATTTCGTGAGCTCATATTCAAAAAGTGCTATCTAGTGCTATCTGCAAAATCACAATTTTCATGTTTTTTAGGACATAAAAAAATTAAATAAAAATATAAAACAAATTTCTTTTTAAAAACTGGGACGTCCAGATTCGAACTGGCAACCTAACGAGTCTCAGGTCGGAACTTAGCCAACTCGTCTACGAACGCTTTTACTGAAGTAGCGTTAAATAAAAATATACTGAGTCTACTAGTTTGTTTCTTTTTTTGAGCGGCATATCATGTACACACATAAATGTGTATCGGTTTGTATGCGTAAAATTAAACACACTAAAATAAAACAACAAGAAAACAACAACCACAAGGGATTTTTTTTTGAAAAATTAGAGGCAGTCGTGGTTTTTTGGTCATATCTCAGCCATTTGTAGACCGATCTTGCTGAACTTCAATAGCAAGAAATGTTGGACTATATGTGATATAAATGTAAAACAACCTAGCCGCTATCATGTCTGTAGTCTCCGGAAAACACATATCAAACGTAAGACGGACAGTCTAAGATCAATATTGTAGAAATTACAAACGGAATGACAAATTTATATATACACTTTTCCACCTGTGGTAAATGGAATAAAAACAACGTCATACATATAAACGCCTTTGTTTAGCGCTTATATGTCTGAAAGCACTATTTACAAATTAAAATTTTATCGATTTGAACAAAAATAAAAATGAGCTGTAATGACAACTATTTGAGACTTCAATTTAAGTTCATAACACGAATATTTATTAAAAAAGCAAAAAGTCCTTTTAAACAAAACAATAGGGGTTTTCATGAAATCGCGTAAAATTGCCATTTGTGCAAATGGGCAAACTTACGAGACTCATTTTATGAAGACCCTTTTCAATTCTTGTGTAGTTTTAAATAATAAATGTGAGTTTGAGCGAAACGTCAATACAAAAATAAATTTAAAAAAAATAAAAAATATAAAAATAAAAGTTGAAATTTATGATCAGAATGTGAAATTTGTTTTTAAAAAACTCTCGGCAAGTTACTTGCGTAAGAGACTCTTGGTTTGTAGACGTCAGCGGTAAGGCCGAGTCTGAAAGGCGTTGAATTTGCTCAAATTATTGCAAGAATTTATTGTTTGTGATTAATAACCACTTGGATTTTTTATTGAAAACGACGGTAAGCATTCAAAAATCTGTTTATATAAATGCACAATTGAACAGCGGAGTTTACGAGTCCAAATTTGTTGGGCAAATTTACGAGGTTTGTGCTCGGAAAAAAACACTCGGGATAAATCAAGTTTTTTAAGATTGCTTTAAGTACAAGTAAAATCAAGTAAAAAACAAGTAAGAGTGCTATATTCGGCTTTGCCGAATCTTATATACCCTTCACCATGGTTTGGAAAGAACAGAAGTTTATCAGGGGTGTCATGGAAATCAAAAACGAAAAACGAAAGAATTTTAAAAGTCGCTTTTCAATAAGATTTCTGTAATAAAAAAATTTTATGACAATTATTACACAAATATTGCTCCATTAAACATAATTCTTTAACAAAAATTTTAAAAATTAGATTAAAAGTTTATTAAAAAGAACTTCCAAATTCTTTCGTTTTACGTTTTCGATTTCCATGACACCCCTGTATATATTTATCTAAATACAGTAGTTTTCCGATTTAACGAACCTAATTGTTGTCAGCCCTGTTCGTTAAAGTGAATTGTTCGTTATATCCAGTACTAAGTTAAAAATATATAACGTCCTCTATTTTAATCAAAACTCAAAGTATACGTAGTATTTTTAATATTTTATTAAAAAAAAACAAACATATTTTATTAATATACATATAAGTAAAAGAAAAATTCATAAGGTAATTTAATACTTTCTCTTAATGGCTTCTTCTTGAAGCTCTCTCAACAGCATTAAATTTGAGCTTCTTATTTTGTTTTGTTAATCCCATTTAATACAAATTAATAGTTAATACAAAGAATATGACAATTGCGTTGCATGAGGAAGAAACCATTGAAAAAGTTAGTTTTCCATTCTTGGGAACTCACCTTGTTTTATAGCTCTTCTATTGCGATACCCAAAATTACTGGTTTTTAACTTTATCCGTTAAGAACAATCTATTTCTTTTACCCATTTTGATGTTTCTAACACAAATTACTTCACACACCTGACTCTCAAATGCTATTAAACAAATCCGTCAAAAAAAGAAAATTAACGGTTCATTTTTATTTACATTCTTTTTTAGTTATTTTTTGGTAGCAATTATGTTTTATTTTTAATTTTACATTTGTTCGTTATACCGAGTACAAAATAAAAATTTTTGTTCGTTATATAAGGTACTCAGTAGAAAAAATTTGGGTGTTCGTTAAATGCGATGTTCACTAAATCGAAGGTTCGTTAAATCGGAAAACTACTGTATATGTATATATGTATATATATGTACATGTATATTTATATTATATAATATAACTAAACGATATATTATATCGTTTAGTTTTATTTAATTATTTGCACATGTTTGCGTGGTATTAAATACTTATATTAAAAGTTTAATTAATATATAGCAAGTTTAGTTTTGATCAAATTTCAGTATTTGGTCATAACTCGGCCATTTTGTACTTCTAAAGATTTCCGATATTTTGATATCTTAAACGTATGAATAGGTGATATTACAGCTCTAAAATTTTAGTTTTTATAAAAATTTAATGTTTTTTAGTCCTTTTTTTGAGTATTTTGCTCATAACTTAACCATTTTTAACCTTTTTGACATATTTATATACCAACGTGCTTAAGAATAATATTACCATTAAATTGGGTTATAAAGCTTGGACTCGGGAAGACCTATTAAAAAAAATTTAATTTTGGTCATAACTTTTTGTATCTGAGCCGATTTTCCCGAAATTTTCAGGAAATATTTTTTACTAAAGATTTTCGATCTTCTGATATATAAGGGATAACCATAGGTCATATGACAGACGAAAAATTAGGTTTTTATACAATTTTTGATATTTTTGTACGGGAGGTACTACGCCCTATTCTCCAATCCTGCCCACATTTTGTGGGACGCTGTGTACTGATAACCTTAATGTGTGTACCTAATTTGGAAACTTTGGCTCTTGCCGTTCTCCAGATATACAGACAAAAATATTAAAAATACAACAACAACAAGGGATTTTTTGAAAAAATTAGAGGTAGTCGTGGTTTTTTGCTCATATCTCAGCCATTTTTAGACCGATCTGGCTGAATTTCAATAGCAAGAAAAAGTGGACTATAAGTGACATAAATGTAAAACAACCTAGCCGGTATCATGTCTGTAGTATCCGGAAAACACATATCAAACGTAAGACGGACGGACAGACCCTTCCACCTGTGGTGAAGGGTATAAAAATTAAACTTTTCGTTGTCTTTAACCCTCCGGCTTACGCATGTTTTAATTTTCTATACACATTGCAAAAAGGTCTGGCTAGACTCGTGTGTACCACCAAGCGTTAAAAAGTAAATTTGAACTCTTGCTTCTCATTTAGTTTATATTTTTGGTTAGCTTTGTACAAAATACGTATTTTAAATACATGTATTTCAAATACTGTCCAGCCCTGAATACGGGTAAGTAAATCAATCATAATAGCTTTTTCTTTCTAATTTCTTTTTTGGTTTTTTCCAAACACAAATTTGGTATAAAATCAACTTTATAATACTTGAATCAAGCGCATTTTGAGATTGGTTCAATCTTACTTTTACTTAAATCGATCTTATTTCGGATTATTTTAAGAACGAAGTCGGATTAAAAAAAATTTATAATTTTTGAATCAAGCGCATTTTGAGATTTATTGAATCTTATGCTCTAAACACATAGACCACAGCAGGCTACACGAACACACGACTACAAATGCTGCTGGTTGCATATGGAGCCGTGTAGTCAGCCAATCCAAAAAATATAAACAGCTGTTTTTGTGCAGTATGTTTTTATATTTCAGTGGTGCCACTATAAATTTTTATTTTTTACTTTTATAATATGGAACAACATGCATACATAAATTTAATTAAAGCCTGTAAAAATATAAATACTTTAATTAATACATTCTATAACGTTAAAATAATAAATGTATTAAAAATCTCTTTATTATTATTTCAATTATTTTAACAAAAATTCAATACAAAATGTATGTAATATGAGAATTATTTATTTAAATAAAGACGTAATTGCGTTTCTAGAATGTTGAGAAACAACATTTAAAGCCTTTATTTCACTCTTTTCTTTTCTTATAACTATTTGTTTTAGGGTACAAAAATACAATCCATGTGTTTTTTTATTATTGCTTATTACTAAGATTCTTATGTCAAAGTCATATGAGTTGAAGGCTTGCCACCAGGAGCCATAAGACGGTAAGACATTGAATACACGTTAAGAAAATTATAGTACAAATACATTTGTGTTGGAATTTTCTTTACATCTCCCCCCCTTGGGAGACAAAAAATTGACTGGTTGTTAAACTGAATTTTTTAATTAGTTATTATGCAGCACTGGAGTAAGTTTTGTAACGTGAAAAAGATTTGATTCCGCTTTTTTGTGACCTGTGTTAACTTCGTATAACGAATTAGAAATTTTTTGATTATTTTATATGGTCCAATTCTTATTTCATCTAGTTTTTTCCTATTTAAGCGGTTACCGTTCTCTACATAAACCAAATCTCCCACGTCGTATGTAATTTCTCTTCTACCTTGATCAAATCGTAATTTATTATAATTATGAGATTTCCCTGTGTTCTCTAGAGCTAATCTTCTATCTCTTATTAGATCTTCAGCTGTACATTTTGGTTTTAACTCGTGTGGTAAAATGTTTACACATTCTCCTTCTAGCAAATATTTTGGTGCAAATTTTGTTATTGTATGTTCCGTTTCGTTATATTTTCCGACACAGTTCCTTGCAATGGTTGTCCATGATGTCTTCTTTTCACTTTCATTTATCGCACATCTTATTTTATTAACCAGCGTTTGATTCATTCTTTCATTAAGACCATTTGAAAATGGGGCATTAACCGCAGTGAAAATCAAAACTTAAAAAGTCCTTAAATTCTTCTGAATTTATCCCAGGGTATTGATCTGTAAGTATCATATCTATTTTATAGTCTTGTGTTACGTTTTTAGTTAGTTTTATAAAATCTTTAGCATTTTGATACTTCGATGTTGAAATATACGCATACCTCGAGAAATGATCTATTAAAAGATGCAAATATTTTTTTGTAGAACGCGACCCACCAAAGCCTCCAATGGTATCAATGGATACAATTTCAAAGGGCCGTGTTGCTGGACCCAACTGTGATAATAAGCCATATTTAGACGATTTTCTTGATTTGTTTCTTATACAGATTTCGCAATTGTCACAGATGCTTTTAATGTTTTTAATTAAGTTAACTCCTGTATAAAATGGTGTTATTTTATTTAACATTTGTGTTCTTCCAATATGGCAATAGGTATTGTGTACATTTTCTATCAAGGCGAATTCATACAAGGTGGTCTTATTTTGAAAACGTTTTACAACACTGTAAAATATTTTAACGTTGTGTCAAAAATTTAAGCAAATATTTCATATTGTTTTCAATTTTAAATTGTGTATTTTGAAATTTTATAACTTAAAAAAGTTTTCAATTCCATAATTTTAAGCAAAAATGATAGAATTTAGTAAAGATTCCACAGAACCACTAGAACGGTATACCATTTTGACACAAGGTTAGTTATCAGCTGTTGCTTACGTAGCAAGATAAGTTCACCTGGTGTAAATTCGCCTTGTTTTCTATTAATAATTTACTGAGACCTTCTGTCAAAACAATCTTATTTTTTTCTTGAAAGTTTTATAAAATATTTCATTCTTTAATTTAAATTTATTTTTGTTGTTCTGCAGATCTATATTTTTATTTTGGTCCTTTTTTATATCTTGAAGACTTATAAAATTTACAACTTTTATTATTTCTTCTGCATTTTCGGAAGATTTCAAAACTGGATTTCTGCTTAAACAGTCTGCTTCTTGATTTAATTTTCCTGGATTATACTTTACGTTAAAATTGTATTGGGATAAATAGTAGGTAAGATCTCCTAGTTCTTCGTCCGTTCTAGCTTTTATGTTCATATTTTCCAAAGGTCTTTGATCTGTGTAAACTGTGAACTCTTTCCCAGTGAGCCAATGCTGCCAGTATCTTGCGGCTTCTTTTATTGCTAAACATTCGAGATATATCGCTTTCTTTTTCTTTTGAGCTTCGTTTAATTTTTTTGAAAAATATGCGACTGGTTTACAATTTCCATTTTCATCATCTTGTTTTAATACAGCTCCTACCCCTTTTATGCTCGCATCAGTATATATTTTAATCGGTAAATCTGGGTCGAAAATTTTTAATATAGGTTCAGAGCAAAGTAACATTTTTATTTTTTTAAATGACTGTTAACATTCTTCTGACCATGTGAATTTTACGTTTTTTCTTAGGAGGTTATGTAATGGATCCAATATTACAGCTATGTGTGGAACAAATTTATGGTAATAATTTATTTTCCCAAGGAATTGACGGACGCTTTTTCTTGTTTCCGGAACTGGAAACTCTTTAACGGCTATTAAATTATCGTTAAGTGGTTTGATTGAATTATTTTCTATTATATGTCCCAAATATTTTACTGAAGGTGCGGCAAAGGTGCACTTGGCGAATTTAAGTCTAAAGCCTTCCGTTAATATTGCTTCTAGTTATTTTGAAAGATGTTTAATATGGTCACTAAATGTGTTGGAGAAAACCAAGATATCGTCTATATAATTAACGGCGAAATCTGAAAGCTTGAGCTTCCTTATGATATTACTTAATATCCGCTGAAAAATTGCTGGAGCCGTTTTCAAACCAAATGGCAGACAAGTCCATTGGAAATGCCCCTCTTGTGTTACGAATGCCGTTTTTTTCCTATCTTGTATTCTTAAGGGAATTGACCTAGTTTTACCATAATATCCTCTATAAGTGGAAAAGGCTGCGATTGAGGAATAATAATTTTATTTAAATCTCTAAAATCTATGCATAATCTTGATTTTTTATTTTCCTCTTTTTTATATGCTAGAGTTACTGGAGCTGCGAAAGGGCTATATGATTCTTCAATTAAATTTTTATTCAATAACTTTGCTAATTGATTCTCTATTTCTCGTTTATCTTCAATTGTACATTTGTAAATCCCCTTTTACAAAGTGACAGACAGAAGGCAGACAGACGAAGTTTGTTGGTAAGGGGGCGACGCTGTATGCGTGACACACTTTACTTTTTTCCTCTCTCGCCTACAAACTTCGTCTGTCTGCCCTCTGTCTGTCACATTGTAAAAGGGGACTAAGGGCGTTTGAAGCAATATTTATCCACCATAAGTTCTATATGAGCTTCATAGTCTTTGACAGTACCAATATCATATTTGTCCTTTGCAAATACCGAATTATATTTTTTTATTAATTTATCAATTTCCATCCGCTGATTAAAGTCTAAGAGATTTGCCGTTATTTTGAAATACTCAGTATTTATATGTTGGTTGAAATTTACTTCACATTTGTTTTGTTCGTCTTGAGACGAAGGAATGTCATAATGCTCATTTTTGTTCTCTTTTGAACCAGCGTTTTGTGTGATGATTAGATCATCGTTTTGAATTAATCTTAATTCCTTTATACAATCTAGACCTATTAAAAAGTCGTATCTAAAATTTTTATCATTTATAACAAAAATATCTATGGGTTTTTCAATATTGAAAATTTTTATTTGCATTTTCACACTGCCATTCGTTTTTCCTACACCATTAATCGTTCTCAAGTTTCGCGTTTGAACATCATTTGATTTGCTAGGTTTGATTTTCAGTAGATTAGCGTTGATTAAAGACACATTTGACCCCGAGTCATAAATTGCTGTAACATCTAAAGTGTCGTTTAAACGTAACTTGATTTTTATTAATGGTGGCACAATCAGTTTTTTGTATCTTCTTCGTTTAATTCTATTTCTAATTCTGAATTATTGACAGTTTTTACAGAATTTTTTTGTCGAAACCAACAATTCGATTCAGGATGGTAACGTTCTCCTCTTTTCTCTTCTTTACATATTTTGCATGGTTTCTTTATTTCAACAATTTTTGATTTTCTCTCCTGAGATACCTTATCTTTCTTTTCAAATGTTTTCTTTACTAAATGTTCTAAACCTCTTAATTCATTGAATAAATCTTCAGTATCTTTTAAATGTTTTCTATCTATTTTATCACATACGTAGTTAGGAAGGCCAACTGCAATTAAATCTATTAGAATTTGTTTTCCTGGTGATTTATTTACCTCCAATAACATTCTTTCTTTTTTAAGGGCATAATCCAGTAAACAACCGTTTATGTACTTATATTCAATAGCATATCTCACTGGAATCCATCCTTTGTCTGCAAAACTATCGCAAAAAACTTTTTTCCATTGGCTCCATTCAGAATTTATCGTATATTTGATAAGCATTGAATTGTACCAATCAATGCAAGATCCTTCAAGAAACAATCTTAATATTTAAATTTTATGTATGTCTGTATTTACTTCCAGTCTTAAGCACTCACTTTCAAAAATATCTATCCATTGTAAAACATTTGCATTTTTTCCGGAAAATTTTCTATGATATGTGTTTTAGACTCTGTATTTCGGGTTTATCTTGATCTTTTGTGGTAAATTTTTCTAAAATTTGCTGCAAAGCATCTGTTGAAATACCATTTACCGTTTTCTCGCTAATATTTTGTTGTTCTTCTAATAAGTAATTCTTAAAATGCATGTTTCCATCATCATCTTTGTATTCCTTCAATGTATCTGCATCTAAAGAAATCCAAACCTTTCTCGTATTGCCTCTTTTTGTTAATGTTGTCTTAACTTTTTGAAATGTAGCTGTGATTTTTAATTTTTCATGGAGCGCAATATTTTGGAATTCATTTGGCATAATAAAAATCTCATTTTTGTCGTTTTCAATTGAGGTTATGGTTATAACATTTGTTTTATTGTCACTTTGCAACGCCTTTACAATAAACTCAAACTTTAGTTTTTCCATGTTGTTGTAAAATCAAATATTCGCAAAAATTTTGTTTTGTAATATGAGAATTATTTATTTAAATAAAGACGTAATTGCGTTTCTGGAATGTTGAGAAACAACATTTAAAGCCTTTATTTCACTCTTTTCTTTTCTTATAACTATTTGTTTTAGGGTACAAAAATACAATCCATGTGTTTTTTTATTATTGCTTATTGCTAAGATTCTTATGTCAAAGTCATATGAGTTGAAGGCTTGCCACCAGGAGCCATAAGACGATAAGACATTGAATACACGTTAAGAAAATTATAGTACAAATACATTTGTGTTATAATTTTCTTTACATGTATATAAACTGCTTGTATGTAAGTATGTATACACATATTTTTTGCGCAAATGCACGTGGTTTAGGAATAAGAAGTCGTCAAAGTTTCAGAATATTTTATTTATATTTTTTTAGGTAAAAATTTCAGTACATATTTCGAAATTAATTTTTTATAAATCCGTGAGGAGCCAATTTAAAAATTCATATTTCTTGAAAGACTTTTTTAACAAAATGGAGCTTATGTTACAAATTTGTCGATATAATATTATTTATGCATGTTACAGCTTTTAAATGCTATATTTTTGGAAACTCCATCATATTAAATGATAAATATTTTATACCTAATAAAACAAATTTTCTATGACAATGCTCTTTAATAAACGTTTGCTAAATTTAATAATCGTTTATGAATACGGGGGTTAAAAAATTATATTTTAGAAAATTACTCAATTTATATAAAAGTTTGACTAAAAATATATGTTTGGTAATAATTTATGTATTTGTTACATATTTAATTGTTGTAATATGGACATAATTAAAAATTGCTCCGAAGACCCGCAGTACAGAAAAACCTAATTAAGTAAAGCCCTAATAATCATCCGAAAGTTTGAAGTGTTCTCTAAGGTATATGATGTTTATATAATTATTGTTATATCGACATAATTTAATGATAAAGCCAATTTTGTAATTGTCTCTTAATAGTATCGGTACGTTTTAAACACCATGTCAAAGGCATTTTGTAAAATTTTTCAATGATACTCATATTGCTAAAATTCAGTTTATACCTAAAGAGATGTGGATAAAGTAACTTGAAACTTTTACTACATCTACATCTTTTTTTAGAGCTGCATTTAAGGATACTAAAAAGTAATATACATAAATACAAATAAAGTACTGAGTCGAATTTATATTTTGTTTAAAGCTGATTCTTTTATGTTTAACAAAAAAAAAATTTTTTTTAGCACTTAGTTATTGCCTTTTTTATTATGTTAGCAACACTTTTTCACTAATAAATTTTTGGTAAAAATGGCTACTACATCATGTTTCTTTTTAATTTTTAACAATGTTGATATTCTTGACCTTTTATTTATTATTTTATTATGTTGGCAACACTATTCTGTTCATTGCCGCCTTTGAAATTAGAAATTATTCTAAAGTTGGTGACAGCCACAATTGTAGTCGTGTAGCCTCTAGCTGTGTTGGCTTCAAAATAATCGTCTTCGTTTGAACGTGTGTATTTTATTTTTGACATTTGTAGCCTGTAGCTTGCTGTGCTCTATGTGTTTAGTTTAGTTTAGTTTTACTGAAATCAATCTCATTTTCGGATTATTTTAAGTACGAAATCGGGATTGAATATGGATAATTTAAGTATTTTGCGATTGAAAATCCGCACTTGAATCAATCTTTCTGTACTTGATTGAAGAAAATCCGTACGTATCTGTTGAGTACGGATGGAATGATTTTTTTTTTTTTGTGTTTAAATGAATTCTCATACAATTTTTGACAGGTCTTTTGCGAGGACGTAAATATGCACAGTTTGCACAGATTTTGAGGCTTTTAAGCGATATCATGAAAAACCTTAATATACATTTATTATATTATGGAAAAGTAAAATATTACGAAACGCGTACTCGAAATTAAGTTAAAATTTTACACTAACCTATATTGATAATTTTAATAATTTTATTTTAAACAATCATAACAATAATGATATTCTTGCAAAATAGCAGCAAACTTCAATGCTTTGCAAATGCTTCCATTGGCTTAGTTTAATAGGACGTGGGCCAGATTGTAATGGGTTCGCTTCTGTTTATATGACCGACGCAAAGTGTCAAAGTGGAAATAGTTCTATTTATATTTTGTAAACGGTTGGTCTGATTGGAATGCAATATGAGTTAACAACTAAAGGGTTGTAGTCGAGTTTAAGTTTTAGATTTGAGGTCTACAGATTTATCAGGAGAGGCGCCATAGGTTCCCAAAGTAGCACACTTCTGGTATTACAAAAACTAATTTAAGCTCTATTTTAAAAATTATTTTTTAGGGAAATGCGCTTGTCGAGTTCTTCATAATTTATCTCTTAAAGTTTTAATTAAAACTGGTATTTTTGGACCTACATTGGTCTACCAGTATTTTGCAAATATAAGACTCAAATATATCATAATTTTTTTGTGAATTACAAGCAAATCAATTTATATTCTGCATTTGGCAAATCGTAAAAAAATCTTTTTCAATTAAAAATTTATATGCATTTGAAGTTAAAATTCTGAAAAAGTCGATTTTTTACAATTTTTATCTAAAAAAGTAACTTTTTTGTGGATAGACAAAATTTGTTCAGCGAAATACATATGTATATGTATATTATTTATCCTTTTTTGAAAGGCGTCTTCATGTATAATATTGCTATGCAAAAAATTTTAATTACTGCGGACGCAAGACTCTTCCGAAATAGGCCTATTTTTTTACAAATATCCACTTTATGACACATTTTCTCGGAAGCAACAATCAAAAATTTAAAGCACTGTTTGCATAACCCAATGTGCTTATAATAATTGTGGAATTGGAATACTGAGACCCGTGCTGTGTAGCCGCTTTATTTCCAAAAAACAAAAAAAAAATAATTTTTGGGGATTTTCGGCTGTTGTTTGGGAATTGTCGGATTCGTTTTAGAAGTTAAAAAAGTGTTAAAATTATATAACTTGAATTAGTATTGGGTTTTTTTTATGGGTTTTTGACCAAATTTTGATATATTTTAATCAGGCTAAAGTTCATTGAATTTAATTTTCATTAAATTCTTTTTATGAAGAAAGGAATTTTTACAACATGAAATGAACTAAAATTTTTATTGATATTTTTCATTTTTGGCTGCCGCGGGAATCGAAACCAGGCTTTCACGGACAGGTAACCCTTACATGTTTGTTGCAACCACTCAATATCTTCAGAGGGGTTTGCCGTTTAACACTCACAGCCATCGACGACTGCTGGCAGTCAATAGTCAATCATCAATCTTTAAACCAAATTGTATTTAACCTTTGGTAGATCTATATTTTCTTTGAATGATTATCTACTTTAATTGATTTAGATGTTCTTCCTTACTTTAATTCATATCATATTGTAAAAATTTCTTTCGTAATAAAAGATAGTTTTTGGTTTATTTACAATTAACATCGTGCATTTTGGCTGGACCGCACTTGATAAGAAATACTTAAAGGATCCAGACTGCGCTCATAGAAAGTTGTGGTGAAATTACAGATGAATTTTCAATTTTAAAAGGTGTAAGAAAGGGATGCAATCTATGATTATAAGTATTTTAAAAAGTTGAAGTAGGAGTAACAAAAACAAAATATAGAAGACAAGCAGCTATGCGCTAAACGCAAAAGAGTTAGATCTACCTTTTTGAGGATTTTGATGAGCAATGCTCAAATGTAAAACCGCCGCACGTTGAAGAGCTTAGTCTAAACGAAAATACCAGATTAATTCAAGTAAAAGTGGAAAAATATAATGAAGACTTTGCATGATGAAGTGATTTTATGGTCCCATGCAGATTTACTATAACGAAGTTCGACTGTATTTCAAGAAAGTTGAAATTAAAATTAGCTGTAATATAATAATGTTTAAGCATTCTTTTTACTTAAAAAACCTTTCGTAACTTATATCCCTACAAGAAGAGAATGAGCGAGTAGTCACTTTTTCACGTTGGTGTTAAGAAAATGATAGAATGAAATGACCGAAATCAAGTTTTCTGTCATTTCTTTCTATCATTTTCTCAACACCAACGTGAAAAAAGTGACTACTCGCTCATTCATTTCTTGTAGGGATGTGATAGAGAATTCTGTTTCTGACTAAAGCAATAAACTTTTAAAGGGCTAAGAAAAGTGAACGAGCCCATATTTGGGGCCCCGAAATAGCCTGTAAAGTTAATTTTCGAAACTAAAATTTCAATAAAAATCCTTTATAACATTACAAAATAAAATCTGCTCATAAATGATACGTTAAGTTTTTTAATACCGTGCAATATATTGAGCAAACGTCTCTGAATTTCGTTAACTGCAAAAAAATTTGCTTTAGCAAATCTCTTGCTTTTCTAAAAATATGCATATATAAAATATGCAATGTAATATTATACTTCTATTTATGTTGCTGAAAAACAAAAGTTACCAAACTGGTTTTCCTACAAATGCAGTCGATTTAGCAAGTTTTACGAATCCACCAAAATGTTCATTTTACCTCATGTTCTCTTTTAAGAGTAATTGTCATTGTCTAAAAGCAATTAAACACATCAGTGAACACTTTCGTAATAAAATAACACATTTAAAGGACCATCAAAAACTGTTTCATATTAAATGGAATAAAGGTAACATTTTTAGGTTAAAAAGCCAAATGGTGACATACATTTTGTAACAAAGTTCAACTTGCTTAACTTTGTTAGAAATTTGTATTTTGTTTAAAAATATTAGATGGTAAATTTGAGATAAAGAAAGTAGTAAAATGTTAACATTGCTTGGTTTTAAAGATGAAATCTAAATTTGTTTTTACTTAAAACTTTTTTCTTCTTTTTGTTAGAATAAATATTAATATATTTTAAAATCTTTAATATTTCCATGATATTAAATAACATATGAACTCATATATAGCAAAATATTTAGCCTTGACTTTACGTATATGAGAGAGCGAGAAAGAGAGTGCAGGCTAAATGCTTGGGGCGTAAAGATATTTACAAATTTTAACTGTATAAAGTTTTTTTACATCCACACAAAAGATGCGTCCATGTTCTGAATTTCATTACATATAAAGTGTACATACAACGTTTGTAATACAAACAAACACACTATATTTATGCAACCATCCTACTGACCCAGCAGAAAATATACGATTATTTATGCTATAAATGAATATTATAAACTGAAGTAGGAAATTTGTTTATTAAAATTAATCAAAGGATTTATAAATAACTTTCAGGTTGATTGATAAAAATAGTACTATGTATTTTGAGTCTTGTAAAACCCTTATTTAAAGGGCCATAATTTTAATTTCCGAAATTCAAAATAACAGTAAATAAAAATCATCTTCTTTAAGTCAAGATATTTGCTTTTTACACATATACCACAAAACGGGAGAGGGCTTGTGATGCCCTATGTAACACTAAAAAATATTGGTCCTTTCACACTCAAAAGAAAAATCAATCCATCCGTACTCAAATCAACCCGAAGCGGTATTAATAGTATGGTTTGTACGGATTTTCTTAAATCAAGTACAGAAAGATTGATTCAAGTATAGATTTTCACTTAACTTATCCACACTCAATCCCGAATTCGTACTTGAAATAGTCCGAAAATGAGATTGATTTAAGTAAAACTAAGATTGAAACAATCTTACTTTAAAAAAAACCGAACTGGAAATTAGAAGGACAATTTTACACCTTACAGAATTTTAATTATATAACACCAGCATCGTTCCCGATATGGTTTTTACTTTAAAAACTTATGAAAATATAAACTAAATGAGAAACAAAAATTCCAAATTTTACTTTTTAAGCATGAAAATATTGTGTTTAATTGTTCTTGTTGTTTTTACACACAACAAGGAAAGCGTTTTTTTTTACTTCTGGTGTGGTGTTGTTGTAGTGTCTGCAACAAACTTTGATAAGTAAATGAGATTAAAAAGCTCACTTAATAATTTTACTCTCAGAGTGGCACTATTAACGAAAAATTTAATCTTTTCTTACTTGGTTTAAGAATTTTGTACCTATTTCAGGAAATTCCACGATTGATTTTCGAAAGTTATCCCATTTAGGATTGTTTTAAGCACGTTTTAGTGTTATTCGTACTTGAATTTTTGAGTACGTCTCGTACTTGAAGTAATTATAAAAAAAATTAATTTATACCTAGTGTTTTTCTTTCTGTAGTATAGCGATTCTGAGTCGATCTAACGATGTCCGTCCGGCTGTCCATGTAACGTTGTGCGCAAAGTACAGAAAGCAATTTGGAAGATAATTTCATTAAATTTGGCACGAAAGTGTCAGTTGTAAGGACAAAGCCGATTGAAAATGGTGAAAGACGGTTCATATGGACGTCCTACAAACACCTTTCCGGAATATAAAGCTTGTGAACATAAGCTTTATCATTATTTTGCTCCTGGCATATCTATTTGACCAGAGCTTTCTTACAAACAAAATTCCCAAAAATATCTTTAAGTCCATAGCTTCATTAAAAACGATGCTATTGACATAAAATAAAGCGACGATGACTTTCAAAACCGAAACCATTTTTTTCTGGCGAAAATGATTTGTATAAATTATATCAAATTATTTAGTTAATGAACCAGTTATTTATAATTATTGTAACAATATTATATAGAATACTAGCGGACCCGGCGAACTTCGCCTCGCCCCAATTTTAATTTTTTCATTTGGAAAGCCATTAAGGAATAATTTCACAAAACATTTCATACAAAAACTCGATTTTCCAATTTTCCGACTTTTCCGGTGGGATTTTCCAAAAGTTTCTTCCGTAAAAACCTTCTCCTGGAAATTACGAACAACTGACAAAAAATTTTACAGAAATCGGCCCAGCCGTTCTCATTTTATGAATTACTAAGGGTAATCACGATGGTCATTGTGCAAATTTGCAATGTGTAAATTTGCAGTGCATATTATGATTGATCGTGAGCATACCACTTTTATTTTTTGTGCAAATGTGCTCTTTTTCTAAAAATTTATTCTGGCAGCACTAAAAACTTCTGGCAGCACTGTAAAAAATCTGCATTTGTTTACAATTATACACAAGCAAATCAAAATAAATATTTTCTTTTTAATTAATTTAAATTTAATTCTCTATTTAATATTAAAACCCACGAAAATGTTCAATTTATAAGTTTCCTTAAAAACAATATGATGCTTAATATGTCAAATGTTGTTGTTTACATTTGTTTGCAACGGAGCAAATATGCACTACTAATCTTGCTTATGGTTTTTTTAGTGCAAACGAAGTAAAATAGAGCAAATTGCAAATACGTACATTTTGTTGTTTTATTGTGCAAACGTGTGTATTTTTGCACGCATTTGCATCGTTTGCACACTTTGCACTACCCATCGTGATTTCCCTTACTATACATTTTTTACACCATTTATATATATATATAGATATGAAATTTGGGCTTAAATATATGAAAATCATTTTAAAGAGATGCAAATGGGGGGCTCAGAGCTGAACCGAACTAAGTCATGGAATGTTATACATAAGTATATTCACTAGCTGTTAAGTCTGTCTTTGCCAGGCAGGAAGAGAAACTACTTTAAGGTAAGCCCCATATGCTAGGCAATCCTCAACTCCCTATGTCAATATGGGACTTTGATGTTAGCAAGAATGTAAAAAAATTAACTTTGCCACGCCCCTTTTTCCTCTTAAATTTCCGCCCACAGGCAATAAATCCGCCTACGTTTTACTATATATGCATGCCAATTTTCAGCTTTTAGTGGGCTTCAAAAAGCTCTGGTTAGACAAAAAAAGAAGAGCCCACAAATAAGGAAAGGTATATATAAAGATATATGTATGATATATATGTATAAAGATATATGTACTTATATTTCGAAACTGGTGCGAAATTCTCCGCAATGCTTAAATCTATTCAGTTCTGTAACACGCGCTAAATTAAAAAGTGTTGCGTTGCTAAACCGGCCCATACACTTGCAATAAAATTGTTCAATTTTACGTATTGTACAATTATATCGCCAATGTGTATGTGATATTCCAAGGTGGCACAATATATTGGCAACAATCAAAAGACTTTTGATTTTTATTGCACAACGAAAAGAAAGTGAAATGTGTTGGCAACATTGTACAATGCTGTTTCTGTTATTCCTATAGGTTACGTTATTAACGGTATATTTTATATTTTAATATCATAGAAAAAGTCGGAAAAAAATAAATAAAAAAAAACATTTTAGCCAAAAAAGAAAGAATTGTTCACCAACGTGCTATGTCATGGCAAAATTTTGTACTGATGGGACCAAAACTTACCATACATATTTCCCTTTTACCTCACACTCTCTTAACTATGGTATGTATAGGGTATTAAATAGTCGTTACCTTTTTTTACTTAGTTTGATTCAGTATACTATAGTATAGTATAGTATATAATATTTTCTGCTGGGTTTTCACTCGTGTCCTGTAAACTCTTTTATTTTAAGTTTTCTGGTTTGCTTTTTGTTTGTGTTTTTTTCTATTCAAGCATTGAGGAATGTAGATTTAATCTCAGAGACAATAAAATAATGATGTTGGATTCAAAAATAAAAAAAACAAAATGAAAAAGTAATACATATACATATTTTTAATAAATTTTTAAGAATGCATATAAAATTTTATATTTTTTGTTTTCATTTTATTTCTAGTACACTCTGTTGCAAACTGTTGTCGACGCCTGCCAAAAGAAACGACATTGTAAGTTTTCTGCCAACTCTAAGCCTTTAGCGAGTGGAGATCCATGTGCAGGAATACGGAAATTTGTTGAGATTGCATATAAATGTCGTCCATGTAAGTATTCATGTCGATTTTTCACTTTTTCGCCTTATCGAAAAACAACGATAATATTTGTGTGCATATAAATGTCGATGAATAACTTTTGTTATTTATTATTTAAAATATATTAAATTATATAAAAGAAAACACATAAATTTTCAAAAATAATAATAATAAAATATTATAAATTTTGTATGTTGTATGTGCTTTTAAAATCATCATTATTATGTTTATCCAAATAAAAAAAAGTAAAAGCGAACAAACAATTAAAAATATTATTCAAAATACAGAAAGAGTGCTTTATTGGGCTTTGCCGAATTTTATATACCTTACAAAATGGTGAGATAAGAACAGAAAGTTATATAAATGCCATTTATTGGAAATAAATAACTCGGGAACTGAACCGATCAGGCTGAATTCCAACAGCAAGCAATTCTGGAGTATATAATTTATAGGTTCTAACAACGGTGAAGGGTATTAAAATTGCGGGAATAAAAAATTTTAAGAAAAAGCTAATTTTTTTAAGAAATTATTTCCCTAACCCCGGGTCTCCACGTAGCAATATTTATTGCGGCAAACGTCAAATTTGATTGCTCCATTAAATTTGCGACGTATTAACCGCATATTGCCATTAGTGGCAATCTATTGCGCAATGATTGCTCTTCTGATGGCTTGAGTAATTATTGCTTAGCAATCTGCTGTCAAATCAGTTGTAATTTAACTGACATTTTATTTCTCCCTACGGTTGTTTATTCATTTGTGTGTTTATTTATTAAAATAGCATTTTTATTCAAACGCAAATAAACAAAAAAGTAATACAAAACACAGCTACGACAATTACAATTAATTATTTTATTAAGTTAATTTATTAATTGAAAAAAGAAAATTTAACAACCACTTGAAAACACAACATAAAACATTTGTTATAAATACAGCCACAAAACTTTGGACAACTACAAGCGGTGAAAATTACAAATTTATGTCAAAGCAATTTCAAGTGTTCTCCAGCAATATAATCAGCAATTATTGCTCCATTGTTCTATCATTGTTCTGCCGACGTTTTTGCTTGTACTTAGCAATAAATATTGCTACGTGGAGACCCAGCGTAAAGTAAAAAAAATTATGCTAAATTTATCCCAATCCGTGAGAGACAATAAGTTTAATCAGCGCTCCATTATGCCGGCGGTACACTACACAAATTCAGTGCAGTGTATGGCGGTGTTTTGCTATTTATGCAGTGAACTCAGTAAAAATCAAAACAAGTTTTATATTCAGCTCTATTCCGGTTGTCGTTGTCGTAATCGGTCAAGTCGTTTTTTGTAATTAAAGAACACTGGCTGTGTGCTCATTAGCTCATGTTTCTAAAACTTCTACACAGTGAACTTGTGTAGTGAATGATAAAAACGTTTAGTCCTGTTGCTGGTTTTAAATGTTGACAACAAAAAATTAAAACGGAAAATATTCTGGACAGGGCTCCTAGATTTATGCAGAGAACCACCTAAATTAGGGCTCATTATACGCAGCAATAAAGTCATGAAAGTCAAATGCTACTGCAGAGTGAAGTTAACATTTCTTGGCTTTTTTTAAGACAACTAAGCTCCAAAAATTATTATGACCTGGCCGACCTCCATTCTAAAAGAAAGTTGTGCCAGTCACCCCCTACAATGAAAGACATGTCAATGAAGTTTCTAAAACAGGAAAAAATTTTTGCCACGACCCCAAATGCAGCCCTGCTGGTTTTAAATTGTAGCGCTGCCATTTAAAGTCAGATTTCATCATATCGAGCCCTAAGCGCGAAAATAACGTAAGCGACATACTTTTCAATTTTGGTTTTTTTTAATAAATGGCTTTATTGGCAACACTTGCACCATCTCCTAAAATATCATGGTCACATAAGTTTATCGTAAGCGACAAACTTCATACCAAATTTATATGAAATAAAATAAAAAAAACTCTCTCCTGTTAAATTTGATTTTTGGCGCTTAAGTTATTTTCGCGCTAAGGGCTCGGGATCACATATCGTTGTTCATGGCATGACACTGGCTTCATTTTATCTTTGGTGACATTTTAATCCAACATCAAATTCTGGGTGCCAGCTGTGCCATCTTGAATTCTTTCCCCAAATGTCCAAGTTAAGAAGGTATCATATTATTGTCATGTTAATCATAACAAAATTAGAAGTTATCATATTATGATACATACCACTCACTAACAAATAATTCGATAGGCATATGTAAAACAAACGACACAACTGATGGAAAACTATTTTACAAATAGCGCTAACAAAATATTATTAGAGTAAAAATATTTTGATTTCATCTAAAACATATTAGGATAAATGTATAGAAAGTTATCATGTTATTGCTATTAAATATCATGATATGGTTGCGATTAATACTATATATTTTGAAAGTTATCATTATTTAGTCGTTAGAAAATAATTATTTTTCAGTCAACAATACTCAAATTTATAATTGTGATAAACATTGATATGTTTACAGTAACTTTAATATTGCTGATATTAAATAAAAATAACAATTATTTGTGTATGACGACAATATATTGTTACAATAAACATTGTGTAGTTGCCGTAACCTTGCCCAACCCTATTTTTCTCTGCGTGTTGTGTTATTCGTTACGGTTTAAGACGTACTGAAGTGTATTCCGAGTGTAGGCTTTCTATGGGGACTTTGGTTAATTATGAGCCGATCTTTACAATTCAAAAGAGTGTTTTATAGTCTTGAAAAACTGCAACATACCAAATTAAATTACAATAGCATTATCCGTTACGTTTTTGGCGTACAAAAGTGTTTTCCGAGAGTTTACTTTATATAGACGTATGATAAATTTTGGAACCATCTTCACGAAATTTAACAGTGTGATTTATATTCTTATAAAACTGGAACAGACTTAATTAAACAGTTTTCCGAGTGCAGCTTTTCTATAGAGCCAAAAGTAAATTATCGGCCGACGCTTACGAAATTTATAAGTATGATTTCTAGTCATACAAAACGAATTTGGGCAACATTTTATATAAGTCTATGCATTTCGCCAGCATTTATGTTAGTTTTTGAAACAAAATGATAAATTTTCTAGGGTAGTTGTTACACATTTGGATTTATTCAAACCCAAATCACTTAAAATAACTAGAAAGAATTTGACACTAATATTGTTCTTTTCTGTTGAGTCGCTCAAAAGTGAGCATTAATTCAACAGACGGACAGACAGGCGGACATGGCTAACTCGACTTTATGAGTCTTAGATAAATATCAAAAAAAAGTATTTCGGTTATTTTTGTTAAAATATACTTTATGTTCTAAAACATGTTCGGCTGTGCCGAATTTAGTATTGAAAAGCCAATGGTTCTCTAATTCATATGCTATGGGCGCTATCTTGTTAAATGCCTTATTCCGGAAGCATATTTGTTTGAAATAAAAGGTGAATAATTAGTATTGTGGTTATTTTGTTGAACTATTTATGGTTTTTAATCCAAATTTTTAATATTTCTAATTAGGCTTAAGTTCATTAAATTTAATTTTCATTAAATTATTTTTATGAAGAAAGGTGTTTTACAACATGAAAATTAATTAAAAAGTCAATTAAAAGGTCAATTTTGCTGATTTTTTAAACCAAGCAAATCTTATTTAAAGAGAATTTGAGCTGAGTTTTATCAACCTAGCTTGTCTTCGGGAGAGCACTTGTATAGGGCCAGGTGAAATAATGAACCAAATTCCCTTATATTTAGCATTTAATACTCTTTTTATTTAAGGAATATCTGCGCCACCTTTGGTCTGCATCGCTCATTTTGTATGGGCGCGGCGCTATAGTCCGAAAGCCATTATTTTGGAAAGAAACAAGTTAAAGTAGTGTATTCGGCCGTGCCGGATCCTTATTACTTTACATGTGATCTATATAAAAATTGACTTTACATCTTCATTCTAGTCGTATTAAACTATTTTTAGGCGTATTAAAGTATCTTTCGGAAGGTGATTTTGTATTGGACTAATAGTTAATTATGAACCGATCATCACAGAATACGGTAGAGTAATTTCTGATCTTAAACAACTTAAATGGTACAAATCTCACCACAATATCATTATATATTTCGGCTTAAGTCGTATGTATCAAAGTGTTTCTGCAGAGTTAACTTTATACAGGGTGGGCCATAAATCACTGAACATTGTAGTTTTAATATAATTTTTGTATACCCTCTACCACAATAAGTTGTAAAGAGGGTATACTAAGTTTGTCAATTCGTGTGAAACTTTGCTATTACTCAGCTCAGACCCCATAAAGTATATATATTCTGGCTCCTTGAGTAATTCTAAGTCGATTTAGCCATGTCCGTCTGTCTGTCCGACTGTTGAAAACACGCTCACTTTCGAAAAACTCAAAAGAAATAAAAAAACTGGAAGTCAAATTGCTTGTAGTTATCCTAAGCAGTTTGGGATTGAAATCCAGCCAAATCGGCTTCGAAGGATCAGAGCTATGATGAAAAGTGTGGAACCACCACTTTAAAAAATTGATAATTTTGTTACAAAAACTAAAAACTAACATAAATTAACACGAAATGATATGAAATTTTGAAAATGTTCGTTTTATTCGACTGGAAATCACACTGTGAAATTTTGTGAAGATTGGTCCATAATTTACCCTAGGCCCAATTTAAGCCCTACTCCCAGAAAACAGTTTGGTACGCCTAAAACCGTATTTAATAGCGCTATCATAACAAAATTTGGCACGCCACAGTTTTTTAGGACTAGAAATGACGCTATAAAATTTCATAAAAATCGGTCTATAATTTACCCTAGGCCCCATATAAACCCTACTCCCGGAAAACAGTTTAGTACGCCTAAAACCGTAATAAATAATGCTATCATAATAGCATTTGTCGGTAAATAATTTAATATAGGTCTAAGCCGCAACCAATTTTAATGCTGATGTCTGTTTCTATAAAGATAAATTAATAATAAATAAGTAGAACGATGGAAGCACTGCTAAGATAATATTTAACGAGTTCGGGAAAGCCTGAGAGCCCTGAAACATCGATTCGCAAACGTTTCACTCCGCTTTAAACAATAAAAAAGTATAACTGTTTCCTTGCAAGGTATAAATGTATATATGATTAACCATAACATGTTTAGAGGCAACCATTATATGGTTGTCGGTGACAAAAATATGGTAATATTGAAATGTTTAAAAATTTTGTTAAAAATAGTTTTGTTGGAGGTGACCATACTGAAACATGTTTTTTCTCGGCGTGTGGGCTTTAATTTTTATTTGACGTCAAATTAAACTCTTCAGATATTTTTTGCAGTTTATTTAATTATTTAATGAATACATACAAAATTAAACATACAGTAATTCCGCTAAATTGCCCCACGCTTAAATGCTTTTCACGCTTATTTACCTTGTGCTTTCAATCCCCGTTTTTTCCGTTTTTCAAGCAAAAATCCACGTTTAATTGCCATATGCTTACTTACCCAATTGCCTTAAAAATTAAATCCCAAAATAAAATGTCAACAAAATTTCATTCGTTTCATTGTCTCAGTGATAACTATTTGACAATATCAATGCAAGTAATGCAATTACTTAATCACAAGAAGGGAAACCGGAAATATGATTTTAAAAACGTATGTGATAAGCATTAAATATGGACTTGAAAATATGCACTAACAATTTTTAAAATATGCCACAAAAAAAAAACAAAATTTGGCTTATTTGAAAGCAAAATATTTAACAATTTAATATGATCATAACTGCGTATGTATGCGTACGCTTTTGTTAGTAGAATATGATAAGCATCTTAAGAAGCATTGCAGATAAAGCTTAAGACAGCAAATCCCATTGTTTTATACTGCTATCTCTTTAGATTTAGCTGACACATATACAAATTCCCATGTTCCATTTGGTTAATCTTTTTTATACATCAAAGTTAAGGTATCTTGTAAAGAAATGCGTTTAATTACCTAGCTGAGGTATTTAAACGTATTCTTATAATTACCTGAACGAGGTAGCTAAGCGTATTCGTTCGTTTAAATGCTTACCCCGCATAATTAACCAAAATTATTGACAATTTTGGCGAGGTAATTATCCGTGGAATACTGTATAACCTCAAAATTTAATTACATCTGTACACACGATTACTTTTTCTTTAAACAGCAAAAAAGGAGACGTTCCTACTAGTGGGTATAGTTGTGTTTTATATTTTTGCGATTACACTTTGTATGTATAAAGCATTTTATTTATTTAAAATAGGCATGTGTATAAAGCTTAAAAAAATATTTTTTCAATTCAACTTGACTTTAATATATAAAATTTGGCCAATAATTCTTTCACGAATCTATTTTTTAAATCTCTCGTTTTCAACATGCAGAATATAATACATTCATTGATGTTGATGTTTAAACAAAAAGTAGAAACAGTGTAGTTACATTATGTTAATCCTTTGTGAATATTATTTCATAGTTCTCGTTTGTGTTGTTAGTATCTGGGGGTTAGTCAAATCCTTTCGTTAGAAAAATACAATTCTAATTTTTTTTTTTCTTTCAACTTAATTATAAATGTATAAACTGAAGTACATTTAGATAAACATGCAAACAAACACAAACATATTTACAAAATTTTGTGTAAAACAGACATGCACAAGGATTAAAGGATGTCTGCATTATCAAGTCTAGAGGAGCATTAACCTCTAATTAGTAACAGCTCATTGATTCTGCTCAGTCTTGTGTAAAATAAAACAACACAAAAGTTTAAAAAAAGTCATCAAATAAAATTGCTTTGAAATTTTTTTTTTCGTTTACTATCATTATTAGTTTTAATAGTAGCAAAAAGAAAAATAATATCTAGAAATCGATTTTAAGTTAAAGGACTAAAAATGTTATTGTTTAAAGACCAAACATTTTATTTGATTGTGTTCCGATTATAATTGCAAAAGCTTTTGCATGAATAGAAAATTTCTCTTCCTTTCTATTTATTAGAAAAGCATATTAAAAAATCTCTGGAGAATTTCATCATGTGTATTGAATTGGTTTAATTTGAGAAGAAAATATTCTAAAGTATAATTGAGTTACTGATTTTGATACTTAAGTGAGATAAAGTACCAGTATACTACAAAAGATATGCAGTCAAGATAATGAACTTACAAACAGTTAAGATTACACAAAAATAAAATATTCTTTTAACTTTTGTAACCTGGATCGTTTCAAAAATAATAATTCTTCAGCAATATCGTATCGAGTTACGAATTATATAATAATTTTTATGTGCATTGCTTTAAAAGCTAGATAGGGGACAAAAAGGTTTGCAGTATACAGATTGTACCCGTTAACTCCCTAAAACAGCCGAATTCCAAAAAAGTACCAGGCAGCGGGTCGCTTTTTTTATTTAATGAACAACAATAAGTATTATATTAAAAAAAAGTATCAGTTTTTTTAAAAAAAGGTAACCCTCTTACAGATTCTCATTCACTTAGGGCATTGCATGTTTAGTTTGATGTTTGTAGGTCCAATACCAACGAAAATTAAAAATTATCTGTTGAAAAATTAAAAAGTTCCCTCTTGTTGATTTTCCTCCGCTCGGAATATTGCATTTTATATTTTATGTTTTTAGGTTCAATATTTAACAAAAAAAATACGAGTTAAGGAACGAAAAAGTACCAAAAAGATCCCTCTGACAGATTCTGATTCTCTCAGGGATTTATCCAGGGATTTTTATGAAATGAAATTTATATGACAAGGTTTCGTTTAAATGTGCTAAATTCCCATTTCATACTATTGATAAACTGAAATTTATTGTTGATGGGATAATTTATTTTATTTCTGAAAGATGCAGCTTAACTTAAGTACTTAAACAGGGAAGTGTTTGTTGATTGAAATTTTCTATGGTTTTTTTGAGTTAAGAAATTTTATAGTTAAACAAAAAAAAAAAAAAAAAAAATAATAATATTAGAAAGACTTAAATCTGGCGTAATTTTAATTTTTGTGACGAATTGCATAACAAAATCAAGTACGTCGTTCCAAAGTTACGACAAGATGTAGAAAAAAAAAATTTAAAAAAACCTTACCATTTGAAATAAGGATGATTTTTGCAGTTATGTGACTATAGCGGATCAAAAATAGATACTGGTTGTTTAAGGAAAAAAATTGTTCCAAATTGTTGTGTAGTGTAATTAAAAAACGTAACAGTTGTAGAAGCAAATAGCTAAAGAAAGAAATTAAATTTCCTGTATTTCTCATTTTTTGTACTTTTTTCTCCCCACTGAAGTATCAAAAATTTCAATATTGTAGTGGGAGCCCATGATTTAGTACGTATTGTTAGTAAATAGAGAAAAATGTTTTGTAAAATAAGTACCAAAAATAGTTACGACTTTCATCCCTTAAATGGTCAAAATTCGAAAAAGTACCAAATTCGTATTCATAAGTTTCGAATTTTATATGACCTTTATTATAATGTTTATTGGTTTAAAAGATAGATGAGGTGACAAGAAAGTATTAAAATACAGGTTTTATCCGAATTTCAAAAAGGTACTAGACACCTGTCCGCTTATTTTTATAAAGAGCCACGATGTGTATTACATTTTTTTATCTCTTTTACTGCCTGCTTTTCAAATAAAATAAAAAACTCAAATTGGTTTTTGTTTCCAATATAAATTTCTAAACGAAAATTTTTATTTTAGTTTGTAAATCAGGCAGTTAGTTTTGAAGACATAAGGTTACCGAAATTTACCCGTTTTTACCCTTTTTACTCCCTAAACATTCGAATTAGTGTATCGATTTGGGGAGAGATCAACCTTCGGTCCTAATTTTAAGATTCAGGCGTTTAGACTGTAGCATGATGAATCAGCCAGTCAGAAACCTTACGTTATATATATATATGAATATATCTTTATCTGGAAGTCTTTCATTCTAGTTGGTAGTATTCAATTCGTTAAATAGCATTAAAAATTTAAGGAATTATTTTTTTTTTGAAATAGGTTGTAGCTCTATAAACATTTTGTTACCTTTTTTATTAGGTCCTCTCTTGGAATTTAAATCAGCAATAGTCTTTTCGTTTTCTCTTATTTAAAACATGAAACATGAACAACAGAAAAAATTATTGTCAAAAATAAATAAAAAAATATTTTTCTGATTTGTGAAAATTAGAAAAATTGCCCGGTGAAATTTTAATAAACGAGTTGCAAAAAATGCAAAATTGTTTCAACAAGTGAAATGGTGACAACATTTGGTGTTTTCATTCAAAGTTTTCAATTTAAATTTTGTGACATTTGTGTTATTTTTTTTTTTTCAAAAAGGTGTTGAATTCAGAAATCACGATATACTTTGTTGCAGGGTTGGGTCTTATATTAGAGCATCCTCGTGACAACAAAGGTTTATGTGCCCACTTTTATTCTATAATGGTTTAAATTGTCAAACATTGTCTATTTGGCAGAAAGACGGATGGACATTGTTAAATTGTGATTCTACTCCGCTAATTGTGAGTTCTTCCGAATTAAATGTATGTCAAAATGTTTAATTTATATGACTAAAGTACATATTTATAACATCTACATTAAAGTGAATCTTTATTATCTTACTCGTTCCTTTAATACGTTGCCACACTTTTATGTTATACGAGTAATTACACAATATTATTTATAATCGAACTACCTAATTTAAATAATGTTTATAATAAAAAGATTTTCCAAAACTTTTAAAAACTCAGCACTATATGAAATATGAGCAGGGTACAAAAATGTCAACGTTATGTGTATTAAAAATGTTAAAAGTTTTTAAACTAGTTTTTTGGTAATATAAACTGCGATTTTAGTTACTTTCGTAGAGCAAACCAGAAAGGAGATTGCAAGTAGCAGAAATTGTGGCAGAAAATATTTTTGTGTTTTTGCTTTTATAAAGCTTACCACAGTTGTAAAGGGTATACTATACAAGTTTGTCCTTCCGTTTGTACTTTCTACAATATTGATGTCCGGCGGTTCGTGTATATATTGGAATGGGTTTTACGAACAACTCATACATGATGGGAACTAGGTTGTTATATATTTATATCACATATAGTCCGGAACAGGCTGCTATTAAATTTAGCACACAAGCAAAAAAACACAATTTTTACCCCTAAACTTAAAATTGTTACCCATTTTTTTCATATTATACTTTTCGCAAAAACTAACTTTTTTTATTGTTGAAAATGGTTCCTTGGGCCTCGAAAACAATAGTTGTTCTACGACTTTTTCGTATTTGGCATATCCGAAAATTTACCTTTATTTTTCTGTTGTTGAAGAAAATCGCCAATTGTGGTAGTATTAGTGAAAATGTGTTTGTATGTGTGACACCGACAACGCTTGAGGAAAAATCAAAAAATTTAGATATGACGGCGAATATAACGTCCAGCACACGTACACGTTGAATTGGCCGGCTGGACAAGCATTTGACAAGCGTATCTGGCTCTTAAGGAATGGTAAATCGATTTCGATTCCAACCGAAAATCGTATTTGTGGAAAAAAAATCGATTTTTCGCAATCGAATTTTCATATGCGATTTTATATTGAAATCGATTATTGGGCTTTTAAAATCAAATTTTTTATTTTTATCAAAATTTACATTTACAACTTTACATCTTGTTTGTGTGTAAGTATCCCAATAAAAAATGGAGCTCCCAACGAAGCAGACATGAATTTTATATGGCGAGTTCCCACTTTGAAGCAATACATTTTTGACACATGAAGCGCATTATTCAGCGCATAAAAAAATTGTTGGATGTAACGATCAGCTTTACGCACTGAATGTCTTGATACAGTTATTTTTTAATATTCTCCCTTACAAACCTGCTTCGTAGTAAGGGAATGCCGTGGCACTTGATATGTTATTTTTTTATAAAAGTTGTTGAGAGTTCTTTCACTTACTTTACTGCATTTCTGTATTCTTCGCAAAATTATAAAATTTTTAATTGGGATGTTAATGCAGTTTTCCAAGTTTAAAGTAAAAAAACTCAGTTGTGTTTTTACGTGTTTACTTATTAAAACCGTTGGTTATTTCCAACTTAAATAAAGGTCGTCTTGTTCTTCAGTTCACAAAAAAATCCTAAACGTACCGTACCGAACCAAACGCTGAAATTGAGCTTCGTGAAAACAACATAATATAACACAACAGGTGAATAAAACCATGGCATTCCTGCGGAATTACACTAATATTTTAACAGACCAGTATGTGAGCGAAATTTAAATCTAGTTATTAGCAGAGTTGAAAAACCGAAAATAATTTATCCTAACACATACGAAATTTCAAGAGAAAATCTCTGCATCTTTCCGAATTCAATGACATGCAAACGTTTGTTTTCTACAGTTAATTTAATATGTAGTAACTAAGTAAAGAAGCAGCCGACACCAAACAAGAACCATTGTCATAATCCTTTGATAATACATGTACTAATTTGAAATATTTTGAAACTTTTCTAATTTATTTTAAAAAATATTGCTAAAATACAGTTTTCTTTATAATTTTAATAAGGAACACAATTTAACTGCCTGTTTTTAGAAAACGTAAACAAGTGAGTGAGTGAGAAATTATATTGAAAACAAAAACAAATTTTCGTTTTTTATTGTTGTTTTCAATATAATTTCTCACTCACTCACTTGTTTACGTTTTCTAAAAACAGGCAGTTAATACAGTGGACTCCCGATAATTCGCGAGGGACCGGCCATTTCTTACGAATTATAGTGGTTTCCGATTTAACGGGGTTAAAATAAAATAAATACCAATTAACGGGATTTTTCAATTTATTTACTAAAACGATTAAAAAAACATAAAAATCTGGCACTGTGTAAAACATAAAACTAAAATTTTTTCAAGCTGTAAATATTTAGGTAGTTTTTTGCTTTAGCTTACTGCCAGAAGATTTTTGCATAATAAATTACCTTTTTTTGAAGGACTGAAGCAGCGTTGCCAGAATGAAGATTTTTTTTTATTTTTTGACCAAAAAAAGATTAGAGTATTTTTTTTCCTCAAATAAAGATTTTTACTTTAAGTTTGGCCAACATACATAATTTTTATAAAGTTTTTTAAACAATCAATTTTTTAAATAATGAGGTTTTGTATCAGCTTTTCTATTGGTTTTGCACACCCTTGTACCCATTGTCTAGCATACACAAAAATGCATATTTATTTCTGGGCATACAATATATTCAAAAAGCATCTCAGATTAACGGTTGTTAATTTTAAAAATATTGATGAAAAAGAATTATTTGTGAAAAAAAACTTATGTTTTTAAAGTTTATTAAAGAATAAAAAAGTTCATGTATTTAGTACCAAAATGTAAAACTAATGGAACTTAAGAAGCTCTTTGTTTGAAAATTCCACATTCCATGTATATATGTATATAAAATATATATACATAAGTGCTTAAGAATATCTTATAAAAGGTGTACCAACATTATTTTAATATTCAATTAGGAATATATTTAGGAAAATTCATATATTTTCAATGAGCTTTTTTATAATTCAATTTTCTCAAAAGCCTTCGATTCAAAACGGTATCAAACAATAAAATACTAAATTAAGATTTCATATGATGTATGAGCTTCATACTCCCAAACTAAAGTCTCTTGCCGAAAATTTATTTATATCTCAATTTTTAGCATTTAATTACAGTAGTTTTGACTTAACTGCCTTTTATTTACGTGCACTTTTGACTTAACTGCACAAAGTTGATAATTTTTGGCATTATTCTTTATAATCCCATACAAATTCCATTTTTATGCACTTTCTTTACCTGCACATTTAAGATAAGTGCCCAAAATTTTTGGGATTTTTAAATCATTTTCATACAAAAAATTTAATTTAGCTGCACTTTGACTTAACTGCCCATTACGTGCATATTGTATACCTGCACATTTTTCATATCTTTTGGCAGCGTTAAAATATTTTCATATAAAACATCAAAGTTAGCTGCACACATGAACAAATATGGTGGCCACTTTTTCACATAAATATCCAATTTTAGCTGTTTATAAAAACAAAAATCGCAAACAAGTCAAGTTGGTATCATTATAATTCATTTATTTTGTTTGCATGTACCTACATTTATGCATATAGTTTGTGGTCACAGCAACTTTCCCACGATTATATGAAAGGAATAGCAAATCTTAGGTCTGAAATAGAAAAAAGTAGTTGTAGTAGTATTTGAAGCTGACGAATGCTCTGTAGCGCAACAAAGCTCAAAATTTCGAATTTTGCACCTTAACTGCAACGACTACTATTTACAACTACGTATTCTGTTGACACTACTTTAAAACTGCCGTTTTTAACTTTTGACAGCTCGCAGCGCCATCCTCAACATTGTACTACAGCGACTTTTCTGTGCAACACTTTATTGGTTCCAATTTGGCTATCTCGTTCTTTATAAAAATGCATAACAAATGACTACAGGTTGTTTAAACGTCATTGTTATTATCAGTTTATTAATAAAAACGTTGTTCCTCCTCTTTCAAACACTTTACTTTAGCTGCACTTTTATTCAAGTAACCACAATTGCGTACCTGCACATTAAGGCAGCTAAATACATTTAAGATAGCTGCATTTTTGATTTACCTGCACAAAAAATCGTGCAAAGGCGCTTGTGCAGCTAAGTCAAAATTACTGTACTTTCAATGAAACTTCTTTATTTAGATGGACTTTTTTAGGATCTTATTTATTAGAAATTAAAAAAAATTTCAAATGTATTTTTAGAAAAAATTTTATGGAAAATATAACTAAAGACACTATTTAAACCTTCAATCTAATTTTGTATAAATACCGCAATTATGTATTTATGAAAGTATGTATTTCAATTGAAATAGTTTTTGTAATAAGAAGTATGTTCTTATAAAAAATTAATAATTTTTACTTTTTTGCCCTTGTTATACAAAATTTAAAGATTTTTATCTTCAAAATAAGATTTTTTTCGCCAAATGAAGATTTTCCTTCTAAATCTTCTGGCATCGCTGGACTGAAGTAAGAGTTGATGGAGCAAATTTAAATTACTTAACAAAGTCTATTTTTTTCTCTCCATTGTCAATGGCTGCAAAAATTTGTTGTTTTTGTAACACCGACAGAGTTTTATGCGGGCGCTTGGATATTTTTTTATTATGTTACAAACTGATCTTAAGAAAATAAACACACACACAAGCAAAAACCCACGCAAAAAATAGCGGTAATAGCCTTTTTACACTGAACAACATCTAACATCTACCATCAATTTGCGAAGATGTTAACATCTTTCCATAAGAAATACATAGGGCTTAAAACCAACATCTTTAAAAGATGTTTCTATCTCATTCTAATCCATTCTACATCTTTCGATTACTTAAGTGTCATCACTAGAAAAGTGGCAATAACTTCTATTATTATCGTGGCATCACTGACAAAAAAAAATTGGTTTGAAAGCAGGGTTACCATTTGTCAAGTTTTCTCTTTTATTGCGATGTTTTTTTGTTAAGTATTTTTTATATTGTTAAACAAATTAAACTTCAAACACATTTTTTTGTTTTCTTTTAAAATTTTGGCACTCTTGGTGACATTTTTGTTTGATGGTAGATGTTAGATGTGAGCAATGTAAACGAGTGTTTCACATTTTCTACATATTTGATGGAAGAAGTTAGATGTTGATCAGTGTCAAAAGCCTATTACGAATTATAAGTGGTAGTTAGCAAACAATTACGATTTATAAGAGGTAAAGAAGATTTTATTTGAAAAAAAAAAAATTACGAATTAGCGAGGAGACCAAAATGTATGGAAATTTTACGAACTAACGAGATTTTTTCAAGAGACCGACAGTTTATTACGAATTATCGGGAATTACGATTTGTCGGGGTACGAATTATCGGGATTTGACTGTATGTGAAATGTATTTACATTAATATCGTACTGGTTTCTTTAAAGAACTCAACCCAAAATTTACACATTTTCCCTTTTTGCAGTGGTCATATCAACCTACTGTAAAAATCTCGATTAAATTTTTCTAATATTTTGCCAAAAAAAAAATGCAGTTGTCTCTTCCTTTGTAATATAAGGTATAAATTTGCAAAATTATCTTAAGCGATTTTGAAAACGATTTTAAAATCGATTTTGAGGTGCGATTAATCGATTACAAAAATCTAAAAAAAGTCGATCGAAAATCGATTTTGAAATCCATTTACCATTCCCTACTCCAAACCTCAAAATATAACTTAACAATGTTTTAGAATTTTTTTGAAGCGGTTGTTTCTTAATTTTACAAAATCGGCATCGTATAAAATATGAGCTATGACAAGCAAATTTGGCTCAGATATTTTTTTTGATATAACCGGATTAGTCAATTAAATAACCTGTCCTTTGAATTAAGGGGTTTGGTATGACAGAGTGTATAAAAAACAAGCTATGTTGATAAAGTTGACCTGAAATAAACTCTATATGTATATATAAGATTTGTCTGGTTTAAAAAATCTGCTAATTCGACCTAGTATTTCACCTGGCATCCATACAAATATGCTTTTGGATTGGACAATATAGCGATTTTTGTTATTATAAATGACTTTATTTGCAACACTTGTATCATCACCTAAAATGTCATGTTCACAGAAAGTACCGTTACGATCCAAAAGGAGATGGTTTTATGTATGAATTTTTACCCCAACTCGCTTCAAGCCTGCTGATGGGATTCCTGATTTTTGTATAGGATGTTTCCGGTTTGGAGGACTACTTTCTGTTAACAATAATCGCTTCTTTAAAGATGCAAACAAAGCACTCGTAAAGTGCTTTTTTAAGGGCTTTCTATATTAACATATTCGTTAATGTTTTGCTTTTACTTGTTTAAATACCATTTGCAATCATTTTCGTAAACCATAATATATTTGTATTTATTCGCTTTAAAACCTTCAGCACTAAAATAGCAGCTTTTTTGTATATTTTATTCTTTATCATTTACTGCTGTATAAGAGCTCTTTTTTGAAGCGCTCGATTATGCGCTTTTTCTCTTAAGTGCTTCAAAAAACCCAATTTTTTTACTGGGTAGATATAATTATAATTAATTGATTATGTTGACCTTTTATTAGTTTTATACATTGAATTATAATCTGGTTTGAGCAAAAAGTATTAAAATTCAAAACACGATTTTAGTTATATTAATTAATATGGCTATGAAATTATAAAAAACTATTATATATCCCAATACTCTTAATCATACTTTGTAAAAAGAAAAGAGTGCCCAGTGTTTTGCCACTCAATCGGTTTAGTCATCACCTGTTCCGCACGCGAAAATAGTCGACACATCTGGTGTTCAAGATATTGCAACGTTAAATTCATGTTTTGCAGGTTTTAAAATGTTAGCAATAGCTACATGTTTTTTTATATCTCTCACAAAGCAAAAATTGGCTTCTTCTCTTGCCCCAAGTTCTTCTACAACAACTTAAGAAATATTAAGAATATCAATGGAAGTCTGGCAACCTCGTCGTGTTTTGACGTATTTTTGTGTGTCTCGCATTGTTCTTAAAAATAATTTAAAATTTTACTGTTTAATTTCGTGTTTTACATAAATAAATTTCTTTGTCATTTTTAATCATTCTTCTTTAAAGTAAAATTCGTGTTTTTTCGATTTATCGTTCATCTGTGTTTTTTTAAAAAATAGATCATCATAAAGCCGATGATACTGCATAAACATTGTTTACATTATCTATATGCACTATACTAATCAATTGTTTTTGTATTATATCCCAATACTCTTAATCATACTTTGTAAAAAGAAAAGAGTGCCCAGTGTTTTGCCACTCAATCGGTTTAGTCATCACCTGTTCCGCAAGCGAAAATAGTCTTTATAAAAAAACCCGATGTTCCCACCATCGTCAGATATTTAAAGGCAATTTTTTGTAATTTTGGAAACTGAGATTTTTAGTCCTTTTAAGTTTCCAATGGATTTTCGTTCAGTCTTTCACGTCACTTTACCTCAAATTAACTTTCAAAAATTTGTTGAATTTCGACACATCAGGTGTTCAAGCTATTGCAACGTTAAATTCATGTTTTGCAGGTTTTAAAATGTTAGCAATAGCTACAAATTGGCTTCTTCTCTTGCCCCAAGTTCTTCTACAACAACTTAAGAAATATTAAAATTCATACAGCAGACTTCGCTTCGATGCATCGAATAAAAACATCGATGTTCATTTGATGTTGGTAACATCGGATTGTTTCGATGTATCGATACCTTACATCGAGTGTTTTATAAACACCGATGTATATCGACCACCACAATAATACGAACATCTGTGTTATCAAAACACAACATCCGAAAAAATGTGGGCGGGATTAGAAAAGTGGGCATGGCACACTCTAAAGGGGGTATTTAAGATTCGGCATAGCCGAATATAGCACTCTTACTTGCTTTCTTTTTTTTAGTTGTTAGTCGTTTTGTAATTCTTGTACATATTTTAAACTAAGTCCTAAAGTGTTCTTATCTAAACTGTGTAAAAGTAGATAATTCCTAAGTAATTAACTGCTTTTTACTGGTTTTTTTTATTTCTTTTTTGCTTTTTTGGCCAGCAAGCTGACCTTTTACCTGTACGTTTTTGTTGTTGTTGCCACACTTTACTAGTTTGGGCCAAGAAGGTAAGACCCAACCAAGTACTAAAAAAGAGCAAAGAAAAAATCAGCAATAAAAAATAATATTTAAACAACGTTAAGAAGACGGAAAATAAAAACAAAAAAAACTTCAAGCTTAATGCGGAAGGTACAGTGGCACTAGTATTTTTGCATAAAAAGGTAGTAATCAATGATAACACTAAGTAGAGCAAATAATATTCAAGTATTTCTGCGAGGATTTTTTTCTTGTTTTTTTTAATTTTAATTACATGTTCATTATAATACACTGCGGTTTTATTTCATGGGACAGAAACCATAAAAAGGATAATAATTATGGGAAAAGAAATTAAACAAAAACGAGAAAAAATAAAACAGATTGTTCCTTTTTTACTTGAATTTATCTTGAATAAACCAATAAAATTAAAAATAATTATTTTCTTGAAAAAAAAAAATTTTATGATCCTTACAAACTTTTTATATAATGAAATATACAAAAAAAAATACTGCAGGGCGTACATTCTCTAAAATTCTCACGCAATAATTATTCTAGAAATAATCTTTTAGTTTTGTTTTAGAAGGGTTAAATTATGTTGGGGAAAATATAATTTGAAATAAAAAATTATAAAGAACACATTTTAATGACGGTTACATTACATATCTTGTTAGTTGTTACATGTTGTTAATGACGGTTACATTATATATCTTCTTATTTGTTTCAAAATTTAATTACGCTATTTTAAAATATTCAAAATAATGAGAATAAAATTTCAATCCGTTTAAAGGAAATTGTGCGGATTGAGTAAAATTTAAATGAGAATAATAATGCCTCAGTACACTTAGTCGGACACTTTTTAGACCGAACCCGAACTTTTTTTATTGAATATGGTATGTTTTTTAGCGGCATGAGAGCTTTCGATATCGATTACTATGGTTTGGCAGCTGATAGAGTCAAACTGCTTTGACATTTCGGTTTATTAAGGTTCGGCAAGTCATCATGAATCGTTTAACGCTTTAACAACGATTTCAAATTGTGGAAATTTACTTTGATAAAAAATATATTGTTACGAAAGTAACTTTAGTTAAGAATTAGTTGAATTTATAAGTTATCTTGTATATATTAGTTAACTTGTATTTATTAGTAATTTTATTAATTTACATTGTTATTAAAAACTGTTATAATTTAGTACACTTCAATCCCAATGTGCAAAAAGGCCTATTAATGACCTTTAAAAAAAAGCTTCAGCATACGTGGTGAAATTATGTAAACATAAGGACTGCCATAAATCAAATAGAGTGGTGAATAGTAAAGCCTTAAACCTTCGAAAAACATTTCGAATGTTCTAGACGGCCGAATTGCAGTATAAATATTACCGGCGACTAGCATAATAAGATCATTCTAAGTTCAGACTTTGTCGATAACGTATAACGTGGAGAAAATTATAGTTGCTTTTGAATAAAAGCTATAAATTACGGTTATTAGACTAAGTACTAAATATAGTTGTGTATATAATAAATAAGTGGTATAAAGTGTAAACAGTGTTTAAAAGTGTTGTGTTTTATTTATTTTATTAAGGTTGCAAAAAAGAACTCGAAACTGTTTATTTTAAAGGAAATAAACCAAAACGTTATTGAAAGGCAGTAACGTAACAATATATATATATATATATATTCGCGAAGTTCATAGAGCACTTCGTCCATTTTACGAAGCTCATTTCTGGTTAACTGGCTACATCAATAAGTAAAATTGCTTTATTTGGAGTGAAGACAATCCTCAAGCTGTTAACGAAACACCATTGCATTTATTAAAATTGACTGTTTGGTGCGGTGTACACTCGACAATTATTATGCTCTTATTTATTTTCAAAAAACCTTAGGAATACTTTTCTGCAGATCAAATTTGTTTGGAATCGGTACACATTTGACCATAGCTTCTGGCTAGCGCAATTTAGCTGATTTTTTTAATTCCATGCGAAATTTTCAGATGGTTTGTAATTAAAAATGTCTGCTTAAAGATGGAAAATTGAAGTTTATAATATATTGCCTTCTTTTCACTTCTCATTTTTCTAAGTATGAGAAAATTTTTAACACACTGCTTCCTTTTCCCTTCGGTCAGCTAGTATTAATATTTATAAAATTAAGTGACCGTCCCTAAAATCCCTTTGAGACAAAAAATCTGTTGTAGATGGTGTATCTAGTAGGGAGATCGATTATTCGACTTTTTCAAAAACAGGTTTTCGAATATTCCGAATAGCTGCTATTTTGAAAAAACCGGTTTTCGGTTAAGCATTTTAAAAATAACCGGGTTTAATTCGAATACATAAGAATACAAAAATCACATTAGTTTTTATAATAAAAAGTTAATTTGAATAAAAACAAAACAATTCTCGAAGGTAAGAAACCAACAAAATACATACACAGAGAAAACAGATTCGTGATCACAACCGAATTTGGCGCCAATCGAATTTCGTCGGTTGCACGTACTATCACACAATTCGGTTCCAATTACTGAAAGTTTCGTTGCTTAGTATAATAGTTTTGATAGCAACATTTGAATTTTAGTACACTATCAGTCATAACAACAGATATTGTTAGTTGTTAGTATGATTATTAGAAACAAAATTGTGCTTATACCCGAATATATGATAGCTGCAACTGAGTTAACACATAATTGGTGTTCATAACAAGAGATTTGATTGTCGTTATCAATATATTTTTTTTAACCGGTCAAATGTAGCCCATAAGGGGCAAGGACTTGTCCAAAGGTAATCCCAATGAATGGAAAAAATGGCTTATTTTAAAGTACGATGTCCTAGTGCAGGACCATATAACTCAGCTTGCATTACAAAGGAGTAGTCTTAAAACTACTTCGTGGTATACTCCAGAGGATTAGCTTTGAAATCGTTTCAAAACGAAAACATGTCGTTAAAAAACGAAGCCATGTCGTTTTACTGCAAACTCTTTTTAATAATGACATGGTCCATACTTGCACAACATTGGACCAGCCCAGGATCAAAATGGATCAAGTAGTCCAATATAATTTGCAGGGTATAAAAAAAATAATACATACATACATACATATGTACGTGTATATGTTCATACCTATAAGAATACGTAAACTACTTACCCCTATTTATTAAGTTTTTGCACATTTTCCATTTTTGACTGCAAAGATATTTTTTATATATAAAATTAAAAATTATTTTAATCTATCAAATGTTTGACAGAAAATTTAGTAAGCTATTGGGGCTCTGAACTATTTTTGGTTGTGAATTCCGAATAATTATATTTTCATTTGTTGTACTCGAATTGAAACTATTCCAACAATCAATCAATAATTAGCTGCAATAAATGAATTAACATTTATATTTCAAAATTTATTAATGAAAGCAAATTATTGATTGCAATGACCAATATTCAGTATTGCACTGTATTAAATTCGGTTGTGATTCTAACCATTTGTACTAATTTTTAGAACTAAATTAAATTAGTTATCATAACTAATAAAATAATTGAAGTTAGAACAACGTTTTAATAATCAAGAGAATTAAAAATCAGTTACAACTATACATTTTTAATAGTTGCAATAATAAGTCATGTTACTTGATCAATATTTTATTACTGCAACCGTTTCCCAACCAATTTGTTTTCTGTGTGTACCTATTTCCAAAGTGAAAACCTCCAGCACTAAAAGTATCATCAGATAATGAAGAAGAAGATTTAAATCTAAGTTTAAATTTTATAGGTGATACGAATTTACAACTATGAGTCAAAGCGCACTTAATAATTTATATTGTGACTTAAACTTGTCAAAAGAGAACTCGGAATTAGTCGCTTCACGTTTGAAAGAAAAATAATTTTCGGACACAGAGACACGCCTTTTTTATTCGCAATGGCTCCAAGTTTTATGGAATTCCGTTCAGAAGTAGTAAGTGGGCTTGTATGTTTGTAAAAGGTACACTCCGGAACTGCTAACCCGATTTAAAAAATTTCTTCAACAAAATGAAGAATTGAACCTCTTAACGCACATAGGCTATACAAGGTTGCTCTAAAATGCTTATAATAGGGTCCAGATGGCGTTAAGCCTCCTATTCTAACCTCATTCATATCTCAAAAACAAAAAGAGACAGAAAAAATGTAATACTTATCATTGTTCTAAAGAAAAATAAGTGGATGTCTGGCCCTTTTAGGGTAAAACTTGAAATTTCGTACTTTTTTGTCACCCCGCCTATCGTTTAAACCAATAAAAGTAAAAATAAACATTATATCACGTTCGAAAGTTATCTTAAGTGGCATATAGACGACATGTTTTTGTCATCTGACATGTCAAATTTTCAAGTCACATGTAATTGTGCATGTCTTTCAAAATCGCTGTTTAACATAAGCTTTATAATATTCGGTCACAAACGTACATGTAATTTGCTTCTGACATTGTCTCTGTTTTTTTTCGCATTGTTATTGCAGAAACCAAAGTAGTGCTCGGTTTGAAAATAGCTTGCTGCCGCCATGAAAAGTTTTATTTGCGCCGTAAAATAGTTTAGCCATCTTAACATTTTTTTCTTTTAATTCAAAGATACCAATTTCGGATTTTATAATAAAACGGTTTTTATATATATATTCACATAAATTCTATTCAATGGTAAGATGATCAAACATGTCTCGGTATTGTAAAAAATTTACTTCAATACCGTCAATAGTGGACGCCGCTGCCGGTTTCTTTCCGGCATAGCTTTCTGATGTCAGATGGTTTGTCAGAAGAAAATAGAACACGCTCTAATTGAAATTTTGTCAGATGACTTTGCGTCTGACTTTTACAGAAGCAAAGTTAAAAAGGTAACATCCGACATGTATGTATTTTGCAGTGGGAAATTTGACATGTCAGATGACAAAAACATGTCGTGTACGGGCGCCTTTAAAAAATACAAATACAAATTTAGTACTTTTTAGAAATTCGAACGTTTCAGGCGTTTTTTTAATTGCCGTTAATATTGGACCATTAAATATATGGGGGAACTTTATGGTACTTTTTTTTTGGTTTAACTGGGACTTTTTGAATCTCTGTTAGTTTTGGACTTAAAAAATAAAATGAAACATACATGGTCCAGAATGGTTGAGAATCTGTAACAGGTTATTTTTTCTTTAACTGGTTCTTTTTTAAATTTTCATTAGTATTTGACGTAGAAACATAAAATTAACCGCTGAATCCGAATATGAAGTCGGAATTGTCAAAAATAGAACAGTTTTTGAGTTATAACCGTTATTTGTGTTTTTAAAAAAGATGATGTGACTGAAATTCCAATATCTTCAAAAATTTTAAACGGATTATGTATTTCTTTTTTTTTGGTGAAAGGTTATAAAATTTCTAAAATAACCGTGGGTCGTTTGTGAAGATAAGTCAATAAATGGCATAGTTATAGTGGACAAAATTTCAAACTTCATTATATATTTGATGATTTTTTGCAATTTTGATCTTTTCATGCTATTTTTTTTTTAACCAAAAAATAAAATTTCTTTAAGTTTTATCACTTACGACATTAGCCTATTTCAATACGAACATTTTGTACCCAATAGGATCCAGATGGGTGCAAAAATGACAAAGTTACAGAAGATTAATTGAATTAACCCTCTTTTCGATTTGTATCAAATCAAAAAAAAACACAACAAATAAATATACAAAGCTAAATTTTTAGTAACAAGAAATATGAAAAATCAAGGATTTAATTAGTAGTTATAACTAGGGCAACCAAAAAAAAGCACTAAAAAAACAGTTTTAAGCTCCTAAAAAAAGCGTTTAAAAACATGAAAATAAGCTGTTAAATTCAAAAAAAAAAGCAATTTAAACTTATTTATTTTCCACTTAATCGTTTAATGCGTTGTTATAGTAAATTAAAAGTTGTTGCAAAATATTTTCGAAAAGAAAACTATGTCTGTTTGAAGTCAGCAAGTTCTTGTACATAGAACAAGTTCTTCCTACGACTATAGATGTTTAGGGAGCATTTTTAAAATTGAGTATTCGCTCTGAAGTATATTTTATACGATTGGACTCACAATTCCACTTGTCTCCCAAAATATCCTGCAGACAAGCATATAGCTTCGCGGGATTAGATTAGGAAATTTAAAAAAAAACATATGCCTTAAATTGCATTAAAATTGGTTTGATAGTGGGCACAAAAACCTTCTTCCGGATAGCAGCTTGTATGGGGGCTATATTAAATTATGGACCGATTTGCCCTTGTGCCAATTAGAACCCACGTACCAAATTTCATCAAATAATCTTTAAAATTGCGACCTGCACTTTGCGCACGAAGTTACATGGACAGCCAGCCGGACGGACATCGTAAGATCGACTCAATAAGTGATAATATAGGTTTTTGGGATGATATTGTTCAAGGGAAGCACAAAATATTGAAAAATTTTAAAAAAAAGTTGCACATAAAAAAATAATAATAACGATTTTTGCAAAATTTTATTAAATATGTTTTTTTTCGTATGAAAAAAATTACAAATTATCTTAAAATGGCAAAATAAGTAAAAAAAGCCGATATCGAAAAAATAACTAAAAAAGCCGATATTGCCAAAATATGCAAAAAAAAAGCCCTAACAAATATAGCTTATTTTCTTTGTTTTTTTATGATTGGAATTTGTGTTCAATCAAAATCTTTCTATCTTGTAAGCCAAAAAATAAGCATTTGCTTTTTTTGGTTGCCCTAGTTATAACTTATACTCGATAAAAATTGCGAATAATTATGATTTAATATGATTGTATTGGCTTAAGTTTTTTTGGAAAAGCGATGATCACCCAGTAAGTCACGCTTACCTTATATAAATACATATATACTTACTTTTGTTACTAAATAGTAGTAGATAAAATTAACTGTTAACCTTCCCTAGCCCGAACTTTTTGTTATGGTATTTTTCTTGGTTTCGTTATGGTTTTATTTATTTTAAAAGTAACACAATTATTTCACTTATGCAAGAAAATAAAGCTCACAAAATGTAAATAATAACATGGAGTTATTAATTACTAACATGGCTTAAAAATAACGTACTAATTCATAAACAAAACTTTGAAGGAAAAATCATAGCAAACTTTTATTTCAAAGTACAAGAATCAACTTTAAAACCCTTTCAATTATTGTTCTAGTATTAATAGTAACATATCTATCCAGGAGCCAAATTAAGACATGAGTTGCATGTTTTGAAGTGTTAGCTATAATCTGTCATCAAAATTTTACTGAAATTAAAAAAAATGTGTTTGTAGGGACTTGAGAATTGTGCATTGTTGGGATATGCTTACAGAGCATATTTGAACTTATCTGCTTTTAAATTAAATAATATTAGATTAATTTTCATTGTGACGCAATTCTTTCCATAATTATATTCGAATTTTCCATTAGCCTAAAGTAAAAATAAACTTTTTAATAATTTTTACAATGAATTTAACTAACCATATAAATACAATCGAATAAGAAAACTTTATGGTGGAAAAGGAAACAAAATCGCACCGCATCACTTACAGTACAATTGACAGTTTTTTTTTAATTGTATTTTGTGGACAGTTTAAGATGAATAAGAGGAGGAAATTGAAAATATCGTATTTAGAGATAAACATGTTAACTTTGTGTTTTTTTTCTTCAGTATTTTTTTATAATTCTTAAATTCGCCCAAGGAGGAACAATACAAATAAATAAAATGCCACTTAAGAAAATGTGAAATGGAATTAAAGTTGGAAATTGGCAAATAAAAAGGATCTAAATGCTGATAACTGTGGTTCTTTTGAGCGCCATTTTACTTTAAAAAGTCTTGAAAAAATATAAGTTTTTCATTGTTTGGCTACTTGCTATGGAAATTTAATGAGAATAACTGCATTTCTTTTTTATTTTATTTTGTCTCATCTCCATCGCCAACTAAGAAATATTTTGTTTTTGCTGAAATAGTAATTTCAAATGTTGTAAATGCACATAGTTAGATGAAAAAAAAAAAAATAATATTAAGTCCATGAAGCTAATGGCTTTTCTAGCATTTTCTATTTAATTTTTTTTATACAGTTATATAAATAGGACATTTTTCCCTTTTGCTATCTTTGCAGATGAGTTTCGTTCGAAAGAAGCTTGTGAAAACGACAATATGCCACTTGTATGCAATCCCTATTCAAGGATTGCCATATACAGTGCTTCCTTTGGCCATAAAGAACGCGAAAGTGTACAATGCCCGCATAACAATACACTAAATACTCAGGATACGAATCCTAAACAGAGTAAGTACTATACTAAACACACAATGTAACATGATATTAAATTTGCCACCTTAATTTTACCAAGCAGACATACTCATTCACACACACTCTCTTCTACACATATATTTTAAATTTTAGATAATTGTATAAAATAAGAAGAAGAAAAAAACGAAAAAGAAAAAACATTATAAAATTTCAGTAATGTTTGCTGGTATGAGCATGTAGTAGAGGAATTTTAGTACTTGCTACTTAATATACAGTGCCGGTCAAAAAAATAGCACCAATACCCTTTTATATGTTCATTCTAGTGAAAACTAATATATTGTGCTAATTATTTTAAATTAAGTATGCAATACTGTTGTAATATGTATATTCTCTCTGAGCGTCATTATTTTTTCCAAAACATGTTACCGGTTCTTTTCCAATGATCGAAATTATAAAAAAACTCCACATCAGTGCAGTCATTAAAAAAGCACCGAATAACAGGAAATCTATAAAAAATATTAATAGTGATTTAATAGTTGAAGTAAAAGGATCAAATACTAAAGTTAAAAAAAATTATTAATTTTTATAGAAATGGGACGTGGAAAGCATTGTACACCTGCAAAACGTGCTCTTATAAAAAAAAATGGTTTCTGAGCATAAATCATATTCTTAAAAAAGAAACTTGATTGGGTGCTCCAATAAAATGATTGTAAATGCAATAAAATTTACTCAAAAGTCGGAAACACGTGGTCACAAGAAAGTTTTGCCACCATAAATGGTTAAGCGTTTGGTCAGTCAATGCAAGAAGATCCCGTTTATGCCAGCTACAGAGCTAAAAAAGGAGCTAAATGTGACTGCAAGTGTTGAACCTATTCCACGGGGGTTGCGAGACATCAATGTGAAAAACGTTTGGAGTTTGCTAGAACTTATTTGGAATGACCAACTGAAAAGTAGAGCAATGTTATTTGGACAGATGAATCCAAGGTTGTTTTATTTGGAGGCAAAGGATCGCGTTCTTACATCAGAAGACCCCCTAACGCTGAATTAAATCTAAAATGCCCAACGAAAACCGTTAAACATGGTGGTTCAAGTATTATGGTATGGGGGTGCTTTTCCTACTATGGAGTAGGACCTTTATATTGAATCAGAACAATCATGAATAAGAAACTTTACGTTAATATCCTTCAGAAAGTAATGCTACCATATGTTTCTAAGGAAATGCCGCTTCGTTTCAGCAAGACAATGACGCGAAGCATACCAGAAAGCGTGCCAAAAAGTGGTTTCAGGACAATAAAATAAACGTTATAGAATGGCCAGCTCAGTCCCCAGATCTTAATCCAATCGAGAACTTATGGACAGATATAAAGAATGGAGTATCCCAAATACAACCAACAAGTTACAAAGCGCTTTAAGTGGTAGTTCAGCAAATCTGGAACCAAATCTGTTGCCAAAATCTAGTGAAATGGATGCAAAAACGTTGTGCAGAGGTTATTATAAATAATGGGCACGCAACAAAATATAAATGTCAATATGAGAAGACATCATAAAAAACAAAATTCAAAATTTTTAATTTATTTTTAGTTTAAGTATTAATTTTTAATAGAATAAGAGCTGTAGTGCTATTTTTTTGACTGAGTGTTTTTTAAGTTATTTTAAAAAAAGTTAAAAAATGTATGTCAAATAAAAAACCAAATCAATTGCTTTTTATTACTCAGAAGAAATATCGGCGATACCGATACGCATATTGAATTTGAATTCAAGTTTAAATTAATAAAACAAATTTTTTTTTTATTATCCAAAACAACAGCGTAAGTTATTAATCCACATATTTCAAATTGATTTAAAAAATTAATAATTTTGTTATACAAAAAACTGTGTAAGAAATTATGAGTATTTAAGATTTGTATTAATAAGATTTTTTATTAAAAATAAAGTATTCTCAACTTTTGCGGAGATATATGACTTCCCAAATCCGTTTGAACCAGTATATTAAATGCGGCCGAACTCATTTCAAAAGCATTAAGTTAGAAGTACATAACACGCGTTAGGGCGCGCACGCTCTGAAGACTTCTATCCAGAAAAGTTAATCTAGTGTTTTTTCATAGAACAAGCTACATTTTGACGCGCTTGCGCCAGAAAGTTGCTTAACTTTGAACTTTTCAACGCGTTGTGTATTTTTGACAAGTAATCAGCCGTCAAAAGAAAATAATAACACTGTGTAACAAAAACCCAGCCTCAATAGTTGCAATCCGAAACGAAACTAGACTACCGGTTGAGCAAATTGGCCAAAGGGTTTTGAAAACTAAGTTCGCGTTTCCGAAATTTCGGCCCTTGAAGTTGTTGAATTTTTTGAAAAGGCTTTTGGAATAAGTCAAAAAATAATACTTAATGTTCTTCTGAGCTAAACAATTGATTTAGATGTCTGTATTAGAATTGTATGGCGATTCTTTTCTAAAAACATACGAACCCTCTAGCTCTCATTTTAAGGGTAATTTTTTCCTTTTTCCAACTTTCTGACAAAAGTATACAGAAATATTCTACGAATATTTTCGGCAGCAAATTTCACTAGGGGTTCGTGCAATATGTGTAAAACGCGTTATAAAGGAAAATTTAAAAGTAGCATATACATATTTTTATTTTTCACTAAAGCAGTGGTATTTAATCCAAATCAGTGTAAAGTATTTCTGAGCTAAATGGTATATGTATTAGGATTTTTACAAACAAATCTTATGGCATTTTTTTTTTAGAAAAATTAACCCTATATTTTAATTTTATGGGGTCTTTACTTCCTTTAAAAAAAAATACTTAAAATTTAAGAATAAATATGAATAATATGTTCTAAAGAATTACGCTCTTTCTCATTAAAATTAGTCAATAACTTTTGATCTCATTTACAATTTAGTGAGGAAACAGATAAAAAACTTTGAAGCAATATTCGTAGATATACTGTAACACTTTTGAATTTGTGTTTGTGGGTTACTGTTCTATATTAATTTCAGTTACTTTCAGCTCTGTTCGGTCACTACACTGTTCAATGGAAAAGGGGCTCAGTTCCTTAGGAATTATGCTACTGGGCAAAAAGCTGGTTGAAACTACTGTGCATATTTAGAAATAATGTTTGTACGACTTAAAGATAAATTTATTGTCGAATTTTGAATTTTTTTATTTTACTGAAAAAAGAAAAGCCTTCTCAAGTTGTGCTGCAAGTGACTTCACTTTTGAGTTACCGCTATATTGCGAAAACTAGAACTGATTAAAAAAATATTTATACATTGAAGGTCTGTATATCATAAGTAGTCATCGACGGCCAAAGGTTTTCCGAAACGAAATGTACTGTGAACTTGTGAAATCAGAAACACACAAACAAGCGCATTTTAATTTTTATATACCCAACAAACACGAAGTCAAACCTTTGTTATGAGAAGACTTAATTATTTGACATCAAACACAATTCTCAAACGTTTTTCAATTCTTTGATTTTAACATTTAAATTCAAATTGATAATGATTTGAAAATAAACATTTGACATCAAATGATTTATCAATTTCATGTTAAATTGGTATCAAATGTTAAATTCATATTAAAACTAAACTTGGCAATACTAAAGCGAAAAATTAATGTGCGAATAGTTAAATTTTTACTTCATGGTTAAATGTGTTTTACAAGTGAACGATTTAATTCTTATGATTAGGAATACGAATGATTAGGAATACGAATTAAAAGAAATAAAACGGGAAAGTGAATAAATTATAAGTTTGTTGTAAGATCGCGGTGCTTAAATCCTCAAAATAAAAAGAAGCCAAGTATTTCGTCTATCCAAGAGTTAGAGGACGGAAAGAAGATTATTTCATCGTTTAGCTATGGTGACGAATTCTTATCTTACAGTTTATTTAAATAAATAACGAATTTAAATTAAAAAAATAAAATATTTTTATTAGTGCTTTGTATTATAACCCACATTTGAAAAACATTTGAGATTTACGTTTGAAAGCAAGTTGAAAATAAAGGCATTTTTCAATTTGAAAACAATTTCCCCTTTTTGTTGAGAATGACATGATTTTAAAATGATTTTCAAATCATTATCAAACGTTTGTTGTTTGAGAAAACGTTTAATTTCAAATCATTTTCAATTTGAAATCAAACCTTCATGTTTGTTGGGTACTTAGATAGAAGATAGATGTGGAAGTTAATGTCCGTATACTTAAGTACAGTTAAAGTTGCGCGTTTAAAAGATTCGGTACTACAAAACATACTCACTTCTATCTTTCTTATAAAGCATTTCGCAGTAGTATTTTAAATTTCTTTACTTTACATTTTTTATTTCTTTTTCTTTTCAACCAACTTCTTTTTAGCCTGCCTGGTTTCTTATGCAACGGAGACCGTTATGCAAATTTGTCACGGGCGAAGACGTTGTTCTGTAACTGCGGATGCTGGTACTTTTGGCAGACCCTGCAAAAACGATATACCCATGCGCTTAAAGGTCGTTTATACATGCAGTAAGTACTACCCAACACATAAATACATATACTTACATTATTTAAATCTACATTTATACAAGTGTAAATAGAGTAAATTATACTTAAACAAGAAGAAAAAAACGAAAAGAAAAGGAAAACTGAAACAGAGAAAAAAAATTTGTTTTAAATTACATGAATAAATATTGTATACTTTAGTATTTATGAAAAATACACTTTTATATAAGCGACATTTAATCATCATCTTCATTATGTTGTACTTATTTTGCATATTTTAGTACCACGTAAAGTTCTCAAGGATCGCTATGAGACCGCACCAGAACCAGATGAACCGCAGCAAAGTGAATTGGACTTAGATCAAGACGAACTTTACGACGAGGATCAATTCTACAAAGAAGGCGAGGCCATACCACCTGCTCCAAAACTGCAGGGAGCCATACCAAATGCTGGATTTCCCTATGACTTCAATATGCGTACAAATGAACCCACAACTACACGTATGCCTTCAATACTCTCACGCAACGATAACTCACTGGAGGGTAAGTAACCCTATAACTCTTTGACTCTAACACGTACAGCCTTAAAGCTCCGCAACTAATAACAAATTATACCACTTATTACTCTTTCATTCGGCTCGTGTAAAAAACTGCAAAAGTTTTCCAGCCATTCATTGTCCTCCTCCATTTATTTTCAGTTTTTAATTAAAAAACTTCACTTTATTCATTAAAGTATTCATAGCGATTTTAACATGTTTTCATTAAGTTAATAATTGAAATAATTTTTATTGATTGCCAGTAATAAATGATTGAATGAGCAAGTTTTTGCATGAGTGATCGAGTGTGTGTGTGTTTTCATTCAACTCTTTAAATACAAGTATTGAGGTTAATGAGTCATTGAAATTAAAATGGAGAAAATAAAAAAAAACTGATATACAAAAAGTTTTTACAATTTCAATAACAATAAACGCCATGAAAGGAGGAAATGTTAAAGTTCTAATTGATTGTTTAAAGGGCATTGAAAAAACTGGAAATATGAGGAAACATAGACGGAAAACAAAAGTAAATGAGTGCAGATTTTTCGTTAATAAAGCGATTTGATTGAATGTGGTTTACCGAAAATATAAAAAGCAATTCTTTTTCTGTAATTGATTGAAACAAATTATGTTTTAAGTGGAATTAATATTTGTTAAAAGTTATCGCTATGGCTACTCTTTTTGCTTTAATAATAATTAACTGATACTATGATTCAGTAGGTAACAGATATTAGAACTTAAACAAGTCTTGGCAATTTTTCTTTTTTTTTTTCTTTTAAATTATTTTTTATAAGAAATTTATTTCTTACTGAAGTTTTTACTCTTACAAGATTTTTATATTTTATAAAAGTTAATATTAATTTTAATTTAAACAAGTAAGAGTGCTATTTTCGATTTGCCGAATCTTATATACCCTTCACCATGGTTTGGAAAGAACATAAGTTAATATACATATATCTAAATATCGGGTGATTTTTTAGCTATTATCTTTTTGGCAACACTGGTTTAAACAGCTGACGCACGTTTCGTGTTTTGTTTCACTGTCAAACATCTTCAGTTTGGTCTATAATTTAACCATGAATCGTCTTACAAACGAACAACGCTTGCAAATTATTGAATTTTATTATCAAAATGCGATCCACTTTTTTATCGAAAGATTGTGTTCAGCGACGAAGCTCATTTTTGGCTCAGTGGGTACGTTAATAAGCAGAATTGTCGATTTTGGAGTGAAGATCAGCCAGAAGCATTGCAAGAGCTACCACTTCATCCAGAAAAAGTCACAGTTTGGTGCGGTTTATGGGCTGGTGGCATCATTGGACCGTACTTCTTCACAGATGATGCGAATCGTAACGTAACTGTGAATGGTGAGCGCTACCGTGAGATGATATCCAACCGGTCAATTGGCCGCCTAGATCGTGCGATTTAACGCCTTTAGACTATTTTTTGTGGGGCTATGTTAAAGCTCACGTCTTTACACACATGCCCGCTTCAATTGACGCATTGGAAGACAACATTGAAGCATTTATTCATGAGATACCGGCCGAAATGTTGGAAAGAGTATGCCAAAATTGGACTAAGCGGATGGACCGTTTGAGGCGCAGTCGCGGTCAACATTTGGATCGATTCAAATAATGATTTCATGCATTTTTTTAAAAACTTTCCTATAGCTCTTAAAAAATCACCCATTATATGTATATATACATGTATACTTATATAATATAAATCGCTTTATTTTTATATATAGTAAGTTTAGTTTTGATCGAATTTAAGTATTTGGTCATAACTCGGCCATTTTGTAAACGATTTGACAGATTTTTGTACCGACATCTTTAAGAATAAATTTACTTTTTACTTTGGTGATAAAACTTGGAGTCGGGAAGATCTATGGATCCCGAAAATAGGCATTTAAAAAAAATTATATTTTTGAAATTACTTTTTTTTACCGATTTTTTCTGAGTTTTTCATCAATTATGTTCTACTTAAGATTTCCGATATTTTAATATCTAAGACGTATGAATAGGTCATTTTACAGCTCTAAAATTTTACTTTTTATACAAATTTTAATAATTTGTAGTCCTTTTTTCAAGTATTTTGCTCACAACTAAACCAATTTTAACCGATTTGGCAGAGTTGTATACCAACGTGCTTCAGAATAATATTACCATTAAATTGGGTTATAGGTATATATGTATATATACTTACATATATGTATGTATATCTATTTAAACAAACTAAATTATAAATAAAAAAGGGTAGTTTTTTGGATCTCAGTATTTTGCTTGTAACTCAGCCATTTTTAACCGATTTGACAGATTTATATACCGACGTGTTTAAGAAGACCATTTTACCATTTACTTGGCTTATAAAACTTGGACTCTGGAAGATTTATGGTTACCGAGAATGGGTATTTTTGAAAAAATATGTTGGTCATAACTTGTTTGTATCTGAACCGATATATTTGATATATAAGTTGTATCCATAGGTTATATGACAGCCCTAAAATTTAGGTTTTGATAATAAAGTGGGTATTTAAAAAAAAAATTTAATTTTGGTCATAACTTTTTTGTATCTGAACCGATTTTTTCGAAATTTTCAGAAAATATTTTCTACTAAAGACTTCCGATCTTTTGATATATAAGGCGAATAGGTCATACGACAATCCAAAAATTCAGGTTTTTATAAATGTGTATAGATAACCTAAATGTGTGTACCTAATTTGGAAAATTTGGCTCTTGCCGTTCTCCAGATATACAGAAAAATAAAAATACAACAAAAGCAGGGGATTTTTGGGAAAAGTTAGAGGTAGTCGTGGTTTTTGGCTCTTATCTCTGCCATTTTTCGACCGATTTGGCTGATTTTAGCAAACTTATAGCAAACTTAAACGGAATATATGTCCCTATCATTAGTGGGGTCTTCGGAAAACCCATTTCAAAATACACACAGACAGACGGATAGACGGACAACCGGATTTGAACTTCGCTTTTCATAAGGACCCAGAATATATACACTTTACAGGGCGTAGGATTAATACTGTGGAACTTACAAACGGAATGACAAAGTTATAAATACCCTCTTACCTTCGGTGAAGGGTATAAAGACATACGCTTGTGGTACGTACGCAATTGGTTGGATAATTTGCGTAAGCAAATACAGTATTGCCGTGTAAAAAAAATTTCTTATAAAAAATATTACCATTGAATCATTTAAATAAACCATTAATTATTGGTTCGTGGCAAAATATTTGTTGTATCAGTGTTTTTCTATAAGAAGTTTTCTTATAAAAAAAAAATATACAGAATACTTTTTATATAGACACATATGGAAAAAGAAACGGCGCCTTTTAAATACTTTCTTAAAAGCTTTTTTTCTTACATAAGATGTTCTTTTTTATATCAATATTATATAAGCCACAAGAGATGTTGTAATATTTTTTACGTAGATCAAATAAAAATTTACGTTACACTACTTTAGGTGGATGAAGATAACTGAATGAAATTCAATACATAACCTTTTAATGACCCAAGGACAATGCTATAGAAAATGGTGCGAACCGCTTTATTCAAATACCTTTCGCAGTAGAGCCATAATGCCCATAAATCTTCAAATAATATTAATTAAAAAAATTTTGTTGTTTTTTGTTTGGCTTAAGGTCTTATAAAAATTATAAATAAGAAAGTTAGAGTGTTATATTCGGCTGTGCCGAATCTTTGATACCCTCCACCTACAATTTGAATATTTCAGGAGTGATATCTATATGATGTCTATTTATTATTAATTTATCTTTATAAAAACAGATCTCAGCATTAAAATTGGTTGCGGCTTAGACCTATATTAAATTATTGACCGAAAATCTTGAGTAAAATATCTTGATTTGTAACAGTTTAAGCCGAACTTAAATGATTTTCAGAAGGGGGATTTATATTGGAGCCATGGTAACTTATGAACCAATCATCCCAAAATTCCGCAGAGGTATTTCCGGCATTAAAAAACAGAAATTTTAATACAGGGTGAAATTAGTTTTAGCGTTTACAGTGAATTTCAGAAGGCTGCAAAATATGGGATCTAAGGAAAATTATGAACCGTGTATCACAAAATTGCATGACATTTTTCTGGCCATATGCAACTAATTTGGAAGAAATTTTACCACAATATATATATCTGCTACGATATTAGGCGTATTTAATTAATTTACCAAAGTGGGTTTTCTATGACGTCTATAGAAAATTATGGACCGATCATCACGAAATTTTTTAGTGCTATTTCTTGTCCTGTCAAAAAACTCTCAAGTATTCAATTTTATTCTGATACCATTATAAATTACGGTCTTAGGCGTACTGAACTGTTTTCCGGGAGAAGGGTTTATATGGGGCCTAGGGTAAATTATGGACCGATCTTAATGAAATTTCACAGTGTCATTTCTAGTCCTAAATAACTGTGACGTGCCAAAATTTGTTATGATAGCATTATTAATTACGGGGCCTCGGGTAAATTATGGGCCGATCTTCACGAAATTTAAGAGTGTCATTTCTAGGGTTTAAAAACTGTGACGTGCCAAATATTGTTATGATAGCATTACTAATTACGGTTTTAGGCGTATTAAACTGTTTTCCGGGAGTAAGGTTTATATGGGGCCTAGGGTAAATTATAAACCGATCACATTGTGATTTCCAGTCGAATAAAACGAACATTTGCAAAATCTCATATTATTTCGTGCATTGTTTCACCAATTATGTTAGTTTTTGTAACAAAATTATACATTTTTTAAAGTAGTGGTTCCACATTTCTGTTCATAGCTCTGATCTTACAGAACGGATTTGCTGGATTTCAATCTCAAACTGCTTAGGATAACTACAAGCAATTTAACACCCAGTTAGTTTTTCGAAAGTGAGCGTGTTTTCAACAGACGGACATGGCTAAATCGACTTCGAAAGAATTACTCAAGGAGCCAAAATATATATACTTTATGGGGTCTGAGATGAACAATAAAAAAGTTTCACACGGAATGACAAACTTAGTATACCCTCTTCACAATTTATTGTGGTGGAGGGTATAAAAATCCACAAATTTTTGTATTTTTAATTTTGTTTTTTATTTTTTATCCGATATTTCGACCTTGCGTCCAGCGGTAGGCCCAACCATGCTATCTATCGCGCAATTTTTGTAACCAAAGCTGTACAATTAAATGTATTATAATGGGATCTTATTTTAATTGGCGTTTAATTTCATATAAAATTAGTCTACAAAAATCAGAATATTATTTCATTTTTGTTTAGAGCGTTACTTAATTTTAAAAATTGGCGATTTATTTACCTTTTTTTGAAAAAGGATGCCAAAATTTGGGGACTTTATTAATTTTGTGTTTAGGGACATAATAGTTATGCCTTCCGTAAGAGCTCCATTTTAATTGGTTTGGTATTAGGGAATGAATTTTTATGCGATTACATGTTTTTGGTCGATACTTAAATATATAGTTGTTTACTTATTTATTCAAATCACACATTTATGCTGGGTACACACAGTGCAATCTACATCAATGCAATCTCAAAATATCAATACGTTTTGATGTTAATGCAATCTGGAATGAATGAAAATGGATGAAAATCTAAAATTCTAAAATCTTAGGAAAAGGTTTCCTGATGAGCTGGCCTAAGCAACCAGTGAAATGCGCATAGAAGCTAGCTTTCCCTCAACAATAAATTTCAGTGTATTTATCAAATATGTAAAATTGGGAATTTAGCACGTCATACGGAAATCGTATTAATGATAAATTTTGTATTCCCGTAAATAACTTTGATAATATACTCGCATGTGCCCGTGCAGAAAACTGAATTGGCAAATTGGTTTTTTTGTTGTTTTCTTGCGAGGACAATGGAATGAAGCAATTTGTTTTTTAATTTTGTTTTTTCTTTTTACCCACTTATAACTACAATTCGAGTCGGAAAGAACCCAACCAATTGTAGAGGGATGTAAGAAAAGATAAACTCACTGTTTATTGTTGGTGTTTTGTTTGAGCTTTGATATTGTTACTTACGAGTAAGACCTTGAGTGTTTAAAATTCTTATTCGCTTTAGGGTTTTATTCGTATAATATTTTTAGCTTTTCTAAAATCTTAGGAAAAGGTTTCCTGATGAGCTGGCCTAAGCAACCAGTGAAATGCGCATAGAAGCTAGCTTTCCCTCAACAATAAATTTCAGTGTATTTATCAAATATGTAAAATTGGGAATTTAGCACGTCATACGGAAATCGTATTAATGATAAATTTTGTATTCCCGTAAATAACTTTGATAATATACTCGCATGTGCCCGTGCAGAAAACTGAATTGGCAAATTGGTTTTTTTGTTGTTTTCTTGCGAGGACAATGGAATGAAGCAATTTGTTTTTTAATTTTGTTTTTTCTTTTTACCCACTTATAACTACAATTCGAGTCGGAAAGAACCCAACCAATTGTAGAGGGATGTAAGAAAAGATAAACTCACTGTTTATTGTTGGTGTTTTGTTTGAGCTTTGATATTGTTACTTACGAGTAAGACCTTGAGTGTTTAAAATTCTTATTCGCTTTAGGGTTTTATTCGTATAATATTTTTAGCTTTTCTAAAATCTTAGGAAAAGGTTTCCTGATGAGCTGGCCTAAGCAACCAGTGAAATGCGCATAGAAGCTAGCTTTCCCTCAACAATAAATTTCAGTGTATTTATCAAATATGTAAAATTGGGAATTTAGCACGTCATACGGAAATCGTATTAATGATAAATTTTGTATTCCCGTAAATAACTTTGATAATATACTCGCATGTGCCCGTGCAGAAAACTGAATTGGCAAATTGGTTTTTTTGTTGTTTTCTTGCGAGGACAATGGAATGAAGCAATTTGTTTTTTAATTTTGTTTTTTCTTTTTACCCACTTATAACTACAATTCGAGTCGGAAAGAACCCAACCAATTGTAGAGGGATGTAAGAAAAGATAAACTCACTGTTTATTGTTGGTGTTTTGTTTGAGCTTTGATATTGTTACTTACGAGTAAGACCTTGAGTGTTTAAAATTCTTATTCGCTTTAGGGTTTTATTCGTATAATATTTTTAGCTTTTCTAAAATCTTAGGAAAAGGTTTCCTGATGAGCTGGCCTAAGCAACCAGTGAAATGCGCATAGAAGCTAGCTTTCCCTCAACAATAAATTTCAGTGTATTTATCAAATATGTAAAATTGGGAATTTAGCACGTCATACGGAAATCGTATTAATGATAAATTTTGTATTCCCGTAAATAACTTTGATAATATACTCGCATGTGCCCGTGCAGAAAACTGAATTGGCAAATTGGTTTTTTTGTTGTTTTCTTGCGAGGACAATGGAATGAAGCAATTTGTTTTTTAATTTTGTTTTTTCTTTTTACCCACTTATAACTACAATTCGAGTCGGAAAGAACCCAACCAATTGTAGAGGGATGTAAGAAAAGATAAACTCACTGTTTATTGTTGGTGTTTTGTTTGAGCTTTGATATTGTTACTTACGAGTAAGACCTTGAGTGTTTAAAATTCTTATTCGCTTTAGGGTTTTATTCGTATAATATTTTTAGCTTTTCTAAAATCTTAGGAAAAGGTTTCCTGATGAGCTGGCCTAAGCAACCAGTGAAATGCGCATAGAAGCTAGCTTTCCCTCAACAATAAATTTCAGTGTATTTATCAAATATGTAAAATTGGGAATTTAGCACGTCATACGGAAATCGTATTAATGATAAATTTTGTATTCCCGTAAATAACTTTGATAATATACTCGCATGTGCCCGTGCAGAAAACTGAATTGGCAAATTGGTTTTTTTGTTGTTTTCTTGCGAGGACAATGGAATGAAGCAATTTGTTTTTTAATTTTGTTTTTTCTTTTTACCCACTTATAACTACAATTCGAGTCGGAAAGAACCCAACCAATTGTAGAGGGATGTAAGAAAAGATAAACTCACTGTTTATTGTTGGTGTTTTGTTTGAGCTTTGATATTGTTACTTACGAGTAAGACCTTGAGTGTTTAAAATTCTTATTCGCTTTAGGGTTTTATTCGTATAATATTTTTAGCTTTTCTAAAATCTTAGGAAAAGGTTTCCTGATGAGCTGGCCTAAGCAACCAGTGAAATGCGCATAGAAGCTAGCTTTCCCTCAACAATAAATTTCAGTGTATTTATCAAATATGTAAAATTGGGAATTTAGCACGTCATACGGAAATCGTATTAATGATAAATTTTGTATTCCCGTAAATAACTTTGATAATATACTCGCATGTGCCCGTGCAGAAAACTGAATTGGCAAATTGGTTTTTTTGTTGTTTTCTTGCGAGGACAATGGAATGAAGCAATTTGTTTTTTAATTTTGTTTTTTCTTTTTACCCACTTATAACTACAATTCGAGTCGGAAAGAACCCAACCAATTGTAGAGGGATGTAAGAAAAGATAAACTCACTGTTTATTGTTGGTGTTTTGTTTGAGCTTTGATATTGTTACTTACGAGTAAGACCTTGAGTGTTTAAAATTCTTATTCGCTTTAGGGTTTTATTCGTATAATATTTTTAGCTTTTCTAAAATCTTAGGAAAAGGTTTCCTGATGAGCTGGCCTAAGCAACCAGTGAAATGCGCATAGAAGCTAGCTTTCCCTCAACAATAAATTTCAGTGTATTTATCAAATATGTAAAATTGGGAATTTAGCACGTCATACGGAAATCGTATTAATGAGAAAATGAATTTAGTTTGCTAGATTGCGTAAATGCATTTCATTGTGTGTACCCAGCATTAGAAGAGAAATGGGATCGGTTTTTTTTTTGCACACCTTAACGTTAATTAATTTTTTACGTATACGGTGGTCGTTTCGTTAAATGGAAAATTTCGTTAAATATGGAACTCTCTTTTTACTTTTATAAATAAAAAAAATTTTTTTTTTTTTTTTTTTTTTTTTTTTGAGTAGAAATATACTCTTAACAACTAGTTGTGCTCCCTTAAAGTATATATATTCTTGGTCCTTGAGTAATTCTAGCTCGATTTGGCATGTTCGTCCTTCCGGGTCAGTAGGAAAAATATTTTGCTATTTTTACTTTTAAATAATTATTAACGTTTTGGCTGTACTAATTATAATAAAAGCTATTATAGTAAAACTTGGTCTGTCATGAGACTAGTAACCATACCACTTAATTTAACATAGGCCTAAACTGACTGCAACAAATTTAAATAGTGTGAGGTCAGTTTGCAGATTCCATATAAATTACACTTCTGAAATAATTTTACTCTCGGTGAATAATATTAAAAATAGGGCACAGGTGCATATGGCACTTTTACTTTTTTTTGTTCATGAAGTTAGTAATTGCAACTTTTTAGATCTAAGTGAGTATTAAAAAAAAATAAATTAAGAATTATTTAATTAAAATTTATTTTTGATAAATAACACAATGCAACAAATTTTAGCTTTTGTCATGACCTTTGATCCCCACTATATTTTTTTGATGTGTTATGGTCTACAAAATAGTCGAAATGTAAAATTCTACGGATACATTTTTTTTTAATATTCTTTTTTAAAATTTGCGGTTTTTTGAAGAGGCTGTTCCAACGATTTTCCACAGCTTAGGAACGCGTCAGCCAATTTTATTACAAGAAAGGCCGAAAACCTGGAAATAAAATTGCCTTTAAATCGTGCAAATATTATTTTTTTATGTTCTTAACAGTTTTTTTTTCTTTTTACCCAACGAAAAACTGCACATTAAAGAAATTTGGTTTTTTCAATGTCTCATTTGCTTCTATTCTGTCGCAAAGCTAACCAGCACTCATCTGTCAATTATTTATTTTCTTTTTATTTATCGTACAGATAAATTCAATCAGCTGACTCCCATCTTTTACATGGTGTTGCCAACTGAAAACAATGTTTTTTGTCGGCTTATCGGTCTAATAAATTTATGGTGACATTAAGTAACAGACAGTTTGTCGATACATTGAGAAAATGGCCATAAGAATAATTCAGACCGCAATGATGAAAAAAATTCTTCTTTGGCAAAATTTAAAAATTTTTATGGTTTAAAAAATTATAAAAATTTAGATTGGTCCAAACTTACTAGTTTTATAACATTTTCTTAAATTTACGTAAATTTCAAATAAAACGAAAATTAGCTTATGAAAATTGATAGATAAATGTTAATTTTATTTACAATAAAGTCAATTATCCTGATTTTAGCAAAAATTTAGTTTTAAAGAGAGTGCTTCAAAATTCTAACTTGAGACAGATTTGCCCAATTATGTTAAAATTTAATTCAAATTATGAGAATTTAAGCTGCCTCTAAGCTACATTAAAGTTATAGTTTATATACCTTATTTTTGACGAAATAAAAAAAATCTTTTTGGTGCATTATCAAACCTTTTTTAAAAATCTGTGCTGATGTAGCACCTTAAAATATAGGTCCTAGACCCGCCTGTAACTATACGAATCGAACTTTCTGAGTCGATCTAACAGGCCATAATTTTGGAGATACAATGGTACACAGGTTTTAAGTGGCACTGGGACCAATCTTATTGAAAATGAGGAGAACCGGTCCATAATTTCACATAGCCCCCATACAATGTTCTTTCCGAAAAACAGTCTTTGTGGCCGTAAACCATCTTATTATGTTGGTATTTAAATTTGCTCCAAACTTATTTTAAACAATCTAAATCATCATACCAAATTTTATTGGAATCGGTCCATATTTGCCCATAGCTCCCATACAGATATTACTCCCGAAAATAACTTTTAATGCAATAACTTCCTTATAAATGTTGGTATTAACATAAAAATTGAGGATGAAAACTTTTACTATAGCTACTATGTCATGACAAAATGTTGTCCTAAAAGCTCATATAAATAAGGATTTCTAAATAATATTCAGCACAAGAACTTTTACATGAATCTTAACCTCATAACTAGAGCTTTTTTTTCCCGGACTTTTTCGATTCCCGGGAAAGCGGGAAATTTTTTTAAATTTCCCGGGATCCCGGGATCCCGCTCCATATAAATAATACAAAGTAAATTTTGTTATAAATTAATGAAAAAAACTTTTATAAAAAAACGTAAGGGAACTTGTTTACAAAGAAAGTAAAAGAAATGGTTCAATACTAAAAAATTAATTGAAGATTGAAATAGGAACTTGAATTATTTTCACCTCACGCCTTTATTCCCTATTAGTATGCTTTTATTCGGTATTATTATGCTCGGGACACAAGATAAAAAGATAACATAAACATAACAATTGAATTCATAAAACAGTAATAAAACAAAATAAAAATTAAGGTATTCAAGATATGAGATCAAAAAGTTAATTAATAAAATATATAAAATATTTTAAAGAAATATATAACAATTTTTAACGGCTTAGGAAATAACCTTCTGACACACTCAAAGCGCTTAGTAAGTCGTCAAAAAGTATATTCCTGAATTATTTACTAAATATCATGTTTCCGAAAAATTTCGTTCATTTTTGACCGAGGTTGGACGAATAGTTAAAAGTGCACCGTTGTAGCTTCGGATTCACAATCAGAAGCAATTTTTTCTTTTTTATAAACAACGTCTATATCAGTCAAATGTATGTCAAGGTTGATGCAAAAATAGCATCAACCGGACTGCTTCTTACAAACCTTTTCATTTCAATAGATCCGTTTGTAATCTTTAGGACAATGTGTTTTTCAAGTTGTATGTTGTAGTATCTTACACGAGTTTCCAAAATGTTATTTTATTTCGGTTTCCCCGCACTTCACGGGTATATAAACCAACACAAATTGAAATTGAAAATTTTTTGCTTATCACCTAATAAACATATCGCTCCTTCATTGCATCATAGTCGTATCACAAAATTTTAAGTAACTTTAGCAAAGTTTTCCTTCATGCCTTCTCGTATTATATCTCCAACTGAACGGAAGTTATAGCAAAATATATCTTTAAATCGGTACATTTTAAAAACTTTAAACGCATTTTGCCAAGATCGTTTGTTTTTGTAGATATGACTATGTTGCAATAAAGGAGCGACATATTTAGGTATCTCCTATTTTTAAGACTTGTCATGGACAACGAAACTTTACTGCCTGCATCTTATTTTGAATTAATGTACTTTATTAACTCTTCACTTCACTAAATGTAATAATTATCATCTGTTGCACTGCCCATTCTGCTTTTAGTAGATTTATTGCATCAGGAGACATTGATTTAAATACATGTACTCACTTCTTGTAATTGATCCACGAATTTAGTTTTACACAGCAAAAAATAGATTATTTGTAAAAGATGTCCATCAAAAAGTTTGTATATGAAAACCATTTCCTTTAAAAATGTGCCTGTATGAAGAACCCGGTTATTCTATTTTGTTTTCCGGTACTTTTTTCAATTTGAGAAGTAAACAAATATTCTCAAGTAGACGCCTCAACGATATTTTGAAAATAAACTCGCACTAGCATGTGTAAACAGAAAAACAATTGGCATGAGATTCGACTATTTCGAAAAATGTTTCGTTAAAAATATGTTAATAATATGTATGTTATTAGCATAACCGTTTTTAATATGACTGAAATAAACTCTTTAAAACTAAGTTGATCGCGTATTTAAATACCTTCATATTAATTATTTTTTACATAAAAAATTGAGTTTAAAAACTGTTGCCCAGAGTTCACCGATACCTTAAATTTAAAAAAGGGTCCATTTTTAAACAAATTAAAAAAAAATTGGATTTTGTAAAAACAACTTAAAAAATTTTTTTTTTTTATTTTTTTTCGAAAGGTTGAAGAAATAGATAGCTATCTTAATAATATGTGGACAAATTTTGCTTAGAACACTAGATAATAAGTTACATGGATTCAGTGTTGCCAATTTAGCCATTTAGTGGCTAGATTTAGCCATTTTTCACCCTGTTTAGCCATTAAAAAATGAGTTTAGCCATTAGCCATTTTTTTAGCCTATTTTCAACTTGTTTAGCCATAAAATTATTTTTGTTGTTTTTCTTTTAAAAGAATAATTTTCATTTTATTATAAAAATTTAAAAAGTAAAATAAACATTTTTAACAATTAAAAGGTCTTTTATTTAAATCACAACTTTTACAAATGTTGCAAATCACTATAAACTATGATGATGAAACATTTTTCAAACTAAGGGAACAGTATTCCAATATTAAATTTATAAAATGGATCAACACAAACATCAGTGTTTCTTTCTGGTTGCAAGTATTTCAATAAAGAGGTACAGACGGCAACAAAATTTTTTTAGAAATTTCAGAATTGCCTATAAAGTTGCTCTCACTTTCATGGTCTAATGCTGAAGTAGAGAAGGGTATTTAGCAAAGTAAACATCGTTTAAAGTAATTCGAGAAATGGGTTACTTTTAGCAACCGGTAATTCGATTTTATCAGTTAGGTAAACATTTTTAACATAACAATAAAATATAAACTATGCGTTTGTGCTGATGTTTGTAACACCTTAAAATATTGGTCCTAAGCCCACCTTTAAGTATACCGATTGACTCAGAATCACTTTCTGAGCCGAATAAATGTTTGTCCGGCTCGATGGCTGTCCATGTAAACCTTGTGCGTAAAGTACAGGTCGTCATTTTGGAGATTATTTGATAAAATTTGGTACAAAGGTTCTAATGTGGTGTAGGGTATCATATAGTCGGGGTACTTTCTTACGTGTTTTTTATTGTAGATCTGGACTCAAACGGTTGGGTGAATGTTGTCGTGATTATGATTAACCTTCAAATTATTTAAAACGAGTGATTCCTTTGAGATGAACAATAACGACATCGAATTTATCGATGATTTAATTTTTTAAATATCTACCAAAATATTAATTAACGTTTATTCTTATTCAACAAAGTGATCTTAACTTGCAATTTCATCGTAAACAACTTTAAATGAATTATTTATGTTTTGTTATTGAATTTTAATGTGTTTTTATTTAAAAAACCTTTTAGCCATTTTTTAGCCCATTTTTAGCCATTTTTTAGCCATTTTTTTCCGTAAATTTAGCCATTTTTGGTCACCAAGTTTTGGCAACACTGCATGGATTAGAAAAAACATCTATTTAGCCGATTTAGTTGAAAAATTGTGTCTAAGTTACCAATAGAACTTTGGTGCAAATTTCATCCCGATCGGAAGACGTCGGTTTCAAAAGTTTGCGGTCCGTATTTATTTTTCTATTTAATATTGTGTCTTTCAAAGATTTGGTTGATACAGAATATTCTATTTTCATTTCAAACAGTAAAGCTATGGTCACTCTTAACAAATGTTTGATGCCCCACATATAACCAATATTTTTATTAAGTATTTGTTTAATTTTACATAATGTTTGCTAGATTAAACAACTTTTTAATTGCAGTCTACTCGGTGATGCTAAGAAAAAAGAGCTTTATAAATCAATAAAATATGTACCATTAAGTATCAGCATAAACACAGAACACAGTTAATGTAAACACTCACACAGTTAATGCAGAGAAAGGTGGAAGAGTTTGTTTCAACCCATGGTTGCCATAATGCAGCACATTTAAATAATTAAATTCTTTACAAAGAAACAGCAAAGTTCAGGTTAATAAAGTGCAACATAAAAAAAAAGTAATTAAAATAGTGAAACATGTGAACATCTTAACAAAAAAAAAATAGAATTTCTCTTTTTTCTGCATTTTAAATTTTAAATGGAAAAAGAAAACTTGAACGATACCCCAACACACGTACACCTCCTTACACTACAGTTGTTCTAAGATTTGGGTAAAATTTCAATTTTTTTTTAATAACTTAAATCCCATAATACAATTCATACCTAAATACATTTGAATATTGTAGTTATAAATATGCAGATGAGTTTTAAAAGTGCGTTTACATTCATTTTTAATTTTCTGCACAAATACCCGCAATTCCCACGACATTACCTGAAATTTGTTAATTAATTTTTTCTACTAATTGAAAATTACAAACTTTAACAATTATTCAGCATTTATTCTAACATTACTGTCTACAGATAAGCCTAAATATACATTCATAATATTCTTAGTTTAAAGTAGAACAAGTAGGGAGGTTTTATAAGGCGGAGTAACATACACCTTTTTTCAAATGAAACGAATTTCAGTATCGCTATTACACTTTTATTATTTCCGTATCGGTAATGGTATTTACATTTTATCGGTTTTGGTATATAGATTTCAACTAAAAATACTTCCATCACAATAACAATACAAACTGAATTCAGTAAAGCGCCAAATACACTTGTCAAATGCTTGTGATGCTGGCAAATTCACTCATGTACGTGTGCTGGATGTATGTTAACCATCTTATCTAAATTTGTTGATTTTCCATCCAGCGTCGTCGGTGTCACACGTAGAAACACATTTTCACTAGTACTACAAGTGTATTTGGCCCTTCGGAAAGCTGACGGACTGTTTTCATACTTGAAATTTTGTATTTCAAACTGTCAAACACCACAACTAAAATTTTCTATAAATGTTGTTGTAGAACTTATGTTACATTCTATGATTTTATCATAGTAAGTAACAAAACAATAACAATTTTGCAACTATAGAGCGTCCAGTTAGCAAACATATTTTTCATTAGCACAAGTGTTGAAACTTTTAATTTTTTTCTATTTGAAAAATTATATAATTCTTTAATACCGAAACGATTGAACCGGTATAATAACAACCATGCCAACCTTGATTTTTCTTAATAATCCTTCAAAATGTTCCTTTAGGTGTTTCATATAAAAATCTTATATGGGAAATAAAACTTACTACGTTAAAAAAACTGCTTTTTCTTCTACTTCTGCATTTGTCGTTTGCAAAAAAAGAACTTTTGCTTTTACCTCTGATTCATTAAATGCAACCAGCCGCTGTCAAACCAACTCAAGAAGCGAAAAGTTGTACACAAATATTCGTTTTTTGTTCGGCAGTTTTTGGTTTCGACTGCAGTTTTTTAAACCCTGTTTACAACAGTGGGGGCTTAAGGGTCGTCTATTGTTAAGTCCTCGTCCATTTTATGAAACATTTTCTGCATCAACTTTCTTCAATTCTCTTTTGAAACTGCATTCGTGTCCATAGAATGAAACAGCACTTAGGTGTTTTGTATGCCTTCTCCCTTTCAAGCAACAAAGTACACTTTTCCATTCTTATTTCCCCTTTTATCATCAAACTCAAATGTTTCGCAGCAAATGTTTCATAATATGGACAAGGACTAAGGGATTCCGTAAAATGTACTCATTTGAAAGATTTTCTCGTTGAAAAAATAAGACAAAAAATTTGTAAGTTGTTCTTTTTTAATACAAAACAATCTAATGCAGATTATATTACTGCAACATTTTTTGTACGATCCCATTTTCGATGAAAAACTATATGCAGACTGAACCCCTTATGCAAAAAAGTTCACATTAGGTAACCAACACATAAAAAACCATTCACCTTTGCTGGGCTAAATGTGTTGGTTAACTAAAGTGAACTTTAATTTTTTTTTTGCATAAGGGGGTAAATGTGGTTAATATTTTTGACAATTGCTTTTCGAGTTGTAAGAGGTTGGGACAAATTATGAACTGAATTCGACTCGATAAAAAAAAATCTGTGCTATGAAAAATCTTATATCCTTCAACAAAAAGGCAGAAAACCCTTTTTAGAATTTCATTAGCATCTTCGGCTATAATTTCGATATGTAGCAAACGGATTGATAAAATTAAAAAAGCCCAATATTTGGGTGCGAAAAAAAAACGAAATGAAACATATTTTCGTCGCATGTGTGTTTCTACCTCCATGTGAACACATAAGGGATGTTAATTTTCAAGTATTCATTAGTAACAAAGTTTTGAGATGTTAAAAAGGTTTCTGTTCTTAAACTCGAAAACAAAGAAAAAGTTAAATGTACATTGTCGTGTTGCGTATTTTACAAGTAGAAAGCCTTGAAGAAAAGTTCTAATATGTACGTACATATTTATCGTCATCTGAAATGCCAAATGGCAAAAAAATTAAAAAAATAAGAATTCGATTTTTTATTGATATTTGCACTGGCATTTAAGAAAGTTAGATGAAAATCTTTTTTATTAATTAATAATTTTAAATTATGGAGATGTTGCCATTTTTTCTTTAAGAATGAACCGAATGTTAAAATCATGTTGTAAGCTGTGTTCTAAAATAAACAGAACATTATTTAGCATACGGCTCACAGACCCAAAAACGATATCTATTTTTTTTAATGTTTGCGTAGGCGAACACAACCCTTAATACCGTTCGTAACTATTTTCAAGAAAATGACGAACATTACATATTATTCTGTTCTTCGTTAAAAAAAAAACAGAACTACTGTAGTGGTTCTGTAGACATACATTATTTTTTAATGTTCTGTACTGTTTTTGCATTTATAAAGTAATCAGCAAACCAACATTTTTAGCAACGACCACGGCACGAATAGCTTGCGTGTGATTGTGTTCATGTTTTGTTTGTGAAAAACTGTTTTGATGGCTTTTTTCGTATATGTATTTTGTTTTTGTAAAAAAATTTTGGTTTTCTTTAGCAGACAAAAGGGCGCTAAGCACAACTGAAACGAACGAACATTAATGTGCTGACCCGAACACAACAAAGCTTTTGGTTTTTAAAAAACTATTCTCATAATCTTTTTGTTGAGTTTGATATGTACACTTTATTTTTTGTGTTGGAAGATCAGAAACAGAGAAACGTTACTTTTTTAATGATTTACTACACAAACACTATTAGCGTTTGTGTTTTCCACAAATCTGCCAAACTGAACACTACAGAACAATTTTGAATGTTTATTTCCAAACACTAGTTGTAAGTACAGTATTTATCCAAACTTGAGCATTTACAGTTTTCTATTGAAAATAGCCGAAATTGTTTCGTGTATAAGCATCTGCTTATATGCATATCTGCGTATCTCGCTTTGGCTCATTTCAATATAATACAATTTTAATCAATTACATCAAAAAAAAAATTCTCAAATAAGCCGCAAACCTGAGTTTAATACAATGAAAACGTTATATTATCAAAAGTAAATTTGCTTAATTTTGTTAATAGATTTGTTTATGATTCTGATAAAAAAAGACAGTTTTTTGTATGAGCACAGTATATGCATATAAGCGAGTTTCTATAATTGCATTTCTCCTTTCAAAGCACTAATAAACGTGCAAATTATAAAATGCCATTATGCTATAAATACTGTTATAAGTGAAAGCGGTTTTTCTTTTATCATATTAAGGTAGCGCTTTACAACAGATTCCAAATCAATAGCTAAAAACTTTTAATGTAAAACTCTTTTTTTCGTATTCAGTTATCTAATCTTTAAACTTCATGCACAATGATAGCAGCAAAGCATTTCATATATTTTTCTTTAATTTTTGGAACAAAAATTAAATTAAGCCTTTTAAAGAATAGAGTCTACTTTTACTTCACCAAAAATTTGTATGAAGTTATAAATGCCGTTTATAATAATTTTTATTTAGATTTAAATGACAATTTTAATAATTGGGGGATTCACAAGGTAGTCGTAAAGTTGTAAAGTCAAATGTCCTTAAATAATTACAAGAAATATATATATGACTGCTGTGGGCAACCGCTTATAATTTAGATTTTACCGTACAGTTATGGCGAATCAATGAACACAGCATTAATATTTTTATTTTGTTTGAAACAAAACAGTATTTTTTTAAGCAATTTTAAAATATTAGTTAGGACATTATGACGATATAACTTAACAGCACACCTTGTGAATCTTCCAAATATGTTTTAAAAAATAATAATAAATAATTAACCCTAGAAAGATAACGTTATTTTTTTGTACTGAAAAGATAACGACACGTCTGAAAGACGTATGCTTGTTTCTATCCTTTAAAGGATATCACCGAAAAAAGTATTGATCAATTTTATTGTTGAAAACATTTATTTATTCTATTTCTTAAAAAAAGAAAAATAATTTTTAAAAATTAAAGAATTTTTATAAAGGACTTCAGTTTGGTTCTAAAAACTTAAATAAATATTTTCTTTGTAAATAAATAAATAAATAAATAATGTTATCTGTATTTACATATGTATACAAAAAAAATAATTTGAATAACATTATGTGCAAGATTTACAAATTTAAGTTTTGTGGTCGCCACATACATTTGACACATACCATTTTGGACATAAGTTTAATTTCTGGTGGACAGAAGCCAACGTATTATATCTTTTTTGATTCACGCTGTTCTCCACTACAATCTTACTTATAGGTTACTGCATCTGGTCAAATTTGTTCAATGATGTCGGTCAAAGTTTTCGACAAAACAGGAATTTCTAACCTTAAAATTGAACAATTTATGGAAATTTTGGCACTGGTCCATTGAACAATTTCCGCAATTATTTCGGTTGTAAAAAAATATCGAAGCATGGAATTGGGTCGAACAGTGATTTGCATTCCCGAGTTGCTCCTCTTGCCGTACGAACAATATTCATTAAGGAAATTTGGCCATCACTTTGACCTCACTTTCGATTCGCTCACATTTTCGAGTAAAACCGAGTCCTTCAACACGCTTTGCAAAAGAGCGCCAATTTTTGCGCCGTCCAAGCCGCGCTTACAACACATTTTTGAAACAATACCTTAAAATTCAACCAAAACACAAAGTTATCTTCGCTACAAAAGTAACACTAAAGATAACGATACGCCTCTCAGACATATGTTGTGTTTATTTGTATTTATTTCTCAAAAGATATATAACTTACAACATAAAAACTGCCACCACCAACTAGGTGCTCCTTACAACTGACATAATTGAACGTGAGAAAGTTGTATGTTAACAAATGTGAAAGTAATAGCACAATATTGAAAAAGCGTACGTTTATAAATTAAAATATGAACAAACATTAATTAATCAAATCTTAGCTTAATGTATTATTTTATTTGTCCTGCCAACGCCGAACTAAAAATTTGTTTTCATGCGGTATCTCTTCTTCTTAGACAGGTGTGTCCACGATCGTTTAAAATATTTTAAGCTAAAGGTAGCATCCAAGCCTTTGAATTTTTTGTGATCATAGTTTTACAGATGGCACATTCAATGTGCCAATTTATTAATAGTGGTTTTAATTTTATTTGAGCTAATTTCGCCTCTATACCGTTTGATATGATTTACATCCGATCGTTGAGACATTATATATTTATATGGTTCTAAGTTTTTTTGAACGCTTAGAAAAGCTGTGTCAGCAGCAAAAATTATTTGCTGACATGTCTAAAATATATATCACATACAATAGAGGTCAGATCAAGAGCTCTACAAAGAGAAATTAAAAAAAAAAAACAATACTTTTGTGGCAAAAAAAAACTCATCTTTGCTACTTAAATGTTATTGCACAGAAATCATACTTACGATTTCAATACTAATTTGTTTATCTCTTCTGTAAATTTATAAGAAGTTATAATCCCTTTTGCATCTAAGTTGTCGATATGTAGATATATAATAAAACATACGAATATTTTCACCCACCCGTACACAAAAAATAAAATAATTAACAATTCATCGCAAGTGTAACATTTGTATCTAAGCATTTGCATGTGTTTGTGCTCTACCAAATACATACCTTAATGTACTGAGTAATTCATACATATACATAAGTAGGTACATGTATAATACAAGATCTGCTTTTTACTTTGCTTTTTACCCATCAAGTGTCCTTAGTAAGTCTTCAAAATGAATTGCATTTAAATTAAAGCTCAATGGCTTCCTGTGTTGTATGTATGTCCTTTTTCGCAGATGATCATTATGACAAGGTTAACATTAATGATGATGACGGTAATTACGATGACTATGGTGGTGGTGTTGATAGAGATGACAATGTTGACGTTAATGATGATGTTGATGCTGAATCATTCAAATTAAATAAAATTAACTCAATTCACAAACTGTCAAAAATATTTTTCAATGGCGAATCAGATTCTTCATCAACTACAATAATTTCCTCATCAACGACAACCTCAAGTTCTGAGAATTCTCATACCAATGTTGGTGGAAATAGCAATGCTGATGATGGCGATGAATTGTCAATTTCTCCTCATTACATTTATCGCAAAAGGTGTCAAATGGAGGATGACTGGGGAACAATTGGCTTGAACTGCACTAATGATGACATTATTACAGAGCGTGTTGTCGTTATTGGTTTCCTTGTGAATTGGATTAAAGCTTTTATACATATTAAAAGTGAGTTGGTACTTTTTTTAAACTTCCATTCAGACAACTTAATAAAAAGTCTTGTTTTATGCAACAGTTCATTGAACATTTAACAAGTAATTTAACTATTTAATGATCTAATATTTCAATGGTCTTTTAATGGGCATATACACGGAAAGAATTATTTACTAGAAAATTTTGCACGGTTTTCGTCGAAGACAACAATTAATTATTCTTAATATATGTGAGGCTTTGTTAAAGCAAAATGTTTCTTTGTTTTAGAAAATTTTACTTAACAGAAACAAAATAAGTTAAATCATGAAAATTTTTTTGGATTTTGGATTTGGATTACTTTAGAAATTAAACTTCTCTCCGTGTAACACTGTATCCATGTTCTGTAACTTTCGTGAGAACTTCTCGCATTGAAAAGATGTGCAACAAAAAAAATTGTGTGTGTGACTCATGTCGAAAACCAGTGTTTACAAAACTGCAGTCAAAGTAGAAAAACTTCCATTTTTTCCACTTCTTTATTTGTCATGGGCAAAAAAAAAAACCTGTTTCTTTTAGTTCTAATTCATTAAATTTAAACAGTCGCTGTCAAACCAACTCAAAGCGCGGAAAGTTGTAAGCAAATTTTCGTTTTTGGTTTCGACTGCAGTTTTTTAAACCCTGTCGAAAACTTTCAAAAGAGATTACGTGGTTACGTTATAAATGACATAACATTCTACACGAAGCCAATGTGAAATTGCAGACGTTGCAAACGCAAGTCACACATATCGTTAACGCCGACCAAAATTAACTCTAATTGAAAAATTGTAAACGTCGCGACGGCGGCGAAAATACAACCATCAACTTTACCAAATAATGTGAAGTACGACCCTAATTGTTTCTTGTTTCCAAAATGGCTTTGAAATCTTTCGTATATTTTTCAAATATGTTAAAAGCAAAATAATAAAATAATGAAAAATACTTACCTCTTCCGCGTTATTGTTAATTGAATTTCGCATTTTTAAATTATTTTTTAGTCTTAAAATTTTGCTCACCCCGTTTTTATTCGTGAGTTTATTTGACAGTTCAAAGCGGAAACATTCTCTCAAAAATTTTACAGACACACTTTTTCTCTAAATTGTAGGAATTTTTCCGCCATTATTTGATTGAATAATTTAAATGGCCAACTGCGAATAACGAATAACTCGAACAACTTGTATCAATTAATCGAATAAAATTAATTTCTTAGAAAATTCTACACACGGAAAAAATACCAATGTTAAATTAACATGGCGAAATGTTGATTGAGAATCATAGTAAATTGCTGCAAAAGTATGCCCTTTATTTAAATTTATCAATATTTCAGATTAATTTTAAATGAAAAATATTAAAATAACCTTAAATCACGTTAATTTAATAGTATTCATAGTTAAAATAACACTGTTCAATATGAATCCATAAAAACCTGTTTTTATGTATGGAGTCTATTTAAAATTATCTTGGTTTCATGTTTATTTTAAATGAAAAATGTTAAAATTTTCATGTTTAAAATATGTTATAAAAAGAATACAATTCCCGTATTCTTTAAGTTAAAATTATTTAATTAAATAGTAAGGGTAATCACGATGTTCATTGTGCAAATTTGCAATTTGTAAATTTGAGTGCATATTATGATTGATCGTGAGCACACCAATTTTATTTTTTGTGCAAATGTGCTATTTTTCTAAAAATTGATTCTGGCAACACAAAAAACTTCTGGCAGCACTGTTAAAAATCTGCATTTGTTTACAATTATACACAAGCAAAATAAAATAAATTTTTTCTTTTTAAATTATTTTAATTTAATTCTCTATTTTATATTAAAACCCACGACAATGTTCAATTTATAAGTTTCCTTAAAAAACAATATGGCGCTTTATATGTCAAACGTTTTTGTTTACATTTGTTTGCAACTGAGCATATATGCACTACTAATTTTGCTCATGGTTTTTTTAGTGCAAACGAAGTAAAATAGAGCAAATTGCAAATACGTACATTTTGTTGTTGTTTTGTGCAAATGTGTGTATTTTTGCACGCATTTGCATCGTTTGCACACTTTGCACTACCCATCGTGATTTCCCTTAGTATATCAAGTTTTCAAAGTAGAATGATGACGAAAACCATATCGGTGATTCTGCTGATGTTTCTGTTTACAAAGGGGAACACAAAATAAGTGTTGCAGGGGTAAGTGTTTTGAATTATTCTTAAAAAAAATGCATATGTTGTCTCCGAAGCTTCTTCTCACTGTTATATCACACTCAAAACAATTTGATTCTACATGAAATTCACGTTGTTTCAACTTGAAATAACATTCATTCAACGTGATTCGGATTGTTATTTTAATTTAATTGACATTTTGCTCTAACTTTACTGCAATGTTAAATTAACATGAATTTTAGTTATTTTAAAAGAAAAAAAAAACGTGTTCGCAAGTTATTGTAAAATCATGTTAAATTAACATGAATAAACTATGAAGCAAAATCACCACCGAAAACGGTAAGATCAACCTCGTTTTCGACGATTTTACCTTAAATTTTTCTGTGTGTATTTTTTAATGTAAAAATATTTTTTTTAGATTTCTAACTGATTAAATACCATAAAGGTAAATTACATGTTGTTACCTTTTTCATATATTTTTATTACACATTCTTCTAAACATATTTTAGTCCCTCTTTAGATCTGAGCGTGTGGGTAACAAATTATGTAACTCACAATAAACTTCAAGTTCCAAACATAAGAAATTTCGCATTAAAATAGAAAATTTTTCGTATCCATTTTGGCGTTTATTACAAAAAAAAAATTAGCAGCAGTTATAAATGTGTTAACCATGCGCTGTCAGATTATGGGTTAAAAGTTTTAACCCGACTGTTAATTTCTTTATTACAGTTTCTTCTAATCGACTTTTGACATTTGAGATTTCTTTAGATATGTCTTAAAAACCTAAGTTTCTTTGTTTGAAAACGAAGTGTCGGCGCAAAATATTAATACGTTAAAAAACAAATTAACCAAACCTGTAAAATAATATTAGAAAAATCCAAATTTATTGAAATTGTTGTTTGTTTATTCCTTCTTTTTATTTGTCTTCAAATATTCAATGTGAAAACACAAAAATTATTTTATATAATATACATACATACGTATTTTTAATTATTCTTTTTCTATGGGAATACGGTCGTAATCGGCGTACGAAATAGAATTAGATCTATTTCGACGTATGACGTAGTAGTCAAAAATATTTCATAATTTTGTTGTTGCTACCGAAATACATATTGCGTTGCGTTTAAAAAAAAAAAAAAAACTCGTATACACGCTGTCAAATTAAAACGTATAATATTTTATACGAAGGCACACGATAGCTGGTGTAAACATTAAAGCGTTTCTACGTCGGCATGGATCTATTCTATACCACACGCCGTTTACGACCGTATTGTCAATGACAATTTGTCATAGAAAAAAAAAATTAAAAACATAAAATCAAATTACACATATTTGTGTTTTTAAGTTGAATATTTGATAACGAAATAAACGGATAGCAAAATGAACAATAATTTGAATAAATTTGGAGTTTTTTAATATAATTTAAAAAAAAAACAAAAAACCGTTTACGATGGCATTGTGGTTAAGTGAAGCGTGTTATAAAAAATTTACGGCGTTATGTCTTACGTTCATTCGACGTACGACTCGATTGTGTTCCTAGCATAAAAAATATTTGTTCCTTATCTTTTTTTTTCTTTTCATGTACAAAATAATATAATACTTCAAAAATAAATACAGGGTGTACGCCGGTATGCCATGTGGCATCGTCTTGTTGATACCACATGTAAATCAAGCCCAAAGCATGCAGTTGTGGCGTTAAAAAGTTGTCAATCATATCACGATATCGCTCCCCATTCACAGTTACCATTATTCACCTAAACATTCAAATGAAAATGGGCCTCGTCACTCATTATGATTTTTTCATAAAATGGGGGTTGTCATGGCCGAATTATAACATCATATTTGCATATGTACGGCGGCGTAAATGGTCTTGTGGAAGAAGCTCTTGTGTCAACTGAATCTTAAATGGAAACAAATGAATATCCTTGTGCAAAATTGTGGCGAAAATTGTTCTTTTAAGACCAAGCTCCTGATCACGGCGTCGAATTGAGGTTGATGGATTGTTTTGAACACTTTCTTGAACAGCCGATCTTGCAGTTCGTTGCGGTCCATGCTTGAACTTATCACCAACAGACCCTCTTTCTTCGAAGTCATTCACTACACGATAAATCGTGCGTTTTGTTAGCACGTTGTTTCTCCCAAAAATTACACGTAACTTTCTAATCGTCACAGTAATCGATGATTGATTTTGATAAAAAAATTTAAATTTGCCACGTGTCTTCTTAACGACTGCCAAATATGAACTGTCAATTCTAATGTTTAACAAAATGGCGGAAAAACAATGTTGTGTACCTTCCCAGCGGACACCCTGTATTTTTTTTTTATTTGATTATTTTTTTTACCTGATAGAAAAAAAAAATTTTATGTACGCATGAGTTTTGAATTTTTCAAATGAAAAAATTCAATTTTAAGGATGTTTGTTGTAAAACACTTTATATTACTCGAAAAATAAATTCATACAAATTTTTGAAAATTCAAAAAATGTTTCTTTTGTGATGGATATTTCTAGCAGGGGTAAATACGTAACCAATCCAAAATATGAATACTATGCTATCTATACAAACATAACCAATAAATAAATTGTATGATGTTCACCAAACCACGAAATCAAATTGTTAAAGGATATGTATAGTATGTACATTAGGGGTATAACCAAATTTTGGCCCTAGCACTACGCGATAGCGAATATCGTGTTATTTACGAAACCAATTTGTTTGGGTCGTTTGAAAATAAAAACGATTTTCTAAAATCCCTAAAGAAAAATATTTAATAAAAAAATTTTAAATATTTTATTAATAAATGAAAAAAAAGTTAAAAAGTTTCTTAATAAATAAGTAATAATTTCGTAAAAAAAACTGTGAGTTTTTGGCTAAATGTAGAAGTACAAATAAAAATAAAAAAGTAATTTTTCAACTTTACCGCGTTTTGTGGATGACCTTTTTTGAAAACCGCGAAAAATTAATATAATTTTACTCAATAGTTTTCAATGGACTATTCGACTATACTAGGGCCATTTTGATATTTGCAAAAGATGGGAATAAGTTATACCCCTAATGTACATATGTATATATTACCTAATATGTAATATGTAGTTAAAATGTGTGTATCGGATTATTTGGAAAAATGTGTTCTTAAGAAGTTTCATGGATGTAATAAAATTTGCTTGGCTTGTATGGTGTATAGAAGGAGATAAAACAAAAAAAGAAATATGTAAATTTAACGAAAAGAAGTATCAAAAAAAATTTATAACGTTTAATATTTTGTATTTCATTTCTCATTTTAATATTTTGTTATACCACGTTTTTTTTTAATCCTTATTTGATGTTTCTATATTTTGTTTTACAGAAAATCAAGAGCAATTCTATCTTTATTTAATCATATCTGTCGCTGTTGGCATGTTACTGTGCCTGACACTTGTAATTGGTAGACTGACCCTCCAGCGAAGGCGTTCTTGTCGCAAAAATAGTCTATCGAGCTGCAGCAATAATGAGAAAAATAACAGTGATAAAATGGGCAGTACCGGCGTCGTTGGTGGTGGTGGCGGAGCTGCGGGCGATAATAATAAATTTCAACATGAGCCAACAGCACGTGAGACACAATTAAGCGGCTCCTTTATAGACGATATATCTGACATTGATGCAGACATTGACTTGACTAGCCCAATGCCTGTGCCAAGTCTTTCAACAAGAAATGAGGTAAATAAACATTTTTCTTTTTATTCCCTTTTCCATTATCCTTAAACGTTCAGCCAACAACATCACTACTCTTGTGTTTTGAATAGACTTATGAATAGTGACAATATTCCTCGTTTTTTTTTTTTTTTTTTTTTTTTTTTGCATACACACAACGCTTTTCTGTCGTACGATTCGGCACTGCAATTTGGAAATCCTTTAAAGTTAAAACAATTTGCATAATTCCTTTGACTGACAGATTAAAGAAGTATAATATTCGTTCGACTGTTGTAGCGAAATGTGAAAACCCGTTTAAATAATTTGTTAAGTTTTTGTTGATTTAACATCACAGCTCTAAACTCGGTTAAGGCTTAAAAAACTTAGATTAAATTTAGTTCATAAATCTTTTAGTTTAATTTATAAACAAAAGTTCATTTAACAAAACTATATACATAAATGGCTACAAATTCAGTTAAGATAAAGGATATTTATTGTCTTTCTGTAACATAATTTTTAGTTAAAGCAATTTTGCAATCCTTTTTCTTTTTAAAACGTGTAAAATAAAAGATGAAAAATGCAAACTAACTATTTAAAATATTATTTTGAGGGTTAAATTTAAGAAAAGATGCATACATAGTTATAAATCTAATAGGTATTATAAGTATTTGGAAATTTTGGGATTTGTTTAATATTTTGATCTAACATTCGAACATTGTACGAACTTTGTTTTTGTTTTAAATGTAATTTTCTATGCGAACGATGACGTTCGAAATCGATGAACAGGCTGTAAATTTTTTTAGCTTATGCTTAATGTTTGAATTTTTTTATTTTTATGATGCGATTTGAAGAAGTTGCCAAAAATTTCTTCAATTTGTTCAATCAGCTTGCGATTATATCTCTCATATCTGATTTACTTTTTTATATATCGGGTGATTTTTTAGCTATTATATTTTTGGCAACACTGGTTTAAACAGCTGACACACGTTTCGTGTTTTGTTTCACTGTCAAACATCTTCAGTTTGGTCTATAATTTAACCATGAATCGTCTTACAAACGAACAACGCTTGCAAATTATTGAATTTTATTATCAAAATGATCGCATTTTTATCGAAAAATTGTGTTCAGCGACGAAGCTAATTTTTGGCTCAATGGGTACGTTAATAAGCAGAATTGTCGATTTTGGAGTGAAGATCAGCCAGAATCATTGCAAGAGCTACCAATGCATCCAGAAAAAGTCACAGTTTGGTGCGGCTTATGGGCTGGTGGCATCATTGGACCGTACTTCTTCAAAGATGATGCGAATCGTAACGTAACTGTGAAGGGTGAGCGCTACCGTGAGATGATATCCAACTTTTTTTTGCCCAAAATGCAAGAGCTTGACTTGCATGACATGTGGTTTCAGCAAGACGGTGCCACATGCCACAGAGCACGCTTAACAATGGACTTATTGAGAGGCGAGTTCGGTGAACATTTTGTTTCACGTTCGGGACCGGTCAATTGGCCGCCTATATCGTGCGATTTAACGCCTTTACAGTATTTTTTGTGGGGCTATGTTAAAGCTCATGTCTATACACACATGCCCGCTTCAATTAACGCATTGGAAGACAACATTGAAGCATTTATTCATGAGATACCGGGCGAAATGTTGGAAAGAGTATGCCAAAATTGGACTAAGCGGATGGACCATTTGAGGCGCAGTCACGATTAACATTTGCATGAAATAATCTTCAAACATTAAATTATATGGACCGTACTATCGATTCAAATAAAGATTTCATGCATTTTTCTGAATTTTATATGTTTTTTTTTTAAACTTCCCTATAGCTCTTAAAAAATCACCTTTTATAAATGGGATATCATTCTTTACAAAAATAGTCCGAAAAATAAGTTTCTGTGAGCTAACAAAATTTAATAAATTTGTTTACCCTCCACAGCAGCTAGTTTGGAAGAGGTAATACTAAGGCCGGGTTTTGAGATAAGGATTAAGTTTAAGCTTAGTTTAACTCTGACGAAATATGATTATTTTTTGTGACAGTTAAAGCAAAACTAAGCTGTTTCGTCCAGCGTTTAGAAAACTGCAGTCAAAGTAGAAAAACTGTAATTTCTTCCACATCTTCATTTGTCATTGGCCAAAAATAAACTGTTGGTTACAATTCTGATTCACTGGTGGCATGTCATAGTGTCCACGGACATAATGTCCATGGACATTATGACGCCCTTCGATGCGACAAAAAGCCCATGGACATTATGTCGTTTTGGAAAACGTCATAATGCCCGCGGACATTAAATCGTTTTTAATACAGACATTATGTCAAATATGAAGGCGTCATAATGTCCACATATAACAAAAAGAAAAATGTAAGTGCATATATTTTTTCTTATACAAATTAATTTTTATTCATTAATGGAAAAAATATAGCTTCTTTCTTGTATAATAATTACGAAATAATACGAAAAACGAAATCTCCTCTATGGTATAACAAACACCGGCTTCGCTAACTAAATCTTCTCTGCACAACCGGCCTTCGGCCGGGCGCAAGGATTTTCTCCTTTATGGTATAACAAGTACCGGTAAGTAAACATTCGCTTTACAATTTTTATGGACATTATGTCGCACCAAAAAAAGACATAATGTCCATGGACATTATTACACTATATTGATGGACATTTTGTCGCATCGCTGAGCGACATAGCGTCCATGGACTTAATGTCGTTCTTTGGTGCGACATAATGCCCATGGACATTAAGTCCGTGGACACTACGACATGCCACCGATTCACTCAATGAAGCAGTCGCTGCCAAAAAGTGAAAAGTTGTACAAAAATTTTTGTTTTTTGTTCGACAGTTTTTGGTTTCGACAGCAGTTTTTTAAACTCTGGTTCCGTCATAGTTCTGTATACAAACTGCAGGACTTTCAATTTGAAAAAATGTGATTTTTTTTATGTTTTTTTAAATTTCACCATTTTATTTTGCCCCAGGAAGGCAATAAAAACATTTTAAAAATGTATCTTAAATAATATTTTGTTCCAAACGCAGTAAGCGTAAAGTTGTTATCGACGGACAAAAAATTAAGAAATAACGACATATTAAGTCAAAATATCCGAATTTAAATTTTCATAAACAATTTTTTTTCATCAATGCAACTATTATGTTTATGTACCTTGTTTTCTCTTATCGGTCTATTTTAAGATACTGGATGACTTCATAAATGCAATGTTGCAAAGCATCACAGAAAACGAATGCGTTGACAAAGTATCACAAATAAAAACAATGCACAAAGTTTGCAACCGTTGTGAAGTGAAGACGGTTACACAGAAAAAATTATAGCTGAATTATTTTCAAAGAAACGCTTGTTTGAAATTTTTTTTAATTTCTACAAATTTTTTTACTGATTCAACTAATATTTTTGTTTGAATTTTATTTTAACCAACAGAAATGTTGACAACTATTTAAAAATATAATATACGCGTTATTGGTTTCAGGTTTTCATAATTTTGTATGAAATATTTAACGCTCTTTAATGTTGTCGTTTTTTTGCATTTTTCTATTTGATCGTAAGCAACACTTCTTTATGTGAAATATAAGAACAACAACAAAAAACACATACAGTCTATTTTTGGACGCTTTAAAAAAGTACAACAATAAGAAAGATGATAAAATAGCGTGGCGAGGTTTGTAGTAAAAACAACAAAAACAATAATAGGTAAACAATCGTTTCACTCTTTTTAAACAACAACAACATTAGAAGAAACGAAATAAATTTTTGGTTGGTTTCAAAGTTGGTAAAAAAGAATGAAAAACAAAATCCCGTTTTCAATTTTTTAAAAATGTTTAGTTAAATACCTACATCAAATACAAAAATAAAATGATGACGAAAAACATGTCGAGTCGGTCTGCTGCCAACGAAAGGATACAGCAACAGTGAGTGAAGAAGAAAAACATTGTGTGTATAAGCAAGACAAAAAAATGTGTCTCACAGCCAGCCGCGCCTCTCTGCTCCTGCCTTCATCTACTTCTACAGAGCTTGCTTGTGTGCGCGTCATTGCTTGTGCAAAAATTTTTTTTGTTTGATTCAGCGAAATTATTTTGTCCGAAATTTATATGATTTTCAGTAAACTATTTGTTTGATTCAGTTAAATTATTTGTTTGAAAAAATCAGGGTTTTTTTTCAATAAACGAAATGCAAATAAATTGTTTGAATATGCAAATTTGTTTGTAGGACCGATTTCAGACAAAAAATGTTTTGATTCTACAAATTTTTTGTTTGAATTGGAAAAATAATTTTTTCTGTGTACCATTCAATAATGAACTTGAGGCATTGCTGTTAGAAAAGTTGTCTACGAATTATATGCCTTTCAGTGTTGCATTGCAACACCGAGTTTATGAAGTCAGCCACTGTCCTGCCTGCTTTTGTTGCTTTAATAACTTTTGAAATTGCTAAATTACATTGTATTTTAAAATATGTAAATATTTACTTGATAACTCTTAGTTTGTTTGTGGTCTGTATACATTATTCAAAAAAGTGTCCGAATAAAGTTGACTAAATCTTTTTGGAATCTTATACATTTTATTAACGGTACTTAGCCAGATTTATCAATAAAACATGGACTCGAAATGTACTTTATTTTACTTGTTTTCTGTAATTAAATTAATTTGGTAAGGGCATGGAAGGGTATTTGTCATTCGGTGAGCCAGTTGAATGAAGGCATTCAATTGATCATATGACTGATTGCTATATCTGCATGACCAAAGTGCACAGCGGAAAAAATTACTATGTTATTTATCCGGATATAAATCAATTGATCTCCATTCCAAAGCGAAAACCTCCAGCATTAGAAGCAACATTAGATAATGAAGAAAAAAAATTTAAATCTGAGTTTTAATTCTGAAGGTCATACGAATATTAAGCTATGATACAAAGCGCACTTAATGATTTTAATCGTGACTGAAACTTGTCAAAAGAGAACTCGAAATTACTCGCTTCATGATTCAATGAAAGAGGATTTTCGGACACAGAGATAAGCTTTTTACCATCGCAATCGCTCCAAGATATATGGAATTCTTTTCAGAAAGTAGTAAGCGGGTTTTCAGAAAACAACAGAAGCCATAACGATAGTCACCTTGATTGGGTGTGTTATAGAATCCGAATCCACTCGAAAGTGGATTTCTTAAGCATTTTTGGTGTTCTGCATTTCGATTTAGCAAACTCAAATTAGTTTTTGGGCTTGTTTCAAATTTTGCAATTTTTCGCGAATTTTAGCCATGTTCGCGATTTGTTCCTGTAAGTTGTCTGATTCCTTACAGCTTTAACGATTTATAATAAATAGTAGACTTTGCTATCATGGCGCTGTTAATTTGCGAATTTTCGCTAATTTAGCAATTTTTAACGAATTTTTGTTCTTTGAAAAATTAAAAAAATTTCCCGAGTTTTCGCTATTTTTACAAACTTTTTATGTTATTATCGGACATTTTGCTTTTTTTTTAACTAAATTAAGCGATTTCAAATAAATTTTTGCGCTTGTTGCAATTTTGCAATTTCTGCGACATAAGCGATTTTTATCTGTAAGGGTTGTGATTCTTTACAGCTTAAACGATTTTTAAAAAATATTAGCTGTTAGCAAATTTTTGCGAATTTCCGCTAATTTATCAATTTTTAACGAATTTTTGCCATTACTTATAGTTTAAGAGACTTTTAATCAATTTTATGGCTTGTTTGAAATATTAAAAATGTTCGCGAATTTTCGCCATTTTTGCAAATTTTAGCCAAGTTCGCAATAAAAGCGATTTTTCCGTGTGATTCTTAACAGCTTTCACTATTTAGCTGCGGTTAGAGGTCCCTGTCCCAATTTATTCGTCCTTCGTCTGCGTAAGAAATAGAAACAAACCTATCGCAGTGTTCATTACGCAGGAGGAATTTTGGCCTACGCAATGATTGTGTGTATTTTCATACATAGCAATCTGTTCTTTTTCTGACGACGAATATTCGTTGCGAATGATTCGTCGTTCGTCCTAGTTGTGTTTCTAGTATTAGACTTGTTTCTTTGTGACCAACAAGGTAAACGATTTCACCGAGGTCTTGCAGTAATGGAAAAGCATTATCAGTGCATCGCAAAATAAAATTATAAATCGAAGAGGAAAAAATAAAATTTTTTCCCAAAAATAGAATTATGTAAACAAATTAAATTGTCTCTCAACACTTAATCCTAGTCCAAACAACTTATGTTTATATGTTTATATTGCAACTTTTTTTTTTGTCCGATAATGACCATTTTGTTTCAAATATCCTTGGAGCAAAATTGTCTTTAAGATATCGGTTTAAAAATAAAAAAAAATATTTTTGCCTTAACGGAAGAACTGAAAATATTAAATTTTTAAAAAACGTAGAAAAAATCAATTTTTTCCAATCTTAAGGTGTGTAACTCTGTGAATTTTTGTCCGATAAGCACAGTATATGCAAAAGTTTAAATCTTGTACAATTCAGTTAAACAGTTCTCGAGATTTTTCGAAATACCTAAAACACGATTTTCGCGTATATCTCGAAAATGCTTCTTGAGAAAAATAAATGAATGCCATATTCGTATTCAGCAGCCCTAATTTAGCTTAGAAAATTATCTCATTTTTAAGATTTTGGCAAAAAGTTAAACATTTGTGAACTAGTGTAATTTACCACACGTCCGATAAAAAAACCCACTCCTAAAATAACCTAGGTGTTGGTGCTATATTCGGCATATTGCTATATTGTTTATATATATTTACGTTGATTTGGAATTGCATTTATAGCCCCTTATAATCAAATCTGAGCTCCCACATAAATGGGATGTTTTAAGCAATTACTTTCCATATTTATTCCTTGAAAATTAAGATTTAATTTAGTTATACATGTAATTTGAAAATTAATAATGTAAAACTGTCAATCTCTCACACGTTTTTATACTCAACTGTTTTTATAAATAAATATGTTTCACTTTGCCCACGTTAAATTACTAAAGAATTAAATGATACTTAATTATTTGCGATAATCTGTATTTACATTGTTATTAATTTGTTGTTCTTATCACGATTTGTTCTCCCTTTCCACCCTTACAGACCTATATGACATATGCTCCAATACCAAATTGTACATACGGCTCATTGGGCGACCATTCATCTACAAACTATGGCACAGCAACAACGATGCTCATGCCTTCAACATCTCAACACAATAGTTTAATGATGCCCGCAGGACACAATAGCAATAACAGCAGTGGCAAGCCAATAGGTTGTCCAACAGTGGTCGGAAGTAGACAAACAACGCCACCTCCACCTGGCTCACTCTACACCAGCATGGGAGTCTGTTCTCCATCCGTTAGTGGGACAATGACAATGGGTAAGTAACAGAATTTAACGAGTAACGATCTCATCCTTGCTTTCCTATGTAAATAAATAATGATTATGAGAGTGTGGATGTGTGAGCCTAACAATCCATGCACAGCTTTTATGCAGGGACACTACGACTCATGACAACAAATTGCCGTGAAACAGTAAAATTCTACATGAACTGTATCTTCTCAATAACATGTACGCAAAATTTATGATTTTTTACATAAATTTGTACTTTTTAGTATCACTTGAGAACGGAAGCAAGTATTTTATTATTATTTATAAACCTGCGTACTTTTTGTTGCTTCCTTATATACAATTTACATATGGGGGATTTCATGTCAAGTGACCCAATTTTGAAATCGATGTCTTCCGATTTGGATGAAATTTGCACCAAGGTTAGTCCTATTGGATAGTAGTTTAGACACAAATTTTCAACAAGATCGGTCTAAAAGTTTCTGAGTTAGTGGGGGTCAAATTTTGACATTTTGGCCATACAGGTGTTCTTTCTTATCCATGTAACTTATTACCTATTGGTGTTAGCAAAATTTGTCCCAAGTAGCTTCGATAGCTATTTGATCCATCTTTTGAAAAAAATTTTTTTTGTTTTTTTTAAAAATTTTTTTTATTTTTTTTTTTTAAATTTAAAACTTTTTTTTATTTTTTTTTTTAGCGGGTATGTTTTTTTTTTTTTTTTTTTTGTTAAAAAGAAAGCTTATGTCTTTTCCTTTAAGGTAGTTTTGGTCCCTTTTTGGGATGCGAGCAGCTTATGTATAAAAAAAAATAATTTCTAACTCTAGACAAGGGTTTTTCAATTTTTAGCATATGCAGTGTTCTTTCTCATCCATTTAACTTATTACCTATTAGTGTTAGCAGAATTTGTCCCAAGTAGCTTCGATAGCTATTTGATCAATATTCTGAAAAATTTTTTTTTTGTTTTTTTAAAACTTTTTTTTTTTAATTTTAAATTTTTTTTTTAAATGTAAAATTTTTTTTTTTATATTTTTTTTTTATCCGGAATGTTTTTTTTTTTTTTTTTTTTGTTCAAAAGAAAGCTTATGTCTTTTCCTTTAAGGTAGTTTTGGTCGCTTTTTGGGATGCGAGTGGCTTATGTATAAAAAAAAATAATTTCTAACTCTAGACAAGGGTTTTTCAATTTTTAGCATATGCAGTGTTCTTTCTCATCCATTTAACTTATTACCTTTTAGTGTTAGCAGAATTTGTCCCAAGTAGCTTCGATAGCTATTTGATTAATATTTTGGAAAATTTTTTTTTTTGTTTTTTTAAAACTTTATTTTTATATATAAAATTTTTTTTTTAAATGTAAAATTTTTTTTTTTATATTTTTTTTTATCCGGAATGTTTTTTTTTTTTTTTTTTTGTTCAAAAGAAAGCTTTTGTCTTACCCTTTAAGGTAGTTTTGGTCGCTTTTTGGGATGCGAGTGGCTTATGTATAAAAAAAATTATTTCTAACTCTAGACGAGGGTTTTTAAATTTTTAGCATATGCACTATTTTGAATTTTTTCCTATTTGTGTTTAAGTGTTTTTAAAGCCTTAAAAATAAAACGTTTGCAAAGAAACTAGACAAATTAACCTTTCCGACGGTATGTTACAAACCCAATTACTATTTTATACCTTCGATACTATAATGCCCACAATATGTTAATCCCAGGAATAAAATCACTTTTTTTCTGTAGAAATGTTGACAAATTAAATTCTTTTTATTAATTTGTAATAATAATTAAATTAATATATAATTATAATAATAATAATTTCTAATAATAATAATAAAAAGATAAAGATAAATAATTTAATAAAATTTATGTAGGAAAAATTAAAAAAAGAATTATTTGTCAACATTTCTACAGAAAAAAGTGATTTTATTCCTGGGATTACCATATTGTGGGCATTATAGTATCGAAGGTATAAAATAGTAATTGGGTTTGTAACATACCGTCGGAAAGGTTAATTTGTCTAGTTTCTTTGCAAACGTTTTATTTTTAAGGCTTTAGAAACACTTAAACACAAATAGGAAAAAATTCAAAATAGTGCATATGCTAAAAATTTAAAAACCCTCGTCTAGAGTTAGAAATAATTTTTTTTATACATAAGCCACTCGCATCCCAAAAAGCGACCAAAACTACCTTAAAGGAAAAGACATAAGCTTTCTTTTGAACAAAAAAAAAAAAAAAAAAAACATTCCGGATAAAAAAAAAATATAAAAAAAAAAATTTTACATTTAAAAAAAAAATTTAAAATTAAAAAAAAAAAGTTTTAAAAAAACAAAAAAAAAATTTTTCAGAATATTGATCAAATAGCTATCGAAGCTACTTGGGACAAATTCTGCTAACACTAATAGGTAATAAGTTAAATGGATGAGAAAGAACACTGCATATGCTAAAAATTGAAAAACCCTTGTCTAGAGTTAGAAATTATTTTTTTTTATACATAAGCTGCTCGCATCCCAAAAAGGGACCAAAACTACCTTAAAGGAAAAGACATAAGCTTTCTTTTTAACAAAAAAAAAAAAAAAAAAAACATACCCGCTAAAAAAAAAAATAAAAAAAAGTTTTAAATTTAAAAAAAAAAAATAAAAAAAATTTTTAAAAAAAACAAAAAAAATTTTTTTCAAAAGATGGATCAAATAGCTATCGAAGCTACTTGGGACAAATTTTGCTAACACCAATAGGTAATAAGTTACATGGATAAGAAAGAACACCTGTATGGCCAAAATGTCAAAATTTGACCCCCACTAACTCAGAAACTTTTAGACCGATCTTGTTGAAAATTTGTGTCTAAACTACTATCCAATAGGACTAACCTTGGTGCAAATTTCATCCAAATCGGAAGACATCGATTTCAAAATTGGGTCACTTGACATGAAATCCCCCATATGTTTATATATTTGTGCATAAAAAAAGAGCAAAATCACAAGAGTGCCGTATCGTGAATTATCAATCTTACCCTACAATGCTTACGCTGTTTGATTTCAGATAAAATTAAGAAGCGGGAATTTATTGATACTTTGATTGAAAATTTATAAGAGTGCCCACTTAAATAAACAATCTGACAATAATATATTTCGAAAGTGGAGGAGTTTTAGGGTTGCGAGACGGCCTGGAATGGCCTGGATTGTTCAATTTTTTAGGGTCTTGTCCAGTTTTCAGCTAAATTACAGTTTGTCCAGTTAAAAAATCATTTTAAAAACTAATGTTATTATTAATTATATATTGAATGAAAAGAAAAAATTACAAGTAGCCGAGAGATTATCAATTTTTTTTAAATGCAATAAAAACGAACGAAAGTTCTTTAAGCATTTTAAATAATCTATACTCAAGAGATAGAAACAGAATGTACTTACACCTTATAACTACTGAAATATTAACGAGACTTAATTTTGATAAATGCATCATAAACAATAAAAAACGCCGATTAAAATTTTTTTGTTACTTATGCCCTTTTAGATTTAAGGTAACGATATGTAATTTGATTCAAGACTGAATTTTATTTTTTACGTTTTCTTGTTTTTTTTTTCTTATTTCTTTTTTTTAATTTAAAAAAAAATAAATTTTTTTTTTTTTGAAGTTTATTTTTAAATTGTTCAGTTATTTTTTCAAAATCCAGGTGAATTTTTTATGTTGTCCAGTTATTTTAAGTTTGGTTTCTGGCAACCCTGTTGCACAATATATTTTCGCGTAACTCAAAAACGGTTTCGTTTATTGAATAAACCAAAAAAAAAACCCGAAATTCCGCAATAAAATTTCCTTTAAGCAAGGCAAAATTCTTTTCTTTTTTTGGCAAAATTTCAAAATTTTTGTTTTTTAAAAAATAATAAATAATAAAAAATTACAAAAAATATGTTCTTATCGTGTCTATAATGCTGAACAAAACCATTTGAAATATATAATCCTGGCTAAGAGGTTTTGCTTGTAACTTTTCAAAAATACAGGATGTCCGCCAGGAAGGTATACTACGGCGGCGTAAATGGTCTTGTGGAAGAAGCTTTTGTGTCAACTGGATCTTAAATGGAAACAAATGCAAATCCTAGTTCAAAATTGTGACCAAAGTTGTTCTTTGAAGATTTGCTTTGAACACTTTCTTGAGCAGCAGTAATGTTTTCAGCCGATCTTGCAGTACGTTGTGGTCCATCCTTGGGCCTATTACCTACAGGCCCTCTTTCTTTGAAATCATTCACTACACAATAAATAGTGCGTTTTGTTGGCACGTTGTTTCTCCCAGAAATTTCACGTAACTTTCTCATCGTCACAGTGATCGATAATTTATTTTGATAAAATGTTTTAACGATTAAAACACGTTGGCTTATCGAATATTTTTTCATAATAAATTTGCCACGTGTCTACTTCACGACTGCCAAATATAAAGACTAATTTTAACCAAAATGGCAGCAAAACAAAGTAGTATACCTTCCCGGCGGACACCCTGTATTATAAATTCCTATTGATGATTTGATAATGGTACCAATTGAATGCTGGCATATAGACATGCTTAATCACCAACATCTTAATAATGCTTTTTATTTGATTCAAAAATATTGTGTAGTTTAGTTTTAATTTAATTTTAATCACTGTCGCACGCTACATGTTGCATGCGACATTTTGTTCCTTCATACTTTTATGTTTCTGTTTTTACTTATTATGTAATAAGACATGAGTAAGATGATTCTACATTATTTTAAATACATTCAATATATTTATATAAATATAGAACAAAAACTAACTTAACTGAAAATAGCATTGCTAGTCTTAGTTAAATTTTTTTTAATGGAATAAGCTGTCCTTGCTGCTTCTAGTTGTTGGCCATCTTAAATAAAGATATTTTAGAAAAAAAAATTTTTTGAATTTAGCATTTTACACTTACGATGTCGCACGCTACAAATTTAAAATAAATACCTAGAGAAAAGCAATGATTATTTTCAAGCAAAATTTTTTTTATGAAATTTGCAACAAAAATATCTACTTGTTACTAATATTTGATGCGCATTGTACAAATACCCTCGACGCACTAATAACAAATGTTCTTTTTCAATGTCGCACGCTACATCGAAATATACGGTAAATCAAAGAAAAAAATTGCCGTAACTGGCAATCGCATCGTTCCGTTTGAATTTTTCTTATATTGTTTGAATATAAACCGAGATTTAAAAAGCAATTGTCAATGCATAATGTTTCTCATTAAGATAATTTGCATTTGAATATTTCAAAGTGTGTTATGAATAAATGTAAAATTTGTTTACATTATTGTTGATAGATTCCCTTTAAACTTTTTTATTCTCTTCTTACACTCTAAATTTCCTTAAACTATTTTTTTTTTTTTTAATTTAAGGCTCTTTGTTTAAAAATTCTTTATATTTATGAATTACAACATCTTTTTTGTAATAACTTATTTTAGGTCCACACGTTCTTACACCCTCAATTTTAAGTACAACTTCAAATCAAAACATTGGCGGTCCTTCATATTTAAGTGGAACAATTATGGTACCAGGACATCATCATTCTCACACTGGAACCTTACGAAGGCAACTAATACCAACAAGTATGGGAATGATGCATGCACCACAGTCATCTTTAGTAGGAGGTAATACAGGACCACACTCAATGGTGGGAGTACCGACATCGTCTAGTGTCTACTATGATAGCACAATACCACGGCATCTGAATCGCGGAATGTCAGCAGATAATACACAGTACTTTTACGGATGACATTCATTAAATCGTAAAGCCTCATTACCCATTGCAATTGCCGTCAGACCAACACAAATGAATTTAAACATGATGCCCCTAACAGCTACAATGGGCTCGATGACGGGATCTCCGGCTCAAGCAACATGCAATAGTCGCACTGGAACACCTACCGGTGCTGCATCCTTAAAAGGTACAATAATATCTGAAATACCATCTATAACGGTGACTTCCTCACCCAATCCAAATACAACCCAAGGCTTTGTGGGTCCAAGACAAACATTAAAACATAGACAAAGCGATGAAAATCCCCACAGCCAACATCATTCAACCTCTCCACAGCGGCAAACAGCGCCACAAAGTTACAATGTAACCAGTGTGAGTGGTGATGAAAAGTCAAAACTAAATCAAGATAGAAGTAATTGTTTTTAGAAATTTTTATACCAAAAATAGGTTATTATTATATTATTGTAAAGTAGTACAATTATTAGTTTTTTTCTAAATTTGTACATAATTAAATATTTTTATTAACAGAAATTACGTATACAAGTTCGGGTCCTTTACGGATCTATAATAGAGTACTTGCATATATAAGTAACTTTATATCTTGATATTTATTGTATCTTTTAATGTATTTGTAAGTTTAGTACTCATATGTTGTACGAATAGTACCGTAAGACTTGTTCGAAACAAAGTTAGTGAAGTTATAGTAATTAACGGTTTTACAAAAACACACGCGCAGACGTACGAGTAGTTTTTTTATTAAGATAATTACAAGAAACTATTTCCTAAGTTAATTTAGAAAATGTTATCAATCATCCTCACTTTCCTCTAAAAATGAAACAATTGTATTATATTATAGTATATATTTTCTAAATATTCATTTAAAAGTTCAACTAAGATAAAAGATTATATACATATATAAAAATAAAAACAACAGAAACATAAACCTAAGTATCTTCTACACCACTTCCAATTAAAATTTAGAACATTATTTATCTTGCAATTAAATTTTTGTGCGGATTTTGGTGCTACGTAACGAGAATAGTATCTATAAAAACTCGCTTACATGCAGTTTATAGGAGAAACTTTATTTCATCAACATCGTGATTAAAAACTATTAAAAATGCATCAAAAGTGCATAAATACATTCGAAGTTTTATTTAAAATAAGCAAATTTAGTTTTGATGGAAAAATTTTTATAATTTTTTTTTTTCAATTAACTCAAGTCATCGTTTTGATGCTTACATAAAAAAAAATTTAAAGCAATTTATTTTAATTATACTATACGTAATTCACGGATAAATTCGTTCATGAAAAATGCCTAAAATGCCAAACGCTTTTCAGCGAAAAACGCATTTAAAAGAATCGCGGTTTAAGCCGTTTCTGGCACATTTTAAAGAATCTTAAATAATTTCGTTCATAGCGTATTTAACAGAACTATCTCTTAATTGCGTTTGCAATGCAATTATTGCAAATGTATGAAAAATGCTTAACATCGCTCTTTTTCTGCAACAACGTCATAAGTCAGTAATCGCTAATTTTCACATAATTTAGTATACATATTGTTTGACTAAAATTTCACAAAGTGTTATAAAGTGCTAAGTACTAAATTAATTATTTAGACTAAATCTGATCGGTTAATTTAAAATTGGCAATTTTCGATTAGCGATTAAACCGGTTAATTTCAGTCGATTAACCGATGTAACAAATAATTTTAGTTTTTTGTAGTATTATAACATATTTTTTGCGTTTTTAATTATTTGTTTCGTCTCATATAAAAAAGGTATATGTTTGGAAAATATTTGTTCCTACAATATATTTCCTTCGAGAAATACATTCTTAAATTACAGTACAAAAACAGAAACTAGGGGCTCGTATTTCATTTTTTTTCGGTGTTGAGCTTTGCCAGGATGAGTCAGATGATGGCCTGACAATAGAAGAAGCTCTCAATACAAATATTATGTATAAATTATAAAATGGGTTTTTCATATTTATATTTTTTATTTTATTTATTTTTTACTAAAAGACTCTAATAATAAATAATTTTTGCATTTTTATTTATTGAAATTACTTAATTTATAACAAAACTTTATTAATCGGTTAACCGATCAATAACAAAATTAACCGATTAAACCAAAACCTCGGTTAATTAATCGAGCGATTAACCGATTAAAGCAAAAGCCCGATTAAATGAATACCCTACTAAATAGCACTGTTGTAAACAGCCTGTTGTATTATGATAAGATAAATACGTTTTAATATGAAAAATAAAACAACATTTTTTAGACAGTCATAGAATTATAGCAAATAAATACAGCCAGCAATATAGCAAATAAATACAGCACAATATAACACATTTGGGGGATACACAAGGTGTCATAAAGTCATATGTCTTAAAATAATAACATGAAAAAATACGACTGTTGTGAACAACCCCTCATAATTCAGTGTGTTTTTTTTTTGAATTTAAATCAGCTGATTTAAAACAAATATAAAAAAAAAATATTTATCCAAAATAAAAATATTTCTTAGTTCTAATCCATGAATTAATAAATTAGATTAGATCTTACCTGACTACATTCCATTTTTCAGACGCAAATCACAAATAAATTTTATTTTATTTGTTTACCAAATAGCAGAGTCCTAGGCCGATCTAATTTGACGCCGCAAATGATTTGTTGCAAAAATTGCTAGCCGCAGGTTAAATACGGATATTAGCCGGATAAAATTTAACCATCAACGGCGACGGCTACAAAAACTAACCCGGCAAGGCTCAGCGCTAGCCTCTTCTGATTAATCACGACAGCACAATAAACAAAGCAAGCAAAATTCTATTAATTTAAGACACTTTTTGTTTACAATTCAATAACAATATTTTTAAGCCATTGTAAAATGTTAGAACATTATGACATTATAACAAGATAGCACGCCTTGTGAATACCCCAATTGTGAATCAAGAAAAATGTTTCATTTTAGAATTATTTAACCGTGAAACTTATCCGTGAAGTACTGTACACAAATTCATGTCGGCTATTTTAAATAGCAAACTAAAATTGCACTAGCTTGAATTCATAAAAGCAAAATATTCTTATAATCGGGAAATATAAGCGATAAATACTGTATATTGTATTTAAAAATATTCCAACAATATTTTAGAGATTTTAATTGAAAGTTCAGTATAATCCAAAAAATCTATTAATAGTACCGTTTATTTATCACAAACTCTTAAACCATTTGAGGCAAATATTTCTGTAGTTTTCTGAATGCAAAACAGCAAAATTTTTTCAAAAGAGAAACAAAAAGCTAAGACAAGCTAAGTAAGGACTGCATAAATGTTTTTGATATAATCAAAGAAAACAACAAAAATCGGATGTCTGCTTGTCGCACAATTTAAAAAGTGCTTTTAGGGTACAAGAATTAAAAGAAATACACTCAAAACCTTTCAATGCTATAAAAAATTATTGCTTATATTCCTAGTATTTGAAAATGACTTCGTGCAGTTTGTGAGAACTTGTGATGTTTACTTGTCTGTCGTATGTGATCGTAGCTAAATATAAAAATTTTTTGCCCATGTATTCACTATATTGAAGTATTTGTTTTTTGCTGCTACACGTTCACACACTTACGTACATTGTTCGCCTGTACTTCTCTTAAGTATTTGTTTGTGCATCACTTCAGTATGGAGTTTGAAAATTTCTTGATGATTTAAATTTACATTCAAATGGAATTTTGCGGGCCCCTACTATGTAATAAGTCGTTAAATATTATTTTTTGTGCAGGTAAAATGTCAAATGTCTACACGGATGATTTTCCTATCACAAAAAAATGTTATTAATATATCTAGCTATAAGGTAAATAAAAAGTTATAAGCGGTTTTTACGAAAGAATAAACAAATTCTCATTCAACAATGTGTTAAGAAACGGCAACTAATGTGCTTTTGAATTTTTCTTCTACAAAAAAATGATTCCCGAAAAACCATACATCGTTATACTCAAAAGCTATTTCAACATATTCAAAACTTTCGTTAATTCGCAGTGAAGAAACCTGAACCTTCAATTATTATTCAAGTTTAAAATCAAACTATTTGGCATTTAAAATTGAGAAAAACCCACAGAATTGATGCGATTATTATTTTGATTTTTTTAGAAGCTAAGCTTTAGCTTAGTTAGCAATTCGGGATTTAAAGATTCCGATTTCTGAAATTCGGGACTTAAAAATAATCCTGATTTTGACATTTCGGGATTCTGAAATTAAAAATTTTATTATCTTTTTGATGTATGGTAAGCGTATGCAGTAAATATAACAGGATATATTTTGCATTTGCATATTTGTAAAATTGAAAAATTAACTTTTTAAATTACAATAAATACATAAATATATTACGAAATAAAAGTTTGAACCAAACAGTTTTAATACATAAATGGAATGAATGCTGAAACATAAATAAACTTTCTATACTGTATATAAAATACAGGGTGGCTGATAAAAGCCCCTCCCAAAAGAAAACTTTATCTGAACGGCAAGGTAAACAAACAAAGTTGTGGCATATGGAGAAGTTCCAACGCTGAAATACTGCGTGAGAGAGAATTGCATCCAATTCGCGCCACCGTGTGGTGTGCAGTTTCTTCAGGCTGTATTGTCGGACCATACTTGCTTGAACAAAGCGTACACAGCGTTACGGTTTCTGTAGATATTTTCTATCCGGAACTACGCCGAAAAAGAACTCCTTTCAACACTGTTTGGTAACAATAAGATGGTGCAACTGCATTCATAGCTCTGCTGTTTATGTCCGAATTACGCAGACAACTTCCTAACAGTCCCATTTTAAGAAAACCAACCTTCCGTTGACAGCCACAGGTCGCCTGACATAAGGACGGTTATTTAAACTCAATTATTTGTAAGTCTAATTAAACTGTTTTTAAAACAATTCAATGGGCTTTCAAATTAAAAAAATATTGAATAAATTCCATGCATTACAAAAAAAAAAAAAATATTACAGTTTCTTAAGTAGCAAAATTTATCAGCCACCGTATAATGAAAGAAAAATAGAACGTAAAAGTTTAAAACGCATATATACACAAAAGCAAAAATACAGTTGGAAATGGTGTAGATAACATACTTGAACATTTGTATATGGTAAAACTTATAAATTAAATATAAATAATTATAATTTTTATTACAACTATTCTGTGTAGATTTTCAAAATTTAATAAAAGTTTTTATTTCTAAAATAATGAACTCAAACAGAAACCATTTAAGAAAAAACAAAAAAAATATTGAGAATCTTCTGATTGCACTTTCATACATATAAATATTTAAAGAAATTATTTTTATCACATTAAGTATTCCTCATACTTTTATAATTTATTTTTCTATTTTAAGAGAATTTTGTGTTTTTATTTTAATGCGCATCACGATAAATCGTGCATAATTTAATTTTTTTTTTTTCGTTATTTTTGCCTTGGCGTATTAAATGCGATAAAATTGTATCTAAGAAATGACATGAAACCTATAGAGGCTTTAGAATAATTAAATGATATGAAATGGAAATGAGAATGAGAATTATTATATTATTACTTGTTAGAGCAACTAAGTTTACGTATAAGAAAATAAATTGAAAAAAATAATTAAAGCAAACAGATAAAATTTGAATTAATTAAATAATAAAACTGCTATTAAATGCCAAATACTTATTTTACGACTCACTTTAAGAGTTTACCAACTAGATATTAATTTTAATTACAACATTTCAAGGTTCTTAAATCTTGTAATTTTATTAACAAAAGCATGTAGATTATTAAAATTAAAAAAAAAAAAATTATTTTATTTGCAGCCAAATTAGTCACAAGTTATAAGTTTTCTTTAAAAAAAGGGCCAATAAAAGTTTATTTTGAACATTTAAAATCGGTTGGACAACTTTAACAGCCACCCTAATAAGTTCATATAATCCTTGTACAAAAAGTTGATACTCTACACGACAGTACCTAGTGCCGGCTCACACACGTCAAGTTTGACTAATCAAGTCTTGAGTTTTTAGGAGAGAGGGGAAAAGAAATAAAGAAATGCACAAAACATGACGAGTCAAACTTGACGTGTGTGAAACGGCACTTGCAGCCAAACTTTTAATAATGTTTCTTTAGCTATGGAGCTGGCAAAACAAAATTATGTTATGAGGTTAAGATTAATATAAAAATTCTTTACGCCGAATTATATCTAGATATCCACATTTACATATACCAGATTTTATTCGTCATAAAATTATTTAATTGAGGAGGCTTGTATGTTGTATCTACCAGCACAAAATTTTGCGGTGCCAGAGTAGCTTACATAAAAGTTATATTCACTAAATTTTATATCAAAACTAGAGTTTTTCTTTTCGCGGACTTTTTTATTTCTCGGGAAAGCGGGATTTATTTTTTAATTTCCCGGAATCCCGGGAAATCCCGCTCAATACAAATTGATGCAAAATATTATTTAATTTAATTTATTTGAACAAATAACATATCCTGAGATCAAAGAAATAAGTTTATAAATACATTCAACTTTTTCAAATTTCAATTATTTTGTAGGATTTTTGAAAAAGTTATAGCAAAATGACATTGGTTATCTTTTGTAATGTGAAATAACATTTTGAAAAATAAAAACTTCCGATCTGTGACATTAGGGGGGGTTTGGAATAAAAACTTAGAAAACTATAACCGCAGAGAATGGACGATTATTTTAAATTCGTAATATAATAATATTCGTAAAAAATCGATTGCAGTTATGGGGCTTTTTCTTCAAATATAATCCTAGTCTGTATTGACAATTTTGTATGGGAGCCCCTTAGAGAAGAGAGAAAATGTTAAAAACAAATGATGGGGATGCAAAATAAAGTGGGGCAGGTCATATATTTGACCCATCTAGAGGCATCTTAGGCGCTGCAGGGGCCGAAATTAAGAATTTCATTAAACGGCCATATTTGTATGGGAGCCCCTCTAAGGGGTGGAGATATATGGCAAGTATGTTTTAAGAAAATGTTATTCCTTGGCAGTTATGGGGCTTTTTTTAATATATTTCTAGTCTGTTTTGGAAATTTTGTACGGGAGCTAGAAACAAATAATATGCGTTGGACTATGTTTTTTGTAAGCAAACGCACACAAACACAAATTTTGATGCTGAATTGACGTGTGTAAGAAAAAATAGTTCTAAAGAAAAAATTCGCATCAACACTGCTGTTTGCTTTTTATTTTAGTTAGGTTTTGTTAAATTAAGACTTAGAGAAAACTTGTTAGAAACTTCACTAATAACAACTTCTTAGTAAACGATGTTTATGTTAAATTAATATTTTCCAAGTTGTGAAGCATAAAAGTCGGACCTTACGATTTTTTTTAATCTTTTGCGGGCGTGAGGGACGGCTTAGCCTTCGCCGATTATCCTAAACTTTTTCTTGGCGTCGTTTTTTATCAATACCCACCGAATTGGGAGGTGAGAGCATGGAAAAATAGAAAACAAATATGCTCTATACAGTTAACTTTACTTTACTACAAATACTTTGTTTATCTTACATAAGAAATGATAGACTGCCCTTTGCGAACACGTACAAAATCTTTATTTAAATGCAAATGTCCAAACCAGTTGGCAAAAGGAACATAAATATCATCAGCTAAAAGCCCACTTTTTATGGTTTCAGAGGCTTTAAGTATTGCGATCAAAGGTAATTTAATTTAGTCTTAAAAAATTTATAGATTACAAGTTTTTGTTTGCGACTTACATATGTTTATATCTGTGGCATTTTGACAAAACATCTTAAGTCGAGATAAGATAGCAAAAAAGTTTTTAAAAGAAACTTGGTGAAAAAATAATTTTTCGCAAATAATAAAATAAACCAAAATTAAATAAAACTTTCGTTTTTAATACAAAATTTTAAAAACGTGAAAATTCTTATGGTTAACAACCTTTTTTTAACTTCTTAAATTTGACTTAAGATGTTTTGTCAAAATGCCACAGATACGTATGTACACACAGAAAAAAATCAAGTTAAAAACGTAGAAAACAAGGTTGATTTAAAATTTTTCGGTGGTGATTTTGCTTTATACGTTTTTCATGTTAATTCAACCTGGTTTTACAATAACTGCGAACAACATTTTTTTTCTTTTAAAATAACTATAATTCATGTTAATTTAACATTGCAGTAAAGTTAGAGCAAAACGTAATTTATATTGAAATAACAATCCGAATCACGTTGAATGAAAGTTATTTCAAGTTGAAACAACGTGAATTTCATGTAGAATCAAATTGGTTTGAGTGTGTTATAACAGTGTGAAGAAGCCTCAGAGACAACATATGCATTTATTTAAGAATAATTCAATACACTTACCCCTGTAACACATGTTTCACTTATTTTGAGTTCTCCTTTGTCAACAGAAGCATCAGCATCGCCCGATATGGATTTCGTCATCAATATACTTTGAAAACTTGATGCACTATTTAAGTAACTAATTTTAATTAAAAGAATACGGGAATTGTCCTCTTTTTATAACATATTTTAAAAATGAAAATAAAAAATGTACATACTTAAGTATGAATGCATGTTAATTTAACAAGATACACTTTTGATTTTAATATAAAACTGGTTTTTATGGATTCAATATTGAATCCATATTTATTTATATTTTAATATTTTTTTTTTTTTTATTTTAACAGTGAATAATATTAAATAAAAATGATTTAAGGTTATTTTATTTAAAATTATTATGAAATAACGATAAATTTATAAAAAGGGCATACTTTTGCAGAAATTTACTATGATTCTCAATCAACATTTTTCCATGTTAATTTTACATTGGTATTTTTTTCTGTGTGTATGTATATTCATTTGTTACCCTTACATCCGTTGGCCTTAAATTGTGTACCGTGTCGGACAATTTTCTTGCAAGGGTGTCTTGCCTACGGCATCTGTTCGAGCGTGTTTATTGTGGTAAAGTAGATGCTTTGTGTTATAGAGACATTCTTTATTTTAAAAAAGATCTATTTATCAATATGGTTGGTGAGCTCCTCTTTAGATTACCAAAAACATTTTATTAAGCATTTGCGCATTGTTAGATTAAGTATTATGCAATTACTTTCACATTTAAACTTGCACTTTGGTCTTCAGACATATTTTTTCTTTATTTTTAATATTTGTTCATTTTTATTTCGATGTGGGCGGCAAATTATTCAACAGCTGTTTTTTTATTTTGTTCTAGGGTGAAAAAGTTGATATGCACAATCATGCTATTTTTACTTTCTTTTTCGTCTGTGTGCCGTATTTAATGATTTTTTTACAAGAAGTATTTCGGTTTATTTTAAGTTTTAAAAGAATTCACTTGAAATTTTATTTTTTTTTGCAAGTTTTTATTAAAAAAAAATAATAGTAAAGTTTTCCAGCCTGATTTTCGTCTTGTGCTTTGTAAAAATACAACTCTGATAAAATGAAAAATCTTATCGTTTAGAAAAATTTAAAAAAAATGAAGAGAGCCATACGCCTGCCAAATTTCTCAACGTATTTTCTGACACTTCATTACAAATTGTTTTCACACGATTATACATTTCGAATTATTTTTAAGTTTTTGTCTTCTCACAAGGTACAACTATTACTTTATCTTCCAGTTAGCAACATGTTTTTGACAGCTATAACTGATAGTTTATTATAACCAAACTGGGAGAAATAGATTTAAGTGACACCAAAAGATGTCTTACTTTGTTTTCAAGCCAAACATGTCCTTTTTATTTTATATTTTTTTCTTTTTTTACTTTGACCAAGTTCTTAGTTCTGGTTTTCTATTTTTAGTGCATTTACTTCCGTATTAACAGTACCAATTTTCGTTTTTATATATATATTAATCTCATAACTATTTATCGAAATTTAATTGTCCATCTAGCGCCATTCACTATCTTGACAAACGATGAAAATCTTTCTTTTTAAAAACACAGTAACTTTGGTTAAATAAACTGTAAATTTTCTAGATCAAAAATATATTCAGCCCAATTATAAATAAAAATTCCCCGGCAGTTTTCTCCCTTCTTCCATTTTTCCTATGTAAATTCAATTGTAAAAATGGGAAAAGGGAAAAACCTCCCGCGGAATTTGTATTTATAATTGGGCTGATTAACTGTGCCCATGTTCTGTAACTTTGAGAAACTTTTCGATTGAAACGTGAGAAATGAAACAAAAATGCTATAAATTGAAACAAGCAACTGTTTTTCTCACTAAACCTTGTTTGTAACATTTTTTGGCGAGTATTAGCTGTCACGTAAGGAAATTACTTACCATTTTACAGAAAAAGTGTGTGTAAAAATGTTGTTAGAAAGTTCCCGCTTTGAAGTTAGAGTGTTAGATTCGGCTGTGCCGAATCTTTGTAACCCTCAATCGACAGTTCGAATATTTAAGGAGTGGGATCTATATGATATCTACACGCAGAAAAAAACATGGTTGAAATATGGTGAAAAAAACATATTATGGTGCCCGCAGTGCTAACAAACGAACTATTATTATTTTATATTTGTTTCTTTTTAACAATAAAGTGTTTACCTCTATTGAAACTTCAAATATGGTTGAATTTAACAAAATAATGTTTTAATAAAATAAAGTTACAATACATTTAAACATATTACGGTCACTTTAACCATGTTATTGTTACCGGCAACCACATATTGTTAAATTTATCCATCCAAAAGCCATAACCATACTATGGTTGTCTCTAAACATGTTATAGTTAATATGTAATAACAATAATATGTTTGAAATTATAATAATTTAAAACAGGTATGTTTACTTTTAAATTTAAAATAATATGTTTAAAACAACAATGTTATGATGGTTTTGCTCTCTACAATAGTTGAATGCTTTTCAGATACTTACTTTCTTGTGTGCTTAAAATTCATTTTATATTATTTGTTGAATGAAATACACAAATTTAGTGCTATTAGCCAGTAAAACAGAAGGAGTGCTAATGAAGTTCGTCAAAGGCTGGAACTGCTTTTAATGGGACTACTTATAAAAGTGGAACATAACACGTAAAACGAAACTACTTTTGTCCAAATGCTGGTTAGTTTTAAACATAATATGATTAATTTTCATCATTATTATAGTTAATTGACCAAAATTTGGGTAATATTGACCAAAATATAGTTCTTTTTAAAAAAATATGGTTAATTTTGAACAAATTATGGTTCATTTTGGCCATATTATGGATGATTTCGGGAAAATTTATATCAATTTTAACCATATAATGGTAATATTTAAACATAATATGATAACCTACAAACATAAACATTGTAAAAATCCAACCATAGTATGTTGCTCCTAGAATATGGTTACCTCCAACCATATTTTTTTCTGCGTGTATATATAATTAATTTATCTTTATAAAAACAGACGTCAGAATTAAAATTGCTTGCGATTTAGACTTATATTACATTATTGACCGGCAATCGGAAAGTTTTATGCTTTTCTTTTCAGAAATTTGAACTAGCTTGAGTAAAATATCAAGATTCGTAACAGTTTAAATCAAACTTGAATGATTTTCAGATGGTGAATTTATATTAAAGCCATGGTAAGTTATGAACCAAAATTCTGCAGAGTGATATCTGGTATTAAAAAACATAAATTTCAATACAGCGGTGAAATAAGTTTTAGCGTTTACAGTGAATTTCAGAAGGCTGCTAAATATAAGATCTAAGGTTAATTATTGACTGTATACCACAAAAATGCATGCCTTTTTTGGTCATATGAAGCTAAGTTGGAATAAATTTTACCGCAATATCTATATCTGCTACGGTTTTAGGCGTATTTAATTAATTTTATTTTTTAAAATGGTGGTTCCACATTTTGATTCACAGCTCTGATCCTACCGAACCGATTCTGCTGGATTTCAATCCCAAAATGATTAGGATAACTACAAGCAATTAGACACCAAGCTTGTTCATTTCTTTTGAGTTTTTCGAAAGTGAGCATGTTTTCAACAGACGGACAGACAGTCGGACATGGCTAAATCGACTTAGAATTACTCAGATAAATAATAAAAAAGTTTCACACGGAATGACAAACTTAGTATACCCTATTCACAACTAATTGCGGTGGGGGTAAAATGAAATAATTTTTATCAAAGTTTTTTTTGGGATTCAAAAAATTAATTAACAAGGTTTCGTTTAAATGTGCTAAATTCCCATTTCATACTATTGATAACCCCATGACCTGGCCCAAGCAACCAGTAAAATGCGCATAGGAATTGCTTATCCATTCAACAAAAAATTTCAGTTTATCAATAGTATGTAGTGTTTTTCATACGGGATTTCCCGGGACAAAAATTCCAGGATCCCGCACATTTTTCGTGAAAAAATAAGATGTGTCAACAAATAGATCTAAGCCGTTAATCAAAAAGGTATTAAGTCAAATCTGTGGTTTTCACGAATAATCGCGTAAGTTATAAAACCAAACTTTTCAGGAGAGCAAAAACAATTATTTTTTTCAATTGCGGCTTCTGTAGATGCTGTTTTAAACTTTTTTCTTTACTATCCTCTTAACAGTGACTTTCTACGTATTATACATAGTTTTCATGAAAAAATCCTCACAGGATCACAATCTGTAAAAGGATTAAAAATGCATATGACTCATTAAGTGTGTGCAATATAACATCATATCTCCACATAAGTTATTTTTTGTGAAAATAAATGTTATCATTTTAATCACACATGACGACTTACGTTGTTATTTTTAGCACACAAGTTGGCGACATATTCAGAGTTTTTGATACTTATAGCACAACGTATGGACTTAAAATTACAAACAACCGCTCATCTGCTGTTTTTGCAACTAAAGAAGTCAACAATAAACGCACATGTACATATAAGTTGTTATTAATAGAAAAATTTTAAAAAAATACCTTCATATTTTTTGCACGAATAACAACATAACATCACATATGCTTTTTATTTGGAAACATATTCAGCAATTTTACAATTTTTGGCGATGTATGTCGACATAAATTGTTATAATAGCAAAATATTTTATTAAACAGTTAACTTAAGTTGTTTTTAGCAGAAAAAAATTAATAATACTACATTATATTCTAAAAAGCTTAATACTTATAAAAACCTAATGCAAAATGTAGTACTTTGACATCATTATCTCAATTTCGGTAAAAACCGACTTACGCGATTATTCGTGAAAACCACAGAAATAACGTATTTCGAATTTTTGATTGGCTTTAATATAATTTTGTTTTCTCTTTTGTTTGGTTTAAATCACTGCTTCTAATCGTTATCATCTGGAAAAAAGTCTATGAAATACATCGAAAAATATTTTTCTATTTAACATAACGAAAGCCTACAGTTTCTGACTTAAACACATTTTTTGCCAAACGCCAATGAGATGTCAATTCATATGCGAAAAGTAAGGCATTGTTTAATGCTCTGAAATTTCGTAAGAAAAAGAGTAAAAATATAAAGAATTTGTTATTTGTTTAAAGACCCAGATTTATTTAATAAAAACCAAAAAAGTTGTTCCCACTCAAACAAATATAATGATTTTATATGCAGAGCAGCTGCATAAAAGATTGATAAAAGTTATTGATAAAGAAAACGCTTATTCGATTCTAAGAAAATTATATTTTTTAAAAATTTGCTTAAATAATTTAACTTTTTTCGTTCTATATTGTGTTGGCTTTGAATTAGAGAACGATTTAAAATTTTAAAGGTGGCTTTTGGAAATTTACTCCTAATTTTTTATTATATTCATCAGTTCTCTGCGATTATAGTTTTTTAAGTTTTTATTCCTAAACACTCATAATGTCACAAATCGAAAGTTTGTATTATTTCAATGTTATTACACATTGAAAAAAGATAAACAAAAGTCATTTTGCTATAACTTACACAAACATCCTAAAAAATAATTGAAATTTTGCCCATGTGTACTTTTGAACATGAAGATCTTAAGGTGCCATTAAGTCATTAATCCATTGTGCCACAGAAATAAAAAAGTTGAATGCATGTACATATATATAGCTCATTTGCTGCAAGACCGGCATAACTCAAAAAACTCCATTTCGAGATAAGCGCATTTAAAGTTTTTGATTTGCTCTAACTTTTTATAAAAAAAAAGAAGACACATTCTCTTCAAACTGGGAAAGTATAAAAGATATAAAGATGAATTTAATACACAATATAAAGAAAAACAAAGCAAACAATTCTGCATCTCTAACTCCAAAATTTCATTTTATGAGTTATATTTATGGTGAAAATTTTGTCTAAATATCAACATAATAGCTCTCTACTACGGAAAGAGGTTTGTATGGGAGCTATATGAAATTATGAACCAATTTTTAACAAATCAAACGTATGCAAAAATTTCATCCAATTATCTTCAAAATTGCAACCTGTACTTTGTGCAAAAGATTTACATGGAACAACAACAAGTCAGACAGACGGACATAGTTAGATTGACTCAGAAATTGATTTTGGGTCGATGGGTATACAAGAACCAATATGTGACCTTCTTCGAGAAAAGGTACCTAGTGTGTCAAACACGGGTTTGGACTTAAGAGTGGATTCTTGTACCTAAAAGGGTGTAGAATAAGATGAAATGAGTTAGATTTCTGATAAAAATTGATTTACCCCATAAAAACGTACAAAGTGATAATGCGTTATGAAACTTTAAATGCGATTTTCTCAAAACTTCATTTTCACACACTAGGTCCCTTTTCTCGGAGAAGGTCACATAAATGTATGAGCTTCACATATCAGCAGAAACCCATAATAAAGCAGTGATTTTGGATCAACAATATCTAAAATATTATAAATTTTATGAATTTTATCACTGAAATCAAATGCTTATATTATTTGATCTACACCTAAAATACACCTCGGTATCATCTAGATCGGCGCTTAACATGGAAATGTCATAAAGAAGCAAAATTAACCCAAATGAAACTAAAAGTAATTCAAATTAACTGGCTTATTGGAAGAAATTCTGTTCTAAGTCTCGATTGCAAGCTTCTACTTTACAACTCTATTTTAAAGCCAATATGGTAATACGGTATTCAACTATGGGGCACGGCCTCGGTCTCAAACATCGAAAAAATTCAAAGGCGCCAAAATAAACTTTTTCGAATAATCGCAGCGGCTCCCTGGTATGTTAAATACTCAAATATCCACAAGGATCTCAATGTGTCACTGGTAAGGACTATTATTACGAAGTATGCGGTAAAATATTTAAAAAGGCTAGAGTTGCACCCAAATCCACTAGCTCGAAATATTTTAAATGATAGCGGCCACACTCGCTTAAGAAGAAGAGACACTGCAGCACTTACCCATTAAGATGAGCGATAAACACCTATATATGTGAACAGAACCCGTGATGAAGAAAATTTTTGTCTGGCACTGGCAGGACATAAAATAAAGTATTAGGATAAGATTTGATTAAATATTTTTAGTTCATACTTAATATATGATGACTCAATAAATAAATAATGAAAAAAAAACTCAAAATAAATTTCCGAAGCTCTTCCCACACAAGTAAACATTACACCCAATTCGGGTCGTTACCCACAAAGTGGCAACACTGGATAGAACACATGCTCAATCAAAAATTTGGTCAAAAATTTGTTTCTCGTATCGACTTCTAATATGTTGTATTTTTGTCTGCATTAGACCTCAAAGGCATTGTATTGCAGAAAAGCATCCCTACAAGAAATGAATATTCGCTCATTCATATTTTTCACGTTGGTGTTAAGAAAATGATGGCAGAAATGATAGAAAATCAAGTTTTCTATAATTTCTCCCATCATTTTCTTAACGCTAAAAGTGTAAAAAGTGATGCCATTTTGAAAATATTATTTTGCTAATACAAATTTTTTTAGTCGACCTTTATGCTGTTTGAGCACAATTCGGTCGCAGAAAAAAATGTTTTTCCTTCTTCCAGTGTAATAATTTTGTCTGAAAGATTTTGTGTATTGTGTGTTAAAAGTTGTAAAAATAATAGAAGAGATTAGGAAAAATCGGAAACTACTTAAAAATAATGGAAAGGTAAGTTTTATTGTGAGCATAATATACATATAGCATCAAAGGTATATGTATGTCTAAATAGAAGGACATAGGCACCGCGACCTAGAGGATCTTTTGTGCATCAAAGGCATAAAATAAGTGGTTATTTTTTATATACTACTGTATTTTCGCTTAAAGTTCATTCTGTTTAAAGGCAAAAACGGATTTAAGCCAAAACTGCCTTATTCACCTTCAGATTCTTTCGACATAATACAAATTATTTGTTCTAAGGTCTATTTCGCTTGTAGTCCATTTTCGTTTAAAAGCCACATTTTCTTAGCATGCGTATATAATTCTTTATGCAAAAATGTTCGCTTACAGTCCACTCTGTTTTTTATATTTTTTTAATCAACTGGCAACATGTTTTCTGGCGACTATTATAAATGCCAAATTTCGCAATTTATATTGCATAAAGAACCAATGAAATTGATATTTATGTTGTGTTTAATTTCGTCTTCCAAAGAATTTAAATTAATATCACTTATAGCTAATAAATCACTGATTTAAGCTGGTTTAGTTAAACTAAACTGGAATTTATATGTAGTTTAAACTCAACAACTTTAAATCAGTGTCCCATGTATTATATGTTGATAAAAAAATAACATGTGGCAGCACTATGATAAATCTTATCAAATTCATGTGGTCTGTATTGGTAGTTTAAACGCCCAATTTTATGCGTTTAAAGATGGCTTATATGCTTAGTGATTTATTGATTTGTCGGTTTAGACTCATTTTAAACCACAAAGAGAGTTTAACTTGCTCTGATTTTTAAGCCCTAAGGACTTATGAAGCATTAAAATTATTTACATTTTTGTTTTTATTGTAAGTTTTTATTAAAGCATTTGAATTAATTAATAAAAAAGATTTTTGTATTAACTATTTACTTAAATTAAATTTTCCTACAAAAGCTTATCAAAAAAGTATTCGTTTATTGATCAAATTTAATGAATAACTCTAAAGAATGACAAATCATTTTTTTTAATTATATGCGAAAAATACAAACATGAAAAACCACTAGTTGACAACAAAACATTGTTGCATATATAAGTAGTAGCTTGATGTTCATACTCAACAATTCTTTCTTCGCATCCTGATTATGGTGAATAAGGTGCCCTGGGACGTCTTGGCCTATTAGAACGCCTCAGTTCCGGTTGTTGTATGATAGGGTATGGTGGACCCCTTTCATGTGCTTGTGGCGATATATTCGTGGAGTGCGGTGGTGACGCACTTCGTTTTGCCGAAGAAGATGACGGCTTCCCACGGCATTCCGGGGTATTTATCAGAACATGAGTATCTGGAAATATGTTCATGGGGCTCGATTCAGCCAGTGGTGTGCCATAAGCGTGTTCACTTCCATCACGTTCGTCACATCTCTCAGGGGTATGTGCAGCTTGATCTTCGCCTGGAACTTGGCGCCTCTCTGGGGTTCGGATGGATTCGTTGAGAAAATTTTTAGGCTCGGCCTGTACGTATCTTCTTCGAAGTCCTTCTGGCTGAATGTCAGGTGTCTGCATTTCTGTACTGCGGATTTGATCAATATGTCTCCTAACATGTTTTCCTTGGTACTCGATCATGTAGTGAAGGTCGCCAAGTCGTGATGAGATTCTGCCAGGCAACCATTTGCTCATTTTTGGATTGCCTGAAAGGAAATACACTTGCTGCTGTACTTCAAGTACGCGGAAGCTTTGTTTGTGTTTCAGGTACTGTCTATCAGTTACCTTGCTAGAAGTTTCTTCTGGTCGAATCAAATCAAGGCGTGTTCTATTTCATTAAGATCCTTCTGAGCCGTATATTTTGTTGAATGCATTGCCTTAAGAGATCTTTTGATAGTTTGTACACTTCTCACCGCTTGACCATTTGTTGCCGGATGGTACGGCGCTGATTGCTTATGGTACTTGTCACCAACTTTTTGTAAAAATTCTCTAAATTCAACAGATGAAAAATTGGTACCATTGTCAGAAACGACTGTAGTGGGTACCCCGTATGCAGCAAAGAGTTCATCTAACATAGTAATAGTAGCTGTTGCCGTGAGTGATGATGTAATCTTAACATCGATCCATTTGCTGTACGCGTCTGTTACGACTAAAAACATCAGTCCTAAAAATGGACCGGCGTAGTCAATATGTATTCGGTCCCACGGACCTTTAGGATAGATCCAATGGTGTTCGCTGTATTTAGGGAGTACATTCGCTTGCATTGCGCAGTCATTACATGATTACGCACAGTTTTCAATATCTTGGTCTATTCCCCGCCAATAAACAAAGGAACGGGCAAGGCCCTTCATTTTTACGATTCGCAAATGTGTAGCGTGTAGGTCTTCAATTACTTTCTTCATAAGCATTGCAGGTATGACTATTCTGTGGTCATAGGTTAGGCAACCCGCCGTTAGCTTGTAGTTCTGCTCTGGTGCAGTATACCCCGCTTTTCTCAGGTCTTTGCCCATTTCTAACAATTTTACAATATTCCCTAGGTATTCATCCTTTGCCGTTGCGCGCGCTATTGTTGTTGCCCTCAGTGGCAGCTGATCGATTTGGTGAACTATAAAGTGATCAAATTCATCATATTCTTCCGACGAGACACTGTTTACTAACATCCCCCTTCCGTTTATAATACGGGAACAAAATTCCGCGTTCATATGTTGTCCAGTCGGTTTGTATACCACGTCGTAATTAAAATTACCCAAAAAATCAGCTTAATTTGCCATGCGACTTATACATAATGTTGACAAAGATTTTGTTGGGTGTAGAATCTGGGCAAGGGGCTTATGATCTGTAATGAGAGTGAAGTGTCGTGCATAGAGGTATTTAAAAAAAAGTTTTTACTGCCCATACAATGGCAAGTGCTTCCTTATCCATTTGTGGATAGCTAATCTCAGTTTTACTTTAAACCCTGCTTGCATATGCTATGGGCCGTTCCAACCCGTCAGGCATTTTATGCGAGAAAACTGGACCTAGTCCGCATTTACTGGCATCAGTTGCTAAAATCAAAGGTAATGTAGGGTTGTATGTCGTCAGAACTTGGGGCGAAATGAGAGCTGATTTGATATCGTTGTATGCTTTTTCACCATCTGTAGTCCATTTAAAATGTTTTTCCAGGAGCATATTTCTTAGTGGTCTGGCACTTGTAGATAAGTTGGGTATGAATGCATTGTAGTAAGTTGCCTTTCCCAATAGTAGTTGTAATTCCTCGATGGTTTTGGGGCATTTTTCACGGCTTCGATATGCTTATCGGACTTATGTATCCCATACTTATCTATTCGGTGGCCCAAAAATTCTACGGATGGTGTAGCGAAAACACATTTCGAAGGGTTTAATCGGATGGCTTGATTCAGTAGTTGTTTTAAAACACTTTGTAGGGAAGAAATCATGTCATCAAACGATTCTGCGTACACAAGGATATCGTCAAAGAAACTCATTTTATTAGGTATAACGTTTAATACGGCCTCCATCCGCCTTTGCCACAACGCCGGTATATTCGCAGCCCCATATACGGCTCTAGTTGGCCGTATAAGGCCATGTGTAGGGGTGTTCAAAGTTAATATGTGTGCGAATTCTTCATCAATGGGAAGATGCGAATAGGCGTCAGTAATATCTAAATGACAGAATATAGTTGGGTGTTTCATTTTATTGAGTAGATCCTCGACCTTAGGTATTGGGTACTCGTCAATTATAATGGAGAATTGTTTATTTGTGGCGGATAACTCAGTACCTTTCCAAAGGGGCCGTAGTATTCTCATACTTATTATCGAGCACGGGGCTCCCGTACTCAATTCCATTTTGAGTATACGCCCATTGACGTTCACGGATATTATTTTTTTAACCATTTGTTTTAATTGTATTTATATGGATTACTTGATTCAGCTTCTGTATGGCATCACCGGCTTCTTCGTTGTCGTCGGATATTTGTATATCCTCTACTATTTGTGCTGTCGTACTTTTGCAGACTTTGGAAATGTGGCCCATTTTGCCACATTGAAAACATTTAGAGTGCTTAAACTTACACTGTCTTCGCATATGTTTGCCCCCACAAACAAAGCACAATGACTGCTGGGTAGTATTATTTCGACCCCCTGTAGGGTGGTTTCTGTTTAGTTTTTGCCGTACCGGTGAGTACCCAAGTTTATGTAGTTCTTGCTGAAATTGTGAATCATCTTTCATTTCCACTGTGGTGTGGTGTGTTAGTTCCATGGCTTGGGCAATCCCATAGGCATCAGTAAAACTCTCGGGTTTTTTTGCGACTATCTCGTCACATACGTATCTTGAACTCAAGCCATAAAGTAGTTGCTCAATCAGCATCCGATCCAAAAACTCCCCATACTCACACGAACTGGCTGCTTGTCTAAGGCGTAATACATAGTTTGCGACACTTTCATCTTTGTCTTGCTGTACTTTACGAAATTTTATACTCTCGGCGTATTTGTTTTTCTTAACATCGAAGTGGTTTACTAGAGTGTTTTTGATTTCCTCATACGACAGCGCTTTCAGGCTTCTGGGGGAAATTAAGATCTTTAATGCATTGTTTAATTAGGTTCCCATATGAACGCGTGCGTACGTCGCAAATTCTTTAGATTGAATTTTGCTCAACTGCAGTGCCCAGTCAAAGCGTTTGAAATAGTCTTGCACTGTCGTCCCATCACTAGATTTGTATTCAGCCACGCAGAATGGTGGCCCCTTTCGTCCGTTCGTGGACAAGCTGGAAGTACTAGGCTGTGCGGCCAATGATTGCTGTGTTGCCTCCACAACCGCTTGTTTAATCGCACTAGCAAGTGAGTCCGTGAATTCTTTGAACAGTTCTGCATTCATCTTTTATAGCAGGATCCCACTTCTGGCACCAATATTGTGTTTTCCCACAAAAGCTTATCAAAAAAGTACTCGTTTATTGATCAAATTTAATGAATAACTCTAAAGAATGACAAATCATTTTTTTTTTTAATTATATGCGAAAAATACAAACATGAAAAACCACTAGTTGACAACAAAACATTGTTGCATATATAAGTAGTAGCTTGATGTTCATACTCAACAGTTGTTTTAAATAAACTTTTCTTTTGTTTGAAAAGAGTGGTTTTATTGAAGAAAATAATTTTTATATAGTCCAAAATGTGGATTATACTAGGTTTCACTTATAATCAATAAAATAACTTATAAAAAATCAGTCATAATCTAAATTCGCTTATAGTCCACAAAAGCTATGCAACTATAGTAGTGGACTATAAGCAAAAAGTACTGTGATAGCTGTTCCCTGCCAGGCAGGAAGAAAAATTACTTTAAGGTAAGCCCCAACGGCAGCACTATATGCTTGGCAATACTTAGCTTCATTGATCTTAAGGGGGCTTCAATATTAGCTAAAATGTAAAATAACACAATTTTGCCACACCCACAGTCCAAAAATCTAATTTCCGACTACTTCAGGCTATGCTCCATTTTTAGTACTATATGCTAAGCCATTTTCAGCTTTTTATGTCATTAGGTGCTTAAATATAAGCTAAAATGTTTAAAAAAATTAATTTTGCCACGCCACTTTTTCCTTTTAATTCTCCGCCAGCAGGCCAAAAAACCGGCTACGTGATTGCTACCAAATTTTTATATATCCAGCCTATCAGTGGGCTTTAAAAAGCTCTGGATAGACAAAAAAAAGAGGAACACACAAATAAGGAAATTATATAGGTATATATTTGTATGAAAATGAAAATTAATTTTTATTGCCAGTTTTTTTTTTAAATATGCTGAATGAGACACAAGGAACAAATAAAGTTTTGCAGGCCAAACATTGCGACTCATTAAAAATTCTTGATAATTTTTTTTTTAGTAAATGTTGTAGCTAGAAAACTATGCGTACAAGAAAAAGTGAATGAAGTAGTTTTCAATTGCGATGAAAATGCTTCCTTTGCTCAGTGCACCTTCTTCCTTGATTTTTTCAAATTATGAGTTAACATTAATATATTTATCTTTGGTCTAGACCAGGGGTTACAAAAGCTCTTTAAAAACAATCGCAAATTTTTTTAAAATGGCAAAAGCAAAGTATTTTAACAATTAAAATACACTTAAGAACAAAATACTTACCTTACCGTTTCTTTTCCGTGTTATTATTTATTGCATCTTAAATAAATTTTTGATTTTTAACTCACCGCTTTTTACTTGTGAGTTTATTCGACTGTTAAAGACGGTAATTACTCTGACAAAAAAGTTACAGACACACTTTTTCTGTAAATTGGCACGTTATTTCCTTACGTGACAGCTCTTATTCGCCAAAACAATTGAAGACACGGTTTAGTTAGAAAAACAGCTGTTTGTTTTAATTTATGAAATTTTTGTATCATTTAACACATTTCAATCGAAACTACTCTCGACGCCGAAGTTACAGAGCATGGGCACAGGTATAAATATATGTAGTTATTATAATTAATGCGTCGAATTTCAGTTGAGTTGCCACTTGCCGAAAATGTATTACAGACGGCAAGTAATGTTGGTTTCAGTTGTCAAATAATTATGTGTGATTTTTTATGCGTAGTTTTTTTAAAAATCTAATAAAACACTCAAATTTGCATCATATATTCAAAATTTTTATTGGAATCGATAAATTGGTCTTTGCCATTTACTTTTTAAAAATAACTTAATGTAAATGTTGCCCGCAGCTCCGATTCAAATGGTCCATTCGTAAGGTCCAATTTTGCACTACTTTTTCGAGCATTTCGGCCTGTATTCCATGAATAACACGTGTTATGTTATACTCTAAGGCTTCAATCGTTGTTTAATATTTATTTAGAAGACATTAAAAATAGTTAGTGAACACAAAAGATGTACAATGTTTACTATAAAATAGTTTATAGTAGTCTACTTAAAGCAACAAAAAAAGAATTTTTTGCAGTAAGTATTAAACAAATATTGGATATACATTTGTATATAATTTGCAGTTATCTAAAACGCTTCACTGGTAAGACTCCCTATTTATCTTGCAACATGTACTATTCACATTCATATAATTTAAACCTCGGAATAACGCGTCTAGAAATTCGTAATGCATTCTACTTCGCAGGCGAGTTTTTGTGGAGTTCATAATTTCAACACAGGCAATACTTGTTGTAATTACCATCATATAAATTACAGCCAAAGCAAGTTCTTTTAAATGATACGTACCTGCCATGGAAACGTAGCTATAAAATATATAAATTATATGAAATATCATCATTAAAACCCTCTTTATAATTTACAAACGCTAATTTTTCCAAGTGTGTTTAGTAAACATCAAAATGTTCGTTAGGATTCATAGGAATGTAAGAAGAGATAAACTTACTGTTTACTGTTGATGTTTTTGTTTAAACTTTGATATTGTTACAAGTAGAACTGTTGCTATAAGTCTTATACGCTTAACAGTTTTATTTGGTTTAATATCTTTAGTTTTTCTAAAATCTTTATGGATGAAGTTTCCTGATGATCTGGCCTAAGCAACCAGTGAATAGCTTATCCCATCAACAATAAATTTCAAGTGTTTTTATCAAGAAGAAAAACTGGGAATTAAGCACGAATAACAAAATGTTTTAAATTAGAATTTTGTATTCCCAAAAATTACTTTTGATAATTCATAAAAATCTTTAACAACAACGTTTCCTATCTATGATAATGAATTGCCACATACATATAATAGAAAAATGTTCATAGACTTTAAAAATATTCATGTTTAAAGGAATTATATTTATTGATTCTTTGATATTGTTAAAAACCAAAAAGAATATTCTCGATGATTTTTAATATCTTCATCAGCCGTTTGAACATACTTACTTTCAAATACTGACCATACATATGAATGCCTCAAGTTGCATACATAAAAATACTAGAGTAAAAGTAATATTTTTTCTTCTTATTGAATATACGAATTTAAAAAAAAATCCATAGCTCATCAAAAATAGCCAACAAAATCGCCAACTTTTTTTTTAAATCCCCAAGAAGTCGCCAAATCAAAAATTAGCCACGTTTGGCGCCACATCTGACAACCCTGCCCACCAGCACCCACAAGCTTTTGGATGTTTGATGCGCATGTAGTACCCCATAATTGGATGCCATATGTCCATATTGGTTTTATGATGGACTTGTAACAGAGAATTTTGTTGTCTAAAGACATTTTTATTCGTGAGTTTATTTGACAGTTCAAAGCGGGAACTTTTCTCACCAATATGTTAAAGACACACTTTTTCTGTAAATTGGCGAGAAATTTCCTTACGTGACAGCTAGTACTCGTCAAAAAATTACAGACACAGTTTAGTGAGAAAAACAGGGGCCTAATTCTAGCAGTCGTGATCGAGTAATTTCTCGATTCGAAAGCAATTTTATTTCAGTCGATACTGAACGAATCGAAATTATTTTTTTTTATTGTGAAACCCAAATTAATGCTTTACAACCCTGAAAAACTAATTCCAATTCGTTCAGTATTGACTGAAATAATTAGATATTAAATTGCTTTCGAATCGAAAAAGTAATCGATCACAACTGCCAGAATCAGGCCCTCTGTTTGTTTCAATATATGGCATTTTTTTTTCTTTTCAGACATTTCAATCGAAAAGTTTCTCCACGCGAGAGTTACAGAACATGGGAACAGATTGCTATTCTTTGCAATAAACCTTAATTTTTCTCTTGTTAATAATATTTTCTGTGTTTATTGAAATTAAACAATATTTTTACCAATAAAAAAAATTAATTTCGTATGCTAAATAAAATGATTCTAAAAATCGCGTATTATACGCCATTTTTCTGACCTTTTTTCGCTACAAATTTTTTAATAAAAATGTTATGTATAACTTAGAAAATGCTTTTATGTGTAGAGTTTAAGCTTTTTGACGACGAAAGTTATTATTTTACACCTCTATTTGCTTACGGCTGTGAAAAAATAAGCAGTTTATCTTGGGGTGTAAAAAGCACCCCGCGAGCAACGACGTGCAAAAACAAATGCGCAAGTAATGGCGGGTTAAGGAAGTTTTCAAATTAACTCTACAAGATTTCTGTTTAATGTAAATGCACTACTATGATAACCTACTTGCAGTAGCGTTTATGGTTTTCGTGTCGAGCTATGAGCATTGGTATAATTTTTTTCTACTTGGTAAGGCAATATGCAGAAACTATACGTCATGATAAATAAGTAGGGATGCGATTTCCATGCAAATGCATGTTTTTTGTCAATAGTCTAAGAACGATGTCGACCAATTACACTACGTGACAGTTTTTTGACCAAATGAATTTGACACATAATCTTTATGTAAAATTTTCCGCAAAATCCAAATATGAAGTCAGTCAAAAGTAGAACAGTTTTCGAGATATTCCAAAATTACCGTTATTTGCGTTTTTAAAAAAGACGATGAGCCTGAAATGCAAATATCTTCAAAAACTTTAATAGATTAATATGTGGTATCAACAAGACGGTGCCACATCGCATACAGCCAGGATTACAATGGAGACAAACAAAGTAGCATGCCTTCCCGGCGGACAACATTATGTTTCGCTTTTGTTAAAGGCGTACCTATTTATTTAAACAAACAAAAATTTATTTGTTAGGTCTGAACATACTTCATTAAACTTTTTGAAAGATATTTGAATAACAATAGACTGAATTTTTTAAATTTTTTCTTTTTAGTCAAATTACAAAACTATTTTTTATGGAAATTTTAAGTTTTTAGAGCATAATTTTTTAGTGCATATTTTAAGCGCATTTTTTTCGATTTTTTAGTGCATGAAAATCTCATCCCTATTAACAACTAATGTTTTTTGTTAAGATGTAATATAAAAATGTTTTTTTAATATGTATGTACTGGTTTGCATTAAAATCCGCCTTCAATTAAAATATGCAAAGTTCGTAGAGTTAAGCTTTGTTCACAAAGGGAGCAACAATTTAGGTTTTTCTTTTATCTTTTTTCCAGAGATCCTCAAACTTATTATTTCCATATCATATAGATACTTTTGTTGATTAAAATTTATGTATTTTCATATATTAAAAAAAAATCAAACATTAAACAATAAATATCACAAAAAAAAAAAATTTTCAAATAATTATTTTCTCAAAAGTTTTCAAACTTCAAGTTAAAATTTTTTTCTAAACAAAAAATTCTTACATAAGATCGATGAAAATTTGGATTATTTTAATGTCAGAAAATTTTATTAAGACTGTGACTATTTGTCATTATATTAATGAAACATTTCATTAACATAATGATAAATTTGTTCAATGACATAAATTCCTAAATGATTAAATTTGGTAATTTTTATGAGTCTTTTATTAGTTTAATGATTGTTATGGTTATATATTTATGTTTATTTATTTTAGCCATTTTTCAATGTGCGTTTTAAGTTGTTGTGAATCTAATTTTTTTTATTCCGGTTTCAAATCATCAAGTTATATTAATTTAATTTCGTTTTTCATAAGCTTACCCTTTGGGTAAATTGTATTTAATTAATTTTCCAGCCCGCGACGAGCTTCATATTCCTTCTTTCCATTTTAATGGCTTGTACTACTACGTAAATTTTGTGTATTTAAAATAACAATTAAAGAAAAAAGAATGTGAGAATTTTTTGCTCTTGTTTTTCCTTTCTCGTTGCTTGTTTTTGAACCTATTACTAAAACCAGTATTTCGTTATCGTAATGAATTTTTTTCATTGATGTTATGAAACATTAAAATTTACCATTTTTTTCATATATTTTCATGTTTATCGCTAAAAACAGTTTAAGAAATAAAATATCTTCGAATTTTAAGTATTTTGAAGTAAGAAAACTTTATCGTGTTTTCATTGATTTAGTAATATTTTTAATGGAAAATATGAAGTTACAAAAGATTCCATTTTTTTCATTAACTGAAAAATATTTGAATATTTCAATTAATAGCTCATTTTAATCATAAAAAACCTATTGAAATAACGTATAACAATTAGATGAATTTTTTTTTTTTGAAATAGATATTAAGTTGTCATTAATTTAATGAAAAATGTTAACGAAATTACGAAACTCAGTTTCGTAATGTTAATGAAATTGCTTCATTTTATTTGTAAAATTGTATTCCCGTAATGATATTTTTATTGTTTTAAAGAAAAAAATTTTATGAAATTGATTCATTAGATTTATAAAGCATAATTCTTTCAGTGTGGAGTAAAAACGTATGGCTCGATTTTGATTTTATTTTGTTTGTTTGAAAATGCCGATCGAGAATATTCTTAGCTTTGTTTGAAGAAAATCGGTGCAACCGATTAGAAGTTATCTCCCCTTTTCAAGCTGTATCCTCTTGAATATGTGTGTATGTGGCACCGTTGCTCCCAAATGCCTATATCGATTTTAATTAAGGGTTTGTTGTTGGAATTATGGCTTTATCTAAGATCTTCTTTCGTTAACTTATCGCTCACTTCAGGTTAAAGTAAAGTTGTAAAAACGGAACACTTTTTCTACTGCCGATAATATCCTGCCTTAAGCTATCGGTAAGTTGCGAAAACGGGCTTAAATATGCATATAAACATTATTTTATCTTGCTGTTTTTCTTATATAATTGTTTTCTTATAACAAATTTTTACTATTTTATATTTTTTATCCGATTGAAAGAGATGAAAATAATTTTCAACTTTTGTAATAAATATCATAAGAGATTTTTATTTAATTTTTTTCGAAAAGAAAAGAAAAAAATATTTGTTTTCCAAATAAAAAAAATTTTTTAATCATAAGTTTTTTTATTTTTATATGAAAAAATAAAAAAGACGGTTTTACGGTCTCTGCTTATTTCTTCCCAAAGTATTTCATATATTTTCCTTTGATTTTTGGAACAAAAATGTAACTAAGGTTTTTTTTAAAGTTGGGTCTGCTTATTCTTCAGCCACAATTTGCATGAAATTAAAAATGACGTTAATAATAATTTTATTCAGTTTTGAACAAAAATTTTAACAAAATGTTGTAAAAAAAGTATAATATGTAATATATGTAATATTGCTGTGCGAAATATTTGCAAACGTTTTCTTAATTGAAAATGTGTGTGGCTTCGAAAAAAAAAAGTTGTTGCTTTATTATCCAGCGGGAAAACTTAGAAGACCTTCTTAATTCAGGCCTTTTTATGTTTGTTTTTTTGCACAAGCAAAATAATTATTTTTTTTTTATCCCGTTACCATTCTTATGTACCTGTTAAGGAAGTGAAAGCGTAAGGCCTACTCGGCAATGAAAACGTTTGTAAAAAAGATATGAGTATGGAGTACAGATGCCTTCTAAAAGTCATCTGTACTCCTTATTTTTCCCGCTGGTTATGAACACGTGAAATTGTTGCTAGCATTGTGCACGAGGCTTTAAGTGTCCTAAATACTTTCGGCCTTATTCAGAAAAAATAAAACAGGTTTATTCAAGGTTTATGAAACGAATTTTCTATGAACGTTTGTCTAATATACCTTTTATAAACCTGTTTTATTTTTTATGAATAAGGGTGCTTATGTCTTCAGTTTTTTTTTTCTTTTCTACTTCCTTAAAAAGTTAGGTATAATTTTACTAAAACAAGAGAACGAATTGCCCGATATCGTTCAATTCAATTTGAAAAGATTCATATTAATATTTTATTAAATCTATTTTAATCTGCTAAATATTTGCGGAATTGTTAAGAAATTTAGAGCAAAGTAAAATATTTTCATGTTAAATTTAAAAATTGTTAAAATATTAAATTGAGGCGCTGAGTTCCAAGACTCGTTACTTGCATTTAAAAAAATAATTCTGAAAGCAATGACTTTTAATAGATAATACTGCGCTCAGTTTTTATATATTTAGAGAAACAGAAACAAAGCTCTCCTCTTGACCTCTGTAAATTAGATTGAAAATTTGAATAAGTTCCAAAACTTTTTCTATTTCTTTGCATTGTCTAGTGAGAAACAAAACTACTTCCTTGGATGGAACAGAACAAAACTCGTCCCTTGCAGCCATAATCTGCCTGTATTGTACATTTTTCTTATTGTTTTGTTTTGTTGTATTTTCAAAGAAATTGCTGTTGAGGACCGGAAAACAGAGATTTTCTAAGTGTTTAAAGCAATAGGTGGGCTTTATTTTAGGTTTTCCGCAAGCAAACGAATCATTATCGTTGAAAAAAAATAAAAGGTAAATTTTTGTACAGGGGAAGGAGCACTTTGGTTAAACAGTAAAGATACCCGTACACGACATTTTTTTATACATCTGACCTTAAATATCCTACTGAAAAATACATGCAAGTCGTGTGTTTACTTTATAACATTGCTTCTGTAAACGTCAAAACAAGGGAAAAGTCGTCTAACAAAATTTCAATTCATCTGACTTCAGCCGTTTTTATTATGGAAAAAGTTTTCAAAAATCTATGCCGTGAGGAAACCAGAAACAGTGGACCACCATTAACAGATTATTAGCCGACTGAAGGTAATATTTTACAATACCGATATACTATGTATGTTCATTTTACATATGATAGAAATCATGTATATACATTTATAAAAAACATTTCATTATTATATCCTAAATTTGTATCTTCGAATTTAAAGAAAAAACAATTTACATTGCTGAGCTCTTTTACGGCGCAAGTTAACATTTAAAAAGTTCTTAAAACAGTGGACTGAAAAACATCTCCTTTTGAATACAAAATTTCGTTTTCTTCGCTTGGGACGAGCGATAAAAACTTTTTCAATAATCAGGGTTGTCATAGAAACCAATATTAGTTTTGCTAATTGTCGGTTTTGGAAACCAATATTGGTTTCATTTGGTGTCACAAAACCAAGTTGGTTTTGTCAATTTCGAATGTAAATAAAACCAATATCGAAACAGCTGTTGTTTATATTTTTATTATTTTTTATTTTACTTTTTTGCAGAAAATTGACAAAATATTATATATTTTTCATTAAAATATCAGTAAAAGTGTTTTTTGTGAAAATAATTAATATCAAATAATTAAAAGGTGATAAGTGCCTAAAAATAAAATAAAATGACAACAGCAGTTGAAGCCTTTTTGTTATTGGAAGATGATCTTGCATTGCATTTGTTGTTTTAATTTGTGTAATTTTATTGTTTTGTAAAAATATGTATTTATAAAGCGAATTTATTTAAAATATAAACAAATTTGTTGTGTTTAACGTTATAAATAAGTAAAGTGACACTGCTGTTGCGGCATATTTGTTGTTAGCAGAAAAAGTGAGAAGAAGATTTTTGCAAATTTGCAGCAGCCCGCTGCCGGAGACTACCGGAAACATGCAAAAAATACTATTTTACCAATTTATCAATTTTATTTACTTCTATCTGTGGAAAAAATCTAACTGTTAAAAAAAATTTTATAAAAATTTAAGCTTTTCGCAACTATATTTATTTCCAATAAAAAAACAAGAGCTGTAAGCTGCTTGGTTTATTTCCAATAAAAACCCCATAACATTTGTTTCTGTGACACCTAAAACCGACACTAATTCTAGTTCGAACATAAAACCAATAACATTGGTTTCTATGACACCAAAGTATTTTTTCTTGTCGGTTTTAAAACCAATTCTGACAATATTGGTTTCTATGACAACCCTGAATATCTACTTTCGTGAGTTGTTTTTGTGATCGCAGTTGATATAGAAAAGTTTCTTGAATATTTTTTTCTTTGATTTCTTCGTTGATATCCTTAACTTTCCGCCTTTTAGATCAATTACTACAATTGCCAAGTGATTTTGTTGGTCTCCCAAGGTTTTTTTGAGTTATACCTTCTGAAGATATCTAGAGTTCGCCATCTTACCGGAGTCCAAACTTATTTGAAGCACTTTCTTCTACTTCAATTATATTTGAGTGCTGCAGGAACATTAATTTAGATTTCCTTGAATGTAACTTATAACACCTTCCTCCATTTTGCTCTCCGATTTTATAGATATTTCTAAATTTGATTATTATTGTTTATGGGTACTTTACACTATGATACAAGTCTTACGTCTTTTGAGTAAAATACAATCCTGCCTGACATTATAAGTTTTTATTTTTTTTTTTTTAATTTTTAAACAATAGTAAGATTAGAGATGCATTTTCGTCAAAATACGTAAGACTTGTGTAATAGTGGAAAACAGACTTTCGATATATTATAGCAACTGAGTTTTTATTCGAATGTTACGAGTATATCAAAAGAATTCTTATTATGAGAAGAATATCTCATAGTAAGTTAATTCCATTTGAAACTAAAAATATTTACATTGTTTTTCTTTAAAATTTTTGCTATTATTGCAAAAAAATCATTTTTTTGAGTTAATACTATTTTTCTGAAACTTCTCGATATCCTTTTTTTATATTATATTGAGTTGTGGCGCTTTAGTTGAAATTGTAATAAAGTTTCCAAAACAGTATCAATAAAAAAACAACCAAATTTAAATAAAACATGTTGATCATTTTAAATTGAATAAAGGCTCAACTCAAATTAATACCTTTTTTATGAAAATATAGGATGCATTTTTATTTTAAATTTTGTATTAACTCAAAATACTACCTTTTTCTTCATATAAATTTAGTCACTACACAATCACAAAAATGGCCTCAAATGTGGTTTCCGTGATGAAAGAGTAATCGAAATGCGTTGTTAAAAGTGAAATTTTTAAAAATTCGAGTTATTACCCTCTTGTTGATCAAGTGCGATGTGTGTTTTTATTTCTATGGTCTAAGTAAAACTATTTTCAAAAACTTTAATTGAGTTTAATTTTAGGGAATGTTGTTTGTATAATTAACTGCATAAAAAAAAATTATGTTTAATTTATTTTGCAGAGTTTACTGGAAATGTTTTGTTCAGCTATTTCAAAACTATTTTATTATGATGCTCATAACTTGTGGCTTAAATATTTATTTTAAAAGCAAACTAAAAAGTTAATACAAAAACAAACTTCATCTTTAACAATTCAAGAGAAAATTCTTAATCGAAAGAATTTGTGTCTTATTTAAATAATTTATTTCATCAAATATTTATTTGATTTCTTTACTTTATACACATAAATTAAGGCGGAAATTTTGTAAATCACTTCAGCTTGCGTTGAAAATGTTTCATATAAATTTTTTTAATATTCAAAAAATTTCTATGAAAATATTTTTTAAGTAAGTTGAAGTGTTTTACAAAATAACACCCAAAATATCTCAAACAGGTGACAGAATATTTAAAAATTAATCCAATTAGTCAAATTTTAAATGTGTATGCTTGTAATTGTTTGAATATTTGTAATTATGTATTTCTAAAATCTTACTTCTCATTATTGGAAGTTAATCAACATAATATATTGACTATATGTATGAAGAAAGCCATAATATTAAAATTTAATATTTTTGCACATGAAGATACATAGTTAACGAATCTTTTGGATTATTTGCCAATAGTTAAATTGTACAATTTAATTGTTTAAAAACGATTTCCATTATTTACGGCCAATTTCACCAAGTTAAGTTATAATTAACTACCAGTTATATGTAACTGTCAAAACATATTGTTATATAGCCCATATAAAGACCACTCTTGGAAAACACATAATTACGCCCTAATGAAAGCCGTAACGAATAATTCTTTAGTATGGAAATTTTGTCTCAATACGTTATTTTAGACTAAAAATCACTCGTGGTGATCGGTCCATAATTAATTATAGAACGAATGTGGAATCGCCAACAGAAAATCCCTTTAAACCTGAAACGAACCATTTATTTATTTTTATTGGAATTTAACTGAATATATACATAACTAAAATCGCAGCACATTCCAATACTGAGGTTTTTAAATTATCAAAGATCTTATATAAAGCTTCCTGAAATATTTTTATCATCTCGGTGGAGAGTATCAGAGTACTCTTACTTGGTTTTTCTTTGTACAATCAACACATCCGAGAAATTTAAAAATTGTTGTAACCAAACATATTAAAATAATTTGCAATTGGGTTGTCACTAACTTGCGACTTCAATGGATGCCCTTTAAAATAAAACATTTTAAACCCCAAAAAATATCTGGGCAATAAAATTCTATTATTCACAATTACACAGATACACATGCAAATAATAACACACATAACAATAAAAAAAATATTTAACAGGGATCGTAACGGCTATAAGTTGACTTTTATTTTTCGCTTAAAAGTAAATGTTATTTTTTGAGTTTTATTTATTCCTCAGAAAAAATAATTATTTTTGAGTTTTTTCAGTGCTCTGGAAATAAAAATTATTTTTGTTTTATTTTTTGCGTAGAAAATAACAGTTACTTTTTGAATTACATTTTTTGCTTACAAAAAAAGTAAAATTTTCGTGAATAATATTTTCCTTGTTATTTCTTCCCTTTTCACATATTCGCGATGGTGAAAAACTCCCATGAAAACAAGTTTTTGAAGTAATACCAAGGAGAATAATAACGCGGAAAAATGTTCACGTCAAAAAATTCCCCATATCACGAATAGTTTTTCACTCGTAATTTGTTTACTTTTTCCTTTGTTTTTCTCACTTTTTTTGCTGGGGAACAGAAAATTTATGTTAGTAGTAAAATGTAAAACTTGCAGATTTGTGAAGCTTGCGAAAGGCGTGGTGGCAGAATTTTGCAAACTATTTTACTACGTACAATTCAAAGTGCAAAAAACTAACGTTGTAATCAAACCATCCCTCCAATACTAAATATTTTGCTTTGCTGTTTAACTTTTTTTTTTATTTTTACATTCACTGAGAACTGATAGCGTGAAAATTTATTCGCTGGAGATTCATAACTGCTTTTTTCCTTGGAGGAGAATAAAAATTTCATGAAAACAAAATATCCGCTTGTTATTCACGATAGGAGGTGAATAACCTATTCAGGGATAAACTTATCCCCAGAGTCCGTGCAATAACTCTTATTTATTATTTTAATTAATTTATGTACCTTTTCCAAAACAAAAAAAAAATTTAATTCAAAAAATGATTTTTAGTTCTGAGGAATAAATAAAAATCATGAAATATCTTTTATTTGCTAAGAAAAAAATACAACTCAAAAAAATTTTTTGGTTTCTAAGGAATAAATTAAACTCAGAAAATAATCGGTGAAGTTAAGTTTTTTAATAAAACTTAAAAATAAAAAATGTATGCATCTATTCCTTTTGCACGTAGCACTTCTGTTCTAGTTTGATTCTTTAGTTTAAATTTTAAAAGTAATCGTTATTTGCTGTCCCTGATAAATAAGGACGAATTTTTAATTTATTTTCAATACTTAAACAAAATATTTTTTGCTATTGGTTAAGACATATTAAAAATATATTGATTTTTTAGGTTTCTTTGAAAATGTATGCGTTTCATTATATAACAAATAATATTTATATAAAATAATATTAATATATAAATAAAATTAAGTAAAAATAGTTAAGATTTGAATTTGTTTGAACAGGGTAAACTATATAATGTACTCTTGTGTACATTTGTATGGACATATGTATAACAAAATATGCATAAATAAAATGTTTGCATTTTTAACAATTAAAAATTCCACTTCAAGCATTTTCATTATTAGTTTTATAGTTTGGTAAGTTTCAAATATTGTTATTTAGATAAGTTTTTTTTTATTTTTGAACATGGCAATAATACAACTTAGAGAGGTAACGATACGCCTTTTTGCCGATATCATACCGATACTCAAAAAGAAATATCGGCGATACCGATACGATAATAAAATTTAAATTTAAGGTTAAATTAACATAACTCAAGAAGAGTAATTTTTTATTACACAAAGTGACATTGTAACAGATTATTAGTATTTAAAATTGATATAAATAAGATTTTAAAAACAACGAATTACATTTGAAGCCATGAATATTGACAAAAGTTAAATTAATTTTTTAAACAATAAAAAAGCGTGAGAGATTATTTATATATTGTAAATTGTAAGATTTTGCAACGATAGATGATTTTGCAAATCCGTTTCAAAGCAGACCGGCAGCAGAAAATAGTCCCTCGACAGAACTCATTTGAAACAAGCGGATACACCTCTGTAGAAAAATTAGAAGATCTAAGGTTTATTTAGACTTCTAATTTAGCTGAACAACAGCGTAGGATTGATAGAAGACAATCCTTCTCGAAATTTTCTTATACGATTTCGACAAACACTTAAAAGACCAGTTCTTGCAGACTTATCAGAACTTTTACTACAGAACTTTTACTATAGGTGTAGATTTGACAGTGTCTTCAATGAAATTTTTGAGATTTGTGTTTCAAATCTTTCATTCATTGAAATAGCCGACTAAATGTGTCGCCAATTTTTGGGACACAGAAATATTCTGCATCTCAGTTTATTTATTTACATACATATTTTCTAATAATGTTAGCTAGGGAAATATCGTCTGACGTTTTAGCAGTGGCTTTGCTATGGATTTTGTCGTATCTTCGAAGTTACCCAAAATTTGTAGAAAAATTATTTTTGTTAACACAAAAATTTATAAAAATAGGCAGAAAAACCTTAAAACGTAAAAATACATAAAAGACTTAGCAATTAGAGAACATTTTACTACTACGGTGCAAAGCAAAACGGCTTAAACTACCGATCCACAAAATTGTATTGACAAGTTACACAGCAAACGTGTAGAATGTCCATGCGTATTGAAAGCATAGAGTAGGATTACTTAATAGTTTAGCATGCGTCCAAAAACAGAACGGGGGTGGTGTGGCAATTAAAATCAACTTTTTATTATTCTGTTTGATTTATTGCTCAGCTTTTGAATGTGTTATTGCTCTTAGCTGTAATACAAAAAATAAGCATTGAAAATTTAATTGTTTTTTTTTTTTTTTTTTTTTTTTTTCAAAAAAAAGTAGTAAAAAGAGTATTGTCGATATATAGGTATTCGTTACGTCCCTAATACAAATATCTATAAATCCGCTTCAAAACTTCAATACACATATATTCATTATTGCAACAAAATTTTGCAATACAAAATATTTAAAAACTAAATAATTGTTAACATAAACCAAGGTTGGAAACCGATGCCAATACCAGGGCTGTGGAGTCGGACTCCGACTCCAAAGTTTTTCGGCATAAAAAATTAAAAAAAAATTTTCCAAAAAAAAAATTATTCGAATTTAACGATGCAATATTGCAAATATTAATTTGAAATTTTTAAGAATCATTTTGATGCTTTATTTAACTATTTAAAAGCTAATGCATTAAAAAAGTTAGAGTGCTATATTCGGATGTACCGAATCTTTGACACCCTCCACCGACAGTTGGAATATATGAGAGCTATAAATTATTAAATAATCTTTATAAAACGGACGTCAGTACAAAAATTGGTTCCGGTTCAAACTAATTGTACGACAATCGGAAAGTGTTATGCTTTTTTTCCTAGCAATTTGAACTAACTTAAACTATATATAATGATTCGTAACAGTTTAGGCCGAACTAAAATGATTTTCAGGAGGGACATTTATATTATCCCATGACAGCCATGTCATTTATCAAGTTTTCCCTTTTTTTGCAAGTTTTTAGAGATGCAAAAAAGTTTTATATTTAAATAAAGTTTTTTCAAGTTTTTTATAAATACATTATTTAAAATTTGCAGTATATTGGATACAAATATTAAGTGATGTTTTCATGTAATTAAATGGTCTTGTATTTTCTCTGTTCTTTATTATTTTAATTGTGTTAACTTCTTCGTAAAGATCCAAATCTTTTTTAGATTCTGAAATATCTTTAGCACTAGATTCATATAAGTTGTCTGAAGTTTATGTTATATATCTTGGAGTTTATTCTTTAAAGTTTTATGTTGCACTTTTTAATGGTATTTTAAACAAGTTAGAGTGCTATATTCGGCTGTGCCGAATCTTTGATACCCTCCACCGACAGTTCGAATGTTTAAGGAGTAATATCTGTATGATGTCTTTTTATTATTATTATCTTAAACTGTGACGATTTGTTATTAATTATGGTTTTAGGAGACTAAACTGTTTTCCGGGAGTAGGGCATATATGGGGCCTAGGGTAAATTATGTACCGATCTTCACGAAATTTCACAGTATCATTTATAGTCCTATAAAATTGTGACGAGCCAAAATTTGTTATGATTGCATTATTTTTTACGGTTTTAGGCGAACTAAACTGTTTTCCGGGAGTAGTGTTTATATGGGGCTTAGGGTAAATTATGGACCGACCTTCGCGAAATTTTACAGTGTAATTTCTAGTCGAATAAAATGGACTTGTGCAAAATCTTATGTCATTCCGTGCATTTTTGCATCATTTATGTTAGTTTTTGTAACAAAATTATCAAGTTTTTGAAGGTGGTGGTTCCACATTTTGATTCATAGCTCTGGTCCTACTGAACCGATTTTGCTGAAATTCAATCCCAAACTGCTAAGGATAACTACAAGCAATTTGACACCTAGTTTGTTTATTTCTTTTGAGTTTTTCGAAAGTGAGCGTGTTTTCAACAGACGGACAGACGGACAGACGGACAGACGGACAGACAGACGGACATGGCTAAATCGACTTAGAATTACTCAAGCAGCCAGAATATATATACTTTATGGGGTCTGAGATGAATAATAAAAAAGTTTCACACGGAATGACAAACTTAGTATACCCTCTTCACAACTAATTGTGGTGGAGGGTATAAAAAGTTCGATTTTGATAACGACTTTCTTAAACACGTCAAAGATCTTGCACCCTTTTATGTAATAAGAGGTAGCCAACTGAGTATTTCTCAATTATGTGCTATTGTGGCAAATTTAGTCGATTTGAGTGATACTGAAGAAATTAATAATGAATAGCTTGAGCTTTAATTTTTAGGAACATAATAAATAGAAAGAGCAAAATATTGAAAATTTTCGCTAGGGCGTATTCAAAATAAATAAATTTTTAGATTAAATTTTTATATAATTTTAAATAAACTGAATTCTATATACTTTTTTCCATTTAATTATTTAACAGTTATATAAAAAGCCTTACAACATGTTTTTTCTTTTAAAAATGTTGCCACTTTTGTAAAAAAAAAGTTTTTTTTTCAGAAATAAGAGGTTTTTTAAAAAAATAAATTATGGACTGATCACCACGAAAGCCTGTATAGTGATTTCCGTTATTAAATATCTAAATGGAACATTTCAATACAGTAGTAAAATTTGTTTTAGCGCTTGAAGTACTTTTCAGTAAGCTGCTATTAGATCCCATATTAATGGGATCTAAGGTAAATATGGACCGATAATCAGAAAATTGCATGGTATTATTTCTAGCCATATGAACCAAAATTGGACCAAATTTTACAATATCTATAGCTGCTACGGTTTTAGGTGTGTTTAAATAATTTCCTAGAGTGAGCATTATATGGGGCATTATATAGAAAATTATGGACCGATCTTCACGAAATTTTGCAGTGTCTTATAAAACTGTGACGTACTAAATTTTATTATGATAGCGATATTTATTACGTTTTTATGCGTACGAAACTGCTTTCCGGGAGTAGGCTTTATATGGGGCCTATGGTAAATTATGGACCAATCTTTACGAACCGTAGCACATTTAAATATGATAGTAATATTTATTACGGTTTTCACTCCCAAACTCCTCAGGATAACTAGAAGCAATTTGACACCAAGATTGAACTTGTTGTTTTAAGTTTTTCGAAAGTGAGCGTATTTTTAACAGACGGACAGAAAGACATGGCTAAATCGACTTATGGCCAATTTTCAGGATTGATATTAAAACACATTTATGTTTAAAATCGTTTTAAATACAAAATTCTTTTCTTCACTAAATACTTAAATCAAACTTAATTCACCGATGTGTACACTTAATTTCAACTTAAGTTTACAATAGAAACTTTTAGCAAGGTGGCCTCAATATCACGACAATACAACAATAAGAGGCAAAGCAATAACAATCAGCTGTTTTTTGATACCACCTTTTTAGGGTAATTTTGGGCTGCAAAAGGTAGCAAGGGAATTTAATTTTAAAAACGGTAATTTAAAGAAATTTGGATTTTTAGTATACACATATTACATTCTTACATATGTATGAATGTTTAATAATTTTAACGTTTTAGAGGTGATTTTAAATTTAAAAATAGATCAATTTTATAACAAAAAATTAAGAACATAACGTTTTTGCAAATGTTTTCGTAAAAGCGATAAGTCCAATGCGGAAAACTTAAATTATGCTTGTATAGTAATTATTAATTTTATATTAAACTTTTTGTTTGTTTAAAAATCAACAATATTTAAACATACTTACATATCAAATAGCCGTGAGCTTATAAATTTTACTATAGTTTTCGTATTATTTTAAGTACGGATCTGGGATTAAAGTAAAGTGTTTGGCACTTGAATAATCCGTATTTGCATCAAACATTCTGTACTTGATTTAAGAAAATCTGTACTTACCGTACTATTGACACAACTTTGCCATGGTTAAGTACGGATGGATTAATTTTTCTTGTGACTGTAACAATTCAAAAATTATTATAGTACATAACTTTTTTAAAGTACTTATATAATTAAATGAATTTAACAAATCATTTTTTTTTTTAATGCTTATCATATACATATGCACGCTAAGAGTATTAAATAAAAATATTTTCAGTTGAATGAATATACATATGTATATGTATGTATGTATCTATTTTATTCAAAATATTTCTTAAAACACATTTAAAATTTAAATAAATGGGTTTTGAATACTGCTCTTATGTGCTGTTTCCAAATAGCAGGCGATGGACTAAGTGCTTTTCATATAATTTTTACTACATAATCAATCGCCTGTCATTTGGAAACAGCACATTAATGTTTGCGTACGCTAATTTCTTCTCAAAAACTGTGATTTCTAGAAGGCCGTACGGTAATGAAAAAATAAAAATTAACATCACTGAGTCTCATATACATTTAGCATCAGGATTATAGTAGGAGTCGGAGTCGTGAGTCGGAGTCGCACTTAAAAAATTTCAGCGTTTGGAGTCGGAGTCGGAGTTAGTTCTTTTTTCGGACGACTCCACAGCCCTGACCAATACTGTTTAAATTTAATCACGGCATTAATACCAATACCGAAATTAGTTTTTTGCATAAAATACCGGTATACGTACACCGTTTTTCTTAATACCGGTATTATAACGGTACGATCGTTTCGATATTTAAAAATAATATAATTTGAAAAAATTAAAAGTTCAACACTTCCCAGTTGGTCATGTCTTCAAGACAACGTCCACGACGCGTAAAAGACCCATAGTAAGTACCTGACGATTTGCTGAAATAGCCTTTAGAATTTAGATACTTAAAGGTCAAATAGGTTTCCTGACGACTGCAGTATATTTTTGGCGGAGGTTCTAGGAATTTTGAAGGCCGTTAGGAGAGTATGTAGTGTGAGTATTAGGGAGGGTTGATTTGTATGGATGAAAAAAAAAATAAGAAATCGTATAGCAAAAACGTAATCTACATAAAATTCTAAGAAAATTCTCCGAACAAACCATGGGTCTAAAATCAAACCCTAATCCGCGCCTCTTGACTTCAAATTTTTTTACTTGCACAGAAAAAATTATTTTTCCAATTCAAACAAAAAATTTGTAGAATCAAAACATTTTTTGTCTGAAATCGGTCCTACAAACAAATTTGCATATTCAAACAATTTATTTGCATTTCGTTTATTGAAAAAAAACCCTGATTTTTTCAAACAAATAATTTAACTGAATCAAACAAATAGTTTAGTGAAAATCATACAAATTTCAAACAAATAATTTTGCTGAATCAAACAAAAAAGTTTTTGCACAAGCAATGACGCGCACACAAGCAAGCACTGTTGAAGTAGATGAAGGCAGAGCAGAGAGGCGCGGCTGGCTTTGAGACACATTTTTTCGTCTTGTTTATGCACACAATCAGGGCTGTCAGATGTGGCGATTTTTCGCCAATCGTGGCGATTAATAAACCTAATTGGCGATGCAATTTTGTGTTTGGCGACATGGCGATTTTTTTGGCGATATTAGAAAATCTTGGCGAATTTTTGGCGATTTCTAAAACACATTTTTTCATATTTATATGAACAAATTTATAAGAACTGGATAAGTTTTTTCTTCGAATTTTTAACAAATTTTAGAATCGCAATACGAATGCGATTGTTTTAAATGATAAATTGATAATATTACCAGATAATTACATTGAAAAGATTCCCGAATTGTTGCCATAGAAATTTGGAATAAAGCTTAAGCTTTCTTAGATTTTCGCACATTTTCTTGATCAGAAGTTATTAATAATCGGATCTTTACCGAAAAATTTATTTTGCAAAATAAATTTTAAAAACGCAATCGTTTTCGATTGCATATGAAATGTGTTTTTCAAAATAACTAAATAATAATGTATATTAAGGTAGTATGCAAAAATAGTTAAATTAATAGCGAAAGAAAATCAGAAAATTTTAAAAATAAATTGCATTGATATCAGATTTTCCGTATTTTTCAATGTGTAGTGCAAAGCGAAAAATGCACAGTTTTTTTACACATTTTGATCCTGTTTTTATACCCACACCACAATAGTGTAGAGGGTATTATGCATTTGTGCTGATGTGTGTAACGCCTTAGAATATTGGTCCTAGACCCACCTAAAAGTATACCGATCGAATCAGAATCATTTTCTGAGTCGAACTAACGATGTCCGTCCGGCTGGCTGGCTGTCCATGTAACCTTGTGCGCAAAGTACAGGTCGTAATTTTCGAGATAATTTTATTACCACAATCCTATTGAAAATGGGCTGACTCGTAGGACCACGAGGGAAGATAGGGGGAAATTTCTTCATCTCAGAAACAATCAAACCGATTTTAATGAAATTTAAAACAAAGATAGAACCACATCTATTAATTTTTAAAAATAATTCATGTAATTTGCTTAGAAGATTGAGTTGACTTAAGGTATTTGAATACACCTTTTAAGATATTTATCCTTTGCTTCAAACAAATACAAAATTTTACCATATTCTTACTTACATTTACATAGAAAATCACGCTTATAAAAACTAATTTTTTTTGCATCAAATTCTACTCATTTTGATAAAGTTAATGTTTTGGCACAATTCAATTAACTGATCTCACAAGTTCTAAATTTTAAGATAATCTGCCTTCTTATGATTATAAAAATTCTAGTTCCCATTAGCATACTTTTGCAATTTGAAGTCGCCAAACTTCTTGCGATTGCGATTTATGATTTACAGATTACAGAATTCCAGTCAGAATCACAAATCTTACCTTTGGCGATGTTCTACTGTAATATAAACACACTATTTAAATAAGGATACATATGGAAAATTTATATAAAGGTAAAATACACTTGTGTACTTTTATTTGGCGATTTTTGGCGAATTTTTTTTAGCAAAAACCTAAGAAAATAAATTTTTGGCGATTTTTGGCGATTTTCGGTATACTATTTGGCGATGAAGGTGAAAAAAAATCTGACAACCCTGCACACAATGTTTTTCTTCTTCACTCACTGTTTCTGTATCCTTTCCTTGGCAGCAGACCGACTCGACATGTTTTTCGTCATCATTTTATTTTTGTATTTGATGTAGGTATTTAACTTAACATTTTTAAAAAATTGAAAACGGGATTTTGTTTTTCATTCTTTTTTACCAACTTTGAAACCAACCAAAAATTTATTTTGTTTTTTCTAATGTTGTTGTTGTTTAAAAAGTGTAAAAGGTTTTTTTACCTAATATTGTTTTTGTCTTTTTTTTACTAAAAACCTCGCCACGCTATTTTATCATCTTTCTTATTGTTGTACTTCTTTAAAGCGTCCAAAAATAGACTGTATGTGTTTTTTGTTGTCCATGGATGAATATTTTTTTTAATGTAAAAAAATTTTGAGTGGAGAAAAATATAAAGTGCAAAAGAATTACCTTACTAGGCAATTTTATTCAGAAAATTCGATTTATTTTTGGAAAAATCTATTTTTTTTTAAATTTTCAAGTCGAGAGGCGCGGATTAGGATTTTATTTTAGATACATGATTTTTTTTGGAGAATTGTCTTACAATTTTATGTAGTTTACGTTTTTTCTATACGATTTTAAAAAAAATCGAACCGCCCTAGTGTGTATGCTAGATAGATACTTGGTCACCAGTGTGACCCTTTTAGCATTTTCACTGCTTAATTTAGCATTATTTATTTTGATTTAGCAGCGAATTTTTCAAATTGCATTTAGCATAATTTTCAGCATTTTTCTAATGTTTTATTAGCATTCTTTACCCGGGGTCTCCACCTAACATAAAATGACTAACTTTAACACTAACTGCAAGTTAGTGTTAAGTGGAGACTGCTCCAGTTAAAGTTTTAACTTGATTGTTATAACATTTCTTTTAAAAGTTCTTTTATAACATAAATTGACGTTTAAGTTTGACAGTACGCTATTTTGTAGTTGTTGTTCGACATCTTTAATTAATTTGTTAAAAGCGTTGTAAACTACACATAATAAACTTTGCTTTTTGTGAAAAATATAATACAAACAAACATTTAAGTATAAAATAACTTTAATTATTTTCCACAAACACACTGTAGCTACATACTTTACGCGTCAACGAACTGAAAATAATGAAAAGTTTTAACTCTAACTTCACTACGTGTACGCCACCATAAACATATAACCATTTTAACAGCAAGTCTTAACTTCATGTTTTAACTGCATTTTATGTTAGGTGGAGACTGGGTGTTAGAATTTTTTAATCTTATAAATTTTATATATTGCTATTTCACAATATAACTAAACATTTCTGTCAATCTCTATCATTGTATTTGTCATTTGTACGTTCATACAAATGTATAATAATAATAAACACCAAAAAAAATTAAAGAAGAAATTTTACTACAGAAGAAATAACGGTTTTGGAACAGCAATGGAAAAGCTGAATGCATACGAATGGATGAACCAAAGTTCAACTAGGTGTTTATGAGTACAAAAATGCTATAATTGAAGCAAAGCTGCGAATAACGTTGTAAGTTACACAATACTTATTTTTCAGAAGAGCAAAAAAACGTTTTTAACAGGCAGTATTATTATTATTTTTTAATTTTTTTCTTATCAAAAATAATGATAATAAAAGCGTAATTTTAAATTACGTCCAAATCGTCTAAAATCTTTGGATGAAGTTTCCCGACGATCTGGCCTAAGCAACCAGTGGAATGCGCATAGGAATAGCTTATCCCTTCAACAATAAATTTCAGTTTATCAATAGTATGAAATGGGAATGTAGAACATTTAAACGAAACCTTGTTAATTAAATTTTTGAATACCAAGAAAAACTTTGATCCAAATTTATAGAGGACAACGTAAGCGACCATTGCATGCATTTTTTCGTCAAAGTTGTTTGAAACACCACAAAATGCATTGCACTAACGTTGTCCTCAGTTAAGTATTATTCAAGACAAATTTTAAAAAATGTCTTCTAAAAAGTCGTAAATACGATTTTAAACACGACAAAATACACGTTTTGTTACTTAAGTTGTCATCATCAATGTTATATAGGCGAGATTTTCAAAAATGTCGTGAAGAAATTGTTGACGACATTTGCCTTTATGGCCACTTTGCCAACTGGTTAGGGCTAATGAAAGATATGTTTGTTAACTTGACGCTCAATGGTTGCAACACTGTTATTGTTTGGTTACTTACCATGATGAAATAAGCAAACAAACATGGAAATTAGGTCGCAGCTTACGTCAAACAGAGTTGGGGGTAGTGCATTAAATATTTAGTGCACTAAGGTTTCCACTAAATCCAACTATAGTGACAACATTTTGATTTTCCACTATTTTTTATCACTATAGTGGTAGTGAAAAAAATTTTATTTTTTAATTAGTGGTAGTGAAAATTTTGCATTACAATAAAATAGTGCAAATTTTTAACAGTCACTACATGAATGCTTTAATTATATTATACGCACTAAAATCTCAAAAAATAGTGTTTATAGAAATATTCTAAACAAATTTAAAATATAGTCAAAATATTTCCATTTTATTATTTTTTATTGTATAAAAAAAATAAAATAAAAACTTTAAATTTTTAAGTAAAGTAAATTTCAGGAATTAAAATCTTAGCAATTTGAATTTGTATTAATATAATTTAACAACGTATATCGCAATATAACCTTATTTTTTAAGAAATAAACTTAAAGAATAAAATATTAAGTAAAAAAAAAGATGAGATACAAAATGAAGTGGATAAATATCTATTGGATCCAGATACTTATTTGCATTGTTTTCAAAAATATAACATAATTAGACAAATGTTTCTAAAATTAAAAGTCCCATTGCCATCTTCTGCTCCAGTAGAGCGACTCTTTTCTTTTAGTGGAATGGTAGACGCTCCTCGCAGATAAATTAAGTGACTCTAATTTTGAAAAATTAGTTTTGTTGAAGGCAAATAATTGCTTAGGTTTTTATGTACCAATATGTATTTAATTTGATTTCTTATATTAATATTAGGCTTTTGCACTAAGTACATTTAAATTCAAAAGCATTTGCCTTTTAAAAAAATCTCAGAGTAAAGCTAAGTACAAAAGGAAATCAAAGCAAATAAATTAAAAACAAAAAAACACAAAGAAAAAAATTATTCTCTTTATACGCTCAGAGTTCTTGTATTTACTTATTCTTACTCACTATAAACAAGTCAAAGTAAACATTTTTTTGGCTAATGTTCTGTAAGTATTTTGCAAGATTCTTATTTTACCATGTGGGCATTATAAGCAATAAATGCAAGCAATGGTTATTGCTTTTAAATTTGTCTTATTTGCAGATTTTTACTAATTTTTAAAATAAAAACTATTACTTTGTTTAACCGCTATTTTTTTTTTTTTTTTTTTTTTTTTTTTTTTTAAATAACTAAGGCTTTATTACGTGACATGGGAAGACGTAAACAAAGCAGCGGCGAATCGCGTCAGATGGCGATGCTTTGTGGAAGCCATATTCTCCCGAGAGGGGAATGAAAAAAAAGTTACATGCGAAAAATTACAGGGGATATGCAAAAAAAAGACATTAAATTTTTTGCAGTTTAAGTTATTTTTTAAGTTTTGATTTTAAAGTCTTTTTCTTCTCCTGTAAAATATTCCCACGCAACTTATGGCTTTTGTAAATTTAAATGACGATATGTATGTAAATATTTTTACAGAAATTCTCTTGGTTTTTATTTTTAGCATTCATTTAGCAGTTAACTTTATGGAATATACATACATATGTACATACCTATCTAGGTATATATAACTATTGATATGTTGATAATTTGTTCTTAAAATAAAATTAAACAAACGCGACATTTCATACAAACAAAATAAAACTTCCAAAAATACTTAAGTATTTTAGTAAATGGTTTAAGAACTTCTTGTCTTAACTCCAAACATGTGCATGTGCTGGTTTTTATTTTGCTTACTTCTTACCATGCTTACTTCTTACCATGCTTATTTCTTACCATGCTTAAATATTGCTTTATTTATTTCGTCCAGAAACAATATTTATTGTTTTTGTGTCTTATAATAGAGAACAGAAATTTGCTTTATAAAGAGAAGGTATAATAAAACAAATACACGAAAAAAAGAGAATGTGTTTAAGTATTTGTTTTTTTTACTTTTGCAAAAGCCTAATTAATATATTGATGAAACTTCCTTATTTTTTTGTAGAATGATTATATTTTTCCACTATCCTGTTAGTGGAGAAAAAAAAAATTGCACTAAGCTGTAAAAAAAGATTTTTCACTATCACTAAATTAATTTTAGTGAAAAACTTTCTTGTACTTCTATTGCTTAGTGAGGCTGTTATTTTTCAACTCATAGCTATTAGTGATAGTGAAAAATTTTGCACTAGCACTAACTTTTAATGGAAACTGCAAACTTAGTGCACTATCCCCAACTCTGACGTCAAAAAATATGTTGAACGTGATGAAATAAATAAATTTTTTTATCAGTTTTTATTTAATTATGGTCGATATCTTATTAATTTTAATTTAAAATTATCAAAAACCTTAATTAAATACACTGATCACAGCACAAAACGTGGACTTTTTGTAAACATAAACAAAGTTTTGACAAACAATGCAGGAGCAAAAAATCGTCATCTGGCGTAGTGCTGCTACCTGTATTATTACTAATAGTAAGTTACTATGATAAGATCATAGAAAGTAACATAAGTTCTACAACAGAGATTATTGGAAATTTTTTGGTGTGTTGTTTGATAGTTTGAAATACAAACGTTCAAGTATAAAAACATTTCGTCAGCTTTCTGAAGAGCTAAAATACCCTTATCAAAATACTCATCAAGCATTTTTGGAACCCATTTAAACCGATCGTGAAGAAAAATTCGAACATTTCCTAAACATATTTATATATATATATATCTGTGGAATTTTTACAAAACATATAAAGTCGAGATAAGATAGAAAACGTGTTTTTAAGAAAAAACTCGGTGAAAAAATAATTTTTTACAAATAATAAAATACACCAAAATCAAAGAAAAATTTCGTTTATACCACAAACACGAAGTCAAACCTTTGATATGAAATGACTTTATCATTTGACATCAAACACAATTCTCAAACGTTTATCAAATGTTTGATTTTTACATTTAAATTCAAATTGATAATGATTTGAAAATAAACTTTGATATCAAATGTTTTATTAATTTGATGTGAAATTGGTTTCAAATGTTAAATTCAAATCAAAACTAAACTTGGCAATACTAAAGCGAAAAATAAATGTAAACATTAAAAATGGCGATTAAAGTTAAATTTTTACTTCGTGGTTAAATGGGTTTTTCAAGTGAACGATTTATTTCATGTGAAAAATTTGTTTGTGAGTAATTACAATGATTAATAATACGAATTAAAAAAATAAAACGGGAAAGTGAAGAAATTATAAGTTTGTTGCATGATCGCGGTGCTACAATCCTCAAAATAAAAGGGTGCCAATTATTTCATATTTGCAAGAATTAGAGGATTAAAAGAACATTATTTCATCTTTAAGCCATGGTGCCGAATGTTTTTCTCACAGTTTATTTAAATAAATCATGAATTTAAATTAAAAAATAAAATATTTGTATTTATGCTCCACATTGTGTTTTAATCCACATTTGAAAAACGTTTGAGAATTACGTTTACAAGCAAGTTGAAAATAAACGCATTTTTCGATTTGAAAATAATTTCCGCTTTTTGTTGAGAATGCTATGCTTTTCAAACCATTATCAAAAGTTTGTCGTTTGAGAAAACGTTTGATTTCAAATCATTTTCAATTTGAAATCAAACCTCCGTGTTTGTAGGGTAATACAAAATTTTTAAAATGTAAACAACAATGTTTTTTGAATGAAAACTCATGTGATTAACAACATTTTTTTAATTCGACTTAAGATGTTTTGTCAAAATGCTACAGATATATATATATATATATGTCATGGCGATGTGTTGGGGACCGGAAAATTATTAACTTTTTTTTATCGAATTCTGTGCATTTCGACAATTTGGAAACCCAAATACAATATTTTTCTCCAAAACTTCCTACAAGTCTTAGAAAAACAGTTTTTAGTATGCACCGCCTTCATAGGGGTCCAGTAATTACGTTACGTTTTCACTGGGAACCGGTCTTCATAAAAAACTCTGTGTATATGAAAATTCATGTTGCCATACTTTCACAATATTTTGGTACCGGTAATGCAGGTTTCTTTCAATTTATTAAGTGTTATCAACACCATTAAGCATTTATTTACTCGCTAACTTCCAGAAATGCAGCGACTTTTTACATAAAAATCGCAAAAATGTTTACTTAATATGAAATATAACAACACTTATTTTTTTATTTACTTAGTTTTTTATTTATTTTGGTAAAATAAACTTCATAAACAATTTTTAAATTTAAAAAAGGTTTACAAAACAAATTTTCTATGAAAATTTTACCTTTGTTAAATTTAAAAATTGTTTGTGAATACTGGGGCAAATGATTAAAGTCTGTTTACAAGTTGATTTTATTCATTTTATTTTGATTAAATTTATTTATAATTAGTATTGTGGTTTTTTAAATAAATTTAAGAATTTTGTTAAACACAATATTGGTATGGGAGCGCCCCTAACAAGTTGTGATAAAGGGCAAGTACATATGTTTTGGGAAAATGTTAACAACAAAAAACTAATGGAGGTCTGCCATACATTTTATCCCGCTTTGACCGACTCTTTGGCAGTTATGGGACTTTTTCTTCAAAATATTTCTAGTTTTTATTTTTCCGTAGAGTTTCATAATATCCACAACATGTTTACAAACTCGAAAGCATAGCCGGCCTTTACCAGCTTCGCTAACTAAAGCTTCTCTTCACAGCCGGCCGGGCGCAAGGATTTTCATTTCTATGATAAAACACTAACTAAACTTCTCTTCACAGCAGGCCTTCGGCCCGGAGTAAGGATTTTCTTCTCTTTGTTATAACAAATACCGCCTTCGCTAACTAAAGCGTCTCTGCGTAGTAGGCCTTCGTTCGGAAACAAGACAGATTATAGAAGCTTTACTTAGCGAAGCAGGTACTTGTTAAACCATAGAGGAGAAAATCCTTGCGGACGGCCGAAGGCCGGCTGTGTTTGGTTAGCGAAACCGATACATGTTTCATCATAGAGGAGAAAATCCTTGCGCCCGGCCGAAGGCCTTCTATACCGAGACGCTTTAGTAAGCGCAGCCGGTATTTGTTATACCATAGAGGAGAAAATCCTTGCGCCCAAAAGTGTTTTCGTTATACATGTATTTAATATATACACCCAGAAAAAAAACCATTTTAAAAAAATTTTAACCATATGTTTAATTTTACCAAATTATTGTCACCGAAAACCATATTATGGTTAAATTAGTTTCTTTAAAAATTGTTTTGTTGGTTGTGACAAAACATGTATGACTTGTTTAAAAATTACATTATGTCCATTTGCAAAGTGTTTTAATGCCCACTGACATTATGCCATTTTCAAAAGTGTCACAGTGTCCATGGACACTATATCGCGTATATAATATCTTATATACTCAACTTTAAAGAGAAGAATTGAATTTTAAGGTACTAGAAAATTCAAATTTGAGTTATGACTCTATTGCAGCAAAGGCTTGATAGGTATTTTGCATCTCACCTACTCATATATAAATAACTATGTATGTATGTCAAAGCTCAATGCGGCACGATTTAAAATTTACAGAATAATTTTCTTTCTACCATATTTAACCATTTAAAAGGTATTGCATTAAAAAAAGTTAAAAGTCAAATAAGGACCAGTCTCAGATACATTTACTGCCTGGCCCACGATGTAGACATGAAAATTTCTTTCGTATATTTATACAGAAAACAAAAACAAATTTTAGTTTTTTATTATTATTTTTAATATAAATATGCGAAAGAAATGTTCTTGTAGATATTGTGGGCCTGGCAGTTAGCATCAAGGTTACAGTAGGAGTTATAGTCGTACTTAAAAAATTTCAGCGGATAAAGTCGGAGTTACAACTTTTTCTTGACGACTCCACAGCCCTGTTTTTAACATACCTACCCGCTATCACCATTCCTTAAGGGGGCTCTCATACAACATTTTCAATGTAGGCTAGAAATATATTGAAGAAAAATTCCCATAACTGTCTGGGAGTCACCCCCAGGAGGATAAAAAGTATAACCGACCTCCATTAGTTTTTTGTTCTTAAGATTTTCTCAAAACATACTTGCCCTTTATCACCACCTTTTAGAGGTGCTTCCATACAAATATGGCGATTTATGAAATTCTTAATTTTAATAAAAATTTTTGTGTTTTGTGAATTAAATCTAAAGTTGTAAACAACTTTGTTTTTTATATGTCTGGAAAAATTAGAAGCCTAGCTGCATTTTCCAATTAAACTGTGCTTGTTGCAAAATTAGACGCTGAATCCAATGGTGCCCACCGTTTTTTTTAGATTAGCTCTCGTTTTCGAGATATACCAATATTTCGAATATGGAGGAGGTTCCACAACATATATTCGCTTAACTCAAAAACGGTTTAGTTTATTGAAATTACTAAAAAGACCGAAATTCCGCAATAAAATTTCCTTTTAAAAAAGTATTTTTTTTTTTAATATTAGCAGTCGTTTTAGAAACATAATTTTTTTTTATCAATATTTCGAAATTTTTGTTTTTTAAAAATTTATAAAAATGCACCTAGGCTTCTGCAGACATATAAAAAACGAAGCTGCAAACAAAACAAGCTATAAATGATTAAAATCTGTTACCAACCTTTGATTTTATTCACAAAAGTCGACAAATTTTAATTAATTTAAGAATTTCAAAAACGCAATATTTGTATGGGAGCCCACCCTTAGAAGTGGTGGATAAGGGGAGAGTATGTCTCGAGAAAATATTAAAGACAAAAAACTAAATGAGGTCGGTAATACATTTTACCCCACTAGGGGCAACTCCTGGGCATTTATGGGACTTATTCTTCAATATATCTCTAGTCTGCATTGAACACTTTGTATGGGAGCCCCCTTAGGGATTGGAGCTAACGTGTAGGTATGTTAGAAATAAATGATTGAGATGAAAAATAAAGTGGGGTTGGTCATACATTTGATCCATCTAGGAGCATCCTACGCGCTGTACCGGCTAAATTTAAGAATTTCAAACATACACATTGGCGATTTTATAAAATTCTTGAACTTGGCCCCTGCAGCGCCTAATATGCCCCTAGATGGATCAAATGTATGACCAACCCCACTTTATTTTTTATCTCAATCATTTATTTCGAACATACCTACGCGCTATCTCCATTCCTTAAGGGGGCTTCCATACAAAATGTTCAATGCAGACTAGAGATATATTGAAGAAAAAGTCCCATAAATGCCCAGGAGTTGCCCCTAGTGGGATAAAATGTATAACCGACCTCATTTAGTTTGGCGCAATTTCGGTTTTTTTAGTAATTTCAATAAACTAAACCCTTTTTGAGTTACGCGAATATATGTTGAATAATCTCCTCCATTTTCGAAATAACGGTATATCTCGAAAACAAGAGCTAACCTAACAAACGGTGGGCACCATTGGATTCAGCGTACCCGAATTATGCTAAAACGCCATTTGCCCAGCTTGTCTAAAAAAAGTGTCAATTTCGAGCACAGTGTTACACTGTGTGTAATTTTTTAAGTCATGCAAAAATAACCATATACGAACAAAAAAAAACCATAAAGGACCAAAAAAAAAGTCCCGTGTCTTCCAGTTGTGCCCAAAGTCATGCACTTTTTTATATGGGCCCTTAAAGATTTGGGGCCTCGGTGTCATTTTTGCAAAAAAGTGATCATTTTCTCAGGCTCATATCTTGCAAACCGTTCGGAATTTTGACTAACCCTCTGAGACAAATTAGCTCTTGCCATAAAGAACAAAAGTTGTGAACATATAAAATCTGAAAAACTTCATCTTCTAGATCAAAATTGCAAAAAACTTTAAAAAATTCGATTTGTTTTACCTTTTTTCCCTGTTCAGGTCCATAGGTAGCCAACCGTTCAAAATTCAATAATACAGTCAACTACAAAAATGTACCTAAGATCTCAATAAACAACTTTCTAGAGCATATGAACTTTCTAGGAATGTTTCTTAACACCGTTTGGGTAGCCGCAATAGTGAAAAAAGTCCCGAAAATTCGATTTTTTTTTACCTTTTTCCCCCTGTTCAGAGCCATAGGTAGCAAACCGTTCAAAATTCAAGGCAACAATCAACTACAAAAATGTACCTAAGATCTAAGTAATCAAATTTCTGGAATATATGAACTTCCTAGGAATGATTCCTAACACCGTTTAGGGAGCATAGTATCTCAATGTTGAAGTAAAGAAAAAACCAATGAAATTACAAAATTTTCGGGAAATTTTTCACTTTTGCGACTACCTAACCGGTGTTAAGAATCATTCCTAGGAAGTTCATATGATCTAGAAAGTTGTTAATTGAGATCTTATGTACATTTTTGTGGTCGATTGTTTCCTTCAATTTTGAACGGTTTGCTATCTATGGACCTAAACAGGGGAAAAAAGTAAAAAAAAATTTATTTTTTAAAGTATTTTACGATTTTGATCTGAAAGAAGGTTTTTTAGATTTTATATGTTCACAACTTTTGTTCTTTATAAAATTATTGAAATATTATAAAACAGACACAATAAAAAATACCTCAATATTTTAAATAGAAAGTATATTTAGTAATAAATCACTTAACACCACCCATTTTAAAATAAAGTTACTGAAATATTATAAAACAAACACAATAAAACATAGCTAAAAAAATCGTGAACCTTTATTAAATTAAAAATATTTTTATGAATACAGGCATCAATGAATTGTTTATTTATAATTTATCAAATTCGCTGTTTTATTTAGAAATCGTTTAAAATTAAGAAAATTCGACGACACTACATATAAAAATGTTTTTTGCTCTTGAGATTTCTGTTGTGAATATAATTTTTACTAGTTAACTCATTATCCATGAAAACTTTAGAGGTTCATAAGGTAATTTCCGATTCAGTGGTATTAAAATTACTGGATTCAGTGAAATTCTTGTCTGTCGCATCTTCCATTGAAACATTTGCCTAAAAATCTCATCATCTACCACCGATATTAAGGCATTTTTCATGTTTCTAAACTGCATGCAATTAATAACTTTAACTGGTCGGTTAAGACGTTCATATTTCACAACATTTCACATGGCCCATATTTTTAATTACCACTTAAATTGCTTTCATACACACTTTGCAATTTTATAATTTTTTTATAATAATTTACATAAAAATTTCCAATTTCCAAGAAATATTTGTACAAAAATGTAAACAATCATATTTTGCTCCTACACCAGCGTTGCCATAACTTTTTAGACTGTATAATTAGAAACAGTGCTGCCACAACGAATTCAATTTTTATAACCAAAATTTTTAAAAAAGTTACCAAATGTAAAAAGATATAACCAAATTTAAAATGTTTTTTATTAATTGAGAAATTCATTAAAATCAAAATCATAATACATAGTAACACAAAGGTTATTTGCACTTTATAGTAAAACAATAATTATAAATCAAGAAAACAAAACAAGAAATGTGATTCTTTTACATATTAAAATAATAACGTGAAACTTAATTAAAAGTTTTTATTCATTTGAGACTTTTTTCGTAAAAATTTTTTTTTTATTTCTTGGCGCCCCATGCTCCAGTGGGAGTTGGAGAATATTTAAAAAAAAAAAAATTGAATATTTTTTAATATGCCAGTTATAAATAACAAAAATGGATAAAAGTTTTCCGCTTTTTAGCTGTTATTGGCAGGACTGTCAAATGTGGCGATTTCTTAATCCTTTTGTCGATGGAAATTTACGTTTGGCGATATGTCGATTTTTGCATGCATTTTATGTAAATATTTTCTAATTTACATATATCTAAAATATTAAAAAACCACAATACTAATTATATTATAAAAACTTTTTTCTGTTTTATGTAAATTTTAATTCAAACAAAAAATGTTTCAAAATTGTTCTAATATATCATAACATACATTCATTGGGGAAAAAGTATATGACTGACAGTCAAAAGTTTTTTTTACCAAATAATTATGTTAAAAAACATTAAATAAATATACATACCGACAAGTTATAAACAGTAAAATTTCAAATTTCTTTAAACTTACAGTTATTTCTTAAAAAAAAATTCCATAAATTTTAAAATTATATTGATAAATCAATGTAGTTTTAAAAAATCTTTAAAATTTCCACGTGTATTTTTCAAAGTTTTTGAAAACACTGAAACGACTTTTGTGTAATTTTTCAATAATTTTCTAAAATCGATTCCGGATGATTTTATGCAGTTCCTACTTTAAGTACTAATTATCTTTAATTCTCTTAAAATCAAAAAAAAACTACGCTCATTAAAAAAAAAATATAATTGAAAATCTCCATTGATTAAAACTTCATTTGTTTACGATTTCAGATCATGGCGTTTTTAATATCAAAATCAAAAATGGCAATATTTTCTTAGCAAAAATCCTAAAAAAATTATTTGGTTGCTGTTTTGAAAGGGATTAAAAAACTTCCGTTCATTGGTAACAAATAATAAAAAAATAGTAGTACACAGTACAAATTGTTCGTTCGTAATTATTATTGTTTTAGAAAAAAGTAACCAAAATGAAAAAAATATTCACATCTCCACATTGAAAAAATATATAACCAATTTTGGTTAGAAATAACCAAAAACGGCAGCTCTGATTAGAAAACAACTGATTTTTACGAAGGACATAAAAGTTATAAGTTTTATGGAATTTTTGTTGAAAAGTAACTATTATAGTTCAATTTTAATATTTTTACTTAGCCATAAGTATTTGATTCGAAGTAATATTTTATTTAATATTATATTTCAATAAATTTTTTGTTCTTCATTGTGTATTACTTACTGAAATAGTTACATAGGTCGTAACAATTATCATTTAATAAATATTTAAGGCAACGAATGCCGAAAAGAGCAACACAGGCACGTAAAAATTCAAAAAAAGCGGAAAATTTGCAAATATAGCGAAAATTTGAGAAAATTTTTAAATATTCAAACAAGCCATAAAATTGATTAAAAGTACCGAAAACTATAGGGAATGCCAAAAATGCGATAAAAATTGCTTAATTAGCGGAAATTCGCGAAAATTTGCTAAAAGCGGCATAATAGCAAAGTCTATTAATTATTAAAAATTGTTAAATCTGTAAAGAATCATAGGAAAAAACCGATTCTATAGCAAACTTGGCTAAAACTCGCGAAAAATTGCAAACTGGAATACAAACTCTAAAATTTTTTGGAAATCGGTTAAAAAACAATATGTAGGAAAAAAAATTTGCAAACATAGAAAAAAATTTTTATATTTCAAACAAGCCATAAAAGTGATTAAAAGTCCCTAAAACTATAAGGGATGGCAAAAATTCGGTAAAAATTGCTAAATTAGCGGATATTCGCGAATATTTTCTAATAGTGGCATGATAGCAAAGTTTAAAAATGATTAAAAATCGCTAAAGCTGTAAAGAAACCGAAAAAATTTAATAATTATTTATTAGAATTGTTCAACAACGTTTTTATATATCTAGTATATAAAAACTAAAAACAAATTTTTTTTGTTAACAATGTTATCACATATTAGAATAAAAGTCTATTCGTTTTACTTTCACCAACCCCTTACTACTCTAATTGAAAACGAATAAAAACATGTGGATTGGGATTCTAGAACACGCCCGTTTGTTTTTGTTTTAAATGAAAGTTAAACGAGTGAGTGAGGCGCTCGTGTTCTACAAGTTTATTCAATTTTGTCGTTACCTAATCTACAGCATATGTTAAGCGGATTTTTACAAACACTAATTTAAACAAAAATAATGCAAGAAACACATTTTTTCAGTAAGCAGTAAAATTTTACTGGTTGCTACATATAGTGCAGTATAAATATACTGCAGTACGCCCATGTATGAGAATAACAGCTCTTGCTCCTGATAAAATATGCCCTTTAAGTAGGTAAATGAATATGACAGACAGTGTTTATTTATAAAAATTCATTTAAGTAATGTGTTTTTTAAATTTAATTTTTTTTTTTATTTTTAATGGACCGGAAATAATATCAGCAATATCATAAAAAGTACTTTTTAATTGTTATATACGAACCAAGGTATATTTACACAAGGTAGACTCATTTGGGAGTGTAGACATGCTGCTCTATAACAGGAACCATGTTGTCAAAATTGTCTTCATATAAAACAAAAACAATTTAACGCACACATGTACAAATTTTGGCTCATATACACACAATTTGACGTTGTGGCTCCAACTATGGGTAAACAGCTGACAAACATATGGGCCAACGAGTTTACCTTGTGTAAATATACCTTGATACGAACTTTTGTTTTTTTATTTTAACACATGAAATATAAATATTAAAAGTCAACAAAATTATTTTAACACTACATTTCTTTAGAGAATAACTTTTATTTTTGCTCGAAAAAATATAAATCACAAAATAACTGTTATCATCAGACCTTTGAAAAAAGTAATAACTATTACAGTCCCGATTTTGGATCGTGAATAATTCTAATTGCTTGGTGACAAATAACAAAATAAATTTAATTGTAATAAAGGCGTCTATCCAAAAAATGGTACTAGTACATGTTAATATATACGTACGCATATATTTCTTATGGCCTGTTGATCGATTTCGAATGAAGACTTCATTCGCTCAACTTACATGTAAAATAACAGGTAGTTAATCTTATGCTTAAACTATCCAGAAACTTATTAGTATTAAAATAAATATATGTATGTTTTTCTTTTCGTTCTGCTTAAATAAAAAAAAATTTTACATCGTATTATTATGGCTGGAAATAAATAGTTATATATATTTTATAATAAACTACATAAAATGTTATAAATGCGTTGTTAAGATTTTAAAATCTAGGCGCAGATATTTTGACAAAAAATATGTTATTTGCAGATCTTACATCTAAAAGTTGTGGCAACACTCACCACTGATATTCACTTGGGAAGCCAGTGCTGGCTGTCCCTTTTTGTGAATGTAGTTTTATATGTCAAAGTATGTATAAACTACATACAAAAAAGGGACAACCTGTATATCGTATCCAAGTATAATTTAATTACACTCTTACCGACACCTACATAATGTCGATAGCACAGGTCATACATTGAAATTAAATGTGCAGGGTTATCAGGCCTGTTAGATGTGACGACTTTTCGTCATTTTAACGATTTTTTTGAGTAAATACAGTAAAATGACGATTGACGATTATTTTACTAAAAATAATAATGTTATGACGATTTTCTGCCATTAATAAAACACTTACAAGAATTAGTTGCAATTATATTGTTAATATAATATATCAATAATTTAATTTCAAAGAGTGGTTTTAGCGATTTATAGCTAAATTCACTTATTATTTAAAAAGTTGAGCTATTTTTCTTATAATATTTTAATAATTTTATTTCAAAAAGGGTGATTTTTAGCGATTTATAACTAAATATACTTTTTATATAAAATATTGAGCTATTTTTTATTGTGTTTGTTTTATAAAATTTCAATAATTTTATTTCAAGAAGGGTGGTTTTTAGCGATTTATAACTAAATATACTTTTTATTTTAAATATTAAGCTATTTTTTATTGTGCTTGTTTGCAATATTTCAATAATTTTATTTCAAAAGTGTGGTTTTTAGCGATTTTTAACTGAATGTACTTTTTATTTAAAATATTGAGCTATTTTTTATTGTGTTTGTTTTCAATATTTCAATAGGGTGGTTTTTAGCGATTTATAACTAAATTTACTTATTATTTTTATTTTTAATTGTGTTTGTTTGCAATATTATAATAATTTAATTTCAAAAGGGTGGTTTTTAGAGATTTGTAACTAAATTAACTCATTATTCAAAAAATTTAGCTATTTTTAATTGTGTTTGTTTGCAATATTTCAATAATTTAATTTCAATAGGGTGGTTTTTAGCGATTTATAACTAAATTAACTTATTATTTAAAAAATTGAGCTATTTTTAATTGTGTTTGTTTGCAATATTTCATTAATTTTATTTTCATAGGGTAGTTTTTGGCGATTTATAACTAAATTTACTTATTATTCAAAAAATTGAGCTATTTTTAATTGTGTTTGTTTGCAATATTTCAATAATTTTATTTCAAAAGGGTGTTTTTTTTTAGCGATTTATAGCTAAATTTAATAATTATTTAAAAAATGAGCTATTTTTTATTGTGTTTGTTTGCAATATTTCAATAATTTAATTTTTTTAGTGGTTTTAGCGATTTATAGCTAAATTAACTTATTATTTAAAAAATTGAGCTATTTTTAATTGTGTTCGTTTGCAATTTTTCAATAATTTTATTTCAAAAGGGTGGTTTTTAGCGATTTATTACTAAATATACTTATTATTTAAAAAATTTAGCTATTTTTTATTGTGTTTGTTTGCAATATTTTAATAATTTAATTTCAAAGGGTGTTTTTTAGCGATTTATAACTAAATTTACTTATAAAACACTTACAAGAATTACTTACAATTATATTGTTAATATAATATTTCAATATTTCAATAATTTAATTTCAAAAAGAGTGGTTTTTAGCGATTTATAGCTAAATTCACTTATTATTTAAAAAGTTGAGCTATTTTTCTTATAATATTTTAATAATTTTATTGCAAAAAGGGTGATTTTTAGCGATTTATAACTAAATATACTTTTTATATAAAATATTGAAATATGAAACACAATTAAAAATAGCTCAATTTTTTAAATAAAAGGTAAATTTAGTTACAAATCGCTAAAAAAAACACCCTTTGAAATTAAATTATTGAAATATTGCAAACAAACACAATAAAAAATAGCTCAATTTTTTGAATAATAAGTAAATTTAGTTATAAATCGCCAAAAACCACCCTATTGAAATTAAATTATTGAAATATTGCAAACAAACACAATTAAAAATAGCTCAATTTTTTAAATAAAAGGTAAATTTAGTTATAAATCGCTAAAAACACCCTTTGAAATAAAATTATTGAAATATTGCAAACAAACACAATTAAAAATAGCTCAATTTTTTGAATAATAAGTAAATTTAGTTATAAATCGCTAAATAATAAGTATATTTAGTAATAAATCGCTAAAAACCACCCTTTTGAAATAAAATTATTGAAATATTGCAAACAAACACAATTAACAATAGCTCAATTTTTTAAATAAAAGGTAAATTTAGTTATAAATCGCTAAAAAACACCCTTTGAAATTAAATTGTTGAAATATTGCAAACAAATACAATAAAAAATAGCTCAATTTTTTACATAATAAGTATATTTAGTTATAAATTGCTAAAAACCATCCTTGTGAAATAAAATTATTGAAATATTGCAAACAAACACAATTAAAAATAGCTAAATTTTTTAAATAAAATGTAAACTTAGTTATAAATCGCTAAAAAACACCCTTTGAAATTAAATTATTGAAATATTGCAAACAAATACAATAAAAAATAGCTCAATTTTTTACATAAGAAGTATATTTAGTTATAAATTGCTAAAAACCATCCTTGTGAAATAAAATTATTGAAATATTGCAAACAAACACAATTAAAAATAGCTAAATTTTTTAAATAATAATTAAATTTAGCTATAAATCGCTAAAAAACACCCTTTTAAAATAAAATTATTGAAATATTGCAAACAAACACAATAAAAAATAGCTCAATTTTTTGAATAATAAGTAAATTTAGTTATAAATCGCCAAAAACCACCCTATTGAAATTAAATTATTGAAATATTGCAAACAAACACAATTAAAAATAGCTCAATTTTTTAAATAAAAGGTAAATTTAGTTATAATTCGCTAAAAACACCCTTTGAAATAAAATTATTGAAATATTGCAAACAAACACAATTAAAAATAGCTCAATTTTTTGAATAATAAGTAAATTTAGTTATAAATCGCTAAATAATAAGTATATTTAGTAATAAATCGCTAAAAACCACCCTTTTGAAATAAAATTATTGAAATATTGCAAACAAACACAATTAACAATAGCTCAATTTTTTAAATAAAAGGTAAATTTAGTTATAAATCGCTAAAAAACACCCTTTGAAATTAAATTATTGAAATATTGCAAACAAATACAATAAAAAATAGCTCAATTTTTTACATAATAAGTATATTTAGTTATAAATTGCTAAAAACCATCCTTGTGAAATAAAATTATTGAAATATTGCAAACAAACACAATTAAAAATAGCTCAATTTTTTAAATAAAAGGTAAATTTAGTTATAAATCGCTAAAAAAACACCCTTTGAAATTAAATTATTGAAATATTGCAAACAAATATAATAAAAAATAGCTCAATTTTTTACATAATAAGTATATTTAGTTATAAATTGCTAAAAACAATCCTTGTGAAATAAAATTATTGAAATATTGCAAACAAACACAATTAAAAATAGCTAAATTTTTTAAATAATAATTAAATGTAGCTAAAAATCGCTAAAAAACACCCTTTTAAAATAAAATTATTGAAATATTGCAAACAAACACAATAAAAAATAGCTAAATTTTTTGAATAATAAGTAAATTTAGTTATAAATCGCCAAAAACCACCCTATTGACTTTAAATTATTGAAATATTGCAAACAAACACAATTAAAAATAAAAATAATAAGTAAGTTTAGTTATAAATCGCTAAAAACCACCCTATTGAAAACAAACACAATAAAAAATAGCTCAATATTTTAAATAAAAAGTATATTCAGTTAAAAATCGCTAAAAACCACACTTTTGAAATAAAATTATTGAAATATTGCAAACAAACACAATAAAAAATAGCTTAATATTTTAAATAAAAAGTATATTTAGTTATAAATCGCTAAAAACCACCCTTTTGAAATAAAATTATTGAAATATTATAAAACAAACACAATAAAAAATAGCTCAATATTTTAAATAAAAAGTATATTTAATTATAAATCGTTAAAAACCACCCTTTTGAAATAAAATTATTAAAATATTATAAAACAAACACAATAAAAAATAGCTTAATATTTTAAATAAAAAGTATATTTAGTTATAAATCGCTAAAAACCACCCTTTTGAAATAAAATTATTGAAATATTGCAAATAAACACAATAAAAAATAGCTCAATTTTTTGAATAAAGCGGCCCATACACTTGCAATATTATTGTATATGATATTTGCCATATTATTTTTATTTTGTCCTAAATTATGCAATAAGTCGCATAATATTTTCATTAATTCAATAAAAAGGTCAACATAACCTTCAGGAATAACATAAACAGCATTGTTCAATGTTGCCAACACTTTTCACTTTTTTTTCGTTGTGCAATAAAAATCAAAAGTCTTTTGATTGTTGCAAATATATTGTGTCACCTTCGAATATCACATACTCATTTGGCATTTAATTGCACAATTCGTAAAATTTAACAATTTTATTGCAAGTGTATGAGCCGCTTAATAAGTATATTTAGTTATAAATTGCTAAAAACCACCCTTTTTGAAATAAAATTATTGAAATTTTATAAAACAAACACAATAAAAAATAGCTTAATATATTATATAAAAAGTATATTTAGTTATAAATCGCTAAATTCACTTATTATTTAAAAAATTGAGCTATTTTTAATTGTGTTTGTTTGCAATATTTCCATAATTTAATTTCAATAGGGTGGTTTTTAGCGATTTATAACTAAATTTACTTATAATTAAAAAAATTGAGCTATTTTTAATTGTGTTTGTTTCCAATATTTCAATAATTTAATTTCAATAGGGTGGTTTTTAGCGATTTATAACTAAATTTACTTATAATTAAAAAAATTGAGCTATTTTTAATTGTGTTTGTTTGCAATATTTCAATAATTTAATTTCAATATGGTGGTTTTTGGCGATTTATAACTAAATTTACTTATTATTCAAAAAATTGAGCTATTTTTAATTGTGTTTGTTTGCAATATTTCAATAATTTAATTTCAATAGGGTGGTTTTTGGCGATTTATAACTAAATTTACTTATAATTAAAAAAATTGAGCTATTTTTAATTGTGTTTGTTTGCAATATTTCAATAATTTTATTTCAAAAAGGTGGTTTTTGGCGATTTATAACTAAATTTACCTTTTATTTAAAAAATTGAGCTATTTTTAATTGTGTTTGTTTGCAATATTTCAATAATTTTATTTTAAAAGGGTGCTTTTTAGCGATTTATAGCTAAATTTAATTATTATTTAAAAATTAAGCTATTTTTAATTGTGTTTGCCTGCAATATTTCAATAATTTTATTGCAAAACGGTGGGTTTTAGCGATTTATAACTAAATATACTTTTTATTTAAAATATTGAGCTATTTTTTATTGTGTTTGTTTGCAATATTTCAATAATTTTATTTAAAAAGGTGGTTTTTGGCGATTTATAACTAAATTTACTTATTATTTAAAAAGTTGAGCTATTTTTAATTGTGTTTGTTTGCAATATTTCAATAATTTTATTTTAAAAGGGTGTTTTTTTTAGCGATTTATAGCTAAATTTAATTATTATTTAAAAACTTGAGCTATTTTTAATTGTGTTTGTTTGCAATATTTCAATAATTTTATTTAAAAAGGTGGTTTTTGGCGATTTATAACTAAATTTACTTATTATTTAAAAAATTGAGCTATTTTTAGTTGTGTTTGTTTGCAATATTTCAATAATTTTATTTCAAAAGGGTGTTTTTTTTTAGCGATTTATAGCTAAATTTAATTATTATTTAAAAAATTGAGCTATTTTTAGTTGTGTTTGTTTGCAATATTTCAATAATTTTATTTTAAAAGGGTGTTTTTTTGAGCGATTTATAGCTAAATTTAATTATTATTTAAAAAATTGAGCTATTTTTCATTGTGTTTGTTTGCAATATTTCAATAATTTAATTTCAATAGGGTGGTTTTTGGCGATTTATAACTAAATTTACTTATTATTCAAAAAATTGAGCTATTTTTTACTGTGTTTGTTTTCAATATTTCAATAATTTAATTTCAATAGGGTGGTTTTTGGCGATTTATAACTAAATTTACTTATTATTCAAAAAATTGAGCTATTTTTTACTGTGTTTGTTTGCAATATTTCAATAATTTAATTTCAATAGGGTGGTTTTTGGCGATTTATAACTAAATTTACTTATTATTCAAAAAATTGAGCTATTTTTTACTGTGTTTGTTTGCAATATTTCAATAATTTAATTTCAATAGGGTGGTTTTTGGCGATTTATAACTAAATTTACTTATTATTCAAAAAAATTCAGCTATTTTTAATTGTGTTTGTTTGCAATATTTCAATAATATATATTCAATAGGGTGGTTTTTGGCGATTTATAACTAAATTTACTTTTTATTCAAAAAATTGAGCTATTTTTTATTGTGTTTGTTTGCAATATTTCAATAATTTTATTTTAAAAGGGTGTTTTTTTTTAGCGATTTATAGCTAAATTTAATTATTATTTAAAAAATTGAGCTATTTTTTACTGTGTTTGTTTGCAATATTTCAATAATATGATTTCAATAGGGTGGTTTTTGGCGATTTATAACTAAATTTACTTATTATTCAAAAAAATTGAGCTATTTTTTATTGTGTTTGTTCGCAATATTTCAATAATTTAATTTCAATAGGGTGGTTTTTGGCGATTTATAACTAAATTTACCTTTTATTTAAAAAATTGAGCTATTTTTAATTGTGTTTGTTTGCAATATTTCAATAATTTAATTTCAATAGGGTGGTTTTTGCGATTTATAACTAAATTTACTTATTATTCAAAAAATTGATCTATTTTTTACTGTGTTTGTTTGCAATATTTCAATAATTTAATTTCAATAGGGTGGTTTTTGGCGATTTATAACTAAATTTACTTATTATTCAAAAAAATTGAGCTATTTTGAATTGTGTTTGTTTGCAATTTTTCAATAATATATATTCAATAGGGTGGTTTTTGGCGATTTATAACTAAATTTACTTTTTATTCAAAAAATTGAGCTATTTTTTATTGTGTTTGTTTGCAATATTTCAATAATTTTATTTTAAAAGGGTGCTTTTTAGCGATTTATAGCTAAATTTAATTATAATTTAAAAATTGAGCTATTTTTAATTGTGTTTGCTTGCAATATTTCAATAATTTTATTGCAAAACGGTGGGTTTTAGCGATTTATAACTAAATATACTTTTTATTTAAAATATTGAGCTATTTTTTATTGTTTTTGTTTTATAATATTTCAATAATTTTATTTTAAAAGGGTGGTTTTTAGCGATTTATAATTAAATATACTTTTTATTTAAAATATTGAGCTATTTTTTATTGTGTTTGTTTTATAATATTTTAATAATTTTATTTCAAAAGGGTGGTTTTTAGCGATTTATAAATAAATTTACTTATTGAAATATTGCAAACAAACACAATTAAAAATAGCTCAATTTTTTAAATAAAAGGTATATTTAGTTATAAATCGCTAAAACCACCCGTTTGAAATAAAATTATTGAAATATTGCAAGCAAACACAATTAAAAATAGCTCAATTTTTTATATAATAATTAAATTTAGCTATAAATCGCTAAAAAGCACCCTTTTAAAATAAAATTATTGAAATATTGCAAACAAGCACAATAAAAAATAGCTCAATTTTTTGAATAAAAAGTAAACTTAGCTATAAATCGCCAAAAACCATCCTATTGAAATTAAATTATTAAAATATTGCAAACAAACACAATTAAAAATAGCTGAATTTTTTTGAATAATAAGTAAATTTAGTTATAAATCGCCAAAAACCACCCTATTGAAATTAAATTATTGAAATATTGCAAACAAACACAATTAAAAATAGCTCAATTTTTTAAATAAAAGGTAAATTTGGTTATAAATCGCTAAAAACACCCTTTGAAATAAAATTATTGAAATATTGCGAACAAACACAATTAAAAATAGCTCAATTTTTTGAATAATAAGTAAATTTAGTTATAAATCGCCAAAAACCACCCTATTGAAATTAAATTATTGAAATATTGCAAACAAACACAATTAAAAATAGCTCAATTTTTTAAATAAAAGGTAAATTTGGTTATAAATCGCTAAAAACACCCTTTGAAATAAAATTATTGAAATATTGCGAACAAACACAATTAAAAATAGCCCAATTTTTTGAATAATAAGTAAATTTAGTTATAAATCGCCAAAAACCACCCTATTGAAATTAAATTATTGAAATATTGCAAACAAACACAATTAAAAATAGCTCAATTTTTTAAATAAAAGGTAAATTTGGTTATAAATCGCTAAAAACACCCTTTGAAATAAAATTATTGAAATATTGCGAACAAACACAATTAAAAATAGCTCAATTTTTTGAATAATAATTAAATTTAGCTATAAATCGCTAAAAAAACACCCTTTTAAAATAAAATTATTGAAATATTGCAAGCAAACACAATTAAAAATAGCTAAATTTTTTAAATAATAAGTAAATTTAGTTATAAATCGCCAAAAACCACCTTCTTGAAATTTAATTATTGAAATATTGCAAACAAACACAATTAAAAATAGCTCAATTTTTTGAATAATAAGTAAATTTAGTTATAAATCGCTAAAAACCACCCTATTGAAATTAAATTATTGAAATATTGCAAACAAACACAATTAAAAATAGCTCAATTTTTTGAATAATAAGTAAATTTAGTTATAAATCGCTAAAAACCACCCTATTGAAATTAAATTATTGAAATATTGCAAACAAACACAATTAAAAATAGCTCAATTTTTTAAATAAAAGGTAAATTTGGTTATAAATCGCTAAAAACACCCTTTGAAATAAAATTATTGAAATATTGCGAACAAACACAATTAAAAATAGCTCAATTTTTTGAATAATAAGTAAATTTAGTTATAAATCGCCAAAAACCACCCTATTGAAATTAAATTATTGAAATATTGCAAACAAACACAATTAAAAATAGCTCAATTTTTTAAATAAAAGGTAAATTTGGTTATAAATCGCTAAAAACACCCTTTGAAATAAAATTATTGAAATATTGCGAACAAACACAATTAAAAATAGCTCAATTTTTTGAATAATAATTAAATTTAGCTATAAATCTCTAAAAAAACACCCTTTTAAAATAAAATTATTGAAATATTGCAAGCAAACACAATTAAAAATAGCTAAATTTTTTAAATAATAAGTAAATTTAGTTATAAATCGCCAAAAACCACCTTCTTGAAATTTAATTATTGAAATATTGCAAACAAACACAATTAAAAATAGCTCAATTTTTTGAATAATAAGTAAATTTAGTTATAAATCGCTAAAAACCACCCTATTGAAATTAAATTATTGAAATATTGCAAACAAACACAATTAAAAATAGCTCAATTTTTTAAATAATAATTAAAATTAGCTATAAATCGCTAAAAAAAACACCCTTTTAAAATAAAATTATTGAAATATTGCAAACAAACACAATTAAATATAGCTCAATTTTTTAAATAATAAGTAAATTTAGTTATAAATCGCCAAAAACCACCTTTTTGAAATAAAATTATTGAAATATTGCAAACAAACACAATTAAAAATAGCTCAATTTTTTTAATTATAAGTAAATTTAGTTATAAATCGCTAAAAACCACCCTATTGAAATTAAATTATTGAAATATTGGAAACAAACACAATTAAAAATAGCTCAATTTTTTTAATTATAAGTAAATTTAGTTATAAATCGCTAAAAACCACACTATTGAAATTAAATTATTGAAATATTGCAAACAAACACAATTAAAAATAGCTAAATTTTTTAAATAATAATTAAATTTAGCTATAAATCGCTAAAAAAAACACCCTTTTAAAATAAAATTATTGAAATATTGCAAACAAACACAATTAAAAATAGCTCAATTTTTTAAATAATAAGTAAATTTAGTTATAAATCGCCAAAAACCACCTTTTTGAAATAAAATTATTGAAATATTGCAAACAAACACAATTAAAAATAGCTCAATTTTTTTAATTATAAGTAAATTTAGTTATAAATCGCTAAAAACCACCCTATTGAAATTAAATTATTGAAATATTGGAAACAAACACAATTAAAAATAGCTCAATTTTTTTAATTATAAGTAAATTTAGTTATAAATCGCTAAAAACCACCCTTTTGAAATAAAATTATTGAAATATTGCAAACAAACACAGTAAAAAATAGCTCAATTTTTTGAATAAAGCGGCCCATACACTTGCAATATTATTGTATATGATATTCGCCATATTATTTTTATTTTGTCCTATATTATGCAATAAGTCGCACAATATTTTCATTAATTCAATAAAGAGGTCAACCAAACCTTCAGGAATACATAAACAGCATTGTACAATGTTGCCAACACATTTCACTTTTTTTTCGTTGTGCAATAAAAATCAAAAGTCTTTTGATTGTTGCAAATATATTGTGTTACCTTCGAATATCACATACACATTTGACATTTAATTGTACAATTCGTAAAATTTAACAATTTTATTGCAAGTGTATGAGCCGCTTAATAAGCATATTTAGTTATAAATCGCTAAAAACCACCCTTTTTGAAATAAAATTATTGAAATTTTATAAAACAAACACAATAAAATATAGCTCAATATTTTATATAAAAAGTATATTTAGTTATAAATCGCTAAATTCACTTATTAAGTTGAGCTATTTTTCTTATAATATTTTAATAATTTTATTTCAAAAAGGGTGATTTTAAGCGATTTATAACTAAATATTGTGTTTGTTTGCAATATTTCAATAATTTTATTTCAAAAGGGTGATTTTTAGCGATTTATAACTATATATAATTTTTATTTAAAATATTGAGCTCTTTTTTATTGTGCTTATTTTCAATATTTCAATAGGGTGGTTTTAAGCGATTTATAACTAAATCTACTTATTATTCAAAAAATTGAGCTATTTTTAATTGTGTTTGTTTGCAATATTTCAATAATTTTATTTTAAAAGGGTGTTTTTTTTTTTAGCGATTTATAGCTAAATTTAATTATTATTTAAAAAATTTAGCTATTTTTAATTGTGTTTGTTTGCAATATTTCAATAATTTAATTTCAATAGGGTGGTTTTTAGCGATTTATAACTAAATTTACTTATTATTCAAAAAATTGAGCTATTTTTAATTGTGTTTGTTTGCAATATTTCAATAATTTTATTTCAAAAGGGTGTTTTTAGCGATTTATAACTAAATTTACCTTTTATTTAAAAAATTTAGCTATTTTTAATTGTGTTTGTTTGCAATATTTTAATAATTTAATTTCAATAGGGTGGTTTTTGGCGATTTATAACTAAATTTACTTTTTATTCAAAAATTGAGCTATTTTTTATTGTGTTTGTTTGCAATATTTCAATAATTTTATTTTAAAAGAGTGCTTTTTAGCGATTTATAGCTAGAATAAATTTCCGGCCAGATTGGCAAAATACCCCTCTGAATAATAAGTAAATTTAGTTATAAATCGCCAAAAACCACCCTATTGAAATTAAATTATTGAAATATTGCAAACAAACACAGTAAAAAATAGCTCAATTTTTTGAATAATAAGTAAATTTAGTTATAAATCGCCAAAAACCACCCTATTGAAATTAAATTATTAAAATATTGCAAACAAACACAATTAAAAATAGCTCAATTTTTTAAATAAAGGTAAATTTGGTTATAAATCGCTAAAAACACCCTTTGAAATAAAATTATTGAAATATTGCAAACAAACACAATTAAAAATAGCTCAATTTTTTGAATAATAAGTAAATTTAGTTATAAATCGCTAAAAACCACCCTATTGAAATTAAATTATTGAAATATTGCAAACAAACACAATTAAAAATAGCTCAATTTTTTAAATAAAGGTAAATTTGGTTATAAATCGCTAAAAACACCCTTTGAAATAAAATTATTGAAATATTGCGAACAAACACAATTAAAAATAGCTCAATTTTTTGAATAATAAGTAAATTTAGTTATAAATCGCTAAAAACCACCCTATTGAAATTAAATTATTGAAATATTGCACACAAACACAATTAAAAATAGCTCAATTTTTTAAATAATAATTAAATTTAGCTATAAATCGCTAAAAAACACACTTTTAAAATAAAATTATTGAAATATTGCAAACAAACACAATTAAATATAGCTCAATTTTTTAAATAATAAGTAAATTTAGTTATAAATCGCCAAAAACCACCTTTTTGAAATAAAATTATTGAAATATTGCAAACAAACACAATTAAAAATAGCTCATTTTTTTTAATTATAAGTCAATTTAGTTATAAATCGCTAAAAACCACCCTATTGAAATTAAATTATTGAAATATTGGAAACAAACACAATTAAAAATAGCTCAATTTTTTTAATTATAAGTAAATTTAGTTATAAATCGCTAAAACCCACCCTATTGAAATTAAATTATTGAAATATTGCAAACAAACACAATTAAAAATAGCTAAATTTTTTAAATAATAATTAAATTTAGCTATAAATCGCTAAAAAAAAAACACCCTTTTAAAATACAATTATTGAAATATTGCAAACAAACACAATTAAAAATAGCTCAATTTTTTAAATAATAAGTAAATTTAGTTATAAATAGCCAAAAACCACCTTTTTAAATAAAATTATTGAAATATTGCAAACAAACACAATTAAAAATAGCTAAATTTTTTTAATTATAAGTAAATTTAGTTATAAATCGCTAAAAACCACCCTTTTGAAATAAAATTATTGAAATATTGCAAACAAACACAGTAAAAATAGCTCAAATTTTTGAATAAAGCGGCCCATACACTTGCAATATTATTGTATATGATATTCGCCATATTATTTTTATTTTGTCCTATATTATGCAATAAGTCGCAGAATATTTTCATTAATTCAATAAAAAGGTCAACATAACCTTCAGGAATAACATAAACAGCATTGTACAATGTTGCCAACACATTTCACTTTTTTTCGTTGTGCAATAAAAATCAAAAGTCTTTTGATTGTTGCAAATATATTGTGTTACCTTCGAATATCACATACACATTTGGCATTTAATTGTACAATTCGTAAAATTTAACAATTTTATTGCAAGTGTATGAGCCGCTTAATAAGTATATTTAGTTATAAATCGCTAAAAACCACCCTTTTTGAAATAAAATTATTGAAATTTTATAAAACAAACACAATAAAATATAGCTCAATATTTTATATAAAAAGTATATTTAGTTATAAATCGCTAAATTCACTTATTAAGTTGAGCTATTTTTCTTATAATATTTTAATAATTTTATTTCAAAAAGGGTGATTTTAAGCGAATTATAACTAAATATACTTTTTATATAAAATATTGAGCTATTTTTTATTGTGTTTGTTTGCAATATTTCAATAATTTTATTTCAAAAGGGTGATTTTTAGCGATTTATAACTAAATATAATTTTTATTTAAAATATTGAGCTCTTTTTTATTGTGCTTAATTTCAATATTTCAATAGGGTGGTTTTTAGCGATTTATAACTAAATTTACTTATTATTCAAAAAATTGAGCTATTTTTAATTGTGTTTGTTTGCAATATTTCAATAATTTTATTTCAAAAGGGTGTTTTTAGCGATTTATAACTAAATTTACCTTTTATTTAAAAAATTGAGCTATTTTTAATTGTGTTTGTTTGCAATGTTTCAATAATTTTATTTCAAAAGGGTGTTTTTAGCGATTTATAACTAAATTTACCTTTTATTTAAAAAATTGAGTTATTTTTAATTGTGTCTGTTTGCAATATTTCAATAATTTTATTTCAAAATGGGTGGTGTTAAGCGATTTATTACTAAATATACTTTCTATTAAAATATTGAACTATTTTTTATTGTGTTTGTTTTTTAATATTTCAATAATTTGATTTCAAAAGGGTGGTGTAAAGCGATTTATAGCTAAATTCACTTATTATTTAAAAAACTGAGCTATTTTTTTTATAATATTTCAATAATTTTATTTAAAAAGGGTGGTTTTTAGCGATTTATTACTAAATATACTTTTTATTTAAAATATTGAGCTTTTTCTTATTGTGTTTATTTTATAAAATTTCAATAATTTTATTTTAAAAAGGGTGGTGTTAAGCGATTTATAACTATATATTCTTTCTATTTAAAATATTGAGCTATTTTTTAACCCTAAATTTTGTATTCCCAAAAATAACTTTGATAATAAAATAGTTGAAAATGAAAATGATACAAAAGGGACCGTCAAAAAAGGATCAATTTGATACTTAAGTATCACAACGGTAACGCTGGCAGTTGTTTTGCCGCGGTCTGTTGTAAAGTCAATTATTTATATACATACATATTTATTTTCCATATAATAAACTTTCATTTGAGTTGTCGCAATACTTTCTGTTGACAAAACAGAGTCAATCCAACTCAACGCCACACAGAGGGGTATTTTGCCAATCTGGCCGGAAATTTATTCCGGTTTATTTGTTTATATTGCTTCTTAAAAGTTATTGAGTGCCCCTAGATCTATGAAACTTGGCAGGAATATGTGTTATGGTCATAGGCTAGTAAAGCTCATAAATGATTCTCAAACAATACGGAAATTGAAAAGATACCAGTTAAGGAACAAAATAGTACCAAATTAAAAATAGTACTCATTCACTCAGGACCTTGCATGTTTAATATTATCTTTCTAGGTCCAATACTAACGGAAATTCAAAAAGTACCAAAAAGTTCCCTCTTTTAGATTCTCATCCACTCAGGACATTGCATGTTGAATATTAGGATTCTAGGTTCAATATTAATGGAAATTCAAAAAGTACCAGTTAAAGAACAAAAAAAGTACCAAAAAGCCCTCTTATAGATTCTAATTTACTCAGGACCTTGCATGTTTAATTTTATGTTCCTAGGTCAAATACCAACGGAAATTCAACAAGTACCAGCTAAAGAACAAAAAAGTACAAAAAACTTCCCTCTTATAGATTCTTATCCACTCAGGGCATTGCATCTTGAATTTTATGTTTCTTAGTCCAATAATAACGGATATTCAAAAAGTACCAGTTTAAGAACTAAAAAGTACCAATAAGCACTTTTAGAGATTCTCATTCACTCAGGACCTTGAAGGTTAAATTGCATGTTCATAAAACCAATCTTAGCGAAAATTTAAAAAAAGTACCAGTTAAAAAACGAAAAAGTATCAAAAAGATCCCTCTAACAGATTGTTATTCACTCAAGAACTTGCATGTTGAATTTTATGATTCTAGGTTCAATATTAATGGAAACTCAAAAAGTACCAGTTAAAGAAAAAAAAGTACCAAAAAGCCCTCTTACAGATTCTCATTCACTCAGGACCTTGCATGTTTAATTTTTTCTTTCTAGGTCCAATACTAACGGAAATTCAAAAAGTAGCAGTTAATGAATTAAAAAGTACCAAAAAGTTCCCTCTTATAGATTCTCATTTACTCAGGACATTGCATGTTTAATTTTATCTTTCTAGGTCCAATACTAACGGAAATTCAAAAAGTACCAGTTAATGAATTAAAAAGTACAAAAAAGTTCACTCTTATAGCATCTCATCTACTCAGGACATTGCATGTTGAATTTTAGGATTTTAGATTCAATATTAATGGAAATTCAAAAAGTACCAGTTAAAGAACAAAAAAAGTACCAAAAAGCGCTCTTACAGATTCTCATTCACTCAGGACCTTGCATGTTTTATTTTATGTTTCTAGGTCAAATACCAACGGAAATTCAAAAACAACCAGCTAAAGAACAAAAAAGTACCAAAAACTTCCCTCTTATAGATTCTTATCCACTTAGGGCTCTGCATCTTGAATTTTATCTTTTTTAGTCCAATAATAACGGATACTTAAAAAGTACCAGTTTAAGAACTAAAAAGTACCAATAAGCGCTTTTAGAGATTCTTATTCACTTGAAGGTTAAATTTTATGTTCATAAAATCAATCTTAGCGAATATTTAAAAAAGTACAAGTCAAAAATCCAAAAAAGTATCAAAAAGATCCCTCTAACAGGTTGTTATTCCCTCAAGATCTTGCATGTTGAATTTTATGATTCTAGGTTCAATATTAATGAAAATTCACAAAGTACCAGTTAAAAAAAAAAGTACCAAAAAGCTCTCTTACAGATTCTTACAGATGCATGTTTAATTTTATGTTTCAAGGTCTAATACTTACGAAAATTCAAAAAGTAACAGTTAAAGATCCCTCTAACAGATTCTCATTTACACAGGATCTTGCATGTTTAATTTTATGTTTCTAGGTCCAATACTGACGGAAATTCAAAAAGTAACAGTTAATGAACAAAAAGTACCTAAAAGCCCTCTTACAGATTCTCACTCAGGACCTTGCATGTTTAATTTAATCTTTCTAGGTTCAATACCAACAGAAATTCAAAAAGTACCAAAAAGTTCCCTCTAATAGATTCTCATCCACTCAGGACATTGCATGCTGCATTTTATGTTTCTAGGTTCAAAACTACCGGAAATTCAAAAAGAACCAGTTAATACACAAAAAAGTACCAAAAAGCCCTCTTACAGATCCTCATTCACTAGAGACCTTGCATGTTTTATTTTATATTGCTAGGTCCAATACCAACGGCAATTCTAAAAGTACCAGTCGAAGAATAAAAAATTACCAAAAAGTTTCCTCTTATAGACTCTCATCCACCTAGGACATTGCATCTTGAATTTTATGTTTCTAGGTCCAATACTAATGGAAATCCAAAAAGTACCAGTTAAAGAACAAAAAAGTACCAAAAAGTTCCATCAAAGATTCTTATCGACTCAGGATATTGCATGTTAAATCTTATGTTTTAAGGTCCAACATTAACGATAATTAAAAAATTCCAGCTGTAGAACCAAAAAGCTTAAGTAAAATATCAAATTTCCCGTATTTCCCCTTTTTGGTACTATTTTCCCCCCAATTAAAGTATAAAAAATTTGAGTACTTTTGTTATGTCAATTTATAATAAAAGTTTGACAGCTCAACTACCCTAAAGTAATACAAAATTATGTCGTTTTGGTAATACAGTGGTTATGGTAATACAGTGTCGGACCTTAAAATATAAAATTTTTGTCGAAAATGTGGCAATGTCATACTTTAATATTTTAACTAAAAATGTGAAAATTATACATTTATTGAGTGTCTATTAATAAAAGGATATGTAATGGTAGTAAATAAGCAATAGTCAATTCATAATCAATAAAAATTTATAAATTTTTTTTTTTTGGAAAAAATCTCCTGAAATTTGGTCGGCCCCCAAAGCAATCGTTAGACCTATGATTTATTTGGGACCGGTGCCCAAAGAATACAAATGACCCTAAAAAAAGCCGTGTATCGAAAAACAGACCCCAACACATCGCCATGACATATATATATATATATATATATATATATATATATATATATCGATTTAAAAATTAATAAATATTAGAATCATTTCATTTCAATCTTAATTATTTTTAAAACAAGAGCTTAAATATCTTATCTATTTAAAAACTGTTTTTCGGATAAATAATTATTTATTTAAACGGTTAAGAAAAAACATACATTTACATGTAATTGCAGCCCCTATTTATATCAATATTTTAAGTTTAATATATAAATACATATTTACTTTAATTATAACAAATAAAAATACACACATTCAACCATTCACACAAACATGTTGGTTTTTCGTTACGATCCCAAGTTTAAATAACATCTTCAAAATGACCATTGAACTCTGTAATATAAAGTGTATAGCGTCTTTGTTTGTTTTAGATTTAATGCTGTGGAAAACAGAATTCTTTTTTCACTATGTCCACAATGTTACAATTTAGTTCATTATCAGTGTTGCCAGTTAATTTTTCCAAAAAACATCTAAGTATGCTTAAAAAAAATCAATTTTCCCTATACGTTCAAAAAATTTCCCCTACAAAAATCCCCATGCATTATTGTCATTAAAATAAAAGAAAAAACATATTATGTATAGCTTTGACAAAAAATATGTAAGTAAAAACTAAGAAAAACAAGTAAGAGTGCTATATTCGGCTGTGCCGAATCTTATATACCCTTCACCATTGTGCGAGCAGAATACAGAGCAACTAGACAAAACCTAAATAATTTCTACATAAACATACATATATACAATACATAAAACTTCATTATAAATTAAATTTAAAAAGTTAAAACTGGTAAATATTTTTTTAAATCGTTTCAGAACATAAAAAAGTTAAAAAAAAAATTTTCTTTTTGAAAAAAACAAGATTCGAACCAGGGACTCACAGTTTCTAACCTAAGCAAACCCCCAGACAACTGGACCATGAAGGAACGTTTTATGAATATCATTAAAAGTAAATATGATCAGTTTACAGTTCACAACTCAACACAGTTGACACAGAAACGGACAACTGGATTTGAACTTCGGTTTTCATAAGGACCCAGAATACCCAGAACTTTATAGGGTATAGGACTTTCGGTGAAGGGTATAAAAAACAAACTTGATTATAAAAAGAGTAATTTTTGGGATTTCAGTATTTTGGTCATAACTCTGCTATTTCTTAACCGATTTGACAGATTTATATACCGACGTGTTAAAGAAGAATTTGCCAGTTATTTTGGTTATAAAACTTGGACTCGGGAAGATTTATGGTTCCCGAAAATGGGTATTTTTCAAAAAAAATTAATATTTTGGTCATAACTTTTTCGTATCTGAACCGATTTTCCCGAGTTTTTCAGAAAATATTTTATATTAAAAATTTCCGATCTTTTGATATATAAGGCGTAACCATAGGTCATATGACAGTCCAAAAAATCAGGTTTTTATACAATTTTTGATATTTTTTGTACGGGAGGTACCACGCCCACTTGTTCAATCCCGCCCACATTTTGTGGGATGCTGTGTTTTGATAACGTTAATGTGTGTACCCAATTTGGAAACTTTGGCCCTTGCCGTTCTCAAGATATACAGATATAAAAAAAAAAAACAACAACAAGGGATATTTGGAAAAAATTGGAGGTAGTCGTCGTTTTTTGCTCATATCTCAGCCATTTTTGGACTGTTCTGGCTGAATTTCAATAGCAAGAAATGGTGGACTATATGTGACATAAGTCTAAAACAACCTAGCCGCTATCATGTCTGGAGTCTCCGGAAAACACATATCAAACGTAAGACGGACAGACGGACGGACAGACGGACGGATATCGTTAAATCAACTTCTCTCCTCATAAGGACCCAAAATATATATACTTTACAGGGCCTAAGATCAATATTGTAGAAATTACAAACGGAATGACAAACTTATATATACCCTTTTCCACCTGTGGTGAAGGGTATACTAATACATACATATGTAATTATGTACTTTTAATTAAATTCAATTAAATTAAATAACAAACAGCACTTCGAAGAGAAATCTTATTAATAGTAAATTTTGTATTCCCAAAAATAACTTTGATAAATAACGTAAAGATTTTTAAAAATTGATAGTTAATATATGTATGTAATTCAATTCAACTAATTTGAAAACACATTGTCATTTTAAAATTAATATTTATTGTTCTTTTGAACTAAATCTCTAAATAAAAAATTTAATACAGGGACACAACAGGATATTCTAATATTAGTAAAGTTCTAAAATGACTATCAGTACATTCGAAATTAATGCATTATTTTCCACTGCTTTACAGACAGGACCTTAGTTTACAAATTGAACTTAAGCTACTGTTGCTCAATTCTATTTGGTACGAGCATCTGTTATTATTGAATTGAAAATCCTTTCTGCATCGGCATTAGCATGGGGTGAAGCAAACAAAATCCGTACCAGTTTTGATAAATTTGGAAATATACTCTCGTCATTGAAGTTTTCATTTTTATTATATTTTTGTTTCAATAAATGCGGTGAAATTTTAAACAATTTATACTTACTTGAAAATCTTTCAACAAAGATTGAAATCTCAGTTAAAAGTGTCGGCAACTTTTTAAACCACAATCAACTCTGGACATATATTTCTAAGCAATTTTAGAGAAAAGAAAATTTTTCAACCGTTTTGAACTAAAAAAACGTTTTTTCTGCATTTATTAAATAAATAATCTGATATGACGAAATATCCCTTCATCTTGGAGATTATAAAAAATTTTTCTGATTTTCCCTACGCTTCTTCTATTTTTATGTTAAAAATACACTCAAAATATTATGAAGCTTAATTCAAAAGAAAATTTATTTTAAACACCTGAAGATTTATTTATAAAACGGATCATTTAAATTTCGTTTAAAATAAATTAATTTTGCATTCATTTTTAAATGTTGATTTATTTTAACCAGCATATTCCGTAAAATGTTAGTTTTTCGTTTTTTTAACGACCAAGAATCAAAGTTATTTTTACATAACGAATTTTACCTACCTAGTTTTAACTACAAAAAACTACCACAAATTCGATAACAACAATGGACTTTTATATATTTTCAAATGCCCGAAAATTACTTTTCAAAAAAGTACTACTGATTTATTATTTATTTTACCTATAATAAATAAAATTCCTATAATATAAAGTCAAAAATATTTTCATTTCTTCAATTTTTATTTATTTGATCCATTAAATAAATTTCATTAGTTTTTACAATTCATTAATGGATTGCAAATTAAAGTGAAATTTGTAATAACAAAAGATATGCATACATACATATATACACACTTAAAAATCGAAAATATGCGCTTATAAAATGGAAAATATGCATTTAAAATATGAAAAATATGCACTAACAAAAATATAAAATTATGCATTAAAAAAATATAAAAAAATGTCAGGTTATTTGATTAAATTATATTTATGAGTGTTCGCCTAATGGTCAAATTTCGACCATAAAATTTAAGCTTCATATGAAGATACTACATCTAAGTAATTTGAACGCTTATTACTCCGAAAATATTGAACAGATTTTATTAAAATATACAATATTGTGCACTTCTGTAAGTAAATATCTTTCAAATGGTGTGTGTTTTTTTTCAAATCGGTTGACATACAGAGGAGGAAAGTGTTTTTAACTGTTTTGCCATAGCCGATTTATATATAGATTAAAAAAAGGGATAATTCAGAAAACTACGTAAACATATGTACTAATTAAGTATATTAGAATATATACACAAAAGTTAAGGATAAAATAAAGCAAAGACAAACTTCAATCACTTGTTAATTATTTTTAAAATAGGTACATAATTAGATCTAATTTAAATTTCTATTTGTATAAACAAATAAAAGTTTCTTCAAAGTTACAAAAACATAACTCTGTCTGTTCGGACGCAAAAAGTTTTTGTGCCATTAAACATGTACGCTCAACGTCAATGGAAGTCAAAGAAGCATATTTGAATGATGCCAGTTCCATTGAAAATACAAATTTATTTTTAGTTTGATTTGATTTATTAAAATAAAAGAAGCTCACAATTTTCTTTAATTCATGAAATCCTATATTTTTCTGCAATAAAGATTTTAGCTTATGTTTAATTTTGTCAGACATTTCTCCATTATTAATTTTATTAATAGTATCATCAATTTGTTTGATTTATAGCCTTTTCACACTTGTCAACATTTAACATCAATTTGCGAAGATGTTGGAATTTTCCCATAAGAAATACATTGGGCTAAAAATAAAAATTTTTCAAAATCTTTATAGAATGTTACTATCTCATTTTTTTCCCTTATACATTTTTCGATTCTTTTAGTGTCATCACTAGAAAAGTGGCAATAAATTCTATTATTATTGTGGCATCACTGACAAAATGGAAGTTGCTTTGAAAGCAGCGTTACCATTTCCCAAGTTTTTCCTTTCTTGCAAGCCTTTTTTTGCTTAATTTTGCTAAAATTATTAAACAAAATGAATTAGAAATACATTTTAGTGTTATCATTTGAAAAAGAAAAAGTATCTTAAAAAAAATAAAAGTTTTTTTTCAGAAATGGTGACATTTTTTATTGATAGTAGATGTTAGATGTTTCAAGTGTGAACGCGTATTTCACATTTTCAACATCTTCCATGCGTTCCTCCGAAATGTATGCAAGTGTACAAATGGTATTAAGCATCTTTGTGATTTTTCCACAAATAAACACGTAATTTGAGCACAAAATGCTAGTTGGGTTTTAAAAGTTTTTCTTTTAAAAATGTCTTTAAGTTTTTGTATTGCTGTCATCAAATTCATCCATTACAATCTTTATTTCATCGAAATATTTTGCATAGTATTCAGCTGCCAGGTTCCCCATCTAGTGGTTGGTGTTTAATCTTAATAGTTTTTAAGATATTTAATTTATATTTAGATTGATTATTTAATTTGGGCACTTTAAAAACTTCACAATAAAGAAAACACGATCGATTCGTTTAAACTTCACTTTGCAAGTGTCTATATTTATTCTTTGTTATGTATAAAAAATGCTAAATTTTCTGTATTTATTTTTACTTCAGCTATTTAGGGTTTACAAGTAATTAAAATTTAATTAAGCATTATTGGGGAAGTATTAAAAAATTCAGTTTTAGTATTATTATTGTTATTATTATTATTATGACTATTATTTTTAAAATTCAAATTCCATTATTAATTTTCAATATGGCTCAACAGTTGGGGTGGAAGAGGTATCCCTGGCAGCTTTTCCTTAAATATTAAAATACGAGATGGAGCCTTTAAAAATACTTTTTTTTCGATCCAGATTAACAAATCCATATCTTCAAATTAAGACCTTATTTCTTCAGCTATACGACATAAAATATGTGCCAAACAAGTTACGTGGATAATTTGAGGATATAACACATTCAAAGAATTTTCGGCTTTTACTATACAAGGGGCGGCATCCGTCAAAAACAAAAAAATTTTATTTTTGTCCAACTGGTCTCCTAAAAAACTTATAGAATCGTTGATAGCTCGAGCAATTGTTGCATGGTTTACCTTTTCCAATTCCATAACATTAAGTAAAAATTAGTTTAGCCTTTATCTTCGTCTTTGTCTAGAACACCAACGATTACATCTGCTACATAACGGCCTTCGATACCTGTGCTTTCATCCATAGATGTCCAAAGAAACTTGTTCGTAAAAAATTTGTAATTTTTCACAATCCACGGTCATATATTTTATCTGCATAAAATTTTCTGAGACTTAAATCACTTGGAATTGCCACATTTGTATAGGTTTCGAACAAATTTCTCAAATCAACATTGTTTAATTTATACAACGGAATATGCTTGCCGAAATAAAATAAAACATTGCCAATAAAATGAAAATATCGAAAAGCTTTATAGGTGATTTTAATATCGTTTTTTAGTTCATAAACAAATTAAATAATAATGACCTGTGGTGAAGGGTATAATAAAAAATAATTTTTTTTTAAACTGGGGCAAGACTCGAACTTGAAACCTCAGAGTCTTAGGCGAGAAGTTAGACAACTCGGCTACGAACGCTTTTACTGAAAAAGCTTTAAATTAAAATATATTGAGTCTTGTTTGTTTCTTTATTTGAGCGGAATATCATGTGCATACATAAATGTTTATGGGTTTGTGTGCATAAAATTAGAGGCAGTCGTGGTTTTTTGGTCATATCCCAGCCAATTGAAGACCGATCTTGCTGAATTTTATTAGCAAGAAATGGTGGACTTTATGTGACATAAATGTAAAACAGCCTAGCCGCTATCATGTCTGGAATCTCCGAAAAACACCTATTAAGCGTAAGACGGACATCGTTAAATCCACTTCTCTCCTCATAAGGACCAAAAATATATATACTTTATAGGGTCTTAGATCAATATTGTAGAAATTACAAACGGAATGACAAACTTATATATACCCTTTTCCACCTGTGGTTAAGGGTATAATAACTGGTCGAAATTAATTTTGGATTACTCACTGAAAATATGCATTTGCATGAAAATCCAAGACCTGCTTATTACAATAAAAACTAAACTTAAATTTATACATTTTACGTTATATTCCAAGTTAAAAATTTGGTAAATTTAAAGCAAAGGGCTAGAGCAGATGCCACAGTATCCACCTGGTATGCAATTTGGTCAGTTATAACATATTCTGAATTAATTGAAAATAAATTCTTCTTAATAAGGAGGAATGGTGGTTGTCCATTATATAAATCTATTTCAATGTCTACTTCTATTATCTTAATTGCACTCGTTTTTAAGTCTGCTATAGTTGGACGACTTTTTCCTTTATTATGCCTGTCAAGCTTTAAAACTCTCTGTATAAAATATATCAATACAACATCTTTTGAGTCTAAAAAAGAAAAATTTTAATTGCGCTTAAAATATTTATATGTATGCACATTATTTTTTTTGATCCAAATGATCCCATCTTTCTTTTGCGTCGCTCCACAAAGATTTGAGTCTAAGGTCTTTTAAGTTTAAGTTTATATAAACTGTTAATATGTTATCAGGGAATAATGCTTCAAAATCTACAATAAAAATAATGTGTAATTATCCTCAAAGATGTTTGTATGCAGGCCAGCTATTAATAATACTTTGAATATTAATATCTTTAGAATTAAGAAGTTCACTTATACCCTTTGTACACTTGCATACATTTCGCAGGAACGCATGAGAGATGTTGAAAACGTGAAATTCGCATTCACACTTGAAACATCTAGCATCTACTATTAATAAAAAATGTCACCATTTCTGAAAAAAAAAACTTTTTTTTTAATCAAATTTTTTTACAAAAGTGTCAACATTTTAAAAGATAACACCAAAATGTTTTTTTTAATTCAGTTTGTTTAATAAAAACTTGAGAAATGGTAACGCTGTTTTCTTCCATTTTGTTAGTGATGCCACAATAATAATAGAATTTATTGCAACTTTTCTAGTGATGACACTAAAAGAATTCAACAATATAAAAGGGAACAAAATGAGATAGTAGCATTCTGTAAAGATGTTGAAAAATTTTGATTTTTAGCTCAATGTATTTCTTATGGGAAAATTCCAACATCTTGGCAAATTGATGTTAAATGTTGACAAGTGTGAAAAGGCTATTAATCGGTATTCAACACATTTGGGGTATTCACAAGGTGTGCTATCATGTTATATGGTTTAAAGACATTGTTGTTGCTTTGTAAACAAAAAGTGTCTTAAATAAAAAGAACTTTGCTTGCTATGTTTATTGTGCTGTCGTAACTAATCAGAAGAGATATGCGCTGAGCCTAGCCGCATTAGTTTTTGTAAGCCGTCGCCGTTAATGGTATAATTTTATCCGGCTAACATCCGAATTTAACCTGCGTCTAGCTATTTTTGCAACAAATCATTTGCAGCAATAAATTAGATCGGCTTAGGACTCTGCTGTTTGGTTAACAAACAAAATAAAATTTATTTGTGATTTGCGCCTGAAAAATGAAAATAAGTCAGGTAAGATCTTATTTAATTTATTAATTCATGGATTAGAATTAAAAAAATATTTTTATTGTAGGTAAATATTTATTTTTTATACTTGTTTCAAATCAGCTGATTTAAATTCAAAATAGCACACTGAATTATGAGGGGTTGTTCACAACAGTCTTATTTTTTCATGTTATTATTTTAAGACATATGACTTTATAACACCTTGTGAATCCCCCAATTATTTCCATCGCTTATGATTTTCAAAATAGACTTCCTCAGCTTCGTTTGGAAATAATTGGTGGATTTGAGCAGCTAGATTTTGAAGATTTGCAGATTCTTAGCGAATTTTTATAACGCTTGTTAACTTATTTTGCTCTGTGCTGCCCAAATGACAATGTTTGTCATAAAAAGATTGTAATTCGAAATACATGTGTTAATTTTTAAAAATGTGAATTAAATTCTTAAAAACCAAAATTAGACAACATTAGTGCTTCATTTATTTATATTTATTAATATATTGTTAACTTACGAAATTAAAATTACTCTGTTTATCTCTTAATTCTACGTTTACTTTAGTTGGTGTATCTGCGTTTGATACTTTCCATATATTAAACTTTTCAATAAATTGAATTTCTCTTCCATGCTCTCGTATGTTAATAAAACTTCCAATTTCAAAAATTCTTCTGAATAGTATCGATCAAAACATTTAAAATGCCCTAATGTTAATTTTGTTCTGTAAATAAAAACTAGATGTAAGTGTTTTGATGTGTATGCACATTTTTTAACACAAAAAAAGAAAATACATACATTATGCAATATTTAAGGACTGGTATTTACTAAAATATTCATTCCATAGTTTTAAAATATGTTGTTGAGAAAAATGTTTATACAATTTAAATAAAGGATATAAAATTGAAAACCTTCTATAAGCGGCTTGACGTATTCATAATTATCATCGTCAATCTTCATTAATAATTATAAATATTATATTTAAAATATTGGCTTCTTCTTCGTGTAAGAAATTCTCCTACTTCTGGCAACACTGTTCATAAGTAAATACATATGTGCGTATGTATGTTTTTATATGCGAATTAAAAAAAAAGACTCCTTTTACATTCGCAAAGTCATCGCATTTGCATTTTTTGTTGCTGAAATTTTTTTAAATTCTGCTTTAAAATTGCATAAGTGTGTAGATTTTGAAATTCTAGTCTTGCAATTTTTGTATTTTATCTAGTCTTTCCTCTTCTTCTTTTTATATTTTGTATATAAATACAAATACACATACAGCCAACTTCAAGTTGAAAAAATTGAGAATTGCAAAGCAAAACAGAATTGCAACGTACATGATACTGAGTACCTCTCCCCAATCTTCTCACCCCTCTTTCCAATACCAATAAACCCAAGAATTGCTGTAAAAAATCACAAGTCTGGACGATGACAAAGCAAAGTTCCTTTGTTCTTCGTTCATCGTGTTTATATGTTTAGTTTTTCAAACAACACCAAAAAATTGAAAAGTCTTTGTTCAAATTAACTTTGTGTGTGCAAAAGCGCTCACAGTTTTCAGTTTCTGGAATGAATTTAAAAAGAAAAAACTTCAAGTTGTTCAGATTGTCACAAAAAACCGAATTTGTTTGGATGAGTTTATTTGCTTAGGACTGTTTGTCTTTGTCCGTAATCAATTGTAATAGACTAATGGACTGCAATTGATTGTATGTGTACACAAGACATAAAGTTGTTTTAGTTCATTTCCTCTTTACTTTCCACTTTTCCCTTGCTACAGGTTTTTGTTCCCTTTTTGTTATTTTTCGAAGTTTGTTGGTTAGAAAGAGGACTTATTATCTTGAAGGAATCTATTTAGCAGTGTGTACATTGTAAAATTGATTTATTCTATATTACAATAACGATGATGAGAAAGGAGATGATGATTGGAATGTGTTTCAATTAGCGCAACTTGTGACAATTTAAGATAAAGAAGAATGTGTATAATAAAAATAGAACGATAAAGTCGTCATAATTGAATTAATATTAATTTTATTGATTAAGCCGAAATACAATTTGAATTGTTCTGTATTGTTGGCTTGCAAACATTTCTTTATAAAAATTATTAATTTAGTTAAAACCAAAAAAAAAAAAAAATTCCTCAAGCCCTTCCATATAATCCCACCACAGTTCGTATTTAAAAATAAATTTTCGATAGTGTACCCCATGGTGGAATAAGCAAGTAGCATCGTAACGGCAACAAATACAACATTACAACAAAAATGGAAATTATATCACCGTTTACGTCAAAAAATACTTTAAACAAAAATCAATGCGTGCCGCTGAACGTGATGAAATAAATAAATTTTGAGCCAACTTTTATTTAATTATGGTCAATACCTTATCTATTTTTTAATTTAAAATTATCAAAAACTTTAATAAAATACAATCACAGCACAAAAAGTGGACTTTTTGTAAACATAAACAAAACTTTGACATAAACCTAGACAAACAATGCAAGAGCAAAAAATCGTCATCTGGCGTAGTGCTGCCACCTGTTTATTTCACCAAGGTGTACCCCATTTTACCCCAATGCACAAAGTATACAGAGATGACACGAGACGGAAGATTTTGCGTTTTTTTATGTCTCTTTTTAAGAAAGCTGCCCTTTTTCATTTCTCTTTGCATCATCTTTTATGCCGCAATACAATGAACACAAATTTATTTAGTTGATATCACTGTGCAAGAAATTGACACTTTTTTTCGTGACAAGCCGGGCATATGGCGTTTTAACATAATTCGGGGACGCTTAATCCAGTGGTGGCCGCGGTTTTTTTCAGATTGGCTCTGGTTTTCGAGATATACCGTTATTTCGAAAATGGAGGAGGTTGCACAACATATATTCGCGTAACTCAAAAACGGTTTAGTTTATTGAAATTACTAAAAAAACCCGAAATTCCGCAATAAAATTTCATAAATCTCTTTTTCTAATATGAGTAGTCGTTATTGAAACATAATTTTTTTTTTTGAAAAAAAAATTAATTTTTTTATCAAAATTTCGAAATTTTTGTTTTTTAAAAATTCATAAAAAATTAAAAAATGCAGCTAGGTTTCTAATTTTCTGCAGACTTATAAAAAACGAAGCTACAAACAAAACAAGCCATAAATGATTAAAATCTGTTTGCAACTTTTGATTTTATTCACAAAAGTCGACAAATTTTTATTAATTTAAGAATTTCATAAAACGCAATATTTGTATGGGAGCCCCCTAAGGGATGGTGATAAAGGGAAAGTATAATTTGAGAAAATGTTAAGAACAAAAAACTAATGGAGGCCAGTCATACATTTTATCATCCTAGGGCAACTCCTGGGCATATATGGGACTTTTTCTTCAATGTATTTCTAGTCTGCATTGAACATTTTGTATAGAAGCCCCCTTAAGGAATGGAGATAGCGGGTGGGTATGTTAGAAATAAATGATTGAGATGAAAAATAAAGTGGGGTTGGTCATACACTTGACCCATCTAGGGGCATCCTGGGCGCTGCAGGGGCCAAATTTAAGGCTAGGGTTCTACGCATATAAAAAACAAAGTTCCAAATAAAATAAGCTATAAGTGATTAAAGTCTGTCTACAACTTTTAATTTTTTCATAATAGATGAAATTTTTTTTATTTTTTAAATTAACCAAACTTAAAAATTTTAAAACATTTTTTTTTGTTGTTAATTAGTTAAAGTTAAAGTTTTTATTTAGAAATTTATTCTTCTTCCTCCTGCAGAATCCAACAAATATCCCCTAATAGCGAATCAAGTTGTTTGCCGCTATACCAGTGTTCGAGCCTGGCTGTTACTTGGTGAAATCTCTCGCCATGTTCATCAGACTCGGCTGGTGATTGTTCATTAAATTTTTCGGCATGGTAATGCAAAAAATGTATTTTCAATGACATTCTAACGTTTAAGTTTTTAAATGCGGTTAGCATATTTTTGATTAAAATTCGCCAGTTTTCAGACCGATGATTTCCTAATACATTTTCTATTACTGATTTCACACAATTCCAGGCCAATAGCTCGATATCATTCAATGCAACCTCAAATTGATGGTCCTTCATAAGACGACGAATGTCCGGTCCATTAAGAATTCCTTTAAAATAAAAACATTATGATATAAAATATAAATCTAATTTAATAAAGTAGTTACAGTTTATACCTTCTTTTACTTTCATGCCGCTTAATCGTGGAAAAATTCGGCGCAATTCGGTAAAAGCAACAACATCTGGGCTCAATGCTTTTATAAAATTTTTTACAATACCCAGTTTGATGTGGAGTGGAGGGAGCAAAATCTTTTCCATCGGCACAAGTGGTAATTCAATAACATTATTTCTATTCAACGCGTATTCCATAAGCACATATTTTTAGTATAGCCCAATTGCATGCCTCTTAAAAGAGCTACCACTTTTAAATCTGCGCATATTTTCCAATTGTGGTCTTCATATTTAATAAACTGTATTATTTTTTTCATTGATGCGTATGTCTCTTTAGTATTTGTGCTTAGTGCTATCGGAGTAGGACTTTTTAAATTAGTGGCATGTAGCAAAACTGCTTTTAAGCTACTTTTGGAAGAATCAATGAATAAGCGCCAATCTCCAGGATTATATTAATTTTGCATTGTTAAAACCAAGCTACGGATGTCAGTACAATACGCGATAGAATTATTCTCAATTGATTTAAAAAAAGTCGTAAATCGTCTATGGCGATTGATAGCCCCGTATATTTGTACACCTGGTGATAAAATATTAGCTCGTTTTAGCTCTTTTGTTAAGAGAATGCTCTGTCTTTGAGATAATTTTAGACGCCGTTCCATTATATCCAGACGATCTTGCGTGATTTCATTGTCACTGCATGGAACCGTGATGCATGACGGTTCATACATTGAAGTAGCTGGCCCACCCGCTTCAACAGAATGAATTATTGAGGGAATATGTTCTGTTGGTATTTGGCTATCCGGAACAGGAATTTCATCAGAATGTGGCAGCGGTAATCGAGCATTTGTTGTTGCAGTATAAGATATATAAGTCATTTTTCTTCTGTTCATACCCGCTGTATAATTTATGCATGGAGTCTCCATTTTTTCCCCAATGGTTAATTAGTAAATGGAGTGTGTACACACTATTGATGGTGTCCAACTCTTACCATATATAACACTTAAAGAAAAATATGATTCATACAAGGTACTTGTTTCATTACTGATTTTACGGCGTCTTGGCATATTTTTATATTTCCCACACACATAACAAAAGTAATTAAACTTTTTACACGCCTCCATCTTAGATATTTCAATATAACTGATTAGATACAAGACTGTCAAAGGCTTTAAACTTCACTAATCACTTTCGCAAGCACTTTCCATATGACAGTGAAGGGGTTGAGGAACTCTTTTTTATACTGTAATTGTTTTAATCAAAGTACCTGTCGAGACCTTCATGACCATGTTTTGTAAAAAAAACAAAGCCAGAACGATTAATATTTCTACCTGTTCCAGGTATAACAATAGAATATGTTATTTAAGTTTTTTACATGACCGATTAGTGCGGTTTCGACTCCACAATAAAATACCGTTTTGTGTGGTTTTGTAAGCACAATAAAATACAAGATGTAAGCATTTATGACTTTATTTCTTAATTCTAAGAATTTTTTAATCGGTAACTGTGGATTTTTCAAAATTCCTACCGCAAAGTGAAAGTGTGGTAATAATGCATGCATATTTCTTTGGAATAGCATACATTTGAATATTTGTTTTTTTGTTTTGTATTGTAAATGGCACAAAAACCGCATTTAAAAAATTTTACGTCAAAATGTCATTGAAAATAAATTTTCTGCATTGGCACATTCTTCATATATATGTATGTACATAATTTTAAATAAAGAATTTAAAAATTAAAAAAAATCCTGTGAAATGCTCCACATAAATTATGTATATTCTTCATATTTATTGAAGAAAAGATTCCACAACTGCCTAGGAGTCACTCCTAGTGGGATAAAATGTATGACTGGCCTCCATTAGTTTTTTGTTCTTAACATTTTCTCAAATTATACCTTCCCTTTATCACCATCCCTTAGGGGGCTCCCATACAAATATTGCGTTTTATGAAATTCTTAAATTAATTAAAATTTGTCGACTTTTGTGAATAAAATCAAAAGTTGCAAACAGATTTTAATCATTTATGGCTTGTTTTGTTTGTAGCTTCGTTTTTTATAAGTCTGCAGAAAATTAGAAGCCTAGCTGCATTTTTTAATTTTGTATGAATTTTTAAAAAACAAAAATTTCGAAATTTTGATAAAAAAATTAATTAAAATTAAATTAAAATTAAAAAAAAATTATGTTTCAATAACGACTACTCATATTAGAAAAAGAGTTTTACTTTTCTGAAATGAAATTTTATGTTTTTAATGTTTTTTCAACTAGGATAGTGTATTTATTTGCAAAGCTTTTGTAAAAATTAACTTTTTAGTTCACCACAACACGAGTAAATAATATTTAAGTAATTTAATAACATTATAAAACAAAACAATATTTTAAATACATTTTTTTCCACAAAAAACAACGTTTGTTGAACTAATGCATTTGTTTAACGTGATTTGTGTTTTGTTATTTTTGTTTTGATCACGCTATTTGTGTTGAATGTTGCGGCCTGTTTTTACACTACCAGTTTTCACTACCAAAAAAGCTTTCTGTCTCTTTCTTCGCAAGCTGCCCTCGCAACTGACTTGGGCCTTTTTCACACGTCACTTTTTTCATCTCTGTATACTTTGTGCCCCATGTTCAATCATGGACCCGCTAAAACACAATTATCATGTTAAAGTGCTTTTGTTTGCCTTTAAAGCCTGGTACTCTGTTCAACATTTCACGTGAAATGCTGTCAAAACGCATATGAAAAAAACATGTGCGAAATATCTACGAAATAATGTTGATGGAGTTGTACTCTGTTCATTTTGTGAAAAAGTTCCGAAATGTTTCTGGCAACATTTTTTTACAATTGGGAAATAATGTAAGCTGCCTTTATTTCACGTGGAATTTTAAGCAAAAGCAAAAAATATGAACTTAATATTAAAAAAGAAGTAAAAAATTAAAATAACACAATCGGTAACAGTTTTTTATCCATATTTACTTTTTTTTATTAAATTTTTTATTAAAAAAAAATAATTTTAGTAAAATACATGTGGCGTTTGTTTACATACACGAAACAATGTAGCATACTTTGAAGGAATAAAAACGTCAAATTGTACAAACTCGCAAGATTGGTAACATTGATAAATGCCAAAATTTTCGTGTGGAATAATCAATGTTGCTCAACATTTTTCACAAATTTGAACAGAGTACTAGGTTTAAGGGATTTTATGAAGGTGGTTTATATGGGACCTATGTTTAATTTTGTACCTTCCAGCAAAACATTTGATCATGACAAAGTAGCTATCGTTAAAGTTATTGTCACCAATTTTTATGTCAATACCAACATTAATAAGGAAGTAATGGCATCAAAAGCTATTTTCGGGAATAGGACTTCTAGGTAAAGTTTGGTGAAATAAGGACAGACTCCAATAAAATTTGGTAAGATCATTTAGATTGTAATCAAATATGTTTGGACCAAGTTAAATCTGAATGCCAATATAATAAGATGGCTTAGGGGCACAACGTTTTTGTGACTATTGTTAAGGCTTAGTTAGGCGAACGTTGCTGTACCGTATCTGTACTGTATCAATCAGCTGTTTGCTTTCTGTAATATGAAAACCAATACAAAAGCTTACCGAAATGCAATGTACCGTAGTTGCAACGTACCATTCTGTATTAAATAGAATTTCATTCCGTTGTTACGTGACATTTGTAAAACAGTGATGGGCGGCTTGTATGTTACATGAAATGCGGGTATTTTTGATCTTTTTTTGGTACTTTTTTCAGTATAGCTATGGAATTGTGACAAAACAATTTACAATACAACATATTTTCATATATACAAGTATACATACATATGTTTAGATGTATAAAATAAACAAATGCATATACACACACAATGGAAATGTGAAACATACAAAAGGCTATAAATGGTATCAAAACCTTGGTTGGTGTATGCACATTTACAATACATGTATTGAAAATAATACACGTATATAAAATATACATATGGGCATTTCCAGCGAAAATACTACTTTTTGTAACGTAACGCCAGCAAGCAAATAACCTTGTATTTTGGGCCCAAGTTTTTCAAATGTTATTATTTTTGTTACAAAATGTAGAGCTAGTTGCGCTTTGCATCAAAGTATAAAAAAGTAAATTTTACATATAAAATTTTTTGAGAAAAAATGTTATTTACTTGCTGGCGTTACGTTACAAAAACTAGACTTTTAGCTGGAAATGCCCATATATGCAAAAATACAAATTTGTTTTTGGTAAATCTGTAATATAAATATTAAATTATTAACGTTTTTACATACACAAAATAATTCTTTAATTAAATCACTTGATTCTTTTTCTGCACAGCGGTCACCATTTAAACATTTTTGATTCCCATCACTGTGTGTATTGTTTTATGGATACTATTGCTTTTTGTTTATGTATTAGAAAAACATATGACACGTTTTTAAATGTTCTATAAGTGCACCAACGTGCTTACAGTACGGTGCGGTACAATACGGGTACAGCAACGTTCGCCTAACTGGGCCTTTAGATCGAAATTTTGAAGTCGATCTATATCCTTAAAGGTGGGTCTAGGACCAATATGTTAAGGTGTTACAAGCATCAGTGCAAACGTATGATACCCTATCCACTATTGTAGTATGGTTCTAATCAAGTTAAATATAGTCCGTATTTATACTGTGAATATCTGCGCCAATATTTGGCGAATACAAATTTACGAATATCTAATCTGAAATTGAGTGTCAGACAGATTTCAAATTTGATTGAAAATAACTCCAATTTGCGTCGATAACAATAAATTAGAAAAAGAACTGGCACACTACCATAAGCGTAGCTAGTCTGTTATTCTGGGGCTGGCAAATGCACCCCCTTCCCGAAAAGAAAAAATAATTACTTATTTTCTTAAATTCACTCCGTAATCCCCTGACCTGAATCCTGTCGAGCACTTTTGGAATATTGTAAAACGTTAAGTTGGATAAGCTCAGAACAAGATCGCACGCAAAATTGCTGTGGGGAAAGCCAGGAAGGAAATGCCTTTAGATTCTACAAAAAATTAAGTACGGTCAATAATAACCAGGAGACTGCAGGCCATGATTGACGCGAACGGAGGTCCAACCAAGCACTGTAAGAAAGTCATATGTGTTTACAAGATATACTAACACACAGATAAAAAAATCAATGTAAAATTGCCAAAACAGGGTTGATTTTACATTTTTCTGTAGTGATTTTGCTTTATACTTACTTCATGTTAATTTAACATTCTCGTAAAGTTAGAGCAAAATGACATTAATATTGAAATAACACTCCGAATCACGTTGAATGAAAGGTATTTTAGATTGAAACAGCTTGAATTTCATGTAGAATCGATTTGGTTTGAGTTTGAAATCACAGTGAGAAGAAGCTTCAGAGACAACATATGCAATAATTTAAGAATCATTTATTTACTGTTTATTGCATATTTACGAAAAATCGACAGAACGAAATATACTTTAATGGCACTCTTACTGCCCGTGCCAAAATTTCGAACGAAAACTTTGTTCGCCTAAATCAAGTTTATTACAAAAAAAACTTTTTAAGATATAGTTTTTGTTTTAAATGTAAGTAAAGCGAACGAAATTTTCGTTCGAGATTGTGGAACAGGCAATTACCTATTTCAACAAAATAAACTTTGTCATTTGAATTTATCGAATAAAAATTTTCTCTTTGCCCATTCCTCCTATTATAAATAAAAATTCGCCCTACAATTTCTCACTTTCTCCCCCCCAAAAAAAAAAAAACAAATATAAATAAGTAAATAAATCACTCGCAAAATAGAAAGGAGTTGTTCAAAACTGTAAGTATAATTTTTAAAAAAATCCTGATCACGTGCCCACTGGGACCTCCAAAAAATTGTGTTGCTGAATGGAAAAATTATTGCTGCTTATATAAATAGTATCATTTTTAAGGCCGATGTTGAATGTGAACCACACCTTAACGTCAAGTTTTTTCCTGCATTTCATTTGACACTTCTCAATTTCAGACTAACTCAATTTGAACCATCGAAAGATACACAATCGAGCAACGCGTTAGAGTTATTCAGGCTTATTATGAAAATGGGCGTTCAAATCAAAATGCATATCGTGCACTTCGTGATTTTTTCGGTCAATTAAATCGTCCAAATGTGCGAACAATCGGAAAAATTGCTCAAGCAATAATTGCTCAAGCAATAAGAAGAGCAATCATTGCGCAATGGATTGCCACTCATGGCAATATCGCACCTGTTCATCAAAAGTAACACAACTCAAAATTTACAAGTTTTCAGTAGAAGCAAAAAACTAATTCCGCCAATATAAGGGAATTATTGTTATAAACAAATATACCGTTGTAAAGGAAACTCAATAATATTTCAATAAAATCACAAAATTTATTTCTCTTCTTCCTTTTTCCATATGGTAATCATACACTGTTTCCGTCAAAAAAGTGCAAAATAGAGTTTTTTGAGTTGTGTTACTTTTGATGAACAGGTGCGATATGCGGTCTATACGTCGCAAATTTTATGGAGCAATAAAATTTGACGTTTGCCGCAATAAATATTGCTACGTGAAGACCCGGGGTTAATTTCGCCATATACATTTACAGCCGTATTTATAATGGAAATATAATGGAACTCTGGCTAACGATTTGCTAAACTCTTTTTAAACAGCTGCCAAACGTTTGCCAACTTGAAAGAAACAGCTGTTTAATTTTAAACAATTGGATTGGTTTTGTTTTAATTACTGTTTTATTTTATGTTTCTTTCTTTTTTTATTTTATATTAATTTAAAAAACTTTTTAAATTTGTTATATGTGGGGGAAAAAACAAAAAAAATTAACAAAAAAATGACAAAACCAGCGATGATTAATTCAAACGTGTTGCATTTTTCAGTAATATAATGTGGCATTATTAAAATTCAGAGTTGATTTTTTTTTAGTTAGCATATGGACCAAAGTTTGTTATAAATAAACTCTTACAAGCTGCTAGGCTTAATCGGCATTCTACTTAGCAGCTCGTTGTACGTAGTGTACAAACTGTGGCTAACTTTTTGTTATAAATACGGCTGTTAATTTTTACTCGAAAATTGTAAGAAAAAGAAGGTTGTCATTAAAAATAAATGTTATTTTAAACTTTAAAATTGTATTTATAAGCAAAAATTAAGGAAAAGGCCATTATATACGTTTTTGGCGATGTGTGTAATACTCAGAAATCTGGACTAATCTTTTAGTATACCGATAGACTCAGAGTCACTTTTTAAAGCGATCTTACGATGTCCATCCGTCCGTCTAGCTGGTTGTCTGTCCATGTTAACCTTGTGCGCAAAGTACAAGCTACAATCTTCTAGATAAATAATTTGATAAAATTAGGTAAATACATTTTAATTTTACTAAGGACGAAGTCTATGTATATGTTAAGAATCGTTCTATAATTTCACATATTTTGCATAAAAAACTTCGTTCCTTCGTCTTCTTTGTGTCCGTAAAGACGAAAAATTTCATACGGATGTTAATATCTAGATAATATTCGGCAGAAATAACTTTTATATTAATTATAACCTGTGAGCCCATGACTGCACATAGTTTCCAAATATGGTAAAATCTAGAAAGTTCATCTGTAAATACTAAAGTGTTTGGGCTTAACCGATTATAGTTTTAGGATTGATTTTTTTTATTAAATGAAACTGTTATTAAATTGTTGAATATTTAGTTTTCAAATTAGCAATTTTTGATTTTTTTACGGCATATTTTTCACAATTTTCGGGGCATATTTTCAAGTTTTTACTGCATATTTAATGCGCATAAAACGCGTTTTTTAGAGCATATTTCTGGTTTCTCTGCTAATCACTTATAAGGGGTGATTAAATTTTAAGAGCCGATGTTGATTTTGAATAAAACATTTTGGAAATTATTGTCATTTCTTTTTATTATGATAATTCTGTGGTTTTCACGAATAATCGCGTAAGTCGGTTTTTACCGAAATTGAGATAATGATGTCAAAGTACTACATTTTGCATTAGGTTTTTATAAGTATTAAGCTTTTTAGAATATAATGTAGTATTATTAATTTTTTTCTGCTAAAAACAACTTAAGTTAACTGTTTAATAAAATATTTTGCTATTATAACGATTTATGTCGACATACATCGCCAAAAATTGTAAAATTGCTGAATATGTTTCCAAATAAAAAGCATATGTGATGTTATGTTGTTATTCGTGCAAAAAATATGAAAGTATTTTTTGAAAATTTTTCTATTAATAACAACTTATATGTACATGTGCGTTTATTGTTGACTTCTTTAGTTTCAACAACAGCAGATGAGCGGTTGTTTGTAATTTTAAGTCCATACGTTGTGCTATAAGTATCAAAAACTCTGAATATGTCGCCAACTTGTGTGCTAAAAATAACAACGTAAGTCGTCATGTGTGATTAAAATGATAACATTTATTTTCACAAAAAAGAACTTATGTGGAGATATGATGTTATATTGCACACACTTAATGAGTCAATCAAACATATGCATTTTTAATCCTTTTACAGATTGTTATCCTGTGAGGATTTTTTCATGAAAACTATGTATAATACGTAGAAAGTCACTGTTAAGAGGATAGTAAAGAAAAAAATTTAAAAAAGCATCTACAGAAGCCGCAATTGAAAAAAATTATTGTTTTTGCTTTCCTGAAAAGTTTGGTTTTATAACTTACGCGATTATTCGTGAAAACCACAGAATTTTGGTATGACTGGTATGGAACAAAATTTCGGCCAATTGGCCGACGCGACCTCGGCGGCACACCTCCACCCGATGTACCAAATTTTCGATGACGCTGAGGCATAATTGAGGTTCTATGCCGTTAATGTGCCGAATTATCTCATCCTTTAGCTCTTGAATTGTTGCTAGCTTATCTTTCAAATAACCCCAAAGAAAGATGTCCAACGGTATACATATCTTCCACATCCATATCTTCAAATTCGGGCCATACACATTTCGTAATCATCTCGCGATAGCGAACACCATTCACAGTAACTGCCTGACCGGCCTCATTTTGGAAAAAATACGGCCCGATGATGCCGCCAGCCCATAAACCGTACCAAACAGTCACTCTTTGTGGGTGTATTGGTTTTTCGATAATCACTCTTGGATTATCATTCGCCCAAATGCGGAAATTCTGCTTATTGACGAATCCACTGAGCTGAAAATGTGCCTTATCACTGAAGATGATTTTCTTCAAAAATTTATCATCCACTGTTACCATTTCTTGCCACCATTCTGACCATTGACGACGTTTGGAATGGCCAAGAGGCTTTAGTTCTTGAGTCAATTGTACTTTGAAGGCGTGTAAATGCAACTCTTTATTTAAAAAAGAAAATTTCACAACCACTTCAAAACACAACATAAAACATTTGTTATAAATATGTACAGCCACAAAACTTTATACGACTACTCGCGGTGAAAATTGCAAATTTATGGCAAAGCAATTTCAAGTGTTCTCCAGCAATAAATTCAGCAATTATTGGTCCATTGTTCTGTCATTGTTCTGCCGACGTTTTTGCTTGCACTTAGCAATAAATATTGCAACGTGGAGACCCAGCGTAAAGCAACACGTTGGGTATACAGATAGATATTTAAATAAAAATGGCAAAATTTCGCAAATATTTATTTTTATTTGCCGCGAAAGATCTTGTAGGCATATCATTAAAATATGCCCCAAAAAGGAAAAATATGCGCTTAAAACTTAAATAGTGCTGCAAAAAGGCTCTTTTTAGTTAAAATTATGCAAAAAAAAAATGCTGCAAACGGTAAAATATGCAATAACAAATTGATGTCAAAATTCATAAAAATCTCTTAAACGGAAAAATATATTGTTTCTGCGTTCATTGGTCGCACAAGGAAAAACATGCAATTGCATATTTATGGTTTCCATGGTGATTAGCGACACTAACGTCCTTGAAATTTTAAGTAGTTTAGGACAAATAAAAAAAAAACTTAAGACAAAAGAAACAAAGAGCAATCTTAAAGCAATGAAATCATCCGTCAAGGGTGTACCGGTGAAGCCCGTTGGACTTACTGATAAACCTGTCACAGAAGAAATTTTAAAAGCCACCTTATTATACCCTTCACCAAAGGTTAAAGGGTGTATATATACATATATCTTTGTAATTCCGTTTGTAACCTCCACAATATTTATCCTAGACCCTAAAGTGTATATTTTTTGGATCCTTATGAGAAGTGAACTTCAAACCGGCTGCCCATCTGTCCATCCGTCTGTTAAAATGGGTGTTACAAAGACTCTAGGTACGATGGGTACTTGGTTGGTATATATTTAAGTCAGATATGCTAATTTAAATTTCGTTATTGAAATTCGGCAAGATCGGGTCATTGACTGCTTCTAATTTTACACATAAATCCCTTGTTGTTGTTGTTGATTTGTATTTCTTTTTTTTCTGTACATCTGCAGAAATGCAAAAACCCAAAGTTTCAAAAAGTAAACGCATCTCTATTCTTAAATCAAATAGAGTGGTGATTAGTAAAGCCTCGAACCTTCGAAAAACATTTCGAATGTTCTAGATGGCCGAATGGCAGTATAAATACTTGCGGCGGCTAGCAAAGTGAGATCATTCTAAGTTTAAGCTTTGTGAAGAAAAGAGCTCATCACGCGGAGAAAATTACAGTGAGTTGTGAACAGAAGCAGTAAATTACGGTTGTTAAAGTGACTAAGTACTAAATAGAGCTGTGTAAATAATAAATAAGTGTTATAAATTGTAAACAGTGTTTAAAGTGTTGTGTTTTATTTAAATTGCAATCAAAGAACTCGAAACGGTTTATTATAAAGGAAATAAACCAAAACGTTATTGAAAGGCAGTAACGTAACAATGTTATAATTTGAATTTGAAGAACGACAAGAGGCAAAATTTCCAAATTAGATAAAAGCATCTTGGTTATCAATACACAACATTGGAAAAAATGTTGGCGGGATTGGGAAGTGGGCGTGGCACCTACCGTACAGCAATATTATAATTTGAATTTGACGAACGACAAGAGGCAAAGTTTCCAAATTAGGTACAAGCATCTATCTTGGTTATCAAAACACAAGATCGGAAAAAATGTGGACGGGCTTGGAAAGTGGGCGTGGCGCATAATAGATTCATTTATATCTAAAAAAGGTAGTTATATAACTTTCTGCTCTTATCGCACAATGGTAAAGGTTTATGCTATAAACACATTCGAGACAGCGGGCTACCGATTCAATATGTCAAAAATAGAATACTTGTGTGTTTATGAAAATGATTATTTTCACGACGATACGGATATATCCTGCACAGAAACGTAAGGGACAACTAATGCTAATCGTCGATGACATTTTCAAACAAGTGTCGCGTAAATCGTGCACGACACAAAGAAAGACAATGTCGCTCAGCCTGTCATACACACAAAGCACGACTACATATACTTTGTCGTCAACGAATGTGTGCAGGACATTGTCGCCTAGCTTGTCGTTGATGACCACATGCACGACATTGTCATCCATATTGTCTTTGATGACCATAGAGACGATAAATGGATTATACTTTGTCGTCAACGACTGCGTATAAGACAATGTCGATGAAGTTACACGAGTATACGATACAGCTATACGATGTCGTCTATAAACTTAAACAAATAAATAAAAATAAAGAATAGCACATACCTACATATTTTTAAAATCATATATTTAAATCAAAGACTAAATTATACTTTACTCTGTGACTTATAACACTTGACTGACTGATTTTCTTCACCTTGCTTTGATTGTTTTTGTTTATTCATATTGTTATTTTACAGCTATTTTTGTTTTTTATAAACACTTTTCTTGGGAACAAATTATTTTTGTTTGTTTAGAAGACAGCTTACAAGACACTGTCGCTCATACTGTCGTGTATAGTTGTTGATAGAGGTTACCTTACAAGACAATGCCGCTCATATTGTCGTGGATACATTCTGATAAGGGACAACTTACAAGACGCTGTCGCTCATGTTGTCGTGGATACATTCTGATAAGGGACAACTTACAAGACGCTGTCGCTCATACTGACGTGTATAGTTTTTGATAGAGGATCACTTAAAAGACAATGTCGCTCATTTTGTGGTGGATAGATCTTGAAGGGACAGCTTACAAGACAATGTCCGTCATATTGTCGTTGTTAAAGTGTTTCACATGACGTTTAAAGCATACCGATTTACCAATTAAGAGGTTGTTTCATACTCCGTGGCTGACTTTTTTTTACAAAATTAGCTTTATCTTTAAATTATATCGATATAACAATTATTAATTAACCCTTAGATATTTGCTTAATAAAATTTTTCTGTATTGCGAGTTTTCGGCCTTGCGGAATACTTATTAATTATGTACACATTAAAAAAACACAAACTTATAAATAAATTGAGTAATTTTCTTATATATAATTTTTTTAAAATTAATAAATTTAATATTTTATATGATGGAGTTACTAAAAACATGGTAAATTAAAGCTTGAAGTGTTCATCACTAAACATATTATGCATGAATAAATATATTGACAAAATTTTTAATGTTTTAATTAGGCTTAAGTTCATTAAATTTTTTTCATTAAATTATTTTTATAAAGAAAGGAATTTTACAACATGAAAATTAATTAAAATTGTTATTGATAATCTTTCATTTTTGACCGTGGCCGGGATCCCGGGATTAAAAACCATAAATAGTTCAACAAAAATAACCACAATACCAATTACATTGACAAAATTTAAAGTTTTATAGAAAAATCTTTCAAGAAATATTAATTTTTGGAATTTGCTCTTAACAGGCTAATAAATCGGAATTTTTAATACACCATGTGCAAGATATTTCGAAGTACTTTCTTATAATAATAATACTTCTTAGATCCAGTTTTTACCTGAAAATTTTTTGATAAAGGATACGTTCGTAAATGCAGTTGTTGGGTATCACATGCACAGAAGTAAAGCTTTATGTTCGTAAAAGCATGACTTGTACGAAGCTTGGCATCACTTTCAATGTCAAAAGTTTTTTATGCTGTGATGCCGCAGCTCTGCAGGAAATTTTAGCAGTTATTGCTTCAGCTTCTTTTCTGAAGCAGCACCTTTTGACATAAAAGAAATCGTTTTATTTTTCTTTTGTGATGCTTTTTCTTGTCATTTATTTACTGTCAGTTTTTGGTTCCATATTTTCAATAATATTTGTCAGGGTATTCATTTAATCGGGCTTTTGCTTTAATCGGTTAATCGCTCGATTAATTAACCGAGGTTTTGGTTTAATCGGTTAATTTTGTTATTTATCGGTTAACCGATTAATAAAGTTTTGTTATAAATTAAGTAATTTCAATAAATAAAAATTAAATAACAAACAAAACAATTCGTGAACTAAAACGAGCAAATAAAAAAGTAACTCATAAATATATATCATTTACCCCCAATTTCACCTAGTTCAGTTAAAACTAACTACATATTACTCTAACTTCCAGTTAACAATATGTTGTGACAGCTATAACTGATAGTTAACTGAACTTGGTGAAATTTGGGGTTAATAAGAAATAAACTGTGAGATCATTTTATTAATAAATTTTTCAATAGTTTAGGGATTTCTTATAAAATAATCTTTTAGAAAAATAATTTGGTTTAAATGTTTAGGATTTAAGCGATTCTTTTCTTAAGTTTTGATAATTGAAAGCAATCCATAATACAGATTATCTAATTTCTCAGTTCTTTTTCTGTATTTCTCTAAACATAAAGGGTGATTTTTTAGGAATAAAGTTTTTCGGGCTGGCAGCACTGGTTGTTAATTGTGTCCAAGCTACATATGTGAAAGTGAAAAGAATTCAGTATACTCTGCCATTTCATAATGAAGAAACTCACAAACGAGCAACGTCTGCAAAGCGTTGAAATTTATTATCAAAATTCGTGCTCTGTGAGAAATGTCTTTCGTGGAAGAAATGTTACCGTCAACGGCGAACGATATCGAACCATGATAAGCGACTTGTTTTTGCCCCAATTGGCTAAGTTGGACTTGGTTGATAAGTGGTTTCAACAAGACGGTGCCACATGCTACACAGCTCGTGAAACAATGGACATATTGAAGGATGAATTTGGTGAGCAGTTTATCTCTCGAAATGGAGTTATGTGAAGTCGTTGGTCTATGTGGACAAGCCAAGCACGATTAAACCCTTAGACTATAACATAACACGTGTTATTCATGGAATACAGGCCGAAATGCTCGAAAAAGTGGTGCAAAATTGGACCTTACGAATGGACTATTGGAACCGGAGCCGCGGGCAACATTCACACGAAGTTATTTTTAAAAAGTAAACACCCAAAAAAAATATAGGTTAATCTAACCAATTTTGTTGGTTGAAATTGCACCAACCATGAAAATTGGTTAAAACTACCGATGTCAATCGGTAACAAAAATTTTAACAAAAAAACTTGGTTATGGTACAATTTAACAGTTGTTTAACAAAAAAATAGTGAAATATACCATTTATTATGGTGAGTTTACAATTATAGTTGTAAAATAACTTTTATAATTGTAACATTACTATTAAATATGTAAAGGAACAATTTTTTTTTGTAATTTTACAATTTTATTGTTCTGTAACCAACTTTTTGTAATTGTACAATTTTATTGTAATGTAACCAATTATTTTTGTTATTATACAGTTTTATTGGTAATATTACTATAAAATAGTTATATTACATTTTTATTGTAAAAGTACAATATAATTTGTAATACTTTACCTGTAATAATTCTCAATAAGGAATAAATTCACAATAAATGATTTAATTTGGTAATATTGTTTTATTAATTAAATTAAATACAATATTAAATTTTACAGTTAAGTTAAATAAAATATTTTATAAAAGAAAAAAATATGTTAAATCTAAGGTTAGTACAGAAAAATAAAAAGGTATACATATTTATATTTCAATAATACTTTGGTCGGATATATTTTTTTCCATTAGGAGAATAACTTAAATGTAACGGAGATTTAAAAAATTCAGTTGGTTTCAAAAGATATATATTTTCTTCTTCTAAAACAGAAAAAGATTGGTAGTGCTGTAAATAGGGACTTGTTTTATGTTTAAGGCAAATAAATTCGATTTCAATATCACTTAAAACTAATATATCTTTAATTTCATATAAAATCATCTTTTTTGATAATAAAAAATAACCTACTTTGTACATAGTTTCCTTAACTGTAACTTTATCAGTAAAATTATTTAATTTTTCGTAGTAATTCTCATTGCTTATATGTAATATTTGGTTATAATACCATTTGTTAACTAATTTACATTGTTTAATGTCACCGAGATTGTATATATTTTGTAATCCTTTCTCTAATAACAAACGATTAGAAAACTTAAGCATACATTTAGTACCTATTGATAATGGTGTATTTTTTCTAGATGTGATAGAGTTAGTATATAATTTTAATTCTCTGTGTTTGGACTCAAATTTAAAACACCAAAGATGCTTCAACGGCCCTACCTGTCGTATTATTGATGGGTAATGGGTTAAAAAGTGGTGTTTAGGTTTTAACGTATTACCAAATAACTGAACGTATAAGCTATGGTGTTTTTCAATTGTATTCTGGAGTCGGTTCAAAGTTGTCTCGTCAAACTCAATTTTTAGTACTTCGTCCATTATTTCCACCAACAAACATAGAAGTGTCCAATGCTTATTATTATCAGGAATCAAGTCTCCTATCATAAGTGGAAGAAAATGACAAAATGACCACATTTCACGCGCGGACATGTTAAATTTTTTTTGTTTTAAGTGTGCAACTTTAATTGGAGGAGACACGTTACATTTTTCTGTTTCGCCATACTGAAATAAATTTTTTCTGTCATTTAAAAGTTCAATAGAAATTATTTTTTCTGTATCAATAATATGTAATAAAATTTGGGAAATGTCGTATTCGCACACACCTTCAAACAGATCGTGCATAATATCGCCGTAGAAATTTTTTACGACATTAAAGGAATTAATAGTGTTAAAGATTGAATTTTCAGATATACCAGTTAATTTTAACCGTTTTTCGGGGATTTCCTTAAGATTTATGCTTTCGGCATAATTAAGTTTAGTACGAAGCTTGTCTTGCATTTCACGCGTTAAGCTTGAAGATTCTTCTTTATTGCATAAACAATGTCTGCAAAAAAACTTCGAGGAAAAACTTTTGGCAAAGCCTAAAACACTATTTAAACCTAAGTTATCGCCAGTTATTAGAGCCAACACAAAAAAAAATTTGATTTCTTTACCATTTATTTTTATAATAACACCACTTTCTTCTAGTTCTTTTAATTGTTTTACTAAAATTTTTAAAGTGGCCTCGTTTCCAAAACATTTGTCTCTGCTTTTAAAGAAAAGTGCTGGAAAAATATTACTTAATGAAGAAAGATGGTGTTCGGGCAGTGTTGGAAAACTATAGTAAAAAGCTGCAATAGCTTGAGCTCCTTTATGGGAACCTAAAGGATTGTTAACTTCAAATTCGTCAAAGTAAATTATATAAGGAATTATGTTTTTTTCTTTATGAAAATACCTTATTTCCTTCCATAGTGCGCCATTAATAATGTTTTTATATTTCTCGGAAGCTGACATTTCGTTCATATTTGCTAAAGTATCATTTAATACGTTTGGTAGCTCAAAAATTTTTTTAAATTGAAATTGTAAAGGCATAATAACACCTTTTGTACGTTTTTCTGTTAATTTTATTTCACCTCTCGTTAAAGAAGGGGCTATCTTATTATCTATGTCAAACTCTTTAACATCTTCCCAAATATTTTTGGTTTTAAGTGTTTTTACAAATGTGTGAAAGGTTTTGCAATTAGTAAATGGATTTTTCAAAAACAAAACGAAACTGTTAAAATTCAAAAAAATTTGATTTTTGTTAAAGTCCCTAGGCGAATTTAAAAGTTTATAATAAAATATCTTAAGCTGGAGATTTGATGTCACCTTTTGTTTTTTCCATTCCAACAAACGAAAACGAAATTCTGCCTTTTCACCAATTTTTTTGGTTTGAAATAATTGGTCCAAGTCAGCTTCTGTTAAAAATCTAAGTCTTTCTACTGTAACTGCTTCAGCTACAAATAAAAGCAGTAGACTAAAATTTATTACTTTTTTAATTATTAGAAAATTTTAATTTACTGCAAAAATTGTTGCTTTACTGTTGATTTACAGTTGATTTACTATTAAAATTGTTACGTTACTGATTTTGCAGTAAATAAAATATTTTATAGCTTAAACAATAACAAATAAGGCACGCCAAAAAATGCCGTTATGATGTACATGTTTATCAATGTAGAATGTAAGTATGTATAATAGTATTAATTATTACTTAAGTAAATGTCAAAATGTGATAAAAGTTTCTCTTTAGTACATTAAAATTAGTTTAAAAAATGTATTGTTTTATTTTATATGGGTATGAGCACTCACTTTCTGAGTCAACTGTATGCATACTATTTATATGCACATGTGCTTTGGAACATTCAGTTTTTTTTAAAACAAAAAAAATATATATGTATATACATATATGTTTTCCAATTATTTCTTTTAAGAAGTTATTAACAAAAAAGTTTTTTTTTTTAGTTGAATGTGTACTTACATTGTAATTTGTCCAGCATGTACCCAAAGTTCCAACTGTCTAATAATTTAGAAAGCTCCTCTTCCTGGATAGAAATATTAAATATTGATGAACAGGGACTGCTTTCTTTACTCTCACATTGCATTTTACCACTTTTTTAACACTTTAATTTTAATTATTTTATTATATGTATGTACTAATTTATTAAATTTAATTATTTAAAACCTTTTCACTTCACTTGTAAAATAAACGTTTGCAAAAGAGAAAGACGTACAGCATACTAAAACATAAAAGAAATAAAATGATCAACATCGTGCTTTTAAGGTGGCCATCGTCGAACTGCAGCGCGACGAAGAAACAAAATTCATTAAGCATACGGTTTAAACCAGTACATGGCCTCCCTTGTACACATTTGTGAAAGACGCAAAAATTTTAGTTCCGTTATTTTAAGAAGGTTGAACAATTTTTTTTTGTAAGTTTTACTAATAAAATTGTGCTTTTTGTATATGAACCACATGTGTTAGTTAAAAATACCAATAAAATTAGTAAAAATAAAACAACAATTTGCAATTAAAGTCTTTAACCAATTAACAATAGTTAATTTTACTAATGTGCTACTTACAAAAATTGTAAAAAAATTTCTACCACTTAATCATGGTTATTTTAACCTACAAAATTTGTAAAAATTACAAAAACAATTTACATTAGCAGAATATTTACCATTAAGAAAGGTAGTTTTAACCAAGCAAAATAGTTCGTTAAAAAAAATTTCCAACAACAATTTACATTAGTAGTTCGGTTACTTATGCATCTTGGTTACTTTAACCAACAACATTGTTCTTCATCAAAAATTTGCAAAAACAATTTACATTAATAGTTCAGTTACCGCCATGACTTGGTTAGCTTAACCAACAAATTTGTTGTTCTCCTTAAATTTCCAACAACAATTTGCACTAACAGTTAATTAACAACTCAAGTTGGTTAGAATAACCTGTGAAATTTTTTTGGGTGAATGGCAAAGACCAATTTATCGATTCCAATAAAAATTTTGAACATATGATGCAAATTTGAGTGTTTTATTAGATATAAAAGAAAACTACGCTTAAAAAATCACCCATTATAAAATCTTCCATTACGTCATTAAATTCCAGTTTTAATATTAAAAATTTTAAACACTCCTAATTGCTTCGGTTAATGCTGTTAAAAGATTGTTTGTTTTACAATCGAGAGTTTCTTTTATTGTCAGCTCTACATCTGACTAATCCTGGCAAAGCTCAGCATGGAACATTCTGCAAAAAATTTATTTCCGAATTTCTTAATTTTTGATTTTGCACTGTATTTAAATTAAAGAATGTATCGCTAGAAGGAAAAAAATATCTTTCTAAACACATGCCTTTTGTATATGAGACAAAACAAATAATTAAAAACACAAGAAAATATGTTAAAATACTACAAAAAATTTCAAATTTTATTACTTCGGTTAATCGGTTAATCGACTGAAAATAAACGTTAATCGAAAAAAGCCAATAATCGGGTAGTAATTAAACGGTTAACCGAATGAACACCCTAATATTTGCCCTTGTTATTGTTGATAACATTTTTATTATTATATTGGGTTTGCTTATTAAACTTTTGAAATAAATCTCGTGTTAAAAAATTCACAGCCATATTCATAAAAAGTTCTTATTGTAATCTTATAGTATGTAATAACTATTAAACGCTTTTTGTCTTATAAACCTCTTATAAAAATTTTTATTTATAAACGTACAATAACAGCTTTTTTACTATTAACTGTTTGCAGCGATTTTCTGTTTAAGTATGGCAACTTTCCTTATAATTGGCTGCCATTTTATTGTTAGTGATGCATGACTCTTCTATTCGGTTTACATGATATTCTATATAAATTTTTTTAATTTTTTTTTTTTTTAATTTTAGACCTTCAAAATTATTCTTATCAAATAAAACTACATATTATTTTAGTTTCTGAGCAAAATGTTTCCAAAAGGTATCATAAAAACTTTTTTGAACCTTTTTAATATACGATCAAAAAGTATTCGAATAAAAAATTGGTTTACTTTATATTAACATCACTATTATTATGTTTTGTTTATTATATTTTTTTTTTATATTTTTGAATACAAATTTGTTGTTTTAAACAAAAGAAACAACTAGTTGCAATAATTTAATAAATAATTAAAGAGAATATCTACATTTGCCCCTGAACATGTTCATTTAAATCATATAAATTTTTTTTAAATAATTGTCAAAATAACTTTAAATTGGCTGTCTAAAATAAAAAAAAATTAATAAAATGTATTTAACATGTCCATTGTAATAAATAAAACATTTTTGTCATTATTTTTCACCATATTTCACAAAAATATAATCATAAAATGCAAACACCTTTTAAAATGTCATTTTATTTTTGGTTTAAAGAAGGGCAAATCCAACAATAAATTTTCTTACCTTATGAATGGTTTATTAAAGGTTCAATAGACTATTTTTCGTTTATGAATACAACTTTAGCAATTTTTGCTTAAAAACGGTAAATTAATCATCAATAAGTTTTTATGAATACGGCTGTCAAACTTTACACATCTGTTGTGCAGTAAAAAAGTATAAGCATTACAACTGCAACTGGTAATCACGCATCAGTAACAACATTTTGCATCACTGTAGTAGTGATGTATAGTTTTTATGCATTTACGCTAAGAAAAACATGGTTGTGGTAAACATACATTATCTAAGAGCAACATATCATGATAAGATTCATGATTGTAGTCATCATATTACGATTATTATCCAATAATATAATGACCAAATTTATTCGTAATATTACATCATAATATTTTTCCCTTATTGTCATGTTAATCATTACAAGTTAAGAATTAGTCATATTATTGTAATTTTTATCATTATAAGTTTAGAAGTAATCATATTATGAAACAGCACCACTTTCACAACAGAAAAAAAAATTTTTTTTGCATCGATTTTTTATTTTGTGGCACTTAACAATTTTTTTAAGATAGTATTAATAGATTAGATATAAATTAAATATAAATACATAACACAAAAAACAGCTGATTATAATTTTTTAATTGTAGCCGTCGTCTTCAAAATAATTCAGTAGCTGACTACACGACTATATTTGCACCCAGCAGCATTTGTAGTCGTGTGCTCGTGTAGCCTCCCTGTTGGCCAAACTGCCGTCAACGACATTGTCGTCAACGATTTATGCACGACATGTCCTCTATCACTTAGAATTCTGGAAGACAATTAAGAGGAAAATGTCGTGGACGACAAAATACTCGACATTGTCTAGTTCACTGTCTTTTAAAGAAGTTAATAAACGATGACATGACAGACATTGTCTTTCAAGTTGTCTTTTGTCAAAGCTTATCCGCGACAACATGAGAGACATTTTCTTGTAAGGTATCCTCTATCAACAACTATACACGACAGTATGAGCGACAGTTTCTTGTAAGCTGTCCTGTATTAAAGTGTATGCACGACAACATGACCGACAGTGTCTTGTAAGGTGTCCTTTATCAACTTCTAAGCACGACAATATGAGCGACATTGTCTTGTAAGCTGTATTTTAAACAAACAAATATGTATAATTTGTTCCCAATAAAAAAAAAATTAACTGTAAAATAACGATAATAATAAAAAACAACCAAAGCAAAGTCAAGAAAATCAGTCAGTCAAGTCTGAGAACTGAAAGACTTAGGTGTTATTCTAAAAATATGTATGTGCTATTGTATATTTTTATTTTTTCGTTTAGGTTTATAGGCGAAATTGTCGTATAAGCTGTAACTCCTATAACTTCTTCGACATTGTCTTATACGCAGTCGTTGACGATAAAGTAGAATCCTTTGTCGTCTTTATAGTCATCAAAGACAATATGAACGACAATGCCGTTCATGTGGTCATCAACGACTATATGGACGACAATGTCGTGCATGTAGTCATCAACGACAGGCTGAGCGACATTGTCTCTCTTTGTGTCGTGCACGATTTACGCGACACTTGTTTGAAAATGTCGTCGACGATTTGCATTAGTTGTCCCTTACGTGTCGTGCAGGAATTAACATTGTCGTGCACGAATCATCAATGATTCGTGCACGACATGGCCAACTGGGCTGCTGTGGTGAATGTGTTTAATGCATTACCCTTGAATGCCTCCCAATCTCATTCAAAGGCATTGGACATTCTATAGACACCCGCTAGGGAAGCAATGGCAGCGTTGCTATCAGTAAATATTCGTTATCTTTCGAAATGCTATAAAACCTTGGCCAATTGCCGCCCGTCTTATAGCCGATATTTCCGCCTGCAGGACACTACATCCATCCGGCAGACGAAAGAAAACTTTTATGTCTAGTTCCTCTATGAGAAACCCCCGACAACTCTTTCCCCTTTCATCGAACCATCAGTATATACCTAAGGCGACCATATTTTGAAAATAAAAATAGACGACATAAAGAAAAAAAGTAAAAAATTTATTTGACTTCAACATTTTTAACATATTTTAAAAACAAATTTACATTCACATATTTATATATGTAAAGTTAACTAAAAAAAGATAACATATATAAAAATTACATTTATTTACAAATAAGTAAAATTAGTTAAGGTGTTATGATACTTGCTATTTTTTGTATTTTTTCTATATTGGAGAATAGTCCAAATATATTTGCATAGGAAAACTGGCCAAGTGTAAAGAGTATGATTATATCATAAAAAATCTTGAAATTTCAAACAAATATACGTGTGTTATCGATAAATAACCTAAGAGTGTCAAAAAAAATATAAAAATTTTTAACTTAAAATTGACATTTCCAGATTAAATTTTAGCACTGTTGCCAATTTTTTTAGTTTTTGATCGAAAGTAGCGGTTTTTAAATTATTTTTGCGATTTTTAGCTTTTTTTGACCGGTTTTTGTGGGAACAAAAAGTGGGCAATATTGTTTGTTTTGTTTACATTTTATTTTGGTTTCACAAACAATTTTTTTTAATACAACAAAATTGAATGCAAATAATGAAAAATATTATGAATTACATCGGGGTATATTCTTTAATTGAAAATTTATGATTTAGAATCCCATATGAAGGGCACCTGCTTCATTTCATTTATCAAAAACAAAATATTTTCATCTGCCCAAGCTTTTACTATTTTTTTTTTTTTTTTTTTTTTTGTTTTAGTCAAAAAAAAAAAATATACATGAGAAATGTCAATCAGAAAAAAGGGTTTGTTTACATATTGTATTTCTTGTTCTCTCTCGCATTTGTTGTTTCATTCAGTCAATCCTAAAAAATCCAATACAAAAAATAGCAAGTATCATAAGGGCTTTAATAAATAACGAAACTTAAAAATTCGTTGAACTAACTTATTCAAAATTATATACTGCAAGTGTATGAGAAGTCAGTAGGTGAATAAACAGAACAAATATGACACGGCATATTCCATACGTTTTGACAGAAAAAACGGGTGACCGCCGTGAAATAAAATTTATTTTATTTTATAAAAATAGAAACTAATATTGCTTTAAAAATTAAAGATGACAGATAATATAAAAAGAAGACACAAATTTCATAGATGACAGCCAGTCATCTATAGATAATTGTCCTCTAAAAAGAGTACGTATGGTCACGTTAATATTCCCCTAGGCGGATCCATGGAAAGTGCTTACAACCTACAGCGCATTGCTGTTCGCCATATGTGTCGCATACCCCGCAACAAAGAATGGGTCAACCAGCTGTGCGCCGCGTTTAGCCGTGTCGCCATGCAAAGAGTCATCCGTCTGGCCGTAATGTCCATCCGGAGCTAGCTTAACAATGTAAACAACCCCTTAGTGGGAGTGGAACACATTGATCCTGTGTTCATTACTGCGACCAGTCTGTGTACCTTTTCAAGCATCGCGCGGTACCTGCTCTTTTCGAGCGCAGTCCTCCATACAACAGCCCCGTAATACAGAGTCGGCTTTACTACAGCCTCAAAGATCCAATTGACACACCTCGAGCAACAATTTCCCCTTCCATCCTCGTCCGAACACTTAGTTCCATGACAGCTTACTGTCCAGAATCACGTCAAACCACTTGGCGCTGTGAGAGACCTGAAGCTCAGTCCCATTTAGTCTCTGAAGTCTTAAGACTTCGGTCCTATACTTCCTCGTAAGGAGCACCAGTTCCATCTTAGACGGATTTACACCCAGTCCATAGATACGCTCCAGGTGTTGAGTGCCTTTAATGCAGCCTTAATACACAGAGACATTATATTCAAATGCCTTCCCGTAATGACCACTCGTCAGACCAGATCGTCAGCATACGCGACAGTTTAAATCCTCATGCCATCGATCTTCGTCAACATGGTGTTCATAGTCAAATTCCACAATAGTGGGGATAGTAATCCTCCTTGGGGAGTGCTCCTGTTCACCAGTCTCTGAACACTGGTTTCACCTATCGTAAAACAAATTACCCTGTCAATATTGAGAAAGGACACAAGAGTACACTCCTTAAATTCGAGTTATCTGTCAATAGTTCCGACTATGGAGTGGAGAGCCGTCTCAACAGAACTACTCTTTGAACAGGCATGTTGAGAGGTAGAAAGTAAGCTTCTTGGGATGGTCATCCTCAAGTGTATATCGATACCTCTTTCAAGAGTCTTAAGAAGAAGGGATGCAAGGCTAATCGGTCTGTATTCCCAACCATGGTGAAGGGTATTTAAGATTTGGCACAACTGAATATTAGACTATTTTCTTGATTTTTAAATAGAATCAAGAAACAAATGCTAGCTAGGTATTTTTTAAATTTTTTAGAAAAATTTCCAAGAAAACTTGGTTTGACCCACATAATTTTTATTGCAAAATATAAAGCAAACTTGATTTAAGCAACTATAATCAAAATAATTTTTGTTAGCTGTATTTAAGTCAATTTTAGTTCGCTTTAAGTCATAGCTTTTTGCTTAAACCAAACCAACCAAGAGAGTGGTGCAAAATGTCCTTAGTTCAAGCCATATTTTCTGGTGATTTAGTAAATAATGCTATCCGTGTAAACTTCACACAAAAAGTGAAACCCGCTATCAATAAGAAAATCTGCTTCGGTTATGACCCTCTTATTAATTTTTTTTCTCTCGCACAATTTATAATCGGAGGATTTTTTTCTTTAGAAAAGTATTTTGAAAATATTCTTAAGAAAGTAACTTAAGTTAAGAATTAGATTAGTTTATTAGTTATCTTGTATTGATTAGGAAAGAGAACCGCCAGCCGAAACGGTCGTGTTTTACTTTGCTCTGATAATTTAATTTAAAAAACGTTTGATTCTCAATATTTAAACTAAATAAATCAAATAATAAAAATATTGAACAACTAGCAATCGTAGTTTGAACAAAAATAAAAACTTTAAACAATATACTTTTTTAAAAAAACACACTTTAAAAATCACAAGATAGACAAAACTTAAAGTGTTTTATTTATTTTCTTGGTGAGCAGCACAAAACAAACAATAAAAATAACATCAAAACAATAACAGAAAAAAAAAAAAAAAACTAATTTACAAAATAAAACAACAATAACTCGTTAAAAAGGTATTTTTTGTCAGCATGATGAATACGCGCCAATCATCCAAAAGAACTGCAGTTGATGCTGATTTAAGTAATTTAGAACTCCCTGCAGTATTTGACGATGAAGGGGTTTCGCGGTTATGGCAATGGTTAGATGAAAAAATGTCAAAACAAACTGAGTGCATTAACCAACAAATCTCACAATTTTGTGCTCTCTTACGAGAGAGTGAGTCTCGACTTGCAGAAGATATAAAATCTACGGTTAAAGAAGCAGAGGATCGTCTCTTAAATGAAATTGATAAGAGGTATCATGAAATAAGAGTGGAGTTAAACCGTGTTACTGAAAGAGTTGCAAAACTTGAAACAGTGACGGGTGAAATTATAGACCTAAAGGATGAAATCAGAAAATTAAAAATTCAATCGTCAAAGCACTCAAATTCCATCGTTGCGTGTGATTTGCGTATTAATAGAATTCCTTTTAATGTTGATGAAAACTTACACCTACTATTTGATACCATTTGTAAAATTCTTAAAATTTCTACTCCGCCAGTGCAGTTTATTCACCGCTTACAAAATAAAAACAACAAAAATGATGAAATTTCCCCTGATGGTGTTATTATTGCTAGGCTTATGACCCCTTATGATAAAAATTTTGTCCTAAAAGCATTAAATGAATATAAAAAGAAAAACAAAAATTTAATGTTAGCCTTACTCGGGTTCCAGCCTGATGAAAGAAATAAATATTTTTATATACATGAAAATTTAACAAATGGGAATTACAAGATACTTAGAGAAGCTGTTACCCTGAAGAAGCAAAAAGTTCTGCAATCAGCCTATTCATTTCGAGGCATTGTATATGTAAAGCGTTTGAGTACGGATAAACCGTTCTGTGTTGAAAACTTAAATGCACTTAATAGTTTTTTTCGTTCCAATGAACATGAGTTTATCCAGCCGACCGGTACTATGTAACTTCATGTCGCTGTTTTATGTTAAAATCTTTATTTTCAACTATATTATGTATAACTTTTTCTTAGAAATTTATATGTTAAAATTAACACTAAATTTGATTTTTTTTGCATTTTTTTTTACTTATCTTAACACAAATTGCGTTGGGTTTAGCGTTGGGGATTTTTCTGGTATTTATTTATTTTTCTATTTAAATGACGAATCGTAATAATTTTGAAGTGAATTCCAAAGATGTCACGATTAGTATGGTGAAAATTCTCGCCAAACAGAAGCAAGGTTTACAAATTTGCCACATAAATGCTCAAAGTTTAAAGCCCAAAATTGATGAATTTAGATGGATTTTCAAAAATTCGAACGTGGATGTCATATGCGTATCTGAGACATGGTTTAATAAGTCAACGTCAGATGGTCTCATATCTTTACATGGATATAAAGTATTTAGATCTGATAGACTGGTTGGAGGCGGTGGTGGTGTTGCCATATATGTCAAAGACAATATTAATTGTAAATTCTGCAGTAAAACAGAAAAAAAATGAAGTAATCGAATATATCTTTCTTGAAATCTCATCTTTTGGAAGAAAAATGTTAGTTGGTTGTGTATATAGACCGAACAGTTCTATTGTTTATACAAATTTTATTTTAAAAACCGAAACCTTAATTATGCCATACTACGATATATTGATAGCAGGAGACTTTAATTCTAACCTCTTAACGGAAACCTCGTTTAGAAACAGCATGGAATCAATAGGACTCACACCTACAAACACATCTACAGCTACTCATTTTACAAAAACCAATAGCACGCTTTTAGATCTTATTTTCGTGGGAGATACATCGAAAGTTCTGCTTTACGAACAAGTTTCAGCTTCATGTTTTTCCAAACATGACTTGGTATTTACAGCATATGACTTTTTGGTAGAACAAAAAGAACAATCCTATTCATATCGTGATTTCCGAAAATTAAACCACAACATTTTAAATGAAAACGTTTTACAGATAAACTGGAGTAATATTTACAATATGACATCTGTAGATGAGCAACTGTCCTTTCTTGAGGATAATATCTTACAACTGTATGATGAAACAGTACCTTTGAAAATAAAAATTATTAAACCAAAAAACAACCCGTGGTTCAATGCTACTATTCAACATGCAATTAAACGTAGGGATTTAGCGTACTCACGGTGGAAACGTTTTAAGACAGTAGATCTAAAGGCTGATTTTCGTTCTGCAAGAAAGGAAGTCAATAACCAAATAAGAATAGCAAAGTCCGAGTATTATTCAAAGCGATTTGGTTCTGCTCTTGAATCCAAACGTACTTGGAAAACTATTAAGGATATCGGAATTGGTGATCCTGTTAAAAATGTAACCTCCTCTATCGACGCTGATGACCTCAACAATATTTTTGCTAATAGCCCGATGGTAACACCAATCAACACAGCATTGGTCAACAATACATTTTACACCAGCAACAACAACATGTCTGAACAAAATATGTTTGAGTTCTCATGCGTTAGCCAGCTTGATGTGTTTACCAGTTGCATTCAAATAAAATCTAATTCTGTAGGATATGATAATCTTCATCCAAAATTTATTAAAATCATCCTACCGGTTCTCCTGCCATATATCACCTATTTATTTAACACCATTATCACTACAAGTAATTTTCCTGTAAAGTGGAAACATGCAAAAATAATTCCAATTCCAAAATCGAACACCGAATATCGACCGATTGCTATTCTTAGCTTTCTGTCGAAAGTATTTGAAAAGGTTTTGCACCGCCAAATAAGTTCCTACGTTTATGATAATCATTTACTATCTGATAAACAGTCAGGTTTTCGTCCTAACCACAGCTGCGTAACTGCTTTAGTTGAAGTCTCGGAGAATATACGGCGGGAACTTGATGATGGTAATATTAACTTTTTGGTTCTACTTGATCACTCTAAAGCTTTTGATACGGTAGACCACCAAATTTTATGTACAAAGCTAAGGACTCTTTTTAACTTTTCATCTTCATCAACTAAACTAATTTCATCGTACCTCACTAATCGTATTCAATCGGTGTTCATTAATAACAAAGCATCTAATCCCTTATCGCTGTCTAGAGGTGTACCTCAAGGATCGATTTTAGGCCCAATATTATTTTCAATTTACGCTAACGATCTGCCGCAGCAATTAACTCACTGTAGTGTCCACATGTATGCAGATGATGTACAATTATACTTGAGTAGTCCAGTAGCATCAATTAAAGAAAACATTGACAAACTCAATTACGATCTAAACAACATATATCATTGGGCATCTCAAAATGGTCTGTGCTTAAATCCACGAAAATCAAAATGTCTGGTTATTCACAAAAAAACCGTCACACCTTTAATCGAAAATGATATCCTTATAAACAATGAGAAAATTGACATCGTAAAAACGGCAAAAAATCTGGGATTAGTGTTTAACAGCAACTTAACGTGGTCAAGTCATATAAATACACTGGTGGGACAAATTTATGTTAAACTAAGAGCCCTGTGGTCCGTACAATACTTTACACCGCTGAATGTCAGAATCCTACTTGCAAAAGCTTATTTGGTTCCAAGCCTTACATACGGATGCGAGTTGTTTTCTCATTGTGATTCTACTAGTACAAAAAACCTTGAAGTATTATATAACAACATCATTAGATATATATATGGAATTAAAAGGCGTGACCAAGTTTCGGCATACTCGAAAACTCTCTATGGAGTTTCTCTCGAAGGCCTTCTTAAGTTACGGGTTCTTTTGTTTTTGCATAAAGTTATTTACACCGAAAAGCCGAAATACCTTTTTGAAAAAATAAGATTTGCTAGATCACCAAGAGGTAAAAGCATAATATTTCCGAAATTTAGATGCCTAGTTTCCGAATGGCAATTTTTCATTAACGCAATTCGTCTTTGGAATTCACTTCCTTATCACCAACAAATAAACAGCAACGCAATTTCTTTTAGGGTATTCCTTTTTAAATATTTTGCCTAGTTTATTTTGTCTAGACTTTTAATGTTATAATTTTTATGTTAAAATTTTTTATTTTATGTAATTTGGAAACTAATTTGTACACATACAAAATCCTGCACTGTAATTACACTATGGAACATTTTTGGGATTATTGTCTGGGGGGTGAGAAATTCCAAGTCAGGGTGATGGTACTAGGTCAGTATAGTAAAACCCTCAAAGGGTTTGGCGTTCGTATGTGTCAGTTTTTTTTTATGACATTTTAAATTTTTTCCTTATCTTGATGATTTTTGTTTAACATAACTCGAGAACCACTTGTCCGATTTTGCTAAAACAAACTCAAAAAAATTTAGAACTACAATTTCTTTAATCCGTTCATATAACGTTTTTCTTTATAATCAACAGTTTTGCCGGTACAAATAAATTTGTGGAGAAAAAAAAATATTTTTTGCCTAAAAATAGGCAATATTTATTAAAATCAATTTTAATTTTTAAGCAAAAAATATTTTTTTTTCTCCACAAATTAATTTTTACCGGCAAAACTGTTGATTATAAAGAAAAACGTTATATGAACGGATTAAAGAAATTGTAGTTCTAAATTTTTTTGAGTTTGTTTTAGCAAAATCGGACAAGTGGTTCTCGAGTTATGTTAAACAAAAAAACATCAAGATAAGGAAAAAATTTAAAATGTCATAAAAAAAAACTGACACATACGAACGCCAAACCCTTTGAGGGTTTTACTATACTGACCTACTACCATCACCCTGACTTGGAATTTCTCACCCCCCAGATTGGCTGTTGTACTGTGTTATAAGACTAAGTTCTGTTGTGCAGGAAATCATAAATAAATAAAATAAATAAATAAATAGTTATTTAGTTTAGCATTTGTTAGTTATTTTATTAGTTAAAATTGTTATTAGTTATGCACACTTCTAGTGTAAACATCAATGTACAATGAAATTTTAAAATTGTTGTGCATAATTGTACTTCAACCCACTGTAAATACTAGAATGTTCGTTATTTAGTTATCTTACTGCCTGTTTTTAGAAAACGTAAACAAGTGAGTGAGTGAGAAATTATATTGAAAACAACAATAAAAAACGAAAATTTGCTTTTGTTTTCAATATAATTTCTCACTCACTCACTGGTTTACGTTTTCTAAAAACAGGCAGTTAATTTATTGTAGCTCCTAAAACTATGCCTTAGTTTATGATGCATAATTACTAAATTAATTCAGCCGTATAGATAATGGCGCATATTAAGAAATTGTAACTAACAAGACAGAAACTAAAAAATAGTTCATAGATAGTTATAGATCTTATTCACAATTCATAACTAACTTAAGCTTCGTACAGACGATGGTCAGATCTTACAATGTTGTAATTTTTCTGATTTTTCTGGTGCAATTGTCAGATGCATTAATATAACACATCTGCCAAATGACAATAGCGTACAATGTTTACATAGTTGCAACACATTTTTAGTCAATTTTAATGACAACATTGTAAAATCTGAACACCGTCTGTACGAAGCTTTAGTAACAGCTCTCAGCTGATAGAAGAAATGCAACCATGCATATTGGCATATAGAGAAAATTAAATGTCGATAATATTTTGAACGATACATTCTGTAATAAATTAAAAGGCTAACTATTAAAAACCCATTTTTTGTTCTTTAAAAAATTAACACAAGTTCTAAAAAAGTTATGTTTTAGTTATAGAAGTATAAAAAGCAATTCAAATAAGGACTTGTAAAAATATTCAACAGAATTTTATCGACTAAGAACACATCTCTAGTTTATTTTTCTATGGATGTTTTTTTGGATGCAGTAGAAATGCATTTCAAATAGATTGCAGAGTGTTTTATACGTATTTACTGTTTTTATCTGATATTATTTGAATATCTTTTATAATTTTTATACCCTCCACCACAATTAGTTGTGAAGAGGGTATATTAAGTTTGTCATTCCGTGTGAAACTTTTTTATTATTCATCTCAGACCCCATAAAGTATATACATTCTGGCTGCTTGAGTAATTCTAAGTCTAGCCATGTCCGTCTGTCTGTCCGTCTGTTGAAAACACGCTCACTTTCGAAAAACTCAAAAGAAATAAACAAACTAGGTGTCAAATTGCTTGTAGTTATCCTAAGCAGTTTGGGATTGAGTTTCAGCAAAATCGGTTCAGTAGGACCAGAGCTATGAATCAAAATGTGGAACCACCACCTTCAAAAACTTGATAATTTTGTTACAAAAACTAACATAAATGACGCAAAAATGCACGGACTGACATAAGATTTTGCACGAGTCCGTTTTATTCGACTAGAAATGACACTGTAAAATTTCGCGAAGGTCGGTCCATAATTTACCCTAAGCCCCATATAAACACTACTCCCGGAAAACAGTTTAGTACGCCTAAAACCGTAAAAAATAATGCAATCATAACAAATTTAGGCTCGTCACAATTTTATAGGACTATAAATGATACTGTGAAATTTCGTGAAGATCGGTACATAATTTACCCTAGGCCCCATATATGCCCTACTCCCGCAAAACAGTTTAGTCTCCTAAAACCATAATTAATAACAAATCGTCACAGTTTAAGATAATAATAATAAAAAGACATCATACAGATATTACTCCTTAAACATTCGAACTGTCGGTGGAGGGTATCAAAGATTCGGCACAGCCGAATATAGCACTCTAACTTGTTTTTAATTCATTTTGAACTAAATTATAATATCATATCAATCAGCTGTTCCTTAAATGTATTAGTTAGTTGGCATTTAGTTACAGCTTTACCTATAATTAAGTATAAACTTTTTATGCTGAAAGTAAGCATCTGTGAATAACTTAAATAGGTACTTAAAAAAGTTAACACTTGGTAATAATTTATAATTATGCGCCAATAACTATAGATGAATAAGTTTAATTTACAAAATAGCCGTTAGTAGGCGAACTTTCTAGAGCCATCTAAACGTTACTAGCAAGAGATGGCATAAGATTATTCTAAGTTTAGACTTTGTCAATTACGCATCACGCAGGGAAAATTATAAACACTAAAGTGTGTTGATCACAATAGTGAATTGTGAATAAATGCTGTAAATTACGGTTGTTAAAGTGACTAAGTTCTTAATAAATAAGTGTTATACATTAAAGTGTTGTGTTGGCTCCGTGCAATAACTCCCAGGTGCAATAAGTCCCAGTGCAATAACTCCCAATGAATTAAATCCCAAAATAAATGAAATAAGTCCCAAACTGGAAAAAAGAAATAAATCCCAAAAAAAATGAAATAATTTCCAAGTCTTAAATGAAACAAACCCCAACTTTTGGGAGTTATTTCATAATGAAATAACTCCTAAAGACATTAATGAAATAACTTCGAAAAGAAATAAAATAAGACCCAAAAAAAAATGAAACAGCTTCCAAAGAAATTTATTATATTCGTTTTACTTGAATATTTACATATTAGGTTACCAAAAAACTAACATTGAGTCCTCGACATTTTGACAACAAATGGGGCATTTTATTGTATCCAGACCTCTTGCAATGGCAGCTGCCTGCAGTTTAAGCACGCAGCTATTGCAAGTTTTTAGGTGCTTGCATGGCAGAAAGAGAGTATTATATTGACTACCCATACATATGGCACAATCGTTTGATTGTCTTTTAGTATCAGTGCTCTTTGGCGGCTGTTGTCTTTCGCATATTCCATCCTCATTATCTTCTTCCTCATCCAAATACGGAATATCTTCAAATATATCTTCGTCAGGTTCCATTTCGTACTCAGTTTTATTTTTAGCAAAAACCATGCGGTTAAGCAAGCCCGAAGCAGTAATTTTACCATTCTGCAGCTCAATACTGGCCTGTTCAATTTTGTAGCTTTATCAATTGCACTCCTTTTCCGCCGGCTTGTTCCGTATGTTTCACCACTGTTGATCAAAAGCTCTAATTCCTGTCCTTTGCTGAACTCTTCATTTTGCAGCATTTTGACAAACTTAAAGAAATTTCCATGCTTTGGTATTATTCTTCCAAGTACCCCATTATATGCCTCAATGGCAGAAGTTGTGCGAGTAGTAGTTCCAAACACCGACATATTGTCTACTCCAACCTATACAAAATTTAATTTATTTGTTTACTACGTTAGTATGATGCATTTTTCAATGGTTTACCTTTTTTAACCATTGGTTTCCTATTGCTTCTTAAGTGTGCTGCTAAATCATTATATTTTGTTGTTATTTGTCGCCGTACCGACTGACAGTAATGAAACCAACAACCAAATAACTTCGATGTTGGAAATACTGTTTTAATGCATTTTCGTAAGCCCATTTCGTAATTAGTTATAAAAGTAGCTCCGTTCAGGGGCAAAATTTCTGAATTTATGTAATTAAATAAGTGCTCATAACTTTTTCTCGACTTCTTACTCATTAGAACAAATACAAATGGAAAAATCCGAAATAAACTTGTTATTAATTTCTACAACTTAATCAAATCCCGAATTAAGAAGCTTTAATCAGCGAAGCCGGGTACAAGGATTATCTCCTCTATGGTATAATAAACACCGGCTTCGCTGACTAAAGCTTCTTTGTATATCCGTTCTTCAGCCGGTTGCAAGGAGTTTCTTCTTCACTCTCCCTTTTTTCACGTTTTTAACATCCTTTACCTTTTCAAAATATTCCAAATGTATGAGTAGCAACTGTTTAAAACAGCCCATAGGAACCACTGCAAAAGTTGCATCGATTAAAATTTTAATATTATTTGACATAATGTTTTCCTGAATCAAATTCACAATTTTTTCGGAGACAAAAATGCAATTAGCAAAATCTTCTTCTTCGTGGCACATTTTATAGAATGGAACTTTTTCATCCTTGCTAGCGCTATATCCAAAATTTTTTAAAACATGTTCCTTTTTAAAGGCTGCAACTACCTCCGCTGGAGTCTTTGGTGAATTTACATAAATTTTACTTGACAGATACTGAGCCCTCTTTTAATTTTCCCAAAATCCAAATTTTTTGAGGCTTCCTTATTTCTATTTAAAAGAAATGTAAGAATGTATAATTAAGAAAATAAAAGAATATTATAATTGCAAATTTCGTACCTATCGCACGAACTCTCAAAAGTTTTGCGTATTCCACTTAAGGCATTCCGTTCACCTAAAACGCTTTCCTCATCCAAACATTCCTTCTTAATATTATTAAGTACTTTTAGTTCGTCGTACAGTTCTTTTTGGGTCGTATGGTTGTGCGGAACGAAAAGTGGGCTCCTTGTACAAACATGTCGTCCTTGGTCTAGCGTCACTCTCGCTTTACAGTTTTTGACATAGCATACATAATACGTTTTATTGTCCGATGTTGATTTTTTTATATAAAATTGTTTTTCTTCCGGAATGTAAAGCAATTTACTGGTTCTTCGCTTTCCGCATACAATTTCATATTGTAAGGTGGTCATTGTTTTTATTTATTACTTTACTCAACTTAACACTTCAAAATTTATAATGGAACTGATTAATTTTGATTAACTTAAGTCATTGTATTCAAATAGTTTGAAATATCCCGTTATAAATACCGTTTAAAATGTAAAACAATTTTAAGAAATTGCAAATAATTGAAAATGAAATAACTCCCACAAAAAATGAAATAACTCCCACAGCAAATGAAATAACACCGAAGCTCAAAATAAAATGAAATAACTCCCACGTTTATTTTTTCGGGGACTTATTTCATTTGGACTTTATTTCATTATGAAATAACTCCCAGGCAAAAAATGAAATAACTTCCAAAAAAAATGAAATAAAGCCGAGAGAGCTGGGAGCTATTTCGTAATGAAATTACTCCCACATTTGTATGAAAAATTGTTGGGTCTTATTTCATTTTTTTCTTGGGACTTATTGCACCTGGGAGTTATTGCACGGAGCCGTTGTGTTTATCTTGTTTTATTTAAATTGCAATCAACGAACTCGAAACGGTTAATTATAAAGAAAATAAACCAAAACGTTATTGAAAGGCAGCAACGTAACAATATGTAGTATTTTCCATGAGAAAAAAATTCCCTGGGAGTATTGGTGATTGAGCTGTATATTCCGCTTCCAGATTTGTAAAAATCGGAAGACCTTACTTTGATAAAACATCCTAATGTAAGTACGTAAATTTATTGACTTCAAACCTTTTTCTAATTTAAAACCATTTCAATTCAATATACTGTTTATTTTTTAAATTACTTTTCTACAAATTGATTTTAAAAAATAAACTTTGCAAATGGGCACAACATTTAATTTATTTTAAAAGATTGTATTTTCATTTGTGTTATGTTGGCACTCGTATTAGTTTAAATAAACACAATAGAAAATTTATTTTGAATTTCCAAACAATTCCCTACAAAATGGTATGAGTTTGTGCAAAAATATTATAAACTCGTATACCCCCACCTTCCCAAACTATATGTAAGTACAAATGCTATTTTATTTTTCATTTAATCGCCACTAAATTGTAAATAGATGGAATTGGCATTCAATATTCGCGTACACAATTTTATTTGCACACGTATACGTAAGTTTATGTACAGTGAAGGCCAAAATTACAAAGCATACTTTATACATGTAAAAGTGCTGTATAGCAATAAAAAACAATAGGATTTACTGTCTTAAATTTTATCTGTAATGCTTTGTGAGATGTTTTGTCATAACCTACTAACAAAAGCGAACTCATTTACCAACTTATGATCAGGGAAACCGTGAATATGCAATCGCATGTTTTTTTCTTGTGCGACCAATGAAGGCAGAATCAATATATTTATCCGTTCTAGAGCAAATATATAAATTTGTGCTGTTACATAGAAATCTAGACGCATCTTTTAGTATACCGATCGACTCAGAAACTCTTTTTAAGGAGATTTTCACATGTCCGTCCGTCCATCTGGCTGGTTGTTTGTCCATGTAAGGCTTGTGCGCAAAGTACAACTTGCAAGTCTTATATAATTTTATACAATTTGGTAAATACGTTTTAATTGTCATAAGATCGAAACATTTGTAAATTGTGAGAATGGGTCTATAATATCACAAAGTCCCCATGCAACCTTCTTTCTTTATAAACATACAGCTTCCATTCAAATTAAATCTCTAAAATATTCAAGCAAAATTATTCTTTTAAATATTAATGTAATTTAAAAGTTAGCGACCTTTTCTTTCATTCTTTTAAAACAAAATACCTCAGTTATTTGGTGTATCTAGATAATATTCAGCACAAATAACTCTTATATGAATCTTAAACTCATAACATAACTTTATTCTGGTGAGCCCAGTTTATTTTAATGCAAATATTTTGCTTTCCAATAAGCCATATTTTGTTTTTTGGGCATATTTTTTTAAAAAAATTTTAGTGCATATTTTCAAATTATCAACATGTAAACTGTATTGTTGTCAAATAGTACAGAGGCAATTAAACGAATGAAGTTCAGGTGTAATTTTGTTTTGGGAGTTAAATTTTTAAGGCAATTACACGAACTGGGTAATTAAGCGTAAGGCAATTAAACGTGGATTTTTGTTTGAAAAATATAAGAAAAAACGGGGATTTAAAACTCAAGGTAAATAAGCGTGAAAGGCATTTAAGCGTGGGTTATTAAACGGGTTATACTGTATACCTTATCTACTGTAAATTAAGATTTTAGATAATTTAGTATTATCTTCTGGTATTCATTCACACACTGCAACGGTATCATGTTTTAAATCTGCGATCGGCAAAATCAGGGCGCCGCGTTTTCTCTTTTCTCTTTTATTATCTTTTATACTCTTTTATTACGTACGTGTGCACACACATTGAAGAGAATTTAACAACATTAACAACAACATATGTAAAATTCATACAACGCATACAATGGCAAAATGTAATAGTATAGGTTGCCGATCGCCGTTTTAAATCGTCGGATATGATTGCCATACTTTTGTGTTCCAGTTTAAGAGAAAGTGCGCATAATTAAGCGCTTCAATAAGAGAGATCTTTTGAAGCAGTAAATGCTTACGAACAAAATATACAAAAAGCTGCTTTTTTAGTGCCGACCACGAAGAAGGGTTTAAAGCGAAAAACAAAAATAAAATTATCAAAGTTATTTACGGGAATACAACATTTATTATTTATACGATTTCTGTATGACGTGTAAAGTTCCAATTTTTCATATTTAATAAATGCACTGAAATTTATTGTTAAGGGAAAGCTAGCTTCTATGCGCATTTCACTAGTTGCTTAGAAAAGCTAAAAATATAATAAGAATAAAACCCTAAAGCGAATAAGAATTTTAAACACTCAAAGTCTTACTTGTAACAATATCAAAGCTTAAACAAAACACCAACAATAAACAGTGAGTTTATCTTTTCTTACATCCCCCTACAATTGGTTGGGTTCTTTCCGACTCGAATTGTAGTTGTAAGTGGGTAAAAAGAAAAATCAAAATTAAAAAACAAATTGTTTCATTCTATTGTATTCGTAAGAAAACAACAAAAAAAAACCAATTTGCCAATTCAGTATAATTAAAATTATAGTCTACGTACTTACGCATGACAACGAAAGTCAGTTATAAAACAAATATCGACGAGCGCTTCGCGGTGCTTAGGAATTTTTCTTAAGCAAAAAAATTTAGATAGAATTTTTCTTTGATTAGTGTGCGGGAAGTGACGTAAAAAATAAGTTAAAATAAATTACAAAAATGATTGGAAAAAGACATTTAAACAAATTAAACCAAAAGGCAAAAAAAGAAAAATGTTGCAAGCCTTCCTGTGGAAACAAATTTAGATAACTGCAATTCAGGAGAAATCTCGAATGTTTCTGAAGAAGAAAATATAGTTCTTTGTAAAAATACAACTCTTGAAGAAGACATTAAAGAATGGGTTTTTAAATACCACCCATCCGTGGAATCTACTTCTGCCCTGCTTCATATATTAAAGAAATTTTGTCCGGAAATCTCACTAAGCATGAAATTTCTTGCTGGAGCAAGGCAAATAGTCGAAAAAGAATTGTTGAGCCGGGATCCTATTTTCACATAGGAATAGTGGAAAATCTCATGAAGATTAAAGATATTATAGAAAAAGAGAAAATAAAAAAAATTGTGTTAGATATAGGCAATGACGGCTTGCCTCTTTTTAAGAGCTCAGCTATAGGGTTATGGCCAATTCTAGGACGCATTGGAAATATGCCAATGGTGAAAGTTTTCTTCATTGGAAGCTATGTAGGAAAACAAAACCCGGTCATGTTAATTGGTTTTTGCAAAATAAATTGGAATTAATGAACTCAACAAGAAAAGTGCACGTTCTTTTGTATGTGGAGTTAGAGGTCATAACTCCCTAAATGGGTGCAGTAAGTGCGATCAAAAAGGTGTAAGTGTTAGCAGACTAACAACATTTTCCACTTCTTTAGGACGGCAGTATGAACTAAGTCCCCAATGAACTAACTCCCCAAACCCAAAATGAACTAAGCCCCTAAATTTTAGGACGTCGTTCATTTATGGAAAAAAACCCGAAAAAGCCAATATGAACTAAGCCCCCAAACAGGGGACCCAAGTCCCTAAACAGGAATGAACTAAGGCCCCAATTTCACCAAATTTCCACAAGAGTGAAAAAAGTCCTCTAATGAAAGTGAACTAAGTCCGCAAAATAAAAAAATATAGAAATAAACACCATTTTTTCTTTTTTTTTTATATAACGGTCCCTTGCAATAAAATTATTTCTCATTGCAAAATTTAAAAACATTTAAGAAATGAACTAAGAGTCTAAACACAATGCTTGCGGAAGACGGCGACGGCAATAGTTGTCATTGTTTGTTTACATTTTTATTAATTTATTTGTGCATACATTTTTATCATGTTTTTGTTTACGATAATTTTGTGATCATCGCCAATTATTCAAAAACTATGGCAACATCAGTAAGAGAAGGAGTATCAAAATTTTTTTTTTTTTTTTTTTTCATTATTTATTTATTGAATCTTCATATATTAAATATGAACTAACAATAATTAATCAAATCTTATCCTAATAATTTATTTTATGTCCTGCCAGTGCCAGACAAAAATTTTCTTCATACGGGTTCTGTTCACATATGTAGGTGTCTATCGCTCATCTTAATGGGTAAGTGCTGCAGTGTCTCTTCTTCTTAAGCGAGTGTGGCCACTATCATTTAAAATATTTCGAGCTAGTGGATTAGGGTGCAACTCTAGCCTTTTTAAATATTTTACCGCATACTTCGTAATAATAGTCCTTACCAGTGGCACATTGAGATCCTTGTGGATATTTGAGTTTTTAACATACCAAGGGGCAGCTGTGATTATTCGAAGAAGTTTATTTTGGCGCCTTTGAATTTTTTCGATATTTGAAGCCGAGGCAGTGCCCCATAGTTGAATACCGTAGCACCATATTGGCTTTAAAATAGAGTTGTAAAGTAGTAGTTTGCAATCGAGACTAAGAACAGAATTTCTTCCAATAAGCCAGTTAATTTGAATTGCTGTTAGTTTCATTTGGGTTAATTTTTATGGCATTTCCATGTTAAACGACGATCTAGATGAATACCGAGATATTTGACATGCGATTGTTGAGGCACTAGTTGATTATTGATTTTAATAGGGGGGCAAGTTTCCCGACGCAAGGTGAATGTTATATGTACGCATTTTTGCTCATTGGCCTTTATTCTCCATTGTTTTAACCACAGTTATAGTTGAAATATATGATCCTGCAGGTATCGAGATGCTTCTCGACTGTTCTCGTGTACGCTTAGAAAAGCTGTATCATCAGCAAAAGTTGAGGTTAGGGTGTAATTATTTGTTGGCATGTCCGAGGTATATATAAGGTAAAAAAGTGGGCCCAGGATGCTTCCCTGAGGCACTCCAGCTTCAATTGGCTGAGGAGAACTTAAAAAATCACCTTCTTTAATAATAAATTTTCGACCGACCAAGTAGCTTTCTAGCAGCTTGTGTGTGTTAACCGGTAGGTTAAGCTTCAATTTATGTAACAAGCCTACATGCCAGACTTTATCAAAAGCTTGAGAAACATCGATGAAGAGAGCGGAGCAATATTTTCTTTCTTCAAAGGCTTTTCTTATGGCGTTTACTATTCGATGGGTTTGTTCAATTGTGCTATGTTCTCTTCTGAAGCCGAATTGATGGTTAGGTATACACCCATTATCATTTAGAATTGGGGTTAATTTTGACGCTAAGAGCTTCTCAAATTGCTTTGATATATTAGACAATAAGCTAATAGGCCTATATGACTCAACTTTTGTGTGATCTTTTCCTGGCTTTGGTATCATCTTTACTAAGGAGACCTTCCATTCTTGAGGGTAGTATTCAAGGCGTAAAATAGCATTAAAAATATAAAGAATAATTTTCTTTGCTATGCGAGGTAACTCCAAAAACATTTTGTTGCTTATCTTATCAAAACCAGGGGCTTTCTTGGGGTTTAAGTTACAAATAGCCTTTTCGATTTCTCTCATCTCAAATCTTAGGGGAACAGCTGCTCTAGCAGCAACAGGTGGTAACTCGTCCGCTATGTCGTCAGATATGTTTGGGGTAAATACGTTTTTCAAATGATTTACAAACAGGTTTCCTTTCTCATTATCATTTCTTGCCCAACTTCCATTCAGGTTTCTTAATGGTGGTTTCATGATAACTGGCCTTTTAAGATTTCTGGCTGCACGCCATAATGAGTATTCTGATTGTGGTGTTGCATCCAGGTCCTTAAGATATTTTTCCACGGAAGCCGTTTTCCGGGACTGCAGTAATTTTCTTAGCTTTTTTGTGCACTCTTTTAATAAGTTCTTAAGTTGGGGGGATCTGTGCAATTGCCACTCCCTTCTCACTCTCCTTTTTTCATTCAAGAGGCGCTCGACATCTGTAGAATATATATTATTATTATAAGTTTTTTTGAGGGTATTGCAGGAATGTTGAACCGCTAGTTTAATATAACTGTCAAAATTGGCAATAGAAAGATCCACATTCTCCGGTGTGCTAAGCGGAATATTTTCTGTGCAATGAGTACTGAGATATTTTTTATATTTTAGCCAATTTATTTGTGTAGCTGACGTCGCTATGTAACTAGAGGGAGATACAATTCTATTGGTGTTTGTTATAGTAACAATTGTAGGTGTGTGATCAGAGGATAATTCTAATGAGGCATCAACGTGAATCGTTTCTGTGGGGATGTTTTTAACCACGCCAAAATCGATGACATCTGGAATTTTTTGTGGATCAGCAGGCCAATATGTTGGTTGTCCGCTCGCGACAACATTTAAATTCATTTTAGAGATTGTATTAAACAAAACACGACCCTTATAAAAAATTGAAAGAGAAAAAAAGTACGTAATGAAAATAAAATAGATTTTAATTTTATGACGTTCCGCACTGCGGTTTTTTACTTCAAAATCGTATGAAAAACCGCACCGCAATAAATTATCGTTACATTGTGTTTAGACTCTAAGTCCCCAAAAATTTATTTAGGGGTTTAGTTTATTACTACTTTTTGGGGACTTCGTTTATATATACTAACTCTCCAAAAAATAAAATGAACGATGCCCCCAAAAACGTGAACGAAGTCCCCAAATATCGTTGTTGTTTTTTTACATGCAGTCGTTTGGGGACTTAGTTCATTTTGGGTTTGGGGAGTTAGTTCATTTGGGGACTTAGTTCATACCGCCCTTTAGGACATTTGCGTTCTGACAATGATTTTAAATGTAGGCTTGACCAAAATTTTTATCAACCGAAGTTTTTAATGGAAATAAAAAATTTAGAACATATAAATACACAAAATGATAACAGTTTCCGCTTGATGTTATGGATTTAGGTGTCATGAAAAAATGTTGTTGTATTTGCTTCAGCCTAAAACGCCGCAGCTATTTCTTCAATATCTAAGCAGAATTTGTCCTCTTTCCTGACATCACTTTGTCCATATTTTCCTTAGGAATTTGCCAGAAAGCCTAGATCGTTAAATGAAATATTAATATGGAAAGCTGTTGAGTTTAGACAGTTCGTTTTATATAGTGGTCTTGTCGTATTAAAGGAGTATACAAGTAATGACTTTTTTAATCATTTTTTATTGCTGTCTTGCGCGTATAGAATAATGACTTGTACTAAACTAATAGAATCGAAAACCAATCAAGCACAAAATATGTTAATTAAATTTGTGCAGCACTTTGCAAATGTTTATGGATCAATTAGTGTAACATAAAACGTCCATTATCTTCTACATCTAAATAGACAGTAAAAGAGTTTGGAAACCTGGCCAACTTAACCGCATTCCTTTTGAAAACTTTTTGCAATCGAATCGTAAAGAAACCCCACCAAATAGAACAACAGCTGTACAATATCTATTCCAAGATTTCATTATTAGACAACAATAAAGCTTACGGCTTTAAAAGGAATTTATAACGAGAATCCAAAATAATTTCGTATTCATCTAGCTTCGGGACTTTTACGACTAAAGCTCCAGATAACTTTTGCTTTATAAAAGATAACTGGCCATGTAAAATAATTGAATTTCAAGAAACTGGTTCTTTTAAAGCAAACATTTTTACAACTCCTAAAAATATGTTTTCTAATCCTATTTCATCAAAAACTCTTGGAATATGTTTAGCTGATCCAGAAATTTTTAATTAAAATTTAAAAGATCAACTCAAAATTGTTTAATATTCCCTACAAAAGTAAAATGTTACTTAAGCTCTTAATACACACTTTTCTTTAAACGTTCATGCAATAGTTATGAATATATAATTGTATGTTTGTATGTTTGCATATGCAAAAGTATGGTTTTCTATAATAAATTTACCAAAGACTACAAATACATAAAGATGTTCCACTGTAAGAACATAATTAAATTGTCAAAAAAAATGAAATGATAATTCGGCGCGAATCGGTATAGTTTCATCTGTACAACAATTATACGCATATTCGTACCCTACAATTATACCATTGTTCACATGAGTTTTTACCCTGCAAATAATAGGACTGGTCCAAACACGCGTGTCCTTTAACACTACGATGTCCTAGGGCAGGACCATATAACCCAACTTTGCAGTACAAAGGAGTAGTCTTAAAACTACTCCATTGTATACACAAGAGGATTAGTTTTAACTTCGTTTAAAAACGAAAACATGTCGTTAAAAAACGAAGACATGTCGTCTCACTACAAACAAGTTTTAACAATGACATGGTCCACACTTGCATTACATCGGACCAGTCCATGGAGTAATCCATTTAATCAAAATGGATCAGGTGGTCCAACATTATTTGCAGGGACAAAACAATTGAAAAAAAATAAAAAGGACACACGCAAAACTTACTTTTCAAAGTCTGTATTTGGTTTGTTTGCATTTGGTTGCATCCCTGCAAAAAATAATGGCAATTTAGCTGTTTTTTGTCAATCTAGCGGTTTTTTCTCTACTTTTTATTTCTATTATGTGGGTTTTATTAAACAAGAAAGTTAACTACTGTTTGTAACACAACGTTCACGCTCTTGTTTAGGTATGGCATATCTACGTAAAAGCTAAGCGGAAGAAAACTTTCCGCCTTCCGCTCTTGTTTAGGTACGGCTGTTAGTTTTTCTAGCTGCTGTTTCTATCAGGGCAACCGTTTTGCGACTAAAGTCGCACTTTCCTACTTTTTTGACGATCAACCAGCTCAATTTTATTCTTTTTGTCACATTTTTGCAACTGGTGACCAGGGCCCAAATCGTCGCACACGTGATCGAATGAACTTTCGTATCGAATAAAACTTCGTGACGTATCAAAAACGGGATTGCGGCATTCGAAAGCTTTCGTATCGAAATTTGTTTAAAAAATGTAATAGATTGTTATGCTTGTATACTATTGGCAATGTTGATAGTGCCCTATAAAATAGGTGACTTCGGTTTATTTATGTGGCTTTTTTTGTAACGGCGGCGCTTGCCAAAAAGAGCAACGCAAAAATATCAAAAATTCGGAAAACATTTTACAAATTCAGAAAATTTGCAAAAATAGCGAAAATTCGCGAAAGTTTTTAACATATCAAACAACAAATTGATTAAAAGTCCCTAAATTACAAGGAATGGCAAAAATTCGATTAAACATTTTAAATTAGCGGAAATTTGAAAACAGCGGCATGAAAGCAAAGTCTAGTATTTATTGAAATTGTTAAAGTTGTACAGAATCAGAAAACTTACAGAAAAAATGGCTAAAATTCGCAAATAATCGCAAACTTCGAAACAAACGCTAAAATTTATTTGAAATCAACTAAAAAAAACAAAATGTCAACAATTAACAAAAAAAATTTTTTGCAAAAATAGCGAAAATTCGCGAAAATTTTTAATAATTCGAAGAAGCCATGAAATTGATTAAGAGTCCATAAAAGTATAAGGAATGGAAAAAATTCTGTAAAAATTGCTAAATTAGGGAAAATTCGCAAAAAATTGCTAATAGTGGCATAATAGCAAAGTCTACTATTTATTAAAATTCGTTAAAGCTGTAAAGAATCAAAAAACTTTCAATACAAAAATCGCTTCTATCTATGACTATAATTTGCGAAAAATTGCAAAACTGAATGTTATTATTTTATTTCTTATTACTGAAAAAAGTTTAATACTTAAATTTTTAGCTATTTGTTAAAGAAATCTAATAATTATTCCCAAAAAGTGTGTAAATTGTTTGTAAAAAAACAATTAAATGTTTTTACGAAAGCTCTTAACCTATCGAATGACATTTCGAGTAAAGTCATTCGATCGACTACTCGTTATCGAATGACATAATCCCAAAAAGTAAAATTTCGATCAAAGTCACTCGATCACGACTGCGACGATTTGGGCCCAGGGCCCAGGGTTGTTAGTCTTTTTTCTAAAAAAAATAGTCAAAAGTTTTAACAAAATTCGTCAAAATCGCCACGGACATTTAACAAATTTGTCAAATATTTAAATTTTACAAATCAGAGACAATTTATTGCATTGATTGGTTCAAAAATATAAATTTTTAGCAAGAAATTCTATTAATGATAGAGAATGTGATATGGTTATGTTTTATTCTATTTTTGTATTTCAGCAAGTGGGCTAAAAAATATTTATCATTTGAAAAGAAATACATAAGAAAGAATATATTTTCATAAAAACGTAACAAAAATTTATTTATTTCATTTATCCATATTCACAACAACATTTAATAAAAAATAGAATATAATTTGCTAATAACTCGAGCTATCTTTAAATGATTCATTTTTAGCGCTATCACTATTGCAAATTGTTTTTACTGTTGAAGGTGCTAAACCAAGGGTTCTGTCTATATCAACAGGCTTTTCACTCGACTTGAAACGTTTTATTACGTCCAATTTTTGTTCCAAACTAATGCATTTTCTTCTCTTTAAGCTCATTTTTCTACACAACTTCTTATTAAGAACTTACTTCCTAACACGCAACTATACTTAGAAATTCTTCACATGTGATTATCAGAGTTGTCAATGTAAAAAACTAATGTGCTGTTTTCACAACACAAGTGATTGAACGTTTAGTAAAATTTATATGAAAAGCACTCATATCAATTTTACTACATTTGTTTGTATTCATTTGTACTACAAAATTGAGAATTTTATATTAAAATTGAGAAAATTCCAAATGAAATTGAGAAAATTGTGGATTTTTATTTCAAATCGAGAAAATTCCAAATAACATTGAAAAGTTTTAATTTGAAATTGAAAAATTCCACATGTAATTGAGAAATTTTGATTTTAAATTGATAAAATTTAATTATAATTTTGGAATTTTCTCAATTTTATCTGAAATTTTCTCATTTTTAATTGAAAATGGTGTTGGTTATAAATTTTTTTTTTATCGATTAAAATAATGTATTCAATATTTTTTATAATACAGCAAAGTTCATACAATAAAATGTTTATTTACATAATTCAAATTGTCTACAACAAGAAGACCATCATACTTAAGGCCATGTCAGATAAAACTTTTGCTTCGCGTTGCGTTAGAGATTCGCTTTGACATCTAAGATGAAATATTCATACTTATACGAAACATGTCACATAAAGAACTTTTAACGCAAAGCGAAGCGAAAAGTTGGGCAACTCTCATCTTTATGCGCGCTTTGACAATCTGCTAGTATAATTTTTTTTATTTATTTTCTTTTTAACACACAATTGGGGGATTCAAAAGGTGTCATAAAGTCATAAGTCTTAAAATAATAACATGAAAAAATACGACTGTTGTGAACAACCCCTCATAATTTTGTATAAAAAATAAATATTTACCTTATATCAAAATATTTTTTAATTCTAGTCCATGAATTAAAAAATTAAATTAGATCTTATCTGACTATTTTCCATTTTTTAGACGCAAATCACAAATAAATTTTATTTTGTTTGCTTACCAAACATCAGAGTCCTAAGCCGATATAATTTGACGCCGCAAGTGTTTTGTTGCAAAAATTGCTAGCCGCATGTTGAATTCGGATATTAGCCGGATAAAACTATACCATTAATGCGACGGCTTCAAAAACTAATGCGGCTCGGCTCAGCCGCTCAGCGCAGGTCTCTTCTGATTAATTACGACAGCACAATAAACATAGCAAGCAAAGTTCTATTAATTTATGACACTTTTTGTTAACAAAGCAACAACAATATTTTTAAATCATTGTAAAATGTTAGAACATTATGACAATTTAACATGATAGCACACCTTGTGAATACCCCAAATGTGTGAGTGTTGTCAAAGTTTTTATTGTGACATACACCTTTTGCGTTACGCTTTTCTGTCAAAGTTAGAAGTGTCACGCAAAGCGATGAAGTTTTATCTGACATGGCCTTTAGTGCAAATCGAGCCCTTACCGAAGATAACGTAAGCGCAAAAAATCAAATTTTACAGGGAAGAGGGTTTTTTTATTTTATTTCATATAAATTTTGTATGAAATTTATCGCTTACGATAAAATTGTTCTTGCTATAAAATCGTAACGGTACCTTAAGTGCCCTACAAGAAGAGAATCAGCGAGTTGTCACTTTTTTCACGTTGGTGTTAAGAAAATGATAGAATGAAATGACCGAAATCAAATTTTCTGTCATTTCATTCTATCATTTTCTTAACACCAACGTGAAAAAAGTGACAACTCGCTCATTCTCTTCTGGTAGGGTGACCATGACATTTTAGGAGATGTTGCAAGTGTTGCCAATAAAGTCATTTATTAAAAAAACGACAATTGAAAATGATGTCGCTTACGTTATTTTCGCGGTTAGGGCTCGATATGATTTGGTACGTCTTTAACATCATTACTTGTTGTTCTTATTGTGGTTTGTAAAAATGTTGCACTGTTAAATGAAATGGTATTGAAACAAGTGTAATTTATTGTACAAAGATTTTTTTCTCATACTGAAACAAACAGTTGTGTTGAATTTGCTTTGGCATCGCCAAAAATAAAAAAACACACGGAAATTTAAAAAAGTTGACAACGCTGGTGATTATGAATTCAGTAAAAAAATCCAATCGTATGTAGCGACGCAAACCGAAATCATAAAAACGAAAAGCGGATTTACCCAATTTTCAAAAAGCGACGGCTTTCATATAATTGTAAAATTCGAATTACTAATGCTTTTAAAGGAATCCACCTGGTTTGTGATGGGGGAAGATTTTTTTTCTTTTTTTTTTTTTTTTTTTGTTTAATTTTCAATGATTTTTGTATTTAGAAAAATTGATTTTTACGTTTTGGAATGTTCCCATTATAATTGTAAGTGTTTTATTAATGCCAGAAAATCATCATAACACTATTACTTTTTTTTGTATTTTCTCAAAAAAATCGTCAAAATGACGAAAAGTCGTCACATCTAACAACCCTGCTGGTGACCCTGATTTAAATAATTTCTTTTGCATCGAGAAGAACTTGTTGTTAGTAGGTCTGTGTTCATACGGCTCTTTTCTTATTGAAAAGATTGCTACTTTACTGGCGAGAGGGGCGAGGGGAAAAGAAACGAGTACACAAATGCCTGTACTGTCTTTACGTTTAGCTTTTTCATTCGTTGTTTAATTTTGTTATTGTTTTCAATATCAAAAAAGCACACATGCAAACGCACGACTATACAAAATAAAAAACATGGCGTAAACATGACATGAATAATTTGAACGCCAATTCATGTTCAAAGAAGAAAAAGGAAGAATCTTTTCAATAAGAAAAGAGCCGTATGAACTCAGACTAGTAAAACTAATTTCAAATTGAAACTTTCAACATAACCACTTGACAGTGCTAAATTAAAAATTTAAACATATATTTTTGTAAACTGCAATTTTTTTAAATATTAAAATATTAATACAAAATGCGTCGCACAAATATAAATGAAAAAACGCACAGCTGTATTCAAGAAGTTTTGGAAAAAGTTAATTCTATTAAAGGTAAGCATGTATGCTGGAATTAATACAAACATACTTATGTACCCAGTTGGCAATGTCGTTTACGAATCATTTATGATTCGTGCACGACATTTAATGAAAATTAATTTTGATGAACTTTAGCCTAATTAAAATATCAAAATCTGGAGTAAATATATTTATCTAAATGAAAGAGCACTTGTTATCAAATAAGAAAATGCAAAAACTTTGCCTAATTTGTCAGCAGTAACAATATAACGGTACTTTAAACTTAAATATTTTTGATTGAATTAAAAACACCAAAAACACTTACATGAAATTGCTTATTTCTAAAATTGGAATTTTATTGGAATGGAATTTTTTAACGATTCTTTTTTGTTTTGAACTTATTCACTGTTAATATCATGAGAATTTATATTTAGACTCTGGAAAATTCTTTGCTTTTTCATTTAAACAATTACTCGTTTCGTTAAATTAAGAAAAAAAAACTTAATTCTATAATCGATAGTCTTTTCTTCATAACGCTGCAACACCAAATTTGTTTCAAACGAACGTCTGAAGTACCTTCATTAAGGCACATACATATAATATTATCTGCCGAGATTTGCCGATTAAAAAAATAAACAAATAAATAAATTTTTAATATATATCGTTTAAAACAACCGAAAATTAGAGGCTTCACCGTTCCGTAAACCATATTTGTGGAAAAATAAGCAGAAGTTCTAATTCTCATATTGGTTATAAGTAGGGACTAGATTTTCATGCACTGAAAAATCAAAAATATGCGCATAAAATATGCGCTAAAAACTCCAAAATATGCATTAAAAAAATAAAAAATATGCACTAAAAACTTGACCATTTTCAATAAAAAAGAGTTTTTTTTTGTTATTTTATTTAAAACAACAAAATAAAAAATTCAATTGTTGTATTTATTCTTTTGTTATTCAAAGGTATATTTTTTAAAACTTAATTTTAATAACTAGATAATTAATTTTTTTTTTTTTTTTTTGAATAATCAAATAAATATTTTTTATATTATCAAAAGTAAGCCTTTGTCTGTTAAAAAGCCTTTGTACATGGAAAATGATCTCGAACCGAAGTTGAGGCATACTTGAAGGATGCCAATTTAATTGGAGAATATTTATTTTCTAATTCAGATCAAACATTTGATTCTAGATCAAAAATAGTTGAAATTTGTTTAATTTTTTAATTTTTAATTGACTTTTGATTTTATTTAAATTTAATATTTCTTTTACTTTTTTTTATTGCATAAGCATCGGTAGCAACAGGTTCTTCAATAACATTCTTAAATTGCTCAAAGTTTTTTGAATAGAATTCTGAAGCATCTATCCAGGTTCCCCTTCTTGTTAATACTGGCTGCGGTGGTGACGAAGCCAACAGATTCATTTCATTATAAATGGATGGAGCTTTTAAAAATATTTTTTCCCGTATGAAACCAATAAATCAATATTATCGAATTGGCTTCTAATTTCCTCTGCAACTCGGTGTAGCCCATATGCCAAGCAAGTAACATGTAACAGTTTTGGATAAATTGTTTTAGGACAATTAGCAGCTTTAACCATGTAAGGTGCTGCATCTGTTAAAAATTTAAGTATCTTTTATCGAAATCTTGTATTTTAAGCAGAGCTCAAAAAAAAATTTTTCTTATACCATTTGGAAATTTTTTGAAGAACTTTTTTTTATAATATGGAAATTTAAAGAAATTGTCACTTAAAAATGCTTAAATATGTAAAAACATGCATTTAAAACCAAAATATGCATTTTCACCAAAATATGCAACAATATGCAAAAACAAATCGATGCCATTTTAACGCAAATTTAATGATTCGGAAAGATAATTCTGTGGTTTTCATGGGCAACCGCGTATGTCTTAAAATAAATTTTTTTAGGAGAGCCGAAAAAACCATTCTAGTACAAACTGTGGGCTAGGTATTGTACCTTTTGAGCTTTGTTATTAAGTAAAAAAATTTGGAATGGGTCTATCTGTTTGCAAAAATTTTAAGAACCATGTAAAGAGCGTTTTAAATTAAGCAATATGGCATCAACATTTCAAAATCGAAAAAATAGACATATGCGGTTGCCGATGAAAACCACAGAATTGGTCGACAACGATGGAAATCGCATCCCTTGTTATGAGCAATTTTAAAGTTTTGTAAAAAATGTGTACATTATATTTAAGCTAAGGTGGAAAGCGGTAAACCGAACAAAACGTCATTTTATAAGTCGCTATGGTGCTTGGTTAAGCACAAACATTGAAATTTCTTAACTTATTTATAAGAAACCGAAAGAAGCTGGAAGACCATTAAAGGACGTTCAATGAAAGAACTCAAAAAGCCAAGGCAAAAAGAGCAAAGCAAGTCTTGAAGTCAGTAAGTACTGAAGAGATTATATATGGTAGCCGGAAAATTTTGTAAGAAATTCGTGTATCGTTTTAAAATATTTAACGCCACAAGTTATGAGGCGTTAAAAGTTTTAAAAGGCAATGTGAATTTCTGTAGAAAGCAACAACAAAATTACAAAATATTTATGACTTTGTTTATGCTTTCAATGTAATTCAATGTAATTAGATAATAAGGGCCAAAGTGTTGACATTATCCCGATAACATTGAATTCTTATGACCAATTAAAGGGTTCGGTATTATATTCAGCTACAAAATCGCATTAAAAAATTTCTTTTACTTAGAAAATATAAAGCAAAACGGAAGAAATTGACTGGCCACACCTGTACTTCAGTATACGTTGTCGTAGTAGAAGTTGGGTATAAGGACTAGGATTAAAGCAAACAATTTCATATAGATGAAGATATCTAAAAAACATTCGGCACAAAGAACTTTAATATGATTCTTATACCCAATTATATAATTTTGTTCTGGCGGGTCCATGATTGCCCATGGGTCCCACATAGGCTACACTTGCAAATATTTGTTCTTATAAAATGTGGTGTAGGGTATCATATGGTCGGACTTGACCGACTATTCTTTCGCAAAGTTGTAAAGGGTGTTTTTTTAAGCCCGATAGAACTTGAAATTGTAAAAAATAACACAAAAAATTAAATTGTAATCAAAATTTTGACATGACGTGACATTAACATTTGAAAATGATTTCGGGCATATGGGCACCGCGGCTGTTCTTGACGAAGCGCATTCTGGACGTCCAATTTTGGGCCACTTTTTCGAGCACTGCTGGCCGTATGTCACGAATAACACGAACAATGACTTCACGTAGCCCCACAGGAAATAATCGAGAGGTGTCAAATCGCACGACCTTGGAGGCCAATTGACAGGTCTATTTCTCGAAATCAACTTATCGCCAAATTTTGATTTCAATAAGTCGATGGTTGCGTTCGCCGTATGGCACGTAGCGCCATCCTGTTGAAACCACATCTCCTCCGGATCAATGTCATCCATATTTTCAAACAAAAAATCATTGATCATGGTGCGGTAACGATCTCCATTGACCGTAACGCGAGCTCCGGCCTCATTTTTAAAGAAATAAGGTCCGATGATGCCACCAGCGTGAAAACCGCACCAAACGGTGCATTTTTCTGGATGTAATGGAGTCTGTAGGGTCTCTTGTGGATTGGTCTCGCTCCATATGCGGCAATTTTGCTTATTAACAAACCCGTTAAGCCAAAAATGCGCCTCATCGCTGAACACAATTTCAGCGATGAGGCGCAATATAAGTTGCGCGAATCGACGACTGATTTTCAAAGTAAATTTGGATAATTTCGTAGCGTTGTTCAAGCGTGAGTCTATTCATGATGATTTGTCAGAGTATACTGAAACGATAAAAAAAAATATTTCATCAAAATTTAATTTTTTGTGTTACTTTTTACAATTTAAAGTTCTATCTAGCTTAAAAAAACACCCTTTATATATTGTGTGTATTCAGTGTTGTCTTTGAAAAAAATTTCTCGTATAAAATCTTTTTTCATATTATATCAGTCTTTTTTCCTATGTACAATTTTTATTTATAAAACGTTTTTCTGTGTAAAGTACAGACACTTTCTTTAAGCGGGTTTTTTTCAGCGTTTAAAAAGCTGCAGTTGAGATAGTAAAAGTCATAAGATTATGCTGTAACTTCGACATCTTCATTTGTCATTGAACAAAAATAAACTGTTGGCTTTACTTCTGATTCATTAAATGAACACAGTCGCAGTGAAGGCAAAAGCAAAACACGAAATGTTGTACACGACAAAGAACATCGGCAGTCGACATGTTCGGAAGTGTTTGGTTTGACAGACCAAAACTTTTAAAAAATCCCGTAGTTATCGAAGATGGGACGTTGTGTTTGTGTTTTTATTTTCCATATTTTTTTTAATAATACATGCGTTCATAAAAACATAAATATGTACATAAGTACATATTTATTATTTTTAAGCTTAACAAATCTTTTGAATTTTTTGAAATTAAATAAAACTGTAAATAACATCATCGCTTTCAAATATATACAATGAACACAACGTCCCATCTTCGTTAACTTCGGGATTTATTAAAAGTTTCAATCTGTCAAACCAAACACTTTCTAACATGACGACTGCCAATGTTCTTTGTTGTGTACAACATTTCGTTTTTTGCTTTTTCCTTCACTGCGACTGTTTTCATTTAATGAATCAGAAGTAAAAGCAACGGTTTATTTTTGTTCAATGAAAAATCAAAAAGTGGAAGAAAAAGCAATTTTTTCATTTTGACTGTAGTTTTTTAAACCCTGGTTTTTTTTTATATGTAATGTGCATACATCCGGCAAGTCATTGTCCAGACTTGTAATTTTTGTTGCAGCAGTTCTTGAGTTTATTGATAAGAAGGGTGAGAAGATTGGGGAGCGGTTCTCAGTTTCATGTGCTCTGCAAATCATTTTTTTTATTCTCACACAAGATTAAAATACAAAAATTGCAAAACAATAATTTCACAATTTGGACACTAATGCAATTTCAAAGCAGAATTTTTAAAAATTGCAGCAGCAAAAATACAAGTCTGGACGGTGACTAACTGTGGTACTTCTATGTAAATTTTTTTAACTTTTTGACAATCACTGTATGCAAGTATGTATTAATTTTTTTTTTTATTTATATTAATGTCAGTATGTTTTACTGCAAAATTGTTTGTTTAATTGTTCGTGTCCATAGGAATAAAATTCATATGTATTTTAATTAGCTATCATGCAGTTTATATGTTTCATACAGATATTTACCAAATTACATCCATATTTAAGAAATGCAATTTTGCAAACAACCATTATTTATCGGTTTAAAAGGCATTCATACATACGCTTGGATTAAATTTGCACTTGTAGATACATGCATGGACGCCTGGACAAGCATATAAACGCGCAAATTTAACAATAAATATGTGTATGTACGATTGTATGAAAATTGGACTATATACATGTGGAATAATGTATGTATGTAAATCCAGTTGAAATTTTAAAGACACAATTCCATTAATAGTATAAAACTTAGGGATTTATAGTCGGTTAAGGATAACCAAACCAGACAAATGTACTCGTATGTTCCATTAATCTTAATACAATTTATGAGGTCCTTAGATAAAAACTAGAGTATGCTAAAAGTTAATACTTTTAGGTCTTGTACAAATTCAGGATATAATATAGGCTAATGCATTGACTAATTTCCACATTAAACCAAATCAATAAAAATCGCAATTTGTTGCATTACCACTAACCTTAACACTTTTAATGTATTCGCGTTTACATTTACATTTACTTCTTAAAAAGTTGTGCACTAATATTTTAATGCCACTACGATTATGGTAAACAATGCACTACTTTTGCATTATAGAAATATTGAGAATATGAATAATGCATTAATATTGAATTATCACTGAAACAGATTTTAAAATTCAAACTTAAATAAAACTACAAATTTTTTTGATCAGACAACACAAATAAGCGTTATTAGACGAATATACATATCTAATTTAAAGAAACTTGAATACAAGTAGTGTTTTTCATACGGGAATTCCCGGGACTTAAATCCTGACATTCCGCACATTTTTCGGGAAATAAATCCCGGGATTTTTTAATTTAATTAATGTAACTTTTAGCCGTTAGGCAAAAAGGTCTTAGGTCCAAAAAACTTATTTTGAGTTTTTGATTGGCTTTAGTTCCATTTTTTTCTCTTAAACGTGTTTTCTCATTGAAATCTTTTTGATAAAAATTAGAAATCGTCTTTCAAACGATTTTGTAAATGCTTATTGTGGTCTATTTGTTTAGTTTTATAGGAGAACAATTTAAAACTTAAAGGGTGGCTTTTGGAAATTTACTCCGAATTTAATATAATCGTCAGTTCTCCGCGGTTATAGTTTCTATAGTGTTGTTATTCCTAAACACTCCTAATGTCACATATCGGAAGTTTTTTATTATTCCAAATGTTATTGCACATTGAAAAAAGATAACCAAAAAGTCATTTTGCTATAACTTTCTCAAAAATCCTACAAAATAATTGAAATTTTGCCAATGAAGATCTTAAGGTGCCATTAAGCACTTTTTCCTTTTTGCCACAGAAATTTGAGAAAGTTGAATGCATTTCTAAACTTATTTAATTGATCTCAGGAAATGTTATTTGTTCAAATAAATTAAATTTATTTGAAATTGAAAAATAAATCCTGCTTTCCCGGGAAAAGAAAAACTCTAGATACAACTAAATAACACCAAGTAGGGTGGTCCGAAAATTGTGTGTGGTTCTTATTTTGTTTCGTTTTGCTGAAGGTTTGTTTGCCCTGCTGAATGACTATGTGAATTTCAATTTGCATTGAAATTTATTACGGCTCACGTTGGCGCAGATAGTTTCCGTGGGGTTTAATTTATTGTTGTGGCAACATGTGTGTCGCCTGGTTATATCCATAATTTTGAGAAAGTGTTATTATCATTCTTGAAAGAAAGGTATGTATACAATTCATCGTATAACCGCTGAATTTTGTTTATGGTATTTATTTTCCCAATTTAAAGCAATTTTCTGTTTGTTAATATGTCTTTGTTTGTAACAGCTTAATAGTTTCTACCATACGGTTGTAGATTTATCTTCGATACAAGTCAAAATATTATTAGCCATTTAAAACAAGTAAGGAAATAAAGACTAAGCGCGGGCATTTGATACCCTACACCACAATATTTACAGAAAACACCGATTTAAAGGCAATCATGGGCCAAAGCAAAATTATGTAATGAGGTTAACAGTTATTTGTGCCGAATATTATTTAGGTAGCTATCACCAAATGAGCTTAAAAGAGGTTGTATTGGTGAGCGAACTACCCAGCAAACACAATTTATTTTATTAAAAAAATGTGTTTTTAGTGTGACGAACTTAACTTAGTTCGTTGCTTTGACAAAATAACTTGAAGTCGCAAAATATTTTCTCACAAACATATTTTGGACCTATTAAAACAAAATTATGTTACGCCGAATATTATCAAGGCAACTACATATTTTAGAGATTTTTTCGTCTTAAAGTGATTTAAGAGAGGGGTTTATATATGACCTAAGTTCAACGTTTTTCGCAAAAAAAATATCTCAAAAAAATTATTAACAACACCGCTTGTTTTTTAAATTTTAATTCAACAAACTTTTTTTACAATTTCATAACCAGTTTCGTGCTCGTTGAATGCAGACGTGTTTTTTTAACTCGGCATACGGTTTTTTTTTTAATATAAATAAGTATTTATAATATTATAATATTATTTTTTTAAAAAATAATATATCAGCGAATGGACGCTTTAAAATAATTCTTAATTAGTGAACATAAACGTCAATAATAAAAATATTAAAAATTACAATTAAAAAAAATATATGTATGCACACACATACATACAAACATTTTAAGCAAAAACATTTCTTGTTTTTATTTATTCTTTTTTTTATTCTCGGGGTTTTTAAACAACAAATAAAAAGAAGATCACAATTAAACAAACAGTAAAATAATATAAAAAAAACTCTTATGAATGCGTATAATGCAAAAACAATAAAACATAATTAAAGTGAGTGTTAACGAAACAAATGTAGCAACAAAAAAAAAAAAAAAAAAAAGAATCGATGATAGCAATTACTTAACGGCTAAAACTATTACTCGAACGCGTTTCCTTTCACCCTCTTTGTTAATACTTCTTATTTTAAAAAATTAATAATTTTTACTTCTTTGCCCTTGTTGTTAAAAATTTTAAGATTTTCCTCTTCAAAATAAGATTTTTTTTTGGCCATATGAAGATTTTCCTTCCAAATCTTCTGGCAACGCTGCAATGAAAGCTAATAAAGGCAGAGGTATGATCGATTTTGTAAAACGATGGGCTTAATAGCTCAAGGATCCATATGTTACGAAAAGTCTGTATACTTCCCTTGTAAGACCTGTATTGGAGTATGGATCTGTAATATGGGACCCTATATATAATAAATATTCCGACCAAATTGAATTGGTCCAAAAACAGTTTCTGACTTTTTGTCTGCGTGGGTTGAACTTTAACCAATCGTATATGCCGTCCTTTTCTGCAAGACTAACCCTCATCAAGCTGCCAACTCTAAAAAGCCCTAGAACTGTGCTGGATATCTCGTTTATTTTTAACATAATTGTTGGCGACGTATGCTCTGGATGCCTAATCAACAATATAACATTTAATGTTCCTCAACGACCATCACGTCATTTGGTTCCGTTATCAGTTTAATTTTTAAGTGCTAATTATGCTAAAAGTGACCCGTTAAGAAGGATGTGTATTGAGTTCAACAAGTTTTAAAAAATTTATTGACTATTCTTCTAGGCCCACTGATATTAAAACTAAATTATTAATCTTTTTAAACACATAATTTTTGTAATTTTTTATTGCACATTTGTATATATTTTGTCAAATTTATTTGTATTTAATTAAGAAGTCTGTAAAGATTATATTTCAGAGACAAATAAATTAAATAATAATAATAATAAAAAAATAATTTTCATATTTGAAAACGAAAATTGCATACTTGATTAAAACATTTTTTAAATTTCTTTGATGGCGATTTTTGTGGTATTGATAAAAAAGTTTTTAGATACAGTTTTTGAATTTTTAGTCAACAAACAAGTTGTTGCCCACAATGTTTGAATTAATGGTCAAACATTTTAAGAACGGACAAAAGTGGTATAAATTCTGACTTTGCTTTGATTCAAAACTTTTTTGTATTGAATATGTATGTAGAAATATTAATTTATTTCATTATTAAATATGTTTTATTATGCAAAATGTAATTTTAAAAAATATTTTCATTAAAGCATATAAAAAGTTTGTTTTTGAATCTTCATATACATAATAAATATGAACTAACAATAATTAATCAAATCTTATCCTACACAGAAAAAATTCTCCAAAATTTTTCACCAATTAAAGCATTAATCAAAAATATAATCAGTTTTAATTAAAAATTTAATCAAGTGAATTAAACTTTTAATCAAGTGAATTAAACGTTTAATTAATACTATTTACTGGTTTAATTGATACTATTAAGTTGTTTACTGGTGCAAATTTAATTAATTTTTTAATTAATATCACAATTTTTTAATTGAAATCAATTTTTATTTTTTTTCTGTGTAATACTTTATTTATGTCCTAGAGGTGTAAAGTAAAAGCTTGCAATCTAGACTAAGGACAGAATTTCTTCCAATAAGCCAATGAATTTGAATGGCTTTTAGTTTCATTTGAGTTAATTTTGCCTCTATGTGGCATTTCCACGTTAATCGCCGATCCAGATATATACCGAGATATTTTACATGCGAATGTTGAGAAATTATTTGATTATTGATTGTAATAGGGAGGCAAGATTCCCGGCGCAATGTGAATGTTATATGTACACATTTTTGCTCATTGACCATTATCTCCCATTGTCGAAACCATGTTTAAAGTTGAAATATATGATGCTGTTAGTAACGAGATGCTTCATAACGGTTTTCGTGGACACTAAGAAAAGCTGTATCGTCTGCAAATGTTGAAGTTTGGGTGTAGTTGCTTGTTGGCATGTCCGAAGTATAAATTAAGTATAATAGAGGCCCTGTGGGACTCCAGCGCCAATTGGCTGAGGTAAACTTAAGAAATTTGCTTCCTTAATAATTAATTGACGACCGACATAGTAGCTTTCTAACAGCTTGTAATTCCAGACTTTATCAAAAACTTGAGAAATATCGATGAAGAGAGCGGAACAATATTTTCTTTCTTCAAAGGCTTTTCTTATGGCGTTTACTATTCGGTGGGTTTGCTCAATTGTGCTGTGTTCTCTTCTAAAGCCGAATTGGTGGTTAGGAATACATATATTTTCATTTAAAATTGGGGTCACTTACAGCTTCTTAAACAGCTTTGATATATTAGAAAGTAAGCTTATAGGCCTATATGACTCAACTTTTGTGTGATCCTTTCCTGGTTTAGGTATCATGGTGACTAAGGAAACCTTCCACTTTTGAGGATAGTATTCCAGGCGTAAAATAGCATTAAAAATTAAAAGAATAATTCTCCTTGCTATGCTGGGTAGCTCCAAAAGCATTTTGTTGCTGATCTTATCGAAACCAGGGGCCCTCTTGGGGCCTAAATCGCAAATAACCTTTTTAATATCTCTTATCTCAAATCTTAGGGGAACAGCTGCTCTAGCAGCAACAGGTGGTAACTCGACCGCAATATTTTGAGATTTGGGGTAAATACGTTTTAGATTTCCTTTTTCAACTTAATTTCTTGCCCAACTTCCATTCAAGTTTCTTAATGGTGGTTTAGAGACAACTGGCCTTTTAAGATTTCTAGCTGCACGCCATAATGAGTAGTCTGATTGTGGAGTTGCAGCAATTTTCTTAAGATACTTTTCCAGAGAAGCCGTTTTCTGAGACTGCAGTAACTTTCTTAGCCTTTTTGTACCCTCTTTTAGTAAGTTCGAGCTCTCTTTTTTTCAGACAAAAGACGCTCGACATCTGTGGAATATATTTTAATAATTTTTTTTTTTTGGGGCAATATTGGAATGTTGAACAGCTAGTTTTAGAAAACTGTCAAAATTGAGCTATCTACATTCTTCGGTGTACTAAGCGGAATATTTTCTGTGCAGTGGGTACTAAGATATTTTTTATATTTTAACCAATTAATTTGTGTAGCTGACATCGTTTAGTAACCAGTTGGAGATACAATTCTATTGGGGTTCATTATAGTAACAATTGTAGGTGTGTGGTCGGAAGATAATTCTAAGGAAGCTTCAACATGAATCGTTTCTATGGGGATGTTTTTAACCACGCTTAAATCGATGACATCTGGAATTTTTTGCTGATCAGTAGGCCAATATGTTGGTTGTCCACTCGCTACCACATTTAAATCCATGTTAGCAATAGTATTAAATAAAACCCGACCCTTTGGTGTTATAAGTCGTGACCCCCAGAAGGTGTGTTTAGCGTTATAATCGCCAGCGTCCAGGGAACAGGGCCCCAATGACTTATAATATTCATAATATTGGCTTTTTGATATTGCAAATCTAGGTGGGGAGTATAACGATGAAAATACTAGGTTTATATGTATTTAATTCCTCAACACAAATGTTCGTTGCTTGGAGATAGTCATCACGATGATCACACATTAGGTTGTGTTTGACTCGGGTTTTTATCAAAATGGCAGAACCTCCACAAGGTTTAACTCGAGGTTCCTTGGTATCATATAGTATATAACCATTGATTTTAAACGTATTTCTTAAGGTCAAATGAGTTTCTGAAACCATCATGACATCAATTTGATTATTTTTGAGAAAGTATTCTAATTCATTTTTATGTTGGCGGATGCTGTTTGCGTTCCAAAAACAAATTTTTAAACAGTTCATGGCTTGTTAATTACAGCTTGCAATAACATTGATTGCATTCTAAGAATTTCCTGCATCAATTTCCCATTGTGTTCGTAAAATTATTTACTGTTTGCACCAATGTTTCCATGGTTTTTTCTAGACGATTTAAATTAGAAACTGAAGTTTCATCATTTCTTGACGAAGCACCTTGCATTGGCACATGGTTTGATTTTAAGAGGTTAGCATATAAGAGGTTCTGTTATTACTAGCCTGCGTAGCCTGAATGTCATTAGTGTTTACTTTATTTGTTACCTGCGTTTGAGGGGATTCATTTTCTGTCCAGACGACTGCTTGACAATAGTGTATACAGGGCATCCTCTATAATTGGTAGTGTGATTACCGACACAGTTTCTGCATTTTTTTCATTGGGGTCAGTTTTGGACTTATCGCAAAGAACTGTACCATGTAATTTACCACATACTACGCAAACAGGGGGTAAGTAGCAGTATGCCTTAGTATGACCAAATTCTTGGCAGTTTAAACACTGAACGGGTCCATTTCTTTTGTGCGGCTCCTCTATTGTGATTTTCCTGTACAGGACATTTCAAGCTGTAAATAGGATGAGTTTCGTGTTTTTTTTAGCTTTACGTCACCGGGCTCTAACTCCACTTGAAATAGTGGTTGGGGAATTTTTTCCCTATTTTTAATATTAACTACATGTTTTATTTTGAAGCCTCTCTCTTCTAGGAATGTTTTTATTTCTGCAGGGTCCACACATGAGTCAATTCCCTTAATCACTACCTGAAGACCTTTACTGCTCTTCAGTTGGTATGTATAAAAGCTTTTTTTAAGTTCTTCAAATTAATAAAAGAACTTTTTTTTTTTTTTTTTTTTTTTTTTTTTTTTTTTTTTTTTGAGCTCGAGGTCCTGGTTTTATTGTTAATTATTCTAATTTTACAATTTTTAATTTGCCAATATTTCGTTTTTCACTCTTACATAGAAAAAAATTATTAACGCACAAAAATCAGAAAATTAATTCTTATTATGTTGTGTCAACATCGTCTAATTATGAACTGAGCTTAAAATAAATAAATAAATAAATATTGCACTATGTTATGTTCGTTTGTTAACTAGATGTCTGTATACTCTCGCAGAATTCTCATCAACATCGGCTTTAAAATTCATCCTTGTTGTTGTTTTAATTATATGTATGTAACATTTCCAATGTGAAACGTCTTTTATAGTTATTTTCACTCTGTAATACTTGTACATTGTCAAAATCAGGAGAGTGCTTTGTGTGTGCACAGTGGGTTAACAGTGCGGTTTTTTGTGTTGAAATTTTATTTCGTAGTTTTAAGTCTGATTTGTGCGCTGAAATTCTAGTTTTTAGTTTGTTAAACACAATATAATATTCTTCAAATTTGTTAATAATTTTACGAAAATCATTCTCTTGTATTACTTGCATTTTTGTCTCGTTGATACTACCACGCTTGATTGCAGCTCCGTTAAACGAATTTTCTCCTATCACCGAGATCATACTCTTTATTAGCTCATTTGAGTTTTGCTCCCTAAGATATATCGGGTGAGGCTTGGACGACTTTATAACGTTTGGTGCTTCAGGGGATTCATCCTCCAGAATTGCAAAACGATTTTGGGAATTTATTCTGTCAGTTGTACTATCTTTTAAAACTTTAGGTGCCGAAGCCACTGCTGAGGAGGTAGGGCTACGACCCCATTTAAGCACTGTTATATATCAATCAATGCCAACTTGTACTGGAGGCTTTTGAGAAATTTTTACTTGAGTTACTGAGTTTTCCATAGCGGCTGTTAAGGGTTACCCGTATCATCACGTATTAAGGTTGTTTTTGGCACTGCGGCAGCACTTGCAGTTAACAGATTTGTTATTGTATTACGATCGACCATATAAATTGAAATACATAATTGCGGTATTTATACAAAATTAGATTGTAGGCTTAAATTGTGTTTTTAGTTATATTTTCCATAAAACTCTTTCTAAAAATATACTTTAAATCCATTTGTTTTCTAATAAATAAGAACGTAAAAAAGTTCATATAAATAAAGAAGTTTCTTTGGAAGTAATTAAATTCTAAAATTAGAGACATATAAATTTTGGGCAAGAAGATCATACATCATTTGAAGTTTTAAGGGTTCTTAATTTAGTATTATATTTGATACCGTTGTTGTATCGAAGGCATTTGAAAATATTTGTATTATATGAATTTCCCTAAATATATTCCTAATGGAATTGTTATTAAAATAATGTACACCTTTGAAAAGACATTGTAAAGCACTAATGTATATACACTTTATTTAATAATTATCAAAAACATGGAACCCTAGGTAACTTTTTACCACTTAGGTCTCCTCTTGGTCAGGCCTGACCCCAGTTAGAACAGCTAAAAAAACCCCCAATTAAATAAAAAGTAAATAAATATTTTTTATTAAATTATTATTTTAGATAAGCAGGGGTGTTCTGGAAATCGAAAACACAAGAATTTGGAAGTTGTTTTTAATACACTTTTAATCAAATTTTTATAATGTTTGTTATCAAATTCTGTTTTATAGAGAAATATTTGTCATAAAATTCATTTATCACAGAAATCTTATTAAAAAACGACGTTTGAAATGTTTGCCTTTTCGATTGAAAGGACACCCCTGTATACGAATTTATTATTTTATTTCACATGCAAGTCATCGAATATGTAGTCCTTATTTTGCACATTGCTTTTTCTCAACTGAGTGAAACGAGTTTTCCGCTTGGTTTTTGTAGTTAAATTATACTTAGCTCATAACGGGCCGTAGTTTTCTGATTTAATTCGAACTTGATTCATTCAATTCACAACATATCATTTATAGAATTTACCCTTCTGTTTTTTTTTTTTTATATATTGTTCTATATGAAAAATATTGCAAGAAAAAAAAAATTGGTCCGTCCCAGAGGGTAATTTCATAGACTTTTACATAAAAATAGAATTTCATCCCACTAATCTTGCTCCAATCAAATCCAAATTAGTTTCATTTGATTCAGCACACATCATTTATAGACGCCCCGGTTTTTTTTGTTATACAGTAATTTTGACTTAGCTGCACAATCTCCTTTGCACGATTTTTTGTGCAGATAAATCAAAAATGCAGCTATCTTAAATGTATTTAGCTGCCTTAATGTGCAGGTACGCAATTGTGGTTACCTGCATAAAAGTGCAGCTAAAGTTAAGTGTTGGAAAAAGGAGTAACAATATTTTTAATTATAAATTGATAATAACAATGACATTCAAACAACCTGGGGCCTGATTCTGGCAGTCGTGGTCGAGTACTTTCTCGATTCGAAAGCAATTATATTTCTAATCCTTTCAGTCGATACTGAACGAATCCGAATTATTTTTCAGTGTTGTAAAGCATTAATTTGAGTTTCATAATACTGAAAAAATAATTTCGATTCGTTCAGTATCGGCTAAAAGAATTAGAAATAAAATTGCTTTCGAATCGAGAAAGTACTCGATTACGACTGCCAGAATTAGGCCCCTGTAGTCATTTCTTATGCATTTTTATAATGAACGAGGTAGTCAAATTGGTAACAATAAAGTGGGGAACGGAATAGTCGCTGTAATACAACGTTAAGAATAGCGCTGCAAGCTGTCAAAAGTTAAAAACATCAGTTTCAAAGTAGTGTCAACAGAACGTAGTTGTAGTAGCCGTTGAAGTTGAAGCGCAAAAATCAAAATTTTGAACTTTGTTGCGCTACAGAGCATTTGTTACCTTCAAATACTACTACAACTACTTTATTCTGTTCCAGGACTAAGATTTGCTATTCCTTTCATACAATCGTGGTAAAGTTGCTGTAACCACAAACCATATGCATACATGTAGGTCCGAGTTTAGACGAGCGAACATTTGGAAGGAAAACATCTGGAATTCTCTTTTGTTTTTTCATTTGCGGTCACACAGACGAACATGTTGCCGGAAACATTCTGTTACTTTTGTTGTTGTTTTCTCAAAAAGCAAAGTAAATGTCAACAAAGAAAATGAGAACAAAGCGTGTCGCCGAGTACCGAACACAAAAACCATTCTCTCTTCCCCAGCCGTAATTTGCTAACAAACAAAATGTTTCCCTTCCAAATGTTTCCCTGTCTAAATGGGCACTAGGTACATGCAAACAAAACAAATTAATTATAATGATGCCAATTTGACTTGTCTGCGATTTTTGTTTTTATAAACAGCTTAAATTAAATTTATGTGAAAAAGTGGACACCATATTTTTTATGTGTGCAGCTAACTTTGATGTTTTATATGAAAATATTTTAAAACTGCCGAAAAATATGATAAATATGCAGGTATACAAAAGGCACGTAAGGAAGGATTTTGAGGAATAATTACAGAAAATATGTATTTTGGGCAGTTAAGTCAAAGTGCGTCTAACTTTGATTTTATGTATGAAAATAATTTTAAAATGCCAAAAATGTTGGGCATTTATCTCAAATGTGCAGGTATAGAAAGTGCACTTAAAAAAGGGATTTGCATGGTATTTTAAGCAATAATGACAAAATATATTAATTTTGTGCAGTTAAGTCAAAACTACTGTATTCGAAAAATTGCAATAATTGCAAAACACAAAATTAGTCTGGCCAGACCAAGACGGTAATCCTAGGGTACTAAATACATGAACTTTTTTGTTCTTTAATATATTAAACTTTATAAAAATACGGGTTTTCTTTATTCAAATAATTTTTTTTCATCAATTTTCCCAAAATGAACAACCGCTAATTTTTGTGTATGCTAGACAATGGGTACAAAAGTATGCATATCCAATAGACAACAAGCTGATACAAAACCTCATTGTTTTAAAAACTGACTGTTTAAAAAACTGCAAAATATTATGTAAGTTGTAAGATCTTCAAATCTTATTTTAGTCAAAAAAATCTTCAAAAATAAGGTAAAATCTTCATTCTGGCAACGCTGTGTCATTGTTATATGTGCGATGAAATTTAGTTTCGAGTCAAGCAGAATTTCAAGATCTTAGAAATAATCCACCGACTCCAACTGATACCTTCAAAAAAAGTAGCATGCAGGTATTGATAAGATAAGAATGCATAAGATTTACATTGCACCACGCGTAAAAAGAATTTAAGTCGTTTTGAAGAAGTTGTTGCTCAGATGTTTGACGAAAGCTAAGAAAAACTTTCACGTCATCCGCATACATCAGAATATTGGATGAATGAATCACCCCAGGTAGGTCATTAATAAACAATGTAAAAAGAAGTGGCCCAAGGTGGCTTCCCTGAGGTACACCAGACAGAACTTCTATGCTTCTAGAAATTGTGTTATTAAAGCAAATCGCTTGTGTTCTGTTGCTTAGGTATGCATATATCCATTTTATACTTATATCAGTAAAACCGAGTAAATTAAGTTTAACTTTCAAAAGTCTATGGTTAACTGTATCAAAGGCCTTGGTAAAATCAGTGTATATCACATCATTTTGCAGTTGTTGTATAAATCCTCGATATATGACAGTTGTAAGATGAAGAAGATTGGTTGTAGTAGAACATCTTTTCTAAAACCCATGCTGGTAAGGTGAAATCAAATTAGATAATTGGTAACAAAGGATTTCGGTGATAATTTTTTCGAAAAGTTTAGGTATAATACTCAATTTTGCAATACCACGGTAATTTTAAACATCAGATTTATTTCCCGATTTAAACAATGGTATAATTAGCAAGTTCAGCCATAGATTCGGAAAGTGCCCATGCTTGATCGATACATTAAATAAAATTGCTAGAGGGATAGCAAAACTGTCAGCAGAGTTAATTAAAATGTTACTTGGAATGTTATCAGGACCAGAATTTAATGAGAATTTAAGACTTTTTAATTCCTTAGTGTATTTACTACCTCATAATTTTGTCATGTCATGATAGAAGGTTTTTTTTTAATCAATACATACCAATATTTATACCAGGACTGTGGAGTCGGAGTTGAGGTTTTTGTACCGGAGTCGGAGTCGAAGTACCCACAAAAACTAGCGACTCCGACTCCGACTTTTTTGCATAAAAATTTTTCCAATATTTTTCAAAATAAAAAAATTTTAATGACCAATTTCTCCAATTCTTTTTAAATATCAATTCATATTTAAATATAATTTTTCTTATAATTTTATTTTAATTTGACATAAAAAACTAATTTTAAACATAAATTGATATTTAAATAAATTAGTGGAATTGGCCATAAGAGGGTCTGCTTTTTGAAATTGTGAAGTCAGAAAATAAGGACCAGTATACTTTTCATATCAAAAATTTAAAAATTGAGATAACATCTTATTTTGACAATTTATAAGAATAGTTGTATAGATTGTATCGAAGCATGTCCTTTTCTATGTTTTAATGTGACCTCAAATTTCTGTAACAAAAACCAGCGGGTTCACTATTTAAATTTCGCCAAGATATCGTTAATGAAATAGAGCCGAATTAAGGAATTTAAAAATTAAATTTGTAAAGATGTTGTTTTTTATTTATCGTATATTAACAAATATTTTTGTAGCCATGTTCATGAATATGACTTGAAATCAGCTGTAGCTCCTTAGACGTCTTGGACAATAATAATATTGAATTAGGAACGGAAAAATGCAATGGCGAGTTCTTGATGCCTTTAACGTCTAAGCCAATTGGACTTGATGTTGTTTTCAACTTTTCTATCTCGAAAGCTACATTAGATAGGACTTATGGAAATTCACACATCTATAAATTCCAACAGTATAAAAAACGTTTTTTGAAAAAGATGTGAATTGGTGTAGTTTATCTCTCCCCTATAGAACTATTTTTACATTTTTTAGCACTGTTTGCATAATTTTAATAAATTAATATAACCTTTAAAATATACTAAAGTTCAATGATCCCATACGGATTGAATCAAAACTCGTTTCTTTCGATAGTTCGTAACAAAACTCGTTCGTTCCAAAATTAAATCCATTATTTTTCTATATTTCAGTTGGTTTAAATTTCTAAACTGTTGAGTTATAAGTCAAGAATGTCATAACACTTTAGAATTAAAAAAGTTCAAATCATTTGGTCTATTTAATCGGGCGCTATATGTTTTTTGCATTTTTTCCAAAATCCAAATAAAATATTTTGCAGCTTTCCTACTCATATGTTAGTAACTAGTAGGTTAAAGCTCAATGCGCGGCACGTTAGAATTAAAATATCGATTTGAAATTTTTACAGAATCATTTTCTTGCTATATTTAACCATTTAACAGGTACTAAATTAAAAAAAGAGTTAAAAGTCAAATAAAAACTAGTCTCTTAAATAATGCTAGGTTAGAGTAGGAGTCGGAGTCGGAGTTGGAGTCGGAGTCGTACTTAAAAAATTTCAGCAAAAGGAGTCGGAGTCGGAGTTATAACTATTTCTTAACGACTCCACAGCCCTGGTGCCAACATTACTAAGTCTCATACAAGCAAAGGATTGGTTAAGATCGACAAATTCATGCTGTTATGATGTAAAAATTTCAAATAGTTTATTAACTAAACAAATAAGTGACTGATTTTGATCTTATATTTTTATAAGACTTTTATGAACCTCATTTTATTCAAACATATAATGTATGATTTTGACGAAATCTTCTCAAAATCTAGTTGTACTTCCCAACAAAAACTTTACTTACATTCCTAATTGTAATGACTCTCTGAATTCATTAATTTTTAGCTTTGTTCGCCACTTTTTGGATTATTAGCTATATGTGACTAGGGATTTTTCCCGGGAATTCCCGGGACGGCAAATTTTAATTATTATATTTCCCGCTTTTCCGTGATTTTTCTTGCGAGATCCCGGGAAAAAAAGTTCTCATAGTTTAAGAAAACAGCTCTTTATACATTGAAATTTAGTTTTCTATTTTCTTAAAATTAGCATCTGTGGATGGTTTGTCGATTAGATCAATTACAAGAAGTGAGTACATACGTAAATCAATGTCTCCTGATGCAATAAATCTACTAAAAGCAGAATGGGCACTGCAACAGTTGATAATTATTACATTCAGTGAAGTGAAGAGATAATAAAGAACATTAATTCAAAATAAGATACAGGCAGTATAGTTTCATTTTCCATGGACAAGTTTTAAAAATAGGAGACCCCTTAACATATCGCTCTTTTATTGCAACATAGGCATATCTACAAAAACAAACGAACTTGGCAAAATGCGTTTAAAGTTTTTAAAATGTACCGATGTAAAGATATATTTTGCTATAACTTCGGTTTAGTTTGAGATAAAATACGAGAAGGTATGAAGGAACACTTTGCCTAAGTAACTTACAATTTTAGATTTTTTGAGATATGACTATGACTGCAGTCAAAGTAGAAAAACTGCCATTTCTTCCACTTCCTCATTTGTCATTGGCAAAAAAAAAAAAAAAAAATTTGCTTTAACTTCTGATTTATGAAATGTGAACAGTCACTGTCAAACCAACACAAAAAGCGAAAAGTTGTACCCAAATTTTATTCGACAGGTTTTGGTTTCGACTGCAGTTTTTTAAACCCCGTTGGTTTATATACCCATGAAGTGGGGGGAAACCGAAATAAAAATAATTATGTAAACTCGTGTAAGATACTACAACATACAATTTGAAAAACACATTGTCCTAAAGACTACAGATAGACCTAATGAAATTATTGTAAGAGGTTGATGCTATATTTTGCATACCTTGACATTCATTTGACTGATATAGACGTTGTTTATTAAAAAAATTGCTTCTTATTGTGAATCAGAAGCATTCTACAACTGTGCACTTTTAACTATTTGCCCAACCTTGGTAAAAAAGTGAACGAAATTTTTCGGTAATTAGTAAATAAATTCAGAAATATACTTTTTGACGACTTACTAAGCGAGTTTGTCACAAAATTATTTCCTAAGCCGTTAAAAAAAGGTAATATATTTAAATAGTATATTGTGTTTAATTCGACCTTTAAAATGTATAAATAAAAGAACTTTTTTTCCTTTTGAGCTCGAGGTCCTGGTTTTATTGTTAATTATTCAAACTTTACAATTTTAACATTAATACGATTTCTGTATGACGTGCTAAATTCCCAATTTTCCATATTTGATAAATACACCGAAATTTATTGTTGAGGGAAAGCCAGCTTCTATGCGCATTTCACTGGTTGCTTAGGCCAGCTCATCAGGAAACCTTTTCCTAAGATTTTAGAAAAGCTAAAAATATTATACGAATAAAACCCCAAAGCGAATAAGAATTTTAAACACTCAAAGTCTTACTCGTAAGTAACAATATCAAAGCTTAAACAAAACAATAACAATAAACAGTGAGTTTATCTTTTCTTACATCCCCCTACAATTGGTTGGGTTCTTTCCGACTCGAATTGTAGTTGTAAGTGGGTAAAAAGAAAAAACAAAATTAAAAAACAAATTGTTTCATTCTATTGTCTTCGTAAGAAAACAACAAAAAAACCAATTTGCCAATTCAGTTTTCTGCACGGGCACATGCGAGTATATTATCAAAGTTATTTACGGGAATACAAAATTTATCATTAATACGATTTCTGTATGACGTGCTAAATTCCCAATTTTCCATATTTGATAAATACACCGAAATTTATTGTTGAGGGAAAGCCAGCTTCTATGCGCATTTCACTGGTTGCTTAGGCCAGCTCATCAGGAAACCTTTTCCTAAGATTTTAGAAAAGCTAAAAATATTATACGAATAAAACCCCAAAGCGAATAAGAATTTTAAACACTCAAAGTCTTACTCGTAAGTAACAATATCAAAGCTTAAACAAAACACCAACAATAAACAGTGAGTTTATCTTTTCTTACATCCCCCTACAATTGGTTGGGTTCTTTCCGACTCGAATTGTAGTTGTAAGTGGGTAAAAAGAAAAAACAAAATTAAAAAACAAATTGTTTCATTCTATTGTCTTCGTAAGAAAACAACAAAAAAACCAATTTGCCAATTCAGTTTTCTGCACGGGCACATGCGAGTATATTATCAAAGTTATTTACGGGAATACAAAATTTATCATTAATACGATTTCTGTATGACGTGCTAAATTCCCAATTTTCCATATTTGATAAATACACCGAAATTTATTGTTGAGGGAAAGCCAGCTTCTATGCGCATTTCACTGGTTGCTTAGGCCAGCTCATCAGGAAACCTTTTCCTAAGATTTTAGAAAAGCTAAAAATATTATACGAATAAAACCCCAAAGCGAATAAGAATTTTAAACACTCAAAGTCTTACTCGTAAGTAACAATATCAAAGCTTAAACAAAACACCAACAATAAACAGTGAGTTTATCTTTTCTTACATCCCCCTACAATTGGTTGGGTTCTTTCCGACTCGAATTGTAGTTGTAAGTGGGTAAAAAGAAAAAACAAAATTAAAAAACAAATTGTTTCATTCTATTGTCTTCGTAAGAAAACAACAAAAAAACCAATTTGCCAATTCAGTTTTCTGCACGGGCACATGCGAGTATATTATCAAAGTTATTTACGGGAATACAAAATTTATCATTAATACGATTTCTGTATGACGTGCTAAATTCCCAATTTTCCATATTTGATAAATACACCGAAATTTATTGTTGAGGGAAAGCCAGCTTCTATGCGCATTTCACTGGTTGCTTAGGCCAGCTCATCAGGAAACCTTTTCCTAAGATTTTAAATTTAGATTTAAATTTGCCAATATTTCGTTTTTCATTGAAAAACATCTTCTGGGCTATAATCTAGAAATTACAAGTAACCAAAAAGAACAAATAAATGTATAAGTACAAAATATTTTAAACACTATGTATACAAAAAACAGCAAAAAACGCTTACATAGAAAAAATTATTAACGTACAAAAATCAGAAAATTAATTCTTATTATGTTGTGTCAACAACGTCTTAAAATAAATAAATAAATATTGCACTATGTTATGTTCGTTTGTTAACTAGATGTCTGTATACTCTCGCAGAATTCTCATCAACATCGGCTTTAAAATTCATCCTTGTTGTTGTTTTAATTATATGTATGTAACATTTCCAATGTGAAACGTCTTTTATAGTTATTTTCACTCTGTAATACTTGTACATTGTCAAAATCAGGAGAGTGCTTTGTTTGTGCACAGTGGGTTTACAGTGCGGTTTTTTGTGTTGAAATTGTATTTCGTAGTTTTAAATCTGATTTGTGTGCTGAAATTCTAGTTTTTAGTTTGTTTTTAGTGGTACCTAATATATTAATTTAAAATATTTTATCTATTTTATGAATTAACTTTTTGATCTCATTTCTTGAGTACCTCAATTTTTGTTTGTTTTTATTATTGTTTTATGAATTAAATTGTTATGCTTATGTTATCTTGTATCTAGAGCATAATAATACGGAATTTACATATAAAACCGTAAGGTAATAATAATTCAAGTTCCTCTTTTACGACCGTATTCAAAACGAAAATTTGTGTACTCCGACTATACTCCGCTCATCGAGTGAGCAACTAAAATGTTAATTAAGCTTAATCACTATTTAGTCATGAGGTTATTCAAAACACTTTTAAATCGCCCGTTTAAGAAAAATTTGTACATCTCTGTCTATCAGGAGTTAAAAAGTCTTTGATCATTCGATAATCATAGTTTATTTAAAAGTGTTTTAAATAAGAAATCCTTAAACAGGGGATATGCAGTAACTAAATTTTTGTTTTGAATACGGCTATTAATCTTCAATTCCCTTACGTTTTTTTATAAAAGTTTTTTCATTAATTAAAAACAAGTTTACTTTGTATTATTTATATGGAGCGGGATCCCGGGATCCTTGGAAATTTTTTTAAATCGGAATCGAAAAACTACGGAAAATGATATTGATAGTTCAAATCCCAAAAAGAATTTTTTTTAATTTTTTTTATTTAATTTTTTTATGTTCTAAAAAACGATTTTTAGATTATAAAACGAATTTCAAGCGTCAACTTTGGCAAAAGAGGAAACGGGCTTAGGTACATACAGTGGTGGCCATGATTTTAGCACATACCTTTTTGTACTTTTATAATTAAAAAATTTTGTTACGTATACGTTATTTTTATCATTGTTATATCTTAATGTATTATTCTCGGTGTTAAGAATATACGGTATTATTTTACTTAACTTTTATTTTCGTTTATATTATTTTTTATAACGTACCCTCAAAAAAAGACTGGACAGTAATTTAGCACAAATCAACAAAATTTATTTCCAGCACGATAAAAATAAAAACTCTAATATTAATTTCACAAAATGTTTAATATTTGGTAGGATAGCCCTTATTCTTTAACACAGCTGCACATCTCCTGGGCATACTGTCCACCAGGGCAATGCAGCGTTCCTTTGGTATTGCATACCAAGCGTTTTGTATTTCCGTCCATAATTCGTTTAAATTTTTAGGTTTAACAGCAGTTATGTGTTGCTCTACATCGTTCCAAAGGTTCTCTATAGGATTAAGATCCGGCGATTGAGCTGGCCATTTTAAAACGTCAATGCCACTTTGATCCAAGCAACACTTTACTATGCGTGAAGTGTGTTTTGGATCGTTGTCGTGCATGAAACGCCATCTAAGTGGCATGTTTTCCTCTGCATATGGAATCATTGTACCCGAAATTATATTTTTGTAAACATACTGGTCCATTCGCGAATCGATTTTAATTATTGGACCAACACCGTGCCCAGAAAACGCAGCCCAAACCATTACGTTTCCACCACCATGCTTTACGGTCTTCGAGGTGTACCTGGGATTATGTTGCATGTTTGGAGGACGCCATACATAACGTTTTCCATCAGAACCAAATCGACAAAATTTGGATTCGTCGCTCCAAAGGGTATTTTTCCAAAAAAGCAGGGGCTTGCCTAAGTGTTCACGTGCGAATGAAATTCGGGACTTTAAATTTTTCTTAGACACGTGTGGCTTGTGTTGTACAATACATCCACGCAATTTTTTTTCATTAAGTCTTCTTCTAATTGTTCGTGAGGAGACGTCGATACCAAATTTTGTTGAAACTTCCCTTTGAATTTCAGTTGAGGTTTTAAAGGGGTCCGCAACTGAAGCTCTATAAATAAGGGAGTCCTCTTTACGTGTGGTTTTTCTAGGCCTAGCACACTGTGGAACATTTTTGTGTGTCCCATTGGCTTGAATATGTCTGAGTGCATTGTACACCATCTTTCTAGAACAGTTTAATATAATAGCAATATCACAAACGGTGCTTCCTCTCGATTTCATATGATGGATAACTTTACGCTGCTCCTCAGTGCACCATGTACCTTTAGCCATATCTAGTTTTTGTTTTACGTTTTTAATAAAACCTTTCAATTAAAGTATTAACAAAACTTACCAATTTAAGATTTTAAGCAAGAAAAATTATGAAAATTACGAATGTGCTAAATTCGTGTCCAGCTCAGAGTAAACACTTCTTGCAATAAACCAAAAATTTAAAAAAAAGAGCAAAAAAGAATAGAAAAAAATAACGGTACATACTGATCACGCCATACACAACACTTGTGGGTAAGAAGTTTATTTAATTTTCATACCTTAAACAAAATAAATGCATTTGAATGCAACGTACATGCAATGTGCTAACCTAATGTCCACCACTGTACATGAACTCACCACTTTAATTTACTAAAATTTACAATTCAATAATCAAATAATTAATATTAATTAACAAAAATTCACTAAAGTTTAATAAAATACGTAATTCATTACAATTCAGTAAAAAAGGCAAAGTTTTAATAAAATAATTAAATAAGAAAAAATGCAAAGTTTTAATTAAATTAAGAAAATAAGTAAAAAATGCAAAGTTTTAACAACACTAAATTCGTAAATCAACAAAAATGCAGAGGTGTACAATGTAAATTGTACACTCATCATGGTGAAGGGTATATAAGATTCGGCATAGCCGAATATAGCACTCTTACTTGTATTTTTTGCAAACATTGTCTTTTACATTATAGGTACATAAAATTTGTGTAATGGTTTTTATTTCGACTTTACGAATTTGGGTACAGTCGCTTTTTTGTACACTTCACTTAATGTCAAATAAAAATATTTAGCTTTTGCGTCTTTTTTCCTTAGTTTTTTTACAGTTACTTTTGCTCAGAGGTTTTTCCCTATTTTTTAAAGTTTTGCTATTATTTTAAACAGATTTTTCCTTTTTTTGTAGTAATCCATTTTTTAGTGGTATTTCTGCCTACAATTTCCTAATTCAGCCAGCCGATTTTCTTTATATTAAAACGAATTTTTCTTGAGTTTTTATTAAGTTTTTTTTTTTATTTTTACGATAGGTATTTTCTAGTTTTTTTTATATTTTACCATTTTCACTTTTTTAAAATTGTAATGTTTCTCAAAGTGTTTTTGATTTATAACAAATTTTTATTCGGTTTCACTTTTGCCCAAAAATTATCGGCATTTTGGTATTGTTTGATTTCAAATAATTTTGAGTAGAAACAATTTAAAAAAAAATTTATTTGTATTAATTTCATTTTGGCGTGTTTTTTTTATTAATTTTCAACTTTTGTTTAACATTTTACGAATTTTGGTTGTTTGTGACTGTTTTGTGTGTTTGGTACTAAGTTATTTTAGATTAGCTTGTACTTTAAACAAAATAAGGATTTTTTTGCAAGTAGCATCACTTTTCCTCTTTAAAAATTTCACAAATCAATAAACATATGCTGTTTCTAAATATTAAATTTGTTTTTCCGCCTTAAAGCCTAGTACTCTGTTCAAATTTGTGAAAAATGTTGAGCAAAATTAATTATTTCGCACGAAAATTTTTACATTAATCAATGTAACCTATTATGTGAGTTTGAACAATTTGACGTTTTTATTCATGCAAAGTATGCAACATTGTTTTGCGCATGTAAACAAACCCCACATGAATTTTACTAAAAATAATTTTTTTTAATAAAAAAGAAAGTAAATATGGATAAAAAAACTGTTACCGGTTGTGTTATTTTAATTTTAAAGTTCTTTATTAATAATCAGTTCATACTTTTTTGCTTTTGCTTAAAATTCCACGTGAAATAAGTGCAGCTTACATTATATTGCAGTTGTAAAAAATTGTTGCCAGAAACATTTCAGAACTTTTTCAAAAAATGAACAGGGTACAACTCTATCAACAATATTTCATAGATATTCCGCACAAGTTTTTTTCATATGCGTTTTGACAGCATTTCACGTGAAATGTTGAACAGAGTACCAGGCTTAAAACATTTTTATAATGTCAAACATGTTCAAATAAAAATGTGTTGTTTTTGTTCTAGAAACTTCGCACTTGAAACTTCTAACCACTTTACTATCCAATTTTACCGCTTTTATGTTTGCCGCAATGTTTTCCTTTCACTTCACAAAAATCACGACAATTTTGGACCAACTTATACCGACTAAATGAAATGTAACTGTTTTTAACCTCGTTTTTGCAAAAAAAATAATCACACCACTTTTATTGAGAAATATTTAACCAGTTTTTCCCCACCGGTTTTTTTATAATTTTTTTAAAACATTTTTAATCGGGTTTTACTTTTAAATTAACATGTCACTGTTTTCTTTGTTTAAAATATGTTTTATTTTTAATTATTTTTGATGTTTTAACTTAACATGTCACGGTCGACATGTAGTGGATGGTGGTCGCGAAAATAAAAAGACATGTTAATCGTTTTAATATTTACCGCAGACTGTTCTGCCTTTTTATTAATCTACTACATAACTACAAACTAACGGCTTAATGTAAAGAGATAAAAGAAGATGGTAATAATTACAGTGGGTGACGTCAGTTTCTTACAGGGGCTCGATATAGTAGGGGAGACCGGGGCAGCTTCGGCACTGGGGTACATTCGTCAATGACGTTTTCGATATGATGCACTTATTTTATATCACTAACTATTTATTTTAATGTGTCGAAAATCAAAATAAATAACTCCCGCAAAGTTTGGCATCTCTAGCTTACCAACTGAAAAAGCTACACGTGTTTAAATGTTTTTCCAAGTGTTTCTGTTATATTTTGATTCTATTTCGTAAGTATTTTGTATTTGAAAATTATCAATATTTAAAATAAAAATTACAAACCAACATTAATAATTGTGCTAGTTTCCTAAAAAATAAATTAAATCTAAATCTTTGTTGGAGAATAAAAGAAAAAAGATGAAAATAGTGTACATAGTGCTTTCGGGGTAGATTCGGCATTTTCAATTAGGGCACATTCGGCCTAGTCAAACTTGGTCGATATAGTAATAATCCAATTTATCAAGTTACTGAGATTACTTAAACTCTTGACGACTGCATCTCAATAATAAACTTCCTTCGGATGCTTTATATCTTTTTGATCTCTATTTGTTAAGCCTGAAAATTAAAATATTTCGCTAGTTTTATGGGCCGAAATAAAACTTCAGTCACTAATTCCAAGAAATGTGTTTATTTTTCATTAACTGTATCCATCTAATAAAAAATGCTTAATCCGTTTATAACTGGCATCTAATTTTATTTTTTATGGAGTTTTTATTAAACCACTGCCTTTAAGAATATAGTCGACGAATGTGCCCCGTCAAATGCCGAAGCTACCCCGGCGTGGGGCACATTCAGCGAAAATGACTTTTTTACTAATTCTCAAAAAAACATATCAAATACTCAGTATTCATAAAATGTTGTACTAATATTTTATTATTCAATATCCAAGGACAACAACAAGCGATACAATTTTTAAATCAGTTGCATACATTCTTAGATTCAGGGCTTCAAAAAAAAAGTGCCGAAGCTGCCCCAGTCTCCCCTATTTTTTATTTTTTTTAATTTTTAATCAAACTATGTATATATTATTGAGTTCAAAAAACATAAACAAATTTATGTAAATATATATATGTAGGCATAGATTTACTGCCTATTTCACGATGTCACTCGAACGTTTACGTTCGCACAAATAACATATAAAACAAAAACAAAACTCAAAAATTTGTTTTTGTTTTATATGTTATTTGTGCGAACGTAAACGTTCGAGTGACATCGTGAAATAGGCAGTTAATTAAGTAAGAAAAATTAAATTTTATCTATGAATTTTTAGTATGTTCGTCGCTTTCTGCCAGTGTGTCCACTATTTTATTAACGCTTAAGGCTCTGGTCCATTTTAAATCTCTGTTTATGAAAACTCACAGTTCTCAAACTATTAGATTTTATTTAAATATTAATAGGGAAAAATGCTTTAGAATAAGAATTCCAATTTATAAAATCAGTATGTTTTAATACAATACACTAATAGAATTTTGGAGATGTGTGCGAGTTTGAAAATTGTGAAGGCTATACAGAGGGTGCCCAAATTGTTCTTCTTTTAATAAAAGATTAAATTATTGCATGTATAGAATCAACGGGCATTATTGTATGTCCTGGTAGCCAAAATTTTACTTTTATATTATGAACGAAAACCAAAGTTTTCAAAAAGAAAGGTACCACTGATAATATCGCTCTATTGCGGTTTTGGCCCGAACAACTGTCATAAAATCAGTTTAATTTACTTTGTTGCTTCCTGCTATTCACGATGGTCAAATATTTTAAAAGCACAGAAGTCATTTTATTAGCTCCTCTTCGCATCCATCCATCGCACCCCGTAAAAAACAGTACTCCGCAGGTACTCATAAATACTTTCGTTTTAGTAAGCATATTTTCGAGAGTAAAATAGGTTCATACTATTACCGTGAGGCGTGCTGAGTACCTTCGTATATTAAAAATGTATTCAAAAGACGCTTTTCTATTACCACATCTTTCCATCCTATTACTTTTTTCTTAACTCATGAAATCAGCCAATTCACTTGGCTAGATTTACATGGTAGTCCTCAGTGGAATTCATTTATTTCAATTCTATCATTTTCTTCAAGTTTATACAACTATAATGTACTTAAGCAACTATTCGTTAAGTTTCGTCAAGTGTCATTTGCTTAAGCAAAGAGCGAAACTTATCATACTTTGCTTAAGGAATCAGCGGTTTCTTGGTTACATATTGAAAAATATTTAAAAAAAAAAACACTTGCATATTTTAGTACTATTTTATTTTTGTGCTTGTTTGTTTTTAAAATTGATAAAAGTAAACATGCTCATGGAAGTATATTTTTCAATAGTAGACACTAAAAAAAGTTTTGTCAAAGAATTCATATTTTAAGGAAATATACGAAGAAAATAATTTTTGCAAAAGTACAAATGTTTGCAAATAAGCGTTAAAGTTATTTAAGTTCAAAAAGTACAATATAGTCACCCAAAAGTCCACAATAATTTGTTTAAGCATTTGACAGACTTTTCGTTAATTTTTGACAGAAGCTTAAGCTTCCATAAGCATATTATAGTTAGGCCTTTAGAATCTTAATGTTAAGAATCAGTATAATCTACCAACTTAACGATTGCCGTAGAAGTTCAAGGCTGGTTTATATTAGATTTCACATTATGAATACCAGTTATTTAAAGTTTTACCTTAGTTCAATTAAAATCCAAAACTATTTAATAAAATATCTGTATACATAATATCCTTATCTTTATAAAAAGGAAGAAGGGAAGCCTTAAATAAGTTACCTTTATTTTTTTTAATTAAGTATGTTCAGTCAAAACAAGAATATAAAAAACAAAACAAAAAAAAAATAAAGCAAAAAAGGTAAAAGTGCAACAGCTTTTGCACATTATACAATGTCGCTTACGATAAAATTAATTTATTGTAAAATGTAAACATTGACTTACGATGAAATCGTACGTCCTATATTTATAAAATTATTAACTATTTTTATATTCTGATAATTGTAAGATATCAGAAGGTCCATAAAATTTTGATTGTAGCAATAAAAAAAATTTTGCTATCTTATGTCGACTTAAGATGTTTTGACAAAATGCTATAACTATAAATTGTTTATATAACAATTATAGTCTCCTTTTGCGAAAAATAATAAAATAAATAATTCTTTAAGCTTGTTGCGGTACTATTTAGATGTTGTGTTTGAGGAAGTATATTCCAGAGACGCGCAGCATGTACTTAATAAGTACTACTTATAAAAAATTTACATTTGGACACAAAAGAACGGTGTACTGGAATTATAATCTTTTTCCCCTCAACTGATCTGGCAAACCTGACTTTGTCAATAAGATATTGTGGCATTTCCGAGTAAATAATTTTATGCAAAAATAAAAGCACACCTATGTTAAGAAAATTGTTAAACGAAACTCCATATCGTTTTGAGGAAAATTGGGAAACATGATCATATCTTTTCAATCCGTACACATATTTTATTTATTTATTTCATTCATTTATGCAATATCAAGCCTTAGAGGCCAAAATAACAATATCACATGTTCATATATCCTGAGAACTTTTACAACATATTATATATATGTATGTACACTAATAATCTAATAATAATAAAAAAAAAAAAAAATAATTAAGCTATAATCAAAAAACAACATATCATAGTTAATGGTTAATGGCTCCCCAGCCGCAAAAAAAAATAACAAAGAGAAAAAAAGAAAAGAAAAATATCCTAAAAAAGGCCCAGACAGTAACAAACTAAGAGGGAAATAGCACAACCAAATAAGCTAAAATGGAAATACAATTTACAAAGTGTTTAAATGTATTTAGTTTAGATATACAAAATCATTAAAAAGTAGAATCAGCGAAGAATTCCAGTAGTTTTAAACGAAATACATTATTTGAATGCGAAAATATCCGTAATGAATATGGTAAAAAATTCCAAACCCTAGCAATCCTAACTATAAAAGACCTACTTAAAAAAGATGAGTAAATTCTAGGAATCATAATCTGGGGGTTTCTAACAGATCTTGTAAATACAAGCGAACTATACAGGTCAATGGGTCTGCCATGTCGAATTACTCCATAGAACAAAATACCCAATCGATATTTCACATAATTTTCAAACGTACACCCAAGAAAACGTCGGACCGAAATAGATATATGCTCACGACGCTTAATGTTGTAGACAAATCTTACAATACTATTAACTATACGCTTAACTCTGCTTAAGCGAGTGGAACATGTACCGGAATAAACTTCGAGACCATATAATACGGATGACATCAACATTGCATGAGCCATATTATACCTAACACGTAATGGGAAATACAAATTAGATGAATACATTTTGCGAAGAATACCAAAGATTTTACCATTAAGGAGATTAATATGGGGGTCAAAGGAAAGTTGATTATCTAAAAGCACACCAAGACATTTAATATGATCAACTAACTGTATCCGTACATTGTCCAGAACAATATCCAAGCTAGGAAAAAAATGATTTCTATGCCCAAATATGATGCCCTTGGACTTATAAGGGTTAAGAGCTAAGGAGTTAAGTGAAGTCCAATCATTAATTTGATTCAGGCAATAGTTAATATTGTATTGCAAAACATGTGCATTCAAATTACTATTAAAGAGAAGAAAAATGTCATCCGCATAGATAAATAGCTCACATAATGATAAATTAATGTTTGAAGAAAGGTCATTTATATATAATATAAACAATAGCGGACCCATAACAGAGCCCTGAGGAATACCGGAAAATAACGGACTAACGGACGAAACAAAGCTATTATATTCAAAAATTGCGACCTCCCAACAAGATATTTTTTTTTTTTTTTTTTTTTTTTTTCTCAATATTATTTATTGAATCTTCATACATTTAAATATGAACTAACAATAATTAATCAAATCTTAACCTAATACTTTATTTTATGTCCTGCCAGTGCCAGACAAAAATTTTCTTCATCACGGGTTCTGTTCACTTATCGAGGTGTTTGTCGCTCATCTAATTGGATAAGTGCTGCAGTGTCTCTTCTTCTTAAGCGAGTGTGGCCGCTATCATTTAAAATATTTCGTGCTAGTGGGTTTGGATGCAATTCGAGCCTTTTTAAGTATTTTACTGCATATTTCGTAATCATAGTTTTGACTAATGGAACATTGAGATCCTTGTGAATATTTGAGTTTTTTACATACCAAGGGGCAGCTGTGATTATTCGAAGAATTTTATTTTGGCGTCTTTGAATTTTTTCTATATTAGAGGCCGAGGCAGTGCCCCATAACTGAATACCATAGCACCAGATTGGCTTTAAGATGGAGTTGTAAAGAAGAAGTTTGCAGTCGAGACTAAGGACAGAGTTTCTACCAATAAGCCATTGAATTTGAATGGCTTTTAGTTTCATTTGAGTTAATTTTGCCTCTATATGGCATTTCCACGTTAATCGCCGATCCAGATGTATACCGAGATATTTTACATGCGAATGTTGAGGAATTATTTGATTGTTGATTGTAATATGGGGGCAAGATTCCCGGCGCAAGGTGAATGTTATATGCACGCATTTTTGCTCATTGACCATTATCCTCCATTGTCTTAACCATATTTCTAGTTGAAATATATGATGCTGTAAGTAACGAGATGCTTCATAACGGTTTTCGTGGACGCTTAGAAATGCTGTATCGTCTGCAAATGTTGAAGTTTGGGTGTAGTTGCTTGTTGGCATGTCCGAAGTATAAATTAAATATAATAGAGGGCCCAGGATGCTGCCTTGTGGGACTCCAGCGCCAATGGGCTGAGGTGAACTTAAGAAATTTCCTTCTTTAATAATAAATTGACGACCGACTAAGTAGCTTTCTAGCAGCTTGTGTGTGTTTGCTGGTAAATTTTGCTTCAATTTATGTAATAAGCCTTCATGCCAGACTTTATCAAAAGCTTGCGAAACATCGATGAAGAGTGCTGAGCAGTATTTTTTTTCTTCAAATGCTTTTCTTATGACATTTACTATTCGATGAGTCTGTTCGATTGTGCTGTGTTTTCTTCGAAATCCGAACTGATGGTTTGGAATACATCTATTTTCACTTAAAATCGGTGTTAATTTTGAAACTAATAATTTCTCAAATAGCTTTGACATATTTGATAATAAGCTAATAGGCCTATATGACTCAACTTTTGTATGATCTTTACCTGGCTTTGGTATCATGGTAACTAAGGAAACCTTCCATTTTTGAGGATAGTATTCAAGGCGTAAAATAGCATTAAAAATAAAAAGAATAATTTTCTTTGCTGTGCGAGGTAGCTCTAAAAGCATTTTATTATTGATTTTATCAATACCAGGTGCCTTCTTAGTGTTTAAGTCACAAATAGCCTGTTCGATTTCTCTTATCTCAAATCTGAGGGGAATAGCTGCTCTAGCAGGAACAGGTGGTAACTCGACCGCCGTATCGTGAGATATATTTTGGGTAAATACGTTTTTTAAATGATTAACAAACAGATTTCCCTTTTCGTTATCATTTATTGCCCAACTTCCGTTCAAGTTTCTTAATGGTGGCTTAGAGACAACTGGTCTTTTTAAATTTTTAGCTGCACGCCATAATGAGTAGTCTGATTGCTGAGTTACATCAAGTTCCTTAAGATATTTTTGCAGAGAATCCGTTTTCTGTGTCTGTAGTAACTTTCTTAGTCTTCTTGTACACTCTTTTAACAAACTCTTAAGTTGAGGGGATCTGTGCAATTGCCACTCTCTTCGAGCTCTTCTTTTTTCAGACAGGAGACGCTCAACATCTGTGGAATAAATTTTAGTATTTTTAGTTTTTTTTGGGGTAATATTGGAATGTTGTACAGCTAGCTTCAGAAAACTGTCAAAATTAAGAATAGCGCGATCTACGTATTCCGGTGTACTAAGCGGAATATTTTCTGTGCAATGGGTGCTGAGATATTTTTTATATTTTAGCCAATTGATTTGTGTAGCTGGCGTCGCTAAGTAACTAGTTGGAGATACAGTTCTATTGGGATTCATTAAAGTAACAATTGTTGGTGTGTGGTCGGAAGATAATTCTAAGGAAGCTTCAACATAAATCGTTTCTAAGGGGATGTTTTTAACCACGCCAAAATCGATGACATCTGGTATTTTTTGCTGATCAGTAGGCCAATATGTTGGTTGTCCGCTCGCTATCACATTCAAATCCATTTTAGTAATAGTATTAAATAGAACACGACCCTTTGGTGTTATAAGTCGGGACCCCCAGAAGGTATGTTTAGCGTTATAATCGCCAGCGGCCAGGAAACAGGGTCCTAATGATTTAAAATATTTATAATATTGGCCTTCTGATATTGAATATCTAGGTGGGGAGTATAACGATGAGATTACTACGTTTCTATTTAATTCTTCAACGCAAATGTTTGTTGCTTGGAGATAATCTTCACGATGATCACCCATTAGGTAGTGTTTGACTCTGGTTTTTATTAAAATGGCAGAACCTCCACAAGCTCTATCTCGAGGGTCCTTTGTATCATATAGTATATATCCATTTATTTTAAACGTATTTTTTGAGGTCAAATGAGTTTCAGAAACCATCATGACATCAATTTGTTTATTTTTAAGAAAGTATTCTAGTTCATTTTTATGTTGGCGGATGCCGTTTGCGTTCCAAAAACAAATTTTTATACAGTTCATGGCTTGTTAAGTACAGCTTGCAATAACATCGATTGCATTCTTAGAATTTCCTGCATCATATTACCCATTGTGTTCGTAAAATTATTAACTGTTTGCACTAATGTTTCCATGGTTTTTTCTAAACGACTTAAATTAGAAACTGGAGTTTCATCATTACTTGGCGAGGCACCTTGCATTGGCTCATGTTTTGATTTTAGGACGTTAGCATAAGAGGTTCTGTTATTACTAGACTGGGGGGCTTGAATTGCATTTGTGATAACTTGATTTGCAACCTGCATTTGAGGGGCATTTGTTTTCGGTCCAACCGTCTGCTTGACGATATTATATACAGGGCATCCTCTATAATTGGCAGTGTGATTACCGCCACAGTTGCTACATTTTTTACGTTGGGGTCGGTTTTAGACTTATCGCAAGAAACTGTACCGTGTAACTCACCACATACTACGCAAACAGGGGGTAAGTAGCAGTATGCCTTTGTATGGCCAAATTCTTGGCAGTTTAAGCACTGAACAGGTCCATTTTTTTTGTGCGGCTCCTCAATTGTGATTTTTCTGTGTAGAATATATTTTAAACTATAAATGGGATGCGTTTCGTTTTTTTTTAACTTAATGTCGCCGGGCTCTAATTCTACTCGAAATAGTGGTTGTGGATTTTTGTCTCTATTTCTAATATTTACTACGTGTTTAATCTTGAAGCCTTTTTCTTCTAAGAAAGTTTTAATTTCCTCTGGGTCTACGCATGAATCAATTCCCTTGATCACCACCTGGAGACCTTTACTGCTCTTGAGTTGGTATGTATAAAAATTTTTTTAAGTGCCTCAAATTTGTTAATAATTTTGCGAAAATCATTTTCATGATTCACTTGGATTTTCGTTTCATTTATGCTACCTCGCTTTATTGCGGCTACATAAAACGAATTTTCACCAATCAACGAAATTAAACTCTTTATTAGATCATTTGAGTTATGCTCCCTAAGATATATCGGGGGAGGCTTGGACGATCTTATGACGTTTGGTGCTTCAGACGATTCATCCTCCAGAATTGCAAAGCGATTTTGGGAATTTATTTTGTCAAAAGATGGCACTTTTGATGCCGAAGCAACAGCTGAAGAGGTAGGGCTGCGACCCCGCTTGAGGACTGTTATATACCTGTCCATACCAACTTGGACTTGAGGCTTTTGGCAACTTTTTACAGGGGGGTTTTCCATTGCATTTGAGTTTTGGTTCATGGTATCATTTCCCACTAAATTTATTTTTGACGACGCGGCAATACTTGTTGGCCTGGCAACACTTGTTTCAAGGTCTAGTTTTAGTTTTTTTAATGACTCACTATCTACCGTTTGTGTAAATAAAGAGGGTGAGAGGGAACGAGTACGAAAGATTGGCTTAGCCGTTAGGTAGTTAATATTGTTTTGTCTTGTTTTATTTATTTCAACATTATTTTCGTTGGCATGCACTGTCACATAAGCATTTCTATCATTTAATTTTATTGTTGTTACATTGTTTTTACTCATGCATTAAACACATTCACCACAGCAGGCTACACGAACACAATACTACAAATGCTGCTGGCTGAAATTTTAGTCGTGTAGTCAGCTACTGAATTATGTTGAAGACGGCAGCTACAATTGAAAAAATACAAACAGCTGTTTTTGTTTACTATGTCTTTATATTTCAGTGGTGCCACTATCATTTTTTTTTTCTTTTATAAAATGGAAAAACATGCATAATTGCAGACTCTTGTTCAAACTTAATTTAAGATTATCAACAAATGAATTTATTTAAAAAAAAATAAAATATTTTCATTTTGTTGTTTTTGTAACTAACAAACAATATAATTTTAACGGCGGATTAAACAAAAAATAAATATAAAATGCTTTTGAAATAAGAAAATTTGTTCCTTCAACACACGTGGTATAGTTCGTAAAAGTTTCAGAGCACTTTGGGTACGTACGTAAATGCATAAAACTATGTATCACTGCTGCAGTGACGCAAAATGTTGTTGCTGATGCGTGATTACCAGTTGCAGTTGTGTTGCTGATACTTTGCACAACAGCTGTGCAAAGTTTGAATTTTTGAAATTTCAAAAATTTAATAAGCAAAAATTAAATAATAATAAAAATACTTTTTACAATAAAGATGACAAATTCATTTGAAAATATTGAACCAAAAAGTAACAGTTTTCTTATAAATGACGATTACACGATTTCTTTTTTGTCAAAAGTTATTGCTTCAGAAAATTAACTGAAGCAATAATTGCCAAAGTTTCTGCAGCAACTTCTGCTGCGGCATTACTGCATAAAAACTTTTGACATATCAGAGTGATGCCAAGTTTCTTACAAGTGATGCTTTTACGAACATTAAACTTTACTTCTGCGCAAGTGATACCCAACAACTGCATTTACGAACGTACCCTTTATCAATAACTTTTTAGGTAAAAACTGGATCTAAGAAGTAGTGGTATTATTAGAAACTACTTCGAAATGGCTTTCACTTGATCTTTAAAAAATTCCGATTTATTAGCCCGTTAAGGGCCAATTTTAAAAATATATATTTCTTGAAAGATTTTTCTACAAAACTTAAAATTTGTCAATATACATATTTATTAAAACATAATATCTTTAGGGAAGAACACTTCAATCTTTTATATACCATATTATTAGTAACTTCATCATATAAAATTTTAAATTTATTAAGCTTTAAAAAATTTTATTTTGGAAAATTAGTCAATTTATTTAAAAGTTTGATTAAAAATATATATCTGGTAATAATTTATACATATACTTCTTACATATTCATCCCAATTATGAATGAAAATTTCCCGGGAGTTTTCTCCCTTCTCTCATTTTTCCTATGTTAATTCAATTGTAAAAGTAGGAAAAGAGAAAAAGCTCCCGAGGAATTTTTATTCATGATTGGGCCGATTGAATTATTGTTATATGTACATAAATAATAAGTGTTCTGCAACGCCGAAAAACCGCAAATATCTTAGGGTAAAATAATTATTGTTATATCGACATGATTTAAAGATAAAGCCAATTTTGTAAAAAAAAAGTCAGCCACGTAGTATATATTTATAAAATTTGCTCTTAATTGGTTAATCGGTGTGCCATAAACGCCATGTGGAACACACTCTAAAGAATTTTCCAATGATTCCCATATTTTATAGAGTCATTTTATACCTAAAGAGATATGGATAAAGTATTTTGAAACTTTTACGACCTATAACTCCTGAACTAGAAGCGTTGGCGCGAAAAACATCTTCCTATAGAACTTCTTTCAAGGATATAAAAAAAATTATATAAATAACAATTTGGTGTTGAGCCGAGTTAATATTCTTGTTTCATGCCGATTCTTTTCTGTTAAACAAAAAAAAAAATTAAGCACTTATTTTTTAAATATTTTTTTATATTAGCAGCACTTTTTCTGTTTTGTAGTGGACAAAAATAGAAATTAGTTTAATTTGACTACAACGACAAAATAAGCACAGACAACAACCTGCAGCCATGTATCCGTGTCGTCGTGAAAATAATCATTTCCATATGCACACATGAATTCTAGTTTTGACATATTGAAGTCGGTAGCTTGCTGTCTCGAATGTGTTTAAAGCATCATGCAAGAAATTGTTTTTGTTTTTCACCGTTTTACTGTGCTTTTAATGTTTTTATTATTTATTGTATTTTACAACAACGCCAAAAATAAGAAATTTAAACTAAAATGTTTGTGCACAGAATATGTATACATACACATGTATGAACATTCATACGTACATATGTATATATTTTTGCTTTATTTATCTTTATTTAATTTTTGTTTTAATTGTTCACTTTTATGTTAAATAATTTAAATAAAAAATATCATATATTTTCTAGCGTCCATTCGCTTAGTATTTATATTCCAAAATCAAATTTAATTAATAATAAATTAAAATCGTATGCGGGGTTGAAAATACACGTCCGTTTCACAACAAAGCACAAACTGAACTGAACCAACAAGATATGAGAATATAAGTTTACAGGCAGATTTTGAAAAATTAAATTCATTTCTAAGTTTCATTATTAAAGTATGATAAGAAACTGAACCGAACGCATTAGAAAGATCAAGCGAAATTAGGGTGGAAAGTTTATACTCATTTAAGTGTTTACGAATTCTATCAGTAAGAGATAGAAGCATCGAAGTAGAATTATAACCGCTACGAAATGCATACTGTCCCTTGTACAAGCGAGATGATATCGAATCAAGCATTTGGTCTCTCATCATATGTTCCAAAACTTTCGATAATGTTGGAAGTATAGAGATAGGCCTTAAATCACCTGGTTCATTAATCACTTTAGATTTCGGTAAAGGGATCACTTTAGCAGTTTTCCAAGAAGAAGGAAAACTAGATGTCGTTAAGATAGCATTAAAAAGATCCAAAATTAAGTTTGATACCACAGGATAGACCAACTTAATCAGACGTATTCCAATATTATCAACACCAACAGAATTCGATTTAACTTTGAGTAACGCATCTGCATCTTCCGGTTCCGAGACACAGTGAAAAGAAAAAGAGTTAGGAAAATCAATGGTGTCAAAGCTAATATCATCCGAAAAACTAAAGTTGTCAATAACATTATCAGCATTTCCAGTAAAGAATGCATTCAAAGTATCAACGTCACCCTCATAGACATTGTATAGATCTTAAGACTTTCCAGATATACCTAGTATCTTTATTATAAAAAATTTTAAAAAAATATCGCCTTTTTGCATTTCTGATAACAGTTTTCGATCTATTTCTATATTTACAAAATATTTTCCAATTAGTCACTGATCGATGACAACGATAAGAACGATAAGCAAGTTGACTAAGCGATTTCGCATATAAAATTTCCCTAGAATTCATCCACATAGACCTCTCATTAGAGAAATTTCTTCTTACTAAGGGAACCAAAGTAAGAATTGAATCAAAAAAAGAAGATAGGCAAAAGCACTTATCATCAACATCACCCAAATAAAAGCGAGAAAAATCGAAAGTAGACAACGACAGATAGACATCCTCTAAACTCAACGCATTGAAATTGCGGTATTCTAATATAAACTCTATATTTTTATTAATATTCATATTAAAGGAAGCAAACAATAAAGCGTGATGAGAAATTAACGGGCATTGAAACTGACTAGAGGAACAAACCATAGAACTATTGCTAACAAGCCAAAAATCAATTAGCGATTCCGAGCAGTGGGCTATATCATAATGTGAAGGTTTAGAGTTATGAAAAATAGACAAATTATTCCTTTGACATATAGTACGGGCATTAAAAGATTTAGAACTATCAAACAAGTTGAAGTTAAAATCTCCAACTACAATAATATTGGAATATTTCAAAAAAAAATTTTCAAACGACACAAAGTTGCCATGAGGCAGGTAGACAACTCCAACTAAAGTTGTAGTACCTTCAGAGCACAACTCAATAAAAAGTGATTCACATACACCTAAATCAGAAACCTTAAAAACAGTCTTGTATTTAAGCCCAGTAGAAATATAAAGGCCAACACCACCACCTCTCGAGTTTAAACGATCATTACGAATGAAATTATATCCAGATATCTCAACTGCTCAATTAGATATATATGGTTTTAGCCAAGATTCAGAGATCGCAAATATGTCAAAAATCGACCCAACTAATATAGACCTTAACTCATCAAGCTTAGAGAAATTACTAAAAGGATTGATGCTCTGACAATTTAAGTGCCCAACATTTAGCTTAAGCACATTAGGACACAGGGCAGTATTAACCTCATAGGAGCTACTGAACATAGGACCAATATTAGGATTAAGAGAAGCCATAATTATTAAACATTATTAAGATGGGGAACCAGTACCAAAAAACTCTTAAATACACGTTAAAAAACATTCGAATCTTATTCATATTCAAAAAAATATTCTCATACTAACAGCTGATCAATAAAATAAAATCAAAAGCAAATACCAAGAAATACCCCAAAGTATAACTAAATCTAACAATATTATAAGGTTAATAAATTCAATTGTTACAGGTAAAGGCAAATTGTATTATACAGAAGTAACAAAATACACAAATAAAAGAGATCAAAGAAAATAATAATAACGATAATCATGACAGAAATAATTGTATTAGATAACCAATTATCTGAATTGTTAACAGTGCCAATTAAAGCATCAATCACAATTCCGCTTATAATGCTTATACCACAACAACAATTTATATGAGATTGTAAAAGACACTTATGCAAAATTTTATTAAGTATAAAAAAATATATTGTTAAAAAACACCCATAATTCTTAATGTTATTATAGGCAAAATTTGCAAATATTTACCAGCTAGAAATAGTGCGTGATAGAAAAAAAAAGAAAACTGTTGCTTAATTGTGGACACCAAGTACAAATATTTCTGTCATAATAAATACGGTTCTTAAAAAATAAACCAAAAACTAATGAATAGAAGTATTGTCCAGAAATGAGGCACATTCAGAAAAATTACAAGTTATTATCCTCCCATCACTCATAGTTAATGAGGCTTTAACTTTATCCGTATTCAAAACTTTGTATTTGGTAATAATTTTCTTCTGCAAGAGTTTTCTACACAAGGTGTGCAATCTACCAGCAGCTGGTGAATAATGGTCATTAAGGTAAAGGTGTGAATTAATATCACCGCCAATTACATCACATAATTTCAACGATCTGGATTTAAAATATTCTTTCATGAGGCTATCACGTAAAAACACATTGTTAAATTTGTACAGCACAGATTTACGATTATTTAAATAACAAGCATAATTAATATCATGTGTCGAAATATCCAGGTTATATATTTTACCAATGTCTCTAATAATTACCATAAAGTCACTCAGACCATCTGGCAGACCATTAACGACAATATCGGCTCTATTCAATCTCTTGTGGAGCATATTGTTTTCATCTTCAAGATCAGCAATTTTTTTCGTAGTAGAGGCATCAATATGATTGATGAGTTTATTACAGTCAACAATCTCAGATTTCATTTCCTTAAAACAAGCAGCCATCTCCGATTTAAAACTAGCAACAGTATCAGACAACACCTTAGAGATCGAAAGGTCATCACTTACGGATTTCTCAATGAACGAATCGAGCTTAGAATTAAGTGCACCCATCTCTTTACGAAAAATATTCAAGCCGGTAGCATTTGAATTACAGGGTTTGCACGAATAGTTCAACTGCTTGCAATCCTTCAGAAGAACAAGGGCTTTGTCATTCAGACCAGCACAAGGAACATGGTGCCACTGCTCACAACCTTTGCATTAAACACTAGGTTGGGTTCTACTAATATTTTCATGGCAACTACCACAACTATATCCCTTATTGGAAGGCATATTCATCAAAAGAAATTTATTGTTAAAATATTAGCAGTAAAGCCAAAATGGCGACAAGCAAACCACGCACAAAAGCTGCAACAACAGCAGGAACAGATTTCTCCACTTAAAAAGTTAATGACAGTATTATTTGTCTGTAATACTTTATTTTGTAAAATTTTCTATATTTAATTTTTTAATAATTATAAAATTGAATTCTAGGTACTAAACAATCTTTAAAGTTGAAAAAAAATGTTATTAAAAAGATCAGCCACTAAAAAACACAACTACTCAGGCATAGCGTTGCCAGATTTTTATCTAATAATGTTGTTGTATAAATCATTAAGCCTTCCTTTGCTAACTGAATCACATCTTGCAAAAAGTTCACAACCGTAGATTGAAGCAGGAACAAGGTAAGATTTTGCAAGCAGTTAAAGGAAGTATAGTACTGTGACGACCAAAGACACCTTTACTTCGTGTTCGTTTGACCTAGAAGTGTATTAACATAGTTTGTTGAGAACTGGCAGCAATAACAATAGTGATTTGTTCACCATTTATTCAAACATCAACATTGGGAAAACGATTAATTGTTTTCTTACGAATTAAGGTTTAAGCAAAGCCCAGATCGTCATTAAGTCTTGAAAAATTTTCAGCAAGGGAAATGACAGGACTACTTAAATACAACTAAACATCGTCGGAATACATATGAATCTTGCAGTGTAAGAGTTGGTTTGGTAAATAGAAAAGAGGAGTGGTCCAAGGATTGGCCCTTGAGGCACTCTCCTAGATTAATTTAATACCGAATATTGCCGATTGTTTGAACACACAAATTGCCGACGACCAAAAAGGTATGAAGATAAGAGTCACGTGGAAATTAAGGAGAAGTTAAAAAAGTGTCAACGTTTTAAGCAAATCGTGCTGTGATCAACCGAGTCAAGAAAAACCAAGAAATGTATTTTTTCGTCGTCCAGTTCACGTCGTATGTTTTCAGTTACATCCAGTAATACAGAAGCACACAGACAACAAATTTGGATATAACGGGTCCGCCATCTAACGTTTTTTTTTCAACTAGTGCTTATTTCGTGAATGCTAACACTTAGCTCATGTCTGATTTGACAGATAATTAGTTTTATCCTTCTGCTGAACGAATATGGTTGTGTATACGCTTGAACAACGCTGGGAAATATTGCGACATTACTTTGAAAATCATGGTAATGTTGCAGAATGTGTGCGAAGATTGCGTACGGATTTTGGAAGAAGAGAAGCACCGTCAGCTCCGTATGTTCGTTATCTTGTGAAAAAAGTGAAAGAAACTGGCATCCTCATCGATAAACCAAAGCGTGAAAAGCCAAAAACAGTGCGTACACCCGAGAATATTGCTGCTGTGGCAGCAAGTGTGCGTGAAGCGCCATTAACATCAATTCACCGTAGTTCTCAACCATTGAACATTTCGGAGACATCATTGAGGCGAATTTTGCATAAAGACGTTGGTACGACGCCATACAAAGTCCAATTGGTTCAGGAGTTTTCGTTCGCCAAGTGGGCCTGCGATCGACTTACAGAAGATGCCGATTTTGCCAAAAAAATCATCTCTTTAGATGAAGCTCATTTTGATCTTAGCGGGTATGTAAACAAGCAAAATTGTCGCATTTGGGGCACAGAAAACCCGCACGCATACATTGAAAAGCCGATGCACCCAAAACGAGTCACTGTTTGGTGCGGATTTTGGTCCAGAAGCATAATTGGGCCATTTTTCTTCGAAAATGAGCAAGGAGTGGCCGTTACAGTCAATGGCGATCGTTATCGGGCCATGTTGATCGAATTTTTGTTTACAAAAGTTGAAGAGGAGAATATTGGCAACATTTGGTTTCAACAGGATGGCGCTACGTGCCACACAGCCGAAGCTACGCTCGATGTTTTGCGCCCTGTTTTTGAAGATCGCATTATCAGCCGCAGAGCTGATGTCGTTTGGTCACCTCGGAGCTGCGATTTGACACTGTTTGACAATTATTTGTGGGGTGCCGTTTATTTCGACATTTAAAAGAAGTTTTTTAAGAACCTTAGATAGAAAGCACAATATAGCTTTTGGCCCGAACTTAGAGTAATTTTTTGGAATTAGCACTATTTTCGTGTATTTCAATTTGAAAGGAAAAGTGCAAGTCATTATAATGGTGTTGAACAAATTGTTATATATGGCAAGAGTACATGGAACAATATCTTTAGAAACTTACAGCCGTATTCATAATGAATATTTGGCATGAAGTTAGCTCAAAGTTTATTCATAATGTTCTCACCAAGCTCTGGCTAACGATTTGCTAAGGTCTTGTTAACGAGCTGCCAAAAGCTTGCCAACTTTTGAAAAGCAGCTGTTTAATGTTAAACAATTTTTTTAAATTACTGTTTTTTTAATTTCGACCTGGCAACTGCTAAGACACATTTTGGATTTATTTTTTCAAATTAATTTAATCCATATATTGCAATTACAAAAAACTTACTTTTAATAACTGGACCGAAAGAAAATAACACAGCAAACAAAAGGATGCAACAGATTCAACATTTCTCAATGTACTTTTCAACTCTGTATCAATAAGTTAAGAACAACATATGTGTGTATGTATGTAGTGTATCCGCTATAACACAGCTGCAATGAAATAGAATTTGAATCGAAACTTTGTTGGGTACAACTTATGTTGTATGCAAATGCTGCCACATGGAGTCAGTAGCATGTGAAATAAATTAAAGCATGTTGTTATTTTAATAAATTGCTCTTACAAGACCACGGTTGCATGACTTTCAAATAACCTCAGCATCCGCAAAGTAGCTTTTTCATTACAGTCGTTTGGCACATCGTTAAAAATTCCGCAATATGCATTTTATCTACACTTCCGCTTTTTATACCTTTCATTGCGAGTGGTGAATGAGGGTATACTAAGTTTGTCATTCCATGTGAATCTGTTAATCAGTAGAAAAAAGTATAAACCCAAATGCCCACATTATGAACTAACATTTATTATATTTTTTTCAAGTATAACAATCTGGTTGTTCCAATAGTTAAATGCTTGACCCGCCCGCTAAATTAAACGTACACGGAGAAAACTGTTGTGCATTATTTATGCACAAGCTGTTCATAACTATAAAATGATTAGGTACATTTTTGAATATGCAACTTTGCGCATAAATTATGCCTAATAATCATAAATTCTGCACAATCTATTGAAATTGTGCATAAGTTATACACAAAAAATGTGCACAGTTTGTGAACATTGTTCATAGCTTAATTATTTGAAAATTAAACACAATTGATCATAAAATATATGAACATTGTGCATGAACGACTATTAACACTTATTGTTCATGAGTTATGCCTACTTGTGCATTGATTTTGCCCAACATTTTGATATGTGTTTATCTTGTTCATTAGTGGTGCGCATTTATGCATAGATTATGAACAACATTATGTTCCTTGTGTCAAGAGCGCCGGTTGTGTTTAGAATATATAATTGTGCAAATCAAGAAAACCAGAGGTAAGTATTGAGTAATTATCAAATATTTTTCACAGAACAAAGATAACTTCTACAGCCAATTGTTTTTCTGACTGGGTAGTTGCTTGACGAACTATTTATGGAGTTCTGCTTCAGCTGATTTTGTTTACTTTTTGTTTGTGTTTTGCAGAAAAACTTCCATTGAAGTGCTAAATATGGAAAACTTCGCAGGTCAACAAAGAAGTGAATATATGTTTTCTACAAATTTAGAGGGTATTAATTTATATTTTAATTTAAAATTATGTATTAAAATCTATTACAGAAATTGAATTTCCTAAACCCTTTGAGCTTCATCCAATATTAAGCACTAGACTATGTTTTATGATAAGAATTTTATAGAAATGTAAAAAAATTAATTACTTTATAATTTATATAAAATAAACATGTTAATACTGAAGTATAAGATTTATTTTATTTTAATATGTGTATATATAAAATTAGTTATAAAGCGCTTGTACTTTGAAATAAAGACATTTGAAAATAAAATGAAATTTTGTTTCTTTAATATTTGCAGGTGTAAAATGTTTCCTACTTGTTCACAATCTATGAAAATGTTGTTCATAACCTATGTACAGTTGTTCATAGTCTTTTCCCAGTTGTTCACAATCTATGAAAATGTTGTTCATAACCTATGCACAGTTGTTCATAGTCTTTTCCCAGTTGTTCACAATCTATGAAAATGATGTTCATAACCTACGCCCAGTTATTCATAAAACATACTCATAGTGCTGAACTTAAGTTATGAACAAGTGTGCATAGATTATGAACAACTGTTCTTGGTCGTTTTTCGTGAACAATTTGTGCATAAGTTGTGCCCATAGCGCATAATTTCTGCACACAATTCTCTCCGTGTAGTAGTACTTAGTACTTTTCTCCGTTCTCCCATTTCTTCAATTGAATAAAGATAGAAAAAAATGGGAAAAGGGAGAAAACTCTCGGGAAATTTTTGCTCATAACTGGGTTGTTACACAGAAAAAATTCAAACTTGTCTCTGATCACCAAATTCATAGAATCAAGCAAACAATTTGTTGATTTTGCACCCATTACCAAAATTATTACATAGATTACTAAAAATTGTAAAAATTAAATTTTGTGAATATGTATTTTTTTTCAATAAATTATATTTTTAATATTAATTAAAAAAATGATCGAAAAACTTTGCCGTTTTAAACAATGTTTTAGTGCATCGAAATACCTGTGAAAAAGGAGCTTATCAGGGGTGTCATGGAAATCGAAAACGTAAAACGAAAGAATTTGGCAGTTCTTTTTATTAAACTTTTAATCTAATTTTTACAATTTTTGTTTAAAAATTCTGTTTAATAGAGCATAATTTGTATAATAATTGTAATAAAATGTTTTTATTACAGAAATCTTATTGAAAGATGACTCTTAAAATTCATTCGTTTTACGTTTTCGATTTCCATGACACCACTGTATATCTAGATTTATATAAATAAACGTTTAAAAATGTTTAGATTTTAGAGGTATTTTTAAGAAAAATCCCGTTAGCGGTTTCTAGCGGTTTTGAAGTCCGATTTGGCGGGAAATCTTCAAAAATAGTTGGCAGCTGTGGAAATACATATTGATATGTTTTAAAGTTAATTTTAATAAAAAAAACTACTTTTTTCCAAAAAAAAAAACGTTTTTCTTCCAAAATATGATTTTTTTTTTTTGTGAAATTAAGATTTTTTGCTGAAAATTTCTGGCAGCCCTGTGTGTAATGTATAACCCAAGGCGAATTGACTAGAAGGTGGGGTCAAGTCAGCATATGGTTTTTTTTTGCGGTGGTCCACTTGTCAAAGTTTGTTTACAAACAACAGTTCAAGGCGAATTTAAACATCTTTGTTTACTTACAATATTTCTTAAAAAAAAGTGGTTTAAGTTATAAAATAATAATAAAGTTAAAGAAATTTTGTAATTTATAAATATTTTGTAAAAAATATAAACACAAAGTGGTAAAGTGAATACAATTTTGTAATTTGGCTGTGTAATATATTTTTATGGCCCACATGGGCTTTGTATTACCTAACTGATGAATAAATAAATAAATAAATTTGAAACACATATATAAAAACAATTTTGTAATCTAAAACACATATAAACACAAGTGGTGAAAAGTGAATATAATTTTTAAATTTAAAATAAATAAACACAAAAACAATGAAACACTGCAGTATTTGCAAAAAAAAAAAACAGCGTATTGGAAATGGCAGTTTTTTTAGGGTTCCAAACGATGATCGTAGAACTAAATGGAGCAAAATTTGCGCAATGGACTTTTCTCCTACAGCCATTTTTTGCATGGACCACTTTGCGCCTTCCCTTATAGCAAAGTTAGGCCAAACGTCTACGTTGTTGCCTGGTGCTGTGCCAATGTAAGTATATTTTGTTCTGTTTATGTTTCCTAAAAGTATTAATTTGCATATTCATTCCATTAAATTAAAGAATGAATTTATACCAACAAAACTGTTCGCTGGCCGAAAACGTTGAAGAATGTTCATACCAGCAAGATTTGGTGGAAAAAGAAAAATCTTTTTGTGATAAAGAAACCCAGACTGAGTGAGTTTTTTTGGAAAATATTTATTGTTGATTATATGTTTTCTTATTGGCAAAATAAACTAATGGAATTTTATATTTTAACAGTCCTGTAGTTCTAGATTATACTCTCGATCGCCAAAATTTTTTGCAAAAAATACAAATATTAGAGAATAAAATAAATGATTTGGAGCTACAGTCGGCTCAAGCAAATAAAGCTGTTGAAGCAATGAAAGCGGTATTTACTGAAGGCCAAATTAGGAAGATAATGTCTCCGGGTCCTATTCTTTGGAAATGTCCGGATATATCAAGTGCAATATGTTTGCAAGCCTCTGGCCCTAGGGCATACAACCACCTCTATAAAAAAGGATTTCCACTACCTTCCATTTCTACTTTGCAAAGATGGTGCCGCAAAGTAAATTTAAACGAAGGAGTTTTGAAAGTGGCCATAGACTTTATGGGAGAAATATCAGATCTCGAGCCTGAAGATAAAATCTTTGTGTTGGCTTTTGACGAGATGAAGGTAGTGGAAAGTTTTGAATATGAGGAAGTTGCGGATGCGGTGAGAACCCCCTCAAATTATGTGCAAGTTGTCATGGCACGGGGACTTAAAAAATCGTGGAAGCAGCCTGTGTTTTATGGCTTTGACTGTTGTATGACACCGGAATTAATTGCAACTATTACAAAGGAGTTGCACAAGGTAGGCTTCCCAGTTGTTGCAATTGTATGTGACATGGGACCTACCAACCGTAAGTTGTGGAAATAGTTAGAATAGTTTTTACAGATACTTAAAAAAAAAATGTTAATTTTTTATACGCTTTCACCGAGGACAATTGTATTTGGTAGTGGTAGAATACCACTTTATGTTTTCGACTTTGCTGTTCCATAAGTGCACAAACGGAATTCGAATTTGTGCTTTTCTCCATAATTTTGGTAATAAAAATTTCGGTTTTCATTAGAATTAATTTCAATTAGAGTTAACTAGAATTAAACGCTTGCGCTATTTTCGCTTAAAAATAATTATAATTTAATGCTTTAGTTTTTTTTAGTTAAATTTCGTCTATTGCGATTTTATGTTGCGTTAAGCTTTTTTTTAAGCCTTAATGTAAAGTTACATTATTTATAAGAGATTTTTAAATTAAGTTCCACTTTTAAATTTAAGACGTTAAATTAAGTTCTACGTTAAGATTCGTTTAGTTTTAAAAACTTTAAGAGATTAACCCAGTTATGCAAAAAGGGTTATTGAATTTTAACAAACGTTTACAAAAAAAATATTTTTTCATAAAAAATTGTTTTGTTGACTTTTATTGAAATGAATAATGTTTTTTCATTATGGGTTAAAATAACTTTATTTATATTATAACAACCAAAGTGAATATAATTACAAATGTACATACATATATTTATAAATTATATATTTAGACAAGCCATGGTTTCCTAATCCTACCAACCCACAGGATAAAATATTTGTTTTCGCTGACGCACCACATTTATTGAAGCTCATTAAAAACCACTTCCTGGACTCTGGATTAATTTATAATCAAACAATTATTGGTTCCAGTACTATTTGTGAACTAATAAAACATACATCAACTGATGATGTCTCGATAGCTTTTAAATTAAGCCATGAACATCTTTCAGTCAAAGGTGTAGGTAAGTTTATATTTTTTTTATAAATTGATAAGAAATGATCATATAATAATGTTTAATAAATAGGCAGGCAAAATGTTAAGATGGCAGCACAGTTGTTATCTAACACAACTGCTAACGCAATTCGGCGATGCTATTCTTTGGGAATGGAAATGTATAATGCTGCGAACACTGCAGATTTCATACAACTTGTCAATGATTGGTTTGATGTTCAAAATTCATCATTAAGTACATTTAATTACCCAGGCAAGGTAGGTTCTTAAAATTTTCTATATTCATGTACATACTTATATGTAGATATAAAAGTATTAATTCATATACATACATACTTACATATGTAATACATCATTATGTTTGCATATACATTAACGTATATAAAATGATTCTTATTCCAGGAACCTTTTGGAGTTGCACTGGATAAACAAAAAAATCTTTTGCTGAGGATTAACAAAATTATGAGTTTTCCTATAGTGCCCAACAAGAAAGCCTTAGAGCATTTTCAAAAAGGCATTATAATGTCCAACACTGCCTTGATGTTGCTTCTGGACTATGTGAATCAGAAGTTCAACATGAGCTATATTTGCACGAAACGGCTCAATAAAGATATCTTAGAAAATTTTTTTGGTGCCATTCGCAGCAAAGGTGGCTTAAACGACCATCCGTCTCCCAATGATTTTAAGTATAGGCTGTGTAAATACATCCTAGGTATGTATATACATATAATGTACACAAAATAGGGAGGATAATAACTTTTTAATTATCAAAGAAGAAAAATAATAATAGGACTCACATTTTCATTTCAGCAAGAAATACAGAACACCTCAGTGGAAGAGGTAACGTCGGTAACGATCCAATTGAGTGGCTCAACACCTCCAACACTAATGTTACTTTCGGCAAACCGGAAGAAAAAACAATAGAAATAGCAAATGACCTTGTCGATCTACACAGAAAAAATTATTTTTCCAATTCAAACAAAAAATTTGTAGAATCAAAACATTTTTTGCCTGAAATCGGTCCTACAAACAAATTTGCATATTCAAACAATTTATTTGCATTTCGTTTATTGAAAAAAAACACTGATTTTTTCAAACAAATAATTTAACTGAATCAAACAAATAGTTTACTGAAAATCATAGGTATAACAAAAACAAAAAAGTTTTTTTTTGCACAAGCAATGACGCACGCGCACACAAGCAAGCACTGTAGAAGGTAAAGGCAAAGCAGAGCAGAGCGGCCGGCGCCTGGCTTTGAGATACATTTTTTTGTTGGAATAATTTATACACACAATGCTTTTTTTTCTTCTTCACTCACTGTTGCTGTATGCTTTCCTTCACAGAAAAAATTATTGCTGAATTATTTTCAAACAAACGCTTGTTTGAAAATTTTTTTAATTTCTACAAATTTTTTTACTGATTCAATTAATATTTTTGTTTGATTTTTATTTTAACCAACAAAAATGTTGACAACTATTCAAAAATATAATATACGCGTTATTGGTTTCAAGTTTTCATAATTTTGTATGAAATATTTAACGCCATTTAATGTTGTCGTTTCTTTTTTGCATTTTTTTATTTGATCGTAAGCAACACTTCTTTATGTGAAATATTAGAGCAACGACACAAACACATACAGTCTATTTTTGGACGCTTTAAAAAAGGACAACAATAAGAAAGATGGTAAAATAGCGTGGCGGGGTTTGTAGTTAAAGAAAAACAAAAACAATAGCAGGTAAAAGAAAAAACTTTTCACTCTTTTTAAACAACAACAACATTTTAAGAAACAAAATAAATTTTTGGTAGGTTTCAAAGTTGGTAAAAAAGAATGAAAAACAAAATCCCGTATTCAATTTTTTAAAACTGTTTAGTTAAATACCTACATCAAATACAAAAATAAAATGATGATGAAAAACATGTCGAGTCGGTCTGCTGCCAAGGAAAGGATACAGCAACAGCGAGTGAAGAAGAAAAACATTGTGTGAACAAACAAGACTTGGTGCAAAAATTATTCCAACAAAAAAATGTGTCTCAAAGCCAGCCGCCGCTCTGCTCTCTCCTCAGTATTCATCATCTCCTAGAGTGCTTGCTTGTGTGCGCGTCATTGCTTGTGCAAAAACTTTTTTGTTTGATTCAGCAAAATTATTTGCTAGAAATTTATATGAATTTCAGTAAACTTTTTGTTTGATTCAGTAAATTACACAGTACAACAGCCAATCTGGGGGGTGAGAAATTCCAAGTCAGGGTGATGGTACTAGGTCAGTATAGTAAAACCCTCAAAGGGTTTGGCGTTCGTATGTGCCAGTTTTTTTTTATGACATTTTAAAGTTTTTCCTTATCTTGATGTTTTTTTGTTTAACATAACTCGAGAACCACTTGTCCGATTTTGCTAAAACAAACTCAAAAATATTTAGAATTACAATTTCTTTAATCCGTTCATATAACGTTTTTCTTTATAATCAACAGTTTTGCCGGTAAAAATAAATTTGTGGATAAAAAAAAATATTTTTTTGCCTAAAAATTAAAATTTATTTTAATAAATATTGCCTATTTTTAGGCAAAAAATATTTTTTTTTCTCCACAAATTTATTTTTACCGGCAAAACTGTTGATTATAATGAAAAACGTTATATGAACGGATTAAAGAAATTGTAATTCTAAATATTTTTGAGTTTGTTTTAGCAAAATCGGACAAGTGGTTCTCGAGTTATGTTAAACAAAAAAACATCAAGATAAGGAAAAACTTTAAAATGTCATAAAAAAAAACTGGCACATACGAACGCCAAACCCTTTGAGGGTTTTACTATACTGACCTAGTACCATCACCCTGACTTGGAATTTCTCACCCCCCAGACAAAAATCCCAAAAATGTTCCACAGTGTTATTTGTTTGAAAAAATCAGTGTTTTTTTTCAATAAACGAAATGCAAGTAAATTGTTTGAATATGCGAATTTGTTTGTAGGACCGATTTCAGACAAAAAATGTTTTGATTCTACAAATATTTTGTTTGAATTGGAAAAATAATTTTTTCTGTGTTGGCAGCAGACCGACTCGACATGTTTATCGTCATCATTTTATTGTCGTATTTGATGTATTTAACCAAACAGTTTTAAAAAATTGAATACGGGATTTTGTTTCTTATAATGTTGTTTCTGCTATTGTTTTTCTTATAGTTGCACTTTTTTAAAGCGTCCAAAAATAGACTGTGTGTGTTTTTTGTTGTTGTTTTTATATTTCACATAAAGAAGTGTTGCTTACGATCAAATAAAAAAATACAAAAAGACGACAACATTAAAGAGCGTTAAATATTTCATACAAAATTATGAAAACTTGACACCAATAACGCGTTTATTATATTTTTGAAGAGTTGTCCACATTTTTGTTGGTTAAATAAAAATCAAACAAAAATATTGATTGAATCAGTAAAAAAATTTATAGAAATTAAAAAAATTTTCAAACAAGCGTTTGTTTGAAAATAATTCGGCAATAATTTTTTCTGTGTAGATGGATCGAATTTTCATGACATCGGAACTCTAAAAGAGGATGCTTTAGAATACATATCTGGGTATATAATTCGAAAGCTGAATCTTAAAGGGTTTGAATGTCAAGAAAATTCTTTTACATGGGTTGACCAGGTATCAAAGGGTTATTTGAAAAAGCCGTCTCGTTCTTTTTTAGAAAAAATAAAATGCCTCGAAACTGTTTTTAATAAGATTAATGGACTTGAGATTTGCCACCACAGAAACCTACACAGTAGGTTAACGGAGAGCAGTAAGGCTGTTGATGTTTCAGATAAAATAAATTCTTTTTTTTTTAAATGCCGTATTCATTTTCGTATACGGCATTTAAATAAACGACTCAAAATTCAAAAGACAAAACAGAGAATATTGGGCAACAAAAAAAATGATGAAAATTAAATTGTAAAAATCGATGTAAGTAAAATTATAACATATCGCTCTGGTTCCTCTAAAGATAGTCAACTCAAAATGTTTAAATTTTCACCTTTTGCAAGAAATCGATGCACAATGGTGACATCTTCGTAATTTTTAAATCCTAGATAAATTTTTCTAGTATTTTGCCAAAAATACAATTGTATCCCCGTTTGTAGTATAAGAGTACATATAAAAAGAAAACAGATTTTGGTTAGAGGAAGCAGTGCGATTTTAGTGTTTCCGACAGGTTTTGTCTTAACTCTCTGATTAGAACTAAAGTAAACATTTGGAAAATGTGAAAATGGTTTTTACAAATCTGTTTGTTTGAAATTTGTTTTATAAGCCTTTATTAAACCTGAAATATTTTTTTGGCTTCTGTAAAATATTAATTTTTAATTTATTTATTTAAATATTTATTTAATATTAAACGTCAACGTAACCACTAGAATAATTAAACAAACATTATTCAACAGTTTCTAAATTACATTATACAATTATATTCTTACAAATTTTAGAAATTGTTTTTGTTTTAAATGCAATTTTCTATGCGAACGTTAACGTGTGACATCGTGGGCCTGGCTGTAAAGTAAATCAATACAAATTGTTAAAAGTAGAGCTAAATTTGATTAATTTACTGGTCACGATTTTTTTTTTTTTGATTTTTTCGTAAATTTTTGTTTGGTCTAAACATACACTAAGCTTTTCTTTTATTAAAATTATTTTTGAAAAATTTTTTTTTCTAGTATTAAAGTACAATGAAATTCTAACCATTTAAATAAAATTTTTGAAGAAGTTTTTGATTTATATATGTATGTTTGAAAATGTGATATTTTTTTATTTTATATAATTTTTTTTATATATATTTATATTTTATATAATAAATTATAACACAATAAAATCGTAAAAGTTTAAAACAGTTTAAAATAATCATATTTTTGGTATGTATTACGTAATGACTAAAGGCCATAAGTCAATAAAAAGTAAGTCATAAATTTAAAAAAAAAGTGTAAAAAAATTAATTTAATTAAATTTTTTTAAATAAAATCAAGTACATATGTATGTATATTTTTTTATTTTGATTTCTTATATTCTCCCCCCCTAAATCGGTTCAGTTGTATGTAAAAAAAATACAAAAAAATTTCGTAGCGATAAGTTGTGTTTTAGGGGGGGCGTCCGTCCCTCAAAGTTTGCCATCAAGCCATTTATTCAAATGTAATTTGTTTGCGTATGACTATCTTCTAAAAACAACATTTTACAACAATATGATATATGGCAATATTTTAGCTCTTCTAGTCAACAACATAAGCCTCTAAGAAAGTTTTTTTGCTAAAATCAATATTTTAGAAAATAATTAAGAAAATAAAAACCAAACATTTTATATACGTTTTATATATATAAAAGGGGGATTTAATGTCAAGTGATTAAATTTTGAAATAGATGTCTAGATTTTAAGCGAATAAGAATTGTAAACATTCAAAGTCTTACTTGTAACTATGTATATTAAAGCTTAAACAAAACACCAACAATAGTTTATCTAACCAACAGTGAGTTTATCTTTTCTTACATTCCCCTACAATTGGTTGGGTTCTTTCCGACTCGAATTGTAGTTGTAATTGGGTAAAAATAAAAAACAAAATTAAAAAACAAATTGCTTCATTTCATTGTTTTCGTTAGAAAACAACAAAAAAAAAACAATTTGCCAGTTCAGTTTTATGCACGGGCACATGCAAGAATATTATCAAATTTATTTTTTGGGACTACAAAATTCATTATTAATAAGATTTTCCTATGACGTGCTAAATTCCCAATTTTTTTCATATATAATAAATACACTGAAATTTATCTATTGGAAAAAATTATTTATTTTCCTAGTTACAAATTTCCATTTTAAATAAACAATTTAATTTTTTGGTTACAAATATCCCATTTAAACATATAAGCAAGTATAGTCCGTCAATGCCGACTCTACTCCACACCACAACGTTTAGACAACTTTTCAAGAGTGTACCTTATTTGGGCAATCATGGACCCAGGAAAACGAATTATATTATAAAGTTAAGATTCAGGTCATTGTTCTCACCATTTGCCATAGGCTTGATTCTTTGGACAATTTGAACCTTTGTACCGAATTTCAGCAATTTATCTGTAAAATTGCGACTTGAACTTTTCGCACAAAGTTTAAATAGACAGCCAGCCGGACGGGTGGATAACTTTAGATCAATTCCTCTTGTGCTTTAAGCACAATACAAACACTGCATATATGGAATAGATGTAACCATTTTTTCCTTATGTATAAGCGCTAAATTAATAACAGTTGTCTCTTTGTAGTGTAAACAGTTACCCAAAATTAACAAATTTTATAAAACAAACCAAAAATTACTGTGTTGTAAGTGTTTATCAAAAAATAGGCACTTTGATAATTTAGAGGCAAAAAGTCGTCAAAATATAGGCATCGCTAAATATGGCAGGCCTGAAAACAGCTTCTTTTATTTTTTTACAAACACAATGTACACGTGTTCAGTTCTTTCAGAATTTTTTTTTTTTTAATAATTTTTGTCTACATGGCACTTGAACGAAGATAACCCACCGTTTTAAATGCAACAAAGAATTTTTTACAAAAACAAAAATACATATCATTACCGATCATTTAAAAAATGTTTGCCTTCCAAAAAAAAAAAACCAACAAGCACATTTTTACGACCAAATTTTTTATTTTTTTACAAAAACAAAGTAAATGTGTTCAGTTCTTTCAGGATTTTTTTTTAAATAATTTTTGTGTACGTGGCACTTGAACGAAGAAAAAAAAAACAAGAAGCACATTTTTACGACCAGTTTTGTTCTTGTAAAGTTTTTTTTGTTTGCCTTTTTTGCGCTCGAAACATGTCACGCAAAAATTATTAAAAAAAAAAATAATAATAATGATCATATTGCTACGTTTTTCCTTTAATAAACGCGTTCGAGTTCTTTTAATTGCAATTCCGAATAAAAACACACACTTATTTCACTTAACAAACTTTATTAATTATTTTGTTCACAATTGTTAGTTACGAACAGAACCGTTTCTCAAAACAAACTCAACTAATTATACATGAGCCAACCTTTTTTATATTTCAAAATTGTTTCTAGATTTTTCCTGAACCTTCCCGTAATAACTATTTATCGTGTTCTAAATCGATTTCTAGAAATGACTGGGAAGTTCATATAGGAATTATTTTTAAAATAACAGTTGTGTTGAAAATTATACATGACAATTTTAAGTAACTAATATGACACAAAACTATAACTTACAAGATAACTTATAACTATGACTAAAACTAATTCTTAGATAATTTAACTTTCGTAACACTGCCCTCCACTTAAGCCTGTTCGTCCCGAATAGGCTCAGATTCTCCTTTTTCATAAGGGGCTAGTCGTTCTAGATGTACCACTTTCAATTTCTTTATATGGGCCATCCCAATGAGTCTGCAGCTTTAGAGATAGTCCTTTCTTCCGTTGCGGATTAAAAAAGTAAAAACAATTGGCCTTCTTTGAAGCCTTCCAAATTTGCCACTGGATTGTTTCTGGCTTTCATCTGGTCATTTGATAAATTAACACGCTTTCGTCTTTACTCGTTTTTCTACTCTTGGGTAGAGTCCTTATTATTCGCTGATACAGATAGTTCACCAAAGTTGTACTGCTGGAGCGGTGTTCTACTTTCTCTAATTAGACCGCTGTCTAGAACGCACTGTGGGCATTTAATTTAGCACTCAATCACGGCTTGCTTGCAACCGACCCAATAGTAGCTTGCTGTTAACTTCTTTATGGTTTTTGTTACGCTAAGATGTCCACCACCAATACCGTCGTGGAATTTCTTCACAACTTCGCATACTTTAGAAGACGGTACTACAATAAGGTTTTTAACCGTTTTGCCATCAGTTCTTTCCCATGTACGGTATAGGCAATCATTTACCATCCGCAGACTACTCCACTGCGCCCAATACGATTTCATCAGTGGACCCTCTTTCTTGGCCTTCATGATTTTCGCTAATACGTGGTCAATTTTCTGCGCCGATGACCAGTCTTTGCTGGGTTCCACATGTAATAGGCGAATCTCATTGATGCATTTCCAGTTTTCAGACTCCATACAGTGCTTGCTTTTATGTTTACTGGGCCGTGTTGAATTTGTGCTCGCCTTCCCACGTTTTCCATCGTCTCTTTGGGATGACAATTTCCTATGATCACTAGTGACTAGCTGTCTTACGAGAGCTTTACTTCCATTCCCAACGTTTAGGGGTATTTTTAGACCATGCCAATTCATAATTTGTCGTCCCATATCTAGACTAATGCCTTGACGAATCATAAAATCTGCTCCAATTATGTCCTCGTCCATAATTTCAGCCACAATAAATTCATCAAAAACGATCATATTGCGTTTATTAAAGGAAAAACGTAACAATATGAAAACAAAACTCACCAAATATCTTAATAGAAATTGTGCGGGTGTTTTTTTATATTTATTGCCAATTGCTTTAACTTTACCATCAAACAGATAAGCAAGAGTTTTCTTAGCTGGTTCCGGTCTACCCAAAGGACAATAGGCGCTCACTGCAATGTCGTGCTTTTTGCACAAGGCAATCAAGGGTTTTTAATTCAAGCCTGGATGGCATGCAATTTGATTGTTTATGGGCTTAATCTTACAATTGGCTAACAAACGAGTTAATTGTTCGGAATTAGAAATACCAATTTTAACCAAACCCTTCTCCACCAAAGCTTCCATGGCTTTCCAAGTGTCCAAATAATCACCATAACTGATCACATTAAAACATTTAAAACTTTCATGGAGTTGAAATATACAAAGTTGAAATACCTTAATTCAACTTCTCCATAGGCATTGGTAGGCATCATCGCCTATGTGGGCATACAAGTATGGCCAGAGCATTAAATAGCAGTCAAACAAAGTCAAAGTTGGCTAAACTTTTGCGACAGGCGCATTTAACACGTTCGGGTTCATGAAAGTGACACCACAACTAAAAAAATTAATTACAGAAAAATATTTTAACTTTTATAATTTTTATTCTGCAGTCACAAAAAAAATGTATGTACAGTAATTTTGACTTAGCTGCACAATCTCGTTTGCACGATTTTTTGTACAGGTAAATCAAAAATGCAGCTATTTTAAATGCATTTACCTGCCTTAATGTGCAGGTACACAATTGTGGTTACCTGCACAAAAGTGCAGCTAAAGTAAAGTGTTTGATTTAAAAATGGAATTAAAAATCTTTTTATTAATACAGTTATTCCCGCTTAATTGAGTTTATAAAAACGCACGACTTTTAACGGAATTAAACGGGAACTCAATGAATCGCCGACGCAATTAAAACGAAAATCGCTTAATTGAGCAAGATGTGCAACAAAGCGATACACCCATGTGTAAATAGAAAATAAAACTTATTTCTTTATTTATTAAGTTAAAAAATGGTTAAGGTTTTTTAAAACCAAATAAAAATCAGGTACGTCCATCGTACAATCTTTCTTGCCGCAAAATATTTTTGTTTTTCGCAATGTTTAGTGCAATAAAACGGGAAACTCAATTAATTGGGGCTCAGTTAACCGAAAACAACGTACACAAATTTATATTTTTTTTCAAATAACAGATCATTTTATACATGTATGTATGTCTATTTTATATAAAAGGAACATTAACAAAAACAATGAGAATTCACAAAGAACATACAAATTTATGGAAAAAAAAACCAAATAATCGCGATTTATATTTTTATAAACAGCTTAAATTGGATATTTATGTGAAACAGTGGCCACCATATTTTTTCATGTGTGCAGCTAACTTTGATGTTTTCTATGAAAATATTTTAAAGCTGCCCAATAATATGAAAAATATGCAGGTATACAAAATGCACGTAAACAAGGATTTTGAAGAATAATTCCAGAAAATATGTATTTTGGGCAGTTAAATCAAAGTGCAGCTAACTTAAATTTATTGTATGAAAATAATTTAAAAATGCCAAAAATTTTGTGCATTTATCTTAAATGTGCAGGTATAGAAAATGCACTTAAAAAAGGAATTTGTATGGAATAATAAAGAATATTTCCAAAAATTATCAATTTTGTGCAGTTAAGTCAAAAGTGCACGTAAACAAAAGGCAGTTAAGTCAAAACTACTGTATCTATCTAGCTATTTGTTCAACTAAAGTTTAAAGTCGCCTTGGTTGAAGCGTTGTATTTACTCTTTTTTAATTCTCCTTGGCGAAGATCTTAATCAAGGCGAATTCATTAATCGCATTGTTCAGCGTTGCCAGAATCATGATTTTAATTTCTATTTGATAATTTTTTGACCAATATGTATATGATTTCAAGAATATTATTCTGATATTATGATTTTTATTTCTATAAATTATATTTTTTCACTTTGAGTATGTTTGTACCAAAAACACAATTTTTATTAAGCAGTCAATTTTTAAAATAATAAAGTTTTAAAATTTTTAAATAAATATATGCACTAGCGTTGTAAACTTTTTATAACCGAAACGTGCTACCGCCCTTATCAAAAAATTGTTGAAAAATAAACGTTGCTGAATTTGTTCGAATTGGTGGTTTCTTTTTGGACTGTAATACATATACAGTTGCATATTTTACTAGCTAGTACATTAGGGTGGGTCGAAAAAAAAAGCTGTGCCAGTCACCCCCTAGAATGAAAGATATGTCAATGAAGTTTCTAAAACAGAAAAAAAATTTTTTTTGCCACGCCCCAAAATACAGCACTTTTGGTTTTTTATATGTAGCGCTGCCATTTAAAGTCCGATCTTATCATATCGCATATCGTTGTTCATGGCTTGACAGTGGCTTCATTTTTGGCTTTGGTGACTTTTCAATCCGACATCAAACTCTGGGCGCCACTTATGCCATCTCGGATCCTTCCCCCAAATGTAAATTTTTTTAAACGTGCCAAGAAAGTCCTTGTAAAACTAAGTATGTCTAGCTTTTATTATACTCACTTTTACGCCACGCCTCAAAATTGAGCCCCTTTTTTCTTTTTCACATACATATTACATTAAACCTGGTAGAAGCCAATACAAACCAAAAACATTTTCATCATTTATGCTCTATAATAAAAGGTATAGTTTGAAAAACTTTAAAAAAATTGTTTTTGCCACGGCCTAAATTACAGCCCTTTTTGTTTTATATATATAGCATCGTCATTTAAAGTCCAATCTCATCGTATATCATTGTTAATGGCTAAAATATGGCTTAATTTTTAATTAAAAAAGTACAATTGAAACAACTTAGCCATCCCTGTTTTGTTTATTTTTTTAAATGTTGCCAACTTTTTGTTTATGAGAAACCTAAAAACAAAAAGCGGTAAAACGCTGAATTTGCTTATAAACCGCTGATTCAGCAACACTTTTAATATTTCAAGCTGGAAATGTCAATTTTAAGTTAAACAATTTTACATTTTTTTTTTGACATAACTTCATTTTTTATCGATAACTTTAGTAAAATTTTTGACAGTTTGCCATTTATCTTAATACAGCTTAACTCTTTGCACTTGATAAATTTTTGTATTACATTATATTTGTACTGTTTACCAAAACTTGAACAATGCATTAAAAATGTAGTGTCATAAGGGCTTAAGGGCTTCTTTAGGCAAATGGGTTTTGATTGTCTTTTTGTTTTTCTAAATACATTTGAGAGACTTTTTGTTAATGTTTGACAGTAGGTTAAGCAAGGTTATACATATTATGGTTGGTTTTTAAAACTTTTCAAACGTTTTTTTACAATTACGCATGCTTCTTTTGATGTTTCGGCATGCTGAATCCAAATATGAGCTCAGTTTTCTCCCATCGCGTCACATGTATCAGATAATGCTATGTTTCCACTGCGATTTAAATCACCTGTTTCATTTTCTCAATTACTTTGAAAAATCATATATTGCAGCAAATGTAAAAGTTTGTGTTAACTTTAATGTAGAAAGCACTTATTTGTAAATATGTATTTATTGATGAATATTTATGTTGCAAAAATTGTTTTTAAATTTTCGTTGACGTAAAACGTAAAATTTGGTTATCAATTGAGTTTCGACCTTTAAATAAAAGGACTCCAAAAAAGAAAACAAAATAGAAGCTCATTGTATAAAAATAAATTAAGTTCGTGAAATGGCAACAAATTATTATTAAATTAAACAAATTAAATAATTAATAAAAATTTATATTTATCAAAGAAAAAAAATACTCTATTTGAGTTTTATTAATTTTAACTTACTTTCAAATTTAATATGCGTATCGATATCGGATATACTTGTCTGTTTTGAGTTTCGGTATCGTATCGGCAAAAAGGCGTATTGTTCCATCCCTAATTTTTACTTCAATAGAAGATATAAACTAAGAAGAAAACCTTTTTTGTTGGCTTGGAATTCGTTTCCGCTATAAAAACATTTTGCAACGTTTTCTAAGCGATTGTATACTATTCTAAAGCTGTGTTCACATTGTGTGTATTTGTCATATGGAATGTCACTTTTCTACACACATGTAATTTTATGTGTATGTTAAAATTTATGTTTTACATATGGTTTGTAATTTACACGTTCACATGTTGGTATGTAAAGTACACTTGACATAACCTATAAAAAAAAAAACAATCTTAAAACAGCTGAGTGTATAAAAATTTAATTTGTGCTAAAAAAATTTTATTTTAATATGGAACGAAAGGTTGATCAAATAGTCATCATCTGCTCCGGCCCCACTTCTTTTTTCTTTTGTTTTTGCAATTTCTCGGCTATATTGACCGCGCAAGTATGTTATTTTATTCTGGAAATATATTGCATTACAATTATTACAAACAACAATTGCCCAATGCCTTACCTTAACTTCATTAGGCCCAATAGATGAATTGAAAATGTTTAACTTGTCAGCCATATCATTGAGCGCTGCGTACCTGGCATGCTTATTGTGGTAGAACTTATTCCGCGGGTTATACAAGCATTCCTTCTCTTGCCACATATCTACTAACTGTAGTACCGATTCTTTACACCAGTCCAACTGGAAAAACATAAAAATAAATATGGAAATTGTCATAAAAAAAATACATATGTACTTACTTTTGTTAATTCCTTTTCAATTTTTCCCTCCATTTTCAATAATAAAATTGGTTATTTTTTATTTACTATTATAATTATTAAGAATTAAGCACGACAAACAAAATCTTATTAAAATTTCAATTAATTTTTGCCGCCACAAAATTTTGTTAATAAAAAACAGCTGATGTCAGATGGTTTGTCACTTGAAAATAGAACTCGTTCTAAATAAAAAATGTCCTGTGTACTGCACACAGAGAAATAACATGATATTGTTTGGAGGGGTTCAGACGATATGTACAAATTTAACATGTGAAAAAGTGACATTCCACATGACAAATACACATAATGTGAACACAGCTTAATTATGATTTTTTGTCGGTATTATGTTCACGGTTTTCTACTTCCGATCAAACCGACCGATCAAAAAATATTCCATATTCAAAGCTAAAGTAAATAGCGATATTTCTTACAGTAACTCAATGTTTATAAACACGAAAATGAAGGGTATTTTTATTAATATTTAATTTTCCAACATAACGCTTGCTTGCATACGGTTGTCGGACCACTGCATCACGGCAACACAATCTTATTGTTTACAGTTTTCTTTATTCGTAATATTGATTATTCAATAATACGTGCATGCAAAAGGGGAAATCCCTAAATGATAAAATGCCTGTTGTCTTGAATTTAGTAAATACAAACAGAAACGGAATATTAATGAAAATTCGGTTTATGTTGTCTTAATTTCATATGAATGATTTATGTTTTGGAAATAAAAGTGTTAAAAGATTTTTAATATTTATATTTCATATTATTAATTAATCTTTTTGTGTTTCTCTTAAAAAGGGACACCTCTCATAAACGCCCAAATTCTTCAGTCCCTTGTGCGTCCGCTTATGAGAAAGTTTACCTATACTGTATATGTACATATGTATAAATTTGGGCAAGAAGATTTTATTTTGAGAACTATGAAGCTGTATGATTAATTTAATATTATTATATTTTTAATACCGTTGTTATATCGATGACATTTGGAGTAATTAAATTTAAAAACTCATTGAAAATATGGATTTTCTTAAATAAGTTACTAATGGAATAATTATTAAAAAAAAATTAGTTTACACCATTTCAAATATGTTTTAAACTATTTTATTTTGCAACATAAATTGCCGGCAATAAACAAATATGCATAAACATGTGCTGTCTACATAAAAGTTAATATAATTTTTTACATTTACTGCTATAATTGTTGTAATATTTATCTTTGGTATATACGGGGGTTACCTACTGTATATTGAAAACTAAATACTTCTTGAATTCCATTATTTTTGCCTTTTTATACTCAATATTTTATTGTTTTTTAATATATCTATGAAACTTTATAAAAAGACTTTTTTTCACAAATAAAGTTTTTCATCAATATACTTAAAATTAATTAATCCAAAATATATATTTTAAAATATTTTGCATGTCACGAAACAATAATGCATATTGTTTATGCCAGACACAGGGTAAAAGAAGTGAAAACTTCAATTCAAAAGTTGAGGCCCAACTTTAATATGAATAAGCTTTCTTTGTATGGGAAGTGTCACGCCCACTTAAACTTTAATAAAATATAAACTGTCGTATTCATAAAAAATAAAAAAAGTTCGATATGTGTTTTAAGGCAAAATTTGCATACACATTTTTCTTAAAATGCATTTCAAATCCATTTAAGTTTTTTATGAATACGGCAAAAAGCCTATTGCACCTTCCATTCCATCAGTAATATCCAGTAAAAGTTTCATAAAGAGACAACGGAGACTAACTCCTAAAAACAAACATACATAACCTCTTTATTATATTAGTATAGAAAAAATATGTTTTGCTGTATTAAAATTGTTAAACTATTGTTTGTTTAGCTGTGTATGTAATAAAATTTCTTATAAAATTTGCAAAAATATTTTACATATTTATAATACTATTAAATACGTTTTTGTCATACTAAAAGATTTTCTTCTGGCAACGCTAAATATGCGATAATAAAGTCTGTATACACTCGAGCGAATTCATTCTATATGTATTCGCCTTGAATGCACTTGCACGGATGTGTGGAAATAAAGTAGAAATATTTACTTTTATATTTCCCTCTCACTTCTTCGCATTACAAAATAAAAATGCCGCGAAGCTTTTTTTATAAAAAAAGAGCCGCTATTTTTACAACGGTACTAACTAAAGCGAAATTGTTTTGCATAGAATTAGAGTAATTTCTAGTTAAACTTTCGAAAAGAGTGTTTGGAAAAGTGTGTCCTGAATTTATTCGTTAACTGTTGTAAAAGTCAACTGTACATATTTTGTTTAATTATTGTGGAAGTCAACTTGTACATTTTTTGTTTAACTATTGTGGAAGTCAACTTGTAAATCTTGTGTTATCGGGTAAGTGTTAAATATTTTTATATTAGTATATACATTAGACGGACTCAACTTGTATGAAGCTGAAAAAAGTGATTAAGTTACCCCTCTGAAAATAAAGCTTGCTATGTTTTATGAATATTTCAAAAAAATATTTTGGTTCTTGCGTTGACCATCCGTGAGCTGGACCATTTTTAAAAAAGGTCTTTTCAGTTTTTCGAATTTGTTTGTACTTGAATCTGTTTTAAAACAATGTTAATTTACTTTTTTTTTTGTTATTGTTCACATAAAACGCGAAAAACGCGATATATTTTATCTTTTTTCAAATTTTATTTATGTCGTCTTGGAGCAAAGTACAAAAAAATTCCAAAAACTGAAAAATTACCTTTTTTAAAAATGGCCCAGCTCATGGATGGTCAACGCTAGACCCAAAATATTTTGGGAATCTTCATAAAACATATCAAGCTTTATTTTCAGATGGGTAACTAAATCACTTTTTTTGAGTCGGTCTAATATGCATACATATATAACAAGTTAGAGTGCTACATATATTCGGCTGTACCAAAACTTTGATACCCTCCACATAAAATATTTTAGGAATGGGCTTAATATGGGACCATGGTAAATTGTGAACCGATCTTCACGAAATTTGGCAGTGTGCAATATTGATTGTTTATGCATTTGAAAGTAAGTATAAATCTCTTTTTACAATAGATATCTTAAATATTTATATTTATTCTTTCAGATGTTTTCCTTAATAAAATTCCACAATGATAAATTTGCAGTCATAAAATCGAATAATGTCCAGAAATTAAAGAAGAAAACCTGCATAGTAAAATATAGTGGTGGGAGATACAAAGCTGTTCTTGTGACTAGAAATGGCAAGTAAAATGTTTTATAGATTAAATTTATGTATATTAGAATTTATAATATGAGTAGTATATACATACAGTGATGTGCCGAAAAATAGAGCTCCAAAATATTCTTTTGGGGCTCTATTTTATTAAATTATAATTTATCTAGTTTTTATTTTCGTCTCATCTTACCAGATTATGTAAGTAATGAATATGCTACGTGGTTCGAACTGCAAAATCTAATTTTTTAATATATTTTTTACAAACTGGCTTCTCAATGATATAATTTTGTATTTTTAGTAATAATCTAGTTGATAATTTTCGGTTATCATAATTTTTTTACTCACCAACAAAAGAGTTACATTCATAATTTTCAGTTATCATATATGTAATTGTTTTTACTGACCACCAAGCTTTTTGTTGTTACAAAAATCCGTTTTTTAGACCTTTTAATTTTTAACCTTCAACTTTTTTGTTAACTAAGGAAATATTTGTTTTTGCTTATTTTTTTATTCTACACTAAGATATAAAAAATAAATACACGATTAAAAATTTCCTTAGGTAACAAAAAAGTTGAAGGGTAAAAATTAAAAGGTCTGAAAAAACGGAGTATTCTAACAACAAGTTCCTGAATGTAGATTTTTTTGGTGGTCAGTGAAAAAATTATATGATAACTGAAAATTATTAACTAGAATACTAAAATACTAAAAATACAAAATTATGAACTTTAAAAAAATCGAGTTATAGGTAAATACCAGTTTATAAAAAATATATTAAAAATATTAGATTTTCCTGTTCCACCCACGTAGCATATTCATTACTTGAATAATCTGGTTAGATTAGACGAAAATAAAAACTAGATAAATTATCTACAAAACACTTTTTATTTGTTTTTAATACTCGATTTCTTTTTAAAGATATGCACTTTTTAATTTTAATGTTAAGTGTCCATATTATTTTGGGCTCTATTTTTCGGCACACCACTGTATATAAATACATTAAAGTGGCCGTTAGTTGTATGGAGAACTTTTTTTTTTTATTTCTTATATTCTCCTCCTCCCCAAATCGGTTCAGTTTTATGTAAAAAAAATAACAAAAAAATTTCGTAGCGATAAGTTGTGTTTTAGGGGGGGCGTCCGCCCCTCAAAGTTTGCCATCAAGCCATTTATTTAAATGTAATTTGTTTGCATATGACTATCTCTTAAAAACAACAATTTACAAGAATATGATATATGGCAATATTTTAGCTCTTCTAGTCAACAACATTAGCCTTGGTGTCAAATTGCTTGTAGTTATTCTAAGCAGTTTGGGATTGAAATCCATAATTTACACTAGGACCCATATAAACCCTACTTCCGGAAAACAGTTTAGTACGCCTAAAACCGTAAAAAATAACGCTATCATAACAAAATTTAATACATTACAGTTTTATTGGACAAAAAATAAGACTATACAATTTCGTGAAGATCGGTCCATAATTTACCATAGGTCCCATATAAACCCTACTACCGGAAAACAGTTTAGTACGCCTTAAACCATAATTAATAATGCTATCATAACAAAATTTGGTTCATCACAGTTTTACTGGACAAGAAATAAGACACGTAACAGGAAAAAAACGAAACTAGACACTTAATAAACAAATTGCAAAAATGGATGAAATAAATAACCGCAATATGGTTTACTTTGACCATAGTATTGTTAATTCTGACAAAAATATGGTTACTTTTGTCCAAATGCTGGTTAGTTTTAAACATAATATGATTCATTTTCATCATTATTGTGGTTAATATTGACCAAAATTTGGGTAATATTGACCAAAATATAGTTAATTTAAAAAAAATATAGTTAATTTTGAACATAACATAATATGATAACCTGCAAACATAAACACTGTAAAAATCCAACCATAGTATGTTGCTCCTAGTATATGGTAACCTCCAACCATATTTGTTCTAAGTGTATATATAATTAAATTATCTTTATAAAAACCGACGTCAGCATTTAAATTGCTTGCGATTTAGACCTATATTAAATTATTGACCGACAATCGGAAAGTTTTATGCTTTTCTTTTCAGAAATTTTAACTAGCTTAAGAATATATCATAATTCGTAACAGTTTAAGCCAAACTTAAATGATTTTTAGGAGGGGAATTTATTTTGGAGCCATGGTAAGTTATGAACCCAAATCCTGCAGAGTGATATCTGGTATTAAAAATGCCAGATGAAATGAGCGTTTGGAATGGGTGCTACGCTTTGTAGAGGCCTACTTATGGGTTATCAAAGTTAAAATTAGTAGAAAAATCAATTTTATGATAACTAAAAAAAATTATTTTTACATTTTTAGATTGTTTTTATTTTTTTTTTCTTTAGAGTTTTATGTTTTAAATTATTACCCAACAAATTGAAAAAAAAAAATAATTTTTTTTTTAAAGTAATTTTTTCAATTTTCTGTAAAATATTCATCACAATTCGTAAGAGAAGGTAAATCTAAAAGACTAACCATTTCTAAACTATAATTATTTTCTAACTCTATTCGTGACTTCACATGCCGCAGGGAAGAAATAAGTGGATCGGAAAATGCTGCCAACATGTTGAAGAGGTCCTCATTTTGCCTTACCCTTGATGCTTTGAATGTGTTCTGTAATCTATATTTTTTATAAAATTTGTTAAGAGACTCCTGTGCTTCTGCAGAAAGCTCTCCAATTGGCAAAGACTGGTACTCAATTATATCTTTGCCATGCGCCAATATTTTATGGACGGTCGGGGTCAACTTCTTCTGTGGATACATTTCTGTTAAAAGAGATGCAGTTTTCGACGCATATTCTCCATATTTTGTAGAATTGACATTTTCTTTGCAGTTTAAAACATCCAAGATCGTTCCCAATCTTTTCACGATTTGATTGTCAATTCCAGTGATTCTAGTTACTGCCTCATCATTTTCAAAAAATCTCCTAGAAGTGTTTCCATCGTTTGAGTTACCGTATCCGTGCTTGGGACAGTCTACTTTTAGTCCAACTTGTTTAAAAAAGCATCCAGTATTTGCTTCTTTCTGATCTTTTCCTTATCCTTTATTGATGTATTTTCATCGAAGTTTTCCTCCTCTTGTGATAGAGTATACGCCAGTTTTAGCAAGAATTCCATACACCTTATCCTTGCGTTCAATGGTGACATTCCATATTCGTAATTCTCCTCATTTGTAGAATCGTTTAAATTACCAAAGTTCTTCTGACTCTTTTTGCAAATCGGGCATGACATTGTTGAGGTTGTTCCTGTCAGTTCGTTTACGACTTTTCCGTCAACCATGGTCAGGTGGAACTCGTAATTGCATTCAATATATTTTCCTTCTCCAATTTGCAGCTTTGTAGGCTTAATTTTGCTTATTTGTTTTTCAATGTCCTTCACCGTGGTCCTTATGAGTTCTGCCGATTCCCTTGCAAACTGAAACATTATTGGTCGGCAATAATGCACTGATGACGGACGTGGATTTTTCTAGTGTAGGGAAACATCAGATTTTAGCCGCAAAGGAACAACAGATGCCATAAACATATTTCCGTCCGATATTGTAGCGTCATCGGAAGATATCCTTTGCTTATAAACGCTTTGTCCGGATGATCCATCGCAGCCCCATTTGCTGATCAATGTCAACTTCTCAGGAAGAATATTCACTTCATTTTCAGGAAGACTCTCCAACAACCGTTTTGCTGTATGGCCCATGAGATCCTGCAGATTGGCTTTCGCAGAGACTTCCATAAACTCCGTATGCAGTGGTCGAGAATTTTTTTTGGCTTGCGTAATATGCTTGTATCCGGGTAAAACGTCAGCGCCGTGTCGCGTTAAAGATGCCCGTAGTTTCTCATATTTCTCTTTGGAAAGTTCTAAGTCCATAAACAAGGCCAAGGCTTCTTCGGAACCATACTTTTTAATGTGTGCATTTGTGGGCGTGGGAATGCTTTCCTTAATCCTTTTTAGTCGCAGCGGGCTTGCATCAGCAACAGATTTGGTTATCTGCGACCTAACTCTTTCACTATCCTTTGTATATTTAATAGACAGCGCGTCCGATAATTGCTTCGTGGTCAAGTCATTGGTGGCATCGGCAAGTTTCCTCTTTCTTGTGAAAATTGAACACTCCTCAATACTTTTTTTTGGCCTTCCTTTTGCTCCACTGGTTGATGTGAAGGGTTTATCTACTGCCAATATATCCAGGATGGTGTCTTCATTAAGCCAGTCCTCGTATTTGGAGTTGAAGTTCTGAATGGTTCAATTAGATTTCACCCATTTTGCCTTAATATTTGCATATATCAGATAAAAATTATTTTTTATAATTTCGCTTTTCTCAATATTTCCGTATAAGCTATCAAGTTCTTCTAAAGCAGCTTCCGTGAAAAACTTTGGTGTGGTTGACTTTCTAAACAGTTCAAATAATTTTAAATTGTTCAACGCCATGTTTTCAACCAACTTTCAGTCGTAGACTAATCCAGGCATTATGCTTATTTTGCAATATACATATAGGCTTATGCTACCATGCCTAAAAATTTACTTGTTCCCTGCATACATATGGATTTAGGCTGAATAATGCATTTTGATATTATGCACGTGTCCAAATAAGATTTGTGCCTACCTGTAGGGACCATAAGTCAATATTGTTCTTGACCATTTGTACGCCAAAGTATTGTTTAAGTGAGGTACATACCTGCTAATTTCAATGAGTAGTTTTTTTCAAACTATTAGATGAAACTACTGTCAGTCAAAACACATAAGGGATGGACGCCATACAATTTCTGCAACCATGTCTTTTTAACCTTTTTTACCTCTAGAAGAAAATTTTGGTGGCTTAACTAAAATCTCCCCTTCCTACTTTTACACCTTGACAGAACTTTTTATTATATAAATAAAGAAGTAACTTTTTTTGGAAATTTTTTGTTACATGGTATAATATTAAGTATATTAAGTATATAAAAAATTCGTATATTAATTTCTAAAAAATAAAAAAATTGTCATATATAAGTAGTATACTTGAGAGCCCGATTATGGGACTATGTATGTTTTTTTTAGAATTACTATTTGTTTATTTATAGTTTTAAGAACATGAATTTTCTTTAAATAAACACTTAAAAAAAAAAAAAAAAAAAAAAAAAAAATGTTTCAGTTTGCAAGGGAATCGGCAGAACTCATAAGGACCACGGTGAAGGACATTGAAGAACAAATAAGCAAGATTAAGCCTACAAAGCTGCAAATTGGAGAAGGAAAATATATTGAATGCAATTACGAGTTCCACCTGACCATGGTTGACGGAAAAGTCGTAAACGAACTGACAGGAACAACATCAACAATGTCATGCCCGATTTGCAAAAAGAGTCAGAAGAACTTTGGTACTTTAAACGATTCTACAAATGAGGAGAATTACGAATATGGAATGTCACCATTGAACGCAAGGATAAGGTGTATGGAATTCTTGCTAAAACTGGCGTATACCCTACCACAAGAGGAGGAAAACTTCGATGAAAATACATCAATAAAGGATAAGGAAAAGATCAGAAAGAAGCAAATACAGGATGCTTTTTTAAACAAGTTGGACTAAAAGTAGACTGTCCCAAGCACGGATACGGTAACTCAAACGATGGAAACACTTCTAGGAGATTTTTTGAAAATGATGAGGCAGTAACTAGAATCACTGGAATTGACAATCAAATCGGGAAAAGATTGGGAACGATCTTGGATGTTTTAAACTGCAAAGAAAATGTCAATTCTACAAAATATGAAGAATATGCATCGAAAACTGCATCTCTTTTAGCAGAAATGTATCCACAGAAGAAGTTGACCCCGACCGTCCATAAAATATTGGCGCATGGCAAAGATATAATTGAGTACCAGTCTTTGCCAATTGGAGAGCTTTCTGAAGAAGCACAGGAGTCTCTTAACAAATTTTATAAAAAATATAGATTGCAGAACACATTCAAAGCATCAAGGGTAAGGCAAAATGAGGACCTCTTCAACATGTTGGCAGCATCTTCCGATCCACTTATTTCTTCCTTGCGGCATGTGAATCACGAATAGAGTTAGAAAATAAATATAGTTTAGAAATGGTTAGTCTTTTAGATATACCTTCTCTTACGAATTGTGATGAATATTTTACAGAAAATTGAAAAAATAAATTTAAAAAAAAAAATAATTTTTTTTTTAATTTGTTGGGTAATAATTTAAAACATAAAACCCTAAAGAAAAAAAAAAATAAAAACAATCTAAAAATGTAAAAATAATTTTTTTTAGTTATCATAAAATTGATTTTTCTACTAATTTTAACTTTGATAACCCATAAGTAGGCCCCTACAAAGCGTAGAACCCTTTCCAAACGCTCATTTTATAGGCTGAACAGTTATCTATCATACGCTGTTTAAACTGTTCAATTATCTTATTCGGTTCAAAAGATATGATTTTTGCAACGAAAAAACTCAAATGGCGCCACTGTGCGTCGTTAAAAATTTTTCAATTTAAGTAAATTTTTTTCGAAATAATATGACATTTATAACGTAACGACGTAATCTCTTTTGATAGTTTTGAACATGAGTTACAGACACACTTTTTTCTCACTTTTCGAGACACGATGGAATATTTTGTTTCACAGCTTTTCGACGCGAGAATTTCTCACCAAAGTAACAGATCATGGGTACTGGTATACATATATTTTATCTCTTTAAGTCAAATCCTTCTATTATTTGTTTTCAAATGAAAGAATTTCCAACTACACCTGATTTACGCCTCAAAGAAATTACCCACGCTCTACCCACGACAGTAATAATTACACCCAACTAGGGTAATTACCCACAAGGTGGCAACACTGAAAAAACAGGTATATCCTTAATGTGCTCGGGATAGTATACTTAAGCTTCGTACAGACGATGGTCAGATCTTACAATATTGTAAGCAGGCGTTGCCAACAGAAATTTTTTTCTGACAATGGTGCGATTGTCAGATGCATTAATTTTGCACTTCTGCAAATACAAATGAGCTTACAATGTTCACACAGTTGTATGACATTTTAGCCAATTTTAATGCAATTTAAGCAACGCTGCTTACCAATATTGTAAGATCTGACCATCGTCTGTACGAAGCTTAACTTTGGCGTCGGAAGTATACATTTGTAGCAAATACGTATTTGTATGGAAAACTATATCCACATATGAAAAAAACACTAGTATGCAGAGTATTATACATTCTTAAATGCATATTTTACAAAATAAAATCAAATATGAAAACACACGCATACATACACAAACGTGCGCAAGAAAAGAAAAGGTATAAAAAGTACTGAATGATATGTCCGACATGCCACATTCAAAAAAATTTGAGCTGAGTAAAAGAGTGGTGTGAATTTCCATACATTTTATATAGTGGCCATTTTGAAAAGTAGGGTCTCGGGGGTACTGTAAATTATTTATTTTACGTGTTAGTTGCCAAAACTGTTTAGAATTGATTTTTAGGAAGATACTGAAAATTTCAGACCCTGTTGTTGTCGATATTTTTTTTATTCAACTTTTTCTGCAAAAATGCTACAAATGTAGACTACCAAGCACGTTAAGGATATACTTAATATCTGTATACTATAGATGTTCACTGCGTAGTAGAAAATGTATGCAAAAATTATTTTATTGTACCCCTTTGTGTTGGAATATTTCAGTTCGTTGGGTCATTGGCTTTGTTGCTGTTTCATTTTCGACCAAAAGTATTTTTCCTGTTGCAACTACATACATAAAAACAATCATACGAAGCATAGTTAAAAAAGGAAAGTTTAATTTCAAATGAATTAAATAATTTAAAAGAGAAAGCTGACAAATGAAAAATCCCCTTTCGAAAAGTTACTGGCTGTTACATGCTGATTTTAATTAAAAACTTCTTTTTTTTGTCTTGTTTTCAAAATCTACATTTAACTGAAACTTTTTTAGCTGTCATTTAAACAAAAGCAAATATGCCTATAAGGAAAAAATCTGCATAAAAATCTCAACCACAATTCTAATTTCTATATATGTATGTATGTATATAAAAATTAATAATAATAATAATACTGATGGTCTGGAAGGAACTGTAGCAATTATCACTTATACATATGCATTCCATAATTTGCACGTGTTTTAGTGCTGGAAGCGCATCTAGAAAAATGTATATGCATACACAGTGCTCATAGAAAAACTAACTTCATTTAATTATCATCGTGAATTAAATCTATAGCTTTATTCACAATCTTGTGCAAATGGTCTTTCATCGTAGCATTTGCAAAATTGTGTTATACATATATATTTGTTATACACTAAAAACTATAAAGCAGTGCAATTGCTACTCTTTTCTTAATATGCAACACTTAAAATTGTTATTTACTCGACGTATGCAACTGTAATGCCGTTTGGTTACATGTGTTAAATTTTTCGTAACCTTTGAATGCCCGATTTAACATGTATAATTTTGTTACACTTGGTCAAATTTTCGTAACTTTTGGCATGGCACAGAACGAAGTAAAATTTTTAAAAAATCCATTTTGAAAATCAAACCGCAATTTTTAAAATTAAACAAGTCCCCAAAAATATGAAATAACCCCAAAAACAAAAATGAACTAAGACCCAATAAATGGAATCTTGTTTCACAATGATATAAATCCCAATTTTTAAAATGAAACAAGTCCTCACATTAAAAATAAACTTATATGTCAACTCTTAACAGCCATACGCCAACAAGAGCGGAAAGCGTTTTCTAGCTGTCAAAAATTCTCATGCCCATACAATTTGTATGTAGCATCCTTAAATAGCGCGGCGTCAGCGCTTTGCAATTGGAAACCCCGATTTTGAGAGCGCGTTTAACAGTGAAGTTGGCCGCTATTGTTAAAAAATAATGGCAATTTGGCTATTTTTTGTCAATCTAGCGGTTTTTTCTCTTCTTTTTATTTCTATTCATGAACATAGGACAACTTATTTTTCTAATGCGTGATTTTTTTAAGCGTAGTTTTTTTTTAAAAATCTTTTAAAATTGAAATTACTTTTTGATAATCTAATAAAACACTCAAATTTGCATCATATATTCAAAATTTTTATTGAAATCGATAAATTGGTCTTTGCCATTTACTTTTTAAAAATAACTTAATGTAAATGTTGCCCGCGGCACCGGTTCAAACGGTCCAATTTTGCACCACTTTTTCGAGCATTTCGGCCTGTATTCCATGAATAACACGTGTTATGTTATACTCTAAGGCTTCAATCGTGCTTGGATCGCCAATTAGAGCAACGACTTCACATAACCCCACAAGAAATAGTCAAGAGGCGTCAAATCACATGATCTTGGCGTCCAACTCACAGGGTCATTTCAAGAGATAAACTGCTCACCAAATTCATCCTTCAATATGTCCATTGTTTAACGAGCTGTGGGGCATGTGGCACCGTCTTGTTGAAACCACATATCAACCAAGTCCAACTCAGCCAATTGGGGCAAAAAAAGTCGCGTATCATGGCTCGATATTCTTCGCCGTTGACGGTAACGTTTCTTCTACGGTCGTCTTTGAAAAAAAATGGACCGATGATGCCACCAGCCCATAAGCCACACCAAACTGTCGTTTTTTCGGGATGCATCGGTAACTCTTGTACGGCATGTGGCTGTTCTTCACCCCAGATGCGGCAGTTTTGCTTGTTTACGTATCTATTTAGCCAGAAATGAGCCTCATCGCTGAACACAATTTTTCGATAAAACAGTGGATTTCCGTCGAGCTGAACTTTGATAATAAATTTCTACGATTTGCAGTCGTTGCTCGTTTGTGATTTTCTCCATGATGAAATGGCAGAGTATACTGAACACTTTTTACTTTCACAGATGTAGTTTGGACACAATTACCAACCAGTGCTGCCAGCCCGAAAAACTTAATTCATAAAAAATCACCCTTTATATAGATGTATGTACATACATAATTGGGGCATGCACAAGTTGTGCTATCATGTTATATTGTCATAATGCTCTAACATTTTACTAATAGAACTTTGCTTGCTATGTTTTTTGTGCTGTCGTCATTAATCAGAAGAGACCTGCGCTGAGCCGGGCCCATTTGTTTTTGTAGCCGTCGCCGTTGACGTTATAGTTTTATCCGGCTGATATCCGAATTTAACCTGCGGCTAGCAATTTTCGCAACAAATCACTTGCGGCGTCAAATTATATCGGCTTAGGACTCTGATGGTTGGCAAACAAACAAAATAAAATTTATTTGTGGTTTGCCTCTAAAAAATGGAAAATAGTCAGATAAGATCTAATTCAATTTATTAATTCATGGATTAGATTTAAAAAATATTTTGATGTTAGATAAGTATTTTCTATATATATAAAAATGGTGTTAAAAATGTATAATAATTCATAAAATGTTGTTCGTATTTTCGAGGAGTTTTTTAACGGAAGAAAATTTTGGAAAATCTCTCCGGAAAAGTCGGAAAATTGGAAAATCGAGTTTTTGTATGAAATTTTGTGTGAAGTTATTCCTTAATGGCTTTCCAAATGAAAAATAATTAAAATTGATGCGAGGCGAAGTTCGCCGGGTCCGCTAGTTTTTTATATTTGTTTTAAATCAGCTGATTTAAATTCAAAATAGCACACTAAAATTTCGACCATAATGTTCCATGTATGCAACAATTTGCGCTGGTTTTTGTTCTATTCTAAAAAAATATGGTTAAAGTAAAGTTGATATAATAAATAACTTTTTGTAAAACCGACAAAATTCTACCTTGAAATTCCGCAAAATTGTAATAATGGCCCTAAAATCTAGTTTACACTTTTATACTTTGTGTTAATTCATGTCAAAATCTCAAGTTATATGTAAAAGTGTGAATGCAATGTGTCATTAAAATGGCAAGTTTTACGTAAAACAATTTGATGCATCGTGTCCATAGAATAAAAATTTTGTTTTACAGTATTGAGTCATTTTCTATGCTTTCTCTCTTTCAATAACAAACTTACAAAAACTGCTTGTATGTGAAACAAATTACACTTTTCCGTTCGTCTTTCCCCTTTCACCAACAAACTCGAATTTTTAACTTAAGGCATTTTTAAATTTTAAAATTAATGAATAAATATTTACTTTATCAACCGTGTTTTGTGTGCTCAAAGTAAAACTGCGACCGAATTGATGGTTTTTGTTTATAGCTGAAACAACTCTACGACATACGCCCTTAAATTAGTTTTGCAAAAAAATTAAAACAAGTAAGGAAGTATAGTCGGCCAAGCTCTAACAAATGATCCCAGTAAAAAAAATTTGAGTTTTTTGAAGCAGTTAAGAAAAAAAGCGCATAATCAAACGCTTCAATAAGAGAGCTATAATACAGCAGTACATGATAAAGTATAATTGATACAAAAAGCTGATATTTCAGTGCTGACAACGAAGAAGGTTTTAAAGCGAAAAAAAATAAAAATAAATTATTGTTTACGAAAATTATTAAAAAAAGGCATTTAAATAAGTAGAAGCAAAACATTAATGAATATGTTAATTTAGTTAGCCCTTAAAAAAAGCACTTCAGGAGTGCTTTGTTTGCATGTTAAAAGAAGCGCTTATTGTCAGCAGAAAAACGTCCTCCAAACCGGGAACACCTCATACAAAAATCAGGCATCCCATCAGCAGGTTTGAAGCGATTTGAGGTATGAATTCATACATAAAACCTGCTCCTATTGGAGCACATTTTTTACTGGGATACTATACACCACAGTATATGAATTTTTTTTTGCAAGTGCACCATATTTCAGACCCATGGGACAATCATGGACCCACTAAAACAAAATTATGTAATTGAGTTTAACCTTCTAATGCCCAAAAAATATTTGTTGACATTTACCACGAGTCATTAACTTTCCAGGTGAGAAAACGGCAATGTGTGCTACGAGATAGATATCCTTGGGCATTTAGTAATAAAATTTCACTTAATTTTTGGGGAACAAAACAAACTTTAAACTAAATCCGACTTTAAATGCATGTCTGTGATTGTTCACACGGTGAACAAAAAGGTACCGCTGTACCAACACTTACAGCATTAACGCCCCCATCAACAGCTGATGAAAGAACTGCTGCCAACCTCACAGTCAACAAGAAATCGATCGTGAAGACGTTCACCACCGAACCTAAGCTCCAGAAAATCCCCCCCCCCCCCCAAAAGAGTTTTTTAAATAATAAATAATAAAAGCCCTAAAAGTGTTTTTTTGTTAAATACACCCAAAAGTGTTTAAAGAGAAAAAAGTAAATAAATTTTAGTGTTTTTAAACTTAAAACAATCAGAAACGCTAATGAAAATTAACCTACAAATAAATATATCTATGTACTACAAAACCCTTAAAACTACATATACCATTACCCCTTAAATACTAAATAAATAAATAAATTTTTACAACGTTTTGCAAATTTAAAGTGTTTTATTTACAAAAGTTTGCGCTCTAGAGTCATCTCTCTCAAACCTTTTAAACCCGTGTAAACAGTGATTATTGTCCAAAGTAGTTACTTTTGGTTATTTGAGCCGCATAAACGAAGCTTGTATTTGGAACAAATGGGATTCTGAGTCGATCGCTATTCTTAAAGGCGACCAATATTTGAAGGTGTTACAAACATCAGTACAAATGCATAATACGCTCTAAGCTTGTGGTGTTGGTATAAAAATTTAACGTGGTCTGCACAGATTTCATTTCGATTTGAATGCTTTAAATTAGGGATGTAACGATACGCCTTTTTGCCGATACGATACCGATACTCAAAAACAAATATGGGCGATACCGATACAGATTAAATTCAAGGTAAAATTATCAAAACTCAATTAGAGTGTATACGACTAAATAAGCCACTCGTTTCGCGCTCTGAAACTAGATTGCCAAACATGCTGTTCATACGATTCATTCTTGTTTCATTTTAACATTTTTTTTGTGTTGTTAGTGTGATTTTGTTTATAATAGATAAAAAAGTAAGTAAAAATTAAAAATAAATATATTATTTATTATCACTTTATTTTATTTACGGCCTGTTCTCCGATATCGAATAAAAGCATAAGCGAAAGTTAGCGAGGCACTCGAATTCGACTTTATTTAGGTTTGTCAATAACGAAAGTATTCTTTCGCGTGCAGTAACGTGTGTCAAATTTGGTTTCTTACGTAATTATAATTTTAAATATTGCCAGATCGCAAAATTTCAATAAATTGCCCGTTTGCTTAGCAGTGATCAGCTGTATACAAGAATCATAAAAAAACAAAATAAAATAAGTACAAGTAAAAACAAGTAAAATCAATAAATGTTAAAAGAAAAATAAAAGTAAATAATAATAAATGGACTTAACAATTGCAGTTCATTTTTTGGATGAATCCGAACAAGTGCCAATAAATCGTAGAGAACCACGAGATAAATACAATGTTTTGGATCTGCCAACTAGCTAGTACGTGCGAGTATTTGTAAAAAAGAAATACAATATAATATAAATATGTTAATGCTTTTGTTTAACAGGTTTATTTCGAACTTGAGGATATCGAAAGATATATTCAAAGTGCTCCTGGTTAAATTCCAAGTTTTATTAACACCTTCCTATAGAAGCACTTCTTTGCGCCCAGATGTAAAACTTTCAACATTTTTACGGTTTTTGGTATCAGCAGACTGTAGGAAATGAAATATTTTCATCCGCATGCAAAACCTGAGTATGCAAAATTGTTGAGGAATGTTTAAATTTTTTTGAGAGCTACATTTGCGAAGAATGGATAAAAATTACTCCCACAGAAGAACAACTTAAAGCTAATAATTTTTCGATTCAACTGGTTTTCCAGGCATTATCGGCTGCGTTAACGGAACACATATACGCATAAAATCTCCAGGGGAGAGTTTGAAGCATTTATACTACAATAGAAAAGGAAATGAAAATGACTGGCAACGCTATGCCTGGATAAAGCTTGTTTGGGTTTCAGCTGTCTTTTTTATTGCCAAATAATATTAAAGTGTTGTGTTAAATTGTAATTTTCAAACTTGTTTGCATCATTAATCAACGTTAACCAATGAATTGTTGAAATTTATAACAAGTTAGTTGTTTTGGAATAATTATAAAACTATTTCACTTGTGCTGTGTTGCTGCGTTAATAAGCCTGTTGTTGTTGGGCTGCTGATCGCCATTTTTGTTCTGCTAAGGTAACTAAATGTGGAATATGTAAGAACCCTGTTGGCAATTCTCAGGGATCTATACAATGTAAAATGTGCAAATTATGTATTTATCTTACGTATGCCCAAGTCTCGGAGGAACAGTTGCAACTGTTTGATGAAAAACCAAATTCGTTTTCCTTCAATTGTGCTAACTGTCCTAATAGGGGAAGAGATGATGTTGGATGCGATGATGTCCGGTCTTTACAAGATAGTTTTGATAATTTTGTCAAGGAGCGTAGGGATGACCGGGATTGCTTTAAAAAGATATGGCGCAGATGCTAAATCATTTTAAAAATGAGATGTCCACTTTCATTAGGGATGTGAAAGCTGTTCTTGCATCGTGTACTAAGCTTATTAATAATATTGACCTTACAACTATCTCAAAATGTGCGCCTCTAGAGCTCGAGAACAATGTTTTACATCGTAGATTTAACCGAAACGATATAATCGTTAGTGGCCTACTTTTGGGGTTAAGTGACTTAACTTCTGTGATTATATCTTTATGTTCTTTAAATAAAGTTAATGTATCCAGCCGTCATCTTTATCTGGTGTGTTATATTAAAAAGAGGGGCAACATTTTGGCTAAATTAGTGAATGTTGAAGTGCGGGACAGTGTTGCGAGAGAATATTTTAAAACACATTCACTCAAGGTCAAGGACGTTATAGGAGGGGAAGTAGATAACTGCGTATACATAAATGATCACTACTCACCGGCTACATCTAACCTGAATTATTTATGTCGCAAAATGATTCGGCAGAAAATTGTCTCCAAATACAGTATAATCAATGTTGATAAACTCAAAGCAAAACTTACATTACATGACGGGTCTGTTGTAATATATAATGTTGAGGAGTGTGCTGCTTATATTACTAATAATTCTGGCCATACTTTTGAATAATTATACTGGTTATTTATTTACCATTTGATTCTCATGTTCGTTAAACAAAACTTTATTTTTCTTGAAATTTAGTTTCAAATATACATATCGTTATCTAAAACGCAAAAGGCCCTAACTAACAAAAAATAAAATATCGACTTTTTCATGAAATCTGATGAATTGCATCAACACTAATGTCCACAATAAATTTTGGAGTTGTAGTGTAATGTAATTTTAAAATGAATAATTTTATTATTAACTTTATTTACTTTAATTATTATTTGTTTTGTTGCCCATGCAAATCTACACCTCCCTAATGTATTATTGGTTATTGGAAATGTAATGGAAGTGTAGTTTGCATGCAACAACTATTTTATTACTAAATGTAGTTTTAAGTTACCGTTACTTCTGTATAAAAAGAAAGCTTGTATTCAATAAAGGATCATTAATATTCTGCCTTTAAATCCTGGCACTCTTTTTATTTATGGCATATTAAACTGCCAGTAAAAAACTCAAACAGGGCATATCAAACTGCCCCATACAAAAAACATTACCAGTGGCGTTTATTAGCGCCGGTAAACAAATCTCTTTAATTATAAGCTTCTAAAGCTCATCACACACCCGTAACCTTACATGGCGATCCTGCCAAACAATTCTGTTTTGGAGATAAATAAAGAGGTTCCTAAGGTAGATAGCGTACCAGTACATGTTAAGGAAGGACCACAGCGACTCACGATTGAAGAGTACCAGCAGAGGCTATCGAAGGGTAAAGAAGAGAGACTTACCCAAATTCCAAAAGTTCACCTGCCACGACATAGAAGGGGCGGAAAGTTAGTGAAGCTGCGTCGAAAGTTGGCCGCACTAAGAGGTGTTGTAAATGCTGATCCACCACCATCCTGGCAAACAGCGTCCGAAGTTTGGCAGCAGATAGAGGCTCTGGAAGCCCAAATGGAGCAGTATAGGCGCAAAAAAAATTAAACATTTACCTAACTGCAATTAGTTTATATTTTTTTTTCGATGTTTAAATAAATACGGAAAAAAAAAGAAGTTTTAATTTATTTTGATAACAAGATCACAATAACTTTGTATTTTGAATTATACACAATTAAAAGAAAACTTTGGAAGTAAGTAGGAAAGCAGAATGTCAGAATTTAATTAGTGCTGCCAAGTATGCGTATGGTTAGTGCTGCAACACACAGCTGTTTGTTAAAAAGAAAAAGTAGTACCTGTTTAAGGTTGCCAGATTGAAGTATTTTATATACGTTATTTTTTTTGTATAAATTTAAATTTTAAATTTGAAAAGCAGTTTGATGAATTTATTTATTGGTTTTATTGTAGTATTGTATACTTGGAGAAATTTTATTATATTTTTTTAATTGATGGAACAAATTGAAGAATTTATTGAAGAGTTACGAAAATTCGATGTAAATGTAAAGAAACAGAAAAACAGAGTTTACTCTTTACAGTATAAAACTGAGAAGTTAGTTATCACTGATACACCGGGAAATAGTTTTGAGGTAATTTCGATAGACACAGTGGGTCCACTTAGATATTCAAATCAATTCAGGTACATCCTCACTATGCAGGATGACCTTACCAAATATATTGTGGCGTGCCCTCTTGAGTCCAAAGATGCCAAAACGGTTGCAAAGGCAATAGTTAATAATTTAATTTTAGTATACGGCCACTTTAAGGTACTCAAATCAGATAGGGGTACAGAATTTTTGAATGCTTTAATGTCTGAAATATGCATTTTACTGAAAATTAACCAGGTTTTTAGCACGCCCTATCACCATGAAACGCTCGGCTCGATAGAAAGAAACCACAGGGTGTTAAACGAATTTATGTTGAATTTTTGCAAGGACGATGAATGGGACCAATGGGTACCATACTTCTGTTTTGCTTATAACACAACACCCCATATAGATACAACTTATACGCCATACGAACTGTTATTTGGAAGATTGCCAAGCTTTCCCGATGACAATGTTCTTGACTCAAAGCCTGTTTACAATACTGACAATTATGCCCAAGAACTAAAGGCGCGATTGCGATTCTCTTTAGATAAAGCAAAGGAATATTTAGAAAACTCAAAGAAGAGAAGAGTAGATCAATGTTCAGATATTAATCCTCTAAAGTTAGAAAAAGGTGATATGGTTCTTGTCCGCAATTTTAATCGTAAGAAAAACCAACCACCGTATCATGGCCCATATAGAGTAATTGAAACAAAAGGGGTAAACTCTGTTCTAGACTTGGAAAATACAGTTAAGGAATTTCATAATAATAATTTGAAGAAGTATTAAACGCAGTATTAAGACCTGTATTTATCCAATAAGTATATATATCTATTAATTATAAAGAGATGCATAAAAATTTTAATTTTATAAAATTATTTTCTAAAATGTAAAATTTTTTCTTAAGGGTTAGGGTGTAGTGTAATGTAATTTTAAAATGAATAATTTTATTATTAACTTTATTTACTTTAATTATTATTTGTTTTGTTGCCCATGCAAATCTACACCTCCCTAATGTATTATTGGTTATTGGAAATGTAATGGAAGTGTAGTTTGCATGCAACAACTATTTTATTACTAAATGTAGTTTTAAGTTACCGTTACTTCTGTATAAAAAGAAAGCTTGTATTCAATAAAGGATCATTAATATTCTGCCTTTAAATCCTGGCACTCTTTTTATTTATGGCATATTAAACTGCCAGTAAAAAACTCAAACAGGGCATATCAAACTGCCCCATACAAAAAACATTACCAGTGGCGTTTATTAGCGCCGGTAAACAAATCTCTTTAATTATAAGCTTCTAAAGCTCATCACACACCCGTAACCTTACAGAGTCTTTCAACCAAAATTAGTGATTTTATTAACAAAAAACAAGCGACCCTATCTACAAAAGATTATATGGATACACGCTAAAAGACCTTACTAATAGTTTGCATAATATGCAACATTTTCAATTGTCAAAACAACTGGTAGGTTTTACAAGAAAAATAGAAGGAAAATAAATTATAAGCATTTTAAGCAATTTATCAATTAACATTTTGAATAGTAATTTGCTTCTCCTGTAAAATTTTCAAAATGTTAGATAGGGCGTTTTGCGTTTTAGGTAACGATATGTTGTTTGAGGATGTATTTCTAATACTTGGCTTATAAAAAACCTTAAACTTTACACTAACATTTAATATTTCTTATAATCTGTTTCTATATGCTTATGATAGCTGAATTTCAGATTTTATAAATTATATATTTTTTTTTCTTTTTGAATTTAAAATTTTTAGTTAAAAAATAATAATTATAACAAGATACTTACATATTTGTATCATATGCTGTAATTATACAGGGTTGCCCAAAATTAACTTTTTGTTTAATATAATTGTTAAATTTTTTTTTAATACAGTATATAAATGGGGAATATTTTTAGTTTAGTTATGAAAAATAATATCTCGCAACTGGTGGCCATTTTCTGCTTCGCAAATTCGTGCTCTTTCCAACACATTTTCCTTTCCGATGAAACACCGCTCCAAACCGTACACTTAGGTGGGCATAATTCTCGCTGTTGAACTACTCTCGGATTTTCCGTAGTCCATATTCTGCAGTTTTGATTATTAACGAACCCACTTAATTGGAAAAAAGGTTCGTCGCCCATAATTAAATTATGAATAAAATTATGATTTTCTTCTGCTTTTTGCGGGGAAAAAACTAAATAATTAATGTTCAATTGAGTACAGCTCCATTTTAAATTCCCCAAGTCTTCTTTACAAAATACTGAAAAGAAAAAAATATAATAAAAAAGTTACAAGCAATTCAAACCCCTTCGTTAATTTTGGGCCACCCTGTATTTGTTTTTGAAATGTACTTCGTTTTTTCGGCTTGTTACTTTTGGTTCCCTACAAAACTTAAAATCTTTGATTTCTTTTAATAACACAAACACTGATCCCATTGTTAGCAGTGGTTCTTTTTTAAATAATAGTTTATCTAGGTATTCTAAACAACTTAAGGTGGCGCATGTTAATTGCCAGAGCATTAGTCCTTCGCGTGGTTCTGTAAAATTTCATGAGGTTGCCAATATTATATATAACAGCTTTGAGTTGATTGGTATTTCTGAAACGTGGCTTAAACCTACTATTCCTGATGCAGCTATAAATATATCTGGCTATAATCTAGTTCGAAATGACCGTGTACGTAAGAGAGGTGGTGGCGTGTGTATTTATATATCAAGAAAACTTAAGTATAGAGTTGTACATAAAGTATCTCTGTATAGCCGTGAATCTTTGTTTATTGAAATTTCCTTTAACAATGTTAAAACTCTTTTTTGTGTGGTGTATTTACCTTATGGATTTATTGCTGAATTCGAAAATTCTCATAATGAAAATTTTTTACGTTATTCCAAGGTCATTGCCGTTGGGGATTTTAATTGCAATATGTTTAATGTTTCTAAAGCCTATTTGTTGCGCTTAATGTGTATGAGATGTAATCTTTTAGTTTTTGACAATTCAAAGCCAACACACTTTGACAGGGCTCACAGGGCACTACATCTTTGCTGGATTATTGGCTGGTTAGTGATGACTCAATGGTTTGTTATTCAAACCAAGTTTCATGTCCTGCTATTTCTCACCATTCTTTGATTTTTGCGGTTTTTTGTTTGGATGTCATAAATACAGATATATTGATTGAATATAAACAGCCATATTCATAAAAAGTTCTTATTTTAAGCTTATAGTATGTAATAACAATTGAACGCTTTTTGTCTTATAAGCCTCTTATAAAAATTTGTATTCATAAACGTACAATAACAGCTTTTTTACTATTAACTGTTTGCAGCGATTTCTGTTTAAGTATGGCAACTTTCTTAATATTTGGCTGCCATTTTATTGTTAGTGACGCACGAAACTTCTATTCGGTTTACATGATATTCTATATTAAAATTTTTTTTATAATTTTTTTTTAATTGAAGACCTTCAAAATTATTCTTATCAAATAAAACTATATATTAATTTATTTTCTGAACAAAATGTTGCCGAAAGGTATCATTAAAACTTTTGTTTGAACCTTTTTTAAATATACGATAAGAAAGTAATCGAATAAAAAGTTTGTTTACTTTTTATTAACATCACTTTTATTATGATTTGTTTATTTTATTTTTTTTTTTTTACTTTTGAACCATAAGGTGTTGTTTAAAAAAAAAAAAAAAACAACTATTTGCAATAATTTAATAAATAATTAAAGAGAATATCTGCATTTGCCCCTGAACATATTCATTTAAATCATATAAATTTTTTTTAAATAATTATCAATACAACTTTAAATTGGCTGTCTAAAATAAAAAAAAAAATTGTGAAATGTATTTAACATGTCCGTTTCAATAAATAAAACATTTTTGTCATTATTTTTCAACATATTTCACAAAAATAATATCATAAAATGCAAACACCTTTCAAAATGTCATTTTATTTTTGGTTTAAAGAAGGAAAAATCCAACAATAAATTTTCTTACTTTATGAATGGTTTATTAAAGGTTCAACAGACTATTTTTCTTTTATGAATACAACTTTAGCAATTTTTGCTTAAAACGGTCAATTAATGATCAATTAGTTTTTATGAATACGGCTGAAAGACTTTAATCATATTGACTGGGAGGGTATATTTTCCGTTACATCAGAATTTGACACTAATACGTTTTTTAATTCGAGTGACGTTGATTATCAAGCTTCTACTTTAAATTTCTTTTTTAACACCCTTTATACTGCCTACAGTGAGAAAGGAAGTAAAAACCTGCTTCGTAGTAAGGGAATGGCGTGGCACTTGAAATGTTATTTTTATACCCTACACCACAATTAGTTGTGAAGAGGGTATACTAAGTTTGTCATTCCGTGTGAAACTTTTTTATTATTCATCTCAGACCCCATAAAGTATATATATTCTGGCTGCTTGAGTAATTCTAAGTCGATTTAGCCATGTCCGTCTGTCTGTCTGTCTGTCTGTTGAAAACACGCTCACTTTCGAAAAACTCAAAAGAAATAAACAAACTAGGTGTCAAATTGCTTGTAGTAGTTTGGGATTGAATTTCAGCAAAATCGGTTCAGTAGAACCAGAGCTATGAATCAAAATGTGGAACCACCACCTTCAAAAACTTGATAATTTTGTTACAAAAACTAACATAAATGATGCAAAAATGCACGGAATGACATAAGATTTTGCACAAGTCCGTTTTATTCGACTAGAAATGACACTGTAAAATTTCGTGAAGATCGGTACATAATTTACCCTAGGCCCCATATATGCCCTACTCCCGGAAAACAGTTTAGTCTCCTAAAACCATAATTAATAACAAATCGTCACAGTTTAAGATAATAATAATAAAAAGACATCATACAGATATTACTCCTTAAACATTCGAACTGTCGGTGGAGGGTATCAAAGATTCGGCACAGCCGAATATAGCACTCTAACTTGTTATATATAAAACTTGCTTAGAGTTTGTTCACTTGCCTTACTGCATCTCTGTATATCTTATTGTCTACCGCATAAATGTGCGCTTATTTTTTAAATGTACCTTTAGTGCTTCGCAAAATTATAAAATTTTTTCGAAGGTTTTCTTGGGAGTCAAAAAATTTCACTTATAAGATTTAGTTTTAATTTGCTTAATTCCCAATTCTTACTATTGATAAACTGAAATTTATTGTTAATGGGCTAAGCTATTCCCATGCACATTTCACTTGTTGCTTGGGCCAGATCATCAGGATACTTTATCCACGGATTTAAGAAAAGATAAAGATATTTTTGAAATAAAACTTTTAAGCGAATAAGAATTATAAGCACAAAAAGTCTTACCCGTAACAATATCAAAGCTTAAGGCCCCGTTAGCCCACCGTAAATGTCGAAATGTAATGTAAACAGCTGATCGTTTCTGTTATATGGAAGCAATAACTCATGGTGGAATAAGAAGGTGGCATCGTTACGGCAACAAATACAACATTACAACAAACGTCAAAAAATACATTAAACAAAAATCAAAGCGTGCCGCTGAACGTGATGAAATAACTAAATTTTTAGCCAATTTTTATTTAATATGGTCAATATCTTATTTATTTTAATTTAAAATTATCAAAAACTTTAATAAAATACAATAATCACAGCCAGTGTTGCCAGAAGTAGGGAAAAACCCTTCATGTAGGTATTTTTGATACTAAAATAGAAGCGTAGGGAAAATCGGACAGATTTTTTATAATCTCCAATATGTAGGGATTTTTCGTCATCTCGCATTATTTATGAAATAAATGCAGAAACCCCGTATTTTGAGTAATGTTTTCCTGTCCAAAACGGTTGAAAAATTTATTTTCCCTAAAATCGCTTAAAAATATGTTTCCAGAGTTGTTTGTGGTTTAAAAAAATGCCGACACCAATATGTATGTATATGTTTTTTCTAAGATATCTTAAAAACAAAGTGGTGGGGTTTTTAAACAATTGTTTACTGAAATAGTTATTAATGCCTTAGTGACAAATAAAGAATTTATCGTAGAAAAAAATATGTTTCCTGCATTACTTAGGGTTAGCGAAGAAGCAAACAAATAGTGGGTTTCACTTGTTACAGCTTTAGGTGTCTGGAAAAAGCGATATGCATGTACAATGTGGCATACACCATCACATTCGGTTTTGAAAATAGCCAAGTAAAACTACATACAAATATATTTTTTTGTATATAATAAAATTTTTTTATTTGTTTCATTTCAGGTACTTTTATTGAAAAAGAAACATTTGTTCTTCTTAGTAATTATTAAAAATTTAAAGAATTTTGAAATACCTTGCCAAATATATGTATTTAAAATAAAAACTAAAACCGAGGTTTTATGGTCAGTTTTCGGTTTTTAAGAATTAAAACCGCGGTTTCGATTTCGGTTAAAACCGAACAGCAATCCCTACATTGGTGTATGGAGTGAAAATGCCAACCATTTCGCTAGTCACTAATGGCAATGGTTCTTTCTTATACCACTGGGATTTTATTCAATGTTGATGTTGAAGATTTAATTGAATTTATTAAAAGGACAAAGTATGTACAAAGTACATACATATTGATTAGTTCATATTAGTTAGTTTTTTGTCAAAGAATATACATATTAAATTTATTATAAAATAAAATTTATTTTTTATAACTAATGTTTCTTCTTCTATTTTAATGACAATAATGCGTAGGGATTTTTGTAGGGGAAATTTATTCAACGTGTAGCGAAAAATCGGATTTTTTTAACATTTGTAGGTATTTTTTCGAAAAATCCACTGGCATCACTGACCACAAAACAAAACGTGGACTTTTTGTGAACATAAACAAAACTTTGACATAAACCTAGACCATTGATGCCCAAGGTAGTAGTATTGGTGAGAGTGACGAAATAACACTGGAAGAAATCAACTTGCTATTCATTTTATTTAGTCGTCAACGAGATTGCGACGAAAGCACATGTGTGACGGGTGTTGTCATTTTTTTCTGTTTCTTTGTTTTACAGAAGGGGAATTAAAAATTAATGAATGTACATATTTAAGTAATACTCTTGGTGAATGTATTTATTTTAGTAATACTCTTGATGAATGTTTTGATAGGTATATATATATCTATAATATATATATATATATAATTTATATAAGCGGACATCTGGATAGTATGATATATTTCGAAATAAAAAGATTTTTCGAAGTGTTTATAAATTTTCCCTCAATTAATCATTGTTCAATTTGCAATTATATCTTATTAATTTTAAATTGTTTTTCTTTTTCTCCCCCCTGCAAATAATTCATGTCTTTGTGAACATCTTCAAAATGTTTTTTTATATTATATTTCTTAGTTTTTTTAAATGTCTTATGACAAATAAGACATTGCATGTCATCAAAAGCATTTTGTAACATAAAATAATTTTCGACTGACATCATTAATAAATCGCAATAATTTCAATTTATGTGTTAACTCACAGCAGTTTCGATGACGATTAAAATGTAAAATAAGACACAGTGTTGAACCGTGTTCAACCGTGTTTGAGAGAAATTAAACCTCATCATTTTTTTTATTGTTAAAAACCATTAATTTACTTAAGAGAAGTAGTTTTGTAGTACGTACGTTGAATATTGTCGGTTGTGAAAATCCCATTTTTTATTTTTTGTCCTTTTTGTACAACAACCTTTTTATTTTTAAAACAAAAATTAGTCTAATTTAAGAAGCCAATGAAGAAGGCAAATAAAATTGTTAAGTTCAAGAAGAACCCTTTGCAATCTGTTTTATTTAATAACCTTATTGGCTAGACGACTCAACATTTGGTCCTTCGAAAAGTCCTAGAAAGGCTAGGGCTGGATTACATTAGTGACATACCGGTCCAATATTAATCCACATTTCGTTATCCAAAGATTGGCAGTTGTTTTCCCTTAACAACTTCAATACCTATCTCAACATCTGGAAAAAAAACACGAAGTAGTGCTGCAAGGAGCAGTTTCATTATATACCTAGACGTGTTAATTCGTAAATGCAAACAAAAGACAAGGAGTCATACATCATAGAAGGGAACTTGACAGAAGTTCAACAAGGAAAAATTGGTATGTACTGAATTAATTAGTTTTTTTGTGCAACTCTATTAATTTCTCTGAATAAGTAAAGCAATGGAATAAGTTAGCAAAATTTGAAAACAACAAATACAAATAGGAAAAAAATCAGAAAAAAATCCCGCAAGACAACTAAAGTCAGTACAGAGGAAAAAAATTTTTTCAATATCAAAAAAAAAAAATACAACGATATAATTCTCAACATTCTTCAAAAATAAATAAAACAACAAGAACAATTATCGCCAAATATTTACAATAAAGAAATTAGTGCAGCTTGTTAAACAAGAACAACAATAGCAACGTCAACTTTACATTGAAAACCAGTTTGTTTCAATTTCATACATTCCTACAAGAAAACACTGGAATACTTCACGCACAAACAAATTAAAATAAATCAACAGTTCAAACTGACGGTGAAGAAGTAAAGATCAAAAATAAAAGTGAAAAAGAAGTAATAAAAATTTAAAACGGAAAATTTTTATAGTAAATAAATAATTAATTGTGCACCACTTGTGAATTTAATAAACGTATTAACAAAAGAAGTAAAAAACTAAACTTTTACAGAAAAGTAAAACACACTTCTGGTGTTATCAAATAAATAATTAAAATACGTTGTGTGTATAACATAAAGAGTGTTTTTTTTGGAATAAAAAGAACGGTGACGTCAAACCTAAAAACAAAATACAACACACTTCTTGTGAAAAAATTTAAAATATTTATGCTTACCAATAGAAAGTGTTTCTTTTAATAATAAAAAGCCAAACAGAATAGCCGGTGCTTAATAATATTTGGTGGTGGTTTTTTAACAACAACAACGGCAAGCGGTATTTAGTGGAAAAACCAACAAACAAACAGCAATCATAAGAAATACCTAAAAAAACGGTGACGTCACAACAAAATAAAATTATTCAAGGGTTTTCAGCACAGAAAAGAAAAAAGCACGTATAAGTTTGCGGGGAACTTAGCAAAATAAATCGGTGAGTGATAATAAAATGTTTATTTATTATTTATACAACGGGAAGAATTAAATAAGTTTTAACAAGGTATTGAAATTGAGAATTAGCAATTATATCGTTAATCAAAGCGATATCAATACAATTAAATTAATTAAAATTTTTTATACCGGAAAAAATAAAGTAAATTATAGTAAGCAATGGCATCCAAGCGTAAATGCAAGTTTAGTCTACAGCAGCTAGTTACTTTTTGTAAACATTTTGAGAACATCTCCGAGGATGAATATACACTGTCGAGTTTGCAGGTAAATCAAGAAGAATTGGAAAGAAGGTGGAGGAATTTAGTCGAGTCATATGAAGAGTATTTCATGGGTGATGATAAACTTCAAGAAGAAGAAATGAAAGATGACATTTCTATAAGATATGAAGAGGCTTGTAATTTTTATTGTACAGTGAAAACAAAAATACTTAGTCATCTTACCAAGGGAGATTCCGATACTAATAAGTCTAAGAATAGAAAGTCCGCATTAAAGCTACCACCGGTAGAAATCCAAAGCTTTGAAGGAGGTTACTCCAAGTGGCCTATCTTTCGAGACATGTTTCTGGCAGTTGTTGGAAATGATTTGTCCGTAGATCCTGCAGAAAAACTATATTATTTAAGAAGCAAACTCGCAGGAGAGGCATTTAATATAATTAAGGATTTCGACTTAGTAAGTGATAATTATGATTTAGCATGGAATGCTTTAAAGGAAAGATTTGAGAACAAGAGATTACTGGTGAATGATCAAATGAAAAAGATATATGGAATTCAGTCATCTCAAACAGAATCTCTCAAATCTATAAAATCGATTCAAAGTACAGTAAATGATTGTCTTTCAATTCTAAAAACCTACGAGGTTAATATTTCAGATGATAACCCTTTCTTGATGCATTTGGTTACATTAAAGCTTCCAGAAGAGACCTTAAGGGCATGGGAGGCTACAATAGATAATCATCGTGAACTGCCATCATGGAGTCAGATAAACAAATTTCTAGCTTCTAGAGTTGAATTCTTGGAGACAATGACAGACTTAAGGAAATCTTCAACTAAAGACAACCACGTACACAAATCACAAGCGTTCCATGCGCAGACGGAACCCAGTAAAAATAGTAAATTTTGCAAAAAATGTAAACAAAGCCATCCACTAAAATGGTGCAAATATTTTAAATCATTAACCCCAAATGAGCGAATTAAATACGTTTATGACAATAAATATTGTTTAAATTGTCTAGCAACTACACATTACAAACCCAAGTGCACGAGTACAAATACTTGCAACATATGTCAGAAGAAGCATCATACAATGTTACATCTTGAGAAAGACGCAAGTCCGAAAAATAATTTTAAGGAGAATACAAACCAAAGTCAAGAGGTACCGTCTTCCTCTAGAAGCCAAAATGTTAACACCCAGGCTAGTCACTCAGAAAGCACAGACCAGCAGGAAAATGTTCAAGCTCTCTTTACACAGCAAGAGGCGGCTACTATTTTGCCTACCGCGCTTGTACATATAAAACACTCAGGAGAACTATTCACAATTAGAGCTCTTCTTGATGCTGGTTCAGAAAAAACTTTCATTTCATCGCGAACGCAACAGAAACTGGCACTGCCAGTAGAAACACATAATTTTCAAATAGCAGGGCTGGGAGGAACTATAGTTGGGAGTTCCAAAGCAAAATGTAAAGTTACATTAAAATCGAGATTATCAAATTTTACGATATCAACGGAAGCCATAGTGGTTCCAAAATTGTCAAAGCTTTTACCCTCACAAAGTTTTAAAATCCGAAATCTGGAAGAGATCCAAAGACTTAACCTTGCAGATCCGTACTTTTTTAAGCCATCTGCAATAGATATGATTATAGGAAGCGATTACTTACCCTTTATAAACCTAAAAGGAGTAAAGTCAAATTTGTTAAGCAGTTTCGAGGCAAGAGAGTCTCATTTTGGATGGTACATTTCCGGTCCGGTTCCCGTTAACCAAATAAATACATTTGCAACAACAGTATCCACTTCAGAGAATTTTATTTTACATGAACAAATAAAGAATTTTTGGGAAATCGAAGAAGTCGAAAAAACTATTTCCACATCAGAGTCGGATAAATTCTGCGAAGAATTTTATCAAGTGTCAACAAGAAGAAGATCAGATGGTCGTTACATAGTACGCCTCCCCTTTAAAAGGGAATATCCTGATGATATGTTTCTGGGTCCTTCAAAGAACATCGCCTTTGCACAATACAACAGGATGGAAAAAACATTAAACAAAAATCCAACTTTAAAGGAAAAATATCAAAATGTGCTTCAAGAATATATTAAACTTGGTCATATGGAACCAATAATGAACATTGAAAGCAATGACGAAAAACAATTTTCATGTTATCTACCTCACCATGGCGTTTATCGACCTGAAAGCAAATCAACACAAGTACGTGTGGTATTTAATGCTTCAAAAAGGACTAAAAGTGGATTCTCCTTGAATGATGTACTTTATCAAGGGCCTGCATTACAAAAGGATTTAACGCAAATTATAATAGCTTGGCGAAACTACAAATATGTATTTACGGGGGACATTGAAAAAATGTACCGCCAGATATTGGTAAATAGTGACGATAGGCCGTATCAGCAGATTCTATTTCAAGGCGAAGGCGAAAGATCGGTAAGATCATATCAACTAAAAACAGTAACATTTGGAATGAACTGTGCTCCATTCTTGGCACTTAGAACTTTGCAAAGATTAAGCGAAGATTGTACAAACGTATTTCCGAGGGCATCAGCGATTTTGAAAAACGAAGTCTACGTCGACGACATTCTGTCAGGCGGACATACAATTCAAGAAGCACAACTAAACCAAATCCAACTCAAGAAGGCTTTACACTCAGCTGGTTTCCCCTTGAAAAAAATTACGGCAAATCACAAAGAACTCTTAGAAAATGTGGCCCGGGAGGATCTTCTAGATGAAGATTTTTTAAAATTTGAGTCCTCTAGCACCATCAAGACTTTAGGTATTCGGTGGGATGCCCGACAAGACTCATTTTACTATGACGTTAAGCCGATGCAAACTGCACCTTTCTCAACAAAAAGGCAGATTTTGTCAGTGATAGCTAAACTATTTGATCCGATAGGATGGATAGGCCCAATTGTTGTGACAGCGAAACTGTTAATGCAAGAGCTGTGGCAATGCAAAGCAGATTGGGACGAAGCGGTTCCACTTGATATCTTAGAAAAGTGGAATTTATTCATTAAACACTTACCCCGAATATCGGCCTTAAGAATTCCCCGATGGATAAATTTTGCCCCGCAATACCAGAGTCAAATACATGGTTTCTGTGACTCATCAGAAAGGGCTTATTGCTGTGCCGTTTTTAGACGAATTACGTGGTCAGATGGCCAAATATTCTGCAATTTGCTAGCTGCAAAAACCAAAGTAGCACCCATCAAAAAGTTAACCATTCCCAAGCTAGAACTATGTGGAGCCTTGCTACTTGCAAAGTTGGTGCGAATCTTAAGGGCAGATGACCCCCTCCCCCAGGAGCTCTTTTTGTGGACAGACTCATCCATTGTCCTTGGTTGGTTACAGAAACCGCCCAACATTTTAAAGACATTTGTGGCAAATAGAGTTACGAAAATTGCCAGTATTGCAAACCACAGTCATTGGAGGCACGTTAAGAGTGAGGACAATCCTGCGGACCTAGGCTCACGGGGATGCTACCCACAGGACCTTATCGAAGCTCGATTATGGTGGCATGGGCCCTCTTGGCTTACACAACCTGAAGAAAGTTGGCCAGAGCCACGTATATTTGACCCAATTGATTTGGAAACCAAAAGGAGCACAAATTTTCACGTAACGGCAGTAGGGGAAGATACCAGATCGGTAGAAGAGCAGAAAATTACAGATATTTTGACTAACTTCTCATCCTTCGGTCGAGCATTAAGAGTTATAAGTTACATCTTCAGATTTATTGAACGAGTTCGCCGCCGGTCCGTTTCATTACAGCTCGGGATTAGTTCTGACGAAGTCCGACATACTAAAAATCGTTTGATTGCGGTATCTCAGCAGACTTATTTTTCCAAAGATATCGAATGTCTACAAAATAATCAAGCATTAAATCGTAGAAGCAGACTTCTTACAGTTTCACCGTTCATCGACAAGAATAATATACTACGTGTCGGAGGAAGACTTAGCAATGCTCGGCTGACTTACGATGAACGTCACCCGGTCATAATACCTGAAACGTCGCGTTTCGCAGTGCTACTTGTTAAGTTCACTCATGAAATTCTACTGCATGGTGAGCATCATATAATGCTTAGAGCTTTAAGGCAAAGCTTCTATATACCACGAATAAGAAACCTTATTAGAAAATGTGTTCGTGAGTGTAGACCGTGTACGATTTACAAACATAAGTTCCAGAATCAAATGATGGCGGCGCTTCCTCCAGAACGTGTCAACTTCTCGCTTCCATTTACGTACACTGGGGTTGATTTTGCGGGACCGTTTTCGTTAAAATCCTCAAATTTGCGAAATGCGAAAATAGTTAAAGGATATGTAGCGGTCTTCGTGTGCTTCTCCACAAAAGCAGTACATTTAGAAGTATGCACTGATTTATCTACCGAATGCTTTCTTGCCTGTTTTGATAGGTTTGTTGGTCGGAGAGGTCTCCCAAAGACCATGTTTTCCGACAACGGACGCAATTTTCTAGGAGCAAGTTTGAAACTGCTCAAAACCCACAATTCATTCCTCAAAGCTGCGGAACAGTCATTAATAAACAAGTATAGCACCCACGGTTTCACTTGGTCATTCATTCCTCCATACGCGCCCCACATGGGAGGGTTGTGGGAAGCCGCGGTGAGAAGTATGAAATCCCACCTCAAAAAGATCGCCACCAATCTCAACTTTACTTATGAAGAATTCGCTACTCTCATTATCCGAATCGAAGCAGTATTGAATTCCCGGCCTCTGTCCCCTCTAACGGAAAATCCAAATGAGCTGTTACCGCTGACGCCAGGTCATTTTTTGCGCGGAGCACCACTCATCTCTCCCCCTGAGAATATAGAGGATCATGAAATTCCACATTTGACTTTTCTAAAACGGTGGGAGCGCCTAAAAGCCGTACAACATCTGTTCGCAAGACGCTGGAAAAACGAATACATTGTGGAGCTCCAGCGACGGTTCAAATGGAAAAAGGAAAGAAACAACATCAAAGAAAATGACTTTGTTATAATTAAAGATGATATGCTACCACCTACCGAATGGCGCCTTGGGCGTGTGACAAAGGTTATACGGGGGAAAGATGGCCTGGTCCGAGTGGCTGAACTAAAAACCCAAAACGGCATCATTACGCGGCCGATTGTTAAACTTTGCTTACTACCTTCATCGGAAACTCAACCAAAACTTTGCTAAAACTTTTAATAATAATCCATTCAGTTATCACCTACTTTAATAATAAGAGAAATTTGTTGCTTAACAAAATTGCTAATTATTTGGTACATGACAATATTTCTTTTCACCCTTTTTAGCCAAAATGCTCAATAAACCTCGCTGTCCTTTGTGTTCGCGGAATCACCCCTTAAAATATTGCCGCACCTTTCATGCGATGAGCTTAGAAAGGAGACGCGCCTTGGTCAAAAGAGTTGGCTATTGCCTCAATTGCTTAGCCATATCACACACTCGCTTTTGGTGTGAGTCAACAACCCGCTGCAACATCTGTGGTGCAAAACATAACACCATGATTCACCAACATCGTTATGAAATTAACACGTCCTCATCCAGCTTCGAAGAAACACCCGCCCTCTTGGCCCGAGACGAGCAACTAAATGTTTCCTACCTCCCCCCGTTAATCCAAGCCACGCTAAGGCACCATGAACACTCCTTGTGTGTCACATTTTTACTTGACCAGAGTTCCGAGCGGTCATTTTTGTTACGTGAGATGGCTGATAAGTTTCCTCATTTGCGTGCATCAACTCGCCAAGAAGACACCTTTACCATGGTTCCATTGCACTCAACTATCGAGCCGAAACCGCCCCTCCGGGTTAAATTGTCTATTCAGACGGAGATAACGTTTACGTTACTAGAGGCCATTCATGATCCTCTGGTCAAAGCACATTTTCACGGCATACAGCCTTGGGCCCACCCGAATTTTTCCACCTCTCGGAAAGTTGATGGCGTCTTGGGGGCCGACTCACTAAAACGTGTGCTGCTAAAAGAAATCATCCGTCCCTACAACGACGTTCCGCGGGCACAGAATAGTGTCTTCGGATGGGTCATTCACGGAAGGTGGAATGGCTGTCGGTGCAAATCTCATGCGGGCCCGGGAGGATGTTGAACCGTGTTCAACCGTGTTTGAGAGAAATTAAACCTCATCATTTTTTTTATTGTTAAAAACCATTAATTTACTTAAGAGAAGTAGTTTTGTAGTACGTAAGTTGAATATTGTCGGTTGTGAAAATCCCATTTTTTATTTTTTGTCCTTTTTGTACAACAACCTTTTTATTTTTAAAACAAAAATTAGTCTAATTTAAGAAGCCAATGAAGAAGGCAAATAAAATTGTTAAGTTCAAGAAGAACCCTTTGCAATCTGTTTTATTTAATAACCTTATTGGCTAGACGACTCAACACACAGAAGTTCTGCAAGTGTAGTTTGTCTCTCCCACTCAACATGCTGATTTCCTATTGGTTGATTGACGATCAAACAAAAGAGCGTAAGTATACGTGTGAGTTAAGGCCGTGTCAGATAAAACTTTTGCTTCGCGTTGCGTTACATATACTTTGACAGAAAAGCGTAAAGCAAAAAGTGTATGTCACAATAAAAACTTTGACAACACTCACACATTGTGTGTTAACCCTAGAGTACTAATGATCGACGTTTCGACGAGCATCGCACCCTTTCAATTCATTTACTTTTAAATGGGTGTGCCTAACCATCTAAAATTTTGTATGCTGTTAGTAGATGATTTACTTTTGCTGTGTGTAATTGCGTTTTTTAAACCGCGTTGCTAGAACATTGCTATTATTGGTCTTGTACTCGTCGAATCGTCGATGGTTAGTATTGACGTGACTTTTATTTTTCAGTTTTAAGAGCAAATATGCAAATGTTGTTACTCCAAACAATAGTGGCAACAATGACCAGCTAAGGAGAAAATACAAAAAAAAAACACAAATGAAGTATGTGTAACTCATGCCTATACGAAAAAATGCCGAATGTCAAAATAAAAATGTGATATATGCGAAAAACCCATATGCGGAGAACACAAAGTTGAGCTTTGTGGCTCTTGCTCAAAGTGTTATTTAAAAAAAAAAATTTTATTTTTTTAAAGCTAAAAATGTCTTTTTTAAGTTTTGCCTCTTTTTTAGTTTTTAGCTTTCTTCACAATATTTTTTAGGTCCTTTTGTTTGATCCCTAAAATATGTTCAACATAAAATGAATTAGTACAAAAATTAAATATTTCTTTTATCTATAGGAATATAAATTAAATAATTTTTTTTTATATGGATTTATAGGGTGCCCCAATGATCAAAAGCATTCATTGAAAAAGTATATTTGGTTTTAAGCCAAAGTTACAGGCAGTTAAAATATACATCGTCGAATCGACGATCATTAGTTACAACGTATGTAAAATATGGTTAGTACTCTAGGGTTAAAAAGAAAATAAATAAAAAAAATTATACTAGAAGATTGTCAAAGCGCGCAAAAAGATGAGAGTTGCCCAACTTTTCGCTTCGCTTTGCGTTAAAAGCAGTTTATGTGACAAGTGCCATATAAACATGTACATTTAACTCAAATGTCAAAGCGTATATGTAACGCAAAGCGAAGCAAAAGTTTTATCTGACACGGCCTTTAAATTTGCTGATATCAGCCACTACTGGGCATCTTTGACCTAGACAAACAATGTTAGAGCAAAAAATCGTCATCTGGCGTAGTGCTGCCACCTGTTTATTTCCCCATGGCTTAACTGACATTAATGCAGTGATGTCAATTGTGGTTGTATTGCTTTATATTAGTATTAGTGAATAAAGAGACAAGTATTCTGAATAAAGATAAAAACATACGTAAGCATACGCCGCATGTGCACCCGTCGCTTGGTAATCGACTACTAATTGTGTACTCTCGTGGACTAAATGAAAGAGCGTAAAGGCCGTGTCAGATAAAACTTTTGCTTCGCTTTGCGTTACATATACGCTTTGACATTTGAGTTAAATGTACATGTTTATATGGCACTTGTCACATAAACTGCTTTTAACGCAAAGCGAAGCGAAAAGTTGGGCAACTCTTATCTTTTTGCGCGCTTTGACAATCTTCTAGTATAATTTTTTTTATTTATTTTCTTTTTAACACACAATGTGTGAGTGTTGTCAAAGTTTTTATTGTGACATACACTTTTTGCTTTACGCTTTTCTGTCAAAGTATATGTAACCCGGGGTCTCCACCTAACATAAAATGACTAACTTTAACACTAACTGCAAGTTAGTGTTAAGTGGAGACTGCTACAGTTAAAGTTTTAACTTGATTGTTATAACATTTCTTTTGAAAGTTCTTTTATAACATAAATTGACGTTTAAGTTTGACAGTACGCTATTTTGTAGTTGTTTTTCGACATCTTTAATTAATTTGTTAAAAGGGCTGTAAACTACACATAATAAACTTTGCTTTTTGTGAAAAGTATAATACAAACAAACATTTAAGTATAAAATAACTTTAATTATTTTCCACAAACACACTGTAGCTACATACTTTACGCGTCAACGAACTGAAAATAATGAAAAGTTTTAACTCTAACTTCACTACGTGTACGCCACCATAAACATATAACCATTTTAACAGCAAGTCTTAACTTTATGTTTTAACTGCATTTCAAGTTAGGTGGAGACTGGGTGTAACGCAACGCGAAGCAAAAGTTTTATCTGACACGGCCTTAAGAATGCGTGTGAAGAATGTGTGTGAATTAATTTACACAATTGTGTATGGCGCTGACATCCCTGCATTAATGTCACTTAACCGTAGCTTGCCAACCTATAGAAAATATAAGTTTATTACGATGTTACGTGACAGTTGTAGATAGTGATGGGCTGCTTGTATTTTAAATGGAATGCGGGTAAAATCACTCTTTTTCTTTGGTACTTTTTCAGTAATAATATCTGTTGACTTTTGACAAAATAACTTAAAATAAATTCATATTTTAATTTATACAAATATATGTATCTCCGTGAACATAACAAAGTAGTTAACAAAGTAAATCTTGTTTCACTCAAAAGAAAGAGAGCAACAAAATATGTCTCTCTTCTGCTCATTAAAATTGAGTATTTCTGGCAGGGCAGTACTAAACTTAGGTGCGGCCAAGTTAAAATAGCGAAATATTGTGAATAGATATGGCAACTTTGGCCATTTCATTGAGAATTATATCTTCTTCTGTTTTCGGTTTATGGGAGAGTTTTCGGCTTTTAACAAAATAACAAAGTAAAACCGGAAATGATATTTATAAAATAATAAATAATTAAAATATTACGGCAAACTATTAGAAAACTAATATATTTAAATTAGTTTACAAATGTTTGTGTTGGATTCCTTAAAAATATATATTTTAAGTTTAAAAAAAAATAAATTTCTATTAAACTTCACTCATAAATTTCTATTGAACTTCACTCGTTTTTTTCTTTTGGCTAGGGGGCCAAAATAAGGACATCCTCCGAACTTTGACTATATGTGGCGTATAGCTGAGTACTTAAGCTTCATTTTGGTGTATCATTTATATTTCCCTAAAGTTTTTTGTAGAACAAAGTTATAAAAAATAACTTTCTACTAAATATCACTCATTTCTTATTTTGGCTAAGGGGCCAAAATTAGGACTTCCTCCGAAGGTTGGCTATATGTGGCGTATAGCTGAGTACTTAAGCTTCATTTTGGTGTATCATTTATATTTCCCTAAAGTTTTTTGTAGAACAAAGTTATAAAAAATAACTTTCTACTAAATATCACTCATTTCTTATTTTGGCTAAGGGGCCAAAATTAGGACTTCCTCCGAAGGTTGGCTATATGTGGCGTATAGCTGAGTACTTAAGCTTCATTTTGGTGTATCATTTATATTTCCCTAAAGTTTTTTGTAGAACAAAGTTATAAAAAATAACTTTCTACTAAATATTATCATTTCTTATTTTGGCTAAGGGGCCAAAATTAGGACTTCCTCCGAAGGTTGGCTATATGTGGCGTATAGCTGAGTACTTAAGCTTCATTTTGGTATATCATTTATATTTCCCTAAAGTTTTTTGTAGAACAAAGTTATAAAAAATAACTTTCTACTAAATATCACTCATTTCTTATTTTGGCTAAGGGGCCAAAACTAGGACTTCCTCCGAAGGTTGGCTATATGTGGCGTATAGCTGAGTACTTAAGCTTCATTTTGGTATATCATTTATATTTCCCTAAAGTTTTTTGTAGAACAAAGTTATAAAAAATAACTTTTTACTAAATATCACTCATTTCTTATTTTGGCTAAGGGGCCAAAATTAGGACTTCCTCCGAAGGTTGGCTATATGTGGCGTATAGCTGAGTACTTAAGCTTCATTTTGGTGTATCATTTATATTTCCCTAAAGTTTTTTGTAGAACAAAGTTATAAAAAATAACTTTCTACTAAATATTATCATTTCTTATTTTGGCTAAGGGGCCAAAATTAGGACTTCCTCCGAAGGTTGGCTATATGTGGCGTATAGCTGAGTACTTAAGCTTCATTTTGGTGTATCATTTATATTTCCCTAAAGTTTTTTGTAGAACAAAGTTATAAAAAATAACTTTCTACTAAATATCACTCATTTCTTATTTTGGCTAAGGGGCCAAAATTAGGACTTCCTCCGAAGGTTGGCTATATGTGGCGTATAGCTGAGTACTTAAGCTTCATTTTGGTATATCATTTATATTTCCCTAAAGTTTTTTGTAGAACAAAGTTATAAAAAATAACTTTCTACTAAATATCACTCATTTCTTATTTTGGCTAAGGGGCCAAAATTAGGACTTCCTCCGAAGGTTGGCTATATGTGGCGTATAGCTGAGTACTTAAGCTTCATTTTGGTGTATCATTTATATTTCCCTAAAGTTTTTTGTAGAACAAAGTTATAAAAAATAACTTTCTACTAAATATCACTAATTTTTTCTTTTGGCTAAGGGGCCAAAATTAGGACTTCCTCCGAAGGTTGGCTATATGTGGCGTATAGCTGAGTACTTAAGCTTCATTTTGGTGTATCATTTATATTTCCCTAAAGTTTTTTGTAGAACAAAGTTATAAAAAATAACTTTCTACTAAATATCACTCATTTTTTCTTTTGGCTAAGGGGCCAAAATTAGGACTTCCTCCGAAGGTTGGCTATATGTGGCGTATAGCTGAGTACTTAAGCTTCATTTTGGTGTATCATTTATATTTCCCTAAAGTTTTTTGTAGAACAAAGTTATAAAAAATAACTTTCTACTAAATATCACTCATTTTTTCTTTTGGCTAAGGGGCCAAAATTAGGACTTCCTCCGAAGGTTGGCTATATGTGGCGTATAGCTGAGTACTTAAGCTTCATTTTGGTGTATCATTTATATTTCCCTAAAGTTTTTTGTAGAACAAAGTTATAAAAAATAACTTTCTACTAAATATCACTCATTTTTTCTTTTGGCTAAGGGGCCAAAATTAGGACTTCCTCCGAAGGTTGGCTATATGTGGCGTATAGCTGAGTACTTAAGCTTCATTTTGGTGTATCATTTATATTTCCCTAAAGTTTTTTGTAGAACAAAGTTATAAAAAATAACTTTCTACTAAATATCACTCATTTTTTCTTTTGGCTAAGGGGCCGAAATTAGGACTTCCTCCGAAGGTTGGCTATATGTGGCGTATAGCTGAGTACTTAAGCTTCATTTTGGTGTATCATTTATATTTCCCTAAAGTTTTTTGTAGAACAAAGTTATAAAAAATAACTTTCTACTAAATATCACTCATTTTTTCTTTTGGCTAAGGGGCCAAAATTAGGACTTCCTCCGAAGGTTGGCTATATGTGGCGTATAGCTGAGTACTTAAGCTTCATTTTGGTGTATCATTTATATTTCCCTAAAGTTTTTTGTAGAACAAAGTTATAAAAAATAACTTTCTACTAAATATCACTCATTTTTTCTTTTGGCTAAGGGGCCAAAATTAGGACTTCCTCCGAAGGTTGGCTATATGTGGCGTATAGCTGAGTACTTAAGCTTCATTTTGGTGTATCATTTATATTTCCCTAAAGTTTTTTGTAGAACAAAGTTATAAAAAATAACTTTCTACTAAATATCACTCATTTCTTATTTTGGCTAAGGGGCCAAAATTAGGACTTCCTCCGAAGGTTGGCTATATGTGGCGTATAGCTGAGTACTTAAGCTTCATTTTGGTGTATCATTTATATTTCCCTAAAGTTTTTTGTAGAACAAAGTTATAAAAAATAACTTTCTACTAAATATCACTAATTTCTTATTTTGGCTAAGGGGCCAAAATTAGGACTTCCTCCGAAGGTTGGCTATATGTGGCGTATAGCTGAGTACTTAAGCTTCATTTTGGTGTATCATTTATATTTCCCTAAAGTTTTTTGTAGAACAAAGTTATAAAAAATAACTTTCTACTAAATATCACTCTTTTCTTATTTTGGCTAAGGGGCCAAAATTAGGACTTCCTCCGAAGGTTGGCTATATGTGGCGTATAGCTGAGTACTTAAGCTTCATTTTGGTGTATCATTTATATTTCCCTAAAGTTTTTTGTAGAACAAAGTTATAAAAAATAACTTTCTACTAAATATTATCATTTCTTATTTTGGCTAAGGGGCCAAAATTAGGACTTCCTCCGAAGTTTGGCTATATGTGGCGTATAGCTGAGTACTTAAGCTTCATTTTGGTATATCATTTATATTTCCCTAAAGTTTTTTGTAGAACAAAGTTATAAAAAATAACTTTCTACTAAATATTATCATTTCTTATTTTGGCTAAGGGGCCAAAATTAGGACTTCCTCCGAAGGTTGGCTATATGTGGCGTATAGCTGAGTACTTAAGCTTCATTTTGGTATATCATTTATATTTCCCTAAAGTTTTTTGTAGAACAAAGTTATAAAAAATAACTTTCTACTAAATATCACTCATTTTTTCTTTTGGCTAAGGGGCCAAAATTAGGACTTCCTCCGAAGGTTGGCTATATGTGGCGTATAGCTGAGTACTTAAGCTTCATTTTGGTATATCATTTATATTTACCTAAAGTTTTTTGTAGAACAAAGTTATAAAAAATAACTTTCTACTAAATATTATCATTTCTTATTTTGGCTAAGGGGCCGAAATTAGGACTTCCTCCGAAGGTTGGCTATATGTGGCGTATAGCTGAGTACTTAAGCTTCATTTTGGTATATCATTTATATTTCCCTAAAGTTTTTTGTAGAACAAAGTTATAAAAAATAACTTTCTACTAAATATCACTCATTTTTTCTTTTGGCTAAGGGGCCAAAATTAGGACTTCCTCCGAAGGTTGGCTATATGTGGCGTATAGCTGAGTACTTAAGCTTCATTTTGGTGTATCATTTATATTTCCCTAAAGTTTTTTGTAGAACAAAGTTATAAAAAATAACTTTCTACTAAATATCACTCATTTCTTATTTTGGCTAAGGGGCCAAAATTAGGACTCCCTCCGAAGGTTGGCTATATGTGGCGTATAGCTGAGTACTTAAGCTTCATTTTGGTGTATCATTTATATTTCCCTAAAGTTTTTTGTAGAACAAAGTTATAAAAAATAACTTTCTACTAAATATCACTCATTTTTTCTTTTGGCTAAGGGGCCAAAATTAGGACTTCCTCCGAAGGTTGGCTATATGTGGCGTATAGCTGAGTACTTAAGCTTCATTTTGGTGTATCATTTATATTTCCCTAAAGTTTTTTGTAGAACAAAGTTATAAAAAATAACTTTCTACTAAATATCACTCATTTTTTCTTTTGGCTAAGGGGCCAAAATTAGGACTTCCTCCGAAGGTTGGCTATATGTGGCGTATAGCTGAGTACTTAAGCTTCATTTTGGTGTATCATTTATATTTCCCTAAAGTTTTTTGTAGAACAAAGTTATAAAAAATAGCTTTCTACTAAATATCACTCATTTCTTATTTTGGCTAAGGGGCCAAAATTAGGACTTCCTCCGAAGGTTGGCTATATGTGGCGTATAGCTGAGTACTTAAGCTTCATTTTGGTGTATCATTTATATTTCCCTAAAGTTTTTTGTAGAACAAAGTTATAAAAAATAACTTTCTACTAAATATCACTCATTTCTTATTTTGGCTAAGGGGCCAAAATTAGGACTTCCTCCGAAGGTTGGCTATATGTGGCGTATAGCTGAGTACTTAAGCTTCATTTTGGTGTATCATTTATATTTCCCTAAAGTTTTTTGTAGAACAAAGTTATAAAAAATAACTTTCTACTAAATATCACTAATTCCTTATTTTGGCTAAGGGGCCAAATGGTTCCCCAGCAGCAGCAGTTGGTTCCACAGCAGCAGCAGCAGTTGGTTCCCCAGCAGCAGCAGTTGGTTCCACAGCAGCAGCAGCAGTTGGTTCCCCAGCAGCAGCAGCTGGTTCCCCTGCAGCAGCAATTGGTTCCCCAGCCGCAACAGCAGTTGGTTCGGCAGGAGCAGCAGCAGTTGGTTCCCCTGCAGCAGCAGTTGGTTCCCCAGCCGCAACAGCAGTTGGTTCGGCAGGAGCAGCAGCAGTTGGTTCCCCAGCAGCAGCCGCAATTGGAAGCTGTGGCGGCCAACTCAGTCTGTCCTGCCAATTGACATTTGATGATTTGATGTTTTTTATTTTTAATATTAATTTAAATTTCTTATATTATTAATATATATACATATATTATATATATATACAGGTCTGACACAGAAATCCATTCCGATCGAAAGTGATTTCGTTTTATGTGAAGCAATATACGAAATCACTTACACTTTCGATCGGAATGGATTTCTGTGACAGGCCTGGGACCTAATTCTGGCAGTCGTGATCGAGTACTTTATCGATTCGAAAGCAATTTATTTCTAATTCTTTCAGCCGATACTAAACGTATCTAAATTATTTTTTCAGTACCGTGAAACTCAAATTATTAATGCTTTACAACACTGAAAAAATAATTCCGATTCGTTCTGTTTTGATTGAAATAATTCGATATTAAATGGCTTTCGAATCGAGAAAGTACTTGATCACGACTGCCAGAATCAGGCCTTGATATAAACATTTTTCCGCGACAGAACTGAACTGTTTTATTATTTTTAAGATTAATATGTTGTTTATTGAACACGTGCGCCTTACTCGTCTGTTCAAATTACATTTAAAACAAAACCAAATTTTGAAATTTTGTTTTTGTTTTAAATGTAAGTTGAACGGACTAGTAAGGCGCACGTGTTCTATAAACCACACATAAGATTTTAATAAAAAAAAATTTTTATTTACATATGTACATAGCTCTAAGATATGAATTAAAATACTTTTTTTCCATTTTTTAAAAGAAAAAATAAAAATTTTTTGTTTAAATGTTTGTGGTTAATTCTTATAAAATCGAATAGAATCCTGGGGGTTTACTGCATATGAACGGGACGCTTAAATATCACACGTGTGATTTTAGTAGGCACATGTGATTTGAATCATCACAACTGATAATGACAAATCATCATATCGATGGTTTTCTTCCGCAACCACGTAACTCGATTTTTTCCGATTTTTTGTATTAACTGGGAAAGTAATCAGTAAATACCGCTTTACAATTTTGCAATTTTTTTGTTTGGCGGAATATCGGAATTTTTCCTAATTCTTGGATTATAAAAGAATATGAAGCAAAAAGTTTCAAATATTTGGTTAAAATAAAGTATTTTGTCTCTCTCCTGAAAAGTAGTTGTTTTTGAATCGTGATCGAGTACTTTCTCGATTCGAAAGCAATTTATTTCTAATTATTTCATGCTTTGTCTGCGTAGGTATTATTCACCCTTATTCCGTTTAGCGTTATCAATACGAAACGATATCGTTTTGTGTCGATTGTTGCAAATCGGTATGCCCAATGTCAATATCAATTTTCGTATTTTTGGGGAAGGGTATTATGAGCTTGCGCTGATGTTTGCAACACCTTTCAGTTTACCGATAGATTTAGAATTACTTTTTTAATCGATCTAATAAATTCGTCCGCCTGACTGACTGTCCATGTAAATCTTGTACACAAATTACAGGTTGCAATTTCGGGTATGAGATCTGGTACATAGGTTTTAATTGTCACAAGGAACAAGCCAGAGAATCGGTCTATAATTTCACAAACAAACTACTTTCCAGAATAGCGTATGTGTGCCCATAAAGCATCCGTTTTTAGTATCTTTAAAAATTTATTTATATTTATGTTTATGTATTTATGTATACATATATATATTCTTTTAACTATTTTTAATATATGAATACAATATATTAATTAAAATGTATTTTGAACAAAAAATTAACTTTACTTCAGAAATGGATATTAAAATCGGTTGAAATTCATCACCCGCAACCGCATCACCCGCAACCTCGGCGCTGATAGACTAGCTCACTACCAGCTAGCCTACCGAGGCACTTAAAGATGAAGAATTCTAAATAGTATTCGACACAAAGATCTTTTACACAAATCTTAACCTCATGACATAATTTTGTTTTGACGGGTCCAAAGTTATCATATGCTCAAGCTTGACCCACTCACTATGCTTTCTTACTTGTTTATACTAATAAATTGAATGTACTTTAAAATATACATTTATTTTTTTATTTTCTAGCCGAAGATTTAGATATAATTGCTTTAAACGCAGATCTACCCGATCAAATACGTTTATTTGCCACGGAACGTGTTACAAAAGGTTTTAATGCCAAAGATCAATGTAATGCACGCACATATACCTATACAATGCCAAGTATAGCTTTCTCCGATTGCAATGAAAATGTTAAATTAGAAAGTTTTCTTCTTTTAGAAGAAAGACTGAAAAAAGCTCAAGAAGTATTGGAAATGTTTGAAGGAACCAAAAATTTTCATAACATAAAAGCCCTCAAGGTGTGGAATTTGTAACAGTTAAGGTAAAAGGTCAAAGCTTTATGTTGCATCAAATACGCAAAATGGTTGGACTAACTATAGCTATTGTGCGTGGGCATACAGATACCAGCACCTTGGAAAAGGCGTTAACTGAAGAACGATTAGATTTGCCTATGGCTCCAGGCTTGGGCTTGGTTCTAGACACTGTTCACTACGAACGTTACAATGATCGATATGGTCAGGATGGCATACACAATCCTTTAACTTGGGAAAAACAAGAGTCCGAGATCCAAGAATTTATTGAAAAAAGAATTTTTGATAATATTTATCGCACAGAATGCGAACAGAAACCAATATTGGAGTGGCTAGAAACTTTAGGCCTACACTCTTATGACACCAGAAAAAAAGATATCCCTCCAAGTGAAGAAAAAGGCAATAAAGATGATGACGACGAATAGAATTTTTGTTGATATAAAAAACAAATTTTGTATACAACAGTTTTAAGAAATTCCATAATATTTTTGCATACTTTAGTAAAAGAAAGTAGTAAAAAAAAACAATTTTTTTTTGTGTAAACATGACCAACATGTTTTACAGCACAAGTTAAGGCTGAAGTGCACTTTACGGGGCGTACGAAAAAAAAATATAAAAAATATGCCACCCGATCCAGAATTAAAAAAAAAAAATACCAAAATTAATATTTAAAGGGGCTGAGGCCCGTGGGGACCCCTGGGTCCAAAAAACCGCCCCGCCCACTGAATGGTATGTGTGGGTACTCAAATTAAAGGTAATTGTGCAACAAAAACGAAAATAATAAAATTTTGGGTGGGCGGCACTTCAAGGGCCCTCTGGGGCAAAAAAAGTTCCCCCCCGATAACACTTATGTATATCTGTGTGGGTACTCAAATTAAAGGTAATTTGCTCACGATTGCCAATATGTATTTTGTTTTTGTATTCGTTTAATATTTTCCTCTCTAGGTTAATTTATGTATCTTTTATAGGTATGCAGAGAAGTTTTAGTTAGCGAAGCCGGTCTTTGTTATACCATAGAGGAGAAAATCCTTTTGCCCGGCCAAAGGCCGGCTATGCAGAAAAGCTTTGGTAAGCGAAGCCGGTCTTTGTTATACCATAGAGGAGAAAATCCTTGCGTCCGGCCAAAGGCCGGCTATACAGAGAAGCTTTAGTTAGCGAAGCCGGTCTTTGTTATACCATAGAGGAGAAAATCCTTGCGCCCGGTCGAAGGCCGTCTATACAGAAAAGCTTTAGTTAGCGAAGCCGGTCTTTGTTATACCATAGAGGAGAAAATCCTTGCGCCCGGCCGAAGGCCGGCTATACAGAAAAGCTTTAGTTAGCGAAGCCGGTCTTTGTTATACCATAGAGGAGAAAATCCTTGCGCCCGGCCGAAGGCCGGCTATACAGAAAAGCTTTAGTTACAAAAAAATAAAAAAATCCCGCGATTTTTATACAACATTAAAAAAGCCAAATAGAAACAAAATATTTACAATCGTAAGCTAAATACCTTTCATTCGAGTACCCACACATAGTTATAAGGGTGGGAGGGGCAATTTGTTTACCCCCCAGAGGGACCCAGAAGTCCCGCTCGACCTAAATTTTATTAATTTCGTACTTTTTACACAATTACCTTTAATTTGAGTACCCACACATACCACTAAGTGGGCGGGCCGCTTTTTTTGATCCATGGGGTCCCAGGGGCCTCAGCCCCCTTAAATTTTAATTTTGGTTTTTTTCTTTTTTTATTCCAGAGGGGGTCCAATTTTTTTTTTTTTTTTTTCGTACGCCCCGTAAAGTGCACTTTTGCCCAAGTTAATTGCTAAATAAAAATGCATTTGTTTAGAAACGCCCTCCCTTCTTCTTTTTATGACCACCTTTGCGATGTTGTTGACGCGGTCCAGGAGTAGGTTCCTGATACACAGGAGTAGCTGGGGAATTTTTACCCAAGTTAGCACGATTCGACATATCACTGAAATAAACAGGCATAAATTATAAAGTATGGAAAAATGTATAGGGTTTTTATAATACATACTATTGTTCTGCGGCTTGCGAAGACATTCCCTGTGAGCCCTTAATAATGTCCTTGGCCCTGCGATCACGCTTCTTGCGGAAACCAGTACGTTCATATTTTGGTAACCATCGTTCTGGATCTGGTTGAACTTCGACGTTATAGTTTTTGGGCAATTTGCCCTTGCGCTTACGTTTACGATTTTTTTTACGTTCAACCACTGGGGTACCGGGCGACTGCTCGATCTTGGCATTGGCCGATTTCTTAGCTGCTTTAGTGGACATAACCCAGTTGGCTGCTTCTAAAGCGTCAATTTCTGATGCTGTAGTAAGGGTTTCCAATTTAGGCAATTTCTTGCTAATATCTAAAGCTTTTTTAGGATTAAATTGGGCATAAGCAATTACTAACTGGGCCAAAACTTTCATATCGTTGGGCTTAAGTTTAAGCAGCTCTTCCAATGAGCTAGCTGCAGTTTCGGTAGCACCGCCACGCAAGTGGAACTCTGCTGCTTGGCGCCACATGTCAGACAAATCGGCGCTACTAACATTGTTTTTCTTGTACCAGTCCACTGCAGTTTTTAACAATTCGGAAGCTGCTGGTTTGTTATTCAAACCTAAATACAGAGTAACTAAAGCAGATACAATACCGGGCTTGTATTTGGCTTCTCCCAAAGACAACAAGACATCAGCAGCTTCCTTGCGAGAACCTTGCGATAACAACAATTGTACAATGGCAAATTTTGCAGCAAATGACTGGATGGGAGAAATTATAGAAAACTTGATTTTCTATCATTTCTCCCATCATTTTCTTAACGCTAACGTGAAAAGTTTGCTTGTAATGGTGGTACATTTCGTATTTCTCCGTATTTTCGTGCTTTCTAGAGGCATCTTGTAATTTTTCCACCAAGCTCTTATAATGCTACGATTTGTATTTGTATAGGGCTGCCAGATAATTTGTTGACGAATCGTAAATTTTCTGAGAAAAATCGTCAAAATATCGGACAACAAAATTTAGTTTTCTTCAGTGTTTAAAAATGCTTGACTATTTTTAATGCTTTTGTAATTGCTTAACTTAACTTAAGAAAAGAACACAGTAAAAGCAAAAGCAGAAAAAGTGAAAAGTTTATTAAATATAATTTTCATTAAATTATTTTTTATGAAGAAAGGAATTTTTATTTACTCTCACTATGTGTATGCTCTCAGCTTAACGCCTCAAGGCCCAAATTCGAAGCTACTTATTCATTAAAAATATATGTATGAAGTGCCAGCAACAGCAAAGAAGTTAACATAAACAAAATTTATTACTTGCTTAAGTTGTTGCGTTGCTGACTAAAGCTAAGATCCCACTATCGGCTTAAATAGCACAACCTGTGACGATTTTTATCGTGCTATATCGGCGCACATTTAAAAACATTGTACAATTTATTCTTGGGTGGTCCCATTATCCTCGCACATTGTGACAATTTTTTTCGGTTCATATCGGCCAAAACTCAATTGCGACAATAATCGGTACAATGCGTTCACACTATCGTGCTATTTGGGCAAATTAAATAATATGTTTTTGTTGATTTGCTTGTTGGCAGACTTAATTTTACTTAAGAAATTCGCAAAATTCTCCGTCTGAATATTCCATTGTTTCCTAACAATTTCGTTTTGCCATCCCTTGTATCGACGCTGATTGGCGACTGTGATCGGCGCACAAGTGGCTGATAAAAATCGGTACATATTAAACAATTTGATTGCTCCACATTGTGCAAAAGAGTGTTCACATTATCGGCGCATCAACGTTAATTTTGATTGTCTACAGTCAGCACAATTTCGGCACAGATTGTCGCTTATTATGAAATGTTGACCGTTCACACTATTGGCACATGAAATAAGAAAAAAAATTGGTACATTGCGCCGATAGTGGGATCTTAGCTTAAATAAAATCGACACTTTTTAAGAAAAAAATCGGCACTTTCGAAAGAAAGAAATCGTCAAGTATGGCAGCCCTGGCCACAAGAAAAAAAATTAAGCAGAGTTGCAAATTATGAACAGGTTTCGGAAAAAGTCTAGTTAACCGACGGAACATACATATCTGCCAAATGAGCTTACAATGCTCACACAGTTCCAAGACATTTTTAGGCAATTTGAATGACAACATTTTAAGATCTGACCATCGACTGTACGAAGCTTAAAACTTTATGTAAATTTGTCGCTTTATTACAAGAAAAACTAACAGCCGCAAATTATGGACAGGGTTCGGAAAAACTCTTTTTTAGAATGCTTTATGCTATAGTTGTTTTTACATAATATTCGCTTCACAAATTCCTAGTTAACATAATTATTTAAATTTATCATTATTTTTGCATAGATTTCCGCACAACCCAAGAGGTACTATGCTATGTGCGTTGCCAATTATTTTTCATGGCTGGCTTCCCCAATAGGCCTACATGCCATTATATTCTTACATTAACTTAAATTTACTTTGGTATATATCACAGAATTGACTTAAAATCTTATCCAACGTTAAGTAATAACATTTTTACAATGATAATTTATTTTGTTCAATTATTTTACAAACGTTAGAGTTTTTTCTACGATGTTTATGTGTACAATTTCTACATACGTAATAACCACAATCTTTACATACATAAACATATTCTTTATCACTCTTAAGGCAACCACAATGGCAACAAAATCTTGTTCTATCGCCCTGATATTTTAGTAACAATATCTTCATTTTCTTTCTAAACTCTTCTGGCTCACACAAATTTTTTAATGACAGATTTTTAAGTATTTTTAATGCATACATTAAAACGAAAATTCCACAATTTGAGCCATCTTGTTGTGTTTTCCTTTCTGTAATTTCTTGATACTTCCACAAATGTTTACTAGTTCCGAACTCAGTTTTGAAGGTATTATATATTTCTTTACCTACATTTTGAGATAAAAATGAATTAACATGCATAAATTCATGTGTAGAAAACTTAAGTACACAAAGTGTAAAGTGACTAGATTTTAAAATTGGAACAAATAACAAATTTGGTTTATTTTGTATTAATATATTAATCTTGTCAACGTTTATTTTATCAACTTGACAAGGCATACAATAACAATTACTAGTTTTATTTTCTTTCATAATTCCTAAAAGACAAGCATCTAGCACAAAGTTTGTCAACCAATTTCCATTGTTCAATGAATTCCAATCGGAATCTTCCAAATAATCATAAAATCCAATTTCTATTGGATTAGATATATTATTAACTTCGCAAAATAATAAATCTAGTTTAAAGAGAAAAAATGTGTCTTTTGATTCTTCCATCAGTAATGACTTAGCAACTGGTGTTACTGATTTCGATTTATTTTTTTGTATAGCAGTAAGTTTTTTTAATGCCTTAGATTCCTGCATAATTTTTGGCTTTATTAATTTTTGTTTTTTAACATTTTTTTTGTTCCATTCTTCAACTGGCTCAATATGTAAAGGTGATATTGAATAACAGTGTTCTTTGTTTATAATTTCAACACTCAAATCCTTTTTATCGGTGGGTGCAAAACTAGTATAGGAATGATGTTTTTTTATATTTTCAACACTCAAATCTTTTTTATCGATGGGTGTTAAATTAGTATAAGAACGTTTTTTTATAAATTCAACACTTAAATCTTTTTTGTCGATAGGTGTTGAAGTAGTATAGGAATGTTCTTTTTTCAACCTTTTATTATTTACTTCTTCATTCAAATGATTAACGTTTGAAGTTAGTATAGCTTCGATTTCTTTGGAAACTGATCCAAACATATTATAGTTGTATCGCAATTCCTTTAATGAACTAAGGTAGTCAATTCTCATTATTTTTACAAAGACATCTGCTCTAACAGATTTTTCTTGCAATATTATATGCTTTTGTAAAAAGTAGGAAAATTCAACGGGAGCATTACTTATATGCTCTCCTGTAGTATCAACGTGAATACCCATAATGTTCGTCCACATAACAATAAAAGAACAATATTTGTTTAATATAAAGATGCACATGTCATCATTTCGATATTCATTCAAAATATTTCCTTTATTAATAACTTTTACATCATTTTCAATTTCACAGTAAATGGAAAAGAACATTTTTCGAAAAGGGCTATTTGATGAAATAGATTCTAATGGATCTATATGCTCATCATCAGGAAGGTGGTATTCCTTGCCTATGTTTTCATCAACAAATTCTGTTAAACAATCATGCAATATTTTAAAACTCCTCTCAAAATTAGGAGACTTGTATGGTGTGAGTAAAACTATAAAAATATGTTTAAACCATTGTTGACATTCTTCAATAGTCGTTAAACTAAAAGCAGCTATTAATGAATTCTTTAACAAGGGCCTTAAGATATGATTTTTACCCAATTTAGCGTTTAAGTCTTTACACATTATATGAATATAGTGGCATTTACACCACTGCAATATAACAAATTTAGGTTTGGAATTTGGATTAACTTTTAGGTTATTTAAGAATGAGGCGCAAGCATTTAGGTATTCTAGCAAAGTTTGATTATTAAAACTTTTTAATACCGCTCCATATAATGCGGCACTAACATCAGTGCAAACTCTTTTACAAAAAGACCATTTAAACTGATATTTTACTTTGTTTTCTTTTAGAAATAGTTTTAAGGCATCCAAAAAACCGGTAATTGCATCACGTGTGTGCCGGGATAAAATTGCCTCCGCAATAGGGATGATTTTTTTTAATCTGCAATTTCGCAGAACTAATTTATAAGTTAAAATTCTTTTTTCGGCACATTCTAAATGCCTAACACTTTCACCTGAAGCATCTAAATGTAATGTAAACTTACAATCTTCGAGAATTGTTTTATTATTTGAAATGGTCTCAAATGTAAATTTTTCCCATGTATACACTACAAAAGGTGTAGCAACCATATGTATATAACTCTTATATGGACCTCTTTTCATCAAAACAAGAGAAAAAAATGGATCTGGATGATAATAAAAATTTAAATTTCCTTCAGATTTTACTTTTCTTAATGCTTCCAACTTATGAATAGCTTGAAAATTGCCCTTTTCAGCAATATCATCAGCAGCATTTAATATTTGCTGCTTTCTAAATAAATAGGCATTTTTATTCTTCAGTTTACTTTTCATAACATTTCGTTTTACTCCACGCATCTGACCTACATGCACTTCATTATCTGCATGTTTTAAATCTTTCGTTCTATAAACAACAACAGTTCCATTAGGACTTATTTCAAAACGAAATGTGGTACAATCGTTAAATCTACAATCTATATATATAAAAATGAAAAATGTTTGTATGTTTGTTTGTTTGTTTGTTTGTTTGTTTGTTTGTTTGTTTGTTGGCTTATAGACTCCTAAACTACTGAACCGATTTTCCTGAAATTTTTACAGATACATCACGTGAGCCCTAAAAATAAAATAGGCTACTTATTTTTTCGATAGGGGCAGGGGAATTGGTATCCCCCATAGGATGCCAATATTAATTATCGCATATATTAAGATCCGCTGCACGCATTATGCAGAACTTTTGGTAGTAAGATCTTCTGAGCCCCAAAATTAAAATAAAATAGCAGCGGGGGAAGTGGAATCCCCCATAGGACGCCAATGTTTAACATCGCATATCTAAAGAACTGTAATAGTGAGAATGTTCAAACTTTCTAGAAGTCACTCTTATGGTATACAACACTTTTGAAAATAACAATAAAGCGGGTAGGCGCAGGGGGGGAAATACCTCCCATAGGATGCATATATTTAATATCGCTCAACTGAAGAATTATTAAAGGGAGAGTCTTCAAAAGTGGTTAAAGCTATAATTATAGTAAACTATAAATTTCAATATACAAATGGGCGGGGTAGACGGGGGAGGAGCAGTACCCCTCATAGATAGAAATATAATTAAGAGCCGCTGCACGCATTTTGTTGAACTTTTGGTAGTAGGATCTTCAGAGCCCCAAAATTGAAATAAAATAGCAGCGGGGGAAGTGGTACCCACCATAGGACGCCAATGGTTAATATCGCATATCTTAAGAACTTTTATAGTGAGAATGTTCAAACTTTGCAGAAGTCTCTCTTATGGTATACAACACTTTTGAAAATAAAAATAAAGCGGGAAGGCGCAGGGGGGAAATACCTTCCATAGGATGCATAAATTAAATATCGCTCAACAGAAGAACTATTAAAGGGAGAGTCTTCAAACATGGTTACAGCTACTACTATGGTAAACTATAAATTTCAATATAAAAATGGGCGGGGTAGACAGAGGAGGAGCAGTACCCCTCATAGATAGCAATATTAATAAGAGCCGCTGCAAGCAATTTGTTGAACTTTTGGTAGTAGGATGTTCTGAGCCCCAAAATTTAAACACAATAGCAGCGGGGGAAGTGTTACCCCCCATAGGACGCTAATGTTTAATATCGGATATCTTAAAAACTATTAAAGTTAGAATGTTCAAACTTTGTAGAAGTCACACTTATGGTATACTACACTTTTGAAAATAAAAATAAAGCGGGAAGGCGCAGGGGGGAAATACCTTCCATAGGATGCATATATTAAATATCTCTCAACTCAAGAACTATTAAAGGGAGAGTCTTCAAACGTGGTTAAAGCTACTATTATGGCAAACTTTAAATTTCAATATAGAAATGGACAGAGGAGGAGCAGTACCCCTCATAGATAGAAATATAATTTAGAGCCGCTGCACTATTTTTATTAAACTTTTTGTAGTATGATCTTCTGAACCCCAAAATTGAAATAAAATAGCAGCGGGGAAATGTTACCCCCCATAGGACGCCAATGTTTAATATCACATATCTTAAGAACTGTAATAGTAAGAATGTTCAAACTTAGTAGAAGTCACTCCTATGGTATACTACACTTTTGAAAATAAAAATAAAGCGGGAAGGCGCAGGGGGGAAAACCTTCCATAGGATGCATATATTAAATATCTCTCAACTGAAGAAGTGGTTTAAGCAGTGTAGCGAAGCGCACCGGGTAAAGCTAGTATGCATATAAAAATGTATTATCTTTAACGCGCGAAACACAATAAAAACATAAAATGCAAACATTATTATGCACTAAATATTCTTCTCTTACTAAATCTTCAAGATGTTTCTTTTTAGTGATTTTATCATCATTAAACTCTTTTATAATATCTAAATTAATAGAAAATGAACAATCAAAAATATTTTTTTTAAAGTTTCTTTTAGGTTTTAAATTACTCGCTTCCCCACGCAACACTATTCTGTTACACTTTTCATCGGGGTTGGCTTCCTTTCTGTATTTTAGAAAGTTTGAAACATTAATCGAATCATTTGTAATTTCAAATGGGCTCAAAGTGTGATCGCGATTATTATTCTGCACCTTCAATTTATTAGCAGAATCAGGTATATTTAAACAATTTTGCTTCTTGCAATTTTCTATTTTATTGCTTTAATGCACAGTCATTACTATGTCTTAATTTGTCATTTATTTTAATTAATTCATCTTTAATCATTTTAAAGTCACATTTAAATTCGTCGACAAATTTCATTTTTTCGCAAAAATCTTTACAAAAGTTTTCATAATTCTTCGAAATCATTTTGATTTGATTTTTCAAGTTTTTTGTTGCTGCATCATCTATATCGATTTCAGTTTCCAATATATTCTCTTCATTACAATTCATATCATTATATAAATTTTTCAAAGATTTTTGTTCCAAAACTGTTTCAGAATTTAATAAAATTTAATTTTTTTCTTTACAATTTCCATTCACGCCATTTTTAGACATGCCTAAGCTTTTAACCTTGCTATTTTTTAGCAAGTATTTTGCCATACTACAGATGTTTCTTCTATTTTTAATATTATTTTGAATTTTATTGTATTTACTATTTTTATTTATAGCATTTAAAGAATTTATAGTAATTTCAAATAATTCAAAATTTTTTATAGAAGAACTTATCTGCAATTCCTCTAAAAAAGGACATTTTATCAGTATGGACTTTAAATCACTAATACTATAATTATACTTACGCTTTTTCATTGGTAACTTAGCCTAAATATTAAAGAAAAAAAACAAATAATTTTTAAGTTTTTATTGGTTTTTTATTTGGTTTTTAAATGTTCAAATATTTCATTAAAATTAACTAGAACATACCTTAAAAATTATCCTTTGCACGAATTCTTGGAAACCTTAAAACGAATGAGATACTGTTTAATAATTGTGATCTAAATATATTTCAATTCTAGAAATAAAGAAAAAACGAATTTCGAGGACTACTTACGTCGTCGTCTTCCTTCTTAAAAAACCAACTCCAGAAAATAATTTGCTAAAAATGTAAAAAAAGTGTATTTATTTAGTAATATCAAAAAGTATATAACGCTAAAAATTATTGTATTTTCAATAATTGCAAATACAGTATAAGTACCCAGAAAAAAATTAAAAGAATTACTATGCAATTAACACAAAATTAATAATATATTAATGGAAATTCAAAAATAAGTTCCAAAAAAAAATCCCTTTTACAGATTCTCTGTCACTCAGAGCATTGTATGTTAAGTTTTATGTTTCTAGCTCCAATATTAACGAAAATTCAAAAAGTACCAGTTAAAGAAAAAGAAGTATCAGTTTAAGAAAAAAAAGTACCAAAAAATACCTCTTACAGATTCTCTGCCATTCAGAACATTGTATGTTAAGTTTTATGTTTCTAGCTGCAATATTAACGGAAATTCAAAAAGTACAAATTAAAGAAAGAAAAAGTACCAAAAAATCCCTCTTACAGATTCTCTGTCACTCAGAACATTGTATGCTAAGTTTTATGTTTCTAGCTCCAATATTAATGGAAATTCAAAAAGTACCAGTTGAAGAACAAAAAAGTACCAACATTTTTCATCTTATAGGTTCCCGGCTTAGCTTACTAAAACTTACTATTGAGAAATAGTAATTATTTTACTTACTAAAAAAAATCTTGTGTTTTCGCAAACTCATCCTTGCTTCTTATGGTTTAAGAATTTTGAATAAATTTTTTATATAAAGTAATATCTATTCAAAAGCTGATACCAAAATTGGCCATATAAGTTGAAAAATGTAGTAGAAAATCGCATTGATGTACTTTTTCACTTTATAATTTTTTCTTATTTTTCAATTCTCTATCACCCTAGGTACTTATTATTTTATTTGGTGCTGCGTCCGTAAACTAGATATAAGCCGCTAACTAAAGGCCTAACCATAATGTGCTTAAGTTGGCTTAAACAAATATGCAAATACATGTTAATTGTATGAGGCAAACCATATCGAACTTAAGGAAACTTTTTGGTAAGTTTAATGAAACTGTCATTTGCTTAAGCAAGGTGCGAATATAATCGCACATTCCGTACGGAATCAAATGTTTTTTAAATACATTTGAGAGACTTTTTGCTAATTTTTGACAGTAGGGTATGCAAGGCTATGTATATTATGGTTAGGCCTTAAAGCTTCTAGACGACCTTCGGCCAAATAAAGTTTTTCCTCTATGGTATAAAAACACAGGCTTCGCTAAATAAAGCTTTCCGGAAAGTCGGAAAGATTTTATCCTATATACAAACACTGGCTTAGCTAACTAACGGCCCAACCAGAATGTGCATAAACAAACTTAAGCTACTGTCAAAAAGAAAACAAAAAGCCTCTTAAATGCATTTATAATAACAAAAAGAAAATAAAAAAACTTTGATTCCGTACAGAATGAGCGATTAGTTTCGCACCTAGCTTAAGCAAATGACAGTTTTATAAAACGTAACATAAAGTTTCCTTAAGTTCAATATGGTTTTACACATATGATTTACACGTATTTGCTCAGTTGCTTAAGTCACGTTATTCACATTCTGGTTGGGCCTTAAAGCTTCTCTGCATAGCCGGCCTTCGGCCGGGCACAAATATTTTCGGAACAAATCTAGTTTAGGCACGCACACCCAAATAAAAAAAAAGTACCAAAGGTGATAGAAAATTGAAAAATAAGAAGAAAAAATAAAATAAAAATATTGGCGCAAACGCTTAGTTTTCGAGTTATGAACGATTTAAGTTACAAGAACTTCATGCTAACTAAAGCTTCTATGCATAGCCGGCCTTCGGCCGGGCGCAAGGATTTTTTCTTCTATGGTATAACAAACAACGGCTTCGCTAACTAAAGCTTCTCTGCATAGCCGGCCTTCGGCCGGGCGCAAGGATTTTCTCTTCTATGGTATAACAAACACCGGCTTCGCTAAATAAAGCTTCTCTGCCTAGCCGGCCTTCGGCCGGGCGCAAGGATTTTCTCCTCTTTGGTATAACAAACACCGGCTTCGCTTTACACAGCTTTATACAGCTTTAGAAATGTAATGGAAAATCGCACATATATGTATATGAAAACTTAAAACGTTCATAACTCGAAAACTAAGCGTTTGCGCCAATATTTTTATTTTATATTTTCTTCTTATTTTTCAATTTTCTATCAGCATAGGTACTTTTTTTTTTATTTGGGTGTGCGTGCGTAAACTAGATTTAAGCCATATTTTCTCCTCTATGGTATAACAAACAACAGCTTTGCCATCTAAATTTTTCTCTAATTATTACAAACAATAAGTAAATCAAAATACATATGTACCTTAATTTTATTTGTCCAAGATTTACTAGATTCAGCTCCAATTCCTATAATTTAAGGGCCTCCACTAAAATCAAAAATTTTAATAAATAAAATTAGAATTTTTTCTTTTTTTATAATTTTATAAAAAAAAATCAAAATACATACCTTTATTTCCCATAGATTATCTTCTATTACTGTTTTTAAGGCCTCCGCTGAAAATAAATAATAAATAATAAAAATTAATAAATAAAATTACCATTTGTAGTGTTGTCTTCTTCTTTTTTTTTATAATTTTTTAATAACATATTGCCATATTTATTCAATGATTTTGTACTAAAAAGTGCTACCACAATTCTAAAAAACAATTTTTTCCTAAAAACAATTATTTTCGGTCTGGCAACACTTAAAATAACACTCATTTCTCTGTACAATTGGGTAACACTTCCTCTCTCTTTGAAGAGTGAAAAAATTATATTACTCTCTTCAAATTGAGTACTTTGTTATCTACTTTGTTATCTTCTCGTCCACAATATATGTTTAGAACAAAGATGCCCAGTAGTGGCTGATATCAGCAAATTAAACTCACACGTATACTTACGCTCTTTTGTTTGATCGTCAATCAACCAATAGGAAATCAGCATGTTGAGTGGGAGAGACAAACTACACTTGCAGAACTTCTGTGTCTTATTTTACATTTTAATCGTCATCGAGACTGCTGTGAGTTAACACATAAATTGAAATTATTGCGATTTATTAATGATGTCAGTCGAAAATTATTTTATGTTACAAAATGCTTTTGATGACATTCAATGTCTTATTTGTCATAAGACATTTAAAAAAACTAAGAAATATAATTTAAAAAAACATTTTGAAGATGTTCACAAAGACATGAATTATTTTCAGGGGGAAGAAAAAGAAAAACAATTTATAAGAAAATTTTTATTGAAAAGTTGAAGGAATGGGTAAATCAATATAAAGAAAATGATGAAGATATGGTGGAGGAGAATTTAAAAATGGGTTTATCTAACTAAATAAGTTTATATATTGTAAAAAAAGGAAGGCCATTTTATATTGAATTATATTTGCTCAAAAAAACGCAATAAGCTGAATTCTTCTAGTTTGAGAAATATACTTTTATTGCGTAACTGCAATAAGAGTATCAACTTAGAAGATTTTATTACTTTTTAATTGCAAATTGAACAATGATTAATTGAGGGAAAATTTATAAACACTTCGAAGAATCTTTTTATTTCATCATACTATCCAGATGTCCGCATATATAAATTATATATGTATGTATTATAGATATATATATACCTATCAATACATTCATCAAGAGTATTACTAAAATAAATACATTCACCATGAGTATTACTAAAATATGTACATTCATTAATTTTACATTTCCCTTTTGTTAAACAAAGAAACAGAAAAAAAATGACAACACCCGCCACACATGTGCTTTCGTCGCAATCTCGTTGACGACTAAATAAAATGAATAGCAAATTGATTTCTTCCAGTGTTATTTCGTCACTCTCACCAATACTACTACCTTGGGCATCAATGGTTTAGAATCTAAATCAGGCATTTCCAAAAATTTTTTGGTTATGTAGTAGTGAGTACCAGAGAGTAAACAAATTGAGAGAATGCATTCATATACAGCCGAAATAAAATGTTAGTAATATATTTTATAAGTTGTATAACACAAAGGTACAAAATTAAAAATTTTTTGTGTTGATAAAAAATTTGTAGCAGTTCTTTATGGGGGGTGCTTTAATACCATGTGAGATATTTTATAAGTTGTATAACACAAAAGTACAAAATTAAAAATTTTTTGTGTTGATAAAAAATTTGTAGCAATTCTTTGCCAATTCAATGTCGCTGATTTTAAAACTGCTCTTTTTTTTTATTCGGAAGCTTTTTGACTCTAAATCAGTTTGAAATATTATCAAACAATTGTAAAAAAAAATTAAGATTTTTATGTTTAAAAACTTCATAAAAAATAAATATTGCACGCAAATCACAGCTGATAGAAAAAAGTGCAGTTTTAAAATCAGCGACATTAAATTGGTAAAGAACGGGGGGTGCTTTAAAACCATGTGAGATCAGGCCATGATGGCTTTGTTGCTCAATTGAATGGGAGATAAAGCCATAATAGCCTTATTGCCCTATCATTGAGAGGTAAGGTCATATTTAACATTTTGCGAAATGAGAGATATAGCCATATTTTTTTCGCAAATGAGAGATAAAGCCATATTTTTTCATAATATTGTTATGCATGGTGTTAACATTCTGTAAAAGGGAAATCCTTAGTTTTCATTGAAAAACATTTTTTTATTCTTGTGACGCACGCAGGAAAACTTTATTCAGCGAAGCCACCTGCCGCGTCCTACTGGAGGAAAAAATCCCTGAGCACGGGCGCAGGCCGCCACGCGGAGAAACTTTAGTATGCGAAGCCAGATTTCAATACTTAACGTTAGTGGCTCCGGAACTGAAATGAGAGATAAAGCCATTTTCTAATATTGCTAATGTGAGCTAAGGCCATGATGGCTTTATCGTCCATTCAAATGAAAAAAAATAAAAAGGCTTTATCTGCCTATTGAATGAGAGATAAAGCCATCATGGCCTTATCTCACATGGTATTAAAGCACCCCCCATAAAGAACTGCTACAAATTTTCTATAAACACAAATGATGTTTAATTTTGTTCCCTTGTGTTATACAACTTATAACATAAAATCTTCTAAATTGATACTTTTATGGCAGTTTCGTAATAGTAGAATGCTTTTCAAACGAGATGAACTTAATTTATTACGTTGCCTGGAGCAAATAAATTTTAAATCCGAAAAAATTTGTTCGCATAGGTAAGTAGTGCCGAATAAAGAGAGGCACTTAAATGAATTTTTTTTTAGTTCAGGATAGAAAAAATGTATCCCACAAACTCGAAATTTTACAGGGGAAGGTTTTTTTTAAATAAAATCAGTTTGAATAAAGCCATTATTTTAAAATTTATAATGTAAATATTATTTATGTAAAATGTAAATATTATTTACATTATAAACTGATCAAACTGATTTTATTTAAAAAAAACCTTCCCTGTAAAATTTCGAGTTTGTGGAATACATTTTTTCGGCGGTTATGGCTCGATATAATCGTAGCATAAAAAAGTAAGCAATAAAAATAGTGCGAAACAAACAAGTTTCATTAATACATCAATAAAACACATCTTCTTACCCAAAAATTTTACCTGCTGTCACATTTGCTTTTATGTGTATAGGTTTACACATAAATTGTAGGAAAACAAGACTTTTTTTTAACTTATTTTTTAAATATTTTTACTTACTTAAGAAAAGTGTTTTCAAAGAAAAAAAAACCCACCGACGCGATTGGTACAGCAACAAAAATATTTTTACAAGCACAAAATACCAACAAATTATTGTGGCTATTTTTTCTTAATAATTTCTGCATTTAGGTACGTCTTTTTAACGAAAGTAAAAGTGACCCTTTTCAGGTACAAAGAATTTTTTTCACAAACAAAACACATATCGTTAGCTTAAATGCAAAACAATGTAGATATTATTTGAAAATTACAAATTAATAGAATACAATATTTGTTCCTTAATAATATATCGGTTAACGCATTGTTATCTGAAATATTAAAAATTGAATTTAAATCTCAAATAATTACCATTTTACAAAGTTCTTTGCTTTGCATGTAAACTTATAAAATGTTATATTATTCAACATTTAAGTCTTTAAATTTAAACTCTAAATAAAAATTGCACGCAAGGCATTGGATGTTACCAAAAGCATTTTTGACCGCACAATATTTTTTGAGTGTAAGCTGAAACAAAATAATATAGCATCCGCTAGACATGTACACTTGTCGAAGTCACACCGACGACTGAATTGAAGAGCATAAAAATATGTGTTAGTATTGGTGTGCACAATTGTGCAATGAAATGGAAATCCCTGATCTAAATCTTAGATCAGGCATTTCCAAAAATTTTTTGGTTATGTAGTAGTGAGTACCAGAGAGTAAACAAATTGAGAGAATGCATTCATTTACAGCCGAAATAAAATGTAAGTAATATATTTTATAAGTTGTATAACACAAAGGTACAAAATTAAAAATTTTTTGTGTTGATAAAAACTTTGTAGCAGTTCTTTATGGGGGTGCTTAAATACCATGTGAGATATTTTTTTTAAGTTGTATAACACAAAGGTACAAAATTAAAAATTTTTTGTGTTGATAAAAAATGTGTAACAATTCTTTACCAATTCAATGTCGCTGATTTTAAAACTGCACTTATTTTTTATTCGGAAGCTTTTTGACTCTAAATCAGTTTGAAATATCTTATCAAACAATTGTAAAAAAAAATTAAGATTTTAATGTTTAAAAAATTCATAAAAAATAAATATTGCACGCAAATCACAGCTGATAGAAAAAAGTGCAGTTTTATAACATATTCCGTTCCTTCCTTAAATGTTGCATAGCATATAAGGCATTGGATGTTACCAAAAGCGTTTTTGACCGCACAATATTTTTTAAGTGCCATCATAAAGTTTTTTGTGTTAACCTGAAACAAAAATATGTATTAGTAGTGGTATACACAATTGTGCATAGAAATGGATTTCCCTGGATTATTTATTCAAAAATAAAATAAGTTACATGAGAATTATAACGTGAAAAAGTTATTTTAGTAAAAAGTTAGGGTATTCATAGTGGTAAGTAAAATAGAAAGGGTATTCACGTTGTTGGGTTACTCATACTTCAAACATCTGTGCATACATTTTAATTCTAGCTAATGGTATATCATAACTTTTTACAAAATACCAAATGCGCACCTGAGTTTGCCTGCAAAAATGTATAGTCATTATAACAGGTCAAAGTTACGTTAAATAAATACCATAAATTAGTAAGGTTAACTCTTTACCGCCGAAAAAATGTATCCCACAAACTCGAAATTTTACAGGGGAAGGTTTTTTTTAAATAAAATCAGTTTGAATAAAGCCATTATTTTAAAATTTATAATGTAAATATTATATATGTAAAATGTAAATATTATTTACATTTTAAATTTTAAAATAATGGCTTTTTTCAAACTGATTTTATTTAAAAAAAACCTTTCCTGTAAAATTTCGAGTTTGTGGAATACATTTTTTCGGCGGTTATGGCTCGATATAATCGTAGCATAAAAAAGTAAGCAATAAAAATAGTGCGAAACAAACAAGTTTCATTAATACATCAATAAAACACACCTTTACCTGCTGTCACATTTGCTTTTATGTGTATAGGTTTACACATAAATTGTAGGAAAACAAGACTTTCTTTAACTTGTTTTTTAAATATTTTTACTTACTTAAGAAAAGTGTTTTCAAAGAAAAAAACCCACCGACGCGATTGGTACAGCAACAAAAATATTTTTACAAGCACAAAATACCAACAAATTATTGTGGCTATTTTTCTTAATAATTTCTGCATTTAGGTACGTCTTTTTAACGAAAGTAAAAGTGACCCTTTTCAGGTACAAAGAATTTTTTTCAGAAACAAAACACATATCGTTAGCTTAAATGCAAAACAATGTAGATATTATTTGAAAATTACAAATTAATCGAATACAATATTTTTTCCTTAATAATATATCGGTTAACGCATTTTTATCTGAAATATTAAAAATTGAATTTAAATCTCAAATAATTACCATTTTACAAAGTTCTTTGCTTTGCATGTAAACTTATAAAATGTTATATGCAACATTTAAGTCTTTAAATTTAAACTCTAAATAAAAATTGCACGCAAGGCATTGGATGTTACCAAAAGCATTTTTGACCGCACAATATTTTTTGAGTGTAAGCTGAAACAAAATAATATAGCATCCGCTAGACATGTACACTTGTCGAAGTCACACCGACGACTGAATTGAAGAGCATAAAAATATGTGTTAGTATTGGTGTGCACAATTGTGCAATGAAATGGAAATCCCTGGTTTAGATCATTGATGCCCACGGTAGTAGTATTGGTGAGAGTGACGAAATAACACTGGAAGAAAACAATTTGCTATTCATTTTATTTAGTCGTCAGCGAGATTGCGACGAAAGCACATGTGTGATGGGTGTTGTCATTTTTTTTTCTGTTTCTTTGTTTAACAAAAGGGAAATTTAAAATTAATGAATGTACATATTTAAGTAATACACTTGGTGAATGTATTTATTTTAGTAATTCTCTTGATGAATGTATTGATTGGTATATATATATCTATAATACATACATATATAATTTATATATGCGGACATCTGGATAGTATGATATATTTCGGAATAAAAAGATTCTTCGAAGTGTTTATAAATTTTACAGGGGAAGGTTTTTTTTAAATAAAATCAGTTTGAATAAATAATATTTACATTATAAATTTATAAAAAATTTTATAAATAATGGCTTTTTTCAAACTGATTTTATTTAAAAAAAAACCTTCCCTGTAAAATTTCGAGTTTGTGGCATAAAAAAGTAAGCAATAAAAATAGTGCGAAACCAACAAGTTTCATTAATACATCAATAAAACACATCTTCTTACCCAAAAATTTTACCTGCTGTCACATTTGCTTTTATGTGTATAGGTTTACACATAAATTGTAGGAAAACAAGACTTTTTTTAACTTGTTTTTTAAATATTTTTACTTACTTAAGAAAAGTGTTTTCAAAGAAAAAAACCCACCGACGCGATTGGTACAGAAACAAAAATATTTTTACAAGCACAAAATACCAACAAATTATTGTGGCTATTTTTTCTTAATAATTTCTGCATTTAGGTACGTCTTTTTAACGAAAGTAAAAGTGACCCTTTTCAGGTACAAAGAATTTTTTTTACAAACAAAACACATATCGTTAGCTTAAATGCAAAACAATGTAGATATTATTTGAAAATTACAAATTAATAGAATACAATATTTTTTCCTTAATTTAGTAATACTCTTTGTGAATGTATTTATTTATTTATTTATTTGCAAATAATTCATGTCTTTGTGGACATCTTCAAAATGTTTTTTTAAATCAAATATTTTATAATACATACTTGTTTACTGTAAATTTGTAATATTAATATAAATATCAAATTATTTATGTATTTATACATACAAGAAATACAGTTTTAATACTTTTTAAATCACTTGGAAATTTTTCTGCAAAGCAGTCACCATTTGAACATTTTTAATTCTCATCACTGTGTGTGTTGTTTTATGTATTCTAATGCTTTTATGTTAATGATTTTGAAAAGTAGCTGACACGTTCTTACATGTTCTATGAGTGGACAAACGAGCTTACAGTACGTTACATAGCATTTCATTACATTTACGGTCGGCTAAATCAGCCTTTAAACCAGGGCTGTGGAGTCGGAGTTGAGGATTCGGAGTTGAGGTTTTTGTGCCGGAGTCGGAGTCGTAGTACCCACAAAAACTCGCGACTCCGACTAAAAAGTTTTTCGGCAAAAAATTTAAAAAAAATTTTCCAAAATAAAAATTATTCGAAATTGACGATGCAATATTTCAAATATCGATTTGAAATTTTTAAGAATCATTTTTATGTTATATTTAACCATTTAAAAGCTAATGCATTAAAAAAGTGCTTTATTCGGATGTACCGAATCTTTGACACCCTCCACCGACAGTAAGAATATATGAGAGCTATAAATATTTAAATAATCTTTATAAAACGGACGTCAGTATAAAAATTGGTTCCGGTTTAAACCAATTGTACGACAATCAGAAAGTGCTATGCTTTTTTTCTAGCAATTCGAACTAACTTAAATAATATGTATATCATGATTCGTAACAGTTTTTTGAGATACATAATTTAAAATTTGCAGTATATTGGATACAAATATTAAGTGATGTTTTCATGTTGATAAATGGTTTTGTATTTTCTCTGTTCTTTATTATTTTAATTGTGTTAACTTCTTCGTAAAGATTCCAAATTTTTTTTAGATTCTGAAATATCTTTAGCACTAGATTCATATAAGTTGTCTGAAGTTTATGTTATATATCTTGGAGTTTATTCTTTAAAGTTTTATGTTGCACTTTTTAATGGTCTGTTAAAGAAGTATGATTTTTATAACGACTTTCTTAAACACGTCAAAGATCTTGCACCTTTTAATGTAATAAGAGGTTACCAATTGAGTATTTCTAAATTATGTGCTATTGTGGCAAATTTAGTCTATTTGAGTGATATTGAAGAAGTTAGTAATGAATAGCTTGAGCTTTAATTTTTAGGAACATAATTAACAGAAAGAGCATACGCGAGGGCGTATTCAAAATTAAAACATTTTTAGATGTAATTTTTATATATTTTTAAATAACATTAATTCTATATACTTTTTTTCATTTAATTATTTAACAGTAATATAAAAACCCTTACAACACGTTTTTGTTTTTTTTTTTTAAATGTTGGCACTTTTGTAAAAACAAGTTCTTATTCGGAAATAAGAGGTTTTTTTAAAAATAAATTATTGACTGATCATCACGAAATCCTGTATAGTGATTTCCGTTATTAAAAATCTAACTGGAACAAATTTCAATACAGTCGTGAAATTTTTTTTTAGATCTAAGGATTATGGAATCGATCTTCTAGATATTTTATAGCGTGATAGTGCCAAATTGCATTACAATAGCATTAGTTATTACGTTTTTAACGAGCTAAACTGTTTTCCGAGGGTAGGCTTTATATGGCGCCTAGCGTAAATTATGGACAGATCTTCACGAAATTTCGCAGTGTCTTATAAAACTGTGACGTACCAAATTTCATTATGGCAGCGATATTAATTATGTTTTTATGCGTACTAAACGGTTTTCCGGTAGTAGGCTTTATATGGGGGCCTATGGTAAATTATAGACCAATCTTTACGAAAGCACATTTAAATATGAAAGCAATATTTATTACGGGCTTAGAAGTACATTGTGGCACCTTTTACGTATGTTTTTCTAACAAAATTGTCAATTTTTAAAGGTGGAGGTTCTACATATTGATTGATAACTAAGATCCTACTGATCGGATTTTGCTGGACTTCACTCCCAAACTGCTTAAGCTAACTAGAAGAAATTTGACACCAAGATTAAACTTTTGGCTTGAATAATTCGTATTTGAATCAACCATTCTGTACTTGACACAACTTTGCCTTGGTTAAGTACGGATGGATTGATTTTTCTTGTGACTGTTACAATTCAAAAATTATTATAGTACATAACTTTTTTTAATTATAAATGTTTTAAACAAAACATTATTTTTTTTAATGTTTATCATATATCGGGTGATTTTTTAGCTATTATCTTTTTGGCAACACTGGTTTAAACAGCTGACGCACGTTTCGTGTTTTTTTCACTGTCGAACATCTTCAGTTTGGTCTATAATTTAACCATGAATCGTCTTACAAACGAACAACGCTTGCAAATTATTGAATTTTATTATCAAAATGCGATCCACTTTTTTATCGAAAAATTGTGTTCAGCGACGAAGCTCATTTTTGGCTCAATGGGTACATTAATAAGCAGAATTGTCGATTTTGGAGTTAAGATCAGCCAGAAGCATTGCAAGAGTTACCAATGCATCCAGAAAATACTTCTTCAAAGATGATGCGAATCGTAACGTAACTGTGAATGGCGAGCGCTACCGTGAGATGATATCCAACTTTTTTTTGCCCAAATGCAAGAGCTTGACTTGCATGACATGTGGTTTCAGCAAGACGGTGCCACAAGCCACACAGCACGCTTAACAATGGACTTATTGAGAGGCGAGTTCGGTGAACATTTTGTTTCACGTTCGGGACCGGTCAATTGGCCGCCTATATCGTGCGATTTAAAGCCTTTACAGTATTTTTTGTGGGGCTATGTTAAAGCTCATGTCTATACACACATGCCCGCTTCAATTAACGCATTGGAAGACAACATTGAAGCATTTATTCATGAGATACCGGGCGAAATGTTGGAAAGAGTATGCCAAAATTGGACTAAGCGGATGGACCATTTGAGGCGCAGTCACGATCAACATTTGCATGAAATAATCTTCAAACATTAAATTATATGGGCCGTACTATCGATTCAAATAAAGATTTCATGCATTTTTCTGAATTTTATATGGTTTTTTTTTAACTTTCCTATAGCTCTTAAAAAATCACCCAATACCTACATATGCACGTTAAGTGTATTAAAAAAATATTATGTATGTACCTAGTTAATTCAAAATTATTTTAATGCTATATTCATAAAAATACATTAATTTTGCTTAAAAATGTATTGTAAACAAAAATTTCAAATCAAATTTTTTCTTAAAACACATTTAAAATTTAAATAAATGGTTTATGAATACTGCTCTTATATGCTGTTTCCAAATGACAGGCGATAGACTGAGTGCTTCTCATATAATTTTTACTGCATAATCAATCGCCTGTTATTTGGAAACAGCACATTAATGTTTGCGTAATTTTTTCTCTAAAAAGGTAATTTTTAGAAGGCCGTACGGTAATGAAAAAATAAACGGTAACATCACTGAGTCTCATATACATTCAGCATCAAGATTATGTGCGTTCGTTTACTTTTCCAGTAAAATCCAGTAGGTAAGTAATATGACAATTTTACAAATTTATGTGTACGCGAACGCATTTCAGTAAAATCCAGTACAAATTTGTACAAATTTTGGGGTAAACGAAGGCAGCTATTATAGTAGGAGTCGCACTTAAAAAATTTTAGCGTTTGGAGTCGGAGTTAGTACTTTTTTCGGACGACTCCACAGCCCTGCTTTAAACAAAACACCAACAACAAACAGTGAGTTTTTTTGGGAATAATACTTATCAATGAGAGCAAAACGGCTAAAGCTAACAAGTTACACGGCAAACGCGTAAAATGCCCATACGTATCGAAAGCATGAAGTAGGATTACATACTACTTTAGCATGCGTCTTAAAAAAGGTCAAAAGAGAAACATACACATAGAATGCGTGGTGTGACCTCCAGCCTTAGAATTAAAAGAAACCGTTTATTAAGTCTGGGTTTACACTATGAAAGTTTTCTTTCAGAAAGTCTGACTTTATAAGTGAGAGGGAAAGAGAACAGGCTATTCTTCTCTCCCCTCTCACCAATAAACTCAAACTTTCTGAAAGAAAACTTTCATAGTGTGAACCCGGACTAATCTGATATATCGGTATTTGTTACTTCCCTACTTTAAATGTTTAAATAAACTATCGCAAAAATTATTTAATCCCAATGAAATGTGAAAAAAATGATTAAAGACTGCCCGTCCAAAAATTTTCCAACTAAATAAAACTTTTGTTGAAAATATTTTACCAATTTATTTCTAACAACCAAAATGTAACTAAAACGAATGTATGCAGTGATAAAAAAGGACAAAAAAATTCTTTTAAATTATTTTGTATGAGTAAAAAATATATAACAAATAACAGAAACTGAGAGCAAATCAGAGAAAACAAATATTATTTTTCATATATTTGACCAAGAATAAAAATTTATGTTTAAACAAAATAGTTTTGAAATAAGAACACTTTACGAACTACACATAAAATATATCACAAACATATTTTGCTCTCACTTTTTTCAATGAAATTTACTTTCCCACTAAAAAACTTTTTGTAAAATAAAAAAAAGAAAAAAAAAACAGAATATATTCAGTAGCCCGTTTCTGTATATCTCACATCGTAAAAATCTTCGCATGAAACGTGTGAATTGCAACAAAAATAGTGTGAAATGAAACAAAAAATGGTTTTTCTCACACAAGTGTTTCTGTATCTTTTTTTTGCGAGAATTATCTGTCATTTAAATAATTTTCCAGCAATTATTGGAAGGATGCGAGAAAAAGTGTTTCTATAACAATATTTTGCGAAAAGTTTCTTTCAAGAACTGTCAAAATAAGTCACATTTGAAATTGGTGGCGAGAAAAACAAAATGTAGATATTTTGAATTTAAAATATGTTTATATACTATTTTTTTAAATAAATAAAAAAATAGAAGGAATATAAATGATAAATGCAAAATTTTTATGATGAAAATAAACAAAAAACAATTGTTATATTTTGTTAGTTTAAATTTTTGTTAGCCTTTTCTTGTTTTGGTTTTAATCAGTGCTGCCAGATAAATTTGTGTCAAAATCGTCAATTTCCTGAGAAAAAAATAAAAAAGATCGTCTTTTTTGTTTTAAAAATCGTGCAATTTAAAATCAATTTTATGGTGTTTTCTTTTCTACAAAAAATGTGACATTTTATTTTAAAAAAATGCAATTTAGTGTCTGTTCCCTAAAAATTTTGATCCTGAAAACCAAATTGCATTTTTTTAAAATAAAATGGCACATTTTTTTGTAGAAAAGAAAACACCATTAAACAAATTTGTTTCGACTTTTATTAAAAAATAATCAAACAAAAACATAGTTAAAGTTCATGGGTATTTAATAATTGAGATATAAATCTTTAATTTACGTATTCCTATAATCTTTTTCTTTTTTACCTGAAATAGACTTAGTAGAATACCTTGTAGTTAAAATTAAAAAAATCGGTTCATAAATAAACGGGTTAAATACCCAGTAAAATCTTCGCCTACAAAATAATATGTTAAGTAATCAGAAACACATAAAAGCACTACATACAATTCTACTGAAAAACTAATGAATTTTACAAGGGTTGTGCCAAAAAGAACAAAATAGAAGTGTTTGAAATTTAAAAATTCAAGATGAATTTCTATAGAAAGTAACAACAAAATTATAAAATATTTTTGATTTTGTTTTTGCTTTCGTCACTTTTTTAGAAAAAATCATCAAAACGTCACTTTGTTAATATCGGAACAAAAAATCGTCAAGATGACGATAACTCGTCAAATCTGGCAGTCCTGTTTTTATTATATTTATTTCTTTTGTTGACGTTTCGCTTTTATTTGACACTTAAGTACTGGAAATATTCCAGTATAAACAGAATTTGTTGTGTCTGTTTTCGCATTCAAATACAGAAACACTTTTATCTCATAAATCGAGAAACGATGGAATTTTTTGTTTCACACTTCATGTAAGAAATTTTACGATGCGAGAAATACAGAAACGAGCTACAGGACTCTCAATTGTGTTACAATTGTCGTATTTTCAAACAGGGTTGCCGAACTTGGTCTTTTCCGAGCAAATTTGGTCGTATATTTTTCATTGGTCAGATTTACAACACTGGTCACAAAGCAGACATGTGCAAATTTAATATCTTTTTTACAAAACACAAAATATTTTTGTGATTGTTGAAGAAACTATGGATGTGGTAATGAAATGAAATGTAGTACGTTAGTAGAAAATTACTTTGACGGTGATACATCCATACCTCTAAATAAGAGCGAATACCTCTAAATAAGAGCGAAATACGTTTTCTAATGCTAATACAACTTGTATGCAGAATACCGAAATAACGCGGCGGAAACGCTTTGCAATTGGAAAATCCGGTTTGGACAGCGCGTTTATTAATGAATAATAATGTTAATTTAGCTGTTTTTAGGTGAATTTAGCGGTTTTGTCTCCATTCTTTATTATTAAATAAGATAGTTAGCACTACTGTTCCTGACTAAAGGCCATGTCAGATAAAACTTTTGCTTCGCGTTGCGTTAGAGATTCGCTTTGACTTCCAATATGAAATATTTATACTTATACGAAACATGTCACATAACGCAGAGCGAAGCGAAGATTTGGCAACTTTCATCATTTTGCGCGCTTTGACAGTCTGCTAGTATGTTTTTTATTTTTAATTTATTAATTTTTAACAAACATTTCGTGTGTGCAGTCAAAGTGTTTATTGTGAAATACACCTTTTGCGTTACGCTTTTCCGTTAAAGTTAGAAACGTCACGCAAAACGATAAAGTTTTATCTGATATGGCCTTCAACGTTGACGCTTTTATTTAAATATGGTACAGTAGTTTTGACTTAACTGCCTTTGGTTTAAGTGCACTTTAACAGCACAAAATTAAGTATTTTTTTGACATTATTGTTTAAAATCCCATACAAATTCCTTTTTTTTTGTGCACTTTTTATACCTGCACATTTAAGATAAATGCACAAAACTTTAGGCATTTTAAATTAATTTTCATACAAAAAATTCAAGTTAGCTGCACTTTAACTTAACTGCCCAAAATACATATTTTCTGTAATTAATCTTCAAAATCCTTGCGTACGTGCATTTTATATACCTGCAGACTTATCATATTTTTGGTCAGCTTCAAAATATTTTCATATAAAAAATCAATGTACACACATAAAAATATGGTGGCCACTTTTTCACATAAATATCCAATGAAAGCAGTTTATAAAAACCAAAATCGAAAACAAGTTGATTATAATTCATTATTTTGTTTGCATTCATGCATATGGTTTGTGGTTACAGCAACTTTACCACGATTATATGAAAGAAATAGCAAATCTTAGGCCTGCAACAGAATAAAGTAGTTGTACATAGTAGTATTTGAAGCTGACGAATGTTCAGTAGCGCAACAAAGTTAAAAATTTTAAATTTTGAGCTTCAACTGCAACTGCAGTGATAACAACAACTACGCATTCTGTTGACACTAGTACTGGGATACTACCGATATTTATAGATAGTTCAGATTTGGCTATCGATACTATCGATATTACTATCGACTGAATGTTTGTACTTGTGCAGGAAAACTTTAACTAGTTTTTTATTAGGCTACAGTTCGTTGTTTTTATCACTTTATGAAACGTATGAGACGTATGTATATACGCACGTTATTTTAGATGACAATTTTTGAAAAATTGATAAGCACCTTTCTGAAGAAACCGAAGTAGCAGGGACTATAAGATATTTTATTGCAACTATACATAATTTTCTAAAACGATTTTAATTCTCAACCCAAAAGTAAATCTAGCGGACTTATCCTCTAATGGTCCGTAATTGTTTTGTCCTATGCTCGCAATTGCTTTTGCATTTGGATTTGCATTTTTTTTACAACATTACAAAAATATTTGACATTTCAGTCCCTATGTAAACATGTACAAATTTTGACTTAAAGGCCTTTAATTAGCAGTTAAAAAGCACAGCTAAGCAATCCGTACCATCTGCCATTCTTGTTGTTTGTATGCATTGCTTAAATTCAGCGCGAATTAATAATAGCAAGTTAAAACTTGCGCCAAAAAACTGTGTGTGTATAGCTGCTGTCACATGTCTTCATAGCTGTATTTTAAATAATAACAATATTGATATTTATATTTTTCCTATCGATATTTTCAATATTTTAAGACTAACGATAGTTTCCTAGCACTAGTTGACACTACCTTGAAACTGCCGTTTTTAACTTTGACAGCTTGCAGCGCAATTGTTAACGTTGTACTACAGCGACTATTCTGTTCCCCACTTTATTGTTATACCCTTTGTACACTTGCATACATTTCGCAGGAACGCATAGAAGATGTTGAAAATGTGAAATTCGCATTCACACTTGAAACATCTAACATCTACTATCAATAAAAAATGTCACCATTTCTGAAAAAAAAACTTTTATTTTTTCAGTTAATTTGTTTTCTACAAAAGTGCCAAAATTTTAAAAGATAACACCAAAATGTATTTATAATTTATTTTGTTTAATAACTTGAACAAAATTAAGCAAAATAAGGCTTGCAAAAAAGAAAAAACTTGAGAAATGGTAACGCTGCTTTCAAAGCAACTTTCATTTTGTCAGTGGTGCCACAATAATAATAGAATTTATTGTCACTTTTCTAGTGATGACACTAAAATAATCAGAAGATGTATAAAGGAATACAATGATATAGGAACATTTTGTAAAGATGTTGAAAAGTTTTGATTTTAAGCTCTATGTATTTCTTATGGGAACATTTCAACATCTTTGCAAACTAATGTTAGATGTTAAATGTTGACAAGTGTGAAAAGGCTATTACCAATTTGGCTATATCGTTTATTATAAAAATGCATAAAAGAGGACTACAGGTTGTTTGAACGTCATTGTTGTTATCGATTTATTAATAAAAACGCTTTTATTCTTCTTTCAAACACTTTCCTTTAGTTGCACTTTAATGCAGATAATCACAATTTGCGTACTTGCACATTAAGGCAGCTAAATACATTTAAGATAATTGCATTTTTGATTTATCAGCACAAAAAATCGTGCAAAGAAGATTGTGCAGCTATATCAAAATTACTGTACTTCAGCTTTAAGCTGGAGGTCCACACCATGCGTTACACGCATTTTCGCTGCCTACGCAGCTGTCAAAAAAGAAGAATGTAGCAAGTTACATTCCCAAAAGCATAGGATGCATTTAGGCGTTAAATGCGAAAAGTAGGTTTACTTTTTACTTTTGTGAAATTTTATTATACCCACACCACAAAAGTCTTTCCAAATTAAATTTCCATACAAATAATAAATCACTGTCGACTCTACTTGCAGCACGCCTAGTTTTGCGCGTGCTACGACGTAAACCAGCCAACTACTCCTGAAAATAGCTTTTATTACAATAACTTCCATATAAATTTAGGTATTAAAATACATTATTATAACTTTAACGAATGCGTCTATGTCTTGACAAAATTTTGTCAAGGTAGGTCCAAAATTAAACATAGGTCTCCCATTAACCCCCGTCCTAAAATCTCATATAACGGGTGGTTAAATTTTAAGGGCCGATGTTTAATGTGAACGAAACCTAAACGTTGATTTTTTTTCTGCGCTTAAATCAAAATGCATATTGTGCACTTCGTGATTTATAGGTCAATTTAATCGTCCAAATGTGCGTACAATCGGAAAATTCGTGCAAAAATTTGAGCAAACCGGGTCTGTAGGAGATGTGAAACACTAGTGCATGCTCGTACTGCAGAAAATATTGCTGCTGCTAGCGATAGTGTGGCTGAAGAGCCGTCCACCTCAACTTGTCGTCGTGCCCAACAATTGGACCTCTCACGCTCGTCGTTGATGAACATTTACACGCTTACAAAGTGCAATTGACTTAAGAATTAAAGCCTCATGACCATTCCAAACGTCGTCAATGGTCAGAATGGTGGCAAGAAATGGCAAAAGTGGATGATTAATTTTCGCAGAAAATCATCTTCATTGATGAGGCACATTTTCACCTCAGTGGATTCGCCAATAAGCAGAATTGCCGCATTTGGGCGAATGATAATCCAAGAGTGATTATCGAAAAACCAATGAACCCACAAAGAGTGACTGTTTGGTGCGGTTTATGGGCTGGCGGCATCATCTGGGCGTATTTTTTTAAAATGAGGCCGGCCAGGCAGTTACTGTGAATGGTGTTCGCTATCATGAGATGATAACGAACTTTTTATGGCTCGAATTGGAAGATATGGATGTGGACGATATGTGGTTTCAACAGGACGGTGCCACTTGCCACGCAGCTAACGAAACAATGAACTTTGTAATTGAGTTAAAAAAATCGGAATGGGTCTATCTGTTTTCAAAAATTTTTAGAACCATGTAAAGAGCGCTTAAAATTAAGCAATGTGGCATCAACATTTCAAAATCGAAAAAATGGACATACGCGGTTGCCCATGAAAACCATAGAATTTTGCTTCAGCGTCATCGAAAATTTGGACCATCGCATGGAGGTGTGCCGTCACGGCGGCCATTTAGTCGATATTTTGATCCATACATAATTGAACCATACCAATATTATGTTCCGGCTGGTTCGGTACTTTCTACCTGTGCACTTTTGTACTTGATTTAAATTTGAATTCGTAAAAGTTATTTTAATTTAGTTGCCTTTGGTTTTGGAAATTTATTTTGAAACTATTTGACATGGATATATTGTTTTAATATTTTTTTTTTAGGAAAAATTTTAGGTTTTACTGGTTTAGGAAACAAAAATTTTATCGGGTAGGCGAAGAAAATTTGGTGTATTTATGTGTGATTGGGGAAAAATAAAAAGGAGTGGAGATTTTGGTTTTGAAGGGAAGAGTTTGTTGAATAAGATAAGAATTGAAAAAAAGAGGAGTTTGATAATTTGGATGATTGGTGTGAATAGTTTTGTGGAAAGAAAATAAAAAGAGAAAAAATTCTAGAGAATAAAAATTAATTCCTGAATGGAATACTAATAAAAGATATCCTTAAAATAATTAAATATTAAAAGGATACAAAAATAGAAAAAATATTAAATTGAAATAGTACAAGAAGATACAAAATTAAAAGAATATTGAAATTAAAAAGAACAAAATTGAAAACAAATTAAAAGAGATACAGGAAAAAAAAAACAAAATTGTGAAACATATGAAATAATAAAATATGAATAAAAAGTATCAATGTTGAATTCCTTAAGCTAAGAAGATTTATATAAAATAAGAGAATATATTGAATAGCAAAGCAAATTGAAGGCAAATATCTAATAAAACAGTGACAAATGAATAGTGCAGAATATATTAAAGGATGAAGAGAATAACAGTTTTACAACATAAACAGTCAATATATGCTAGTGCTTTTGTGTTTGTAACCTACTGATGAATTGTTGTGTTCTTGTGATTATTTGTAGATTAACGTAGCTTATCATAACTTTGTCCTGAATTGTTGATTAAATTTTGTTTTCCTTTTAATAATTAACTGTGTTTCTTCAATATCTTGTGTGTTGTTAAGTACTTAAATTATTTATTCATGGTTTTTTTGTGTCCTTAATATTTTAATATTTTTTAAAACGAATTATTTTGTGTTTTTTTTTTTTTATTTTTTCCCCTTGCCTTATCTATTAAAGGGCTGCATGAACAACTTCATTCATAAACATACTGAAATGCTTATTCACTGAAAGTCGTGTTCGAATAAAATTGTGATTACCGAACAAACTGTTGTTTTATTCATGCTGCTATGAACACATTTCGTTTCATATCTTAAACACACAGAGGTTGTTCAATAAAACGGGCTTTGTTTCATAGTTTTCATTCTCTCTCATTTATTTTTATTAATACTCAATAGCAATGTTGCCACTTCAGTAAATTCATATAATTATTTCCATGCGTTGCCCATGTGTAATTTAAATTTTAACACATATGTAGATATACCTATACACATATATGTATAGTATACATATTTGGAATATAAACAATAATAAAATGCAAAATATGTTTTTTTTTTTGTTTGTCATCTGCATTTTTGAATAATACAAATCTTTGAAACATGGCAAGATTTAATTGTCTTGTAATGTACTGTACACGGCCCTGAAATGAAACGAACTCATAAAAAACACACACATTTTTAGGTGAAAAATGAAAAACAAAAGGAGGAATGAGTTTATGAGAAATTTAATTGTTAGTTTTGTAAGTGTCTTAGGAGTCTGACCACGTGGTTGTTTTCCATGAAGTATTTCATGATAGCTTTGATGTGTTACTATGGTGGGAAATAAATAAATCAAAATTTCCTCTTTTATACCAGGTAAGCTGCAAAATTTTCACCACACCAGCTAGCAGTGCCTCTTCAGAACGGGTGTTTTCGTCAGCAAGAAATTTACTTTGCGAAAAACGTTGCATCATTGGGTGGAATACAACGTCAGTCGAACAAATTATGTTTTTACATCATAATATGAAAACGATGGATGTTGATCGTGCTGGATGATGTATATGACACTTTTTTGCCTAGAATTTATCACTTTTATTTTAATCATGAATTATCTCATTTTTTAGTTCTCATTATAATAATATCTGTAGATTGTGAAGCATTTTGAATTTTTTAGCTATCTACTTTTTTCTGTTTAAGACAAAAATATTGCCGAAAATTTTTTAATGTTAGTGAATGTTTTTGAAAATAAAATTAAATATATTTAATTTTATTGAAAATTTACATGGAAAACAAAAATAAATTTGAGTTTTTATTTCAATATTAATGTATCTCTTAAACATGTTGCATTTACCCCTCATGGTTATTTCTATTTTTTTTTTTTTAACTTTCTTATGTTTTATTTTTCTACAACTGGCAACACTGACATTTAAATCATACTGTTTTTTCATGAACTTATTCGAGATTTGTTCAATGGTTGTTCTGTTTCATGGTTGTTAATGTTCATATTCTCTTGTATAAGCAAATAAACTAATTTCATCTTATTCGTGTCTTAACTATCGAGTGTTCATTGCTTTCATTTCATAGTATTTCATCTTACTGAATACGAATGAAGCGAACACAAAATTATAATGAAGGTTTCATGAACATCATTATTAAGTTTCATGCAGATGTTTATTATCTATCCATATAATAGTATTTTTAAATTGTTAAAAAATGTGTGTGAAACGCTGATATGTACATATCTTCGTGGGATCCCAGTTTGTAAGTTCTTTTTTTTTAACTTGTACTTTGTGTTTAATTGAGTAATTGTATTTATCCTGGTTTAAAAAAAAAACACTTAAACATTAAATAACTTTTAGATAATTCAAAATAATTTTATACTTGTTAATAATATTGCATAGACACAAGTCTGAAACATTGTTTGTAGATCTTAATATTTTTTTTTTTTGTTATTAAAATGTTAATAAATAAAATAACTAGTTTAAAAAATGATCATAAGAATTATGGCACATTAAATTATTAAAATTGGGTTGTGAAGTGGAAAGGTATAGATGGAATAAAATTTGCAGTAAAATTGGGACATTTTTGGGATTATATTTCCAAATTTTGTTTAAATATAATCACGGTGGTATTTGAAAACCAAAGGGGTTGGATAAAATGGGTTGACCATCTAGACCCAAACAAGTATTTAAACTAAGAAGAAAAATAGTAACACATTGATCTGAACCCAAAAGTTTTGTTGTTGAAAATCAATGACGTTACAAATGGCGCCCAACGCGAACATGACATTTTGTTTGAGTGTAACTTACTGTTAAATTGATTTTGAACATTAATTGTATTATTTTAGCAAATTTGTTTTACGAAATTTTTAATGCCGCATCCTTTGATATACATACACATAACGTACCAAAGTTGTGTGATTAAATTAATTTACTAAAGAGTTTCAATTTTATTATCCTATATGTTGTTACCGATTGTAAAACTGACCGTTGTAATGGATTTGAGATTCTTAATGTATATTTTATATTTTGCAGTGGATTTGAATACTTGTTTATATTTTATATGTTGGTTATTTTACTGTAATTCCATTTTGAACTTTGAACTTCACAACCCAGATACATATTTATTGATTGATTTGTTTGTTTAAAAAAAAGCTGTTGTTTAATCATTATTTTTTTATTATAATATTATTTTTTGTTTGTTACTGTTTTTATTTAAAATTTTCGTTATACGCGATGGTTTGTTAGGGGGAAAAAAATTGTATCTTTGGATTATTACGTTTTTTAAAATTTTTTTTGTTTAGTTTTAAATATGGCTCCGGGAAGGCCGGTAACACGTGGTTTTGCTAAGTCATTAGAGGATATGGGGAAAGCAATTAGCACAGTTAGCTCGGGTTGTTAGTGAGGCAGATCTTAACTCTACCGTACGAAATATAGATGAACGATTATTAAGGGATGATAACTCAAAGTTACCAAATAGTTTTAATATGGATAGTATGAAAGAGTTTATTGACGTTGTTGTTCAAACTCAAGTTACCAATCTAATGTGCACTTTGGAGGAAAGTCTGTTTTTGAGAGTGAATGAGGCTATTTCCCAGCTAACTTTACAGGGAAATTCAAATCAGATGGAAAATCGTCGGCAGGGAAATTGCGCGAATGAATTAAAATTATCTGATGAACGACGTTCCATTAATAAAAACCATTAGAAATGCATAGATGGAATGTGTATTTCTCGGGTGATGACAAGGAACTACGTATAGACGATTTTATACGTAGGATTGAGCTTATTGCATTTTCACAGGGTGTCTCGCTTCAGGAGGTTGCAAATAATTTATATATGTTATTGAAGGGTCATGCTGCCAATTGGTATTTTCAATGGGTTCAGCGCAATCGGAATATCACTTGGGGTTCACTGAAGTTGGCGTTAGGTGTTCAGTTTAGATCTGGGGAGAGTGATTATGATTTAGAACATAGGATGATGAATAGGTTACAGAGATCTAATGAAACTTTTGACCAATTTTATAACGTTATGATAGATTTAAATTCTAGAATGAGTTCTCCAAGATTTGATAAAGATTTAATGGAAATTATTAAACGAAATATTTCTAGCAAAATGCTTATTTTCATTCATAATTCTACATCGCAAACACTTCCAGATTTTCTTTTAGAATGTCGACATGCTGAGAGAAATGTCTCGAAAATTGAATTGGGTTTTAATAAAACCTTATTTAAAGGCAAAATAAGTGAAGCGAAATTAGTTGAAGAAGTTTCTCCAGAGGTGGAATCAAATAAAGAATTTGTTGAGGCAATTACTCATAAAAAAAACCTCACTAAATGTTTGTGAAATAACCTGTTTTGATTGTAAGGAAAAAGGGCACTTCGCTTTTAATTGTACGAAATAATCTGGCAGGGTATTTTGTTATAAATGTGGACAAGACAATTAAGTAGTTTCTAATTGCCCATTTTGTAGTGAGGGAAACTTGAAAAAGAACAGGGAATCCGGGGGTCCTGTTCAGTAAACCAAGCCCGGAATTCGGATTTGGAAAAACTTTCAACGGACGTACAAGCCAATTTTCATGATAGGTGGGTGAAGTATAATGAGATTCGGACGAAAATTTTTAGTGGGTTTACAGAGACAGAATCTGGACTTAAATCGGACAAAATTATTAAGGTTAGGAAAAGACTTAAGGAGCTTAGGAACAAACACAGACTTATTGAGGGAGCTATTATTAAAGGGGATAATGATGACATACGACCGTTTGCGGAGGTGAAGATGTTTGGTGAAAAGATAAAGGGGTTGTTGGACAATGGTGCTACCATTTCTGTCCTGGGAGCAGGCTCTGTGGAATTTTTGAGAGCTCATGATATTAAGATGAAAGAATTTAGATCTGAGATAAGAACGGCTGGTGGATCGACCATGCCAATTATAGGAAAAATTGATACGACGATAACATTTAATGATAGATCTGAATCGGTGACAATTTATATATCTCCTGGACTTTGCAGAAAGTTTATTTGGGTTTTAATTTTTAGAAACTTTTTGGACTAGACTCATCGCTGAATTTGGAAATTAATGAAATTAGTAAAAAAAAATGATAAAAATGAACATAATTTAACAGAATTGCAAAAAAACGATCTTAAAAGGGTAATCAAGAATTTCCCTTTCTCTGAAATCGTATGCTTAGGAAAAACGTTTCTTTTGGAACATGTCATTGATACGGGGGATGCAATACCAATAAAACGTAGACATTATCCTACTTCTCCGACTAAACTAAAATTAGTTTATGAGGAACTTGACCGAATGATTAGCTTAGGCGTAATTGAAGAGAGTTATAGTGCGTGGTCTTCTCCTGTGACTGCTGTTATTAAACCCAATAAAACTAGGATTTGTCTAGATAGCCGTGACCTAAATAAAGTTACACGTAGGGATGCATATCACATCCCAAATATTGAAGGTTTGCTAATGAGACTTGAGGGTACAGTTTATATTAGTTCTATACATCTCAAGGACGCATTCTGGCAGATTCCGTTGGAGAAATCCAGTCAGGAGAAGACTGCCTTTGCAGTTGCTGGTAGACCTCTTTATCATTTTAAGGTAATGCCATTTGGTCTCTGTAATGCTCCTCAGACAATGATGAGGTTAATGGACAAAGTTATTCCTTCGGATTTGAGAGAACGGGTGTTTGTTTATTTAGATGATCTTTTGATATTTTCGGAAAATTGACATTTCATCTTCTTTAGCAAAGGAAAGGATACAGCAACAGTGAGTGATGAAGAAAAACATTGTGTGTATATAGACAAGACTTGGTTCAAAAATTATACCAACAAAATAATGTGTCTCAAATCCAGCCGCCGCTCAGCTCTGCCTTCAACTTCTCCTACAGTGCTTGCTTGTGTGCGCGTCATTGCTTGTGCAAGAACTTTTTTGTTTGATTCAGCAAAATTATTTGTTTGAAATTTATATGAATTTCAGTAAACTTTTTGTTTGATTGAGTAAAATTATTTGTTTGAAAAAATCAGCGTTTTTTTTTTCAATAAACTAAATGCAAATAAATTGTTTGAATATGCGAATTTGTTTGTAGGACCGATTTCAGACAAAAATGTTTTGATTCAACAAATTTTTTGTTTGAATTGGAAAAATAATTTTTTCTGTGTATTATGGCATATGTTCAATAAATAATTCCAGTTTATAAGCGTTATTCAAATAATTTTTTTATTACCTTTTGTTTTTGTTACTATTATTTACAACCCAGCGGTAAATATTGAAAGTACCGCAAGTGGCAGGGCTTTTCGAAGGCCTCTATACTCCTTTCTAAAAGATTGCTTCGTATGATACCTTGCCTTCAAAAGAATGCCTTTTAGAACGTATAATTTTCTTCGTGAGAGACCTTCCAAAATATTCAGTACACATTCGCTACTCCCTTCTTTAAGAAGGGAGAAAGGAAGCTGTTCAGTTTTATTTTTTTAAAGACCTTTCTTACTCCCTTCTTTGGGAAGGGAAATAAGTTATTATGAAAGGAAGTGGGCTTGCTTCAAATGACAACCTGTGTAAAAAATAAATAAGTATGGAATGCGGCGAGAAGGGCTTGCGTCTGCTTATTAAGGCCTTCTAATAGGCCTCTTTACTCATTCGAGTTACCGCTGGGATATTAAAAAAAAAAAAATTGATTAATAGCTTTGTCGAATAAAAATTATACTTTATATCAAAAAAAAAAAAAATATTTACAATGTACAAAATTTGGTCGGTTTCAACGGATTTGCAGACAATTTTGGTCGGGTAAAAATTTTTTAATCGGCAACCTGCTTAAAAACACCTTGTTGGATCCAGGGTACTGCAGTATTTGAAATACAAATAAGTATTTTGACCGCCGTTTAGACGGTCATATGAGGTATGTTGAGAGAGAGTACTTTGCTTTTAGACTATCATACCAAGAAGGTCACACATCATTACAAAACCAACATTGTAAAGGGAAAGCTGCTTTGGTAATTGATGAGTTATTGGCGGACGAGAACGCAATGTATTTATTTTTTCACTTTACTATTTCAATTGTTGCTTCATACGGCTTCATTTTTTTTAAATTTCTAAAAGTTGTTCATAACTTTTTTGCTTCAAATGTCTATTATGGTATATTTCATTTTTTATATTCCATAATTCGGGCAGAGTTTCAAATTCCTCAATAAAAACATTCAAAAATGGGCGCTCTAACCAAGCCATCGCTACCGTTGGCCTGGGGATTTCATGATAGCATACACAAAAATCAAACATTTTGATGATGACATACACCAATGTTTCGTTATTATACGAGTCTGATGACATACCATTTTCACATACTAGATATGACCGTCTAATAGGCGCTTTAGACACAAGTTTTTATGCCCATGAAGCTCTCTTTATGATACTTTAAGGGGGGTTCAGACTTTGGCTGCCAGAAGTCTGAACCAGTCGACCAAGACACTTACAACTGAAATCACAAACGAACGTACAACAAAACCGTATATATTCCAAAAACTAATTATGTATGTATATAAAAACGAACCCGAACAATTTTTGTTTTGATGCATGTACCAACCATATATTTTAGATAAAAGTCCAACAATTGAAACAAAGCCGCGAATAACGTTTTAAGTGGGAAAATAAAATTTTTTTCAAGAGAGCAAAAAATCCTCTGTAAAAGCCTACTAGACTTCTTTTTTAATGTTTTTTTTTTTAATTTAGAGGGTGTGTGCGAAACAGTAGCAAAGTTCTATGGTTAATTCCAATTGTAAAGAATTTCTAAGCTAATGTTAAAATTTATACTAGCCTCCAAGTGGTCACCGAAATACACAACACTTCAACGTAAATGCTGATTGTCATTTATACGCGGGTAAAAACGACCAACCCAATACACTACTGACGAAGAAAAGGGTAAGAATCGGTAGTTGGAACGTCCGTACTAGGATGTAACCCTTGATTTTCGCGCAGATAGACAGCGAATTCATCAGGTACAACATGATTATTTTGGGTCAGAGTGAAAAAAAATGGCCGAACAGTGGTGAGCACATAACGACCAACGGCCTTACATTGGTTTTTTCTCGGAAACCGGCCGATCAACCGTGGTCATGTGATATCGGATTTCTTCTCTCGAAGAGGGCAAAAAATGCCCTCATCGAATGGCAACCACATGGCGAAGGAATCATAGTGGCCAAGTTTAGAACCCTCGCGAGAAATCTAAGCTGCATTCAATGTTACGCTCCAACTGAGAACATCAGGCACGGTAAATTAAAATGTTCTGATTTCAATGCGCAGGTCGGTAACGACAATTACAACAGAGAAAGCGTAATAGAAAACAGGGAATCGGGAAGATGACTTCAAGCTGAGAGGTTTTTACAGAATTATTCGACAATTTCAATTCAGTAATAGGTGGCACTATTTTCCCGCACTATAATATCCAGAAAGTGTAATGGGTCTCCCCAGAACATGTAACAGAAAATCAAAACGAACACTTTGCGCTAAGCAGGATGTGGAGGGATGCATTTCGATGCCAGTGACCACCATCTACTTGAAGCCCAAGTGCATCTGAAAGTAAAGGCTTTTAAGCAACACAAAGGTCCCAACAGAGGAAAGTTTAATGTTAAATATCTGGAAAGTCTAGTAACGGCGCACAGTGCGAAATTTCTTGAGTTTAGCGGAACTTAATTATTTAAACCAGTAAACCAGTTCTAATTGTGATTTTTTTAAATTTTTAATAAAAATTAATGTGTTTTTTTAAGTCTTTGAGTTTATTTACGTTTTTAATTATAGAACAATTAAAAAAAACATGCATATGTACATACATTTTCTAACAACATTTTGAACATCTATTCAGAACTAGTCTCATTGCAATCGTCTGAAGACTCGTAATCATTGCATGGTTCTGAAAATGTTTCTAACAACTCTAAAACTTCTGGTGTAACCTCACTACGCTTGGTTTTAGGTGCTTTACGAAGACTAGCGATGTACGGATCCGATGAAATAAGCAGTCGATTAAATAAATCTGTATTTGTGTCAATTCGGGATGTTTTCCTAGTAAAAAGTTCGCGATATTTTCTACAGTCTTTGTTTCTTGCCTCCTGAGCTTCTTCAGAAAATTGTCCAATCGGAAGAATGCAAGAGGCTATAATATCCTTTCCATGACAAAGGACTTTATGCACACTAACAGGCATTGAGTACCAGAAATATTCTTTCAAATACAACTCCAAAGTTTCTCTTGCATATTCGCCGAACTTTTCTGAATCAATTTTAAGACCACAATTTAGGCACTCCAACAGCACATGAAAACGCTTGATCAAATCTAAATTAACGCCAGTTATTTCGGCTGACTTTTCGGCATTTCTAAAGAATTTCCTTGCGGTATTACCATCGTTTGTGTTTCCAGTCTGCTGTTTTGGCATATCTATTAGCAAGCCAAGCTCCTCTTTAAATTTTTGTTGAATGTATTTTTTCTTCTCTGCAACTTTTTTTTTATTTTCTGCTCCACGAGCTTGCCATGTCTTAATATCCAGTTTGTACGATATATGTAAAATACATTCTAAAAACCTTATCCATGCATGGAGGGGTGATAGTCCAAGGGATAAAAAGGATTCATTTATATTTTTTTGAGGTATATCGCCGATGTTGTTCATTTCACTGGGCTTAGCCCCACATAAGTAGCATGTTTGTGATGATGCACAGGATGATACAGCATTGCAAACTTTACCGTCTATCATACAAAATATCATATTTGCTGTTACCTGAAATTGCTTGGCATCTACAAGTATAGTGGTTGAAGTAAGTTGTGATATTTGTTCTTTCACTTTGTTTACTTCTGAGGTTATTACACTGACTGTTTCTTTGGCAAAAACGAACTTAATAGGGCGACAGTACCGTGTGGAAGAAGGAGCAGGGTTTTTCCAAATCACTGACTGATTATCACCATTATCATTAACGGCGCACATTTGGATTGGTACCATTGATAAACTAAACATACTATCATCAGAGCTATGTTTGTCCATATACTTTTGTCGATAATTAGCTTGTTCAGCCCCATCACAACCCCACTTCACGACAATATTTAGTGTTTTAACATTTGATAAACTTGTAAGAACCCCTTCTAGCCCTATACAAAGTCTTTCTACGGTATGATTTATAAGCGACTGAACTGGTACTTCAGCTGAAACTTCAGTTATTATTATGTCCTTTGGATAGCACAACCTCTTTGCCCCTTTTACAATATAATAAGGTGGATACAAAGTGCAACGGTGATTTTTTGCTTGATCTCGAACAATGTTGTACTGATTTGACGATAAGTTTGCATCAATAAGAAGCGCCAGAGCCTGGTCTGGAGCTAATTTTGGTGGGCTATTTGAGGAAAATATGCGAGCCTTCTTGATTTTGCTACCCCTTTCTGGAGAAGCAGATGCCAGTTCCTTGACAATCGCTGCAGAGTTTCGTTTTCCAGAATGGTATAGCTTTGTTGCAGTTGCTTTGGCTAACTCGTCTTGACTAGCGGACAAAAGATGATGCACTTTTCTGTATTGCACTTTAGGATGACAATCCTTAAATTCTTTTTTAGGTCTGCCTGCATTGGTCCTCGATCCACAAGGCAATGCATCCCTTACAGAAGTGGAAAATTTTACATTATTTTCAAGCCAGCTTGCATTTTTTTTTAGAAATGATGCTAAATTTCGACTGGATTCCCTCCACCTTTTTTGTATTTTAGAAACAAGCGCACGAACAGTTGCCTTTAAACTGCAAAGATCGTCAGATGTTAGCACTGGTAAGCCTATTTTTTCCAAAACAAAACCAATGATGGCATCCGATGTCGGTTCTTCCTTCCACTTTTGGAAAATACAGTTATATGAAATTTCCAAAGTCATTCTGGAAAAAGTTTAATTTAAAAGAAGATCGCAAAATATCGCAGAAGATATTTTGTGTTCCCAATAGAGGAAAAACATACCTTTAAAGTGTTGTGCGTTTTAAGATGGTATTATGTGGTATCACCTTTTAAAGTCTCCAACGAAGTTAAAAAATTAAATTTACTCACTTCTTAAAAATCACTTTTTTCACGAACAAATCACACACGAGTACGAAACGATTTTGCAATTATTTAAATGCCAATAATTGACATTTTTCTCATAAAATAAATTATGTAAAAATCATGGCCTACTGCACTGCCGTTTGTATGTACCACTCTATTAACTGAAACAAATCGAAAATCTTTCTGTATGCAAAAAGTATAATTGAATAAGAAATGCAACTTTCAGGTGTATTTTGCAGTTGTTTCGCAGGGTAAATCCCCAAACTAAGTATGAGGTTTTTGAGGTGGGATATTAAGCAACCGAAATAATGAATAATCTTATGCATTTAATGTATTTCAAAAATTTAATAAAGTTCCGCTAAACTTCCTGAATTTCGCACTGTGCGGCGTCCAAATTCTCTAAGCTCCGTAAGGAAATATATCGGCATGCTAAAGCGGCGTATGTTTAAGCCGCCAAGATTGAGCTTTAGGAAAAAACCAAAAAAGCCCTGTATCTGAGCCGATACGTGGCAACTTATTGAGTCAAGGAAGATCCATAAGGCTCCTATAAGCAATGCAATAATACAGCGATCTAAGCAGTTGGCGACCCATAAATATTATGAGGAAAACCGTAAATTCAAGCGCAGTGCATGAGCTGATAATAGAAGAAGGGCTAAACACTTAGCAAATATGCCCAAAAAGCAAGTGAAACAGGTCGATCTAATGACCTATACCAAATCACGAAGGAGATAGCAGGCTCTAACCAATACAACGTCAAACCTTTTAAGAACTCAGATGGTGAACTGGTTTGTTCCAAGGACCAACAGACGGAAATATGGTTTGATTATTACAGATATCTTCCATCGCCCTTTTTAAACAACGTGTCCATCCTGTGTGCTTGCGATTTAATGCATCACAATAGAAATATAAAGTACGGCCTACACTAATCGAAGTAGTTGACGCAATAAACCGCCAAAACGGCAAGTCTGCAGGGCCTGATGGAACTCCACCGGAAGTTTATAAAGCTGACGCCAATCTCTCAAAGAGGGCTTAAAAAGCTAATCTTTTACAAATATCCTTTTGAACCATTATAATCACAGACATATGTGCATGCGAGACATTGAAACAAGTCATCGAAGGCGTTTTAGGGATGAACCGTGTGCAGCGTGATGACATACAGACACAAGCGGACAAGTTGCTATATTTTTTGAAAAAAACAATGCATCCATGACGCTAAAATTACATTTCATGCATTTCCACCTTGATACGTTTTTGGCACTATTACCTCAGGAATCGGACGAACAAGGAGAGAGGTTCCACCAGGTGACCATGCCAATGGAAAAGCGATTCAAAGGCACACAAATTAGAAAACAAAATCATCAGAGCCACAAGCGTCAACTGAGCTAAAATATTATTTCAGATGCCTTCATGGTGTCTCTTAAAATGAGTGTTAGAGGGTAAATATATTGTAAGCAAAGAATCGCCATACAATTCTACTGAAGACATCTGAAATAGTATTTTAGCTCAGGAGTACATTAAGTATATTTCTTTTGACTTATACCAAACGCCTTTTCAACAAATTAAAAAATTTTACTGGCCGATATTTTGGGAACCCAAGCTAACGTTTCAAAACCCTTCAGCAGAGTTGCTGTACCAATAGTCCAGTCTCATTTCGCTTTTGCAAGTATTGAGGCTGGTTTTTTTGTTGCACAGTGTAATTGAAAAGGTTTTAAATTTTGTTTCCATGCAAAGATAACCAATAAAAATCTCATATTCTCTGCGTAGGAATAGCTGTTATATGATTCGGAATTTTCATTTCCATGCAAAATAAAGTTTACAAAGAAAAAAAAAACAGCATTTTTGTGGATTTGTTATCCAGTTATTAAGCAAAAAGGTGAAAAATGATGAAACAAATTTTGCAATTTTTAAGGCAATGTATGCACTTTTTTCGGGTAGGTATGTTCCCCTTTTTTCGTCTATTCAATATCTACAACTTTGCTTCAGACACAAAAGAGATATTCCATACGGTATAACGAGATATAACCGTGTTAAAATATAAAAAGAGTAATAAAAATCCACCTTGAGCAAAAAAAATTCGTATGGCCATTAAATTACACTGTTTCACAAATTTCCAACAAAGTCGTGACCAAATGAATCTGACACCTATTCTTTATGTAAAATTGCCCGCTGAAGCCGAATGTGAAGTCAGAATGGTCAAAAGTAGAACAGTAACCGTTATTGACCGTTTTTAAAAAGATGATGAAATTACTAAAACAACCACAGGCCGTTCGTAAAAATTGGTAAAGAAATAACTAAGTTACATTGGACCAAAGTTCAAATTTCACAAAAATTTTAATAATTTTTTGCAATTTTGCTCTTTTTTTTTTTTTTTTTTTTAAACCAAACATTAAAATTTTTCAGTTTTATCGGTTACGACGTTAGCTTATTTGGAAATCGAATGACAAAGTTAGAGATAATTTTTGGAAATATCCCACTTTTCGATTTTTACCAAATCACAAAAAACGCACCAAGTAAATACACATAGCGTAATGTTTAGTAACAAAAAATATTTAAAAAAAAGCCTAAAACTGTTAAATTACTATGTGAGTTAATTCACTAAATCGTTTGTAGCTTTATAATTTTTGCACCAATCTAGGTCTTGTTGGGCGCAAAATGTTCGTATTGAAATAAACTAATGTCCCATGCAATAAAACGGCACAATTTATAATTGTTTGGTATAAAAAAAATAACTTCAAAAGAGCAAAATAGCAAAAAATCATAAAATTTTCGATGAAGTTTGAACTTGTGTCCCCTGTAACTCTGTCATTCCTTGAACAATCTTCACTAGCAATCCATTGTTATTTTAGTAATTATCTTTCATTCAAAATTTTATATCTTTGAAGATAGTTGCATTTAAGTGACATTAACTTTATCAAAAACACAAATAACGGTTATATAAATTGGAAATACCGAAAACTGTTCTACTTTTGAGCATTCTGACTTCATATTCGGATTCAGCGGTGTCAAATATATTTGGTCTAAAAACTGTCACATAGTGATTAGCCCGTTCGCAAATGCATCACTGCGCTGCATCAGTGGTTTTAAATGCTAAAATATATAGATATCAGTGAAGTATATGTATGTGGAACAAAAACTTGTCAAATACTCCACAATAGTTACACAATAAAAAAAATTTTAATTTTTTTTATCGGCATTGAAAAAAGTTTGCTTTTATGATGCAGCGCAGTGATGCATTTCCGAACAGGCCCTAAAAATAAGAATTGTCAGCATTGAGTCCCAAATCAATGAGCTGAAAAATGTTGTACTGTGTAATTATAATAAGGGGTCCCAAAACTCAAGATCAGTTATAAGGCGACCAGATTTTGAAAATAAAAAAAAGAGGACATAAGGAAAAAAAATAAAAAATTTATTTGACTTCAAAATTTTTTAAAACATTTTACATTTACAAATGGGCATTTCGTGGGGTCACGAACGTTCATTCGTACACTTTTGATGTACAAATAATATAGATAATAAGACTTACTAGCAATTTTTGCGATTCAAAAGCATTTTGGTACCTCTGTTTTAAGTGCAAAAGGAGGATTTCACCTAGTTTAAGTTTTCATAATGATAGTTATAAACATGTGGTCACGAACGTACGCAAAATAGAAGTCAACTTTGGCTGCCATTAGTGAAATGTAAAAATTTGCGTAATGGAACAGAATAGTTAAAAGTTATTTATTTATTTTAAAAGTGTATTAATGTAGGTCTCCATCCAGTATTTACAAAATAAAATATCTCTCTTGGTTTTTCTTTAATTGGCTTATGTACCGGTCGCAATCGTACGATTTTTCGGTGGCATGTCAAAATAATGTCCGTGGGCATTAAGACATTTTGCAAATGGACATTATGTCATTTTGAAGCATGCCATAAGGTCTATAATTACTACAGAAGTTAAACACAAAAAAAGATATACATATAAACAGAGAAAAAACATGTTTTATTATGGTCACAACCAACAAAACTATTTTTAAAGAAACTAATTTAACAATAATTTGGTTGTCGGTTCATTGTCATAATATGGTTGATTTTTTTTTTAAATTGGTTTGTTGTTTTTTCTCTGGGTGTATATATTAAATATATAACGAAAACACTTTTGGGCGCAAGGATTTTCTCCTCTATGGTATAATAAATACCGTCTGCACTAAAGCTTTTCGGCATAGCCGGTTTTCGGCCAGGCGCAAGGAATTTCTCCTCTATGATAAAACAAGTACCGGCTTCGCAAACTAAAGCTTCTCTGCACATACGGCCTTCGGCCGGGTGCAAGGATTTTCTCCTTTATGGTTTAACAAGTACCTACTGTGCTAAGTAAAGCACCTAAAATCTGCCTTGTTTCCGAACGAAGGCCGACTACGCCGGTATTTGTTATACCATAGAAAAGAAAATCCTTCCGCCCGGCCGAAGGCCTTCTGTGAAGAGAAGCTTTAGTTAGCGAAGCTGGTATTTGTGATACTGTGACACTTTTTGGACTTTTTGGGCACTGGACGTTATGACATGCCACCGATGTTTTCCATATGTATTTTCCCATAAGTATCTTTAAATTTCCTCAACACAAAACTTAATACTCAATTTACAATTGATTGTAATGGAGAGATTATAAAGAAAGAGTGCAAACATAACATATCTTTTGCATGTAAAATAATAAAATAAAAATGTCTTTAGAAATAGCTTAAAAAGAAAATATAAAATTTTCCAGTTTTCAGCTCAATTTCCACAAGTAAAACAGCTGAGATATGCTATGAAACCATTCTGTTATAAAAACATAGACTTTTTTTATAATAATAAACAATAAAACAACAATCGCAAAATGTAATAGTATAGGTTGCCGATCGCAGCTCTAAACCAACATTAAGAAACTTGAATGGATGTTGGGCAAGAAACGATATTGAAAAAGGAAATCTGTTTGTTAATCATTTAAAAAACGTATTTACCCCAAATATATCTCACGATATAGCAGTCGAGTTACCGCCTGTTAATGTTAGTAGAGCTATATCCCTAAGATTTGAGATAAGAGAAATAGAAAAGGCTATTTGTGACTTAAACACTAAAAAGGCACCTGGTATTGATAAGATCAGTTATAAAATGCTGTTGGAGCCACCTCGCATAGCAAAGAAAATTATTCTTTTTGTCTTTAATGCTGTTTTACACCTTGAATGCTGCCCTCAAAAGTAGAAGGTAAAGATCATACAAAAGTTGAGTCATAAAGGCCTATTAGTTTATTATTAATGTGCTGTTTTTTGAGTGTTTTCCATATAAATTTTTCTACACGTTCAGTCACTTGTGTTGTGAAAACAGCACATAAATATATCAAAGCTATTCGAGAAATTTTTAGTGTCAAAATTAGCACCGATTTTAAATAGTTGTATTCCAAACCATCAATTCGTATTTATAACAAAACACAGCCCAATTGAATAAACTCATCGAATAGTAAATGTCATAAGAAAAACCTTTGAAGAAACAAAATATTGCTCAGAACTCTTCACGGATGTTTCAAAAGCTTTTGATAAAGTCTGGCATGAAGGCTTATTAAATAAATTTAAGTAAAACTTACCATAAAACACACACAAGCTGTTAGAAAGCTACTTAGTCGGTCGTCAATTTATTATGTATGTTCTTTATTTAAAATATTAAGATTTTATACAAGTAAACAAATTAAATAACAATGACATAGAGTCGTCTGTTATATAAAAATTTTAAAGACATTAAATAATAAATAGGTATAAACATGTTTCCTAAAAATAAAAAATATAGAATAAGTATTATCAAAATATATATATTTGTAGTAGATATAATGATTTAGTTATAGTTATATAAATTCTTCAGTTATTATTTTTCTATACTTTAAAGCGTTTTCGACATAGTTATAAATCCTATTCCACCCATTGGGTATTTTGCCATTCAAAATGTTGATAAGTTCCATTTCATTGAGATATGGTTTTTCAAAGTATCTGTTTCGGAATTCTCTAAATATAGGGAATTTTGCCATGAAGTGTCGTAAGTTTTCATCTTCTCTTGTGTTACATAATGTGCATCATTTATTTTCAGCTGTATTAAATTTATTCGCGTTTAACGGTAACAAATCTGATCTTGTTTTAAAAATTATTGCAAGTTGCCTTTGGTTTTTTATGTTATCGATGTAACTTTTCGACATACTGTTAGAAGCTTGTTGTTTCATATTTTCAAGTGTTTTTGATTTAAATTCTTGTAGCAATAAGGTTCCTTTTGTGCCCATTCTTGTGCAAAAGTATCTTCAGAACCAAAACTGACACCAAATTCTCTGCCCATTTCGTTTATTTCCTTTGCCCAAAAATAAATTATTTTGTAACATCATCAAAGACAATTTATGTGATAACCGATTTTGACAATATTGAAATAATGTTTTGTATATATAATTCATATGCAAATCTAGCGTGTAAAAACAGCTACATTCTGCTTTTGTTTAAAGTGACAATGCATAATTTGGTGTAAATTCCGGTAGTTTTAAAATTCTTTTTAAAAAATACCTTTGAAGTTTATCTACTTCATCATACAAACAATAACCCCAGACTTGAGCAGCGTATGCTTGTATCGAACGACATACAGCTTGGAAAAGTTTCCATTTCGCTTTAAGTGTTACGTTGGGCTTATTCATAAAGCTCCACGTTGCATTAATGCTATTTTAAGCTGAAATGTTTCTCTTCTCAACATGTTTTTTAAAACTCAATGTTGGTGTCAGGATAACACCCAGATAGTTGTATTCGTTCACTACTCTTACTTCCTGATTTTTGTAAATAATTGTATCTCTAGCTGCAAGTCTTCCAGATGTCCTGAACACCATCATTTCTGACTTTAACATGTTTACTTCCATGTTCCATTGATCACAGCAGCTTTCTAAGTTTTTTAACATATTCTGCATAACTGCTTTATCGTCTGCTAGCAAAACAATGTCATCTGCATAAAGAAGCAAACGCACATTTACATTGTTCAATATTAACCCACCCCCTAAGTGATCGTGAAGATCATTTAGGTAAAGTGTAAAAAGCAGTGGTGACAGTAAGCACCCTTGTTTAACTCCAGTGTACGTCTCAAAGTATTCTGATAAATCATTTCCAGTCCAAACGGCCGACTTGGTATCATTATAAACATTTTCTATTAGATTAACAACTTTTGTTGACATACCAATCCTACGTAATTTATATATGAGAGTCTTTCTAGGTACTTTATCGAAGGCCGCCTTGAAGTCGACGAAAAAAGCATATATTTTCTTCTTTTCCTTAAACTTTGCATGAAGTATGGCCGATAGATTGTAAATGTTGTATACAGTTGAGTAATTTGGTCTAAATCCTGCTTGAAATTCATTTAAAATATTATTTTGTTCAATCCGATTTGTAAGCCTGGAGTGTATGATTCCCATTAAAAGCTTGGCACAGCAATTCATAAAAGAAATTCCCCGATAATTATTTGTACAATTAAGATCACCTTTTTTATGAATTGGGAATATAATGCTGCTTTCGAATGATTTGTCTGCTTTTCCACTCTCAAAAATTATGTTAAAAGCATTGGCCAGTTCGTTTAAAAATTCATCTGTTGCATATTTTATCATTTCGTATGGGACTCTATCTTCGCCTGGTGCTTTATTTGGTTTAGTTTTATTTAAAACCGTTTTTATTTGTTGGATTGTTATTGCCTTATCTACGTCATAATCAGCATTTAAATCAACTGTGGTTGATTTAAAAGCATTTTTAAGTATTCTTTAAAGTTTCGGCTGAAATTGACGTTCCGATTTTAAAACTATCTCCTCTTATTTCTCTTGCCAGCTTCCACCATTGTTTTGCTTCATTTATATTATTAATTTTATTATTAATTTCTTCAAAATATTCTTCTTTTCTTTTTTTACACTGGATTACATAATGTTGCTTAGCTTTCAAATATTTATCCTTATCTTCCTCTTTATTTGTCTTTCGAAATTCATTTAGCAGAACAAAAGATTTTTTTCTAGCATTGAAACATTTGTACTTGAACCATTTAGTTTTAAATATCGACTATCAAGGTTTGATTTTGATTTGGACTTGATTTTTTAATAACATCAACTAGTTGTTGTAAATGGATGAATTCGCCTTGATTTTGTAGCATAACTAACTTTTGATTTAGATTTTGTTGTTTCCTTTTGTGCATCTTTCCAAACTAGTTTTGGTAGTAAGTTTTTTTTTTTTTTTTTTTTTTTTTTTTTTTTCAATATTTATTTATTGAATCTTCATATATTTAATATGAACTAACAATAACACTGTGCATGAAATTGACACTTTTTTTTCGTGACAAGCCGGGCACATGGCGTTTTAACATAATTCGGGGACGCTGAATCCAGTGGTGCCCGCGGTTTTTTCAGATTGGCTCTGGTTTTCGAATATACCGTTATTTCGAAAATGGAGGAGGTTGCACAACATATATTCGCGTAACTCAAAAACGGTTTAGTTTATTGAAATTACTAAAAAACCGAAATTCCGCAATAAAATTTCATTTCAGAAAAGTAAAACTCTTTTTCTTTTATGAGTAGTCGTTATTGAAACATAATTTTTTTTTGAAAAAAAAAATTAATTTTTTTATCAAAATTTCGAAATTTTTGTTTTTTAAAAATTCATACAAAATTAAAAAATGCAGCTAGGCTTCTAATTTTTTGCAGACTTATAAAAAACGAAGCTACAAACAAAACAAGCCATAAATGATTAAAATCTGTTTGCAACTTTTGATTTTATTCACAAAAGTCGACAAATTTTTCATTAATTTAAGAATTTCCCTTAAGGGGCTCCCATACAAATATTGCGTTTTATGAAATTGTTTAATTAATTAAAATTTGTCGACTTTTGTGAATAAAATCAAAAGTTGCAAACAGATTTTAATCATTTATGGCTTGTTTTGTTTGTAGCTTCGTTTTTTATAAGTCTGCAAAAAATTAGAAGCCTAGCTGCATTTTTTAATTTTATATGAATTTTTAAAAAACAAAAATTTCGAAATTTTAATAAAAAAATTAATTTTTTTTTTTCAAAAAAAAATTATGTTTCAATAACGACTACTCATATTAGAAAAAGAGTTTTACTTTTCTGAAATGAAATTTTATTGCGGAATTTCGGTTTTTTTAGTAATTTCAATAAACTAAACCGTTTTTAAGTTACGCGAATATATGTTGTGCAACCTCCTCCATTTTTGAAATAACGGTATATCTCGAAAACCAGAGCCAATCTGAAAAAACCGCGGGCACCACTGGATTCAGCGTCCCCGAATTATGTTAAAACACCATGTGCCCGGCTTGTCAGTTTTTTCAACTAGCATAGTGTAATTAATCAAATCTTATCCTAATACTTTATTTATGTCCTGCCATTGCCAGACAAAAATGTTCTTCATCACGGGTTCTGTTCACATATATAAGTGTTTATGGTAGTAAGTTGAGTGTTCTGTTTTCCTTAGTTGCAGATTCGATGATTAACTTTAACTTCAGTGGCTGTGATCCGACCATATTTGTGGTTCTATTCAGTGTTGCCAAAACTTGGTGACCAAAAATGGCTAAATTTACAGAACAAAATGGCTAAAAAATGGCTAAAAATCGGCTAAAAAATGGCTAAAAACTTTTTTAAATAAAAACACATTGAAATTCAATAACAGAACAAATATAAACCATTAAAAATGTTTTGGAATGAAATTTTAACCTAAGATTAATTTTCTACATAAGAAAAAAAAAGTAAATTAAATATTCCGACATTTAAAAAATTAAATCATCGGTAAATTCGATGTCGTTATCGTTCATAAATAAAAAGGTAAACCATTATCATGACATCCTTTACCCAACCTTTTGAGTCCAAATCTACATTAGAAAATACAAAAAGATAAAAAATATTTTATTGGTAGAGCCAAATTTTTGACCTAATTCATAAAATAGAATTTACGGTTGCCTATTTCTCAAGTTACTTTTAAAAATGTTAACTTAGCTATATACTCAATTTACTTGAGCAACTTTACAGAAATACTAAAATTTCTAAAAATTCCGACCAGAAAGAAACTTTTTGCTTTTGTTGGTCTATTTTATAAATTGAATATTTTAATATTGTTTCTATTATTTTACTACAAAAACGGCAAACAAATTTTATGGCTAAACAATTTGAAAAATGGCTAAAAAAAAATGGCTAATGGCTAAATTCATTTTTTAATGGCTAATCAAGATGAAAAATGGCTAAATCTAGCCACTAAATGGCTAAATTGGCAACACTGGTTCTATTTGAAATCTTTCTATGAATTGGAGTAAATTATGTGATACTGCGCATATATCATTTACAGAGTTGCCTACTGTACTTAAAAACGTAAACTCTCCATTTTCATCACCATTCTTACGCCCATTTAGAATAACCAAACCAAAGTCGTTACAAAAATCAATGAGTTTTCTTCCTTTATCATTTATAGTGTGATCTTTTGAGTTTCTCTCTTCTAGTCCTGCTATAAAGCTACTTTTGATAAGAGCTTCAAGTTCTTGTTGCAGTCTACCAAGGCGTACATTCATATCTCCCACTGAAAAAACATTATCAACTGCGTTGTCTGTAAAACAATTTTTTAGTTTCATAAATTCATTATGCCAATCAGCTCCTCGAATGTATAATGTTGATCTTTATTGTGTTAATTTTAATACAAAGAATGGTTGTTTCGTTTACGAGATGGTTAGCTTAGGAAATTAAAAAAAAAAAAGAAAGAAGAAAACAAATTTAATAGATGACAGCCACTTAAAATGGTTGATTGTCCTTTAAACGAGAGTATGTATGGTCACGTTATATAACTGTAATATTGAAGAAATTGCTGTAAAAAAAATACCACAGAATATGTGCAAAAAATTTTTTTTTTTCATGAAGCATAACTATTCACTATGCCAAAACATTTTCTTGACTGTATATATAACTGTAGACAAGCAGCACTTTTTTAAACTCAGCCAAAATTCAACTAAGAAAACTTGCACTGTGCCTCAGCACCAGTGCCAAAGCTTGATGACCAAAAATGGCTAAATTTGCGGAAAAAAATGCAAAAAGTTTTTTAAATAAAAACACATTAAAATTCAATAACAAAACAGAAATAATTCATTTAAAGTTGTTTACGATGAAATTGTAAGTTTAGATCACTTTGTTGAATAAGGATAAACGTTAATTAATATTTTGATAGATAGATGTTTCATAGCAATCACTCGTGCCTATTAGTTTTAAATAATTTGAAGATAAATCATAATAATATTACAATAAAAAACAAGTTAGAAAGTTTGGTCGGTCAACCCCGGCTATATGATACCCTGATCCACATTAGAACCTATGTGCCAAATTTTATCAAATAATCTCCAAAATTGCGACCTGTACTTTGCGCACAAGGTTTACAATGACAGCCAGCCAGACAAACATTGTTAATTCGACTCAAAAAGTGAGTCGAATATCTTAGTCAGTCGATATATGTAACGGTGTGCTTAGGACCAATATTTTAAGGTGTTACAAACATCAGCACAAACGCTTAGTACCCTATCCACTATTGTGGTGTTGGTATAAATATTGTATTGTTATGGTGAAAATATGTACCTAATTGATAAAATAAAGAAACAGCGATGTTAGTGTTGATTCATTTTATAATTTCAATATTGGAATACTGTTCCTTTATTTCATCGTTTATAGCAATTTTCAACAGTTGAAAAAGTTGTGATTTAAATTAAAGGCGTTTTAATTGCTAAAAATGTTTATTTTACTTTTATACATTTTTATAATAAAATAAAAATTATTATTTTTTAAAAAAAAACGGCAAAAAATATTTATGGCTAAACAAGTTGAAAAATGGCTAAAAAAAAAATGGCTAATGGCTAACCTCATTTTTTAATGGCTTAACAGGGTGAAAAATGGCTAAATCTAGCCACTAAATGGCTAGATTGGCAACATTGCTCAGAACCAGTGTTGCCAAAACTTGGTGACCAAAAATGGCTAAATTTACGGAAAAAAATGGCTTAACAATGGCTAAAAGCTTTTTTAAATAAAAACACATTAAAATTCAATAACAAAACAGAATAAGTTGTTTACGATGAAATTGTAAGTTAAGATCACTTTGTTGAATAAGAATAAACGTTAATAAATATTTTGATAGATATTTAAAAAATTAAATCATTGATAAATTCGATGTCGTTATTGTTCATCTCAAAGGAATCACTGGTTTTAAATAATTTGAAGGTTAATCATAATCACGACAACATTCATCCAACCTTTTGAGTCTAGATCTACAATATAAAACACGTAAGAAAGTACCCCGACAATTTGATACCCTACACCACATTAGAACCTTTGTACCAAAATAATCTCCACAATGCCGACCTGTACTTTACGCACAATGTTTACATGGACAGCCATCCAGCCGGACAAACATTTATTCGGCTCAGAAAGTGATTCTGAGTCAATCAGTATGCGTAAAGGTGGGCTTAGGACCGATATTTTAAGGTGTTACAAACATCAGCACAAACGCATAGTTTATATTTTATTGTTATGTTAAAAATATTTACCTAACTGATAAAATCGAATTGCCGGTTGCTAAAAGTAACCTATTTCTCAAATTACTTTTAACGATGTTTACTTGGCTAAATACCCTCTCTACTTCAGCATTAGACCATGGAAGTGAGAGCAACTTTATAGGCAATTCTGAAATTTCTAAAACAATTTTGTTGCCGTTTGTATCTCTTTATTGAAATACTTGCAACCAGAAAGAAACGCCGATGTTTGTGTTGATCCATTTTATAAATTTAATATTGGATTACTGTGCCTTTATCTTGAAAGATGTTTCATCATCATAGTTTATAGCGATTTGCAACATTTGTAAAAGTTGTGATTTAAATAAAAGGAGTTTTAATTTTTATAATAAAATGAAAATTATTCTTTTAAAAGAAAAACGACAAAAAAAAATTTATGGCTAAACAAGTTGAAAAATGGCTAAACTCATTTTTTAATGGTTAAACAGGGTGAAAAATTGCTAAATCTAGCCACTAAATGGCTAAATTGGCAACATTGCTCAGAACCTAGATTCCTTTCTGGATGTCATCTATAAACAAATGTATGAACAAAGTGTAACTATTACTTTGTTTTTTTCGCTTTTACTTTCTTGGAATACATTTAATTCGTGATAGAAATCGGCACTTTTAACTTTAGCGTTATTAACTTTTCACAATATTTCATTTATTTTTATCTTTTTAGAAAAATACGTACAGGCGTTATGTGTTTATTACTCATACGCTTCGCAGTTCCTCAGGCGCAAATAATTCCTACTCTCAGACCCATCTGCAATGTTTTTGAGTGTGAGTAAATATGAGTTTGACTTTTTAAACTGATTTCTTAATATTGAAAGTTGTATTAACATTTTTTTCAGTTTGTGATGATGGGACAATTATTTGAGTTGCTCAACTTTTTCATTACACCGAATGGAAAAGTTAAAATGTTAAACCATGAATATTATATCAGTCATATTATTATTTTTTTGTTCTCAACTTTCTCCTTAATATTGCCGAAAAAAGGAATAAAAGACGACGTATGTAAATTATTTAAGTCATGGAAAACCAAAGATGTACCCTAAGTTTTTATGAAATATGGATCTGAATACAATACATATTTTATTAAAAAAAATGCAACCCTGTCATCATAAGTTGTTATTGTTTTTTAAAAATGTTCAAAGAATAATTAGATCAGGGAAGCATTTTTGAAAAATACGTAAGACTTTGTGGGATAGTGTGTAACGACCTTTAGTACGTATAAAAACATAATAAATATTGCTAACATAATAAAATTTGGTACGTCACAGTTTTATAAGACACTGCAAGATTTCGTTTAGATCGGTCCATAATTTACCCTTGGCACCATATAAAGCCTACCCTCGGAAAACAAATAAGTTCGTTAAAAACGGAATAAGTAATGCTATTGTAATGCAATTTGGCACTATCACGCTATAAAACTTCTAGAAGATCGGTCCATAATTTTCTATATAATGTGTAATGTACAGGGGTTTACATACTGAACAAATTTGGGAACTAGGCCTTCTGTAAACGAAAGATATTATTTTTTTATGTGTGTTTTGAAAGCCGAAAATATTATTAAATTGCAGAATAAGTAGGACGAATGGGAGCCATTAAAGCCACTAGCAAGCAGTCGTCGGGGGAGTTCGTGTCCACCTTATCCTATACCTTCACATAAAAACCCTGATTCATAAATAATATTATAGACTCCCTGTTAAACCTAAGCATATAAAAAAAATAGGAATGCAAAACCGGATAATTTGGTTACCTGATGAGAAATAAAAGGAATTGGTCTTCTAGATGGTTTTGGAAGACCCACGCATCTTTACTCACCCAACCTTTGGTTTTAGTTGCGTAATAGGCTGAAACCCCACGTCAATTACCTCCTTGACCCTCTAGGCAATCGTACAAGAAAAATTAAAAAGGTTACATTGTCATAGTGACAAATTTATTAAAACATTTCAAAACAATTTAAAAATAGAAATTCAAGTTTTGTTCAAAAGGTAACTAAATTTAACTGATATTTATACCTACGTATGTATATATATTCTGTAACTATAGTTAATTATTCACAACAAATTCACAACAATTTAATGGAAGCTATTTAATTTCCTTACAAAGTTGCGCAACAAAATATAATTAAGCTATGGTCACACTTATTAAATATTAGATCAAATAAGCGTAACCCCTACTTTTGTTAATAGTTAGTGAGATTTAAAATGGTCTTAATATTACAAAATAAACTTATTATACTACTAGACATAGCAAAAAACAGTTTTTTCTAAGATGTGGTATTTGATTCAAAATAAATATTGATATTAAGCGAAATGATTTTTTAGTTTGGCTGTTGGTCCCGTTTTTTTCGGCAAATATTTGATAAGTAGCTTTAGTTTGACTATTCTGGTACTTCACGGTATATGTATTGATTAATTCTGTTCTGTTAAAAAAAATATGTTAACAATGAGCATTTGACTGTTAGTAACATTAACTTTTACAGAATAATGATGCGGTTTGCATATAAAGGCAAAGAAAACACAATCAAATGCAATTAAGGAAAACAAAAACAAAACTACTTTAAAAGCTTTTTTTTTTAGCAAGTTTTGTAAGAAAATAAAATGCGCAATTACAAAGAAGCAATAAATCAAACTGTCTGATTATCGTTTAAATATTTAAATAATTAGGCAATGATCATTATCTTCACTCATCAAATTATCTGCAGCAGCACGATGAGGCCTCTCGAACTAACTCCAGGGGTGACCATATTCTAAATTTAGCATGTATTATTATTTGTTTTGTTGCTTTTTTGCATATACATACATATAGTGTATGTATGCACGTAGAATTGGCTTAGAATAAAAGTTTAACACCGTGTTCAGATATGCACCTTAATTGAGTTTTACGCAATAAATTCCATTATTGAGCTCAATTATCCATACAAAATTGCAATTTAGTTATTTCTCAATTAATACGAAATTGTTATAAATATTGAGTAAAATTAAAATGCGAAACTGTAACAAGTGTGTTTATTAAGCAAAACACAACTTACTAAACAGTGTTTTGACATTTGACAACTGAAATGTCAACAAAAAAAAAAAAAAAAACAAAAAATGGCGCGTCTAGTTGAAGGTAAGTTCAATAATAAAAACTTTTTTTATTTTTAATATAAACCAAATTAAAACCATTTTTTTAACTTCCACAGGTGTAAAAACAAAGAAAAAAAGAATGGGGTGGAATGACGCCAGTGAAGCCGCCCTTCTGGATTTGTGGCCTACCAAAATGGATGGTCTTCGTGGCCAACGAAAAAACGGCCACATCTATGCCGAAATGGCAGATGAAATGAGCCAGCAAGGCCATACTTGTAGCCCACGGGACATACAAGTGAAATTACAGAATTTTACACAGCGCTACAGGTAATTATGTACATACATATATATCTAGATAAAATAAACAATCTTCCGGGTGTTACTGTTTCGCTGCTGTGAAAAAATGTGCAAAAAAAAGCACGGCTTTAGAGCACCAACTTCTAGTTATAATCTTCTAGTGTGCTCACTAAATAGTTTGTTCGTCAACAAGTCACGTTGCGGCAAAACAGTTATAATCGGAAAATGCGTAAAAACTTGATTTAATGTTAACATTTTTGCAGAAAAGAAAAGGCGGCTATGGGGGTATCAGGTGGATCTCCTTCTACATGGCCTCACTATGCAACGGTGCATCCATCAAGTTATTGGAGGCTTTAAGGTCAACTTGTTTTCTGAAATGGCACTAGAAAGCATTGATGGTATGTTTTTTGTCAACTGTGACAACTATCCCTAATACTTCCTTGTACTTTTTATACTATGGTTCAAAATCAAGTGCTGTTGGAACAGTTCTTGTGGTTTTCTGTTTTACCGCTGTCTTATTACTTCAGCGGTTGGCTCGTTATCACCAATTGTAATATTTTGTGTTGGACTTTCCCGATTTTTTTCGAAATCTTGAAGATTTTTAAGCCAAAGCTGATTTATATTGTCATTTCTTTCGTTTAAGAAATTGTGCAAAACACAGCAAGCCCGAATAATACTAGGAGCGTTTCCTACTCTATTATCGATTCCCTTTCCAATCCGCCGAAAGCGTGCTTTTAGATGGCCAAATGCGTTCTCCACCACTCTTCTGCACTTCGATAACCGGTAGTTAAATAACTTTTGGTCATCTGACAATACCGTAGAAAAAGCGTAAGGTTTCATTAATGTAGTTGAAAATTTAAATGCTGAGTCTCCTAAAATGCATACTGGCATCTGGATACCACATATTTCTTTTTTATTTGCTTTCTTCGCTTTCATGAAGGACTTTCTTTAAAAGTGATGAATTAAAGATTTGGGAGTCATTACAACGTCCAGGAGCACCAATGTTTATATATAAAAAGCGGTATCTGTAAATTATGTATAATATGTTAAAAATAAATAAAAAACCAAAATGTTTATGTATTTTCTACCTGTAGTCCACAAGAGCAAAAGTACAATAGAATACCATCCCTTGTAATTATAGTAGTCTGTGGAATCGTTTTGATTTGGCTTAATTTCGATGTGGCACCCATCTGTAAATATAAATCAAAATTGTGGTTCGATTTCAACGTAGCATTTATGTTGTATATTAAAGGTTATTAAAGGCATTTATGGTAACCAATATTAAAACAAATTGCACTTGCTTTCTCTAAAATTTCAAACTTACCAATGGCTCCAAGACATTGTGGAAAACCAAGACTTTGAAATCCATCAACACATTCATTTACAAGCTCTTGTGACGGAGGCAACTTCTTCATATACTGTGTGGACAGCACCTGCCATACATCCTCACAAAATTCAATCAAATCATCGAACAGCTCAGAAACTACTCGGTACTCACCAGATGAACTGAGTGTAAATAAAGCAATGGCTACGCGCTTTTTTAGTGGTATTGCTTTTTGCCACTTTGTATCAACTTTATTTAATTTTTCCAACAAGCCACAGATGATGTCAAAACTGGCACGGGTCATACGAAAATGTCTTTTGAAAAACCGTTCATCATTTTGACTGCAATTAAATTCCCAGAATGTAGATTGGCGATTCTACAAATTAAAAAAAGTTATATTTGGTTTAAACAAAATTGTTCACATTTTACTTACCAACTTCCACAAAGACCTTTGACTTGCGTTTTGCTCCAATATTTCAAGAAGCAAAAGCTGCAGTTTCCTCAAACTTTGCAGAATTTTCAAATTCTTTTTTCTTTTTTTATTAAGAAAAGCCACTTTGGAATCAAAATTCGAAATCACTAACTGCAACTGCGTTGTATTTCTTTTATTTAATAGCATTATGTTTTTAAAAGTAGAATTTTTTTCCATTTTTCCAAATTTTAAAACACAATTTTCACGACGAAAATATAAACAATGTTTTTTTTTTTAAACTGTCAAACGCTAATTGAGTAAGCTAAATTGTGTATGTGTGAACAGAAAAATAATTATGTCAATTAACCGAATATTGACTCAATAAGTTTAATTAATATATAGCAGCGGTGGGCGCTGGTTTGCCTGGATTACGAAGTTTTTCGGGTTTTTACATTTACTCTTCGTGTTTTTTTGTACCAGAGCTGCTACAAATACAAAAATTTCCTACTAAGATATTCCTTAAAATCCCCAAAACATACCAAACACTTGTTTTATTATACTACTTTTTAACTTAATAAAAGTAGGGTTTAAATAGAGAAAATGAATAAAAAACTTTTTTATAGCAGTCAAAACATAAAGAAATAACAATATTAACATTGAAATCAGAATGTGAAAAAATGTACCGTATAACACATACACGTGTTTGTGTGATGTTGTTTTCGCTCATTTACTACTGCCCACAAACTGAAAATCTTGAATTCATTGTTTCAAGCAGTGTGACCAGATTTTTAAAAAACTTAAAGCTAAATCATCCTTAAAATAGAGCTAAAAAGAGCTAAAGAAGGAAATTTTAAGCCAAAAAATAAAGCTAAATTTCTGTATAGCTTCCTGTAGTAACTTTTGATTATTTCGATATTTTTCATAGATTAAATAGTGTTTAAGTAAGACGAAAATAGTTTTTATAAAAAATTTTAATTATATTTAGCTGAGAATAATTCCAAGCTTTACTTATCAACTTTGACTAAGACATATAATAGGTGTGCTTATTTACTAGCAGAAATATGCAAGCCGAAAATATTGTTCTTTAATTTTAATTTAAAAATTTTAAAGACCTAAAGCTTAAATAATTGAAAGAGATTATAAATTAAGGTCAAATAAGAAAAAAGAAAATTTTAAAAATTATTTTTTTTAAATAAAAATATGAAACAGGTTAAATAATACTATCGGAGATAAATAAAAATTTTACTATCAGAAATTTTCAAAAAAATAGTTGACGAGTCGTTGTCGTGATCGAAGTCGTTTGAAATTTTTGTCGATTTCAAAATCACGACAACGGCAATGTAAAACACATAAGTAAAAAGTTCGTCGTATATATCTGTGGTTTTCATGGGCAACAGCGTATGTCTTAAAATAAAATTTTTTAGGAGAGCCGAAAAACCATTCTAGATCAAACTATGAGCTAGGTATTGCACTTTTTGAACTATCTGTTTTCAAAAAATTTTAGAACCATGTAAAGAGCGCTTAAAATTAAGTAATATGCCATCAACATTTCAAAATCGAAAAAATTGACAAACGCGGTTGCCCATGAAAACCACAGATATGTCGTTTGCGTCAATCATAATACCAATTTTTAAAAACGGCTAATTTTCGACCACGACAACAACACTCACTCATAAGAAGGCCAAACAAGATATTTTTTGTCTTGCTATTATCAAATAGAAATATTTATTTGGTTTTTTTAATTCACATAAACTTACTAATTATTCAAGAAATATTGAAAGTGTAACTTTTGAAAAAAATTCTTAAACTTTTTGAAAAATTGCGTACCTTTTTTTCTTCGCCTGGCAGCACTTGTATGTATGTAGAGCAAATCTGCAACAGCGATTTCTTCTCCGCTGCCAGATTATTATCCTTTTAACTTAACCACACATAAGTTTATTTGGATAAACTGTTTTATTTATTTTGAAATATAAATAAACACGAAATTGAAATTAAAAAAGGCTAGGAAAAGCTAAATGCATTGTTGAAAAAAGCCAAAAAAAAAGCTTAAAGCTAAATGAAATATCTTAAGCTAAACACGAAAAAATAAAGCTAAATTTAGCTCGAAAAAAGCTAATATGGTCACACTGGTTTCAAGCCTAAAAAGTAACAAAGGCAACCCGAAAAACAAATACAACAGAAAGAAAAAAAATAAAATTGTATTCAGTTGCTTAATAAATTTCAACGAAGCAGGAGTGTTGCGCATGTTGTTATTTTGGCAAATTTTGCAATTTCGTAGTGGTACACTGACAATATATTCATTGTGTTGTGATCAAGCTGTGCTCATGTGTTTTTTTTTCAGCTTGTTTTAAAAACTTTTCAGCAGTCATGTAGGATGATGAATTATATAATAATCAAGTTTTCTTACTGAATTCCTTTTTTTTTTGCATATTTACATACCTATAGTACACATTTTGAAGTTTTTGCTCACGTCATTTTCGATTTCAGGTGTCCATATGTATATATATATAGTATATATATATATAATTTTTTTTTTTATTAATAATATAAAAATAATATTTTCAATGAACTCCTTTTTTTTGTATTGCATATTTACATACAATTTGAAAATATTTTCAAAAATTTCTCTAAGTGTAAATCAACTAATTTACTCTCTTTTATTGAATGTTCTCTATCTGCCCTTCGCTGATATATAGCTTAATAATATACATAATGAAGTATCATTTGTTTTGTTTTTTTTTCTTTTTGTATCACCAAAAGAATTTAATTATAATAATAAACAATCTAGAATATATTGGTTAGATTTTTGAATTTTGCAAAATTTTCTAAAATTGAAAAAAATTGTTGGGAAATTGAAAACACGAAATTGAAAACACAATTTGGAAAAAAAACGAAACTTATGAAACTGAATTACTCTGAAATTGTTGATGGTTTAGGTGGTGTGGATTTTGGTTCACTTCATTATTAACAAAAAATTGAAAATTTAGAGTTTTGGGTACTAGAAAAAGATTTCAAAATTCGATTATTAAAATCAGAAACTTTATAACCTAAAAAAAATTGTTATCCGGGAGATTTACATTGTGTAAATTTTGTTTATCACAACAATTTAACAGGCCCAACTTCCTTCAACCTGGTGCGTGTGATTTAACTTCCTAGGAACGACGGATATTGTCCTGCAGTGACACTTGACTTATTATGGAAGCCTTAATTCCAAAGCCGGATGAGGACTTTTCGGAAATTCCCCGGTTAAACCTGAACTCCGACTTCCTCTACCCAGAAGTCGTCCTCGTCTCAATGTCAATAAAGAGCGCTGGCGGCTACGGAAAACTGTGATCACGGCGATCCGTCAACTAGGAAAAGTTAAATGTATGTGTTTTCTAGAAGTAAGGTGGAATAACGATTTTTGGAATAAAAACGCAAAAACCACATAAGCTATCAATAGATTATTACCTTTTTTTTTCGTTTTTTATTATTGCCCAAATTTTATTAACGATTAAAAGTTATTATTAAATGTATGATGTTTTAGGCAAACCATGTGCTTAATTAAACATAAAAGAACTAGTTAAAATTACTTTTATTTTTATGCTTTAGATAATTGGTAATGATGTTAACTCCACGGTGGTTTGAAAGAAAAGGAAGAATTATGATTAAAATGACAAAAAAATCAATTAGGTGAGTTATTCTTTTGCCATAAGATAATCGGTAGCAAGTTTTAACGAAAAAAAGCTTTTTCCCCCGAAAAAAATACATACATATAATTTTATATTTTGTTCTCCAAGAACAAAAAGTACTTAAGCTACGGTCACACTTATTAAATATTTGATCAAATAAGCGTAACCCCTACTTATGTTAATAAAATAAAACTAATTATACTACAAGACATAGCAAAAAACAGTTTTTTGTAAGATGTGGTATTTTAATCAAAATAAATATTGATATTAAGCGAAATGATTTTTTAGTTTGGTTGTTGGTCCCGTTTTTTTCGTCAAATATTTGATAAGTCTGACCGTAGCTTAATACATATATTCTCCTTAAACGTCATAAAAGCTAATGTAACAAAAAAAAAATGCTAAGTTATAAATTTACATTGATAATGAGAGACCCTATGCTCTTCAATTAATAATGATCGTATACCACTTCGGGCCTTTATTACAACTAGCTGTTGCTAAGCAAAGACAACCAACACCATTCAATTCTAGTTAAGGGGTTTTTACAATGCACTATCTCAAGCACTTAAATCTATGAAGAAAATACAAAAAATAAATTCTTGCTTTCTACAAATGCTCACTCTAGGAAATAATTTAAATACACCTAAAACCGTAGCAGCTATAGATATTGTAAAATTTGGTCCAATTTTAGTTCATGTGGCTAGAAATAATACCATGCAGTTTTCTGATTATCGGTCCATATTTACCTTAGATCCCATATTAAGCAGCTTACTGAAAAGCACTTTAAGCGCTAAAACAAATTTCACTACTGTATTGAAATTTGTTCCAGTTAGATTTTTAATAACGGAAATCACTTTACAGGATTTCGTGATGATCAGTCCATAATTTATTTGTAAAAAAACCTCTTATTTCCGAATAAGAACTTTTTTTTACAAAAGTGCCAACATTTAAAAAAAAAAAACAAAAACGTGTTGTAAGGGTTTTTATATTACTGTTAAATAATTAAATGAAAAAAAGTATATAGAATTAATTTTATTTAAAAATATATAAAAATTACATCTAAAAATGTTTTTATTTTGAAAATAGATGTATTCCAAACCATCAGTTCGGATTTAGAAGAAAACACAGCACAATCGAACAGACTCATCGAATAGTAAATGTCATAAGAAAAGCATTTGAATTAAAGAAATATTGCTCAGCACTCTTCATCGATGTTTCGCAAGCTTTTGATAAAGTCTGGCATGAAGGCTTATTACATAAATTGAAGCAAAATCTACCAGCAAACACACACAAGCTGCTAGAAAGCTACTTAGTCGGTCGTCAATTTATTATTAAAGAAGGAAATTTCTTAAGTTCACCTCAGCCCATTGACGCTGGAGTCCCACAAGGCAGCATCCTGGGCCCCCTATTATACTTAATTTATACACTTCGGACATGCCAACAAGCAACTATACACAAACTTCAACATTTGCAGACGATACAGCTTTTCTAAGCGTCCACGAAAACCGTTATGAAGCATCTCGTTACTTACAGGATCACATATTTCAACTAGAAATATGGTTAAGACAATGGAGGATAATGGTCAATGAGCAAAAATGCGTACATATACCATTCACCTTGCGCCGGGAATCTTGCCCCCCTATTACAATCAATAAACAAGTAATTCCTCAACATTCGCACGTAAAATATCTCGGTATGCATCTGGATCGGCGATTAACGTGGAAATGCCATATAGAGGCAAAATTAACTCAAATGAAACTGAAAGCCATTCAAATTCATTGGCTTATTGGAAGAAATTCTGTCCTTAGTCTCGATTGCAAGCTTCTACTTTACAACTCTATCTTAAAGCCTATCTGGTGCTACGGTATTCAACTATGGGGCACTGCCTCGGCCTCTAATATCGAAAAACTTCAAAGGCGCCAAAATAAACTTCTTCGAATAATCACAGCCGCTCCCTGGTATGTTAAAAACTCAAACATTCATAAGGATCTCAATGTGCCATTAGTAAAAATTATGATTACAAAATATGCGGTAAAATATTTAAAAAGGCTTGAACAACACCCAAATCCACTAGCTCGAAATATCTTAAATCATGGCGGCCACACTCGCTTAAGAAGAAGAGACACTGCAGCACTTACCCAGTTAGATGAGCGATAAACACTTATATATGTGAACAGAACCCGTGATGAAGAACATTTTTGTCTGGCAATGGCAGGACATAAATAAAGTATTAGGATAAGATTTGATTAATTATTGTTAGTTCATATTAAATATATGAAGATTCAATAAATAAATATTGAAAAAAAAAAATTTTATATACGCCCTCGCGTATGCTCTTTCTATTAATTAAGTTCCTAAAAATTAGAGCTCAAGCTATTCATTATTAACTTCTTCAATAACACTCAAATCGACTAAATTTGCCACAATAGCACATAATTGAGAAATACTCAATTGGTAACCTCTTATTACATTAAAAGGTGCAAGATCTTTGACGTGTTTAAGAAAGTCGTTATAAAAATCAAACTTCTTTAACAGACCATTAAAAAGTGCAACATAAAACTTTATAGAATAAATTCCAAGATCAATTACATTAACTTCAGACAACTTATATGAATCTAGTGCTAAGGATATTTCAGAATCTAAAAAAAAATTTGGGATCCTTCTAAAGAACAGGGAAAATACAAGACCATTTAATAACATGAAAACATCACTTAATCAGGTATGTGATGAAAAACGATCGTTTTCAAAATGATACTGAAAACGACATTATCGTTTTCAAATCGTATTTTTTTCAAAATCGTTTTCCATCACATACCTGAATATTTGTATCCAATATACTGCAAATTTTAAATTATGTATCTCAAAAAACTGTTGCGAATCATGATATACATATTATTTAAGTTAGTTCGAATTGCTAGAAAAAAGCATAGCACTTTCTGATTGTCGTACAATTGGTTTGAGCCGGAACCAATTTTTATACTGACGTCCGTTTTATAAAGATTATTTAAATATTTATAGCTCTCATATATTCCAAGTGTCGGTGGAGGGTGTCAAAGATTCGGTACATCCGAATATAGCACTCTAACTTTTTTAATGCATTAGCTTTTAAATGGTTAAATATAGCATGAAAATGATTTTAAAAATTTCAAATCGATATTTGAAATAGTGCATCGTCAATTTCGAATAATTTTTATTTTGGAAAATTTTTTTAAATTTTTTATGCAGAAAAACACAGCCCTGGAAAAAAACAGAAGAAAGGAAGCAACATGTAATATAAAATTGAAAATGATAATTACAGCAAATTTCGAACTGCCAGTACCACTGGTAAAAGATTGATGTTTGACTGTTGGCTGGCAGGCACCGCAGTGGTGCAGAGGTTAGAACTCAAAGAATTCTGATGAAAGAATGTAGTGATTCTTGAAACATGTAAATTCAACCCAGGTTCGAGCCCCAGCTTAGCCAAGAAAATAATCAGTAAACTTTAATAAAAATTTCAAGTTGTAAAATTCCTTCCTTCAGTAAAAATAATTTTATGAAAATTAAATTTAATGAACTCAAGCCTTACTAACAATATCAAAATCCATAAGAAATTGCACATTTCTTGCAAAATTTACCAGTGCAACCGTTCATTTTTTGTTTCATCAGACATAACAATAACATCGTTCGCAACAGAAAATTGTTTTTTTTTTAAAGAACTTGTGTAAATAAATAGATTTTTACGGCCTAATTTATAAAAAATAAAACCGGTTAATAAAGGGTTAATAAAATGGATTTTCATACAAAATCCGTTTAATAAACCCTTTATTAACATGTTTTATTTTTTATAAATAAGGCTGTTAGTATATATACGAATGGCTTACAAAACAGCTGATGTCAATTGGTTTGACAGTTCGAAATAGAACACGCTCTAATTGAAAAATTTTACACTGCTAATTCGAGCTGACATTTACAGAAACAATTTTTTTGCTTTTACACGACATACATATATGCATTTTGCAGGGGGAAATTTGACAAGTACACTCCGAAATATATCTTGTGTAAATCAAAACACAAAAACAATCTTAATACTGACGCGTTAGTATCAGTATCACAATATACACACATAACAAGTTGTTTCGGAACCAAATAAAAATCATATAGAAGAACAAACAAGTAAAAAATTTAAAAAGATGTGCAGTTAGAAAAACTGATGTAAAAGTCGCATCCGCAAGTCTCCGCAGCTAATTTTGGAACAATATATATGGGTAATTTAATGTCAAATCGACCAAGAGTGGGACCCGACCCCTATCGATATTAATGAATTTTGGTGAGAAGGTTCTTTTTATTCTATAAGGAACATATATGAACGAAAAAAAAACTTTAAAATTTTTTTTTTCAAAAGTTGTGTCATATTCAAAATGTCATAATTACGCAGAATTATCCGAATGTGTTGAGCTTATTTCTTAAATATCTCGAAAACTACTGTTCATACGAAGATGATTGTAATGTCATTATAAAGAGACCCCCACTTTTTATTTATTGCGGAGTTTCGATTTTTTTTCAAGTAATTTTAATAAACTAAACCGTTTTTGAGTTACGCGAATATATGCTGTGCAACCTCCTACATTTTCGAAATAACGGTATATCTTGAAAACAAGAGCTAACCTAAGAAACGGTTAGCACCACTGGATTCAGCGTGCCTCAATTAGGTTAAAATGCCAGGTGCCCGGCTTGTCTGTTTTTTGCAACTACCACAGTGTACTTATTGCTCAAAATTACAATAATAAAGTCTTATTTTAAGATTATTTTTTAAAGGTTGCGAAAGAAAAAAAGTCATATCTTAAATAAGAAAAAAACACCTCCTTCAAAGTTTCGGGATTTTTAAAGAACGGTTTTTAAAATTTAATATTTTGCAGATAATACAGTTTTCAATATATGTTTTGTAGCTCAAAGTATTCTCTTTAAAATCATCTTCGTATGAACAGTAGTTATCGTGATATTGAAGAAATAAGCTCAACACATTCGGCTTATTCGGCGAAATTATAACATTTTGAATATGACATAACTTTTGCAACAAAAAAAATTTAAAGTTTTTTTTCGTTCATATATGTTCCTTATAGGATAAAAAGAACCTTCTCACCAAATTTCATTAAAACCGAAAGGGGCCAGGTCCCATTTTTAGTCGATTTGACAGTTACCCATATATTACATCTATATTAAGACTATACAGGTATTCTCGGGCACACTTCTCTATAAAGATTTAGAAAAGTTGTAAAAACAAGATTTTTTTCTGTATTTACGAAAGAAAAGCCGTCGAAAACAAAAGTTGATATCTATCTTCTATCTTCTATATATATAAAAATGAAAAATGTTTGTATGTGTGTTTGTTTGTTTGTTTGTTTGTTTGTTTGTTTGTTTGTTTGTTTGTTTGTTGGCTTATAGACTCCTAAACTACTGAACCGATTTTCCTGAAATTTTTACAGATACATCGCGTGAGCCCTAAAAATAAAATAGGCTACTTATTTTTTCGATAGGGGCAGGGGAATTGGTATCCCCCATAGGATGCCAATATTAATTATCGCATATATTAAGATCCGCTGAACGCATTATGCAGAACTTTTGGTAGTAAGATCTTCTGAGCCCCAAAATTAAAATAAAATAGCAGCGGGGGAAGTGGAATCCCCCATAGGACGCCAATGTTTAACATCGCATATATAAAGAACTGTAATAGTGAGAATGTTCAAACTTTCTAGAAGTCACTCTTATGGTATACAACACTTTTGAAAATAACAATAAAGCGGGTAGGCGCAGGGGGGGAAATACCTCCAATAGGATGCATATATTAAATATCGCTCAACTGAAGAATTATTAAAGGGAGAGTCTTCAAAGGTGGTTAAAGCTATTATTATAGTAAACTATAAATTTCAATATACAAATGGGCGGGGTAGACGGGGGAGGAGCAGTACCCCTCATATATAGAAATATTAATAAGAGCCACTGCACGCATTTTGTTGAACTTTTGGTAGTAGGATCTTCTGAGCCCCAAAATTAAAACAAAATAGCGGCGGGGGTAGTGGTACCCACCATAGGACGCCAATGTTTAATATCGCATATCTTAAGAACTGTTATAGTGAGAATGTTCAAACTTAGTAGAAGTCACTCCTATGGTATACTACACTTTTGAAAATAAAAATAAAAATAAACGTGGTTAAAGCTACTATTATGGCAAACTTTAAATTTCAATATAGAAATGGACAGAGGAGGAGCAGTACCCCTCATAGATAGAAATATAATTTAGAGCCGCTGCACTCTTTTTATTAAACTTTTTGTAGTATGATCTTCTGAACCCCAAAACTGAAATAAAATAGCAGCGGGGAAATGTTACCCCCCATAGGACGCCAATGTTTAATATCACATATCTTAAGAACTGTTATAGTAAGAATGTTCAAACTTAGTAGAAGTCACTCCTATGGTATACTACACTTTTGAAAATAAAAATAAAGCGGGAAGGCGCAGGGGGGACAACCTTCCATAGGATGCATATATTAAATATCTCTCAACTGAAGAAGTGGTTGAAGCAGTGTAGCGAAGCGCACCGGGTTAAGCTAGTATATATATAAAAATGAAAAATGTTTGTATGTTTGTTTGTTTGTTTGTTTGTTTGTTTGTTGGCTTATAGACTCCTAAACTACTGAACCGATTTTCCTGAAATTTTTACAGATACATCACGTGAGCCCTAAAAATAAAATAGGCTACTTATTTTTTCGATAGGGGCAGGGGAATTGGTATCCCCCATAGGATGCCAATATTAATTATCGCATATATTAAGATCCGCTGCACGCATTATGCAGAACTTTTGGTAGTAAGATCTTCTGAGCCCCAAAATTAAAATAAAATAGCAGCGGGGGAAGTGGAATCCCCCATAGGACGCCAATGTTTAACATCGCATATCTAAAGAACTGTAATAGTGAGAATGTTCAAACTTTCTAGAAGTCACTCTTATGGTATACAACACTTTTGAAAATAACAATAAAGCGGGTAGGCGCAGGGGGGGAAATACCTCCCATAGGATGCATATATTAAATATCGCTCAACTGAAGAATTATTAAAGGGAGAGTCTTCAAAAGTGGTTAAAGCTATAATTATAGTAAACTATAAATTTCAATATACAAATGGGCGGGGTAGACGGGGGAGGAGCAGTACCCCTCATAGATAGAAATATAATTAAGAGCCGCTGCACGCATTTTGTTGAACTTTTGGTAGTAGGATCTTCAGAGCCCCAAAATTGAAATAAAATAGCAGCGGGGGAAGTGGTACCCACCATAGGGACGCCAATGGTTAATATCGCATATCTTAAGAACTTTTATAGTGAGAATGTTCAAACTTTGCAGAAGTCTCTCTTATGGTATACAACACTTTTGAAAATAAAAATAAAGCGGGAAGGCGCAGGGGGGAAATACCTTCCATAGGATGCATAAATTAAATATCGCTCAACAGAAGAACTATTAAAGGGAGAGTCTTCAAACATGGTTACAGCTACTACTATGGTAAACTATAAATTTCAATATAAAAATGGGCGGGGTAGACAGAGGAGGAGCAGTACCCCTCATAGATAGCAATATTAATAAGAGCCGCTGCAAGCAATTTGTTGAACTTTTGGTAGTAGGATGTTCTGAGCCCCAAAATTTAAACACAATAGCAGCGGGGGAAGTGTTACCCCCCATAGGACGCTAATGTTTAATATCGGATATCTTAAAAACTATTAAAGTTAGAATGTTCAAACTTTGTAGAAGTCACACTTATGGTATACTACACTTTTGAAAATAAAAATAAAGCGGGAAGGCGCAGGGGGGAAATACCTTCCATAGGATGCATATATTAAATATCTCTCAACTCAAGAACTATTAAAGGGAGAGTCTTCAAACGTGGTTAAAGCTACTATTATGGCAAACTTTAAATTTCAATATAGAAATGGACAGAGGAGGAGCAGTACCCCTCATAGATAGAAATATAATTTAGAGCCGCTGCACTCTTTTTATTAAACTTTTTGTAGTATGATCTTCTGAACCCCAAAATTGAAATAAAATAGCAGCAGGGAAAATGTTACCCCCCATAGGACGCCAATGTTTAATATCACATATCTTAAGAACTGTTATAGTAAGAATGTTCAAACTTAGTAGAAGTCACTCCTATGGTATACTACACTTTTGAAAATAAAAATAAAGCGGGAAGGCGCAGGGGGGAAAACCTTCCATAGGATGCATATATTAAATATCTCTCAACTGAAGAAGTGGTTTAAGCAGTGTAGCGAAGCGCACCGGGTTAAGCTAGTAAGATATAAAAAAGTTGATGTACGTACATTTGAACATTAGTGTGTCCCAAAAAAAAATTTTTTTTTAATATTAAATAAGTTGGATTCTCAAAATGTTCTATAACTCTTTTTATATGCAAATATTCTAAGCTGAATATATTTAAATCAATTTAATTTAAATAAAAAAATTTGATTTGTAGTTTTAGAATTTTTATTTAGCAAAATTGGTAGAAAATAAAAATATTCAAACAAAAAAATTTTAAATACAATAATTTCTATTAATTTTTTTTCAATTTTTGCTTAAAAAATTAGAAAAACAATGTAATAAAATACTTGGATAAAAAAAGTGCAGCTCCATTTTAAAATACAAACATTTAAAGTAAGACGATTTCGTATTTGAAAATTTAAAAAATTTAACGATAATATACATGAATTCAGTAGAAAACTGGCCAGAAACTAAAAGCAATATTACATTCCTTGAATTATGGTAAAGTGCAATTTGTGAGGTTGTTTTGAGGTTGAATTGCTCGAAGCAAATGCGTGTAAGACCATGAATTAAGCTCTAAACGCTTTGTAATAAAACTTCCTTGCCATTGTTTTCCAATTAGAAACGCGCAGTTATGTGCTAGAAATAAATTCGGCTAAAATTTAAATGTCATAGCCGAATAAACCACTCTTACTTCCATATATATAAAAATGAAAAAAATTTGTGTGTTTGTTTGTTTGTGGGCTTATAGACTACTGAACCGATTTTCCTGAAATTTTTACAGTAACATAAAATAAGCTACTTATTTTTTCGATAGGGCATGGGAATTGGTACCCCCCATAGGATGCCAACATGAAACATCGCATATCTTAAGAGCCGCTGCACGCATTTTGTTGAACTTTTGGCAGTAGGATCTTCTGAGCCCCAAAATTGAAATAAAATAGCTGCGGGGGAAGTGGTACCCCCCATAGGACGCCAATGTTTAAAATCGCATATCTTAAGAGCTGGTATAGTGAGAATGTTCAAACATTGTAGAAGTCACTCTTATGGTGTAATTCACTTTTGAAAATAAAAATAAAGCGTTTAGGCGCAGGGGGAAAATACCTCCCATAAGATGCATATTTTAAATATCTCTCAACTGAAGAACTATTAAAGGAAGAGTCCTCAAACATAATTAAAGCAGTGTAGCGAAGCGCACCGGGTTAAGCTAGTATTATATAAAAGATAATAACGTTTATAAGTTTTTTAAATTTTAAAATTAAAGAAACATAATAATTCTAATATCGAAGAACAGATTCAAAGAAGTAATTCAAAAAATTTTTGTTGAATTAAAATATTTAGGCATTTTGTTTTTAAATTATAAAATTTTTTCTTACGAAGTTTGAAATTTTTTATTCAACAAGTTTTATACAAATTTATTTTATTTGATTCTTATAATATTAATTTGAATAATATAAATTAAAATAATAGTGAATTTAACTTCCAAGAATAAATTTACCATTTACTTTGGTGATTAAACTTGGACTCGGGAAGATCTATGGCTTCCGAAAATGGTTTTCGAGTTTTTCAGAAAATATGTTTTACTAGAGATTTCCTATTATTTGGTATATATGTATATCCATAGCTCACCGCCGATGCTCCGCCAACTCAGCTATCTGTATTTTCCTTGGTTTTCAGGAGAGCGAAAAACCCGTTTTATGTAGCTACCTTAGCACTTATTTTTAAAGTGAAACGTTTAATTGAATAAATGTTAACATTGCCTTAGGTATTTCGTAAAATACAACTCGACTTATTAGCTATTGGGTAGCTATAACAAATTTTTTCGCAAAACTACACATATCTCTTTTTGTTGGAGCATTTCTAATAATTATTTTTTACTTTATTTTACACACAGCTGTTTTGTTTTGAACAAAGAATGAATATTTTTATTAAAACTTACTGTTAGGCCCACAATGTCGACAAGAACATTTCTTTCGAATATTTATATTGAAAACAATAATAAAATTTGTTTTTGTTTTCAATACAAATATACGAATGAAATGTTCGTGTCGACATCGTGGGCCAGGCAGTTAGTGTATTTTAAGCAATATCTGTGTTAAAATTTGTATTTGGAAAGTTAAATAAGAAATAATTTAATAGCTTAAGGACTTTAATGAATTAGAATTTTCAAAAAATAATGAAATTCCTGCAGATATAGTTATCATTCTACCTGAATTAGATACAGAGGTTGAATCCGATAAATCGGACATAGAAGATTCCGCCAAAATCTTCTATGCCGACCAGTCCAATTTTAGGGATTGACAAAATACATTTTGCAGCCTTTTGGATTAACCCGTTTAATATCTTTCAGATGACTTTGTAGAATATAAGACATAATTTATTTTTGCTGGATCACGGGATCAGTCGCTTAACCGCAATTATTCTTTGACACTTATTCACGAGCGTAAGACTACTTAAAGAACTGCAGAAACTAAATATTGGAGATACTAAAGCGTTATACAAAATCGAGTTTCCAAGGAATTGAAGTTTAGAAGTAAACACAAATAACCAAATTGTTTCCGCGAAGTCGCTGAACAAAGTTTGTATCTTAGATCAAAAGGACAATGTGTTTAAAGTTTCATTCCATAATTCCAAAAAAAGTTCTGGCTATTAATGGGTTAATGCTAATTAATTTGGGAAAAGAGCCAAAAGGAATGTATTTAGTATTTTAAAAACAGAACATGATTTTTATCATAAAATGCGTGGTAATCATTAATAAGATTTCTGTATGACGTGTTAAATTCCCAATTTTTCATATTTGATAAATACCCTGAAATTCATTGTTGAGCGAAAGCCAGCTTCTATGCGCATTTCACTGGTTGCTTAGGCCAGATCATCAGGAAACCTTTTCCAAAGATTTTAGAAAAGCTAAAAATATTATACAATTAAAATCTTAAAGCGAATAAGAATTTTAAACACTTAAAGTCTTACTTGTAACGATATCAAAGCTTAAACAAAACACCATCAATAAACAGTAAGTTTATCTTTTCTTACAAGATAATCTTTATGCATATATTTTTTGAGTGATTGCAGATCCTTGTATTAACAGTTTCTTACTGCACCCAGAGCAAAAATATTTCACAATATGGTCACCTTCAACAAAATTATTATCAACGAAAAATTTTAAACATATTGTGGAAAGTTTTACCACAATATAGTCACCGGCAGCCAAATTATGGCTAAAGTAGCCAAGAAGCCAGAACTATATTATGGTTGCCTCCCAAAATGTTAGCGGAGAAAAACAAACTGAAAGAAGTCTGTTATGTGGTTGGTGTTGTAGGTGAAGTAGATCGAGAAAAAGTTTTTCATTATTTTTGGGATTTATCCATATGGGATGCTTAAAAAGCGTACACAAACGGGTTGATCGATAGATGTTTCATATATCATTAGTTAATTAGGAGTTACAAATAATTTTCAAGCTTAATAAACCAAGCAATAGTAACGAAGACCTTCACCTCGTTGTTGTGAAACAGACCAGATACTCTGGCTGGCATCGAACCCGCAACTAATGCACGGATAGACCAGCTCACTACCAACAAGCCTACCGAGGCTCCCTTTTTTGACATAAAATAACTGAAATACTTGTTAACACCTACTATATGTTGTGATAAACGTTTAAGTGAATTTCTACACATAGTTGTTTTTTACGAACATTTTGTATATGGGTTATATTATGTTATATTTTGAACCAGTAAAAATATCATTAAAGGTTTGGTGGGTAGATGTGTGTATCGTTAACAAAGGTTTCAAAGGGTGTAACAAAAAAATTGCAAAATTTTTCATATAACCGGTGTTGTCAGAGCAACGACGTCTTATGACAACCCTAAAATTTAACAGCCATATTCATAAAAAGTTCCTATTTTAAGCTTATAGTATGTAATAACTATTAAACGCTTTTTGTCTTATAAACCTCTTATAAAAATGTGTATTCATAAACGTACAATAACAGCTCTTTTACTATTAACTGTTTGCAGCGATTTTCTGTTTAAGTATGGCAACTTTCTTTATATTTGGCTGCCATTTTATTGTTAGTGATGCACGAAACTTCTATTCGGTTTACATGATATTCTATAATTAATTTTTTTTATAATTTTTTTTTAATTGTAGAACTTCAAAATTATTCTTATCAAATAAAACTACATATTATTTTAGTTTCTGAACAAAATGTTTCCGAAAGGTATCATAAAAACTCTTGTTTGAATCTTTTTTAAATATACGATAAGAAAGTACTCGAATAAAAAGTTTGTTTACTTTTTTATTAATATCACTATTATTATGATTTGTTTATTTTATTTTTTTTTATATATTTTTGAACAATAATTTGTTGTTTTGAACAAAAAAAAAAAAAAAAAAAAACAACTAGTTGGAATAATTTAATAATTAATTAAAGAGAATATCTGCATTTGCCCCGGAACATATTCATTTAAATCATATATATATTTTTTAAATAATTATCAATATATAACTTTAAATTGGCTGTCTAAAATAAAAAAAATTTAGTAAAATGTATTTAACATATCCGTTGTAATAAATAAAACATTTTTGTCATTAATTTTCAACATATTTTACAAAAACAATATCATAAAATGCAAACACCTTTTAAAATGTCATTTTATTTTTGGTTTAAAGAAGGGCAAATCCAACAATAAATTTTCTTACTTTATGAATGGTTTATTAAAGGTTCAATAGACTATTTTTCGTTTATGAATACAACTTTAGCAATTTTTGCTTAAAAACGGTCAATTAATCATCAATAAGTTTTTATGAATACGATTGTAAGTTTTTAATAATTTTAATGTTATTCTTATCCCATTTTTGGATTATTTTGCTCATAACTTAACCATTTTAAACTGATTTGGCAGATTTATATACCGAATGATTAATAAGATATTTACTAAAGCCCTGCACGAATGCATTTGAATGCCGTTTCGAAACATTCATTTGTTTTTGAAAAGCTGATTGTCGATTGCTCTTTGCTAACGAATGCTATATTGTGAAAAACACATAAAGCACAAAAAAATATTAACACACAAATGCAAATGGATTTTTATTAGTGTGTTATAAACGAACACGAAATACGAAGGGTAAAGAGTACGGAATATACTCCACATAACAACGAAACAAAAAAAATCACAGGAATCACACCAAAAAACAGTAACAACATAGGTGATATCAACCCTGCAAATAATTTTGGACCACCTGATCCAATTTGATCAAATGGACTACTCCATGGACTGGTCCGATGTAATGCAAGCATGGACCATGTCATTTTTAAAAAGTGTTTGTAGTGAGACGACATGTCTGCTGTTTTTAACGACATGTTTTCGTTTTTAAACTACTTCCAAACTAATCCTCTTGAGTATACCATGGAATAGTTCTAAGACTACTCCTTTGTAGTCTAAAGCTGGGTTATATGGTCCTGCCCTAGGACATCATAATGTTAAATAGACCATGTTTTTTCCATACGTTTGGGTTACTTTTGGACTAGTCCTAGTCCCTTGTGGGCTACTCTTTACACGCGTGTTTGGACTGGCCCTATTATTTGTATTTTTGTGTTTGACAGATGACAAACAGGGAAACGTTATTTTTTTAAACTCTGGTTCCGTCATAATTTTGTATACAAACTTGCAAATGGCGGCACAAATCTGTTTTCTGATTAACTAAACCTAGTTAAACTGAGATCTCAAAAGCCCAGCCTAAGTTTGTCATTCCGTGTGAAACTTTTTCAATATTCATCTATGACCCAATACAGTATATATATTCCTTGAGTAATTCTAAGTCAATTTTGTCATGTCCGTCTGTCTGTTTCTCCCGGCTAACTAAGTCTTTACACAGGAGAATCGGTTGAGATGTGGGTTCAGATTATCAAACGAGTTTTTAAAAAGCACGTCAAGAATCGTATGAGACTTATTTAGATATGATCTAACAACTCATGAAATGCTTATAATTGTTGAAAATATGATTTATATAGAGAGTCGGAGTTGGAATTTTAAAATAAATTTTGTTTTAATTGCATAAAACATATTTTAACACAAGTTTCTTTCAATTTCATAAAATAAAAAATGTTTATTGAAAATATAAAAAATTATAATTAAAAAGATTTCGTTTAAATGTGTGTGTTTTTGAATCCCAAGAAAAACTTTGATAACTAATGTGCATGTGGCAGTGTAAATAAAACTGAACTGGCGAAATAAAATAAGGTAATTTGTTTTTGTTTTTGTTTTTTCTTTTCCCACTAACAACTTCATTTAGAGTGGACAAAAAATCAACCAATTGTAGCCGAGACTGTAAGAAAATATAAACTCACTGTTTATTGTTGTTGTTTTTGTTTAAGCTTTGATATTTTTACAAGTAAAACTGTGGCTTATAATTCTTATTCGCTTAACAGTTTTATATGTGTAATATCTTTAGTTTTTCTAAAATCTTTAAATGAAGTTTCCTGACGAACTGGCCTAAGTGAAACGCGCATAGGAATAGCTTATCCCTTCAACAATAAATTTCAGTTTATCAATAGTAAGAAATGGGAATGTAGCACATTTAAACGAAACCTTTTTAATTAAAAAATTTTAGAATCCCAAGAAAAACTTTGATAAATAAAAAATTATAGTTTTTGTATTTTATAAAAAATTACTTTTTATGGCACGCTTCAAAACGTTTTGGATGGAAATATACATTGCATTTTTTGCACATTCTTTTTATTAGCTTGCTAAAGGTTTTAATCTTCAACGTCTAGTTTTTCCATCCTCCTGTTTAGTAGGAATGTATTTCCAATCTCGGCTATCCGTCAGTTGAGAGGTATAAATTCTAAAGAATTCTCCAATCGTTTAGATCATAGCAAAAGTTTTTTTGTGTCATAGGTTTTTCGTTTTTTTTTAATGAATATAAAAAATGCGAAATACCATAATTTTGAATGGCCTTGTAATGCAAATTAAAAAAACACATACCTTGGATATAATAAAAAATATTTGTGGCTGCTAAATTTTTTCTCCTTTTTTGCCATCTTTTGACAGCGTGCATTGGTTAAATTTGTTCAAAATTAGTAAAAATAAGTTGTGACTTCTTATTATCAGCCCATCGGCAAACTAATATACTGTTTGTTTGATCGAATTGGTAGTCAGAATCACTCAATCTTTCAAGGTAATGTCTAACATTTTTTCTGCAAAAAAAAAAAAAAAACTTCAGAAAATAACTTTGATCGAGCTAATCTAAATTTGGTTGTAAAATAATTAAAATTTTTCCTGATCTTCAGTCCGCTGTGTCTATTTAGGATCTTTCATGTCCGTAAGGAACTGTTCTTTATTTGACACGTTTTGTTTTTCTCATGGCTTTTGCAGATGTTGATGGTTGATCAGTAATGTCTATATCTTGCAGAGGCTCCTCTTGATTTCAAATATATATTTTAAACATTCCAACAACTTCAAAACATTTTGATAATTTAAAAATGAGGTAAGACATACATACAAGCATACATGTAAGTTCGTTTTGGAAATAATAAAATTTAGATAGACATACGATATAATTTAGGGGAATTTCGTTTTCACTTTTGTATTCCTAACCTGTTTACTCATCGATACTATCTGTAAAAGCACACAAACGGTGTCCAAACCATCATCTTATTCCACAATTATACCAATTATTTCTTCAAAGGTAAAAATTTTACGCGTCATATTTTATTCAAAATACGTTTTTGGTAGTTTTTTCCGGCGGCATAAAAGTTCCCAGGATATACATACTAGGGATGCCAATCCCGAAAATCCCGGGATTTAAATTTTTTAATCCCGGGATTTTCGTTATTTCGTCAATCCCGAAATTGTTAAGTTAATTTTTTTTGTTTTACCTTTTTTTATAAAAAGAAATTCATTATGACATTTCCCATGAGAGGATAGGGAACACGATATTGATCTTTAATATTTATTTGATTAATTCAATTAATACTGTCATTGAAAATGTAAGAAAATAGTAAAGCTTTGTTATTCTTTTCAAGCGTGTCCAATAATTATAAAGAAATTTTAACGTGAGAAGTGCTGAAAATAATCAAACAAGAAAATTTATTAAAGAAAAAATATTTTTGAAATGCACAAAACATTTCACTGGTGCACCAAATACAAAATTTAAGCTTTACTCTTTACAGGGTTAAGATTATTAAACTGTTTTCCGAGAGTTGACATCGAACCTACGGTAATTAATGGAGCGATTTCACAATATTAAGTATTGTTTTTTATACACTACATAATTCTTACCGCAAGTAGTGGTGGTTATAAAAATACGTTTTTGTTAAAATAAGATAAATTTATAATGCAATATGACCACGTATTTTTAATGAAAAATTACCCCAAAAAAAATAAAAATAACCCTAAAAATAAAATGAAATATGACCCTTAATTTGGGGTAATTCTTCATTATTAAAAATTAAATCAAAATTTAAAATTAATTTTAACCCCAAAAAAGAACACAAAGAAAGTCATATTAAAAATTTTGGGTGGAGTTCATATTTCCGAAACTTAAAGTCCCAAATTTAGAATCCCGATTTCCAAATCCGAATAATTATACAGTTTTGGTTGTAAAAATCATACGATTGATAGCATGGTTGGACTTTCGGCCATGCGCCATGATTTTTTCCTCTATGGTATAACGAACACTGGCTTTGCTTATTGAAGCTTCACGTTATAGTCGGCCTTCGGCCGGGCGCAAGGATTTTCTTCTCTGTAGTATAACAACATAGCCGGCCTTCGGCCGGACGCAAGAATTTTCCTTTCTATGGTAAAATGAACACTGGCTTCGCTCACTAAAGCTTCTCTAAATAGCCGGCCTTCGGCCGGGCACAAGGATTTTTTTTCTCTGTGGTATAACAAACACCGGCTTCGCTAACTTAAGCATCTCTACATAACCGGCAAGGATTTTCTCCACTTTGGTATAAGATTCGGGTTTTTTTACTATCCCTAACCCGGGGTCTCCACCTAACATAAAATGACTAACTTTAACACTAACTGCAAGTTAGTGTTAAGTGGAGACTGCTCCAGTTAAAGTTTTAACTTGATTGTTATAACATTTCTTTTGAAAGTTCTTTTATAACATAAATTGACGTTTAAGTTTGACAGTACGCTATTTTGTAGTTGTTTTTCGACATCTTTATTTAATTTGTTAAAAGGGTTGTAACTACACATAATAAACTTTGCTTTTTGTGAAAAATATAATACAAACAAACATTTAAGTATAAAATAACTTTAATTATTTTCCACAAACACACGGTAGCTACATACTTGACGCGTCAACGAACTGAAAATAATGAAAAGTTTTAACTCTAACTTCACTACGTGTACGCCACCATAAACATATAACCATTTTAACAGCAAGTCTTAACTTTATGTTTTAACTGCATTTCAAGTTAGGTGGAGACTGGGTGTAAGAACTTTTACATAAAATTGTATATAATTTGTGTAAAAATGTTTGGGGTGATTTTTCATTTCTTAAAATTTGCATTTTTATTAGTAAACGAAAAATAGACAAAAGTAAAAATTATGATTTTATTTGCGGCCATTTTTCATTCCTTAACATTGGGGTCATTTTTCATTTCACTTAAAATGCAAAAACACCCTAACGAAAATATGAAAAATAACACCAAAATTGCGTGTTGTTGTGTCTCATGTAAAATGTTGGGGCCGTTCTTCACTTTTCTTTTGGGGCCATATTTCCTGGGTTCATTTTGTGCACCGCGGTATAATACATTATTGGGGGATTCACAAGGTGTCATAAAATCATATGTCTTAAAATAATAACATGAAAAAATACGACTGTTGCGAACAACCCCTCATAATTAAGTGTGCTATTTTGAATTTAAGTTAGCTGATTTAAAACAAATATAAATAAAATAAATATTTATAGCCTTTTCACACTTGTCAACATTTAACATCAATTTGCGAAGATGTTGGAATTTTCCCATAAGAAATACATAGGGCTAAAAATCAAAATTTTTCAACATCTTTACAGAATGCTACTATCTCACTTTGTTTCCTTTTACATTTTTCGATTCTTTTAGTGTCATCACTAGAAAAGTGGCAGTAAATTCTATTATTTTTGTGGCATCACTGACAAAATGGAAATTGCTTTGAAAGCAGCGCTACCATTTCTGAAGTTTTTCCTTTTTTACAAGCCTTATTTTGCTTAATTTTGCTAAAATTATTAAACAAAATGAATAAGAAATATATTTTGATGTTATCTTTTAAAACGTTGGCACTTTTGTAGAAAAAAAAGTATTTAAAAATAATAAAAGTTTTTTTGTCAGAAATGGTGAAATTTTTTATTGATAGTAGATGTTAGATGTTCCAAGTGTGAACGCGTATTTCATATTTTCAACATCTTCCATGCGTTCCTCCGAAATGTATGCAAGTGTACAAAGTGTACCTAAAATCAAAATGTTTTTTAATTCTAATCCATGAATTAATAAATTAAATTAGATCTTTCCTGACTATTTTCCATTTTTCAGACGTAAACTACAAATATTTTATTTTATCAAACATCAGAGTCCTAGGCCGATCCAATTTGACGCCGCAAGTGTTTCGTTGCAAAAATGCTAGCCGCAGATTAAATTCGGATGTTAGCCGAATAAAACTATACCATCAACGGTGACGGCTACAAAATCATAGCCGCTCGGTTCAGGTGCTCGGCGCAGGTCTCTTCTGATTAATTACGACAGCACAATTAACATAGCAAGCAAAGTTTTATTAATTTAAGACACTTTTTGTTTACAAAGCAACAACAATATTTTAAACCATTGTAAAATTAGAACATTATAACAATACAACATGATAGCACACCTTGTGAATACCCCAATTGTTCAGTTTTGGTTTTAAAAATTGCACGATAGATAACGTGGTTGGGCCTTTGGCCGGGCGCTTTATGGATTCTGGTATTAAAGATTTTGATACCATCCCCTTTTTTAGTATAGTAAACGTACTCAATAAATATAACAGAATATACTTATTTGTATTTATTACGATTAAAAAATATGCAATTTGAAAATGAAATAAGTCCCCAAATGTTTTTTTGTGGATATATTTCACAACAGACTTTTGGGGACTTATTTCATATGAAATAATTCTTTTAAACCAAAAATTACTCAAGTCCCCAAAAATAAGAAATATCTCACAAAAAAAAGTTGTTGTTGCTTCCTTCTTATAAAAAAGCTTTTTTGTAGGTCTTCAAAACGTACTTTGTACGTATTCTTAAAGTACTTAAATATAAACCCATTTTACAGTACATATTTATAATGCCCTCGAACTGTCCTTTATTATATAATTCTTAAGAAGGGCTAACAAAAGATGGTCTTTTGTGGTGTTGCTAAAAGACATTTCTCATATTCCCTTAAAAAAATCCTGCATCTAAAAGCTTTTTAGAGTTCCGACAAGAAGAAGAGAGTGTGGAAGAGTTTTCTCCCAATGACAACCTGTTCTTGTATATGCTAAATAAGGCCTTCTATAAGGCCTCTTTACTCATTCTTCTTACCGCTGGAGTAGTATTGTACTTACTGTACAGTAAGTACAATATAAGTAAAAGGAATTTATTTATGAGACATGCAAATACATGAATATAGAAAACAATAGGAATATAAAATTAATTGTTTTTAAACTTTGTAAGGTGGGTATTAAAACATATGTATGTATTTTTAAGAGTTAGAATGAGGATAATTTCTTGCAGTAGGTGAGTTGTGTAGAACCTGTTTACAACTTATAATATTGCCATATGCATTAAATGTTGTCCTTAGGAATTTATTCTATACAGACATTACCACCGCTCAGAGGTCTCATGACTTGTATGTTAAGTAATTTGCAAGGATCCTAATCCTGATAATAATTATATAAATGATGTGTAAGTTTTTGTTAAAATTTATTACAAAAATTGAATGTTAAAGCGAAATTACCATAGGATATATTTTGTTGAAATTTTGAACAAGAAAAGTACACAACTGGAACTTTTTTTGAAGTTATCATCCTTCACCCCAAAGCTAAATTTGTTTGCTTTTTAGGTGAAAAAAGTTGGTAAAATTTTGGCTACGTTTTGATCCACTTAATGTAGACTACAATATTTAACAAAGTTTACTAATTTTTATGCTAAAACTATAGCCAGGGACATAGACGCATATTTAGAAATTATAACCGAAGTCATAGCTAATACAACAGAAACTTCAAAAAAGTTCATAGATTACATTACAGATCTTTTTCATAAGTGCCCCGGTAGTCTCGCTGGTAGTGACAACAAGCGTAGATTAATTTAAGTAAAAAAATCATAAAACGTGCAGCAACAGCAATAGATAATTTCATTTTAAAATTTATTACGGTAACGTTTTTTGGCGCAAGGACTTTCTCCTCTATCATATAACAAACCCCGCCTTCGTTAGCAAAAGCTTCTCTGTATAGACGGCCTTTGGCCGGGAGCTAGGCCTTAGGCCGCCTTTGCAGAAAAGCTTTAATTAGCGAAGCCGCTATTTGTTATACCATAAAGAAGGAAATCCTTGCGCCCGGCCGAAGGACGGCTATGCAGAGAAGATTTAGTTAGCGAAGCCAGTGTTTGTTATACCGCAGAGGAGAAAATACTTGCGCTTGGCCGAAGTATCAACCATGCTATCTATCGCATGATTCTTTAAACCAAAACTGTACAATTAATGTATTATACATATTGGGGTCTTATTTCATTCCAGAATTTAGGGTGTTATTTCATATGAAATAAGCCCCCAAAAATTAGGGTATTATTTCATTTCTGTTTGGGATGTTATTTCATTTCGTTGGGAGTTTATTTAATTTTCAAAATTTGGGGTTTATTGCATATGAAATAAGGCCCCACTTTAGGGGGTTATTTCATTATTTTTTTGGGGGCTTATATTTTGGGGGGTAATTTCATGCCGCCATTCTAAAAAAGTTATTTTTAGTAATAGTTTGAATATAAATCAATTAAAATAAGGGCCTGCAAGAATAAAGTTATTCAATGGAATTTTGTGTATTTTAGTGAGACAGGAATTCGTTGGCAGAAATGTCTCTTGCTGGAATTACTTAAATAGATACTTAAAAAAATGATAATTTCTGAATATGCGCCATAGATGTCAAAAAGAAATTAAATAAAAGGGGCAAAACAGGGAAAAACTTCGTACTTCTTCTATTTTGCGCAAACTAAAAGCGTCTGTTTTTAAACATGATAACAGAAAACGTAGAAAGTATATTTGAGAACAAATAGGGTATAAATTTTTACTATTGGTACTTTTTCTAAGCAAGATTATTTTGTTTTTAATAATTTTTAGCGCTCTTGAACTTTATGTTTTTTAGCATTGACGCAGTAACCAAATAAAGTACATATAAGGACCAAAACAGAGTACAAATTCTTACTTTTGGTACTTTTTGAAAACCAGATTTTTTTTTATATAATTTTGCCCGAACTTGAACATAAAGGCAGCATACTGAAGATTTGAGACATCCTTTATTATATTTGTTACCAGCAAGGAAACCAGAAATATGCTTTAAAAAAAGTGTTTTATGCACATTAAATATGCAGCAAGAAATAAAAAATTTGCCCTAAATATTCCTCAAAATATGCCTCAAAAAAACCAAAATGGCTTATTTAAAGACCAGATATTCAACAATTTAATAATATTTGCATTTAAAAAAACAAGTAAAAAATTATTATCTGTAAAACCCACTCACCATAGTATTTACAGACGTATTTTCATAATTGTACTTTATTTGACACCGACAGGCAGCTATGGCGCACCAAAACAACGTTATTTGCAGCGTTAAAAAAACTGCAGTCAAAGTAGAAAAACTACCATTTCACCAATTTTTTATTTGTGAATGGCTAAAAAAAACTGTTGCTTTTCCTTCTGATCCATTAAATGCAAAAAGTCGCGGTCAAACCAACTCAAAAAGCGAAAAGTTGTACAACAATTTTCGTTTTTTGTTCAACAGTTTTTGGTTTCGACTGCAGTTTTTTAAACCCTGGTTATTTGTGACGAATCTTATCTAGATACACCAACTATATGAGATTTTTTGTCTGAATCGCTGAATTTTAAATAAATATTAAGATTTAAATGGACGTTAAAGCTTCGGACGGATGGGCCAAATCTTAACCAATTTCAAAAAAAATTTCAATTGCAGTAAAATATTTTTCAGGCAAATAAAATCTAAATACGAACATAATTAGATGGTTTTTGATCACAATCTATTTCGGAAAGAAGTTTGTGTCAGGACTTTTTGAAATGTTAGACCGATTCTTACCATTAACATAGGCTTTGTCCTTAGTGCAATTAAAATGTTTTTACCAAATTTGATCAAATTATCAACAAAATTGCAACTTCAAAATACCGCACAAAGCATTAATGGACAGACAACCATCCAGACTGACGGATGGACATCGTTAGATTACTTTAAAAATATATTTTGAGTCGATCGGTATACTAAAAGATGGGTTAGATTTCCATGTTTTTCACACATTGGCACATAATTGATTTTTCCTCAATTTTTGCTTATGTATAAAATTTGTTAGTTTAAAATAACATTTATCTTTTAAGACAACCTGCTTTGGCTTAAAATTTTAAAGTGAAAATTAAATGAACATAGATGGTGAAATTAAGGCAATAAGTTGGATATACAGATAGATATTTAAAACAGAAAATTTCTTATTCTCAACGAAAGCATTTGAGGGAATTAAAAAGATTTAACATGTATAAAAATTTTCTTTCAAATAGTGAAAAATTCGCTAAAAATCTAAGACATGCTGCAAAAATGTTCTTTTTACTAAAAAATGCATAAAAATGCTGCAAAGGCTAAAATATGCAATAACAAATCGATGCCAAAATTCATAAAAACCCCTAAAACGGTTAAATATATTGTTTGTGCCTTTAACGCCCAGTAAAAATTTCGCCTACAAAATAATGTGTTAAGTAATCAGAAAAAACTAAAAGCACTACTTACAATAATTCTGAAAGAACCGATGAATTTTAGAAGGGATGTCCCAAAATGAACGCATTCAAATGTAAGTCATAGAAGTAGTTATAGAAGAAAGCTTCTAAATAATGAGTGAAGGAAGCTATTCATTTTGAAAAAGTAAGTGAAGTTTTTACTGGGCGGTTGCACAAGGAAAAACATGCAATTGCATATTAAAGGTTTCTCTGGTTATGAGTTAAAAATGTAAAAATGTAAAAGAAATTGGCATAAAGATCTTTAATTTAAATCGAGTTAAATATAAAACTTTTATTATTTTTGAGAGCATAAACAACTGGGAAAAAATATAGCTTGAAAAAAGCAAAAAGGCGTGTATGAGTACGCTTCGTAAATAGATTTTTCATTGAAAATTATTTGCGGAAACTGAAAAAGTAATGCAGTTCAATTAGAATTTTAAGCAACATACAATAAAAATACTTTACGGCTAAAAATTTCGTTTTTAAACAAAAAAATTAAATTTTGAAACCGACTTGAATACATATGTATGTGACCTGCTCCACGAAAAGGGACGTCTGCGCCGAAATAATTTTTCATAATCTTTCAAATGCCGCAAACCGCAAGTTTCTATGTCTTTTGGTTTTTTTTACAAATCACCTGTAAAGATGAACATAATTAATGAAAAAATTTAAAAATGTGACATAAACAGATATAAACAGAGGGTTTCATAATGGTGATGTATGGTACATAAAGGTTCTAGATTTTCCTGAATGACTGATTACTCAATTTTCTATCTTCTGGTTGAAGTGAAGATATGTACGTTCGATACAAAGAGGATTTTGTTTCAGATGAGGGGAGTTTCATTACTTTATAATCTTTGAAACGAGGCATACGTCCGGGTAATGGAGTCGCTAATTGATCTGCCGTACTTTTTATAAAATCTACCACTTTAGTGATTTCTTCCGGGTGCAGTGCGGCCGGATTAGTGCAGGGTTTGTTCTTCGATGCGTGAATTCGCATCACAACACCATGGCGATCGAAATGTGCGAGTAAACTCTTATGCCTCTTCAGTCAAAACGTGTAGAAATAGAAACATTTTGCGGCAGATGGGCAACTGATGAAAGTAAAAAAGTGCGTGACCCTTTGAGCTGTCTTGAGTTGACTTACGTCCATACTTGATTTTCGCCAATATATCTTTATATGCGTCATTGAAATCGTCATGCCCTTTACCAGACTGAATTTGGGTTAGAATAACTAAATCTTGTTCATCTTTCTGTAATTCCAAAAAGTTTTTTCTTGCAAAAACAATTCGTTTTTCTAAAAACTGCGGTAAAGTTTGCTCTTCCTCAATATCTTGAAGAGATAAATGCAGCACTTCTGAAACTTCTGGCGATGAAAATGCATCCGACTCATCACTGACTATAGGTAAACATTCTTCCAATCGCTGAAGTATTGTTCTTCAACACTCTTAAATTCGTCTTCCAGACACATTTTCTTACGTTTATTAAGATTTATTTTAACCTGAAATTAATTAAATAATAGATAAATTAAATAATAATAAATAATAGATTCAATTCTATCGGCTTAAATCCAAAACATTGATCATTTGATAGGGAATAAAACAGCTCTAGTAATTTTGAAAACAAAATTAGCAAAAACAGGTTTTTAACTGTTAGAAATAATTTTCATAGAGGCAACACTGCATAGTGAACATCGTACAAAGTACCAGAGAGTCGAAATACATCGCCAGATGATCAGGTTGAAGGAAGATTTGCATAACCATGCGCAAAACACGGAAAAACGAAGCGCCTTTTTAAACGCGTTTTTCTCAATAACTTCTTTTCGGCGCAGAGGTCCCTTTTCGTGGAGCAGGTCACATAAACATAATAATATTACACAGTTTTTCTAGTTTTAGCTGCTGTTCGTTTTTAAGGCCTCATGTATATTTTAGCTAACACTTGATTTTTCCGAAGAACCGGCAAATTGTCTCATGGCTAAATCTCGGAAACCAATTAAAATTTTGTATTTGAACGCCGGAGTTGAGCCGCTAAGTATTCATGAAATTAGGGCATTTTTAGGGAATGATAAAACTTTTAGGAAAATGTAAAAATAATTCAAGAAGAAAAGATTTAATATTATTCGCCACGAATTATAGATCGAATATTTTATAAAATCCACCAATTTTAAGCTCAATTTTTTTTAATACTTAAAAGTTAAATTAATTTCGTGTGCAAATTTGCATTGCTCCAAATCATTGTAGCGTTTATTAATTCGTTTTAAGAAACAATTTCTTAAACTTACACAAAAGTTTTCTAAATCAAAACAGTTAAACAAGGAAAGAAAAATATGTATTTGGGTGGGGGCTCATTAAGTTTTGTTCTAAAAAAAAAAATGTTTTAGAACTCGTAATACCTTAAATATAAAATATATTTTTATAATCTAATTTCGCTTTAACTTTTACATGACTTCTATTTTACCGGAAATAAAAAAAACGACAATAAACAAGAAACCCTGGTTTATATGTACATTGTACATCTGCTCATAAATACAACAGAGTCTAGAAAAGTTTTAATGAAAAATTTTTAAATCTTCTTAAGGGGCGTTAGTGTGTTTATGTGAACATTTGAATACATACCAGCATACGTACTTAATAAGTTTGCAAATTTTAAGCACAACATTGAGTTTTATATACTCTACTTATATCTATGCACAATTATTGCAAAACTTTGTGGTTGAAAATTGTACCAACTAAAATTTGTCTATAGCTTAAATTAAAAACAATGAACAATAAGTCTCTCCAAATTTCTCTCACTTATTAAAAATATAAGCTTTGCACTGCATACTAAATCACACAGTCAGTAACAAGTTTAAAATCAAAATCTATTTGTAATGTCAGTAAGCAATCTGCAAATCTTAGATAACGCAATTTGACAAAGTTAGACATTAAATTTAAAAACTGAATTTTGGTAGAATTCATTGCAAGCATTTTACATGAAAAAACTAAAATATTGCGATTACACGGTGAATACAAAAGTAAGGAAAACAAATAAGAATCGTTGCGGGTGGGGTTAAAATTATGTTGTACCCCTCATAAATGCGCCACTGAAGGAATAAAATTTTGCATGGCGTAGTCTTATGAAAATCTTCGGCAAGGGGTTATAAAAAGGATTCGTAAGTTCAAGTCCCTTAACAGCATATGGGTAATTCCATTTCAAACCGACCAAGGGTGGGACCCGACCCCTTTCGATTTGAATGTATTTCGGCGATAAGGAACATATATAAACGAAACAAAATTTTTCATAATCAAAATGTGTTGAGTTTATTTCTTCAATATTTCGAAAACTACTTTACAGACGAAGATGATTTTTTGTCATTTTAAAGAGAATACTTGGGGCTACAAAATATCCGAAAAATATTACATTTTAAAAATGGACTAAGTCGAAAAACTATTTTTTTTTTGCTGATTATTTTATACCCTCCACAAAAATTTGTTGTGAAGAGGGTATACTTAGTTTGTCATTTCGTGTGAAACTTTTTTATTATTCATCTCAGACCCCATAAAGTATATAAAGGGTGTTTTAAAAATCGAAAACACAAAACGCAAGATTTTTAACCGTCGTTTTTTAATAAGATTTCTCTATTAAACAGAATTTTATAACAAAAATTATACAGATAAGATAAAAAGTGTTTTAAAAACAACTTCTAAATTCTAGCGTTTTCGATTTCCAGAACACCTCTGATATATTCTGGCTCCTTGAGTAATTCTAAGTCGATTTAGCTATGTCCGTCTGTTTAAAACGCGCTCACATTCGAAAAACTCAAAATAAATGAACAAATTTTGTGTAAAATTACTTGTATTTAGTAAAATCCAGCAAAATCGTTATATAGGCCCATTATAAAGCCCATTCTAGTAAATTAATTAAATACGCCTAAAACCGTAGCAGATATAGATATTGCCCCTTGCTTCATATGGCTAGAAAAATGTCATGCTATTTTGTGATATACCGTCCATAATTTACCTTAGATCCCATATTTAGCAGCCTTCTGAAATTCACTGTAAACTCTTAAACTAATTTCATCGCTTTATTGCAACTTATTGAAATTTATGTTTATTAATACCAGAAATCACTCTACAGAATATTGGGGTGATTGGTTCATAATTTACAATCTCTCCAATGTAAATTCCTCTCCTGAAAATCATTTAAGTTTGGCTTAAACTGTTACGAATCATGATAGTTTACTCAAGCTAGTTCAAATTTCTGAAAAGAAAAGCATTAAACTTTCTGATTGTCGGTCAATAATTTAATATGGGTCTAAGCCGCAACAAATTTGAATGCTGACGTGCGTTTTTATAAAGATAAATTAATAACATATAGTTATTATATAGATATCACTCCTGAAATATTCGAACTGACGGTGGAGGGTATCAAAGATTCGGCACAATCGAATATAGCACTCTAACTTGTTTTTATATAATAAATCAAACTGTTCTTTAAAAATCCTGAAACTTTGAAGGAAGTGTTTGTTTTCTTTTTTAGGATATGATTTTTTTTTCTTTCGCAACCTCTAAAAAAATAAGCTAAAAATAAAGTTTTAATATTGTAATCAGGGTTGTTAGATGTGACGATTTTTCGTCATTTTGACGATTTTTTTGAGAAAATACAGTAAAATGACGATTGACGTTTTTTTTTACTATAAGTAGTAGTGTTATGACGATTTTCTGGCATCAATAAAACACGTACAAGAAATATTTACAATTATTTATGTATATTGGAAACAGTCCAAAACGTAAAAAAAATTTTTCGAAGTACAAAAATTATTGGAAATTAAACAAAAAAAAAAAAATTCTGCCCCCAGGTGGCTTTCATTAGAAGCATTATATCATGTTCACACGGACAGCAATATTCGTGTTAGTCTTGGGCTTAATCGTTCGTTTAGGTGACCGGTCATTAACGTTCAATTCGAAACAGTGAACGAGTTCGTTCATTTCGTTCAGTCGGTCATTTCAGGTCACTTGTCTTTTGGGTCGGTTGATCGTTTGGATCAGTCGGTCTTTTGTATCAGTTGCTCTTTTGTGGTTTTCGTTCAGTCATTCACAATTGATTGAATACGGCAATGTGTTAAAAGAGTATAGCAATATTCATATAAGAAATATGTATACAATAATAGAAAACAATAAACACAAAGCAAATTCGAAGAAACATTTTGCTTTGTGTTTTGCATTGTTTTTTGTGAATGACTGATTCAAACTGATTCAAAAGACCCAAGTGAACCATATTGAACGATGTATTATGAAAATGTGTAAAGCAATGTGACAATGAGTAAAAGAAACAAGTATATTATTCTGGCATAACAAACATATACACAAGAATAGTACTGTTGTTTCTTTTCAATCAGTTGTTCGGTAAGCAAGTGAATGACTGATTCAAACTGATTCAAAAGACCTGAAAAGACCCAAGTAAACCATATTGAACGATGAGACTGAACGGCCGTTCAACGTTCATTTGACTGATTCGTTCAATTGAACCGGGTCGTTCATGACCGACACAACTCTAATTCGTGTTTCGCTCTCTTATTCCTGTTTCACGCTTCAAACATGATTGAAACGACTTCTTTCCCCATACAAAATTTTGAGAGCGAAACAGGTCGTTTCATTTTGAAACAGGCTGCGAAACAGAAAAAATGTACTATCATCTCCAACTTTGATAACATTTATCGTTAGTTTATCTGAACTAGCTCTCAAAAAAAAAATCAAAACAAAGAAAAAACAGAATAAATATTGATGTTTAATAAAATAAAGTGATAATTATAACATAACAATATTAATAAAAGTATTAAATAATATATTTTTAAGTTTTTTTTTACTTTTTTTATCTATTAAAAAAAAAAAAAAATCACAAAAAAAATGTCAAAATAAAACAAGAATGTATCGTATAAACAGCATGTTGGCAAACTAGTTTCAGAGAGCGAAACGAGTGGTTTACACCGTCGTATCAACATAGCATTAGTAATTCGAATATATCAATTATATGAATACCATCGATACTGCAAAAAATATACAGTAGAGCCCCGATTTGCGTCGGTCCTATTTGTGTCGCTTTTTAAAAATTGGTTAAATCCGCTTTGACTTCGGCTTGCGTCGCTACATATGATTGGATTTTTTCACAGAAGTCATAATCACATGTGAAGAATTTTTCTATTTTCGTGTAAAAAGGCGAATTCCATTTAATTCTGTTAGGTTAGTTATTCTGAGTATAGTTGCGTGTTAGGATGTAAGAAGTAAGTTCTTAATAAGAAGTTGTGTAGAAAAATGAATGCAAAGAGAAGAAAATGCATTAGTTTGGAACTAAAATTATACGTGATAAAACTTTTCAAGTGGTGTGAAAAGGCTGTTGATATAGACATAACCCTTAGTTTAGCACCTTCAACAGTAAAAACAATTTGCAATAGTGATAGCGCTAAAAATGAATCATTTAAAGATAGCTCGAGTTTAAAGCAAATGAGATTCTATTTTTTATTTAATGTTTTTGTGAATAAATAAAATAAATAAATTGTTGTTATGTTTTATGAAAATATTTTTTTTCTTATGTATTTCTTTTCAAATGATATATATATATATATATATATATATTTCAGCCTACTTGCTGAATTAAATAGAATAAAACTTACTGCCTATTTCCGATGTGCGAAAGAATTCTTTCTTTCGTACAAATACATGAGAAACAAAAACAACATTTTAAGAATTTGTTTTTGTTTTAAAAGTAATTATTCGAAAGAAAGAATTCTTTCGCACGTCGGAAATAGGCTATTAACCATAACGCTCATTTGCTGCAAGACCGGCATAACTCAAAAAAATTCATTTCGAGATAAACGCTTTTAAAGTTTTTGATTTGCTCTAACTACTTAGAAAAAAAGAAGACACATTCTCTTCAAACTGGGAAAGTATAAAAGATATAAAGATGAATTTAATACACAATATAAAGAAAAAAAAGAACGATTCTGCATATCTAACTCCAAAATTTTATTTTTTAAGTTATGGTGGTCTTGCAGCAAATGAGCGACATCACTGACTTTATCATTATTAGAATTTCTTGCTAAAAACTTATATATTTGAACCAATCAATGCAATAAATTGTGTCTGATTTGTAAAATGTAAATATTTGACGATTTTGTTAAATGTTCGTGACGAATTTTGTAAAAACTTTTGACAATTTTTTAAGAAAAAAGCCTAAAAACTCTGATTGTAATGTTGAGCAATAAGTATTTAATAAATCTGATTTGCTTGATTTAAGGTGTAACGACATTGTTAAAGTTGCTTTTGTTTATTTGTTCCATGTTAGAGCTCAATGTGGGCACTATCAAAGAAAAGTGCACTTTTTGTCACGTTACGTCTCCAAGAAATTAAATGAGTTTTATAAATTTTTTAGCGAAGTCGTTTCCTACCATTGGTGCACGGCTGCTTTTTCTTAACCTAATAGAAATTAAAATGATATGAATGTCGAAGCATAATTCAATGAAAATCCAATATTTACAATTAAAACATTATTTTTTTACCTGAAACTTGTTGATATGAGTATTTTTCAATTTAACGTCACTCCTTCGCTAGATGAAGATAAAGTTTCTATTTTAATATATTCATTCGAAACAGGCAGGACAGGAGCGTACTCCATGCACTGGAGAAGCATTTTTTTTAATCTATTTGTAATTTTTTTTCAGTACGTTGAATGTGTTCAGCTGAAACAAAATTAATATTGATTTTTTTAATATTATCTTTCGCCGATCGAAACAGTTGCTCGGGTGTCTAAATTTGTTGATCAGGTGTCAATTGTAGATTAGCTTGGCTAGCTAATCGCTTAACTGTCACACCCAAACCATCAGTTGGACATTTTCATGAGAAGTTACAAAAAAATGCCATTCTGGTCGTATTAGGAAATCCTCTTCGTGGTGTATCAAATTTACTAAATTTTTACGATTGAAAGTGCATTAAGCACAGTAATTTTATAACTGTAGTAAGCAGCCAGTCATCAACGGTAGGAAAAGAGACAAAAGAAAACAGACGTCGCTATAATAATGTATAAAACGTGACAAAAAGTGTACGTTTCTTTGATAGTGTCCACATTGAGCTCTTACAAAAAATGCAGCAAAGAAACAAAAGCAACTTTATGAATGTCGTTACACCTTAAATCAAACAAATCAGATTTAATAAATACTTGTTGCTCAACATTACAATATCAAAACTATATTTTAAGATTATTTTTTTAAAGGTTGCAAAATAAAACAAACATCTCCTTCAAAGTTTCAGGATTTTTAAAGAAAAGTTTGAAGTATATGGGCATTTCCTGGGGTCACGTTCGATGTACAAATAATATTGAAAACAAAACTTTTCCTAGCATTTTTTTGAGATTCGATAGCATTTGGGTAGCTCTATGTTTAGTGCAAAAGATGGAATTAATCGAGCTTAAAGCTTCGTACAGATGGTGGTCAGATCTTTCAATGTTGTCATTAAAATTGACTAAAAATGTCTGGCAACTGTGTGAACATTATACGCTATTTTCATTTGGCAGATGTGTTTAATTAATGCATCTGACAATGACACAATTGTCAGAAAAATGACAACATTGTAAGATCTGACCATCGTCTGTACGAAGCTTAAGTTTTCATAATGATAGTTACAAACATGTGGTCACGAACGTACGCAAAAAAGAAATCATCTTAATACCTATTACAATTGATTGTAATGGAGAGATTATGAAAAAAGAGTGTAAAATAACACATTTTTTGTATGTAAAATAAGTATATAAAAATGTCCTTAGAAGTATAAAATATAAGAAAATATAAAATTTTCCAGTTTCCAGCAATTTCCTCAAGTAAAACAGCTGAGATATGATATGAAACCATTCTTTTATTAAAACATAGACTTTTTTTATAATAATAAACAATAAAAAACGATCATTATCAACATTTTATTTTTTCAACCTGGTAGACCATTCTGGGAAAATGCCCATATATAAAAAAATAGCCAAAAAAATATGTTTTTTACTTAGTCCATTTTTAAAATTTAATATTTTGCGGATATTCCATTTTTCCAAAAAACATTTTTTTTAATATATTGTTTGTAGCCCCAAGTTTTCTCTTTAAAATGACATCTTAGTCTGTAAAGTAGTTTTCGAGATATTGAAGAAATAAACTCAACCTATTCGGTCAATTCGGCGAAATTATGACATTTTGAACATGAAATTTTTTTCGCTCATACATGATCCTTTTAGAATGAAAGGAACCATCTCATTAACTTTCGTTCATATCGAAAGGGGTCGGGTCCCACTCTTGGCCGATTCAAGTTGGAATTACCCATAATAATACAATAGTGCCCAGCCGATAGGTAAAATAACTACATATGAAACACCCATTTTTTTTTTTTTTTTTTGAAAAAGGTATGTATATCGGGTTTTGCAACAAGAACTTTGTGTTTTAATTGTGGCAACACCAACAACATGATCGTTTTTTGACGTATTCGTAGTATGTAGATGCATTGGCAATTGTTAAAATTTTGCTCGAAAATCGCATTAAAATAATTAAAATTCACTATGAAAATGGTGGTGCCACATGTCACAATTTATTGCACACCAAATTTCCCGCTCGTATAATTTCACGAACATCAGCTGTTAAGTGGCCAGCCAGATCGTGTAACTTAACACCACTGGCGATTAACGAAATAGGCCCGTAATTTTGCCAAAAAGTTATTCTCGTGGTGGACATTTAAATTTTCATTCATAATTGCCGAACTTCCTTCGATATACATCAATAAAAATTTGAATCATCTTTATCAAATTTTTTTGTTTTAGAAAACAAAGTTCTTGTTGAAAACCCCATATTAACCTCTTCACACATATACATAGGAACTGTGTGTTTTGGCGCGTCCATGGTTGCTCATTAGTCCCAAAAAGTGTACACTTTCGAAAATGTTTCTACATGATACCTCACACCGCCATTTTGGTGTAGGGTTTTATGTAGTCGGGCTTTCTCGCTTTTTTTATAATTAGATAATATTATTAAAGTGGTAAAATATTTCCAGCAAACAAAAAAACTTGATGTGAAATAAGTCAATACTAATATTATAATGCGGAAAAGCTTGTACATTTCTATGTTTGTTCCAATTTTAAAAATTTCTTCAACAAAATGAAGAATAGAACCTGCTTGCGGACATAGAAAAGACAGAAAAAAATATAATACTAAAGGTAAGTTCAGACCTAACAAATAGTTTACGAAAGAAATTCTAAAAAGCGTGACCAGTAAACAGTATAAATTTCTTTTATGTGAAGTACGTGTCTTATGTAAATATAATTTGCAATTTTTTTAAGCATAAATATATTTTTAAAGTGAAAGCTAAAAGCCGAAGTTTTTTGTCGGTTTTCGGTTTCGGTTTTTAGCCATTAAAAACCGCGGTTTCGATTTCGGCTCAAACCGAACAGCAACCTCTAAAAAATACACGTAATACCACGTTCGAAACTTATCTAAAAAATACAAATACAAAATTGCCACTTTTTAGTATTTTTCTTAATTTTTTGGCACATACGTATTAAATGGGCTCCCACTACAATATTGAAATTTTTAATGCTTAAATGGGAAGAAAAAAGTACCAAAAAGAGAAAATACTTTGTTAGTTATTTGTTCTTTAATTGGTACTTTTTTTAATTTTTATTAGTATTTGACCTAGAAACATTAAACTAAATACACAGAAAAAAATTTTTGCGCCAGTAAAAGAATTAATCAAAAATAAAATCAGTTTTAATTAAATATTTAATCAGGTGAATTAAACTTTTAATCAAGTGTATTAAATGTTTAACTGACAATATTTCAATTAAACGTTTAATTCACTTGATTAAAAGTTTAATTCACCTGATTAAATATTGAATTAAAACTGATTTTATTTTTGATAAATTCTTTTACTGGTGCAAAAATTTTTTTCTGTGTATGCAAGGTCCTGAGTGAATGAGAATCCGTCAGAAGGATTTTTTTGGTAATTTGTATTTCTCTAACTGGTACTAACTTAGTATAGGTTTCAGGGCCTCCTATACTCAGAAAATATTAATTATCGTTTTAGATTAGATATATTAAAGCAATAGTTTATGTACTCAAAAGAAAAAGACAGGCATTCTAACATGAGTACGCGGTTTAACCTCCATTCCGCCTCCAGTCCATCTCTCCGCTCGACCGTCCCCTGACCGAATGCGAAAGCGATCAAGAGGGGATATATACTGCCACTCCGAAAATATCTAACCAATTTTGATGAAATTTGAATAGATAGATCAGCGTAATTAAAACACAAATCGTTTTTATATTTTCAAAGCTAGAAATACGAAGGGACAGATGGGCAATTTCGATGAAACTTAAAACTCATGTTGATCGTTCTTCACACAATAAAACACACAGGCTTTTTTATAGTTATTCGAAAATTTAGTTTGGGCGGGCAACGCTGGGAACGGTCAGTAATGTTATAAAATTAAACTTAATTTCAAATATCTATTGCTATTAATGGTTAAAGACCGTTCTACACTATCCCACAAAGTCTTTAGTAAATTACGAAAATGCAACCCTGTCATGATAAGTTGCTATTGTTTTTTAAAAATTTTCAAAGAAAAATTAGATCAGGGAAGCATTTTTGAAAAATACGTAAGACTTTGTGGGATAGTGTGTAACGGCCTTAAGTATCATTAAAAAATAATAACTTTTTGTGAATTTCTTATTATGTATAATTCAAATAAAATCGATATCATTTTTCAGACTTTTAATTTGTGTTTGCTGGAAATGAGAGGAATATTTCCCAGCGGAAGCTAGAATGAGTAAAGAGGCCTAATAGAAGGCCTTATTTAGCAGTCACAAGCCCTTCTCGCTGCATTCCATTCTTAATTATTTTTTACACCGGTTTTCATTTGGAAGCAAGCCCTTCCACTCTGCCTTAAATATTAATTTCGATCCCTTCCCAAAGAAAAGAGTAAGGAAGGTAACAGAAAATAAAAAGAAAATAAAACTGAACAAATTCCTTTCGAATGTCTTTCAAAAATAAATGTACACCTGCTAGAAGGCATACTTCTGAAGGCAGGATATCATGGGAAGCGAATCTTTTAGAAAGGAGTAAAGAGGCCTTCAAAAAGGCCTGCCACTTGCGATCCTTTCAATATTTACTAACACATTCTCATCAATAAAATTTTTTTTTAAACAGACTAAGAGCTTTTACAACCGAGTTTAATATCTAATTGTTTATCTATGGCCCAGCCCGAGTCCCATAAATATATCCCACAAAATATTTGCAAAATGCTTGTTCATATTTGTTTGGTGTAGATTATAGTTAGTTATAAGTTTGTCATTTCATTTGTAACTTCCACAATATTCATCCTAGACCCTTTAAATTATATAAATCAATAAATTAAAATGGTAAGTGAATTATGAATAAACAATGTGCTAACTTCATGCTAAATTTTCGTTATGAACACGGCTGTAAAGGGTTTTCCTTATTTAAAAAATACATATGTATTTTGTATGGCCTTTAAGATGAAAAAAAATGTTTGTATATAAGTACATATTTTCTTCATGGTGAATCATTTAACCTTTTTGCGAACTAACCAAATATTTATGTGGTAGCATTAAAAGTTAGTACTTTATATTTTGCTGTTACAATTAAGTTTTCCATATAGTTTTTGTAAAAGTTTTTAAATTGCATCCTGTATAAGCCACCACAATTAAATTATGCTAAATGTGAGAACATTTTGCATAACTTCTGTAAAACCCAGTTGGAAAATGTTGTAAAGTAGACATTAATATGTTGCAACATGTTCGCATCTCTTCAAAATTAAAAGGATGCACATATAAATTAAGGACCGACCATATGTATAGAATTTCCAACTTGTTTTAAAATATGCTAATGCGAATGTGTAAACATACAAATGTGTATGTATTCATATATGTTTGTATGGTAAAGTTTACCTTTTCGTTGGATTGTGAGAAGCGTTGCCGTTTTGGTTTTGGTTTTTAACCATAATTGGATACTTTTTTCCATTGTTTATTTGTTAATTTTTTTCCATTTTGGTTACTTTCTTCAATACATAAATAGCTAATTTTTTGTTTCAGGCCAAGAATTACCCGCTCCGCTCTTTTGAACCTTAAAAATTGCGTATGTTATTAGTGCATATAACGCCAATGCTTTCTTTTTTATCTACTTAAAAATGATTTTTCTAGAAACTTAAACTGTAATAGAATATCAACTAAAAAATATCCCGATTAATATGATTCTATTTCCACAGAGCTAAAACCATCTATATATAAAAGATCTAGCGTATAATTTAGTCGAATTTTACACTTTGATACCATAATAACACATCAAGACTTAAAAACGAGTTTAAAAATATAGACGGTCGTCAAGTCCCCTCCAAGCATTCCATCCAAGAAGCCTACTGACCACCCCATCCCTGCAAAAGATAATAACACCAAGCAAAGTTCAGGTATCCGCCCCCTGAAGGAAATGGTGGGAATCAAAGATTAGCAAGGTTCCCCACCCCTTCATCAAATTCTCGAAGGGCGTTGTTTCTAGGCAACGACAGATGAAAGCCCCATTATCCTTGGACCTGTTACAGCAGACCAATCATCTACTTAGATGGAACAACAACCGATTAGCGAAACTAATACAAGGCAAAATAACGATGGACTGACCGATACTCCAAGAACTTGGACAGTGCAATCTTAAATGGAAAGAGACCCACTGCAACAAATCGAAAAATGGAAATTCTTTGTGGAAGCCATATGCTCTCAAAGCGGGTAATGGAAAGAATTAAGGATATTGTTCTTTCCAGAACGTCGGTAACAAACTGCGAAAAATTTATAAAAATCGGTCCAGTGGCAAATTTATTTTCTCTTTTGATTATTTTTTTACATTTCGTTTACAAATTTTTTGGTCGTGGCAACGCTGGTTGTGTGCTAGGCTAGATATGTTAATGTGTGTATCCATGTGTGTGGCAATATTTGTGTATGTTGTTGCTTTTGGAAATTTACGTAAGTGTTTTTTTGATTGTTAAAAGTTGTTTACATCCTTTCGAGAAGAAACTACTCGGCACAACTACAACGTTTTAAGCGTTTTCCAAGTGACACTTAAAATCTGTGACAAACATTAAAATTGCTTCTAGTAAATAAATTAAGAAATAAATAACAACGATAATTGTTTTTGTATAATGCTTAAGACTGTTTATAAACTTCAAGTATTTTGATAATTGTCGACCTATTAGCAGTTTAATGTCACAACACATAAAATTGTTAAGTTAATTACAATTAATGTTCATCAATTTGTTAGAGCATATTTTGTCATATTTTACGGTGACCATATTTTTAAACCCACAATACAAAACACAACAACTTGATACTATGCAAATATTGGCGCGGAAAGAGTTAATACATTCCATTTATTGTAATTAATAATCTTCAAAACATTTTTTGTGGATTTAAAATTGACTTTAGCTATTTTTTTAGCATCGAAGGGATTACACGGACTTTTGCCGTCATAAGGCAACCACGAATGTGTTCTTCAAATTTAGCCAAATTAAATTTTTTGCTTTAAATATTTCGGGTTTGAAGCAAAAAAAAAACAACGATATAAGTAGGGAGATCGATTATTCGACTTTTTTCAAAAACCGGTTATCGAATATTCCGATTAGTTGCTATTTTAAAAAAACCGGTTTTCGGTTAAGCATTTTAAAAATAACCGGCTAACCGGTTTAATTCGAATACATAAAAATACAAAAATCAAATTTGTTTTTATAATAAAAAGTTAATTTGAATAAAAACAAAACAATTACCGATGGTAAGGAACCAACAAAAAACATAGATATGACTTAAGGTATGTTCACAGCCTAACAAATATTTGGCGATAAAATCCAAAAGAAAAGCGTGACCAGTAAATTTATTATACTTACGCTTTATTTTTGACAATTTCTATTTATTTACTAAATTTTATGTCTAAGATAATAATTTTATAATGTAATTTAGAAACTGTTAAATAATGTTTGCTCTTGCCAAACGTTTTGCAAAAGCAAACTATTCTTTTAGAAAGCTAGTGGTGACGTGTAGGACATCAAATATTTAATAGGTGTGAAAATAGCTGCAAAAATGTTGAAAAACTTTGGTTTAAAAAAGTTATAGGAATTTAAGAAATTTGTTATATGAGATATTCTCCAAAATTAATTTTAAGTGAGTTTTAATTTGTTGGTGGTTAAGCATGTCTATATGGATTAGTAGACTTCAACTATATTTTGTTTCAGCATTATAGAAACGAATAGTAACATGAACGTGCTTTTTGTATGAAATATCTGTCCATATTCGTCGATCACAAGTTAAGACTTTCCATGACATTGTTTGATTCCTTCAATTTAGACTTAAGTTCTTGGTGTTTTAGTAAATAAAACTGAAGAATTTTCCCATTTCGTTGATTCTGCCGGTATGTTGTAGTTTTAAGCGGACAAACCGTCCTCGGTAACACGACAGACTAATATTTCACCCAATCATTTTTGGCAGCATATTTTAGTTAAGTATTATTTGCAGTCTCTTAAAAACTACTTGAAACAGAGTCAGGTTTTACCTGGCGTATATTTATGTAAAGCTTTTAGACTAATTAAAGGTGATTAACAAGTCGTGACGTTGAAGAACATTTGCAACTTGTCATTTTTTGGCCCTTTAAGCTCCTTTGTCTTTTAAATCAGTACGAAATATCACCAGAAATGACATCTTTATACAAATATATGTATATAATATTTAGAATGCTGTCAAATGGCTAATTACTTTTTAAGCTTAACTTTTTTCTTGTATGTAGTATTTTGAAATCGTTTTGGTTTTTGTTACAAGAATACACGCTTATATAAGCGATTTGAATTTACATTGCTCATAATGTTTTTTGACTTTTGTAACATTCTGTTTTGACGTTTTTCATAAAAAGTCTGTTTGGCCAATATTCAATTAAAAAATACTTCAATTACGGGAACATTTATAACAAAAGTAAGGAAAACGTATATAAATTACACATTACAAAAATAACCGGTTTATTTTACCAAAATAACCGGTTTATTCGATATTCGAAATATGGACATTTAAGGATATTCGACTTGGGCAAAACTAAAATAACCGGTTTAAACCGGTAGAATACCATTCGATCGATCTCCCTAGATACAAGTTAGAAGCTAGAAAAGTATCAAAAAGAGATTTGTCGAAAAACATATTAATAATATAAACGATCTTAGAACAAGTTTTTGAAAATTTATACAAAACGTTCAAAGAAATCCGACCTTTAGATTTTTTCTTAAATTATGGAAGCCTCGCGGGCAAGGGCGGAAAAAACAATATTTTTTTTGTTTTAATATGTAAATTTCTTTTTATTTTAAGCTTGTTACTATAAGCGCTCTAGTTTTTGAAGATGTTACATTATAGTCTTAAGTTTTCGTTTTGTTTATTTGCTTTGTATGTACTTTTAATAACGTTGGAAAAGCTCAATAAAGATAACTTTAACTTTTAATACTTCTTAGAATAATTTTGGCATAAAGTAAAATCTAGAACACTTTTTAAAATTAATCGCCCTTAATATGAGTGTCGATGTCGTAGTGAAAACCAGTGCTTTTTAAAAATTCGTATTATGATTGTAGTAAACGACTCAAATTCGGCAAAATTTCTATGTGTTTTACATTGTTATTGTAGCTAAATAAACTACGACTTCGACAAAGACTCTCGTAATAAGGCCGAATATTCCTGGATTTTCGAGAAAAAAGAAAACACTTTTCAAGTCCCCAGCAATAAAAAAGTCAGTTTAATTAAGAATGCATTTGTTGTAGATGTTTTATTTAACACAGAACAATAACAGAACATTTATTTAAATACAAAACAATTTAAGGTTTTTTACCAAAAAATAATTCACACAGAACAAAGCTGTAAAGTACAGTACTGTTTTGTATAGTTCAGAACGGATGACCACCGTAGGTGTATATAAGATTGTCATTCCGTTTGCAATTTCTTCTAAAAATCTTCTTCAGGATTTTCTTTTTTTTTCCTTATATAAAATTGTTTTATTTGAAATTAACCCCCAATTTCACCAAGTTCAGTTAGATCAGTTATAGCTGTCGAAACATATTGTTAACTGAAAGTTAAAGTAATAGTTAGTTTTAAGTGAAATTGGGGGTAAAGATTTTTTCAACAATTGATGGAAAAATAAAATAAGCATTTAATTCCTTAATACTTACTAAAAAATTAAAAAAAAGAATTGATGTACTTCCTCAAAACTTACTTTGGCATGTTTTATGAAGATTTAAATTTGATGAACTCAAGCCTAAATAAATATCAAAATTTCAAATTTCGACAGTTCAACTAAAAAATTAAAATTTTTCTAAAAATAGCTATGGCACAAGCTCTATATGTTTACATGTGTACTTCAAGTTGTACAAATAAAATGTCGACGAATGTAGACAAAAACAAAATAAACAAATGTACTCAGGTATTTAGGACAAAGTCTTGACAGAAAAAGTACGAAAAAACAGAATATAAGGAAGAAACAGGTAAATAAATTGAAAAATGATAATTAAATACAGGAAATTTCAAAACAACAATAAAAATAATCACAAAAAAAATCACACAAAAAGAAATCATTATTATTTTCTCTTTTCTTCATCGTAACACCTATTTTTAGTCTGATTAGGCATAATATCATTCTGAATAAATATTCGCCGTTTTTGTATATCAAAAACGGCCGTTTCTTCTTCGTAAATTTCTCGAAACATTTAGACTAACACTTAATTATACACGAGCTTCCATTTTTCACTCTTTTCGAACCCTTTCACCCAAGACAGACACAGCTGCCAGTTTAGCCTTTTTGAAGCAAATTTAGCCACTTTATTTATATTTTAGTCACCAAATTTTGGTTTTAGCTTTAATGCATTTTTTAGCCTTTTTAAATTTTAAAATAGCCCTTAAAAGGCTAAATTTATATAGGTACATATGCAAAAATGTTTATTAATTACTAAATGAAAAATATCAAAGCTTTGTAATTAAACTGAATATAAAACAATTGCGTCCAAGATTGCTAAACAAAATATGGAAACCCTTCGTAAAATTTATTTTTTATCCTTTAACAGACACACTCAAAAATCAAAATAAATGTTTCCTTATTAAAAGGGAAAAATGTATCTAAGCCGCCTGGAGCTGATTCAGAGGGGGGGGGGGGGGAATAAGGAAATTTCCCCCACCTGAATTATAAAAATATGTTTTTTTTATTTCGATAATACAAGAACTCCTAATAATACTGCAAAAAATTAAAAATTTTTTACATCGGTTAATCGGTTAATCGACTGAAATTAACTGGTTTAATCGTTAATCGAAAATAGCCAATTTTAAATTAACCGATCAGTTAATCGGGTAGTAATTAATCGACTAACCGGTCTACGGTTAGTCGAATGAATACCCTAATAGGTACCCACTTTTCGCTAGCTTATTCTATAGCTCCAAGTTATGCAGAAAACAATTTTTTTTTCAACGAAACACAAAAAAATGTGTATCCGAAACAGATCCCATTATTAGAACAACAACAAAATCGCTTGCTTTTTGCTAGCGCGCTTTGAAGATAAAAGTAGCTAACCCTTGTGGTAGGTAGAGATTATGCAGAGAGGGATCCATCGCCACCTCGTAGGACATCCTTGTGTTAAATTCGCCACTCAAATGCATGTGAGGTAGATTGTAGTGGGACTAGCGGTAGTTTGTAATGAGCTAGCGAATATGCACGTACAGAGCTAGTACGCCATTCCACTGGGTATGAGCTTCAATTACATTGCGATAAGTATGAGTGCGTTTAAGTACACGAAATTATGAGTCATGATTTAGCTCTCCTCACTTTTTCACTACTCATTGCTGATCTCTGCTGGCAATACTGTAAAACAGTCAATACTGACACTACCATTTCAAAATTATTTATTTGACAGAAGCCCACATTCATTCTAAATCTTCATAATAGTAGCGTTTAAGCATGTCAGGGAGATCGTGTGTTACTGATTCAGGCTATTTTTGCTTTGTGTGTGGTGAATATTTGGTTGGAAAAAAAGGATATGCAATATCAGAATCATTAAAATATGTACATATATTTACATTATTTTGGTTTTGCAGTCAGAAACTTTGACAAACCGTGGACACCGACATTGTTTTGCATATTCTTCATTCGCATTGAGATTTTTTTCAAAAAAAAAAAAAACTAGGTGGAGTGAGCGCGAACAAGGGGAGCGTGCTCACCAAGATTTAATGAAAATTGAAAGAATTTATTAAGGATTTTGAGACAAAAGCATGCTGGGAGACTATTGCTGGACTCTAATAAGTGAAACCGAACCAACCGAATACAAACGACGCGTCGTTCAAATAACGCCATTCACTTTGAAACTTCATTGAATTTTAAATAGACTAGTGGTTTTTTATGTAAGAAACGAATAAAAGCATTTTTTTGTATCTAGAAAACCTGATGTGGTAGAGAAAAACCAATTACAGGGGCCTAATTCTGACAGTCGTGATCGAGTACTGTCTCGATTCGAAAGCAATTTTATTTCAGTCTACACTGAACGACTCGAAAATATTTTTTCAGTATTGTGAAACTCAAATTATTGCTTTATAACCTGAAAAAATAATTCCGATTCGGTCAGTATTGACTGAAATAATTCAATATTAAATGGCTTTCGAATCGAGAAAGTACTCGATCACGACTGCCAGAAGCAGGCCCCAGATTCGAACTCAGCCCATCAAACTACCCTAGGAAAGATATTTAGTTGCACCAGTCAAAAAACTTGTTGGCTAGTGTTATATATCTTTAACAGACTGAAACTATATTATTACATATATATTTCATGTACATATATATTTCGTAACTCTAAAACAGCGAAGCGCAGATAGAGAACATTGAATAAAAGAGAGGAAAGAAATAACATCACATTCGGATCCATCGGAAAAATTTACATAAAGCTCAAGTGTCCGATTCATTTGGTCACGACTTTGTTGAAAATTTGTGATACAGTGTAATTGATATTTCACAATTTTGAGTCTTTTGAATAAAAAATTGTATTGCACAAATAAATTTCAAAAAATGTTTAAGGTGTGTGCTCGTATTTCTCGGTCAAGTAATAATTGGCACATTAGTGGTCGGCGGCATTATATATCACTGGGAAAGTTCTAAACCAATTTTGGGGTTTTATACCTTTTTACAAACATAATTGTATCTTCATTTTGACTAATTTGTCATCTAGAATTAAACTTTTGCGACATTTAAAAAATTTGACAAAAACTTAAAAAGTGATTTTTTCGCGTTGTATTCACTATTCAACTTTTCAATCGACTCTTCTTTGCCCAATAGTCACTAACTTCATGTTATAAAATGGCAAAACAAAATAAAGTAATTGTTTTTAATCCAAAATTTTTAATATTTTTAATTAGGCTTAAGTTCATTAAATTTAATTTTCATTAAATTATTTTTATGAAGAAAGGAATTTTACAACATGAAGATTTATTAAAATTGTTATTGATAATCTTTCATTCTTGACCGTGGCCGGGATTCGAACCGCGGCCGACATGTTTCGATCGCAACCACTCGATCTCCTCAGATGGATTTGCCGTTTTACACTCGCAGCCATCGACGACTGCTGACGTCAATAGTCAAACATCAATCCTTAAACCAAATTGTATTTTAACCTTTGGTAGATCGAAATTTGCTTTTTTGAATGATTATCAATTTGAATTGATTTTACATGTTTTTCCTTACTTCTGTTTTTTCGTACTTTTGTCAAGAATTCTTCTTGAAGTCCAAAGTACATTTTTGTTTTTCCTTTTTGTCTCTCTTTACTTGTTGACCTTTTTCAGCACAACTTGAAGGACAAATGAACACATAGAGCTCGTGCCTTAGCTTAACTTAGCTTTAACCACAATAACCACAATACTAACTATTGTAATTGTTTTTGTTTTTGTTTTTTCTTTACCCACTTACAACTTTATTTAGAGTTGACAAAAAATCAACCAATTGTAGTCAGGACTGTAAGAAAAGATAAACTCACTGTTTATTGTTGTTGTTTTTGTTTAAGATTTGATATTGTTACAAGTAATACTGGGGCTTATAATTCTTATTCGCTTAACAGTTTCATTGTTATAATATCTTTAGTTTTTCTAAAATCTTTTGATGAAGTTTCCTGACGATCTGGCCTAAGCAACCAGTGCAATGCGCATAGGAATAGTTTATCCCATCAACAATAAATTTCAGTTTATCAATAGGATGAAATGGGAATTTAGCACATTTAAACGAAACCTTATTAATAAAATTTTATGTTTTTTTCTCTTTGCATTTTCTATGATATATATTATAATAGATATTTTTACTCCACTTTTAGTTTATTTATTTAAAGATTTGTATTTTACTTACAAGTTTATAACTTGTTTCATTGTTTATAAAATGGGAGAGAAGGTCTCATTTATGGGGCTTAAGCTCATTTTTGTTTTGGGGGATATTTTATATTCTAAGGTATTTGTTTCATTTTAAGAATTAAAGTTTTATCATATTTGTTTTCAAGACTTGGTGCACTCGGGACTTATTACACAGTGCCGAGAAATTTTATACTTCACTTGAATAAATTTAGATAAATACAAGGAACTGCATTCTGCTTGCGTTCTTATTCTTACATACTAACATACTTTCAGATTTCGTTTTTCTCACTCTTTTTGGTTTTAGTAAAACTGAACTTGTTTGGGAGAAAATATTTTCAAAGATGCTGCAGCCACCGATATCGGTAATTTTTTACATATTTATTTAACGTACATATCTATTTTGTATATAGAGAGACACAAGTTTAAATCATAATAAAACAAAGAAATATATTGTTACGAAAGTAACTTTAGTTAAGAATTAGTTGTAATTATTAGTTAAGAGTTAGTTGAATTTATTAGTTATCTTGTATTTATTAGTAATTTTATTAGTTTACATTGTTATTAAAAATTGTTATAATTTAGTACACTTCAAACCCAATGTGCAGAAAGCCCTAGAAATGACCGTTAAAAAAAGCTTCAGTATAAGAGGTAAAATTATGTAAACATAAGTGCTGCCATAAATCAAATTAAAGTGTGGTGAATAGTAAAGCCTCGAACCTTCGAAAAACATTTCGAATGTTCTAGACAACCAAATTGCAGTATAAATACTAGCGGCGACTAGCAGAATAAGATCATTCTAAGTTCAGACTTTGTCAATAACGTATAACGCTGAGAAAATTATAGTTGGTTGTGAATAAAAGCTTTAAATTACGGTTGTTAAAAATACTTTGTACTAAATAAAGTTGTGTTAATTGTAAACAGTTTGTAAAGTGTTTGTGTTTTTTTTATTTTATTAAAGTTGCAATAAAAAAATCGAAACGGTTTATTATAAATGAAATAAACCAAAACGTTATTGAAAGGCAGTAAAGTAACAATATTTTTAATATGAATTAAACGAACTTTATTGGAAAGAAAATGTTATGAAATTAATGTTTACATATGATTTCTACCATGTGGCCGCCACGACTGGAGCGTAGAAGTCGCAATCTGGAACACCAATTTTCAACAACTTTTCGCAGCATTTGCGGCCGTATCTCGCCGATAAGTCTTCGAATGTTGATTTACATACAGGTGTTGAATTGTTTTTGGTTTATCGACATAGACAAGTGACTTAACATAACATAACTTAACATAAAGAAATTAATCCAATGGGGTAAAATCACACGATCTTGGTGGCCAATTAATTAGACCATTGCGTGAAATTATTTTTTCATCAAAAGTTTCTTTGAGTTAATCAATTGGAAACACATACCAGCAAGATAAGTGCCACGTAATTGAGGTACGAACAAATTTCGAATAATGTTCCAATACCGTTCACCATTGACAGAAACATTCTGACCATCATCGTTTTTTAAGACGTATGGGCCAATTACTCCGCGAGCCCATAAAGCGCACCAAACAGTAATTTTCTGTGGATGTAATGATGTTTCGGCAAAAGCTTGTAGATTCTCCTCACTCCAAATGCGACAATTCTGCTTTTTAAGCCGCTCTGAAGGACGATTATGTACGCCATAAAATGGAAGAAGTGTCTGACGAATAGAACAATTATTTTGATTACAAATTATTTCAAGAATTTGCACGCGTTGCTCTTGTGTAAGTCGATTTTTAATGAAATTTCAAAGCAAAGTACAGAAAAAGCCACTATCAGCTGTTAAATGGGTGCTCAAATAAAGCAGTGATGCCAACTCAAAGTTGTGACACTCTAAAAAAACACGCTTTATATTTTGAGTAACTTTGTTTTTTACAGTGATTAATAATGGATATCAAACTGCTGAGCTTCCCACCCATAATTATTGTGTAATAAGTAGAATGCAAAAATCTCTCCGAGTTCCTTTTAATGACTCAGTAATTTTTTTCCCCTTTATTGCCAATAGATGACATAATTTGTTCAATTCACTGCGGCGAGGCCCTATGCTCAAAAATGAGTTGAGCGGATAAAAAAGATACTGGAGCGAACGCATTTCCAATTAGCTTAAGACATTTTTATATTTTTTAACAATAAAAACTGAGTGCTTATCATAAAAATTTTACTACACAATCAATCGCCTGTCATATGGAAACCGCAAATTACTCTATCGGTTAACTAACTTAAACGTTAATTTCTTTTTGCATAAAACAGTTTATGTGCAAATATTGTATTAAAAGTTTACGCAAAAATTTTCAAATTTATACTGTTGTGAAAATATATTTGTTAAGTAAGAGAATAGTAGCCAGTATTTTAATGAATGTTTAATCGAAATATTTTTTTTTATTTGTATAACTGTGAGTGAAATAAAGTCAGGCAGTTGTAGAGGTGAAATAACAAATGGTAAAAACAGAAAATTACTTTCATATATCACTGATAATATGATTTAATACAAATGTATGTAAGTATATAATATATGAATTTGAATATTAAACAATGTGTACGACAGCAACGTGTCTTGTGTATTAGAATGTTTTAAATGCATCTAACAAAAATGAGAGTTGAACGAGAGAAGAATAAAATAAAAGTTTAAAAACAATTTCATAATATAAAATATGATAAAGTGTAAGCATTTGTTTGAATGGATGTAGATATTTTTATAAGGACATGTATAATGTATTATGTGTTAGTGTGTGTTTATGAAAAGAAGCTCTGAGAAAAATATTTTAGAAAAATTGCCCAGGTATTTATCGTTGTACAGGGATATTATTTTTATGTTGTATGTCAGCAAGTTTTTTTTTAGAATTTTATTATAAACATATATAATATAAACTTTGCTCAAAGCCAGGGCCCGGATTTTAATGCGAATTCGAAGATGTGGTGGAAGAATTCAACAATGGTGATGCAGTATCAATAAAAAATTTTAAATTTACCAAATACAAGAGCGCAGATAATGATTGTGTCTTCAAATTATGAGTACCACTGCGAAATTGGAGAAATCTAATCCATTGAGAAAGGAAATTAATTTAATTGATATTGTCATAAATCATAAAACAATTATTTCGTATCAAGCTTGATAAAGTTTAAAAGAAATAAAGGATATAAAACAATAAAACAAACATTTTTTTTTAATATTAACGGCCGTATTTCTAACGAAAAGTTGGCAAGAAGTTAGCACACAGTTTATTTATAATACACTCACCAAACTCTGGCCAACGATTTGCTAAACTCAGGTTAGCGAGCTGCCAAACGTTTGCCAACTTGTAAAAAACCGCTGTTTAATTTTAAATAATTTTTATAAGCAAAAGAAAAATCTAAAAATTTTGTGCGCAAATTAAATAAAATTTAAAAACTTTATTTTAATTTTTATATGTACATATGTATGTATGTGGTTTTATAAACAAACGTGAAATTTGTAAAAAAAAGTTCTGTGTGCGAAAAAAATTTTACTGTATAAAAATTAAGGAAACTCTTATAAATAGAGAAAGTGTCAATTTTTGGAGTATACCGACTGTGAGTTTCGTAAAAAATACCGATTTTCAAAAGAAAATGCAAAAAAGTTAATAAATATGGCGAAGGAAGAAACGGTGGAAAAATTCCGCCTTTTCTGCATGTTTAAGCAGCAATTAGGTGTTGGGGTTGTAATAAGGTACAGGAAGATTGTGAAGAGTCTCATGGCTTTAGCCAACCAAACATGAATACAATTGGTCAAAATGTAGTCATGGAAGAATCCCAAAAAATAGCTGGCTTAAAAACGTAATAGGAGCAATCGATGGCACCAATGTTCGCATTCAAGCAGTAGGAGGCGATGTTGCACAATTTTTTGTCAAAAGAAAAGTTTACTTTTCATACAACGTGCAGGTTGTGAGTTTTTTTTTAAATATGTGCTTCTGCTAGTTAGCAGATCGTTGCGTGTGATGTAGAAGCAGTGGCAAAATTTTGGTTGTAAATACGGTCGTAAGTTTTTAAATCTTCTTATACATATATTTAATATAAACTAACAACAATAGTTCAAATCTTATCCTAATACTTTCTTTAATGCCTGGGAGTACCAGACAAAACATTTCATTATCACGGTTTCTGTTCACATATGTAGGTAATTATAGCGCTTCTGATTGTGTGAGTGCTGCAGTGTATCTTCTTCTTAAGCGAGTGTGGCCTTTTTAAATATTTTACTGCATATTTTTTAATCCTAGTTTTACTAATGGCACATTGAGATTCTAATGGATGTTTGAGTTTTTAACATACCAGGGAGCGGCTGTGATTATTCGAAGAAGTTTATTTTGGCGCAGTGCCCCATAGTTGATTACCGTATGACCTGATAGGTTTTAATATATAGTTGTAAAGTAGAAGCTTGCAATCGAGACTAAGAACAGAATTTTTTCCGATAAGCCAATGAATTTGGATGGCTTTTAGTTTCATTTGAGTTAATTTTGCCTCTATATGGCTTTTTCTAGATGTATACCGAGATATTTTACAAGCGAATTTTGAGGTATTATTTTGATTATTAATTTAAATAGGGCGCATGATTCCAGGCGCAGGGTGAATGTTATATGTACGCACTTTTGCTCGTTGACTACTATTCTCAATTGTTTTAACCATATTTCTAGTTTAAATATATGATCCTGTAAGTAACGAGATGCTTCATGACGGTTTTCGTGGACGCTTAGATAAGCTGTGTCGTCTGCAAATGCTTAAGTTTGGGTGTAGTTGTTTGTTGGCGTGCCCGAAGTATAAATTAAGTAAAATAGAGGGCCCAGAATGCTGCCTTGTGGGACTCCAGCTCCAATTGGCTGAGGGGAACTTAAGAAATTACCTTCTTTAATAATAAATTGACGACCAACTAAGTAGCTGTCTAACAGCTTGTGTGTGTTTGCTGGTAAGTTTTGCTTTAGTTTATATAATACATCTTCATGCCAGACTTTATCAAAAGCTTGCGAAACAGCGATGAAGAGTGATGATCAATAGTTTTTTTGTTCGAATGCTTTTCTTATGACATTTACTATTCGATCAGTTTGTTTAATTGAAATCCGAATTAATGGTCTGGAATAAAACAATTTTTATTTAAAATCGATGTTAATTTTTACACTAATAAACTAAAACTCTTTATCCGGCTTTGGTATTATGGTAACTAAGGAAACCTTCCACTTTTAAGGATAATATTTAAGGCGTAAAATAGCATTAAAGATACAAAAAATTTTCTTTGCTATGCGAGGTAGCTCTTACAGCATTTTAATTCTGATCTTACTAATACAAGGTGCCTTCTTAGTGTTTAAGTCACAAATAGCCTTTTCGATTTCTCTTATCTCAAATCTGAGGGGAATAGCTGCTCTAGCAGCAACAGGTGGTAACTCGACCGCAATATTATCAGATATATTTGGTGTAAATACGTTTTTCAAGTGACTTACAAACAGATTTCCTTTTTTAATATCGTTTCTTGCCCAACTGCCATTCAAGTTTCTTAATGGTGGCTTAGAGACAACTGGCCTTTTTACATTTCTAGCTGCTCGCCATAATGAGTAGTCTAAATAAAACAAACTGCTTGCATATTTAATTTATTTTTTTAAGAAAACAGCGTTGTGAAAATTTATATACCACAAAGGAACTATCAGCATTTAACCATGCACCATTCACTTCCTTTTTACTTTGTTTTGAAAAACAAACAGTAAGGCTGTTTCCCTAAACGTTCACAATATATCAATACCGTGTTGATGCATTGTGTACTTAAATTTTTACCTACGTTGTATTGTAGATGGTTTGCATCTACATTATTTTAACTGCTTTATTTGCTTTTCTCTGCGCAGTGACAACTAAAAAGTTGCATATCGGAACTAAATGCATTGTCAAAATTGTTATGGTTGCATTTAAGAAAATGTTGCCATGTATTACTACAATGCAATAGGCGTTTAGGAAAACAGCCTAAACTTTACGTTTGAAAACATTAAACAAAATTCATGTTCTTAATTCATTTTATATGTAGGTTCAAATATCTAGCTAACAAGTGACTTACTTAATATGACTGTTTTGCTCTTGGTTTTCTTTATATTTTTGTGTTTTACTTTATTTTAACATCTACTTTTGAGGTTATTGTGCCTTCCTCCCTTTTTGGAGACTAAATTTTTGATGATTTTATGTTTTTTTATCACTTATAAATGTGTTAAGTAAAATTTTAACTGCATATTTTTTCAATATTTAGCGCATATATTTCTATTTTTAGTGCATTTTTTATGCGCATTAAACGTGATTTTAACTGCATAAAAGTCCAGGCCCTACTCATAACCATTATAGTTGCATCATATATGCCGTCATACACATACATACATTTACACATTGTTAACTTGAGCAATGGAAATCTTTCTATATAAACTAAAAAAAAATTTCAACTATAGATATTGTATCTACATACAAAAACAACAACTAGATATTATTCTACGGTTTGTATTCTATTGAAACAATGACATAAATTCAGCAAGGTTACAATTAGTTACACTCTAGTAAACACAATTTTAAACACATATTTACATATACATAACTGCATTTTTACTTTTAAACACAGGTACACTAGCTTAACCCAGTACGCTTTGCTACTCCCATTGACATAAAAAAGTTATGTTTTTGAAATACAGATCTCGTGTATTGGTACAAATCTATGCATACCAAATTTAAATAATTTTAAAGCTAACGTTCCCCAGATATACAAAAATGTATATTGTCCATGTGATGGAGGTGCCACGCCCACTTCTCTAATCATGACCAGTTTTTGGCAGATGCATAGTGTTAATATGTTCGTAAGAATTTAGGGACCTACCAGAGCTATCCATGGCATATCTGCTTTCATTAGTTCACACGAAAAGTTTGGTGCGATCCCAGATACTGCTCAATAGCTAACCAGTGCATGGGAGGGTAGGCAACAGGCAGAAGCAGAAATGCTGTATCCAAATCACTTAAGTCTTCGGACCGAGTTGACGAAGTTTTCTTCGAAGCTTTCTTCAGGAACCCCAAAAGGAAGTGGTTGGCCAAATAGAAAATAGACTTCTGTTACAGACCAGGAAGTAAGTCTCTTCTCTAGTCCTTAAGGAGGACACATGGAGGGAAGAACCACAGGCTACACGTTATTCGCCTCTTTTACTGAGGACAAAGTTCTCTTAATTCTTTATTTAAGGGTTACCAAACGGTCATTATGGGAGAGATCAAAGGCAGTTTAAATCTAGCACTGGCCTCAGTATACAAGCCAATTGCTTTAAGAAGCGAAGAATCAACCAGATACGACGGTTTCTGAAAAACAGTACACCGAGTACAAAAACCATTCAAATAAGGAAAACAGTACACTTTTTTTACAAAAACATAACGATGTATTAAAATTAGGGATGTTACGATACGCCTTTTTGCCGATACCATAAAGATACTCAAAAGGAAATATCGGCGATACCGATACGAATATAAAATTTAAATTCAAGGTAAAATTATCACAACTCAATTAGAGTATTTTTTTTTATTATACCAAGAGATTATTAATATTTAAATTTGATATTAATAAGATTTTAAAAACAACGAATTGAACTTGAATTCATGGTTAAAGACGATTTTGCGAATCCGTTTGAGGCAGACATGCAGTGGAAAATAGTCTCTCCGATGCGAGAGAACTCATTTCTGCGTCATTTTCTTAAGTTTTGGTATAACATTTCATTCTGTCAGTAAACAAGCGGTAATGCCTATCTAGAAAAAAAAAATGTATGGAATCTTTAGACTTCTTCTTTAGCTGAACCTCAGCGTAGGATGAATAGAGCATAATCCTTTTCGAAATTTTCTTAAAACATTTTCACAAACGCTCCAAAGGTCAGTTCTTGCGGTCTTATCAGAACTTTTACTAGGTATAGGGGTGACCGTGTATTTAACAATTTGGGAATGCAGAGTCATGTAAAGTAGCTCAATAAGACGTTTTTTTAATATTTTGTCTTTGGAATTTTCGAGATTTATGTGTCAAATCGTTGATTCATCGAAATCTTTTACCAAACAGTCGCAGGAGTATTTTAAATTCGCCAACCACGATAAGGGTGATTGTAGCAGTGGCTTTGCTTATGGATTTTGTGGTCTCTTCGAAGTTACCCAAAATTTGTAGAAAAATGATTTTTATTCTCACATAAATATATAAAAGTAAGGCTTGTCAGGGCGATATGTAAGAGTTTAGCTTACCATCTCGCTTACAGAAGGCATGAATTTGGTGATTTCCCACTTTGAAGCAATACATTTTTGACACAAAATGCGCTTTAGTCAACGCGTATAAAAACTGGTGAGTGTAGCTGTCAGCTTTACACACTGAGTGTTTTGTTAGTTATTTTTTAGTATCCTCCCTGACAAACCTGCTTCGTAGTAAGGGAATGACGTGGCACTTGAAATTTACATAATTTTTAAGTACAAAACTTGCTTAGAGTTCGTTCACTTCTTTACTGCATATTTGTTTATCTTATTGTATAGCGCATAAATGTTTGCTTATTTTTTTAAAAGTACTTTTAGTGCATCGCAAAATGATACAATTTTTTATTGGGTACAAGACTTATCAATGAGAGAACATTAAACTACATATTATGATGCAGAGCAAAACGGCTAAAGCTACCGGTCCACACCAAGCGTTCAATGCATCTATGCACATAGAACGCGTGTGTGGACATCAAGCATACGCTTTAAATGAAACCATTTATTATTCTGTTGGATGTTATGCGCTGCTTTTCAATGTGTTATTGCTCTTAGCTGTAATGCTAAAAATAAGCATTGACAAATGTGTCTTCTTAATGGAGGACTAATTTAACCATAATATAGTTGTTGGTGAAAATAATATGGGTAAATTACACATAATATGTTTAAACATATTTTAAAAGTAGTTTTGTTGGTCAACAAACACCCAGAGAAAAAATATGTTTAAATATGTTTTTTCTCTGGGTGTTTGTTTAATGCAGGCATTGACAAAAATTATGGACACACACTCATTGAAAAGTCTCAATCTCCATTTCATCAAATTGTGTTTCGCAATATACCCTATGAGATGTCTTTGGGGTAAATTGTGCCCCGTATCTGACAAAAAGGACTTTAATAGAGCTAGCAAAACAAAGCGGAGTTGATTATCCCGTTTTATCAGATATTCTCAAGCCCTACATGACGAGCTTTTTTGGGCCACACAATTTAACCCTTGCGATTCACGTTCGCAAAGATATTGGGCCATGTCACAGAGTACAATTCCGTTCGGAATGATTCCGTTCGGAATTGAAGAAAACATATTTGTTTGTTGATGGAAAGTGTATTTTGATAGTTTTATGGCCTTTCAGATACAGACAACTCCCATACCGTTCATGAAAACAAAAATGGTTTCATTCCGAAACATTATTTCGTCATTTTCTGAAGCACCAAAATACGGAATGAATTCCGTTTCCGAACGGAATTGTACTCTGTGACATGGCTGATTGTCACTGTTTTGTCTAAAAAAAAATGGACAGCCAACCAAAAATTCCTTTTGCAAGACATTCCCACTAAACAACTTTACACCAAAAACTTGGGGTTTAAGATGGAACGGAGAAAATTATTTTGGTTTAAGCGGTTAAAAGTCGTAGCTCCCTAAAGTCCCTAAAATAATTGTTGCAAAAATGATAATGCAGCAAATATAGAAAGAGGCCCTATGCTGCTTATAGGATCGATGGCAACATATATATGGGGATTTCATGTCAAGTGACCCAATTTTTAAATCGATGTCTTTCGATTTGGATAAAATTTGGACCAAAGTTATTCCTATTGGATAGTAGTTTAGACACAAAATTTCAGCAAGATCGGTCATAAAGTTTCTGAGTTAGGCGGGGTCAAGGTTTGACATTTTGGCCATACAGGTGTTCTTTCTTAACCATGTAACTTATTACCTATTGGTGTTAGAAAAAATTTGTCCCAAGTAGCTTCGATAGCTATTTGATCAATCTTCTGAAAAAATTTTTGTTTTGTTTTTTTTTTTAATTTTTTTTTTTTTATTTAAAATTTTTTTTTTTAGCGGGAATGTTTTTTTTGCTCAAAAGATAGATTATGTCTTTTCCTTTAAGGTAGTTTTAGTCGCTTTTTGGGATGCGAGTGGCTTTTGTATAAAAAAAAAAATAATTTCTAACTCTAGACGAGGGTTTTTCCATTTTTAGCATTTTGAATTTTTTCCTATTTGTGTTTAAGTGTTTCTAAAATCTTAAAAATAAAACGTATGCAGGGAAACTAGACAAATTAACCTTTTTTGTTAAATGAAAATCAAATTTGATGAACTTAAGCCTAATTAAAAATTATTACAAATAAATAAAAAAAATTATTTTTCAACATTTCTACAGAAAAAAATTGATTTTATTCCTGGGATTAACATATTGTGGGCATTACAGTACCGAAGGTATAAAATGATAGTTGGGTATGTAACATACTGTCGGAAAGGTTAATTTGTGTAGTTTCTCTGCATACGTTTTATTTTTAGGGTTTTAGAAACACTTAAACACAAATAAGAAAAAAATTCAAAATAGTGCATATGCTAAAAATGGAAAAACCCTCGTCTAGAGTTAGAAATTATTTTTTTTTTGTACATAAGCCCCTCGCATCCCAAAAAGCGACCAAAACTACCTTAAAGGAAAGACATAAGCTTTCTTTTGAGAAAAAAAAAAACATTCCCGATAAAAAAAAATAAAAATAAATTTTTAAATAATTAGTATTGTGGTTATTTTGTTGAACCATTTATGGTTTTTAATCCAAATTTTTAATAATTTTAATTAGGCTTAAGTTCATTAAATTTAATTTTCATTAAATTATTTTTATGAAGAAAGGAATTTTACAACATGAAAATCAATTAAAATTGTTATTGATAATCTTCCATTATTGACCGTGGCCGGGGCTCGAACCCAGGCCGGCAGGTTACCATGACATGTTTCGATCGCAACCACTCGATCTCCTCAGATGGATTTGCCGTTTTGCACTCGCAGCCATCGACGACTGCTGACGTCAATAGTCAAACATCAATCCTTAAACCAAATTGTATTTTAACCTTTGGTAGATCGAAGTTTGCTTTTTTGAATGATTATCCATTTTAATTGATTTTACATGTTCTTCCTTACTTCTGTTTTTTCGTACTTTTGTCAAGAATTTTTCTTGAAGTCTAAAGTACATTTTTTTTTTTTTTTTTTTTTTTTTTTTCATTTTTTGTCTTTCATTTTCCTGTTGACCATTTTCAGTACAACTTGAAAGACAAATGAATACATAGAGCTCTTGCCCTAGCTTTAACAATAATTAGTATTGTGGTTATTTTGTTGAACCATTTATGGTTTTTAATCCAAATTTTTAATAATTTTAATTAGGCTTAAGTTCATTAAATTTAATTTTCATTAAATTATTATTATGAAGAAAGGAATTTTACAACATGAAAATCAATTAAAATTGTTATTGATAATCTTCCATTATTGACCTTCCATATGAGCCCCGGCCACGGTCAATAATGGAAGATTATCAATAACAATTTTAATTGATTTTCATGTTGTAAAATTCCTTTCTTCATAAAAATAATTTAATGAAAATTAAATTTAATGAACTTAAGCCTAATTAAAATTATTATAAATTTTTAAAGTTAAAAAAAAAATTTTTTTTATATAAAAAAAAAACAAAAAAAAAAATTTTTCAAAAGATTGATCAAATAGCTATCGAAGCTATTTGGGACACATTTTGCTAACACCAATAGGTAATAAGTTACATGGATAAGAAGGAACACCTGTATGGCCAAAATGTCAAACTTTGACCCCCCCTAACTTAGAAACTTTTTGACTGATCTTGTTGAAATTTTGTGTCTAAACTACTATCCAATAGAACTAACCTTGGTCAAAATTTCATCCAAGGAAGATATCGATTTAAATATATTAGAGCGACTTAAGTTGTATGGAAGCAAAATTCGTACTCGATATACCCTCCTAAAAAATAACCTTGGACATTTTTAAGATGACATTTTAAATATTTCGGCTCTGACCTCTCGTGAGCTGGGCCATTTTGAAAAAGGGCCTATTTTTGCATGTTTTGTTAATTTGAGAATCTGTTTCCTTACCAACATATACAAATTGGGTATCGTAAGAAAGGTTTTTTTAAGGCGCGTCCAACTGTATATGGGCATTTCCTGGGGTCACGAACGTACGTTTGTACGCTTTTGATGTACAAATAATATAGAAAGCAAAACTTTTCCTAGCATTTTTTTTGCGATGCGATTGCATTTGGGTAGCTGTATGTTTAGTGCAATAGATGGATTTCATCGAGTTTAAGTTTTCATAATGATAGTTATAAACATGTGGTCACAAACGTGCGCAAAATAGAAGTCAACTTTGGCTGACAGTAGTGAAATGTAAATGCGCAATGGAACGGAATATTCAAAAAAGATTAATTTATTTTGAAAGTGTATTAATGTAGGTCTCCATCCAGTATTTACAAAATAAAATATCTCTCTTGGTTTTTGTGTAATTGGCTTATGCACCGGTCGCGAACTTACGATTTCTTCATATGTTTTTTTTTTATTTTTATTTTTTATTTATCACCATGCATTTTCGCATAAATATCTTCAAATTTCCTTTACAAAAAAACTTAATACTCCTTTTACAATTGATTGTAATGGAGAGATAATGAAGAAAGAGTGTAAACATAACATATTTTTTGCATGTAAAATAAGTGTATAAAAATGTTTTAGAAGTAGAAAATATAAAATTTTCCAGTTTCCAGTTTCCAGCCCAATTTTCTCAAGTAAAACAGCTGAGACATTCTTTTATAACAAAATATACTTTTTTTATAATAATAAACAATAAAAAGCGATGATTATAAACATTTTATTTTTACATCCTGGTTGACCATTCTGGGGAAATACCCATATACAATTTGTCCAAGGACGATCATCCATGCCTTTTTTTTAAGGATTTTCTGTAAAAAAAACGTTTTTTAAATTTTTTGTTCGGGGTTGTTTGTATTGAAATATTAACATATTTTAATCTTTAGTCGATTTAATTAAATACGTGTCTCACCTTTTTTTGAAATTCGTGCTAGTTCGCGTTTTGACAAAAATGCAATGGGGTGGTAGCCAAGTACATCATCTTTGTATGTAAATAATTTAGATTTTTACAAATTAGATGCATTTTACACGGTACAAAATATGCTACTGCAAATTATATATGGTGGAATTCAAATATCAATCTGTAAAATATTCAAGCTATTTATTTTATCCTTTTAAATGTTAATATAATTTAAAATTTAGCGACCTTTCCCTTTAAAACCAAATATCTCATTTATTCGGTGTATCTAAATAATATTCAGCACAAAAAGCTCTTATATGAATCTTAACATCATAAATAGGGTTGCGATTTTCATGCACTAAAAAATCAAAAATATGCGCTTAAAATATGCACTAAAAAAATCCAAAATATGCACTAAAAAATTAAAAATGCACTAAAAACTTAAAAAATTTCCATAAAAAATCGTCTTTTAATTTAAATTTTTAAGAACTTAAATAACTAATTTAAATTTTTTTTATTTAAATAAATAAGTACTGTTTTATTAAAAGTCAAACTTTCTCTTGTACTTGAAGAATGCCAATTCATTTTGAAAAAAATAATTTACAGATCCCTCTTTGATTTCAGATCAGATCAATAATATTTAAAATTTATTTCAATTTTTGAAATCCTTTATTTTTTTACAAAAAGTTTCGGACTTTTTTTTTAATTTGTCGGGCTGTTCTTCCTTCCGCATTTTTAATTTTACTTTCTGCAATATCAATTAATTTGACTTGAGTATTAAGTGAAATATATCACTCCTAATTACTTAGTTAGTCTGAGTTCATACGGCTCTTTTCTTATTGAAAAGATTCTTCCATTTTCTTCTTTGAACATGAATTGGCGTTCAAATTATTCATGTCATGTTTACGCCATGTTTTTTATTTTGTATAGTCGTGCGTTTGCATGTGTGCTGTTTTGATATTGAAAACAATAACAAAATTAAACAACGAATGAAAAAGCAAAACGTAAAGACAGTACAGGCATTTGTGTACTCGTTTCTTTTCCCCTCGCCCCTCTCGCCTATAAAGTAGCAATGTTTTCAATAAGAAAAGAGCCGTATGAACACAGACTTATTGTTTCACCAATATATCCGTAATTGGAAAATACAAATGCTAATTGACTTCTGATGTTATCTAAATTTAATATTTCTTTTACTTTTTTAATTACATTGTCATCGGTATCAACAAGCTTTTCTAAAATTGTTAAATTACTCAAATATATATGTAATTGAAAAGCGAAAAGTTGTACACAAATTTTCGTTTTTTGTTTGACAGTTTTTGGTTTCGACAGCAGTTTTTTAAACCCTGGTTCTTTGTATTGAAATTAGTTTTTCTGTCATTTTGATCAGTAAGACGTAAAATTTCTTAAAACCGCAGATAAATGCGTAAAAATAACCTCAACGCGAAAGTCAATGAATTACATATAAAAAAATAAATAATAAAACAAAAGATCTGTCATTTATTCTCTCCTTCATAATTAACATAATAATACTTTAAAGATAGAAGGGTAAGGGTATTTTCTTTGCGTTCTAACAATTGATCGTCCGGAAACATAATAAAATTCAACAATTTTTACACGTTCTTCCACTGAGTATGATGACATTATAAAGTTTTATAAAATTCTGTATTTCAAATCAGTCAGTCCAAGTTCACCCACCCTGTATTTACAAAACTTAGTTTTGATGGAATAATTTTTGTACAGTTTTTTTCTTAAGTGACTCGAGTTTAAAAAGATTCTTTTATATAAATATTTTAAAGCCATTATGACACTACATTTTGAATGCATTGTTCAAGTTTTAAGTATCAAGATAAATTACTAACTGTCAAAAATTTTAAAAAAGTTATCGATAAAAAATGAAGTTATGTCAAAAAAAATGTAAAATTGTTCAACTTAAAATTGTCATTTCAAGCTTGAAATATTCTAAGTGTTGCTGAATCAGCGGTTTAAGGGTAAATTCAACGATTTACCGCTTTTTGTTTGTTTTGTTTTTATGTCTCTCATAAACAAGAAGTTGACAACATTTAATAAAATAAACAATATCATAACAAAAGAAAAACTAAAAAATGTTTGCTTAGTCTGAGTTCATACGGCTCTTTCTTTATTGAAAAGATTCTTCCTTTTTCTTCTTTGAACATGAATTGGTGTTCAAATGATTCATGTCATGTCGACGCCATGTTTTTTATTTTGTATAGTCGTGCGTATGAAAACAATAACAAAATTAAACAACGAATGAAAAAGCAAAACGTAAAGACAGTACAGGCATGTGTGTACTCGTTTCTTTTCCCCTCGCCACTCTCGCCTATAAAGTAGCAATCTTTTCAATAAAGAAAGAGTTTTTATAGTTTGCTCTTTCAAACATATACTGTTTCTTTCTATCAAATCTATATCAATTCAATGAATAAAAAATGTAGTGTCATAAGGGCTTAAAGGAGTTTAACGAAATTGAATTTAATTGTTATTCATAAAAGCTGAAAGTGCTTTAAAGAAAATGCTTATATACAAAATTATTTGAGAAAATTTATACCGAACTAAAATTGCACAATTTAAAATGCAAAAAAACGTTAAATGCTTAACTCTTTAATATACAATAAACATTTAAGATATATTTGCATTAAATTTATTAATCTTTAAGTTTTGCCCTAAACTGTACTTATATACATATATGGAGTTTTAAAGTATCTACTTGAACAGTGAATGTAAATGTATTAATACACACGCAACCATACATGTAGTTAAAACTTAGTTTGAAAATATTTTTATATTGTACTGGAATTGTGCATTTGGCAGCATAAGTTTACTTTGGGAGAGTAAACTTTTCGATAATGAGAAAAACTCAAATGGCTTTCTACCAAAACACCTAAATAACGTTAACAAACATACATGATCAAAACATAAATGCACACTGTTAATCAGATGATTAGAAGCACTTAAATTTATCCCAGTTTTTAAATGATTTGTTAACAGCCAAAGCTATGTGTACTTGTCATGTTGCATGTCACTTTTCTACCCACATGTGATTTCACGTGTATGTCAAAATTTGAGTTTTACATAAGATTTAAAATTTACATGTTCACATGTTAATATGTAACGTACATTTGACATAACCTATCAAAAATAAAACAAAAACATTTTTAATAATTTATTTGTGTATTTTGTTTATCTGTTTTATTATTTATTTACTATTATAATATATGTATATGTATTAAAATTTCAATTAATTTTTGCCGCCACAAACAATTTGGTTAATAAAAAGCAGATGATGTCAGATGCTTTGAAAATAGAACTCGTTCTAAAATTAAAATGTCATATGTACTGTACACAGAGAAATATCATATGATATTGTTTGAAGGGGTTCAGACGATATGTACAAATTTAACATGTGAAAAAGTGACAATCAACATGACAAATACACATAATGTGAACATAGCTTAAAACTTTACTACCATCGGAAGGGGGGTTTTCTTAAGATTACAAAAAATAACAGCAACAACATTAAGGTTTAGTGCAAAAGTATTTTTAAGGCCCTATTCCAAAAAATTAGTTCTTTTGATATATGGGCATTTCCCTAGAATGGTCTACCAGGATGAAACAATAAAATGTTGATAATCATCGTTTTTTATTGTTTATTATTGTTATAGAAAAAAGTCTATTTTGTTATAAAAGAATGGCTTCATAGCATATCTCAGCTGTTTTACTTGAGCAAATCGCACTGGAAACTGGAAAATTTAATATATTCTTATATTTTCTACTTCTAAAGACATTTTTATATAATTATTTTACATGCAAAAAATATGTTATGTTTACACTTTTTCTTCATAATCTCTACATTACAATCAATTGTAAAAGGAGTATTAAGTTTTTTTGTTAAGGAAATTTGAAGATATTTATGGGAAAATGCATGGTGATAAAAATAAAAAAAAAACATATGAAGAAATCGTACGTTCGCGACCGGTACATAAGCCAATTAAACAAAAACCAAGAGAGATATTTTATTTCGTAAATACTGGATGGAGACCTACATTAATACACTTTCAAAATAAATTAATACTTTTTTTTTTAATATTTTTATTTAGGCTTAAGTTCATTAAATTTAATATTCATTAAATTATTTTTATGAAGAAAGGAATTTTACAACATGAAAATTAATTAAAATTGTTTTTGATAATCTTTCATTCTTGACCGTGGCCGGGATTCGAACCGCGGCCGACATGTTTCGATCGCAACCACTCGATCTCCTCAGATGGATTTGCCGTTTTACACTCGCAGCCATCGACGACTGCTGACGTCAATAGTCAAACATCAATCCTTAAACCAAATTGTATTTTAACCTTTGGTAGATCGAAGTTTACTTTTTTGAATGATTATCCATTTTAATTGATTTTACATGTTCTTCCTTACTTCTGTTTTTTCGTACTTTTTTCAAGAATTTTTCTTGAAGTCCAAAGTACATTTTTTGTTTTTTCATTGAATCAATCTCAAAATGTGATTGATTCAAGTATTACAAAGTTAATTTTATCAAGAAATTAGAAAGAAAAAGTTATAATGATTGATTTACTTACCCGTATTACACCTAACAGAATGATAAAACTCCAATATCATGCCCGATATGGTTTTTATTTTAGAAATCTTATGTACATATTTAACTAAAAATATAAACTAAATGAGTAAATTTGCATTAAACTTTACTGTTGTTGTTATTTTTTTGTAATCTTAAGAAAATTCTTCTCTACTGATGGCAGAAATATTTAAGCCGCCGACAAAAAAATTCTTAAACATTTTACTAAAATCAAAAATTTAAGTGGTTGTACTCATCTGATCGAGAGTGTATGTCAGCATATAAAATTTATGGTAAATTTATAAATTTATACATACATACATATTAATTTTGTTGTTTTGTATTCTTGTTGTGTTATTTCTTTTTGCAAACCATAAACCAAAAAACAAAACTGGGAAAAAAAACTTTCGTAAATTTCGCATAAATATTAAAAAATTGTTTATTATTTTCCCACCCACTACGAAAACAACAACATCATCGTCATCAGGAGAAAAAGTGGAGAGAAATCAACATTAGCAGACTGCTTTACAAACAATATTTTCTGGCACACATAACGGCAATAAACAAAACTGTATTTGAATTTGTGTGTTTATAAATATGTGCCCTGTAAGCATTTGTTTGGCGACTTTTGTCTGAACTAATACCGGCAGTCTGCACAAAAAGCCTATTGCATAGACCCTGTCACGAAATCGGAAAACTTGGCGAATTTCTTGATTTGTCTAACGGAATTATAAAAAAATCGTGAGAAAATTATAACGAAATTGAGGCATAGTCCAGTGTTGCCAATTTAGCCATGAGTGGCTAGATTTTGCCGTTTTTCTTTTAAAAGAATAATTTTTATGTTATTATAAAAATTTATAATTAAATTACAACGCCTTCAATATAAATCACATCTTTTACAAATGTTGAAAATCGCAATAAACGATGATGAGGAAAATTCTTTCAAAAAAAGTAGTCCAATAAAAAATTTATAAAATGGATCAACACAAACATCGGTGTTTCTTTCTGGTTGCAAGTATTTGAACAAAGAGATGCAGGCGGCAGCAAAAGTTTTTTAGAAATTTCAAAATTGACTATAAAGTTGCTCTCACTTCTTCCATTTTCTAATGCTGAAGTAGAGAGGGTATTCAGCCAAGTAAACATTGTTAAAAGTAATTTGAGAAATAGGTTACATTTAGCAACCGTTAATTCGATTTTATCAATTAGGTTAATACTTTTAATATAACAATAAAATATAAACTATGCGTTTGTGCTGATATTTTTAACACCTTAAAATATGGGTCCTACGCCCACCTTTACGCATACTGATTGACTCAGAATCACTTTCTAAATCGAATTAACGATGTTTGTCCGTCTGGCTGGCTGTCCATGAAAACCTTGTGCGCAAAGTACAAGTCGCAAATTTGCAAATAATTTAATAAAATTTGGTACATAAGTTCTAATGTGGTGTAGGGTACCATACAGTCGGGGTTGACCGACAATACTTTCTTACTTGTTTTTTATTGTAGATCTGGATTCAAAAGGTTGGGTAAATGTTATCGTGATTATGATTTACCTTCAAATTATTTAAAACTAATAGGCACGAGTGATTGCTATAAAATTAACAATAACGACATCGAATTTATCGATGATTTAATTTTTTAAATATCTTTCAAAATCAAAAGATTTTGTTATTCGTGCTTAATTCCCAGTTTTTATTACTGATAAAAACACTTGAAATTTATTGTTGATGGGATAAGCTATTCCTATGCGATATTAAACCAAATAAAACTGTTAAGCGTATAAGACTTATAGCAACAGTTCTACTTGTAATAATATCAAAGCTTAAACAAAACACATCAACAATAAACAGTGGGTTTATCTCATCTAACATTGTTGATGTGTTTTGTTTAAGCTTTGATATTATTACAAGTAGAACTGTTGCTATAAGTCTTATACGCTTAACAGTTTTATTTGGTTTAATATCTTTAGTTTTTCTAAAACGTTATGGATGAAGTTTCCTGATGATCTGGCCTAAGCAACCAGTGAAATGCGCATAGGAATAGCTTATCCCATCAACAATAAATTTCAAGTGTTTTTATCAGTAATAAAAACTGGGAATTAAGCACGAATAACAAAATCTTTTGAAATTAAAATTTTGTATTCCCAAAAATTGAAATTACTTTTTGATAATAAACAGGCAGTGCACGGCCTAAAAAAACACTTAATTGTCAACATCTTTTGTAAAGTTGTTGTTGTTGTTTTTATTTTGTTTTTCTTAACCTACTTACAACTACAATTAATGTTGAGAGAATTTCAACTAATTGTAGTGGGGAATGTAAGATGAGATAAACCCACTGTTTATTGTTGATGTGTTTTGTTTAAGCTTTGATATTATTACAAGTAGAACTGTTGCTATAAGTCTTATACGCTTAACAGTTTTATTTGGTTTAATATCTTTAGTTTTTCTAAAACGTTATGGATGAAGTTTCCTGATGATCTGGCCTAAGCAACCAGTGAAATGCGCATAGGAATAGCTTATCCCATCAACAGTAAATTTCAAGTGTTTTTATCAGTAATAAAAACTGGGAATTAAGCACGAATAACAAAATCTTTTGAAATTAAAATTTTGTATTCCCAAAAATTGAAATTACTTTTTGATAATCTTTCAAAATATTAATTTACGTTTATTCTTATTTAAGAAATTGATCTTAACTTACAATTTCATCGTAAACAACTTTAAATTAATTAGTTCTGTTTTGTTATTGAATTTTAATGTGTTTTTATTTAAAAAAGCTTTTAGCCCATTTTTAGCCATTTTTGGTCACCAAGTTTTGGCAACACTGGCATAGTCGGACAAAAATCTAATAAAAAATCAAACATCTGCAAAGTTTTCCGCCGATTTTGGCGAGAAGTCGTTACATTGCCACCTCAATAATAAAAATAAAAAATATTAACCACTTTCATTTTTCGAGTGTGTTTAATGAATCAATAACAAGACTTATGGCACAAAAAAAACGAGCTCGAAAAAATAGATTTTTTTAAACTAAATTGGGGCTGCTGAACACGAATATGGCGTTTATTTATTTTTCTTAAGAAACGTTTTCCAGATATTCGCTAAAATCTTGTTTTTCTGCAGTTGTTTTAGCTATTTCAAAAAATCTCGAGAACTGTTTATCTGAATTTTACAAGACTTATGGTGTTTTCTTTTCTACAAAAAAATACCACATTTTAAAAGGTGCATTTATAAAATGTCTTGCCTAACATGTAATAATGCAATTTTTTATTTAACGAGAACAAAACACAAAATTGGATCGCCCTGTTTTTAACAGCTGACAAAAAGTTTGTTCTTCAATATATAAAAAAATATGTACATATATCAAAAAGTATGTTCTTCAAAATATAAAAAAAAGATACACATAAACCCAAATTTGATAATATATTGATATTAAATAAATAAATAAATGAACAAAATGAATGACCAAATTCCAATTTCTTTAGTTTGTTTTTCATAAAATATGTAAACAAGAAAATACCTTTGCCAGATTGCGAATTTATTAACACAAAGTTTTTACGATTTCTTGATTTGACGTTTTTTTTTTCAAAAACAATTTTATAACACCGAATCCATTTAAATTTTATATCACTGACAACTGACAACAGTTTTAACAATTTAATTCTTTCTTTTGTTTTTACTATAAAATAATAAAAAAATTACTATTAACTCTTAAAATTTTTATCGTCCTGATTAGAGACGATTTTTTCCCAACTTCGTCTGGTAACCCTATATATAAACAGAAGCCATCTTTTTACAGGGCATTATCAACACTCTCGATTTATACGGGGCGTAAAGTGCAATGCCTTATGACATTTAAGGGTGATTTTTTTTAGAATAAAACACGCTGCCCTCTTTGAGAGCAAAGCATTTTTAAGAAACGAACACCAAATTGCATTTTTTTAAATAAAATGTGACATTTTTTGTAGAAAAGAAAACACCATTAAGCTTATGCCAGGGTTGTGAGATTTTTCTTGAGCTCCATCGACAAGCCGGATGTTAGAAATCGCCAAACGTCAATTTTGTTCACTTTTCGTATTTTTTTTAATTAACTTTTGCATACAAAAAACAAAAGCTAGTATAGTATTTCAGTCAAAAGTCGCCAAAAACTGAGAAAAAATACAAAAAGTCGCACAAAGTAAATTTCGTTTAGTTTCTGTTATTTTTTTTTTAATGAGATGGAGATCATATATTTTATATTAAAAAAAAAACTAAAATTAAGTTCTCAAGTCTATAAAATCGTACACTTCAGCCTCATCGATTTCATTACTCGTGTTTTGACCTGCATACATACCATTATAATTAAATAGTGACTGAATATAAAATTCACTTAAAATGATAACAAAACAAAAATCATGTAATAAAAAGTTACCAGTTTTTTTTAAATAGTAATGATAACAAAAAATAATAAAAAAAAATCGCTGAAATAATATAAATGCTAATAATAGCCAAAATCGCCAAATGGAAAATCCGACCTCCAAACACGTTTCAAAATCGCCACGTTTGGCAATGTTCGCAATATTTGACAGCCCTGGCTCATATTTATACGTTGTCGATCAGATAAACATTTACTGAGCTACAGGACTTTTAACTTGAAATTTGTTTTTATCTATTTATGTTTTTTTTTTACAATTCACCATTTTAGTTGAACATTTTTTAACCTGTACCCATACTCTGTAACTTTAGTGAGATTTTCTCGCATCGAAAAGATGTGAAACAAAATTCTATCGTATCTCGAAAAGTGGGAAAAAAGTGAGTCTGTAACCCATGTCGAAAACTATCAAAAGACGGCCATCAAAATTTACTAAGACTAAAACATTTTCAACGACGCACAGTGGGTTTTTTGATACCAAAAGTGGGAATTAATTCGATCGATCATCTAATTGGGTAAATGCTGCAGTGTCTCTTCTTCTTAAGCGAGTGTGGCCGCTATCATGTAAAATATTTCGAGCTAGTGGGTTCGGATGCAATTCGAGCCTTTTTAAGTATTTTACTGCATATTTCGTAATCATAGTTTTAACTAATGGCACATTGAGATCGTTGTGAATATTTGAGTTTTTAACATACCAAGGGGCAGCTGTGAATATTCGAAGAAGTTTATTTTGGCGCCTTTGAATTTTTTCGATATAAGAGGCCGAGGCAGTGCCCCATAACTGAATACCATAGCACCAGATTGGCTTTAAGATGGAGTTGTAGAGTAGAAGTTTGCAGTCAAGACTAAGGACAGAATTTATTCTAATAAGCCAATGAATTTGGATGGCTTTTAGTTTCATTTGAGTTAATTTTGCCTCTATATGGCTTTTCTACGTTAATCGGCGATCTAAATGTATACCGAGATATTTTACATGCGAATTTCGAGGTATTATTTGATAATTGATTTTAATAGGGGGGCATGATTCCCGACGCAAGGTGAATATTATACGTACGCATTTTTGCTCATTGACCTTTATCCTCCATTGTTTTAAACATATTTCAAGTTGAAATATGTGATCCTGTAGGTAACGTGATGCTTCATGACGGTTTTCGTGGACGCTTAGAAAAGCTGTATCGTCTGCAAATGTTGAAGTTTGGGTGTAGTTGCTTGTTGGCATGTCCGAAGTATAAATTAAGTATAATAGAGGGCCCAGGATGCTGCTTTGTGGGACTCCAGCGCCAATGGGCTGAGGTGAACTTAAGAAATTTCCTTCTTTAATAATAAATTGACGACCGACTAAGTAGCTTTCTAACAGCTTGTGGGTGTTTGCTGGTAAATTTTGCTTCAATTTATGTAACAAGCCTTCATGCCAGACTTTATCAAGAGCTTGAGAAATATCGATGAAGAAAACGGAGCAATATTTTCTTTCTTCAAATGCTTTTCTTATGGCGTTTACTATCCGATAAGTTTGTTCAATTGTGCTATGTTCTATGTTATTTAAAATTGCGATTAATTTTGACGCTAAGAACTTCTCAAACAGCTTTGATATATTAGATAATAAGCTAATAAATATGACTCAAATTTTGCGTGATCTTTTCCTAGCTTTGGTATCATCGTAACTTAGGAGACCTTCCATTCTTGAGGGTAGTATTTAAGGCGTAAAATAGCATTAAAAATAAAAAGAATAATTTCCTTTGCTATGCGAAGGAGCTCCAAAAGCATTTTATTACTGATCTTAATACCAGGTGCCTTCTTGGTGTTTAATTCACAAATAGCCTTTTCTATTTCTCTTATCTCAAATCTTAGGGGGATAGCTGCTCTAACATTAACAGGCTGTAACTCGTTTTTCAAATAATTTACAAACAGGTTTCCTTTTTCATTATCACTTCTTGCCCAGCTACCATTCAGGTTTCTTAATAGTGGTTTCGATATAATTGGCCTTTTGAGATTTCTAGCTGCACGCTTTAATGAGTAGTCTGATTGTGGAGTTGCATCCAGGTCCTTGAGATATTTTTCCAATTGAGAGATCAATATTCTCCGGTGTGCTAAGCGGAATATTTTCTGTACACTCAAAATAAAAATCAATCCATCCGTACTCAAATCAATCCGAAGCGGTATTAATAGTACGGTGAGTACGGATTTTCTTGAATCAAGTACAGAAAGATTGATTCAAGTACAAATTTTCAATCGCAAAATAATTAAATTATCCATATTCAATCCCGATTTCATACTTGAAATAATCCGAAAATGAGATTGATTTAAGTAAAACTAAGATTGAATCAATCTCAAAATGGGCTTGATTCAAGAGTTATAAATTTTTTTTTAATCCTATTTCGTACTCAAAATAATCCGAAAATGAGATTGATTTAAGTATTATAAAGTTTATTTTATCATGAATTCGTGCTTGAAAAAAAATTCAAAGAAGAAATTATTATGATTCATTGATTAAGTTATGCTAGAAACACAACTGGGACGAACGACGAATTATTCGCAACGAACATTCGTCGTCTGAAATAGAACACATTGGTATGTATGAAAATACACACAATTATTGCGTAGACCGAAATTCGTCATGCGTAACGAACACTGCGATAGGATTATTTCTATTTCTTACGCAGACGAACGACGAATAAATTGGGACAGGGACAGCTAACCGCAGCTAAGTCGTGAAAGCTGTAAAGAGTAGCAGGGAAAATCGCTTCTATTGCAAACTTGGCTAAAATTTGCAAAAATGGCGAAAATTCGCGAAAATTTTTAATATTTTAAACAAGCCATAAAATTGATTAAAAGACTCTAAAACTATAAGGAATGGCAAAAATTCGGTAAAAATTGCTTAATTAGCGGAAATTCGGAAAAATTTGCTAAGAGCGGCATAAAAGCAATGTCTAATGATAAAATGTCCTTACAGATAAAAATCGCTTATATCGCGAACATGGCTAAAATTCGCAAAAATTGCAAAATTTAAACAAACGCAAAAATTTATTTGAAATCATCATTTAAAAAAATAAATATATCCGATAATAACAAAAAAAAGTTTGCAAAAATAGCGAAAATTTTTCATTTTTCAAAGAATCCATAAAATTGTTTAAAAGTCCCTTAGACTATTAGGAATGGAAAACATTCGCTAAAAATTGCTAAATTAGCGGAAATTCGCAAAAATTTGCTGACAGCGGCATGATAGCAAAGTGTTCTATTTATTATAAATCGTTAAAGCTGTAAAGAATCAGACAACTTACAGCAACAAATCGCTAACATGGATGAAATTCGCCAAAAATTGCAAAATTTGAAACAAACCCAAAAAATAATTTGAGTTTGCTAAATCGAAATGCAGAACACCAAAAATGCTTAAGTAATCCACTTTCGAGTGGATTCGGATTCTAGAACACACCCAATTAATAGTTTTTTATGTTTTTTTTTGTTGATATATGGTCCTATGATTTGCTAAATGTTAACAAACAAATAAATTACAAGGAAGTTTTAATAATATTTATTAGTAGTTAAAAAAGATGTGAATGGATGAAAATGTTAACATACATATATAATCTAGCGTCCAAGGTATTTATTTTTAAAAATTAAAAAAAAATTCACGTCACATTAATACCTGGAATTCACGCACTTATTGTGTCTCATTTGACGAATTTACGCAACGAATTCTTGCCAACGAATTCGTCGTACTATGCGAAGTTCGTCGTTCGTTCCAGTTGTGTTTATACCATTATCCGTCTTACACCTTACAGAATGATTAAACACCAACATCATGACCGATATGGCTTTTACTTTAGAAATCTTCTATACATATTTTACCAAAAATATACACTAAATGAGAAGCAAGAGTTCAAATTTAATTTTTAACCCTTTGTGGTACACATGAGTATAAATTTAAGAATTTTATACTTATTTCAAGAAATTCCGGGATACATTTTCGAAAGATTTAAGATTGTTTTGAGTAAGTTTTAGTGGTATTCGTACTCGAATTTTTGAGTAAGACTCGTACTTAAAGTAATAATAAAAAACTTGATTTATCCCGAGTGTTTTTCTTTCTGTGTACAATGGGTACTGAGATATTTTTTATATTTTAACCAATTTATTTGTGTAGCTGACTCGCTATGTAACCAGAGGGAGATACAAGAAGGTATGTTTAGCGTTATAGTCGCCAGCAGCCAGGAAACACGGCCCCAATGACTTATAATATTTATAATATTGGCTTTCTGATATTGCAAATCTAGGTGGTGAGTGTAATACCCCTGACAGACATAGGATTTGTATACTATACTATCATGGTATACTACAGGTGTGTCAACCTAAACTACAATTAAATCATGAAACAGAGTGGTATATTGATGGTTTATATACTACTGTAGTATGCATACCATGGTATTGAAACTATATGTCTGTCAGGGGTGTTAGGATGAAATTACTATGTTTCGATTTAGCTCTTCAACACAAATGTTCGTTGCTTGGAGATAATCTTCACGATGATCACACATTAGGTAGTGTTTAATTCGGTTTTTTATTAAAATGGCAGAACCTCCACAAGCTCTATCTCGAGGGTCCTTAGTATAATATAGTGTATAACCATTGATTTTTAACGTATTTCTTGAGGTCAAATGAGTTTCAGAAACCATCATGAATCAATTTGTTTATTTTTAAGAATGTTGCGTTCCAAAAACAAATTTTTAAACAGTTTATGGCTTGTTAAGTACAGCTTGCAATAACATCGATTGCATTCTAAGAATTTCCTGCATCATATTACCCATTGTGTTTGTAAAATTATTTACTGTTTGCACTAATGTTTCCATGGTTTTTTCAAGACGACTTAAATTATAAACTGGAGTTTCTTAATTACTTGGCGAAGCACCTTGCATTGGCACATGATTTGACTTTAGGACGTTAGCATAAGAGGTTATTTTATTACTAGGCTGCGGAGCCTGAATGTCATTAGTGTTTAACTGATTTGGTACCTGTATTTGAGGGGGATTAGTTTTTGGTCCAGCCGACTGCTTGACGATAGTATACAGGGCATCCTCTATAATTGGCAGTGTGATTACCGCCACAGTTGCTACATTTTTTTACGTTGGGGTCGGTTTTAGACTTATCGCAAAGAACTGTACCATGTAATTCTCCACAGACGACGCAAACAGGGGGTAAATAGCAGTATGCCCTAGTATGGTCAAATTCTTGGCAGTTTAAACACTGAACAGGCCCATTTCTCTTGTGCGGCTCCTCTATCGTGTTTTTTTTGTACAGTTTATATTTCAGATTATAAATAGGATGCGTTTCGTTTTTTTTAGCTTAACATCGCCGGGTTCTAACTCCACTCGAAATAGTGGCTAGGGATTTCTTTCCTTATTTTTAATATATACCACATTTTTTATTTTAAAATCTTTCTCTTCTAAAAATGTTTTTATCTCTTGTGGGTCCATGCATGCGTTAATGCCCTTAATCTCTACCTGAAGACCCTTACTGCTCTTCAGTTGGTATGTATAGAAGCTTTTTTTAAGTGCTTCGAATTTGTTAATTAAATTTCCAAAAAAATAAAAAGAATAATATTTATTCACACATATCCCTTATCCGATTCTTTATCATCATCATCATCAATTATTATCATCATCATTATCACTATAATGTAGTAGTAGTATAGGATCTTTTGTGCAGCCCATATGTCTCACCATGTCAAGTTTAGGCCGCGTATAAAGCCCATTACCCTGCCCGGTGGAAGATCAAAGATATCAGTCGGGCCCACTGTTTGCCCCCCGAAAAATTTCTGCCTAGAAGTCCCCAAGGCGGGACAGCAGCAGAGCAGATGTTCCGACGTTTCGTCATCCATCCCACAGAATCTGCATATTTTGGTAGATGAATTACCCAACTTAAGCTGGTGGTACCTGAGACCACAGTGCCCCGTGAATAGGCCAACAAGCAGTCTAAGTTCCGCTTTTTCAAGCAGCAGAAACCTTCCTGCCCTGCGCTGGGACAGCGTCACGAATCTTTTGGACTATCTCAATCCAGCAGTTGACGTCCATGCGTGAAGGAATTCACGCTCGGACCATTTTTGTAGCGTCTCCCTGATGTGACCCACAGGGACGCCGAAGAAAGGCTCAGGACCTATAAATGGACGGCGAGCGCCCCTGTTTGCCAAGCAATCAGCCCTTTCATTGCCCGCATGGCCCTCATGGCCGGGAACCCAACACAAATTCAAGTCATTGTGTTTCCCTAACTCATTCAGAGACGCAAAACAGTCCAAGACCAGCCTTGACTTTATCTCCAAAGAAGAAAGTGCCCTAAGAGCGGCCTGGCTATCCGACATTATATAAAGTCTCAAACCCCTTGCCCTCCTCCTTAGACATTCCCCAGCGCATATAATGATGGCGTAGAGTTCCGCCTGAAATATAGACGGCTGTTTGCCCATTGGCAAGCCCCTTTGGAAACCCGGGCTCATGATGCCCGCACAAGTATCACCGTTTACCTGTTTCGAACCATCCGTGAACCAGACCTGATCCGCGCATGCACGCCACCAGGATTGGTCCGCCCATTGGTCCCTGTCAGGTATAAGGACATTAAAATTCCTATATAATGCCAAAGTAGGCAGCATATGATCACCCACCATAATGGATGGATCATTCCTAATGATTTCCAGGATCCGCATGTGACCCACCAAGTCCCCTGCCCTATATACAGCAATGCGCGGCATCCTACTAGCACCCCTGCAGGCCTCCTCCCTTATAGAAATGTGCAATGGAGGAATGAGCAGGATAGCTCCCAAAGCCAGAGTGGGACAGTTCCTCATGGCACCCGTGATCAATACGCAGATCAGGCGGTAGACCTTATCAAGTATCACTCTAGCCTTGACCTGTTCGGTCTTAGTCCACCACACCAGGGCGGTGTAGCACAATATTGGTCTAATAATAGCAACAATAGACCAGTGGATCATCCTGGGTTTCAGCCCCCAAGTCTTTCCGAAGAGTCTTTGACAGGCATATATTGCCCTTGACGCTCTTCTAGTGACATGGACCAACTGAGCGTTCCAGTTGAGGGATTTGTCCAGAATGATCCCCAGGTATTTCACCTCATTAGAGAATCCGATAACCGCTCCGTTCTTTCAGTCTCAGAATTCTACGTCTGGTGAATGGTACCAGAGTTGTTTTTGCGGAATTAATGTTAAGTCCCCTCTCCCTGCACCAGCCAAGTGTTAAGTCCAGGGCCCGCTGCATCGCCCTCGAAATCGTCGCATAATCAAAACCGGTCACAGATATAACCAGATCGTCAGCATAGCCATAAGTTCGCAAGCCCAGGTTATTAAGGCTTTCCAATAGCTCGTCGATAACCAAGGTCCACAATAGAGGCGATAGAACGCCACCCTGTGGGCAACCTTTGGTTGCTTCAATGGTCATCGTCGAACCACCCAGATCCAACTTAATCACCCTAGATCCAATTTCTTATGAGAGCTGGAATACCCTTCCTCGTTAGAGCAAAGTCAATTGCATCATAGGAAGTGTTGTCGAAGGCTCCCTGAATGTCGACATGCGGTCACCGTAGACCTGCCTGATTGATAGGCAAACTGAAAGCGATGTATCGGGTTAACCGATAGATATTCATCCCTTATGAATCTATCCATTAGTTTTTCCATGGTCTTCAGGAAAAACGAACTGAGGCTTATTGGTCTGTAGGACTTGGGCAGATGTTCGGCCTTGCCCCCAACCTTGGGTATAAAGACCACTTTAACCTCTCTCCATGGTTCTGGCACGTGGCACGCCAGTAAACTGGATCTGAAGATCCTAGTCATTTGGGAATTGATAGCACTCCCCCTGCTGGAGGCAGCATGGAAGGATACCATCCGGTCCCGGTGATTTGAATGGACTGAATTGGTATATAGCCCATGCCACTCGTTTCGCATCAAAGATTCTACCCGCCAACCTGATGTTCCTTTTGGACGCCGAGGGCGACCATGTGGCCACTCTTGGTGACGAGAAAGGCAGAGAATCTGGAAAGTGGGTCGCTAGTAGGAGCTCACAGGTCTCCTTTGGCGACTCAGTAAACGTACCATCTGGCCGCTTAAGTGTGCTAAGACCATTAGTGTGGTCCTGCGAAAGCGCCTTTTGCAGCCTGAGTGATACAGGAAGATGGTCAATCCTTCCGCAATATTTACGCCAGGTTGACCTCTTGGACTTCCTGATTTCCCTATTATATTTAGTGAGCGCAGCTCTATAGATGCTCCACGCACCAGTTTCCTTAGCTTTGTTGAATAAACGTCTGGCCTCAGCCCTCAGACTCTCCAGAAGTTCATTCCACCACGGAACATCCCTTTTAGGCCTGCGGATCCGGAGCCGGCAGCTCCCTTCGAAGGCCTCCCGGATATTCGTACAAAGTGTATTGGATTCAAAATCAATGTCTCTTGTAATCAAATCCTCCGACAAGTTCTCAGTAAGAGCCAGGTGATGGCGAAAAATGTCCCAGTTCGCGTTTCTAGGGTTGCGATACGTTTGAACAAATGTCGAAGAGCATTCGCTGTCGAACAACAGATACTGATGATCCGACAACGAAATGTCACTCGAAACGTGCCAGTTTTTAATGGCATATGAAAGATTGCTTCACTATAATTAGTATATGTATCATTATCATCATTATTGGCATCTTCTTCAGCATCGAGATTTGATTCAAATATTAATAATCGAATTACTTCCATACGCAAATTATGGGTTTTTTCTCTTTAAATTTTCTCATATTTGTTATTACTTTATCTGAACTAACTAATAGTCTTTTAAATATATCCTTATTTGATTTTTCTCTACAACATATTTGCGAAAAATGCTCCCTAAAATTTTGGAAATCTTTGTTTCGAGCTTCTTGTGCTTCTTCCGTCAACTGTCCAAATGGTAGTAAAGCGTGGTTTATTATTTCTGGTCCATGGTTTAAAAATTTATGGATAGCTGGGGACATATAATACCAGGGATACAGTTGTTCAAAATACCTTGCGGTATCAAGAGTGAAATCTCGAAAGGCATTAGTGTTTATTTGAAAACCATTAGAAACGGTAACAATAATTGAATGCAGTTTTATCAATTTTGCCTCCAATTATGTAATTTGTGCTGAAATGTCCGCATTTTGAAAGAAGTGCCGAGTTGTGTTGCCGTCATTCGAATTTCCAAAGCCAGGTTTCGGATGATCAATAATAAGCCCAGTTTTATTTTGAACTTAGAAGTAGCACCAAATAAAAAGCATTTTTGTGTACTAGTAGTTTCTGTGAGTGCATTACAAAATTTTCCATGATTGACTTTCAAGCGTTTTTTTCATCTACTCTAATTAAATAATTAAATACAAGATCTCATGAAAACAAAAGCAATAATAACACTAATGTTTGCATTGCTTTTTATAAAAAGTGGATTTTTTATTTGTAGGTAAACCATATATTTAAATTTTATTTTAAAATGTGCAAAAAAGTGCAGACAAAATTTTTATAAATATGTTCATATAACAACAAGCTGTCTTATATTTTGTTTTAGGTCCATTTTTATAATTATATGTTTAAATTATGATCAAAATTTAAAATATACTACAAAAATAATGTTGAATTAACAATTTTAAATTACATCACCGTCCAAAAGCTTTAAATTGTTTCACAAAAAAAAAAAAAAAAAATTACAGAATAAACATATCATTTATCAACAATTCTGTTATAATTATGTTGATAACATTCATATGAAGGAAATAATGTTGTTTCAAATAAAATCTAATTTATTTTCAAAAAAAAATCCAAACAAAATATTTCACCAATGTTATACAGAATGGATGTATGTTTATTAAAATTGTAGTATGTTTATGGTAATGATGGTTAAGTTATTAATATTAAAATGAAGAAAATGTGTTTGTAGTTTAAAGAAAATGGACATACATATGAATGAATGTATGTTTTTTTATAAAAAAAAATTTAAAGAACATTTGAAATTAACAATACAAATTTTATATTAGACTTACCGCATACTTGTCCCACGTTGACTTCAGGCCTGATGTTAATGGAAGTTGAATCTTATTATGTATTTTAACTTTTAATTGACGTTTTAAATTTATAAGGTTAAATATAAATATTCTTTAATTGTTAAAACAACAATATGTAATATTTTTATGTTAAACTATGTAAGTTAGCCCCCATAATGTTTAAATACAATACCCCTAATGTTTACTACGTAATTCTTGGAATCATGGTGAAATAAACAGGTGGCAGCACTACGCCAGATGACGATTTTTTGATCTTGCATTGTTTGTCTAGGTTTATGTCAAAGTTTTGTTTATGTTTACAAAAAGTCCACGTTTTGTGCTGTGATTTTTGTTTTTTATTAAAGTTTAGGATAATTTTGATAAGATAATTAAATAAAAATTGGCTAAAAATTTATTTATTTCAAAGCGTGCCGCTGTGATTTTTGTTTAATGTATTTTTTGACGTAAACGGTGATGTAATTTCCATTTTTGTTGTAATGTTGTATTTGTTGCCGTAACGATGCCACCTGCTTATTCCACCATGCTTGGAATCTCAAACCAAATTTATTTTTAATTTCCCACACCAGCAATGCCCCAATTTAAACTGTGCAAGTGCAGACGGATTTCCCAGAACTCAAGAAATCAATGTACGCGCAATATTAAATGCTGTCAACTTATTTCCCAAATAATATTTTTCCAACTAATTTTAATACAAACTTATTTATCATCAATATTTAAAATTTCGATTAATTTTAATTTTATTAACTTTATGTTTATTTAAAAAAACATAAAAACAAAAGATGTTTAGGTAATAAAGTTCAGTTAATTTTTGGAATTCAACATAAAAATAACATTAGTTTTATTTAATTTGTATGTTTGTATATTTTGCTATGAATGTATAGTGTGTTGGTTTTTTTGTTTAGTCGTTTTTGGTTTTTATATGTTTAAATTATACATTTTAAATTTGAAATTTTAAACCTTTGATCTCTAGCATAATGACTTCAAAAGGAGGAGGAAACAGAAAATTATTGTTTCAATACAAAAATTTAGATAAAATATACCTAGATAATTTTAAATTATTGATATTAAAAGAAAAACATTTCAGAATTAAGTAAATACCTATTAATTGTAAAAATAAAGTATCCTTATTAATCAAAATTTTGATTATTTACTCCCTTCTCCCAGCAGACAACCAGAATATATTTAAGTATAGCTTTCCTATCTACGCAAAGTAATCTTATGAAAATATTTGTGAAATGTTTGTAGTCGTAATATAAAAAAAATTCTTGTCAAAAACGAATAAATGATTTAATATTTCGTCTTTTCTGAGCCTTTTTACAAAATTATGTTCTGTTGTTACAATATCTTGAGACTGTTCTCTGTTTCCTCTATTTTTGGCGATTTTTTTTCCTCCTTTAAGTTTTTGAATATATCGCAGTAATATCGGTAGACAATATCCTTAATCACAGATGGTGTAAAGGGCTCAGTTCTCTAATCATGAAATCCTATGGCGAAGAAAAGAATGGTGATGTGTTAAAACGAAACTGAGCAAAGTTCACAGGATCTATATTTATTATCTTGGTTCACAAAAAAAAAAACAACTTAAACAGACGTATCTCCACAAATTCAATCAAGACAATGCAAATAAAATTTATGGTATACACACAACTGGGACGAACGACGAACTTCGTATAGTACACAGAATACCACAGAACTGAAAAAAGTGACGTGTGAAAAAGGCCCAAATCAGTTGCGTGGGCAGCTTTCGAAGAAAAAGACAGAAAGCTTTTTTTGGTGGTGAAGTGGCAATGTGTAAAAACAGGCAGCAACAATCAACACAAATGGCATGATCAAAACAAAAATAACAAAAAACAGACCACGTTAAAAAAATGCATTAGTTCAACAAACGTTGTGTTTTGTGCAAAAAAAATGTATTTATTAATATTTTTTGTTTTATAATGTTATTTATTTACTTAAATATTTGGGGGATTCATAAGGTGTCATAAAGTCACATGTCTTAAAATAATAACATGAAAAAATACGACTATTGTGAACAACCCTTCATAATAAGGTGTGCTATTTGGAATTTAAATCAGCTGATTTAAAATAAATATAAAAAATAAATATTTATCTAAAATCAAAATGTTTTTCAATACTTATCCATGAATTAATAAATTAAATTAGAAATTTCCTGACTATTTTCCATTTTTTAGACGCAAACCACAAATAAATTTTATTTTGTTTGTTTACCAAACATCAGAGTCCTAAGCCGATCTAATTTGACGCCGCAAGTGTTTTGTTGAAAAAAATGCTAGCCGCAGGGTAAATTCGGATGTTAGCCGGATAAAACTATACCATCAACTGCGACGGCTACAAAATCATAGCCGCTCGGCGCAGGTCTCTTCTGATTAATTACGACAGCATAATAAACATAGCAAGCAAAGTTTTATTAATTTAAGACACTTTTTGTTTACAAAACAACAACAATATTTTTAAACCATTGTAAAATGTTAGAACATTATGACGATACAACATGATAGCACACCTTGTGAATACCCCAATTATTTACTTGTGTTGTGGTAAACTTAAAAGTTAATTTTTACAAAAGCTTTGCAAATAAATCTCAACTAAATAAATTTGTGTTCATTGTATTGCGGCATAAAAGATGATTCAAAGAGAAATGAAAAAGGGCAGCTTTCTTAAAAAGAGACAAAAAAAAACGCAAAATCTTCCGTCTCGTGACAGTTCTGTGGTATTCTGTGGTATAGTACGACGAATTCGTTGGCAAGAATTCGTTGCGTAAATTCATCAAATGAGACACAATAAGTGCGTGAATTCCAGGTATTCCATGTGAATTGAATTTTTTTTAATTTGTTAAAATAAATACCTTGGACGCTAGATTATATAAACATTTTCATCCATTTTAACTAGCAATAAATTTTATTCAAACTTCTTTGTAATTTATTTGTTTGTTAACATTTATCAAATCATAGGTTGACTATCGGGCATGTTCTGACAATCACAAAACGCTTAACATTGGCGATTCTGACTTAAAATTGCAAATTAGGTGTTCTGTAAATCGCAATAGCAAGAAGTTTGGCGACTTAAAATTACAAAAGGGAACTAGAATATTTGTAAGAAACTATAGCAGATCGCAAGCTAAACGCACGAGTTAAGGAACACCATAAAATAAATTTGGCGCTTTGCGATTTCATATCTATTAATTTGGTGTTCTAGAATTCGAATCCACTCGAAAGTGGATAACTTAAGCATTTTTGGTGTTCTGCATTTTGATTTAGCAAACTCAAATTAGTTTTGGGGTTTGTTTCAAATTTTTCAATTTTTCGCGAATTTCAGCCATGTTCGCGATTTGTTCCAGTAAGTTGTCTGATTCTTTACAGCTTTAACGCTTTATAATAAATAATAGACTTTGCTATCATGCCGCTGTTAGCAAATTTTTAACGAATTTTTGCCATTCCTATTAGTCTAAGGGACTTTTAATCAATTTTATGGGTTCTTTGAAAAATTAAAAATTTTTGCGAATTTTGCAAAATTTTTTATGTTATCATCGGATATTTTGATTTTTTTAACTGATTAAGCAATTTCAAATAAATTTTTGCGTTTGTTTAAATTTTGCAATTTTTGCGAATTTTAGCCATGTTCGCGATATAAGCGATTTTTATCTGTTTGGGTTGTGATACTTTATAGCTTTAACGATTTTTAAAAAATATTAGACATTACTTTTATGCCGCTGTTAGCAAATTTTTGCCAATTTCTGCTAATTTTTACCGAATTTTTGCAATTCCTTATAGTTTTAGAATTTTTAATCAATTTTATGGCTTGTTTGAAATATTAAAATTTTTCGCGAATTTTCGCCATTTTTGCAAATTTTAGCCATGCTTTCACGATTTAGCTGCGGTTAGCTGTCCCAATCCCAATTTATTCGTCGTTCGTCTGCGTAAGAAATAAAAATAAACCGATCGCAGTGTTCGTTACGCAGGACGAATTTCGGTCTACGTAATGATTGTGTGTATTTTCATACATACCAATGTGCTCTATTTCTAACGACGAATATTCGTTGCGAATAATTCGTCGTACGTCCCAGTTGTGTTTCTAGCATTAAATATTCCAAAAATTTTCTTATAAAAATTTCAAAACTAATTTGGCCATAAAAGCATCCTTTCTAGTTTTGTGTTTTATAAAAGCTGTTAAGAGGTATGATTGTTTGGGCCAAATTATATTAAATGCTTCTTTAAACCAACTTTCGCAGCATTTGTATTTTTTAACCTAATATGTCGTTACTTTATTCCTTTTTGATGATATGGTTGATGTTAAAACAAAAAAACATTGCGGCTATTGTAACAAAAGAAACTCAATTCGAAAATGTAAAGCGATATGTTCCATCATGTTCGTTTCGTACAGATAAAAAGCATAATAAAACGCAATTATATATTTATGAGATATGTAATAAACATGGATTTTCTCACCGAAAATCATCCCATCAGCTTGGTAAAAGAATTCAGTCTTTTTCCAATTCCATTGACTTCTTACAGTGTAAGAAGAGCAAAGACTTTGCAATGCGTGGAACATCATAGAAAAATGTATCCAAACTGTTCAAAAGTGATATTAAAAAGAAAATATACTGCAACATAATATGGCAAACGATTAAAATATTGCCTGTTTATTTGAAGTTTCTTGTATTGACAATAAAAATTAACAAAATATTAATTTTCGGCTCCAAAAAGGGACCGATCATAAAAAAGGCATATTATTCACTTAGGGAAGGCGTGGTCGAAGGGGGCGTAAAATTACATATGAATCACAATTATGTCAAATAGAAAGACTCCAAATCTAAAATATATACTCGAATACAATTACTAAATTGCCACACACAGAAAAAAATCAAGTTAAAAACGTAGAAAACAAGGATGATTTCAAATTTTTCGGTGGTGATTTGGCTTTATACGTTTTTCATGTTAATTCAACCTGATTTTACAATAACTTGCGGACAAAATTTTTTCTTTTAAAGTAACTATAATTCATGTTAATTTAACATTGCAGTAAAGTTAGAGCAAAATGTAATTTATATTGAAATTACAATCCGTATCACGTTGAATGAAAGTTATTTCAAGTTGAAACAACGTGAATTTCATGTAGAAACAAATTGGTTTAAGTGTGTTATAACAGTGTGAAGAAGCTTCAGAGACAACATATGGGCATTTCTCCAGAATGGTCTACCAGGATGAAAAAATTAAATGTTGATAATCATCGTCTTTTATTGTTTATTATTATAAAAAAATCTATGTTGTTATAAAAGAATGGTTTCATAGCATATCTCAGCTGTTTTACTTGAGGAAATTGCGCTGGAAACTGGAAAATTTTATATTTTCTTATATTTTCTACCTCTAAAGACATTTTTATGTACTTATTTTACATGCAAAAAATATGTTATGTGTACACTCTTTCTTCATTATCTCTCCATTACAATCAATTGCAAATTGAGTATTAAGTTGCTTGTTAAGCAAATTTAAAGATATTTATGGGAATCTGCATGGTGATAATAATAAAAAAACATATATGTAAAAAGTGTCACGTGCGTAATGTCACGTGCGTAATTTACAATTTATTTTTTTCTTCGCCAACCCATGCATAGTTGCTTTTAAACAAAACATGATTATAAAGGCCCATTACTAACCTTTATAAAAACATTTTTTCCAAAAAAAAAACTTCTACAATTCACTTACTTTCGCATTTTTTCTTACGGTCCTAAAAGGCACTTCTATTTTTGTCACGTGAGTAAGTCAACTTTGATTGCATGGCATTTGGGTACCCAGTGCTCAATTTACCATTATATATACTTTTTAGAAAGAACTCATCACAAACAATGTGTAACGATTCTAGAATTCATTCTAAAATTCCAATCCACTTCTATTTTTTTAATATTCAAACACAATAAAACGCGTACAAATGTCGCGTGCATAACCAGAGAAACACCCATATGCATATATTTAAGAATAATTCAAAACACTTACCCCTGCAACACATGTTTCACTTATTTTGTATTCTCCTTTGTTAACAGAAGCATCAGCAGAATGGCCCGATCTGGTTTTCGTCATCATTCTACTACTTTAAAAACTTGAAGTACTATTTAACTAAATAATTTTAATTAAAAGAATACGGGAATTGTCTTCTTTTTATAACATATTTTAAACATGAAAATAAAAAATGTACATACTTAAGTATGTATGCATCTTATTTTAACAAGATAAACTTTTGATTTTAATATGAAACAGGTTTTTATGGATTTAATATTAAACAGTGTTATTTTAACAGTGATTTAAGGTTATTTTAATATTTTTCATTTAAAATTAATATAAAATAATGATAAATTAAAATAAAGGGCATACTTTTGCAAACATTTACTATGATTCTCAATCAACATTTTGCCATGTTAATTTTACATTGGTATTTTTTACTGTGTGCACCTGTAATTTTATGTCAATGGGACAAATCGTACATTTCGAAACGCAAGATTAAAAGCAAAAAAATACACAACATCTCTACTGCATTAACTTCGGAATTTATTTAAAGCTTCAGTCAGTTAAACTAAAAACTGTCGAACATGTCAACTGCCAAAGTGCTTTGTAGTTTATAACTTTTCTTTATTTGGCTTTGACTGCGATTGCTTGCATTTTTAAATATCAGAAGAAAAAATGTTTGTGTTTGGTCAATGAGTAATGAAAAAGTGGAAGAAATAGCTTATGACTTTTGCTTCTTTGATTGCAGTTCTTAATGCACTGTTATCACGCCCTCTTCCTAAATTTTTGTTTTATTAATTTACTTCCTAAAACCAAATCAAGTAATTTTAACTTCAGTCTAAACGTTTCTATATCTAATTTCAATTCATTCTATTTGAAATAACAAAACTTTTAATGTTGGTCAGAGTCTTTACAACGAAATGCATACAACCTACACTGTATTATTCAAAAAATATTTGTTTTATAGTTTGACAGTTAAGTTTGCAAATATACGGAATCTACTACAAAAATGATTTTTTTTACCATCTTTTATTAATAATTCTTGTAATCTTAAGCACTATTATTGCCGCTTCAACAATTCACCAAATAAATGTTTCTCTTATTATCCTTTTCGCTCTTAAATCACTTAAAAAAAACAAACAAATATACAACTTTTTTCACTGTATTATAACTGCAAAAAGTTTCAAAAGAAATGAAAACTTATTTATTTAAGTTATGGCCAAAAGCTAAAAGTTTTAGTTCGTCTACGTGTAGAAAAAGTTTAATTTTTCTAATTTTTTATTGCTGTTGTTGTTCTAGGACAACCACTTCTGTTTGTATATAAAAAACGAGACAAAATTACTAATTTTAAATGTCAAAGCATATGTGAGAATCGGGAATGACTCTGTTCGCACGTACTACACAGGGCTGTCAGACTTGGGGATTTATACCCAAAGTTGTTGATTTCATGCAAGCAAAATGGACAAAGAAATTCATTTGGGGATTTATTAAAAATAATCGGGGATATTATATTTTTCCTTCTTTTATAATTTACGCTTATTTTCTTTGTTTCATATATAAAATATCAAAAAAGTAGCAAAACTTTTATCTTACTCTTGTCAACAACTTATACGGCGTAATGGGTCCTAATTAAAATTAATAATTTTGTCAAGTGTGTAAAAGGTACTTAATAAACTTATGTTATTATTCTTGAGTGAGTGGTTTAAAAAAGAAAAATTTTAAAAAGAATCAAAACCGTTGAAAACACATAAAATTTTTCATTTTTTAAAGACAATTTTCAAGCAAATATGTCTTCCCCAATAAAAATTAAATACGAAATACAATATAATAAGGTTTGGGAAATATGTATTTTTATTATTGGTTTTAACGACGGCTAAAACCGAATGAACAAGCTCCAAATTCGTATAAATTGACTCATTCGTCTTCAAAACCAGCATATTATTCCTCACTGGAATCGCAATCAATAAAAAAAATATTAACTTTAAAATGTTATTTTTTTATAATTTGGGGATTTTTTTTTTAATTTTTTGGGGACATGAAATAAAAGTACCTGGAAGCCCTGGTACTACAAAATAAAATCTTAAATGTTGCTGTCAAAGAACACAGATAATAGAAAAACTTTAATTGAAGAGCAAAGAAATCGAAAACTTACAAATAAATATTTTTATTTCCTTGTTTCTTTTATTTATTTTTATACCGTCCACCACTAGTAGCGAATGAGGGTATATATAGTAAGTTTGTCATATCGTGTAAAACTTTTTAATATGTATTCATCTTCGACCGCACAAAGTGTATATACACTAGGTCCTTGAGTAATTCTAAGTCGACTTAGCCATGTCCGTGCGTTTGCCCGGACATGAAAATGACCCTCTCTTTTGAACAACGCAAAAGAAAAGAACAATATTACAAATTGCGTCTGGTTGTGCCAAGCATTTTTGGATTTAAGCCAAGCGAAACCGGTTAAGGGGGATAAGAGTGATGGATCCGAATGTGAAACAGGCACCCTAAGAAATTGATAATTTTGTTACTAAAACTAACATAAATGGTGGCCAAATGCACGAATGATATAAGATTTTGCTCAAATTTGTTTTATATAATTAGAAATCATACTGCTAAATTTCGTTAAGATCGGTCCATAATTAACCATAGGCCCCATATAAAGTCCACTTTCTAAAAACACTTTAATACTCCTTAAATCGCAACTAATAATGCTATTGTAATAAAATGTATAAAATGCCTAGGAATCACACTGTCAATTTTTGTGAAGATCGGTTCATAATTTAACACATGTAGGTCCAATACAAAGCGGCCTTCCCAAAATCACACGAATTATTTACTAAATATGGCTTGAACCAAGAAAAATTTGCATGATACTCGTCCAAGCCAAAAATTACTTATTCTAAATACATGTATGGCTTGGTTTCTTTAATTAAGAAAATTTTATTAAAAACGAACAAAAAAGTTAAAATCAAGAAATTATTTATAGCTTTTAAATTTTCTTGTTTTAAGAAACGAAATGGATAACTTTAGAAAATAAACATCTTTTCGTGCACTTTAAGCCTAAAATCACACTATCGGCGCACATAGCATAATGTACAAAGATTTTTATCGTGCTTCATCGGCGCATATTGGCTAAACCAACCACGTGGCAGTAATCGGTATAAAATAGTCACACTATCGGGCCTTACTTTTGTTTATTTGTTATAAGCAGACATAATTTTAAAATTTTTAAAATGGACTACGTTAAAAATAAAATAAAAATAATATACATAAGTAGTAAATTTTAACAAAATTTCGCATAAAAAGGAAATTTTAAATTTCCTATAAAAAGTAAATTCTTACAATATTTTCTATAAAAAGTAAATTGTAACTATATATTTCCTACAAAAAGTTATTTTTAGCAAAATTTTCTTTAAAAAGCCAATTTGATCGAAATTTCTTATAGATAGTAAATTTTAACAATATATTTCCTATAAAAAGTTAATTTCAGCAAAATTTTCTATATTAGAAAATTTAAACCAAATTTCCTATTAGTTGTATTTTGGCAAACTATCCTACAAAAAGTAAATTTTACAAAATATACTACAAAAAGTAAATTTTACGAAATTTACTATAAAAAGTAAATTTTACCCAAATATCCTACAAAAATTTAATTTTAGAAAAACTTCCTATAAATTTAAACAAAACTCCTATAAAAAGTAAATTCTGGCAAAATGTTCTCTAAATATCAATTTTTAGCAAAACTTCCTATAAGAACTTAATTTTAACAAAATTTCCTATAAATAGTAAATTTAAGCAATATTTCCTATTAATGGTAAATCTTAATGAATAGTAAATTTTGTTAAAAATTCCTATTAATAGTTTTAACGTTGATGTTTTGTTTATAAGCGAACATCTGCTTATATCGGCCGATAAAAATCGGCGCATTTGTAACATTTTGATTTCTTAACATTGTGCTTAATGCCATGTTCATACGACGATATAAAGCACTCGTTTCGATCTCTGAAACTATTTTGCCAAACTATTTATTCTTCTTTCATTTTGACACTTTTTTGTTAGTGGGACTCTATTAAAATAGATAAAAAAGTAAGTAAAAATAAAAATATATTATTAAATTCATATTTTTATTAATTTTATTATTTTATAATTATCAATTTATTTTATTTAACATCCATTTTTATTTTGTTTCTTTCTTTGTTTTGATATTTTTGAGAGCTAGTTCAAATAAACTAACGATAATCGTTATCAATATTGGAGATGCCAGCACATTTTCCTGTTTCGCACCATGTTTTGAAATACAACCGCCTGTTTTGCTCTCAAAATTTTGTATCGCAAAAAATATTGTTTCAATCATGCTTGCGGCGAATATTGCTGTTCGTGTGTATATGTTATTAAGGCTTAGTTAGCCGGGAGTAACAGTAACCTAACAGTAAAAAAGTAAGACCAATCTATTTTTTACAGATTGAGACGTAACATCTTACTTCTAACTATATGTTTGTAAAACCTTAAAATATTGGTGCTAAGCCCACCTTTACGTATACCGATTGACTCAGAATCAATTTCTGAGTCGAACTAACGATGTTTGTCCGGCTGGCAAGCTTTCTATGTAAACCTTGTGCGCAAAGTACAGGCCGCAATTTTGGAGATTATTTGAATTTGGTACATAGGTTCTATTATGGTGTATCATTTAGGTGGGGTGACCGACTATACTTTCTTACTTGTTTTTTATTGTAGATCTGGACTCAAAAGGTGTTGGGTAAATTTTGTCGTGATTATGATTTACCTTCAAATTATTTAAAACTGATAGGCACGAGTGATTGCTATGAAATTAACAATAACGACATCGAATTTATCGATGATTTAATATTTTAAATATTTATCAAAATATTAATTTACGTATATTCTTATTTAAATAACAATTTCATCTTAATCAACTTTAAATGCATTATTTCTGTTTTGTTATTGAATTTTAATGTGTTTTTATTTAAAAAAGCTTTTAGCCATTTTTTCCGTAAATTTAGCCATTTTTGGTCACCAAGTTTTGGCAACACTGATCGTTATAATTGCTTTACAAACAACAAAATGTAGCAGCTGATTTGCAACGTTACTGTTACTCCCGGCTAACTGAGCCTTTAGAGTGATCACATTATCGTAACATCAGGGTTTCTTTTAATTGTCTAAATTTAGCACGATTTCGGCGCAGATTGTCGTCACGAAAATTGGTACATTGCACGATGCTAAAAAAAATTGTACAACTGTAGGGAAAAAGGCCTTAATTGCGGTCTAAAGAAAGTTTCTTTAAAACATTAAATCACTCTACCGATTTTTGTGATGAACATCCATAATGTACAATAGGTCTTTTATAAAACCCCCTCCTGAATATCACTTTAACACGCCGAAAAGTATTTCTTAAAAAAATAATGAAGATGTTATGGAATGCAGGTGATGCAATGTATCATTTTACTAATCCGCTGTTTGTGTTACTTTGTCAATTAATTTTTGTTGGTTATAAAAACTTAAATGGAAGCAGCGTTTAAAATTTGTGTAATGGAATGGAAGAAATGTCCTATTTCTTTATTCTTTGGACGAACTTTGTCAAAAAAGAAAGGTGCCAAAAACTATAAATTTCTGGGAAGTGATATCAAAAATGCCGGACGACGTATTTAGCAGCCACTTTAGGCTGAAAATTGTAAATATATTTTATTTGAAACTTGTAGTTTTGAGAAACAGGGCCCAGTAGTGCGATTCTGTAATTAATTTTAACAATAGTTGCCATTGTTAAAAAATTTAACAATCAAATTAACGATTTTGCTATTCTGTAACATTTTAAACAACACTTGCTATCGTTAAGTCAGCTGTTTGTGTTAAGTAAACGACAACTTTTTTAGTGTTGTTTATTTATTGTTAAAAGTCGAAAACATAAAAAATTTACTTTAAAGAAATAATATAACTTGAAAATGGCAATTAAATAATTTGCATTTAATTTTATAGTGAAATGTTTGACTTATCTTCTTAAAAAAATACCAAAAACTAAAAAAAATTCTGTTTAGTTTTAATAATTTTATTTGTTTTTTTTTTTTTTTTGTATTCCTCTTTGTGTTGTTCATTATTTTGCCATTTTTTTGACAGTGATGCCACTTGATGTAAATTTGTATCTATGTTGTCAACAACAATTTACAGAATCACATAATCGTAAGTGCAAACAACAAAACAGGTTGACAATTATAACAACAGTTGTTATTGTTAAAAGTTACAGAATCCCACTACAGGTTTACTTTAATAGCATTTACATCGACCCCAATAACTCAAAAAGTAATAATTGAACAGTTCCAAGCTAACAGCGCAATGTCTTGGAATTCATAGATTGTTGATTAAGAACTGAATCTTGTTTTTAATGTTATTTGGGAAACTGAATCCAAATCTGCACTTTTCTATCAGCTCGAATTTTAACGACATTGGAATAATTTAACATTTAACGATATTGGAATAATTTGAAAACGGTTCACCATATTCATTAAAAAAAATTTTAAATTCGTCAACATTATATTTTTAAAGCCGTGCTTACATTGGTTTAAAAATTGCCCAGTAGTTTTAGAGATAGCGTTGAAGTTTTGAAAAAAAGAACAATTTAAAAAAAGGTTTTGTTCTTTAAAAATTCATAAAAAAGTGCTACAAAAATCACAGTTTTGGTCTAAAAACATTACGTGAAAGTAATAAGACTTAAACTTTTAATGTTTTTTTTTATTTTTCACGATTTTAAAAAATACAAAATTTGTATTTTTTTACCTAAACAACCATTACTCAATTTTTTCCAAAGCTAACAATTACATCTTAAAAAAAATTATTGAAAATCGCATAATGAAGAGCAAAGTCATGATTTTTTGAAACTTTAATTTGATTTAAGGTACATATTAGGGATCTAACGAATACCGATACCGTATATCGGCGATACTTCAGGTTTCGATACGCCGCACAATACTTTGACATAGAACAAAACTGTGCAAAACTAGAAGGAGTTGACCCAGACAAATATTATTTTGCATGGAGGTATTATATGATAATGATGAACAAAATTTCAAGTTTTGAAAAAATTCCGTCAAAGGATTCATGTACCTCCCATATATCCTTTTTTTTAAATTTAATTCGGCAAAAATTTTTAGGTTGAATTGTTGATCAAATCTTTCTAAATATAATGTTAAAATTTATGTACTTAATTTTTTATAAGTTCTAGAAAGGATTTTTTTAGTTTAAAATATCATTTTGTAAAAAAGATCACAAAAATATAAAATCACTACGCTTTATTCCATTTAAATTATATAAATTTAAAAATATAAAACACTTAAGTGCCAAACAAACTGAAGGATAATATCCTTATACATTATATTATACATTTCTTATATATGAATGGATGTGCCTTTAATAAAAAAAATATACATGAAGGGAAAATATTTGATATTTATGTTTAACCGCAAATAATTCTTTATCATCTTTATGAAGCTCCGAAATTTTTAGGATAACAATCATTTTTTTATATTTTGTATCTCACCGTAATAACAACTATAAAATAAAAAAATAAATAAATATACAGAACCACACAGCTTCTAAGATTTTTTGTTAAAAAATCGACCCACTGTAATAACGGGTTATCCATTTTGCGGTTTCAAAAGTAAACGTTAAAGTATATGCTACACCATCACTAACACCAGATGAACCATTTACTATCTTTAAAGAATACTTTGAAAAGGCTATATCAAATTCTAAAAAAATAAATGTGAAGAAAATACAAAAGCCTGAAAATATCTTAAAAAAAGAATTCGACGTCTATGAAGTCACGGGTACCAGGCCAACAAATTTAAAATCTTTGTATGATGCGCTTCTTACTATAAAACCTACGTATGTAGAAAGCGAGAGTATGTTTTCGGTAGCAGGCAAAATACGTATCAACAAGGATTAGAAATAGAATCTCTGATGAGCTTCCAAATGCTTTAATAATACTAACATTTTCTTTCTTAAAAGAAAGTTAATTTTACCAAGTTGCTATTATAATTACTTATAAGTATATATAACTCGTGATCTCCCCAAAATAAGTAACTATATACATACATAAATATATAATATGTATGTAAATATTAATGTAACAAATTATCTGGTTTCGTTTTGGTTTTCTGTAGCATTAATAAAGGTAATATTTTTAGACTGTTGTGTATTTGTACATATGTATATTCTTTAAAAAAAGTAAAAACCTCTGTCTTAAACTCATTTAATGAAATCAATGCTTTATTCTAAAAATCCCGGGATTCCCGCGAATAAGATTTTGTTGTTTCGTTTCCCGGGAATAGAAATAGTCGGGGAAATTAGAAACCCTAGTTTTTTTGAAAAAACAATTTAATTTTCAAAGCTTATTTTTTGCATAACAACTAAGAGAAATAACACATTTAAAAGCAGAACATAAAATCAAAATAGAATAATAAATTGTTTGTTTTAAATCTTTAGCTGAAGATCCACACCACGCGTTCAATGCGTTTGATACTTTCTTGACCTTTTTTCAAGACACATGCATGCAAATGTGGAAAGTAGTCCCACTTAATGCGTTATATACGCATATGCATTATACGCGTTTGCTGCCAATACAGTTTTACACTGATTCTAGCTTTTGACAGATGCTTAAACGCATCAACGAATCGAACGCGTAGTGCGGACCTGCAGCTTTTGCCTCTCAGCTTTGCACCATAGAAGTATATAGTAGTACAAAAAAACCCACAAATTTTGTACGCTTTTGATTTTTATGCTTATTTCAATTGATGATTGTGAGTAGAAAAATCATGTTGCTGAAAAGTTTGGGTTAATTCGAAGAGGCTTCAAAATCTATAAGCAAGGACACTGCCACTTTGTCTGACGTTATTCTGCTATACAAAAGTATTCGAACTTTATTGGAAAATGTAGTACAGTAGTTTTGACTTAACTGCCTTTTTTAAGTCCACTTCTGACTTACTTGCACAAAATTATTTTTGTCAATATTCTTTAAAATCCCATACAAATTTCTTTTTTAAGTGCACTTTCTATACCTGCGCATTTATGATAAATGCCCCATTTTAAAAATATTTTTATACAAAAAATTAAAGTTAGCTTCACTTTGTCTTAACTGAATTGCTTACGTGCATTTTGTATACCTGCATGTTTATCATATTTTTGGGCAGCTTTAAAATATTTTCATATGAAACATCATGAAAAAAATATGGTGGCCACTTTTTCATATAAATATCCAATTTCATAAAAGTTTAATAAAAAATCAATTTCTTAACAAAAACTTTTTTACCTGCACTTTTGTGCAGGTAACCACAATTGTGAACCTGTAGATTAAGGCAGATAAATGCATTTAAGATAACAGCACTTTTGATTTATCTGCGCAAAAAATCGTGCAGCTAAGTCAAAATTACTGTAAATGATTGAACTGAGATACACGGAAAGAACTATTTACTAAATAACCAGAACCAAGAAAATTTTGCGCCATTCTCTTCCACGCCAAAAATTTCTTATTGTAAACATATGTGCGGCTTGATTTGAGCAAAAAGTTATGTCTCAAAGCGAACTAAAATTTACTTCAACATATATAAAAGCATTCATTTTAATTATTTTGTTACTTAAATCAAGTTTTCATTGCTTTTTATTTAACAAAATCAGACGAAAAGCCTGAATTTTTTTTTTCATAAAAACGTGTAGCACTAGTTAGTTTAAGAAAACTTAATATACAAATAAGAAACTTTTAATTGATTTGCTTAACATGGCGATTCAAATAAAAATTTATTTAAACAAACCAAGTTTTCTTGAGCATTTCTGGAAAATTTAAAGAAGCATATGTTTCTTGATGCAAGAAATTCGAAGAAAACAAAACTAATAACACTATGCTAGTTGAAAAACAGACAAGCCGGGCACATGGCGTTTTAACATAATTCGGGGACGCTGAATCCAGTGGTGCCCGTGGTTTTTTCAGATTGGCTCTGGTTTTCGAGATATACCGTTATTTCGAAAATGGAGGAGGTTGCTCAACATATATTCGCCTAACTCAAAAACGGTTTAGTTTATTGAAATTACTAAAAAAACCGAAATTCCGCAATAAAATTTCATTTCAGAAAAGTAAAACTCTTTTTCTAATATGAGTAGTCGTTATTGAAACATAATTTTTTTTTTGAAAAAAAAATTAATTTTTTTATCAAAATTTCGAAATTTTTGTTTTTTAAAAATTCATAAAAAATTAAAAGATGCAGCTAGGCTTCTAATTTTTTGCAGACTTATAAAAAACGAAGCTACAAACAAAACAAGCCATAAATGATTAAAATCTGTTTGCAACTTTTGATTTTATTCACAAAAGTCGACAAATTTTAATTAATTTAAGAATTTCATAAAACGCAATATTTGTATGGGAGCCCCCTAAGGGATGGTGATAAAGGGAAGGTATAATTTGAGAAAATGTTAAGAACAAATAACTAATGTAGGCCAGTCATACATTTTATCCCACTAGGAGTGACTCCTAGGCAGTTGTGGAACCTTTTCTTCAATAAATATGAAGAATATAATTTATATGGAGCATTTCACAGGATTTTTTTAAATTTTTAAATTCTTTATTCAAAATTACGTACATACATATATATGAAGAATGTGCCAATGCAGAAAATTTATTTTCAATGACATTTTGACGTAAAATTTTTTAAATGCGGTTTTTGTGCCATTTACAATACAAAACAAAAAAACAAATATTCAAATGTATGCTATTCCAAAGAAATATGCATGCATTATTACCACACTTTCACTTTGCGGTAGGAATTTTGGAAAATCCACAGTTACCGATTAAAAAATTCTTAGAATTAAGAAATAAAGTCATAAATGCTTACATCTTTGTATTTTATTGTGCTTACAAAACCACACAAAACGATATTTTATTGTGCAGTCGAAACCGCACTAATCGGTCTTGTAAAAAACTTAAATAACATATTCTATTGTTATACCTGGAACAGGTAGAAAAATTAATCGGTCTGGCTTTGGTTTTTTTTACAAAACATGGTCATGAAGGTCTCGACAGGTACTTTGATTAAAACAATTACAGTATAAATAAGAGTTCCTCAACCCCTTCACTGTCATATGGAAAGTGCTTGCGAAAGTGATTAGTGAAGTTTAAAAACCTTTGACAGTCTTGTATCTAATCAGTTATATTGAAATATCTAAGATGGAGGCGTGTAAAAAGTTTAATTACTTTTGTTATGTGTGTGGAAAATATAAAAATATGCCAAGTCGCCGTAAAATCAGTAATGAAACAAGTACCTTGTATGAATCATATTTTTCTTTAAGTGTTATATATGGTAAGAGTTGGACACCATCAATAGTGTGTACACACTGCATTTACCAATTAAACAAGTGGGGCAAAAATGGAGACGCCATGCCATTTGGTGTTCCAATGATTTGGAGAGATCCCATAGTTCATGTTGAAGATGAGTGTTATGCGTGCATAAATTATACAGCGGGTATGAACAGAAGAAAAATGACTTATATATCTTATACTGCAACAACATATGCTCGATTACCGCTGCCACATTCTGATGAAATTCCTGTTCCGGATAGCCAAATACCAACAGAACATATTCCCTCAATAATTCATTCTTTTGAAGCGGGTGGGCCAGCTACTTTAATGTATGAACCGTCATGCATCACGGTTCCATGCAGTCACAATGAAATCACGCAAGATCGTCTGGATATAATGGTACGGCGTCTAAAATTATCTCAAAGACAGAGCATTCTCTTAACAAAAGAGCTAAAACGAGCTAATATTTTAGCACCAGGTGTACAAATATACGGGGCTATCAATCGCCATAGACGATTTACGACTTTTTTTAAATCAATTGAGAATAATTCTATCGCGTATTGTACTGACATCCGTGGCTTGGTTTTAACAATGCAAAATGAATATAATCCTGGAGATTGGCGCTTATTCATTGATTCTTCCAAAAGTAGCTTAAAAGCAGTTTTGCTACATGCCACTAATTTAAAAAGTCCTATTCCGATAGCACTAAGCACAAATACTAAAGAGACATACGCATCAATGAAAAAAATAATACAGTTAATTAAGTATGAAGACCACAAGTGGAAAATATGCGCAAATTTAAAAGTGGTAGCTCTTTTAAGAGGCATGCAATTGGGCTATACTAAAAATATGTGCTTCATGTGCTTATGGAATACGCGTTTCGATGGCGACCAGTACAATACACGGGATTGGGCTTTACGTGAGGAAAGCAGATTGAATAGAAATAATGTTATTGAATTACCACTTGTGCCGATGGAAAAGATTTTGCTCCCTTCACTCCACATCAAACTGGGTATTGTAAAAAATTTTATAAAAGCATTGAGCCCAGATGGTGTTGCTTTTACCGAATTGCGCCGAATTTTTCCACGACTAAGCGGCATGAAAGTAAAAGAAGGTATAAACTGTAACTACTTTATTAAATTAGATTTATATTTCATATCATAATCTTTTTATTTTAAAGGAATTCTTAATGGACCGGACATTCGTCGTCTTATGAAGGACCATCAATTTGAGGTTGCATTGAATGATATCGAGCTATTGGCCTGGAATTGTGTGAAATCAGTAATAGAAAATGTATTAGGAAATCATCGGTCTGAAAACTGGCGAATTTTAATCAAAAATATGCTAACCGCATTTAAAAACTTAAACGTTAGAATGTCATTGAAAATACATTTTTTGCATTACCATGCCGAAAAATTTAATGAACAATCACCAGCCGAGTCTGATGAACATGGCGAGAGATTTCACCAAGTAACAGCCAGGCTCAAACACTGGTATAGCGGCAAACAACTTGATTCGCTATTAGGGGATATTTGTTGGAATCTGCAGGAGGAAGAAGAATAAAGTTCTAAATAAAAACTTTAACTTTAACTAATTAACAACAAAAATAAATGTTTTAAAATTTTTAAGTTTGGTTAATTTAAAAAATAAAAAAATTTCATCTATTATGAAAAAATTAAAAGTTGTAGACAGACTTTAATCACTTATAGCTTATTTTATTTGGAACTTTGTTTTTTATATGCGTAGAACCCTAGCCTTAAATTTGGCCCTGCAGCGCCTAGGATGCCCCTAGATGGGTCAAATGTATGACCAACCCCACTTAATTTTTCATCTCAATCATTTATTTCTAACATACCCACCCGCTATCTCCATTCCTTATATAAAATGTTCAATGCTAGGATAATAAAATGTATGACTGGCCTCCATTAGTTTTTTGTTCTTAACATTTTCTCAAATTATACTTTCCCTTTATCACCATCCCTTAGGAGGCTCCCATACAAATATTGCGTTTTATGAAATGCTTAAATTAATTAAAATTTGTCGACTTTTGTGAATAAAATCAAAAGTTGAAAACAGATTTTAATAATTTATGGCTTATTTTGTTTGTAGCTTCGTTTTTTATAAGTCTGCAAAAAATTAGAAGCCTAGCTACATCTTTTAATTTTTTATGAATTTTTAAAAAACAAAAATTTCAAAATTTTGATAAAAAAATTAATTTTTTTTTTAAAAAAAAAATTATGTTTCAATAACGACTACTCATATTAGCAAAAAAGTTTTACTTTTCTTTTTTGTTGCGGAATTTCGGTTTTTTTAGTAATTTCAATAAACTAAACCGTTTTTGAGTTACGCGAATATATGTTGAGCAACCTCCTCCATTTTCGAAATAACGGTATATCTCGAAAACCAGAGCCAATCTGAAAAAACCACGGGCACCACTGGATTCAGCGTCCCCGAATTATCTTAAAACGCCATGTGCCCGGCTTGTCACGAAAAAAAAGTGTCAATTTCATGCACAGTGTAATTAATGAATGCAGCTTGAACTCAGGAATATATTTCTTATTTTTAATAAAAACAAGCTACTTTCGTATTTCTTGTTTTTAGACATTTTTGATCATATATGTACACAGAAAAAAATAATTTTCTTGTATGAATACGAGTGATGCCATTAGGATACGAAAATACACTTTTCGTATCTTTTGAAGACTTCAGGTGCCATGTATAATCCTTACATTTTTCGTATCTTTTAAATCTGTACTGTACGCAAAATGTACAGAAATAAAATATTTAAAAACTTTGGTTAAACAGTGACGTGGCCGCTGATGACTATTAGGAAAAATTGTTTTATTTAAAAATGTTGTTAATGAGCCGATGTTTAAAAATTTTAAAAAAGTATGTAGTGTTTTTAACATTTGTACTTCCATTTTCGAATGCATGTGTGGAGAGAATTTTTAGCCAACTACAACTTATTAAGACTGATCATCGTAACCGACTCAATACTAATACAATAGCAGCTTTAATAATGGTGAAAGAACACAATAAGTATGTTTTAACATACGATCCACCTAAATCGATGATTACTAGTAGTGCGAAGTTGTTCTGAGGAAATATGAACAACCTTTTTATTTTCAGGAAATTTATATGAACTCTTTGATATGATCGCCTTTGCATAAACGCCTAAACTCGTAAATTAATTTTTACAAAAATGAATTTGTTTAGATAACATCCAAAGATAGTTACATATAAGTAATTAAAAAGTTTGCTTAGTCTGAATTTACACGTTTCAACTTTGAATGTTCAACTTCTTTTCAATTCCCTTTTAAAGATGCCAATATTATCACACGCAGCAATCGGTTTCAACTTTTTTCTGTTCAAAACAACAACAATTTTATTAACAGAGAATCAAAAAGAAAAAGAAAAAACTACATGCAGCCATCGTTGTGCATATACCAACGAATAAAAACACAAAGCGTACTGACCGAGTACAGGCATCTCTATACCAACCCCCTTTCTTCTTTCTTCTCTCACCTAAAAACATAAGAGTTGAGCATCAAAAGATGAAACGTGTGAAAGCAGACTTACTGTATTTTTAAAAATTACATACCTAATATTTATGACTTAAATAAATCTGTGGCTTGGTGCTAAAAAAGCCAATGTCAAAATTTTGTTGTTTTGAGTTAATCGTTGCATAAGGTGTCTTTTATTACTCGCTTTTATTTTGCTAAAAAGTCAAGTTCTAATTTAACCCAGGACAGCTTCATATACGCTTTGCTAGCCAATTTCACTAAGAACTCTTCTATAAAAAAACTTTAATTTCAATTTTCTCAAAAGTTAATATTTTGACATTGGCCCTTTTAGCACCAAGCCACAGAAATATACATATGAATTTATATGATATTATTTTCTTGACAATATTCATTAAGTATGAAATAAAAATGTTATGTTAATAAATGTTAGAAATGGATTTTCAAATTTTTTTTTGCAAAAAAGTGCATATTTTTGGAAACTTAAATGTATCTTTCTCGAAATTTCTCTGGCAACACGGATGTTTGAATTTTTTGCGATTACGGTTTTTGCGGTATTGATAAAAAAGTTTGTAGGTATAGTTATTGAATTTTTGGTCAACAACCAAGTTCATTGAGTCATTAAAAAAGGTGTTGTCCAAAATAGTTTTTTTCAACAAAATGTTTACGTGTTTTGTAAAAATAAATTGTTGGAAATTTTGAATAAATCAAACAAAATGTTTATCGAATCTTTTTTATTTATTCATTAATTGTGTTGATCTAAATTCCCAATTTTTATTTTTTGACAAATACGCTAAATTTTATTGTTGGGGGATAAGCTAGTTCCTATGCGCATTTCGCTAGTTGCTTAGGCCAGATCATCAGGAAATCTTTTTCCAAAGACTTCGGAAAAACTAAAGATATTATACAAATAAAACTGTAAAGCGAATGAGAATTACAAACACCCAAGTCTTTCTTGCAACGATATCAAAGCTATTAAAAAATGGACAAGGGTTGTAAAAATACTGTCTTTGCTTTGATCCAAATCAGTGCTGCCACTTGTGGTTAATTACCCGAATTTGGTATAATTTTTACTGTCGTTGGTAGAGCGTGGGTTATTTCTCTTAGGTACAATCAAGATTCGATATCAGTGATGACATTTATTTATTTTTTAATATTGTTGATAAAATATGCACAGTCTTCTGAACCAGAGTCTCGGGTTCTTTTAAGGAAAAGACTTCAATCATTAAATATATAACCATTTTCAAAAGTTTGGTAATAAATGTCGCAAATGTCGCAAAATGACTATCATAGTGATTTAGGACCTAAAGTCTATTGAAAAAATTTATTCAAACTAAAAACTAGCCTGGGGGAAGAAATGTTTCCAATATTACAACATATAATTAATTTTATTTTTATTTGGCAACTTTCAAATGCTTTAGTTTAAAGAATATTTAACGCCCTTAACAGTTGTAAAACTTAATTACGAAAGGAACAGTTGTAAAAAACCCTGTAGGCATTTGGTTTTCTAAATAGGGTATAAATGGTATTTTTTTAAAACCTAGAAACTTAAAATGGTACACTACACAAAAAATTAATTTTAATTGCAGATTAATACACGGCATTACCAATTGAAACTGATTTCAAACAAAAAAGCACCGCGCCTGTCCTTGACGAAATGCATAACAAATGCCAATTTTGTTCCCCTTTTCGAGCATTGCTGGCTGCATGTCACGAATAAAATGAACAATGTTGACCTCCAATGCGTCAATTGTTGCTGGTTCATTAGCACAAACCAGTGACTCCACAGCCCTTCGGAAAACAATCAAGAGGTGGCACATCGCACGGCCTGGAAGTTTAATTGACAGTTCATTTTCTCTAAATCAACACATCGCCTTTATTTGTAAAAAAAAACAAGTTGCGTCAATTAAATCATTAAATCGATGGTTGATTTTCAAATTCATGTGGATGATTTGGTGGCGTTGTTCAAGCATAAACCTATTCATGATAATGTGTCTGAGCAAAAAGTGAGAGCAGTTTGACAGTTCGTTTGACAGCTAACCTTTCGAAAGCTCTATCGGGCTTAAAACAACAGCCATTATAAAGGAATGGCAATGAGCATTTCGAACCTTCTCTAGATTTATGCAACCAAACTCATTATTTTAGGAGTTTTATTTTAAGTTCTATTAATTGTTTTTAAGTCTTTAATGTTATTTTCGTTAATTTATTTTAAATTACAATAAGAATCATAACAGTTTGACTAATGTTGAGCTTCTTTCAATGAGTTTGTTGTGTTTTTTCTTCTTTGTAAATGTCTTTTCATAACAGTTTGACTAATGTTGAGCTTCTTTCAATGAGTTTGTTGTGTTTTTTCTTCTTCGTAAATGTCTTTTTATTTAAAAAACTTCAATTTTATATCAGGTGTAACTTGATTTTAGTCGGGTTATTTTGCTTCATCTCAAGTGTAATTTTGAATTTTGCTGGTGGTAACACTGATTCAAATACTTTTTTTTTAGTGAATATGAAGAAATATTTAATTATTTCATTAAAAAATATGTTTTATTGAGTGCTTTTTTGCAAGGCGCAATTTTGATAAATTTTTCATTGAATCAATTAAAAAGTTTGTTGACCTTAAATTTAACAGCACAGTTTGTTAAAAATATTCTTGAGAAATTTTTTTCTGTGTAGCAAAAATGTTAATTTTTTGATCTTGAGAAAATGTTTCTGTATTTTACTAAATACGAACAAAATGAGTTAAAATCATGAAATTGTTTTTGGATTTTCTTGTTTTAAGAAATGAAATTGATTACTTTAGAAATTAAACATGAATCCGGAACAGCAATGTCAAATCATCAATTTCCTCAAAAAACTCCCAAGTTGTGGCTGCTTTCCCGAAAGTGTTGTTGCGTTTTTTTGTTCTTTTATAGGTTACGCAGAAGTTTGTAAACCTTCTTGCAACATCGTCTCGTGAGAACGGAAAGGCTTCGTCCACTTCCTTAATCTCGCGCCAGACTTTTTAAAACAGTTCGCTTCTTGCTTTTTGCACACAAATTTTCTTCATTACGAAGTCTGATGATAAGGAGCAGCTTTTTTTGTCCGTGCGCACATTTGTATTTGCCCGAACTTTTAAATTAAAAGTGTTAAGCTTACTTTTGTATATTATTAATTTTTTACTTAATTTGTTTCTTTTTTTTTCTTGCCGCAAGTTTTTGGAAATGTCAAAAGTTATGTGTCATAGCACCAACTTGTGTGGCTAATATTTGTCGACGTTGCGACGTTTTGAAAAGCTATGCTTTGTTAATATTTTGTCTTGTGGCGTTATGAAACACTATGCTCTGTTTAAATACAAAGCAATTGAGGTTTTGAAAATCTACAGTAAATATAGACTTGGCAATTAACAAAAAGAAAAATAAAGTAAATAATAGGGAATTTAGATAAAGAGCAGTGTTTTAAAAATTTCAGTAGAAAAGCAAAAGCTTAACTCCCGTATTCACAAACGATTATTAAATTTAACAAACGTTTATTAAGTATAATTTTCATAGTAAATTTGTTCTTTAAACCTTTATTAAATTTAAAAAATTTTTGTGAATACAGGCATAAATTTTTATACTGATCGGACTTTAAACGGTAGCGCAGCTCTGTATTTGGGGGCGTGGCATAAAAAATGTTTAATGTGTGTTGTTTGTTTTGTTTACATTTTCATGTTATCAATAAAAAATATTATCAATTAAAAAAAAATCATTTAAATAATGTGGAGCAAATCAACAATAACAACAGCAATGAAGTACACAATAATAAAGCAAATGTATTGGTACCTTAATGCGCCTAAAACCGCAGCAAATTTTAGTTTTAATAAAGATTGGTTTAAATACAATATGTAGACCCCATTTAAAGCCCACTCTGGAAATATTCGAACAATCGTTGGTGGGTATCAAAGATTCGGTGAAGCCGAATATAACACTCTTATTTGGTTTTTTCATTCTTTTTTGCAAAGCCGTTGGGACGAACAACTTTATTTTGAAGTGGGTCGCTTGCTGATACTGAAATATTTAACATTGTGTGTGAAGGTTTGTTTTTTTACATACAGTCTTAACTAAATACATAAAACGAATATATGCATGCGAATTAGTTGTACACTTTTTCATAACAGAATCTACAACAGATCTCTTATTTTCTTTTAAAAATCCAAACTACATAAGCAGTTGAAAATTATGTTTTATTCATTCCTAAAAAGATGTATTTTGCTTGTTTAGGAACGAAATATACGTTAACCACGGAGTTGAAAAGCAATTGCAAATGTTCCTTTGGATAACAGGTACTAAGCTAAGGTCTGAGTATACGATCAGCAGAAGTAAGCCATCTCCAGTGCGCCAGTAACGCCAGCAAGCAAATAAGCTTGTAATTTATGCCCATGTCGTCAAATGCTTCCCATTTTTGCTTTACACCAAAATACAAAAAAGCCAATAATACATATAAAACTTTTTGAGAAACAATTCTAATTGCTTGCTGGCGTTACGACACAAAAAGTAAACTTTTCTGTGGAAATGTCCATATCTCATAATTATATTTGTGATCCGTACTTAGTTCATCGACTAAGTTTTTTTTTTTGGCAAGTCAGCAAATTAGCCACCACCGCACAAAAAGACACCGTCACTTTATTTTCACAACCAATAACTGTTTTCCAATAGATCCGGAAAATTCCCTAGGTCCCAAAGCACAACCATCTTAAGTTAAGAACAAAATTGTAACGGTATTCTTAAATATCCCTCTTAATATTAAATCTCACCACCCTTCCAACCGGTGTTAGGTGCATTTTCGCCACATCGAACGTAAATCACATTATTAAAGCACCAACTTTTAACCTCGAATAAAATTTTGATCGAAGTTAGATTTCCCTTGGCAGTGCTTCGGCTAGGTGTAGTGGGTCCTACATAAATAACTGCAGGTTCTGTTTCAATTGAAATGTGATCTTCTCCGCCAAAATTTTATTTTTTTTGATTTGCCAAATATAGTATTTTTAACGTTTAATGCTGAGTAAATACGATTAGCTACATGTACACTACTGTGTCCTAAAAAAATTTCTTTTGTGGCTCAAGCATAATTTAAGAGTAAAGTTTTTTTGAGATTTTTTTCAGATTTTCCGGAAGAGGTTTAGAGGTCGCTCAAGTCGAATTATCCGTTTCTTGAATTAACACATTTTATTTGTGCAGGCAGAAATCTTTTGTTGAATTTAATAAAGTTTTAATGGAATGCCTTAAAATTTCAATCAAAAGTTTTTTATTACGTATATACCTTAGTAAATTGCTTTAGGAAAATATTTCTTGAAAAACTTAAGAAATTATAACTCGATACAAGTAAATCAATTTTAAGTTTTCTAAAAAGGTAAGAAATACTTACTCAAGTGAAATATATGTTCGGTCTTTGAAATTAAGTAACTACAGTCAAAAGAAATATCAGTCCATCCGTACTTAATTCAATTCGAAGCGGTATCAATAGTACGGTAAGTACGGATTTGCTTCAATCAAGTACAGATTAGATTTTTTCCACAGATAGAAGTAAATAAAATTAATAAATTGGTAAAATAGTAATTTTTGCATGTTTCCGGTAGTCTTCAGCAGCGGGCTGCTGCAAATTCGCAAAAGTCTTCTCACTTTTTCTGCAAACAGCAAATATGCAACAACAGCAGTGGTCAATTTACTTACGTCAAACAACAAATTTTTTTATATATTTAATAAATTCGCTTTATACCTACATATTTTACAAAACAATAAAATTACACAAATTAAAACAACAAATGCAATGCATGTAATACAACGATGGCATTTATTTCATATGTTTACGGTATTACCACTTCTTATTTTCTTTTCTATAATTTTCATTAATTAAAAACTCAGGTCAAACAAAAATTGCATTTAAAGATGTAAACACATGAGCCAAAACATTAAACAGCCGATTCGAATATCGGTTTTATTTGTATTCGAAATTAACAAATCCGACTTGTTTTCATGACACCAAATGAAACCAAACCGACTTGGATTCAGTGACACCCCTGATTGTTATTATTAGAAACTACTTCGAAATATCTTTCACATAATGTATTAAAAGTTCCGATTTATAAGCCCGTTAAGAGACAATTTCAAAAAAAATATTTCTTAAAAGATTTTTCTACAAAACTTAAAATTTTGTCAAATAACACATAATATGTTTATGGAAGAACACTTCAAGCTTTAATATACCATATTCTTATTAACTTCATCATTTAAATTTAAAAAATTATATTTTAGAAAATTACTCAATTTATTTACAATTTTGAGTAATTTATGTAGTTATTAGATATTTTATTTTATTTTTAGCGATTATATCGTTAGCGACAATTTATCGAAAGCCGATTCTTTTCTGTTAAAAAAAAAAAAAAAAATTGTAAGCACTTACGGTCTAATTTATAAAAATTTCTTGTTTCAGCTTTAATGCTTACAATAGTTATCAAACACTTTTTGTTTTATAAGCCATTAATAAAAAGTCAGATTTATAAACGCTTAATAGGAGTGGATTAACAATTAAACGTTTATATTACTTTTGTATTTTTATGTTGGCAACAACATGTTATTTTAATTGTAATTTTTGTAATAGTGATGCATACAACTGGGGATTAAACAATACGAGATCATACAACGAACGAATTTTAAGTGAATTTCTGTTTTGTTTTCAATTTAAAATGAATTTCTGTTTTTTAAAACGTAATATTTAAAATAATTTTATGTTTTATGATTTGAAAATAAAACCTCCTAAGTTTTAACAAAACATTTTTAGCCACATATAACTGCCAAAATATTTTAGGTTAAAATGTTTTTACCTGGAACAATATCATTTTCCTCAATAGCAATGTTGTGAAGTACTGCTAGGGCGATAATCAATGTTTTCCCTTTTGCCAGATAAACCGTCAACCCATCTAACAAGCAGCGAAATCGTTGCTTCCAAGCCCCAAAGCAACGTTTAACAGAGTTTCTAGTGCTTATCTGTGCAGCATTATATTTGTTCACCTTTTCATTCTGTGGTTTGGATAGTGGGGAGAATAAATAAGTCTGCAGCTTATATCCTGAGTCTCCCAACAAAAAACCTTTGAACTCTCCGCTTTCAAGTTTAATAGTTGACTCATTTAAAATACGGCAGTAAATCTACAAATTGTTTTTTTAACTTCAATTTAATTTGTTATAAGCGCTTTTTTGGTAATTGCTGAAATAAATTTATAAAGTTATTAATTTAATTTCGTCGGGAGGTTTCTGGTGGACACATTTTTACAAAAAATTAGTTTTAAATCAATTCTATATAACAATAATAGCGTCCTCTTTTTTTAACATTTAATCCCTTTTTTGATAGCTCGAATATATTAAGAGATTTTGAGTTCTAGCTTTGCCTGATATCTTTAATTTTACAGTTCTCTAAACATTGTTTTGCTTCTTTCGTCACTTTTTGTGCTATGAAGCAAATTTTTGATGCAAAATTTAAAATATTATTGTTTGAACAAAACATTTTTGTTCCGTGCGGCAAACAAGTAACTAACAGACGATACACTATGTGGTTTCTACTTTGTGTTTGCTTTAACAAATACTTTACCTATTTGAAAGACATTTTAAAATATAAGTGTAATGAATGGTGAAAAAAGGTTTGCAATATTTGAAATAAATCTTAATAGCTTTTTATATTTTATGCAAAAAGTTATAACGAATTTAAGTTTCAACAGAAAACATATCTAGCGACCCACATTATTTTAGCAAAAAAATCTATCGAGCAGTTTATATTTAAAATTAATTCAAACACTAGTTATCGTTTTTCTAGAGAAAAAAATTTTATGCGTATTAAACTTTTTTATTAAAATAAATAAAAAGACAAAAATGTTTAATTTTTCGTGCAATTATTAAAATTTTATTTTAACAAACATTGAAATGTCAACTTATTAAACGCTTAAAGTAGGGTAAAGGCTACAATAAATATTTCAAATTTATGATATGTTTATTAAACGTTTAATAGGCTATTAAACATTTATAAATACTCTTTTTTCGACTTTTGCTTATTAATGACTTATAAAGCTGCAATGATGCGTTTATAAATTAGACTGTTATTCTTTAAATATTTTTTAATATTAGCAGGACTTTTTCTGTTTTGTAGTGGACAAACATAGAAATTAGTTTAATTTGACTACAACGACAAAATAAGCGCAGACAAAAACCTGCAGCCATGTAGCCTTGTCGGCGTGAAAATAATCATTTTCATATGCACACATGTATTTTATTTTTGACATATTGAAGTCGGTAGCCTGCTGTCTCGAATGTGTTTATAGCATAAGTGTCGAAAATTTACTTGGAAGCAAATTCTCTTGCAAGTTGAGCTGCAAGTACGAAAAATTTGATGGTATTGGTGAAAAAGTGTGAGTGTAAAAACATAAAAACGTGTAGCATTAGTTACTTATGGTGTTTTCTTTTCTACAAAAAATGTCACATTTTATTTAAAAAAATGCAATTTGGTGTTCGTTTCTTAAAAATGCTTTGCTCTCTAAGAGGGCAGCGTGTTTTATTCTAAAAAAATTCACCCTTAAATGGCATAAGGCATTGCACTTTACGCCCCGTATAAATCGAGAGTGTTGATAATGCCCTGTAAGAAGATGGCTTCTGTTTATATATAGGGTTACCAGACGAAGTTGGGAAAAAATCGCCACTAATCAGGACAGTAAAATTTTTAAGTTTTAATAGTAATTTTGTCTATTATTTTGTAGTAAAAACAAAAGAAAGCATAACATTATTAATGGTCGGTTGTCAGTGACATAAAATTTAAATTGATTCGGTGTTAAAAAATTGTTTTTGAAAAAAAACGTCAAATCAAGAAATCGTAAAAACTTGGTGTTAATAAATTCACAATCTGGCAAAGGTATTTTCTTGTTTACATATTTTATGAAAACCAAACTAAAGAAATTGGAATTTGGTCATTAATTTTGTTAATTTATTTATTTATTTAATATTAATATATTATCAAATTTGGGTTTATGTGTATTTTTTTTATATTTTGAAGAACATCCTTTTTGATTTATGTACATATTTTTTTATATATTGAAGAACAAACTTTTTGTCAGTTGTTAAAAACAGGGCGATCCAATTTTGTGTTTTGTTCTCGTCAAATAAAAAATTGCATTATTACATGTTATAGTGCATTTACACTTGTAATTTTTAAACTAGTTTATGTTCGTAAGCTACTTTCATAAACTATACCGTTTACATCAGCGTTTGAGACAGTCAAGTTGTTTATCTTTGACAAGTCGTAATATTCTTAGCCCCAATATTTAAAAAAAAACGTTGATGCACGTATGTACGTATGAACATATAAACATACCTCTTATTTTCGTTGTCCATAATAAAGAAACTATTTAAAAAAACTAACATATCTTTTAAATTTTGAATTTGTTTAAACATTTTCATTATTTATTTTATTTTTCCTATAATTGTTTTGGCTTTTTTGACAGATAGAAGTAAAAGAAGATAAAAGGAAATGTCAAATATCACTAGTGTTGCCAGAACAAAATGTGAAAAAACAGAGTTGCATTAACAAAAACTGGTTGTTTGTAACTAGTTTATCACAAAAGCTAGTTACAAACGTGTTTATAATTTGTATGGATAAACAAGTTTCTCAAACTAGTTTATCGTCATAAACAACATAAAACCTGTTTATGGCGTAGGTGTAAATGCACTATAAGGCAAGACATTTTATAAATGCACCTTTTAAAATGTGGTATTTTTTTTGTAGAAAAGAAAACACCATTATAGAAAACCTTATATGATTTAGGAAACTTTTCATTGATTTACTTAGCATGTCGATTCAAATAAAACTTATTTGAATTAAACCAAGTTTTCTTGAGAATTTTCTGAAAAATTTAAGGAAATCGCTAGCATTTGTTTCTTGATGCAAGAAATTCGATTCTATTTAAAAATCAAGAAAACAAGACAAATAATAAATAAATGCAGCTTTAACTCAGAAATATTTTCTTATTTTTAATACAAACTAGCAACTGTTAAATTTCTTGTTTTAAAAAATGTTTGATCATATATAGGCTTGCCATTTCTATTTTGAGAAAAAGAGGACGCCAGCATAAAAAATGTAGGACATTTGTTCGAAAAAAAGAGGACACTAATATTAATAAAATTAACGACGACATAAAAATTAACAACCAAAATTAGTTTGTACACAAAAACTTAATTTGGGTAATTCCATCTCAAGTCGACCAAGAGTGCGACTCGACCCCTTTCGATTTGAATGCAATTTGGCGAGAGGGTTTATTTAATCCCATATAGAACATATATCAACGAAAAACAATTTTTTAATTTTTTTCAAAAGTTATGTCATATTCAAACTGTCATAACTTCGACGAATAAGCCGAATGTGTTGAGTTTATTCTTTTAATATCTCGAAAACTACTTTACATACGAAGATGATTTTTGTCAGTTTAAAGAGAATACTTGAGGCAACAAAAAATATATTGAAAAAAATGTCTATGCAAAATATCAAATTTTAAAAATGGACTAAGTCAAAACCCTATTTTTTTGCTGAATTTTTTTTATATAATACTTCAAACTGTTTTTTAAAAATCCTACAACTTTGAAGGATGTGCTTTTTTTAAGATATGATTTTTTTTTTTTTTTTCTTTCCAAAAATAATGTTAAAATAATATTTTAATATAATCATTTGAGCAATAAGTATTTATTTGAACAAAAGTAACGACATTGATAAGGTTGCTTTTGCTTATTTGTTGCATTTTTTGGGAGCTCCATTTTGGGCACATTCAAAGAAAAGTACTCTTTTTGTCACGTTACGTCCCCAAAAATTTAATCATACCTATCTTAAAAAAAAACCCGAACACCTAAATCTTTTTTTTAATGAATTTTGTGAACTGTGATTTAATGTTTAAGTGCAGGAACAAATTTTCAATGAAGGTGTAAAAAACCGGACAACCCCGGACACTTGATGAAAAAGAAGTAGGACTGCCCCGGATACCCAAAAAAAGAGGACGGTGTCCGGGGAAAAGAGGACGGCTGGCAACCCTAATCATATACCAAACCAAATTTTACTTACTACGAACAAAATAAGTTTAAATCATGAAACTATTTTTGAATTGTCTTGCTTTAAGACACAGAATTGTTTACTTTAGAAAATAAACTTCTTTCCATGTATGTTAAGAAAAAATCAAAAGGACATGGTGTTGGGAATAGTTAAAAGAAAAAGATGAATTAGATATTGACATTTAGAAATTTACATTTTAATAAAGTTTAAACATTTTTTTCTTTTTTGATTAAAATACCCATAATATAAAGCGAATTTAAAAGTCAGTAGTCCCAAGAAACTGCGTTTTATAATTTAGCTTAAAAAAATAAATTTCGCTGTACAACATCATGATACATAATACTTCCCTGCGGGAAATTTGTGTCAATTGTCCCAACAGAACTGGTCGTGGGATTTGTGAAAATGGAATGACAGCAAAAAGAAAGGAGAACTAATTACTTAACTGATATATTAAGTAAGAACAAAAAGGTAGAAAATGTATTTAAATATGTATATTTTTGTACTTATATTTATAAATCTTTTTGAATCAGATTTTTTAATTTACTAAATTTTGTATTTATTAAGTTTAAATAAATTTTTTTAATGTAAAACTTAGGGTGGGTCGATTTGTATGGATGAAAAAAAAAGAAATGCAAAAACGTAATCTACATAAAATTCTAAGAAAATTCTCCGAAGAAACCATGGGTCTAAAATAAAATCCTAATCCGCGCCTCTCGACTTGAAAATTTTTCCTCTTCTTTCGTTGAAATTATTTTCTTTTTTTCCTTTATATTGTGTTTTATTATATTATAGTTTATGCAATACAGGATTTGTTTTTAAACTAATCAAAATATTCAATTATCAAAAAAGCAGTTGAACCCCAATTTGCATCTCCTCTGATTTGCGTTCTATATAAAAAATAGTTAGAACACGTTTTACCTAAACTGCGTTTTGCATAAAACAAAGAATAATTAAAAATATTGTTTTTTTTTTTGTAATAAAACACGCAAAACAAACTTTATTAAAACAGAAAATAACATGACCTCTAATCCAGTTTATTTGACCTCTAATTCGATTTCTGTGACTTCTAAATTTATTTGTTTTGATTAATTGGGCACTAAACTGTTCGTATTTAAAAAACGAGTTTCGCTACAAATTTTTGAAAATTTAATAGTGGAATTATCGGAAATCTCCATCGATTCTAATGACTCGGAAAGTTTTCCCGGCTTAAGTTTTCTGCCCACTGAGAATTTTAGTGCTTTTGGCTTTCCAAGCGAATTTAGTGAATTGAATTTGCCAAATAATTGGGATGTTTTGAAATACTATTTTTATTTAAGAGAGCGTGAAAATAATAAGAAAATAACACTATCATATAAAAGGTTTTCTCCACAAGTTGCTAAAAAAGTTGTAGAAGTTTGGACCAATGTTGAAATTATTAACGAAAAAAGTGTAGTAAAGAAGCTAAACGGTTTGCTTAATAAGTACCATAGAGTAGTGCTGGGAAATTATCGATAGTCTTAAAATATTGAAAATATCGATAGGATAAATATCGATATCGATATTATTTTTATTTAAAATACAGCTACGAAGATATGTAACAGCGGCTATACAAACAACAAGAATGGCAGGTGATATGGATTGCTTAGCTGTTCGTTTTTTACTGCTAATTAAAGGCCTTTATCTTGAAATTTCTATATGTTTACATAGGGACTGAAATTTCATATTTTTTGTAATGTTGTAAAAAAGTCCAAATGCAAATACAATTGCAATTGCGAGCATATGACAATACAATAAACGACCATAGACGAAAAGTCCGTTAGATTAATTACCTTTTGGGTTGAGAATCAAAACCAATTTAGAACATCATCTAAAGTTGCAATAAAATATCTTATAGTGGCTGCTAGTTCGATTCCTTCAGAAAGGTGCTTATCAGCAGCACAATTTTTCAAAATATGTAATTCAATAATGTGATAAAAGCAACGAACTGTAGCCTGATAAAAAACTAGTTAAAGTTTTCCTACTTAAGTACAAACATTCAATCGATAGTATCGATAGTGAAATCTGAACTATCGATAGTAGAAAATATCGATAGTATCCCAGCACTACCATAGAGCAATAAAAAGCAAATCATATATTTTCAGAATTCATGAAAATCTTAGATAATTTGCTTTATATTGGTAGATGCCAGTGCGTTAAAATTACACCATGCTACTGTGGATTGATCCCTGATCATCTAAAAGAGTTCCTTATTGACCCACATACTGCTAGAAAACATACGATTCCCGAGTGCGTGCTAAGCATCGTTGATCAACAATCTACGGAGCCGGTCGAAATAATGGTTTTTGATTGAGTTTTGTTCGTTTTAATTAACTTTATGATCACAATTTAGATCAAAAATTGCGACTTTATTAAAGAAATTCAAACGCCAATTACACCTTGTTGTTATTGATTTTGTAAAGTTTTTTGCTTCTCCTCTAAAAAAATAAAAAGAGTTGTTAAGCCCTTTTGAATTTTAGGTGACGATATTTGTTTGCAAACAGAAATTGAAATTTGTTTACGTTTTCTGAAGAAGCCAAATATAGTTTTAATTCCACTTTTGATTAAAGAAGATTTCATCATATAAATTGCTTTCAAGTTTTTTTAAAGAAAACAATTTTTTCAATGAGTAAGAATTTTGTTTTACCTGATGCAAATTAGAGAAAGTAATTAAAGAAATAAAACCGAAATGGTCACCCGGGTGGGTATTGGTAAGGCTAAAAATATACATAGCGGCTTCCGTGTATTGGCTGGAGTTGGCTTTTTACCACACAGAAAAAATTATTTTTTCAATTCAAACAAAAAATTTGCCGGATCAAAACGTTTTTTGTTTAAAACAGGACCTACAAACAAATTTGCATATTCAAACCATTTATTTTGCATTTCGTTTATTGAAAAAAAAACCCTGATTTTTTCAAACAAATAATTTAGCTGAGTCAAACAAATAGTTTACTGAAAATCACATAAATTTCAAACAAATAATTTTGCTGAATCAAACAAAAAAGTTTTTGCACAAGCAATGACGCGCACACAAGCAAGCACTGTAGAAGTAGATGATGGCAGAGCAGAGCAGAGCGACGCGGCTGGCTTTGAGACACATTTTTTTGTTGGAATAATTTTTGAACAAAGTCTTGTTTATACACAATGTTTTTCTTCTTCACTCACTGTTGCTGTATCCTTTCCTTAGCAGCAGACCGACTCGACATGTTTTTCGTCACCATTTTATTTTTGCATTTGATGTAGGTATTTAACTGAACATTTTTAAAAAATTGAATACGGGATTTTGTTTTTCCTTTTTTTTTTATCAACTTTGAAACCAACCAAAAATTTATTCTGTTTCTTCTAATGTTGTTGTTGTTTAAAAAGAGTGAAACGTTTTTTTACCTAATATTGTTTTTGTTCTTTTTTTACTACAAACCTCGCCACGCTATTTTATCATCTTTCTTATTGTTCTACCTTTTGAAAGCGTCCAAAAATAGACTGTATGTGTTTTTTGTTGTTATTCTTATATTTCTCATAAAGTAGTGTGGCTTACGATCAAATAAAAAATTGCAAAAAAACGACTACATTAAAGAGCGTTAAATATTTCATACAAAATTATGAAAACTTGAAACCAATAAAGCGTATATTTTATGTTTTAACAGTTGTCAACATTTTTGTAGATACAATAAAAAATCAAGCAAAAATATTAATTGAAACAGTTAAAAAAATTTGTAGAAATTAAAAAATTTTTGAAACCAGCGTTTGTTTGAAAATATTTTAGGAATAATTTTTTCTGTGCAGATACTGGAAAGGTGCATAAACTTTAACGCTGAATGTCACTTAATTTCACAGAATTCTTGCAGAAGCAAAAATGAAGTAACATTCAAGCCATAAACAACAATATACGAAACGGACTTTAAAAGGTTTTTATAAAAAAAAAGTTCTGCATTTTTGGAGCTGGCAAAAAATGTTCTTTATAAATATAGATACTTCATTAATATAAAATTTCATTCTGACTGATACAATTGTCTTGTTTTGGTAAGTTGATCTACCTGTTTTAATATAATATGTATGTGCAAAAGAAAAAATGAGGCGTACTTTTGGGGCGTGGCATAAAAGTGAGCAAATTAGCACCTAGACATAAAAAGCGTTAGAAGGGCTTTCTTGCAGCGTGCAAAAAATTGGACATTAGGGGGGAAGGATCCGAGTTGTTATAAGTGGCACACAGAATTCGATGTCGGATTAAAAAGTCACCAAACACAAAAACGAAGCCACAGTGAGGCCATTAATAATGATATGCGATAAAATAAAATTGGACTTTAAACGTCGGCGCTATATATAAAAATCAAAAAGTTCAATGTAATATATAAGTAAAGAAAAGTGGGCCTAATTTTGGGGCGTGGCATAAAAGTGGGTACATTAAAAGCTAGAAGTACAAAGGTTTAGAAGGGCTTTCTTGCCACGTGCAAAAAATTGGACATTAGGGTAGTACGTTCCGAGATGGCATAAGTGGCGCCCAGAATTTGATGTCGGATTAAAATTACACCGAATGCAAAAGTGAAGCCCTAGACAAGCCATGAATAACGATATGCAATATGCTATGATCGGACTTTAAATGGCGACGCAGTATACAAAAAACTAAAAGGGCGGTATCCAGAGGCGTGGCAAAAAATTTAAAAAAAATGTTCTGGAATTTTTTTCAACTAATCTCTAATCCTAGGGGGTGACTGGCCCAACTTTTTTTTTTGTTTGTATGGGGACCGAACCACTCTAGTGCACACGTACGTAATAAAAGAGTATAAAAGAGAAAACGCGGCGCCCTGATTTTGCTGATCGCAGATTTAGATGATGACAACATATTATCCGAGCCTTCGTTCACTGCAAGCATACCATACAAACACTTGTTGGAATACATAGCATTTGATAAGCCACCATTGCCTGACCCACAAATTCCATCGCATATTCAGGGAGCTGAACGATGTGTGCAGTTGTTAACTAACCTGGCGTTTACATTTGCCAGTACTGGCATGACAGTAGCAATACATGCAAACTTTTTTACTAATACATACACACTTGTATGTCTTGTCTACTGTCTAGCAAATTTTGCAGACAGTAAAATTGGACAGTGATTCGACATTTTCTAACAGTAATCTGAAGTTTTATTAACAAAAATAAAAAAAAACCTAAAAAAATAAATATACAGTCAAACTTCCATAACTCGAATCACCATTATCCCAAAAAAAACTTCGACTTATGGAGACTTCGAGTTACAGAATTTTCTTGTTGAAAAGAGAATAAATTGCAAACTTGTGTACATTTTGTATTTTTTGTTTAAAACAGGCACTATTTGAAAGCTTCATACCTAAGCATGTAGGTATGTATTTGTAATAAACAAGTTACAATGAAGTAAAATATCGGCATGGTTTGACTTCTAGCTGCTGTAAACCAATTGAGGACTGCTATGTCGATAATTTTGTATATTTGAGTCTTAATCATTTTACTAAAGAGATGAGATACTGACTCAAACGAGTTGACAATTAATTCTTTATTTTTAAAAATCTATGAGACCGTACTAGCTGGGACACCATATTTATTGTCTGCTTCCTTTTTCTTGAATGCACCCTCGACTTCTTTTATAAACATATATTTCCCTCCATCGACAAACATTATAAAACACGTTTACTAGCCATGAAATAAACACATACAAATAATTTTAACATATTTAGGCAAACCAAAAGACACACGTAATGTACAAAAAGGGATTTCCCTGAAAAAAAGAGCAAAGTAAAATATACAAACCTGCTAAACAAGCAAAAGAAAGCGAAATAAATAAACAAAACAACCAAAAAACTTCGAGTTATAGAATACAAATTTGAGTAATTGGTTCGACTTATGGAGAATTTCGAGTTATGGAAGTTCGAGTTACGGAAGGAGAATTGTATGTAGTTTATTGTTTTAAAGCTACTGCCAATCAAATTGGTTCGAGTAAGAGAAAATTCGAGTTAGAGAAGTTCGAGTTATGGGAGTTCGACTGTATTTTGCTTTGATTTTTTATGTTATAGTTAAGTGTTTTGTTTTTTTACAAAATAAAGTTATTTTAGGCTGTTTTTAAGTTTGTTTAGTTCATATAAAACACGTTTAGCTGAACTTTCACTGCAACATTGACGTTTGACATATATTTCAAAGTGAACTGTCTTAACTACTGTCTGGACGCTTACGTCACGAAGACAGTTAGCAGTGTTTTTTGCAACTTATATGTATTTTCTTACTGTCTTGCCAGTACTGTCAAATGTAAACGCTATGTAATGTTTCCCGACGCACAGAGGGATTTGTCCATACAATGTTTGGCAAAAAAATATAAGGAGTGCTCGTAGAATGTTAAAATTTTGCTCTGAGCCTTTGGTTAGCTCAATTAAGAAAAATATAAAGTTTCATCGAAATTGGCCACGCCCTCCACCCACCGCCCATAGAACCCAAAATTTTTTTTGGCCCAAAGTTTTTGAAATTTTGCTCTGACCCTTTATTTAGCTCAATTAAGCAAAATATAAAGTTTCATCAAAATTGGCCACGCCCTCCACCCACCGCCTATAGAACCCAAAATTTTTTTTTGGCCCTAAGTTTTTGAAATTTTGCTCTGAGCCTTTATTTAGCTCAATTAAGAAAAATATAAAGTTTCATCAAAATTGGCCACGCCCTCTACCCACCCACTCTACACATTTAAGAATAATTTTATTTGAGTATAAACAAAATGAGTACACTTTTAAACTCATTTTAAACTTTTTATTCATCAATTATCATTTCTTTTACTACATCATTTAGTTCCAAAACATGTTTACGTGGTTGACGTCTTATACTACTTATATAGGGATCAGATGATGCAAGCAAACGATGCAAAACATGAGTATTTGTTGCAGTGCTACTACATTTTCTGGAAAACATTAATCTATAATTTCTGTAATCCTTATTACGTGCTTCTTCCGCTTCCTCGGAGAGCATGCCTATAGGGAGCACTGCTGCTTCAATTATGTCATTTCCATGTATCAATACTTTATGGACAGTAGCTGGCATGAAGTACCAATTGTATTTACGAACGAATAGCTCAGCAGTATCCCACGAAAATTTTTTTAAACTTCCCCGTATCAATTTTTTGGCCACATGTAATTATTTGGAGAATAATTCGGAAGCGATCTATTAGTTCTTCACTAATACCTGTTATATCTGCTACGAGAGCAGGATTCGAAAAGAAACGCCTTGAGGTATTTCCGTCATTCGACGACCCAGTTCCTTGTTGTACAGTATCCACTCGCAAGTTCATGCGTTCTTTAAGCGCTGCTTGAATACGCAGTTTGTTTTCTTGTTTTAGTATCTTATTTTTGGATTCAATTGCAGACCACTTTTGAAAAGGCATATTATAAGATATATGGAGTATGCACTCCATAAACTTTATTCGAGCGTGTAATGATGAAATACCTAATTTAAAAGCTTCACTATCAATGGTTTTTGTTGATATTATATCCAAATTGTTCATTTCAGAGGACTTCTGAGCCGTTTTGCCATCTAGCATCGTGAACACTAAATTGTGTGTTACATTGAATTGTTTGCCGCATACTATAACAGTCGTATTTCCTAAAGCGGTAATTTCGGACTTTATTTTCTCAACAACAGTTAAGACTTTTTCTTTAGTCTCCTTACCGAATTCGAAAGAAATTGGACGACAATATCTTGTGGATGATGGACTACTGTTACGCCAGTATTCCTGTTCAGAGGTTGCTCGTAAACTTAAGGGCACCATCGATACTAATAGCAGGTTCTTGTCAGTAACATCAGGTACTAAACTTTGATTGTACTCTGAGTGTCCAGAAGAGCCATCGCAACCCCACATTGGCATAAGAGTGCAATTTAAATTGACCATATTATTAATATTTTCGTGTGAAAAACTTTCAAATAAACGCTTAGTGGTGTGATCCATTAAACTTTGCAAGTTTACTGAGGCTTCTTTTTCTGATATTTTAACTTCACTAGGATAACACTTTTTCTTCTCATCTAGTACCTTTGCATACGGAGGTAAAATATTGTATCCCTCTTTATGCAAAACATATTTTATAGTTTCATACTGATACTTTGTTAACTTTGCATCCAGTAACAACGCCAGCGCAGTTGCGGGAGGAAAATATGATTGCGATTTTAAATTTGAGCCTGCTAATGCACTTGCCATTTCTAAATGTTGTTTGCTGTACTGGGACGCTAAATCAGCAGCTTTGTACCTTTTACTGCGATCAGCGCAATCGCCGAATTCCTTAGCTGGCCTTCCCATTTTTGTTGAACAACTAGGTTGCTCATCAGCAAGCGATACTTCAAATATATCTAAAAATTTTCAATTATATTCAAAGTACACATTAATTATTTTGTTTTGAAACGTACTTTTTAGCCAAGTGTAATTTTTCTTAAAGAAATATGATTTGTTTCTGTGAGATTCTAAGAAATCTCTTTTGAACTGATTTTTTCACAATTTGAATTTCTTTAATAGTAAGCACCATGTTTTTTGTTTTTATGAAATCAGTTAATAAATCCACATTATTATTGCAATTTATAAGTTCCTTGCACAATTCACTATATGAAACACAAAATGAACCCATTTTAAATATTAGTTACGTTTAATAATTTTCTTAAACTTTTTTTGCCAAATATTATTATTTCAAATAATCATATGGTTTTGTTTTTCTTTTTTTGTTATGCACTTTTTCGATATTGCTGTCAATCAGTTATTAAAAAGTAAAAGTAAAAGCCTAAAAGTATACAAAACCTTTTATTGTAAATATGCATTGCAGTTTATTGTAAATATTCACAAAAAATACGTGAGTTTTATCACAAAATTTATAAGTTTGTTCAGCGATCGCAAAAAGTCGCAGAATTTTTTTACATAAAATGAAAGAAAACATTTCAAACTTTCATTTAGTAGTATTACCAACACGGAGGTACACAGAAAAAATTATTGCCGAATTATTTTCAAACAAACGCTTGTTTGAAAATTTTTTTAATTTCTATAAATTTTTTTACTGATTCAATCAATATTTTTGTTTGATTTTTATTTAACCAACAAAAATGTGGACAACTCTTCAAAAATATAATAAACGCGTTATTGGTGTCAAGTTTTCATAATTTTGTATGAAATATTTAACGCTCTTTAATCTTGTCGTCTTTTTGTATTTTTTTATTTGATCGTAAGCAACACTTCTTTATGTGAAATATAAAAACAACAACAAAAAACACACACAGTCTATTTTTGGACGCTTTAAAAAAGTGCAACTATAAGAAAAACAATAGCAGAAACAACATTATAAGAAACAAAATCCCCTATTCAATTTTTTAAAACTGTTTGGTTAAATACATCAAATACGACAATAAAATGATGACGATAAACATGTCGAGTCGGTCTGCTGCCAAGGAAAGCATACAGCAACAGTGAGTGAAGAAGAAAAAAAAGCATTGTGTGTATAAATTATTCCAACAAAAAAATGTGTCTCAAAGCCAGGCGCCGGCCGCTCTGCTCCGCTTTGCCTTTACCTTCTACAGTGCTTGCTTGTGTGCGCGTGCGTCATTGCTTGTGCAAAAAAAAAAACTTTTTTGTTTTTGTTATACCTATGATTTTCAGTAAACTATTTGTTTGATTCAGTTAAATTATTTGTTTGAAAAAATCAGTGTTTTTTTTCAATAAACGAAATGCAAATAAATTGTTTGAATATGCAAATTTGTTTGTAGGACCGATTTCAGACAAAAAATGTTTTGATTCTACAAATTTTTTGTTTGAATTGGAAAAATAATTTTTTCTGTGTAGACCGAGCTAACTTATTTTTTTTCTAATGAAAACTGCAAATGCTAAATTTTTTGGAGTCATTTTGATTTGCTCAGATCTCTTAAACTTTATATATAATTTAAATATTTTTTCTTTCCTATTAAATTTAAAATACTATATTTTAATACAAATGCTCTAAAACTATTGGTAGTTGAACCATATTTATTGTATAAACAACTGAAATGTAGTAAAAATTTCATCAGTTTTCGTTGCATAATATTTAGATAACTTAAACACACTCTTTTTTATACAAAATTTTATTTTTTTCAAAAACAAATCATAGTTTTCTACTAATGAACCAGTTCTTTACAGAATTGCATCATTAGATTTCTAAAAAATAACTGTACAAAAATAGACTTTTTGCCAAAAAAATACCACTGTGTGGCGTGCAGCTAGAAATCTCAAAAGGCCCAGACTTGAATGGCAAGAGATGATGTTGTGAAAGGAAATCTGTTTGTTAATCATTTAAAAAACGTATTTACCCCAAACATATCTCACGATACTGCGGCCGAGTTACCACCTGTTGTTGCTAGAGCAGCTGTTCCCCTAAGATTTGAGATAAGAGAAATCGAAAAAGCTATTTGTGATTTAAACCCCAAGAAGGCTCCTGGTTTTGATAAGATCAGCAACAAAATGCTTCTGGAGCTACCCAGCATAGCAAAGAAAATTATTCTTTTAATTTTTAATGCTATTTTACGACTTGAATACTACCCTCAAGAATGGAAGGTCTCCTTAGTTACGATGATACCAAAGCCAGGAAAAGATCACACCAAAGTTGAGTCATATAGGCCTATCAGCTTATTATCTAATATATCAAAGCGGTTTGAGAAGCTCTTACCGTCCAAATTAACCCCAATTTTAAATGACAATGGGTGTATACCTAACCATCAATTTGGTTTCAGACGAGAACATAGCACAATTGAACAAACCCATCGGATAGTAAACGCCATAAAAAGCCTTTGAAGAAAGAAAATATTGCTCCGCTCTCTTCATCGATGTCTCTCAAGCTTTTGATAAAGTCTGGCATGTAGGTTTGCTACATAAATTGAAGCTGAACCTACCGGTTAACACACACAAGCTGTTAGAAAGCTACTTGGTCGGTCGAAAATTTATTATTAAAGAAGGTGATTTTTTAAGTTCTCCTCAGACAATTGAAGCTGGAGTCCCTCAGGGAAGTATCCTGGGCCCACTTTTTTATCTTATATATACCTCGGACATGCCGACAAACAATTACACCCTAACCTCAACTTTTGCTGATGATACAGCTTTCCTAAGCGTACAAGAGAACAGTCGTGAAGCATCTCGATACCTGCAGGATCATATATTTCAACTAGAACTGTGGTTAAAACAATGGAGAATAAAGATCAATGAGCAAAAATGCGTACATATTACATTTACCTTGCGTCGGGAAACATGCCCCCCTATTAAAATCAATAATCAACTAGTGCCTCAACAATCGCATGTCAAATATCTCGGTATTCATCTAGATCGGCGTTTAACATGGAAATGCCATATAGAAGCAAAATTAACCCAAAGGAAACTAAAAGCAATTCAAATTAACTGGCTTATTGGAAGAAATTCTGTTCTTAGTCTCGATTGCAAACTACTACTTTACAACTCTATTTTAAAGCCAATATGGTGCTACGGTATTCAACTATGGGGCACTGCCTTGCCCTCAAATATCGAAAAAATTCAAAGGCGCCAAAATAAACTTCTTCGAATAATCACAGCTGCCCCTTGGTATGTTAAAAACTCAAATATCCACAAGGATCTCAATGTGCCACATGGTAAGGACTATTAGTACGAAGTATGCGGTAAAATATTTAAAAAGGCTAGAGTTGCACCCAAATCCACTAGCTCGAAGAGACACTGCAGCACTTACCCATTAAGATGAGCGATAAACACATAAGTATATAAATGTGATACAGAACCCGTGATGAAGAAAATTTTTGTCTTGCACTGGCAGGACATAAAATAAAGAATTAGGATAAGATTTGATTAATTATTGTTAGTTCACATTTAATATATGAAGATTCAATAAATAAATAATGAAAAGAAAAACACATTTGTGCAGTCCACGTACTGCGTTTCACCCTCAGTGGCTTCAAGGAGTCCTGATTCAGCTGCTGAAACCTTGACAACTTTCCAGTTATGTTGGAAGTTGGGGGTTGCAGCACTGAATAATCTTCAAGATTTCCTCCGGTGCAGAGGGTTCCGCTGGGATGGATCTATGTCTCCGTGGTATCTCAGTCACCAAAACCATGTCGAGCCTAGCACCTTCCCATATTTCGCCAATCGCTCCGATGGCAAGTTTCAGCAGAAACGCCGATCGCTCGTCCACACACGCCATCAGCTTCACGTTAACCTGTTAACAGCCAGCATTGTCACATTGCGGGGGTGTTCCTGATTTCTCACTAAGGATCTTCCAAAAGACACCCATCATTTGCTGCTTCACCAAGTCCATCCTAGAGTGGGAGATGGATCCATCAGCTCTGTCTATAACCGCCCTAACAAGGTGGCCTTTAGTCACCTCGCTGTAGGACCTATTAGTCGTCTTTGGTGCATATTGGGACGTTTTGCTTCTGGTTGCTGTTCAACGGCTGTCGTTTCTTCCTCCAAACGTTGCCGTTTAGGCATTGCCTTCGCAGGGACAGGAGGTGAAACGCTCTGAAGCTCAGCAGTAAGGGCCTTAGCCCATGCTAATGAAGCTTCCTGTTCAGCGGAAAGCTCATTGGCCTCTTTGGAGCCGAATAGCTCAATAACACGCAAGGCAGCACGCCTTGTGTTGGACGCCCTCTTGGAAGGGTTTTTATGCCGAGGTGTTTTCTTAAGCTACGGTCACACTTATTAAATATTTGATCAAATAAGTGTAACCCCTAATTTTGTTAATAGTTAGGGAGATTTAAAAGGGTCTTAATATTACAGTATAAACTAATTATACTACTAGACATAGCAAAAAACCAGTTTTTTGTAAGATGTGGTATTTTAATCAAAACAAATATTGATATTAAGCGAAATGATTTTTTAATTTGGTTGTTGGTACCGTTTTTTTCGTCAAATATTTGATAAGTCTGACCGTAGCTTTAGCGACGCCGGGATTGGCGGGGGGAGGTACAAAAGTGGGACAGGATGTACTCATCTCTGTCCCTCTTTGCACAATAGGCATATGGGAGGCTGCTTTGTTGGACGATTTTGTCATTTCCAGTTTGGCAGCACCCGAAGCATGGGATTTATCCGCTTTGGCGGAAAGGGATTTTGCGGCTTTTGATGTATGTATTTACTTGGCGCCAATGACAGAGGTACATCGCCGCTATAGGGTGTCGAGGCTGATACAGCCACCGACGGGATTGTATTCGCCTCGTTGTCCTTATCATTTGTCCTGTTCATGTCCTATTCCGTGCCATTGTTTGTCGGTCGTTTGTTTTTGTTTTGATTTTTTTGGAAGGTTGTCATTTTGGTTTTTGGTCCCACGAGTGTAGGGAGGTCCACCACATCATAGCCCCCGATAACGTTGTTAGATCGTTGTTATTTGTTGAGGTGCCCAGGTATCAGCAAAGCTCCCTGACTGCAAACCAACCGATAGGCACGGGTCGCATAACACCTCGGTTTAGGAGACGGATAACCTTTCATTGCCAAGGCTTTTAAGTTCACTGCCTTCACCTCCGGAGTCACCAGATGCTGGCAAAATGCCCGGGCCAAGACACGAACCACAGCCAAGACTTAAGCCACCACATCGCTTCAAGATCGTTATCCATGATGATAGACTAGTATAAAAGCGATGTTTTTCAGAATGATGCACGGAATGAAGTTTATTTTCTAAAATAATCAATTTCGGTTCTTAAAACAAGAAAATTCGAAATCTTAAAATAATTTCTTGATATTATATTATTTTGTTCGTTTTTAGTAAAATATTCTTAAATTAAGGAACATTTTGCATAAACCAAGCCACACATATATGTATATTTAGCAGGACTGTGAAGTCGGAGTAGAAGAGTCGGAGTTAACGTTTTGTGCCGGAGTCGGAGTCGTAGTACCCACAAAAATTCGCGACTCCGACTCCAAAGTTTTTCGGCATAAAAAATTTCTAATATTTTCCAAAATAAAAATTATTCGAAATATCGATTGGAAATTTTTAAGAATCATTTTTATGCTATATTGAACCATTTAAAAGCTAATGCATTAAACAAGTTAGAGTGCTATATTCGGATGTACCGAATCTTTGACACCCTCCACCGACAGTAAGAATATATGAGAGCTATAAGTTATTAAATAATCTTTATAAAATGGACGTCAGTAAAAAAGTTGGTTCCGGTTCAAACCAATTGTACGGCAATCAGAAAGTGTTATGACCAATTTTCAGGATTGATATTAAAACATATTTATGTTTAAAATCGTTTTAAATACAAAATTCTCTTCTTCACTAATTACTTAAATCAAACTTAATTCACCGATGTGGTACACTTAATTTCAACTTAAGTTTCTATTGTAAGATTTTAGCAAGGTGGCCTCAATATCATGACAATACAACAACAAGAGGCAAAGCAATAACAATCAGCTGTTTTTTGAGACCACCTTGTAAATAATTTTAATTTTTTATGATATTTTTTGTACATAGTAGTGCTACCATACTTTTATCTTATTTAAATAAGACTTTTCAAATAAAACGCAAAAAATCAATCTGTATTTAAATATGCTTTAAGTTTTTATGAAAATTAACTTAATTTAGATTTAATTACTATCCTGAAAATTGGCCATTATGCTTTTATTTCTAGCAATTTTAACTAACTTGAATAATATATCATGATTCGTAACAGTTTATGCCGAACTAAATTGATTATCAGAAGGGACATTTATATTATCCCATGGCAGCCTTGCCATTTATTAAGTTTTCCCTTTTTTGCAAGTATTTTGAGATGCAAAAAAGTTTTAAATTTAAATAAAGTTTTTTAAAATTTTTTTAAAAACATGATTTAAAATGTGCAGTATATTGGATACAAACATTAAGTGATGTTTTTATGTTAGTAAATGGTCTTATATTTTCTCTGTTCTTTATTATTTTAATTGTGTTAACTTCTTCGTAAAGATTCCAAATTTTTTTTAGGTTCTGAAATATCAATTTAAAAGATTTTGTTATTCGTGCTTAATTCCCAGTTTTTATTCTTGATAAAAACACTTGAAATTTATTGTTGATGGGATAAGATATTCCTATGCGCATTTTACTGGTTGCTTAGGCCAGATCATCAGGAAACTTCATCCATAAAGATTTTGGAAAAACTAAAGATATGAAACCAAATAAAACTGTTAAGCGTATAAGAATCATAAGCAACAGCTCTACTTGTAACAATGTCAAAGTTTAAACAAAAACATCAACAATAAACAGTGAGTTTATCTCTTCTTACATTCCCCACTACAATTGATTGGAATTCTTCAAACATTAATTGTAGTTGTAAGTAGCTTAAGAAAAAACAAAATGCAAAAAACAACTTGCAAAAGCATGTTGCCAGGTAGTTTTTTTAGGCTGAAATATCTTTAGCACTAGATTCATATAAGTTGTCTGAAGTAAATGTAATAGACCTTGTTAATTATTCTTTTAAATTTTATGTTGCACTTTTTTATTGAAAATTTTTGCGAGGGCGTATTCAAAATAAAAACATTTTTAGATTAAATTTTTATATAATGGATTCTATGTACTTTTGTTCATTTAATTATTAAACAGTAATATAAAAAGCCTTACAACACGTTTTTGTTTTTTTTTTTTAATGTTGGCACTTTTGTAAAAAAAAAGTTTTTATTCAGAAATAAGAGGTTTTTTAAAAAAAAAAAAATATGGACTGATCATCACGAAATTCTGTACAGTGATTTCCGTTATTAAAAATCTAACTGGAACAAATTTCAATATAGTAGTGAAATTTGTTTTAGCGCTTAAAGTGCTTTTCAGAAAGCTGCTTTATATGGGTTCTAAGGTAAATATGGACCGATAATCAGAAAATTGCATGGTATTATTTCTAGCCATTTGATCTAAAATTGAACCAAATTTTACAATATCTATAGCTGCTACGGTCTTAGGTGAACTTAAATAATTTCCTAGAGTGAGAATTATAGGTATTTGGCATTATATACAAAATTATGGACCGATCTTCTAGAAATTTTAAAGTATGCATTACAATAGCATAATTTATTACGTTTTTTTACGTACACACAAAAAAAAGACTGTAATGCCAAAAGAAATTGATTTTGATTCAAATAGAATTTACATTCGGATTGTGCCCAACAAGATTTTGCATTTGTAGCAACAAGTCTGTTTCTTTTGTCCCAAAGTGTAAATTCATTGTTCAAATACAAATTTTTTTACGACAACAGTAATATTATTTGATTCAAAAAATAAATATTTTATGGCAACAAAAATTGTTATTTCCTGCAAATGCAAATCATTTACGTCAACAGCAATTTTAAATGTGCTGTTATTTCGGAGGAAAACCTTTAACGACAAAAGATATTTCATTTGCAACAAATAATTTTGCTGTTGAAAAACTTCAAATACTTTCATGTTGTTGCGGTAAAAAAATTTTTGTTGGAAATTTTCTTGCGACAAAAGGTTTTCATTTACGACAACAAGTTTTTGTTTACCCCAACAGCATAATCGTCAAATGCTCAAATTATTTGGCATCACAATATTTTTTTTTTCTGTGTACTAAACTGTTTTCCGAGGGTAAGTTTTATATAGGGCCTAGGACAAATTATGGACCGATCTTCACCAAATTTTGCAGTGTCTTATAAAACTGTGACGTACCAAATTTTATTATGATTGCGATATTAATTACGTTTTTAGGCGTACTAAACTGCTTTCCGGGAGTAGGTTTTATATGAGGCCTATGGTCAATTATGAACCAATCTTTACGAAACGTAGCACATTTAAATATGATAGCAATATTTATTACGGCTTTAGACGTCGTTATGGTACCTTTTACGTTAGTCTTTGTACCAAAATTGTCAATTTTTAAGGGTGGTGGTTCTACATTTTAATTGATAACTATGATCCTACACAGAGAAAACAGATTCGTGATCACAACCGAATTTGCCGCCAATCGAATTTCGTCGGTTACAATTACTGAAAATTTCGTTGCTTAGCATAATATTTTTAATAGCAACATTTGAATTTTAGTACACTATCAGTTATAACCACAGATATTGTAAGTTGTTAGCACAGAATACACAGAACTGTCACGAGACGGAAGATTTTGCGTTTTTTTTTATCTCTTTCTAAGAAAGCTGCCCTTTTGCATTTCTCCTTGCAACATATTCTTTGCCGCAATACAATGAACACAAATTTATTTAGTTAAGATTTATTTGCAAAACTGTTGTAAAAATTAACTTTTAAGTTCACCACAACACAAGTTAATAATATTTAAGTAAGTAAATAACATTATAAAACAAAACAATATTAATAAATACATTTTTTTGCACAAAAAACAACGTTTGCTGAACTAATGCATTTGTTTAACGTGGTTTGTGTTTTGTTATTTTTGTTTTGATCACGCCATTTGTGTTGATTGTTGCGGCCTGTTTTTACACCTTGCCACTTCAATACCAAAAAAGCTTTCTGTCTCTTTCTTCGAAAGCTGCCCTCGCAACTGATTTGGGCCTTATTCACACGTCACTTTTTACAGTTCTGTGTATTCTGTGGTTGTTAGTATGGTTTTTAGAAAACAAAAATATGCTTATAACCGAATATATAATAGATGCAACTGAATTAATACATAATTGGTGTTCATAACAAAAGATTTGATTGAGTTAATCAATATATTTTTCCCACCGGTTGCATAAACCATTTTCCCGATTTATTAAATAGAAAATGAAAATAATTTCAATAACCTCCATTTTTTGTTTGTTTATTTATTAAGATATTTTATGTATCGTTTATACATTCACCCTTATCGTGTTTGGCGAATTTAAAATACGCCTGCGATGGGTTGGTAATAGATTAAAGAGAACGTGAACTTACTTCCTTTAATCTATTTCCAAACAGTCGGAGGCGTATTTTAAACTCGCCAACCACGAGTTTAACACATACATACATTATTTACCCGACCAACTCACACAAATTTGAGAACATCGTGGGCCTACTCCTTTAAACGGAAAAAATTGCTATCGGACCTAAAAGAGTTCCAATTAGACCAAGCGGGCAGTGTTAAGGAACTGAGAAAGAAGTGGGCTAAACTCATAAGTGGCAAATATGTTGAGCTTGAAACATAGCTCTTTTTAGAAATCCAAACGAAGCAGGAAGCAATAGGTAGTCTATACTCTCCCAAATTTCCAGTGACCCCGGAGCTAAATGTAGTGGTAAAATCACCGGTAGAGGAGGAGAGTACTAGGATCTGGAACAAATTTTTTTTAAATATAAAATTACAACTTATTTAATTAAATGACTTACAAATTTGTTTTTTACTTTTGACAGAAAATTCAGTTTATAATTTGTTTAGTACTCACCAAGGCGAATTCATGTAAACGGTGGTGTCGTTACTACAACAAGTAACAACACCAAAAACACAACAATGTATTTTTTTGTTGCTTTCGTTGATCCATATGTCAAAATCACAAGGAACTTTTGACATTTCTCTCTCTAATTAAGAAAAAAAAGTAGCACAGCTGTGTTTTCAACGCCACCTGAAAAATGAATTCGCCTTGGTACTCACAATAAACAATTGGGACATATAGCTTTTTTTTTGGTGTGAATACCAAATAATTATATTGTCATTTGTTGTACTCGAATTAAAACTATACTAACAATCGATAATTAGCTGCAATAAATGAATTAACATTTATATTACAAAATTTATTGACGAAAGCAAATTATTAATTGCAATAACCAATATTCAGTATTGCCCTGTATTAAATTCGGTTGTGATTCTAACCATTTGTACTAATTTTTAGAACTAAATTAAAATACATAGTTATCATAACTAATAAAAGAATTAAAGGAATCATATTTCAGTTAGAATAACGTTTTAATAATCAAGAGAATTAAAAATCAGTTAGAACTATACATTTTTAATAGTTGCAATAATAAATTATGTAACTTGATCAATATTTTATTACTGCAACCGTTTCCCAACCAATTTGTTTTCTGTGTGTACTGACCGGATTTTGCTGGATTTCACTCCCAAACTGCTTAGGATAACTAGAAGCAGTTTTTCACCACGAAAATGTCTTTTGAGTTTTTCGAAAGTAAGCGTATTTTCAACAGACGGACAGACGGACATGGCTAAATCGACTAAGAATTACTTAAGAAACCAGAATATATATACTTTGTGGGGTATTAGATGCATAATAAAAAAGTTTCACATGGAATGTCAAACTTAGTATACCCTCATCACCAATAGTGGTGGAGAGTATAAAAAGAGTTTATAGTCAAATTGGGACCAGTCTCATATGCATTTAGCATGAAGAGTATAGTAGGAGTCGGAGTCGCACTTAAAAAATTTCAGCGTTTGGAGTTGGAGTTAGTACTTTTTTCGGACGACTCCACAGCCCTGATATTGCAAAATTTTCTTTGTTCAAGCCATATATCTAAAATGTAAATGTTTGTATGTTTTTGTACCCTTCACCACAGGTGGAAAAGGGTATACATAAGTTTGTCATTCCGTTTGTAATTTCTACAATATTGATCTTACCCTATAAAGTATATATATTCTGGGTCCTTATGAGGAGAAAAGCTGATTTAACGAAGTCCGTCTGTGTTGAGTTGTGAACCGTAAACGGGCCATATTTCATTTTAATGATATTCAAACAACGTTCCTTCATGGTTCAGTTGTCTAAAGGGTTTGTTTAGGTTATAAACTGTGAGTTCCCTGGTTTTAATCTCGGTTTTTATAACAAGAAAATTTTTTTTAATTTTTTTATGTTTTAAAACGATTTTAAAAAATATTTACCAGTTTTTGCTTTTTAAATTTACTTTATAATGAAGTTTTATGTATTGTATATATGTATGTATATGTAAAAATTATTTAGATTTTGTCTAGTTGCTCTGTATTCTGCTCGCACAGTGGTGAAGGGTATATAAGATTCGGCACAGCCGAATATAGCACTCTTACTTGTTTTCTTATAACTTCGTTTTTCTCAGAAACATTTTTTTTTTTTTTGCTTAGGCCGTTTTGGCGCTGAGCGCCTCATGTGTTAACTATGAAAAAAAATTTTGTTTCAAAATACTATTTCTCAACAAAGAACAATTTTTGATTCGGTAAACTTTTATGCATTTTATCGATTATTTACTTACATACATATGCATATACCTATGTATGTTCATAAGTATTCATATACTATTAATACTTGCTTTTTAAACAGAATTATTTTGTTAGCTGAGTTGTTTAACAATATGACTTTAAAGCAGTTGCTGTTTTCCGTCTTCATTTTAGATAAAGTGTTTTTTTTTTTCATTATATTTTTCATTCTAAGAGAAGTGTAAGCGTTTTTAATAAATATTTTTTTTTTTGATGTAGGTATTACCTCAGGTAAAATTCGCCAACGAAATTGCATCATCCACTTACATACATGCATGTATTCTAAATGTCTGCTCTGCCTGTCTTCTCTTGTCTAATCCGAACATGGCCGTTACATTGGAGTTACCATAAATAATAAAGATAACGAGAATGTTTCCAATGGCCACTTAGACGAATTCTGGTGCTGTTAGTTTACATAAAGAGCACGTTCGAGAAAAAATAATAAACTACGAATGTATTCGTACTAGAGATTTAAGAGTGTGACATGTCGGTTAGGATACAAATCGAAAACGTATACGAATATAAAAATAAGTATTTTTGGTAGCAGGTAAATAATCGTATGTACTCTTCCCGGTAGCATGTCAAATATTGATGATGGACCTCGAGAAATGTATTCCTGAAAAGCACTACATGCACTAGAAGCAAGACTGATTAAAACAAGATTACGCATTGCGCTTGTTTACAAAATTTAATTGTTTAATATGACGTCACACCAGCGCATTATACACATGGCGCATCTCAGGAATAAGTGTGTGGAAAACACCGTTTGTTCTTCTTTTCTGTAATATTTTTCTTACTGCTATTCTTTTTACTTTCAACATTTTTTGATAAATTTTGTTTGCTAGTAAATGGGTTTTATGCAATTCAATTAAAAATAATAAAATTAATTTTCTTCTTTCGTCCATTTTTTTTAACACACTTTTATAAAAAAAACTAATAGTTTGCTAACTGTGCTGCCACTTTGTATAATCGTTTACATCTGTAAACCATATGGTAGCTTTGTTTGTCCGGACAAATTTTCCGAGATGGGTGAATCGTTCTGCAGAACACTCTCTGTAAAAAAATTATTGTCCGGTCAAAAATATTGTTCGGAACGCATGGGTGAATCGACCTTTAATATCGTTTAAACCTTTAAACTTCTTGACAATTAATTGAATATTAACATGCGCCACAAAATTTCAAGTAGTATGTGAAGTGAATGCTTAACATTTTGTTTAAAAAAGCATAAAAGCTAGAGCTTTTAAATTTTCTAAGGACAAACAGACTACCTATTTGCCTTATGTTTATATTCTGACCTGTGTTTCCTATTGGAAACAAATACACACAACCAATCTATTCCATACGAGCTTGTTTGATTCTAATAGTTTAATTTCCCTTTAGCTAAGACCGCTTCGAACTATTTCGTTGTTAAGTTGTCGTCTACATTTAGGCAATGGACGGCCTCTTCTGCGTGTTCTACCTGTGGATTCTAATGGCAATTTTCGCTGGATCATCACAAGGCCTGCAAGGAGTGTCTGTCCAAGCCAACATCTGCGGTATAAGTTTCAACGTGGACTGGTCGCTGTTTTGTTTGCTTCCATAGTTTCACGCATAGATGGGGGTAGTGCACTCATTTTGCAGTTTCAACTCACACTTAGTGATAGTGCAAAAATATTGCAATCATTTTGTTGATGTTGAGTGATGAATTGAAAATATGCAGCCTCACTAAACATGAGTGATAATGATGTTAAAAAATTTTGCACTCAAAAAAAAATAGTTTGATTTAAGAAAAGCAAACATCAGCTTATTGCAACTTTTTTCTTCTTCACTCATTTGAGTGCAACTTAAATTGTTGCACTAAATTTGAAATTAAAAACTGGTTTTTTCATGATTAAAGCCAATAATTATACCGTTATTGACAAAATTTCATTTTGTTTAATGTTTTTTACTTAAGCATATCATCAAAAGAAATCAAAAACCATGCACATACAAAGTTAAATTTTTTAAGTTTTAGTGAGACAATATTTGTATGCAGCTTTTTTGATTGCAAGTCCAAATTTTGCACTATTTGATTTGAGTGCAGATTTTTGCATTCAAATCTGCGTTTAGTGATAGTGAAAATATTTGCAATATCACTCACAATTTTTTAGTTAAAAAATAACAATCATCACTAAAGCTGGTAAAAAAGAGTGCAAACTAGTTTCTTTGCAGTTTTATTTAGTGATAGTGCAATGCTGATTTAAATCAAAATTTAGTGCACTACCCCCAACTATGGTTTCACGTTAGATATTGTGTTGGGCACGAACATCTTCAAATTCGTCGGAGGCTGCGGTTAATAAATACTTTGATTGTGTTGATATCATGATTTATTGTATTCCATATGGTATCAATGGTGCACCATATTTGGTTATTATTTTTTTGCCGATTTACCTTCTACTTCTATTATTTTAATGATGGCATCATCAACGAGTTTAACCTGTGTGTGAGTGTATTAGTAAAAAATCGTAAGACCAACAAACACGAAGTCAAACCTTTGATATGAAATGAATTTATCATTTGACATCAAACACAATTCTCAAACGTTTTTCAAATGTTTGATTTTAACATTTAAATTAAATTTGATAATGATTTGAAAATAAACATTTGACATCAAACGTTTTATCAAATTGATATACATAAAATGTTAAATTCAAATCAAAACTTAACTTGGCAATACTTAAGCGAAAAATAAATGTAAACATTAAAAATGGCGATTAGTTAAATTTTTACTTCGTGGTAAAGTGTGTTTTACAGGTGAACGATTTATTTCTTGTGAAAAATAAAAATTATTTGTGACTATGTAGTTACAATGATAAAGAATACAAATTAAAAATCAATTAAACGGGAAAGTGAAGAAATTATAAGTTTGTTGAATGATCGCGGTGCTACAATCCTCAAAATAAAAGGGAGCCAAGTATTTCGTCTGTCCAAGAATTAGAGGACGAAAAGAACATTATTTTATCTTTTAGCTATGTTGCCAAATGTTTATCTCACAGTTTATTTAAATAAATAATAAATTTAAATTTAAAAAAAAAATATTTTTATTTGTGTTCACATTGTATTGCAATCCACATATGAAAAACATTTGAGAATTACGTTTGGAAGCAAGTTGAAAATAAAGGCATTTTTCAATTTGAAAATAATTTCCCCTTTTTGTTGAGAATGCTATGATTTTCAAATCATTATCAAACGTTTGTCGTTTGAGAAAACGTTTGATATCAAATCATTTTCAATTTGAAATCAAACCTTCGTGTTTGTTGGAAGGGTATTGAGTATTTCAAACTGGCAGTGGCATGTGTAAATGCTAAGTAAAAGCGAAATTGAATTATTAAAAGCTCGAGCTATTGAAGCATCATTCACATTTTTCAACAGTATGAGGAATTATATGCATTTATAGCAAAATATGCAAAAACATGCACTTAAAAGTTAATGCCGTTTTGCTCGAAATTTTGTGATTCGAAAAGATATTCGTTCAGCCGTATTCATAAAAACTTTTTAATGTTTAGTTAACCGTTAAATGGTCGCTAAACTAAATGAGCGCTAAAACTAACAATGCAAACGATATGAATTTGACAACATTTATCGTAGTGCTGCCACACTTTAATTTTTACACCATATATTAGCTGCGTTCGTTTACTCCAAAATTTGTAGAAATTTGTACTGGATTTTGCTGAAATGCGTTCGCGTACACATAAATTTGTAAGATTTTCATATTACTCACCCACTGGATTTTACTGGGATTTTACTAGAAAAGTAAACGAACGCACATATTATATATGGGACACTGATTTGCAGCGCTTAAACATTAAGTTTTGTCTTAAAAAAAAAATTTGGATATTTTTTACTTAAACGCTAATAACACAGCCATTTCTTAACTTATATAAAAAAATATTTCTTCTGAAGCGTAAACCCGACGTATATAAATAAAAATATGTTTTAATATAATAAATATTAACTCTTTTGTTTTTTATGTGTATTACCGTTTAATCCGCAGAAAAATTGGACTGGACGAATTGATTAAAACATTATTTGGTATTTCCGTAATCTGTAGCTCGTTTCTGTATTTCTCGCATCGTAAAATTTCTTACATGAAGTGTGAAACAAAAAATTCCATCGTTTCTCGATTTATGAGATAAAAGTGTTTCTGTATTTGAATGCGAAAACAGACACAACAAATTCTGTTTATACTGGAATATTTCCAGTAATCAAGTGTCAAATAAAAGCGAAACGTCAACAAAAGAAATAAATATAATAAAAACAGGGCTGGCAGATTTGACGAGTTATCGTCATCTTGACGATTTTTTGTTCCGATATTAACAAAGTGACGTTTTGATGATTTTTTCTAAAAAAGTGACGAAATCAAAAATATTTTATAATTTTGTTGTTACTTTCTATAGAAATTCATCTTGAATTTTTTAATTTCAAACACTTCTATTTTGTGGCGTTGAAAATTGAAAAAAAAAAATAATATGAATGTCTGTGGAAAGCAACAACAAATTTATAAAATATTTTTGATTTTATTTTTGCTTTTAATGAAATTGTTGGCGTTGCGTTTTACACTATAAGCCCCTTAGTCTTCGAAATAAGATAATTGTAAATATTTTTATATGTTTGTTTATTAGAAAAAGAGATATCTTTAGAAACAAGGCTGCTTAAATTTTTATATTTATCCCTATTGTGAAAATTGTCCTCGAAATTGTTTGTTTCTTCCCTAAAAAATGTATCGGCAAAAGCAAAGTTTCGAGGGAAATGGACCGACTTGGCTTATTTTGAACATTTAATACTTCTTATCTATATATATAAAAATGAAAAATGTTTGTATGTTTGTTTGTTTGTTTGTTTGTTTGTTTGTTTGTTGGCTTATAGACTCCTAAACTACTGAACCGATTTTCCTGAAATTTTTACAGATACATCACGTGAGCCCTAAAAATAAAATAGGCTACTTATTTTTTCGATAGGGGCAGGGGAATTGGTATCCCCCATAGGATGCCAATATTAATTATCGCATATATTAAGATCCGCTGCACGCATTATGCAGAACTTTTGGTAGTAAGATCTTCTGAGCCCCAAAATTAAAATAAAATAGCAGCGGGGGAAGTGGAATCCCCCATAGGACGCCAATGTTTAACATCGCATATCTAAAGAACTGTAATAGTGAGAATGTTCAAACTTTCTAGAAGTCACTCTTATGGTATACAACACTTTTGAAAATAACAATAAAGCGGGTAGGCGCAGGGGGGGAAATACCTCCCATAGGATGCATATATTAAATATCGCTCAACTGAAGAATTATTAAAGGGAGAGTCTTCAAAAGTGGTTAAAGCTATAATTATAGTAAACTATAAATTTCAATATACAAATGGGCGGGGTAGACGGGGGAGGAGCAGTACCCCTCATAGATAGAAATATAATTAAGAGCCGCTGCACGCATTTTGTTGAACTTTTGGTAGTAGGATCTTCAGAGCCTCAAAATTGAAATAAAATAGCAGCGGGGGAAGTGGTACCCACCATAGGACGCCAATGGTTAATATCGCATATCTTAAGAACTTTTATAGTGAGAATGTTCAAACTTTGCAGAAGTCTCTCTTATGGTATACAACACTTTTGAAAATAAAAATAAAGCGGGAAGGCGCAGGGGGGAAATACCTTCCATAGGATGCATAAATTAAATATCGCTCAACAGAAGAACTATTAAAGGGAGAGTCTTCAAACATGGTTACAGCTACTACTATGGTAAACTATAAATTTCAATATAAAAATGGGCGGGGTAGACAGAGGAGGAGCAGTACCCCTCATAGATAGCAATATTAATAAGAGCCGCTGCAAGCAATTTGTTGAACTTTTGGTAGTAGGATGTTCTGAGCCCCAAAATTTAAACACAATAGCAGCGGGGGAAGTGTTACCCCCCATAGGACGCTAATGTTTAATATCGGATATCTTAAAAACTATTAAAGTTAGAATGTTCAAACTTTGTAGAAGTCACACTTATGGTATACTACACTTTTGAAAATAAAAATAAAGCGGGAAGGCGCAGGGGGGAAATACCTTCCATAGGATGCATATATTAAATATCTCTCAACTCAAGAACTATTAAAGGGAGAGTCTTCAAACGTGGTTAAAGCTACTATTATGGCAAACTTTAAATTTCAATATAGAAATGGACAGAGGAGGAGCAGTACCCCTCATAGATAGAAATATAATTTAGAGCCGCTGCACTCTTTTTATTAAACTTTTTGCAGTATGATCTTCTGAACCCCAAAATTGAAATAAAATAGCAGCGGGGAAATGTTACCCCCCATAGGACGCCAATGTTTAATATCACATATCTTAAGAACTGTTATAGTAAGAATGTTCAAACTTAGTAGAAGTCACTCCTATGGTATACTACACTTTTGAAAATAAAAATAAAGCGGGAAGGCGCAGGGGGGAAAACCTTCCATAGGATGCATATATTAAATATCTCTCAACTGAAGAAGTGGTTTAAGCAGTGTAGCGAAGCGCACCGGGTTAAGCTAGTATACATATACAAAATATGATTGATATTTGATATTCTTATCTTATATGTACACTTTTGTGCCAAAACCATTATTCCGGTAAGAAAGAAATTTGTTTGTCTCCCAGTAAAAACTTTTTCAAAATGGATAGTTTCTTTCACTCGTTATTTAGTAGCTTTCTTCTATAAGAACTTCGATAACTACTTTTTTCTGGATGTATTAAGATAAAAAAAATGACTTACTTTTGAATTTGTTCTTTTTGGCACAACCCTTGTAAAATTCATTAGTTTTTCAGTAGAATTGTATGTAGTGCTTTTATGTGTTTCTGATTACTTAACATATTATTTTGTAGGTGAAGATTTTACTGGGTCTTTAACCCGTTTGTTTATGAACCCATTTTTTTAATTTTAACTACAAGGTATTCTACTAAGTCTATTTCAGGTAAAAAAGAAAAAGATTATAGGAATAGGTAAATTTAAGATTTATATCTCAATTATTAAATAATAATTATTAAATACCCATGAACTTTAACTATGTTTTTGTTTGATTATTTTTTAATAAAAGTCGAAACAAATTTGTTTAAAATTGACGATCTTTTTTATTTTTTTCTCAGGAAATTGACGATTTTGACACAAATTTATCTGGCAGCACTGATTAAAAAACAAGAAAAGGCTAACAAAAATTTAAACTAACAAAATATAACAATTGTTTTTTGTTTATTTTCATCATATAAATTATGCATTTATCATTTATGTATATTCCTTCTATTTTTTTATTTATTTAAAAAAATTAGTATGTAAGCATATTTTAAATTCAAAATATCTACATTTTGTTTTTCTCGCCACCAATTTCAAATGTGACTTATTTTGACAGTTCTTGAAAGAAACTTTTCGCAAAATATTGTTAAAGAAACACTTTTTCTCGCATCCTTCCAATAATTGCTGGCAAATTATTTAAATGACAGATAATTCTCGCAAAAAAAAGATACAGAAACACTTGTGTGAGAAAAACCATTTTTTGTTTCACTTAACACTATTTTTGTTGCAATTCACACGTTTCATGCGAAGAGTTTTACGATGTGAGATATACAGAAACGGGCTGCTGTATTTTTCACACTGTATACGTTCAGTTATCATCAGGAAGTCTATACAGCCGTAATATGTGGCTCTTAAATCCGTTTTCATATCGTAGCATTTCATGTTTTATACCATGTTTCTTCGTTTATGATTATTTTTTTGTTGTTGTTCTACTTCATGGTTTTTGTGCATTTCACGTTTTTTTTCGTTACTTTACGGCAAATGATTTAGTGGTTATTTAATTGAAAAGCTTAAAGGGACTTCATACGTACGGACACATACACTACTGTTGGGAACTATAATACATCATACTATACAAAGAGGATGAAAATGAAACAAAGAATAAAATAAAGTTGTTAAACATTTAACATTGTTGTAAATGAATATTGAATATATTACCAAGGTTTGACGTGTATTTTTACTACACATACAATTTTTATTTTTTATTTAATAGTAAGTTATACAATTTCTTACATTCTAAGGAAACAAATATTGCAAAGAAATGGCTTTGCCTTATATCTTAAATATTAACAGGTTAATAACAAAAATTCAAATATATTTATAAATAATTTATAATTTTGAAGGAAAGCTATTAGCAAAAACCTTCAATATGAAGAAAACAAAGATATATAAATAACAAAGAATATCAAAGACCTTTCATTATAACAATTATAAGCCTGATTGCAACAAATAAAGAATTTTAGTAAAGTGCACAAATAAATTTTTGAAAAATCCACATGTTGTTTCAAAACGAGACTTAAAGATCTCAATACCTTCTGAAACGGTGTTGGTTTTACTGATCAGATGTAATCTTATGGTAGAGAAATGCCATATTAATTTTAGACTCTAAATAATATAGATACAGGAAAATATGATGTAAGGTCATTAAGAATATTTCCCCGCTGATTAGCACGCATACAGTTCCAATTTCTATGTCGGGAGTAAAAATCACCACATATAAGATACTCGTCGTTATTATTTAAGAGTCATTTTTATATTTGGACCTAAGCGCGATATAAGAACATTGCATATCAGATAAAAACGCTTATAAGAAAGTGGTCAAAATCGCCTTGTCTTTTTCTGTGCTTTCCGTAGAAAAAATGTTTATAAAAGAATATCGTATATAAGTAAAAACATGATATAAGGATATTTTTTAAACACCAGATAATACACAGAAAAAATTTTTTAGGCCAGTAAAAGAATTAATCAAAAAAAAAATCAGTTTTAATTAAATATTTAATAAGGTGAATTAAACTTTTTAATCAAGTGTATAAAATGTTTAATTGACAATATTTCAATTAAAAGTTTAATTTACTTGATTAAAAGTTTAATTCACCTGATTAAATATTTTATAAAAACTGATTTTATTTTTGATTAATTCTTTTACTGGCCTAAAAAATTTTTTCTGTGTACATGATATGAAAAAGATTTTATCCAATAAATAATTTTTTACGGCAACACTGAATGTACACAAAATATACAATTATGCGTTTCTTGAGCCATAGCTTGTAGTTTGCGGATTACCTTGCAGCTACACGTTCAATAAATCACTATCAAGTTGTCCACACAAACTTCTTGTCAAATCTCGGTTGAATTGATAACCGTGGTACAGGCTGCATACAGATTGATACGAATTTGACATCAAATTGATATAACATTTGCTGTCAAATGTTTATTTTCAAATCATTATCAATTTGAATTTAAATGTTAAAATCAAACATTTGAAAAATATTTGAGAATTGTGTTTGAAGTCAAATGATAAATTAATTTCATATCAAAGGTTTGACTTCGTGTTTGTTGGGAATGTAATGAAAATTTAAAGGAATTGAAAGGCAAAACTTGATCGTGTGGCGGCCATGTTAAAGATGGACACAAATAAGAAAAGAAATACATTTCCAATGAAAACAAATTTATTAAAAGATGTGTGTATGTTTTGTTGAATGCACACTTATAAGAAAAAAGTTTGTTATACCCATACATATGTTTAAAGAAATAACTTTCTTATAGACAATATTGCTTATAAGAAAACACCGCATATAGGAAACAATTTTGTGTCATTTTGAAAGTTGCTTATATCCGATATGTACAGCACTTTCTCATCTATTTTGGCTCTTTTAACTAACTTTGGCCCTAAACTAACTACTTAAAGACGTTCATTAAATTTTTCAATCTTATTTTCTCACTGTTCTGAAACTTCTTTAATTTACAACATTGTTTTGTTGTTTAATTGCCATATAGACCACAAAAGCGATTTGATCAAAGATATGCAACACGTATAAAGCATATTTGTACAAAAATCAAAAATGTTTAATATGCATTTAAGCTCCTTAACTAACATATTTTTGCATATTTTAGCCTTAAGAGCATATTTTTTTAATATTTAGGGCTTTTTAAAATTTTTTATTAAGTACTAGCTGTTGTTCACGGCACTGCTCAGGATTTTCTAAATAAAAAATGAGATACTGGAGAATTTTGTTTATAACTTGAGCCGAGCGCTATCTACCATCAAAAAAAATATATATTTAATATCACGACAACAGCCCCACCTTTCGGGAGTTTTTTTATAAGTCTTTTTATAAGCCATCAGTGAAAGTAGACCTTTCCAACGCATGCACTCGTTTGGAAATCGGTTGAGTCGTTCTCGAGTTATAAAATCACGAACATAGGACAAATTATTTTTGTATATATAAATAGATTTAATCTTTTTTAAGTTTTTCTTTTTTATGAGTATTTTATTTATTTTTCAAGTGTATTATATATTTGGAGTTTAAAATGTCTGGTAACTCTGCTAGAAAAACAAATTAATCCCCTGTTAGACAGGCAAAGTTTACTTTGCAAAGTCTTGTGTTGATAAAGGGTGATTTTTTATAAATTAAGTTTTTCGGGCTGGCAGCACTGGTTGGTAATTGTGTCCAAACTACATCTGTGAAAGTGTAAAGTGTTCAGTATACTCTGCAATTTTATCATGGAGAAACTCACAAACGAGCAACGACTGCAAATCGTTGAAATTTATTATAAAAATTCGTGCTCTATGAGAAATGTCCATCGTATGTACGAACTTTTTGTGGTCGTCATAATCGACCTAGTGAATCAAATTTCGCACCAAATTTGCTTTGGTGGACATTAAATCACCGACTCGCGTTCTAAGCGTGCGTACCGTAGAGAATATTGCAGCCGTAGCGACCAGTGTTAATGAGGATAGTTGCTCTGAAGTATTGGGCATGTGTTATTCAACCACGTGCCATGATACGTGACTTTTTTTGTCCCAATTGGCTGAGTTGGTGCCACATGCCACACAGCTCGTGAAACAATGGAAATATTGAAGGAGGAATTTGTTGAGCAGTTTATCTCTCGAAATGGCCCTGTGAGTAGGCCGCCAAGATCATGTGATTTGACGCCTCTTGACTATTTCGCTAAATCATCCATTAGAAGGGAGGGGAAAAGAGAATAGCGGGGAAGCACATACTTTGCTCTACTCCCAAATTAGTTTTGTTTTTCGTTCGTAGTTTATACTTGAAGTTGGCTGCAACTTTATATTTATATACAGCGTTGCCAGAAAGTTTGGTAAAAAAAATCATCATTTGGCGAAAAAAATCATATCTTGAAGAGAAAAATCTACAATATTTACAAAAGAAGTAAAAATTATTAATTTAGTATAAAAAAAAAATACTTCTTCCCAGCAAAAAAACTTTGAAGTTGTTCAAGAAGAGGTAATATTTTCATGATTTCTTTAGTACTTATTTACTTATATACATGCCTTATAATAAATTTTTCGTAACTTAACGCTTGTAAAATTTATATTCCCATTCAACTCTTATGTATTCTTTAAGGATTTTAGAGAGTCGAATATTTTATGCAATGAAAATTAATAGTTTTTTTTTTTTTTTTTTTTCAATATTTATTTATTGAATCTTCATATATTTAATATGAACTAACAATAATTAATCAAATCTTATCCTAATACTTTATTTATGTCCTGCCATTGCCAGACAAAAATGTTCTTCATCACGGGTTCTGTTCACATATATAAGTGTTTATCGCTCATCTAACTGGGTAAGTGCTGCAGTGTCTCTTCTTCTTAAGCGAGTGTGGCCGCCATGATTTAAGATATTTCGAGCTAGTGGATTTGGGTGTTGTTCAAGCCTTTTTAAATATTTTACCGCATATTTTGTAATCATAATTTTTACTAATGGCACATTGAGATCCTTATGAATGTTTGAGTTTTTAACATACCAGGGAGCGGCTGTGATTATTCGAAGAAGTTTATTTTGGCGCCTTTGAATTTTTTCGATATTAGAGGCCGAGGCAGTGCCCCATAGTTGAATACCGTAGCACCAAATTGGCTTTAAGATAGAGTTGTAAAGTAGAAGCTTGCAATCGAGACTAAGGACAGAATTTCTTCCAATAAGCCAATGAATCTGAATGGCTTTCAGTTTCATTTGAGTTAATTTTGCCTCTATATGGCATTTCCACGTTAATCGCCGATCCAGATGCATACCGAGATATTTTACGTGCGAATGTTGAGGAATTATTTGTTTATTGATTGTAATAGGGGGGCAAGATTCCCGGCGCAAGGTGAATGTTATATGTACGCATTTTTGCTCATTGACCATTATCCTCCATTGTCTTAACCATATTTCTAGTTGAAATATGTGATCCTGTAAGTAACGAGATGCTTCATAACGGTTTTCGTGGACGCTTAGAAAAGCTGTATCGTCTGCAAATGTTGAAGTTTGTGTATAGTTGCTTGTTGGCATGTCCGAAGTATAAATTAAGTATAATAGGGGGCCCAGGATGCTGCCTTGTGGGACTCCAGCGTCAATGGGCTGAGGTGAACTTAAGAAATTTCCTTCTTTAATAATAAATTGACGACCGACTAAGTAGCTTTCTAGCAGCTTGTGTGTGTTTGCTGGTAAATTTTGCTTCAATTTATGTAATAAGCCTTCATGCCAGACTTTATCAAAAGCTTGCGAAACATCGATGAAGAGTGCTGAGCAATATTTTTTTTCTTCAAATGCGTTTCTTATGACATTTACTATTCGATGAGTCTGTTCGATTGTGCTGTGTTTTCTTCGAAATCCGAACTGATGGTTTGGAATACATCTATTTTCACTTAAAATCGGTGTTAATTTTTGAAACTAATAATTTTTCAAACAGCTTTGACATATTTGATAATAAGCTAATAGGCCTATAAGACTCAACTTTTGTATGATCTTTACCTGGCTTTGGTATCATGGTAACTAAGGAAACCTTCCATTTTTGAGGATAGTATTCGAGACGTAAAATAGCATTAAAAATAAAAAGAATAATTTTCTTTGCTATGCGAGGTAGCTCTAAAAGCATTTTATTACTGATCTTATCAATACCAGGTGCCTTCTTAGTGTTTAAGTCACAAATAGCCTTTTCGATTTCTCTTATCTCAAATCTGAAGGGTATAGCTGCTCTAGCAGCAACAGGTGGTAACTCCACCGCAATATTGTGAGATATATTTGGTGTAAATACGTTTTTTAAATGATCGACAAACAGGTTTCCTTTTTCAACATCATTTCTTGCCCAACTTCCATTTAAGTTTCTTAATGGTGGCTTAGAGACAACTGGCCTTTTGAGATTTCTAGCTGCACGCCACAATGAGTAGTCTGATTGTGGAGTTGCATCAAGTTCCTTGAGATATTTTTCCAGTGAAGCCGTTTTCTGAGTCTGCAGTAACATTCTCAGCCTTTTTGTACAGTCTTTTAGTAATTTCTTAAGTTGAGGGGATCTGTGCAATTGCCACTCTCTACGAGCTCTCCTTTTTTCAGACAAAAGACGCTCGACATCTGAGGAATATATTTTATTATTTTTGGTTTTTTTGGGGGCAATGCTGGAATGTTGAACAGCTAGTTTTAGAAAACTGTCAAAATTGACAATAGAGCGATCTATATACTCCGGTGTGTTAAGCGGAATATTTTCTGTGCAATGGGTACTAAGATATTTTTTATATTTTAACCAATTTATATGTGTAGCTGACGTCGCTATGTATCCAGAGGGAGATTCAATTCTATTGGTGTTTATTATAGTAACTATTGTAGGTGTGTGATCAGAGGATAATTCTAAGGAAGCTTCAACGTGAATCGTTTTTGTGGGGATGTTTTTAACAACGCCAAAATCGATGACATCTGGAATTTTTTGCGCATCAGCAGGCCAATATGTTGGTTGGCCACTCGCGACAACATTTAAATTCATTTTAGAGATTGTATTAAACAAAACACGACCCTTTGGTGTTATTAGTCGTGACCCCCAGAAGGTATGTTTAGCGTTATAATCGCCAGCAGCCAGGAAACAGGGCCCCAATGACTTATAATATTTATAATATTGGCTTTCTGATATTGAAAATCTAGGTGGTGAATATAAAGATGAAATTACTATGTTTCGATTTATCTCTTCAACACAAATGTTCGTTGCTTGGAGATAATCTTCACGATGATCATACATTGGGTAGTGTTTAATTCGGTTTTTTATTAAAATGGCAGAACCTCCACAAGCTCTATCTCGAGGGTCCTTGGTATCATATAGAGTATAACCATTGATTTTGAACGTATTTCTTGAGGTCAAATGAGTTTCAGAAACCATCATGACATCAATTTGTTTATTTTTAAGAAAGTATTCTAATTCATTTTTATGTTGGCGGATGCCGTTTGCGTTCCAAAAACAAATTTTTAAACAGTTCATGGCTTGTTAAGTACAGCTTGCAATAACATCGATTGCATTCTACGAATTTCCTGCATCATATTACCCATTGTGTTTGTAAAATTATTTACTGTTTGCACTAATGTTTCCATTGTTTTTTCTAGCCGACTTAGATTAGAAACTGGAGTTTCGGCATTACTTGTCGAAGCGCCTTGCATTGGTACATTGTTTGATTTTAAGACGTTGGCATAAGAGATTCTGTTACTACTAGGCTGGGGGGCCTGAAGGTCATTACTGTTTACTTGATTTGTTACCTGAGGGGGATTAGTTTTCGGTCCAACCGACTGCTTGACGATAGTATATACAGGGCATCCTCTATAATTGGCAGTGTGATTGCCACCACAGTTGCTGCATTTTTTTACGTTTGGGTCGGTTTTAGACTTGTCGCAAAGAAATGTACCATGTAATTCGCCACATACTACGCAAACAGGGGGTAAGTAGCAGTATGCCTTAGTATGGCCAAATTCTTGGCAGTTCAGACATTGAACGGGACCACCTCTTTTGTGCGGCTCCTCTATAGTTACTTTTCTGTACAGAATATATTTTAAGTTATAGATGGGATGCGTTTCATTTTTTTTAAGTTTAACGTCGCCGGGTTCAAACTCCACTCGAAAAAGTGGTTGGGGAATTTTTTCTCTATTTTTAATGCTTAATACATGTTTTACCTTGAAGCCTTTTTCTTCAAGGAATGTTTTTACCTCTTCTGGGTCCACACATGAGTCAATACCCTTAATCACTACCTGAAGACCTTTACTGCTTTTCAGTTGGTATGTATAAAAATTTTTTTTGAGTGCCTCAAAGTTGCTTACAATTTTTCGAAAATCATTCTCATGATTGATTTGTATTTTTGTTTCGTTTATACTACCACGCTTGAAAGCAGCTACGTAAAACGAATTTTCACCTATAACCGATATTAAACTCTTTATGAGCTCATTAGAATTTTGCTCCCTCAGATATATCGGGGGAGGCTTGGACGATTTTATGACGTTTTGTGCTTCAGAGGATTCATCCTCCAGAATTGCAAAACGATTTTGAGAATTTATTTTATCAAAAGATGGTACTTTTGAGGCCGAAGCAACTGCTGCAGAGGTAGGGCTGCGTCCCCGTTTAAGCACTGTTATGTACCTGTCCATACCAACTTGTACTGTAGGCTTTTGAGAAGTTTTTACTTGAGTTATTGAGTTGTCCATAGCGGCTGTTTTGGGGTTAACCGTTTCATCACTTATTAAAGTTTTTTTTTGCTCTGTGGCAACGCTTGCAGTTAATAAATTTGTTATTGTATTACGATCGACCGTATTTTTAAACAAAGAGGGTGAGAGGGAACGCGTTCGAGTAATAGGTTTAGCCGTTAAATAATTGCTATCATCGATTCTTTTTTCTACGTTTGTTTCGTCAACACTCAATGTAACATACGCATTTCTTTCGTTATGTTTTATTGTTTTTGCATTATATGCATTCATAAGAGTTTTTTTTATATATTACTGTTTGTTTAAATGTGCTCTTCTTTTTATTTGTTGTTTAAAAAACCCCGAGAATAAAAAAAAGAATAAAGAAAACAAGAAATGTTTTTGCTTAAAATGTATGTATGTGTGTACATACATATATTTTTGTTAATTGTAATTTTTAATATTTGTATTAAAAATTTTATGTTCACTTATTAAAAATTATTTTAAAGCGTCTATTCATTCGCTGATCTTATAATATTTAAAAAAGATAATAATATTATTATATCATAAATATACACTTATTTATGTTAAAAAAAAAAAACCGTAAGCCGAGTTAAAAAAAAACGCGTCTGCATTCAACGAGCACGCAAGCAGAATTAATTAATAGTTGAGTTATGCTATAAACACAATCAAACGCTACCGACCATCGACTACTGACTACAAAAGTAGCTGGCTACAAAAATAGCCAAGTCGCCAGCTACTTAAATCTTTTAACGACTACCGACCACTAACTACAAAAAATAAACATCTGTTTTGACATACATATGTATTAAAGTTAACCAAAACAAAACAAACTTGATTTTTTTAAGTGAATTTGTGTGAAAAAAAAAATTTCAAGTGTCTCAAGAAAATTTAATTAACTTTATAAGTACTATTGCTAAAATAGTGGAAACAACGACTTCAGTGTATGAAGTGTATAAAAAACATCAGAACAAAAGTAACCGAAGATGGTGGGTCCGGCCAGTAAATATAACGAACTAAATGGAAAATTTGACAAATAAAAAGTAAATAAAAAATGCGCCAAATAAAAAGTAAATGAAAAATGTAAACAAATGAACAGAAGATTTTTATTTTTCAATGGTGCAACTATAATAGTTTTTCGCGTTTTTAGTACCGATATTTAATGTATTGCGTTTTTAAAACCACCATTTCATGCATTTATTGTATTGGCAGCACTTATCTGTTTTTTGTAGCCAAGAAAAATAGAAATTAGCCTAAGTTGGATACGGGCTACAAAAATAGCCGTGTAGTCGGTAGTTGTGTAGCGGCTAAAAGAATTATTCTCATAAGCACGCATGTATTCTATTTTTGACATCTTGTAGTCGATGGTCGGTGGACTTGATTGTGTTTATAGCATTAGATTTATTTAATTTATACATTTAATTTTAATACTTAATAGGTAAAAAAAAGAAGTCGAAAAAAGGTTTGACAACTCAGTGGATTTAAGAATTCGCATTTGCTGTTTGTAAATTATACGAAGAAATTTAAATAAAACCTGTATAATCAATCAAGTTTTTATTTGTTTATTATGTATAATTTTATTATTTTTTTAAATTAATTTTAAATTGTTTTCAATATTTTTTGATGCTTAAATCTGTTTGTTTAATATAAAAAATAGGATTAATATTTTGATTTTTGAACTTTTTAAAAAAAGTTTTCAACTACGACATGTTTCGATCGCAACCACTCGATCTCCTCAAACGGATTTGCCGTTTTACACTCGCAGCCATCGACGACTGTTGACGTCAATAGTCAAACATCAATCCTTAAACCAAATTGTATTTTAACCTTTGGTAGATCGAAGTTTGCTTTTTTGAATGATTATCCATTTTAATTGATTTTAGATGCTTGAATGGATAATCATTCAAAAAAGCAAACTTCGATCTACCAAAGGTTAAAATACAATTTGGTTTAAGGATTGATGTTTGACTATTGACGTCAGCAGTCGTCGATGGCTGCGAGTGTAAAACGGCAAATCCATTTGAGAAGATCGAGTGGTTGCGATCGAAACATGTCATGGTAACCTGCCGGCCGCGGTTCGAATCCCGGCCACGGTCAAGAATGAACAATTAATAATAACAATTTTAATTAATTTTCATGTTGTAAAATTCCTTTCTTCATAAAAATAATTTAATGAAAATTAAATTTAATGAACTTAAGCCTAATTAAAAATTATGGCGTGCAGCTAGAAATCTCAAAAGGCCAGTTGTCTCTAAACCACCATTAAGAGACTTGAATGGTAGTTGGGCAAGAAATGATGTTGAAAAAGGAAATCTGTTTGTTAATCATTTAAAAAACGTATTTACCCCAAACATATCTCACGATATTGCGGCCGAGTTACCACCTGTTGTTGCTAGAGCAGCTGTTCCCCTAAGATTTGAGATAAGAGAAATCGAAAAAGCTATTTGTGATTTAAACCCCAAGAAGGCTCCTGGTTTTGATAAGATCAGCAACAAAATGCTTCTGGAGCTACCCAGCATAGCAAAGAAAATTTTTCTTTTAATTTTTAATGCTATTTTACGACTTGAATACTACCCTCAAGAATGGAAGGTCTCCTTAGTTACGATGATACCAAAGCCAGGAAAAGATCACACCAAAGTTGAGTCATATAGGCCTATCAGCTTATTATCTAATCTATCAAAGCTGTTTGAGAAGCTCTTAGCGTCAAAATTAACCCCAATTCTAAATGATAATGGGTGTATACCTAACCATCAATTCGGTTTCAGGCGAGAACATAGCACAATTGAACAAACCCATCGGATAGTAAACGCCATAAGAAAAGCCTTTGAAGAAAGAAAATATTGCTCCGCTCTCTTCATCGATGTCTCTCAAGCTTTTGATAAAGGTGGCATGTAGGTTTGTTACATAAATTGAAGCTGAGCCTACCGGTTAACACACACAAGCTGTTAGAAAGCTACTTGGTCGGTCGAAAATTTATTATTAAAAAAGGTGATTTTTTAAGTTCTCCTCAGACAATTGAAGCTGGAGTCCCTCAGGGAAGTATCCTGGGCCCACTTTTTTATCTTATATATACCTTGGACATGCCGACAAACAATTACACCCTAACCTCAACTTTTGCTGATGACACAGCTTTCCTAAGCGTACACGAGAACAGTCGTGAAGCATCTCGATACCTGCAGGATCATATATTTCAACTAGAACTGTGGTTAAAACAATGGAGAATAAAGGTCAATGAGCAAAAATGCGTACATATTACATTTACCTTGCGTCGGGAAACATGCCCCCCTATTAAAATCAATAATCAACTAGTGCCTCAACAATCGCATGTCAAATATCTCGGTACTCATCTAGATCGGCGTTTAACATGGAAATGCCATATAGAAGCAAAATTAACCCAAATGAAACTAAAAGCAATTCAAATTAACTGGCTTATTGGAAGAAATTCTGTTCTTAGTCTCGATTGCAGACTACTACTTTACAACTCTATTTTAAAGCCAATCTGGTGCTACGGTATTCAACTATGGGGCACTGCCTCGGCCTCAAATATCGAAAAAATTCAAAGGCGCCAAAATAAACTTCTTCGAATAATCACAGCTGCCCCTTGGTATGTTAAAAACTCAAATATCCACAAGGATCTCAATGTGCCACTGGTAAGGACTATTATTACGAAGTATGCGGTAAAATATTTAAAAAGGCTAGAGTTGCACCCAAATCCACTAGCTCGAAATATTTTAAATGATAGCGGCCACACTCGCTTAAGGAGAAGAGACACTGCAGCACTTACCCATTAAGATGAGCGATAAACACATATATAAATGTGATACAGAACCCGTGATGAAGAAAATTTTTGTCTTGCACTGGCAGGACATAAAATAAAGAATTAGGATAAGATTTGATTAATTATTGTTAGTTCATATTTAATATATGAAGATTCAATAAATAAATATTGAGAAAAAAAAAAAAAAAAATTAAAAATTTGGATTAAAAACCATAAATAGTTTAACAAAATAACCACAATACTAATTAATTTGTTTAATAGTTAGTTTTCTTCAAAATAGTCAATAACATTTTGAGCGATTTGTAATAGACTTTACATATCGGAGCTATAATTATATTCTTCTAAATCCTTTCGAGAATTACATGTCTCCGCGATGAAATCAGTGGGTCTGAAGAGGCCGCCAACATATTAAAAAGATCCTCATTCTGTCTAATCCGTGAAATTCTTTGTTTTTGCATTCCTGGGCTTCTTCTGATAACTCTCCAATTGGTAAGCATTGATATTCAATTAAATTTTGGCCATGAGCCAAAATCTTATGGACCGTAGGAATAAGTTTCTTCTCAGGGTACTTTTGAGCCAAAAGCTGGGCAGTTTTTGATGCATAATCCTGAAACTTTGGGCCATTTACCATTTCTTTAGAGTTTATAACATTTAGAATAACTGCCAACCTTTTTATAATATGGTTGTCGACACCAGTAATTTGGGCTGTTACCTCATCATTTTCAAAAAACGATCTGGACATGCTACCATCGTTAGTATTTCCATATCCCTGCTTTGGGCACTCTATTTTTAGTCCAAGGTTCTTAAGAAATTCATTTTGTATAATATTTTTTCGAGCAGTTAGTTTTTCTTTTGGTGTTGCATTCTCATGAAAACTTTCTCCTTCTCTCGGAATTGTATACGCTAATTTTAAAATAAACTCCATGCACCTAATTCTGGCATGTAACGGAGAAATTCCATATTCATAGTTTTGCTCATCACTTGAATCATTAAAATTTTGAAAGTCCTTCTGTGACTTTTTGCAAATTGCACACTTCAAAGTTGAAGAAGTATCTGTTATTACATTTAAGAGTTTGCCATCAATCATTGTAAGACAAAATTCATAATAAATGAAAATCTTTTTTCCATTCTTCATTTTAATAACAGAAGGCTTTAGTTCGGAAATTTGCTTTTTTATATCGTTTACTGTAGACTTGATTATTTCTGAAGACTCCTTTGCATATTTAAAAAATATCGAACGGCAAAAATGGACTGACGATGGGCGAGGATTTTTCCAATGCTCAGAGATTTCACTTCTAAGCCGTAAAGGAACTATAGAAGCCATAAACATATTTGCATCTGTAATAGTTATGTCAGTTGTCGATATTGTTTGTTTGTAAGCACTTTGACCAGATGATCCATCACATCCCCACTTGCTTATCAATGTAAGCCTATCTGGAAGTAATGCTCTTTCTTTTACAGGAAAACTTTGAACTAAGCGTTTAGATGTATGATCCATTAAGTCTTGCAGTTCAACTTCTGCTGATACTTCAGTAACTTTTGCATTAGATGGTACTGCTTCTTTTTTTGGCAGAGGTAACCTTTTTATATCCAGGAAGAACATTCACATTATGATTCTTTAAAGAGCTTCGTAAAATATTATATTTCTCCTTTGACAATCCCAAGTCCATAAATAACGCTAAGGCTTCTTCTATGCTATTCTTTGTGGGTAATGCATTCGAAGGAGTTGGAATACAAGCTCCACAGCTTTTGTAATATCAGACCTTGATTTATCTTTTACTTACTTAAGACATAATGCTTCTGACAGATTCGATGTAGATATATCTTTTGTAGCATTTTGAAGTTTACGTTTTTTTGTGTACTCCGAACACTCGTTTATAGTTTTCAATGTTGTTACTCCATTTAGCCAGTCTGAGTACTTCTTCATAAAGGTTTTTGTCGTACGGTTTGAGGCAAGCCATTTTCTATCCACAAGGATCTCAATGTGCCACTGGTAAGGACTATTATTACGAAGTATGCGGTAAAATATTTAAAAAGGCTAGAGTTGCACCCAAATCCACTAGCTCGAAATATTTTAAATGATAGCGGCCACACTCGCTTAAGGAGAAGAGACACTGCAGCACTTACCCATTAAGATGAGCGATAAACACATATATAAATGTGATACAGAACCCGTGATGAAGAAAATTTTTGTCTTGCACTGGCAGGACATAAAATAAAGAATTAGGATAAGATTTGATTAATTATTGTTAGTTCATATTTAATATATGAAGATTCAATAAATAAATATTGAGAAAAAAAAAAAAAAATTAAAAATTTGGATTAAAAACCATAAATAGTTTAACAAAATAACCACAATACTAATTAATTTGTTTAATAGTTAGTTTTCTTCAAAATAGTCAATAACATTTTGAGCGATTTGTAATAGACTTTACATATCGGAGCTATAATTATATTCTTCTAAATCCTTTCGAGAATTACATGTCTCCGCGATGAAATCAGTGGGTCTGAAGAGGCCGCCAACATATTAAAAAGATCCTCATTCTGTCTAATCCGTGAAATTCTTTGTTTTTGCATTCCTGGGCTTCTTCTGATAACTCTCCAATTGGTAAGCATTGATATTCAATTAAATTTTGGCCATGAGCCAAAATCTTATGGACCGTAGGAATAAGTTTCTTCTCAGGGTACTTTTGAGCCAAAAGCTGGGCAGTTTTTGATGCATAATCCTGAAACTTTGGGCCATTTACCATTTCTTTAGAGTTTATAACATTTAGAATAACTGCCAACCTTTTTATAATATGGTTGTCGACACCAGTAATTTGGGCTGTTACCTCATCATTTTCAAAAAACGATCTGGACATGCTACCATCGTTAGTATTTCCATATCCCTGCTTTGGGCACTCTATTTTTAGTCCAAGGTTCTTAAGAAATTCATTTTGTATAATATTTTTTCGAGCAGTTAGTTTTTCTTTTGGTGTTGCATTCTCATGAAAACTTTCTCCTTCTCTCGGAATTGTATACGCTAATTTTAAAATAAACTCCATGCACCTAATTCTGGCATGTAACGGAGAAATTCCATATTCATAGTTTTGCTCATCACTTGAATCATTAAAATTTTGAAAGTCCTTCTGTGACTTTTTGCAAATTGCACACTTCAAAGTTGAAGAAGTATCTGTTATTACATTTAAGAGTTTGCCATCAATCATTGTAAGACAAAATTCATAATAAATGAAAATCTTTTTTCCATTCTTCATTTTAATAACAGAAGGCTTTAGTTCGGAAATTTGCTTTTTTATATCGTTTACTGTAGACTTGATTATTTCTGAAGACTCCTTTGCATATTTAAAAAATATCGAACGGCAAAAATGGACTGACGATGGGCGAGGATTTTTCCAATGCTCAGAGATTTCACTTCTAAGCCGTAAAGGAACTATAGAAGCCATAAACATATTTGCATCTGTAATAGTTATGTCAGTTGTCGATATTGTTTGTTTGTAAGCACTTTGACCAGATGATCCATCACATCCCCACTTGCTTATCAATGTAAGCCTATCTGGAAGTAATGCTCTTTCTTTTACAGGAAAACTTTGAACTAAGCGTTTAGATGTATGATCCATTAAGTCTTGCAGTTCAACTTCTGCTGATACTTCAGTAACTTTTGCATTAGATGGTACTGCTTCTTTTTTTGGCAGAGGTAACCTTTTTATATCCAGGAAGAACATTCACATTATGATTCTTTAAAGAGCTTCGTAAAATATTATATTTCTCCTTTGACAATCCCAAGTCCATAAATAACGCTAAGGCTTCTTCTATGCTATTCTTTGTGGGTAATGCATTCGAAGGAGTTGGAATACAAGCTCCACAGCTTTTGTAATATCAGACCTTGATTTATCTTTTACTTACTTAAGACATAATGCTTCTGACAGATTCGATGTAGATATATCTTTTGTAGCATTTTGAAGTTTACGTTTTTTTGTGTACTCCGAACACTCGTTTATAGTTTTCAATGTTGTTACTCCATTTAGCCAGTCTGAGTACTTCTTCATAAAGGTTTTTGTCGTACGGTTTGAGGCAAGCCATTTTCTACGAATATCCAAGAAAACGAAGTGAATTTTGTTTTTAACATCCTTTCCCTGGTAAACCGTGCAATTTTTCCACAATAGCCAAATTAAATACATTTTCATTATGTGATTTTCTAAATAACTCGAACAATTCCGAATTTTGAAATGACATTATGAGTTCTGGTACTGATCACTACGTTTGCAAAGTAAAACTTTAACTGATTGCATTACACAATTGCAGATTAATTTATACCCAAAAATAAAAAGGTTCAAGCTACCTGATTTGCGAAACATAAATCTAGGCCACAATTAACTGGATTATATACAACTGCAGTTTTTATTTTACTTAGTATAAAACAAGCCTATTTCCATAATGTGTTCTTAAATTTAAATAAATAAACAAATTCTAATAATTATGCCTACCTGATTGACACAGCAAAATATTGTTTATAAATAAGGCTACATACACATTTATATGTATATATTAACAGAAATATGTCAGTCAGTTCCCCTTATATTTACATTTTTGTGCTGTAAGATAACATAAAATATAAAAAATATTAAAATTTTGGTAGCTTTTTTCCTTATTTGGCAATTTTTTTTTTTAATTTTGGTTGCAAAAATATCTTGGCTGTGGCAACGCTGGCTATAAGATTGTAACATCTTTCTTCAAATTTCAAGAACACCTGTCATTTTTTGTGGCCCAATTTAGCTAAATTATTTAAAGTACTGTGTAGTAAATATGCTAAGAAAATATGGGCCCATTTTTAGATATTCTCTATTTTGTTTGTAAAAAGTACCTAAATATACGGTGTGTGAAAAACGGGAACTGCCAAAAAGTAGGGTATCTGGTGGATATTTTCTTACTTTTTTTAATAAACAATAAATATACCTTTAAAACAATACCAAAAAAGTAGTGATCATATGGCAATATTTCTGACACTTCAATTCTAAAATGTCTCTTTTTTTCTCAAAATCACCTTTTTTTGGACTTTTTGAATTCTGATCAGTAAAATGGTCTTTATACGATGTGTTCATTCATTTTACAAAATTTTGTCATCAAATTTTGTATTTTTGCCACGGTGTTTGGGAAAAGGCGCCACAGTGCGTCGTTGGCTGGCAGGCTTGCCAGTTTAGCACTTTTAGTGCTAGATTTAGCACATATTTTTCTGAATTAGCACTAAGAACTTCGAAAAAAAATGCTAAGTGCTAGTTTAGCACATTTTTATAATTATTTAGCATTTTTAGCACTTTGTTTAGATCCCAAAACCAATTAAAAACTCACATAATCAATTCAAGTAAATTATCAATTCTTTCAGTGTATCATGAAAAATACATGCATATATAACTTTTTACAATTTTTGCAAATAGAAAAAGTGGCAAAGCATAGTCGAAAAGAGCATATTTTTTTTAAGTCACATAAAAGTTTTCGCATCAAACGCAATTACCAATTAGCAGTGCCAGCACTCAGTAATGCTCGTTGGAATTCTGGCACCTTTGTATTTTATACTTCTTCCGAAATATCAATTGCAATTATTTTCTATTTGTTAATTTTTATGTGATGCTTAGAGCAAAGTTTGGTTTTCTGATCATACTATCAACAAAAATAATTTGGCCACACTACAAAAATCATTGTCGGGCTTTAGAGAAGCAAATGAATGTTTTCTCAGACATTCGGACAAAAAACCATCAGCTATTCAGAAAGTTTAAAGAGGCAACCTCCTATTGGACCAAAGACCTATTGGATAGACCTTGCTAAGAACTAGAATGAAAACAGAACTGTTATGTTCAGTTATACGCATAAGAGAAGGTGCAAAATTTGACAACGTTTATTGGCAAGCACACTAGTTCTACAAACAAAGTAAGTACCAAAGTTGTATAAGAGGGCAGTATGAACACCTTTTTTCATTAACTTATTCACAAAAGAACTTGAATTTTTTTTTCACAGTTGTATGCTGTGCACAAACTAACACCTAAATGTAGAACATCCCAGCAAAAACTTTGCTTACAAAATAAGCAGAAAAATAATGAGAACTTGACGAACAGACTACTTATTTTTCTACTAGAAGAAGTACTTATTTTTGTTCGAGATGTCCCAAAAGTAATCCCTTATAATTTAGCCTATTATAATCTAAAAAATAATATGTTTTTTTTATACTTAAAATTTTTATAAAAATATATAGTTACACAAAGTCAATAAAGTAAAAATTTTTTTATTTTTTTTTAATTTTATTTTTTTTTTTGTTTTTTTTTTTAATTATTTTATTTTTATTTTTTCTTATTCTATTTTACTTTATTTTATTTTTTATTTTTTTTTTCTGTCTCTGGCGGGATTTGATCCCGCAACCTCGATGCTCATAGACTAGCTCTCTACCAGCTAGTCTACCGGGGCAGTGTAGTTTTGCATTAAAAAACTATGTTTTATGACTATAATGACATTTTTATTGTCATAATGAAAATATAAATTGTTCTGTATATTTAAGATATAATAATAAAGTTATTATTTAATATATAACTAATAATCCAAAAAGTGGCGAATAAAGCTACAAAGTAATGAATTCTTGAAGTCATTAAAAGTAGGATTGTAAGTAAAGTTTTTGCTGGGATGTTACATTAATGCAACATATTTCTTAGAAAGGGAATCATCATTTAATATTTTATAATGTAACATTATAATAAGTTTTATATTAAACAAAGTAAATATCTAAAAAAAATTTCAAATGTTAATCAATGTTACAAAACTAGCACTTTTATTTTTCGCTGTAGAACAATTTTATTTTGTCGATTTAGCACTTTTATTTTGAATTCTTCTGACAAGCCTGTGGGCTGGTTTGTACTTGGGCTATTTTGGCTACTTACGGAATTCGACGAATCCGTAACATCCCAGTGGCACATAGTGTTACGTTTTAACTTGCATGTCGAACAGCTATAGATACTACTGCAACTATCTAATTTATGGCCACTACTCAAACAATTAATCAAGGACCGGAAATTACGAACAGAAAACACAAAACTAAATTTTATTTTTTAAATAAAAAATTTTTGTGTGTGAAAAAAAGAATATTTTTTTTGTGTTTAAAAAGAATCGAAAAAAAAATTTTTTTTAAAAACAAAATTTTTTTTTTTTTTTGTAAAAAAAAACAAATAAAATTGTTAAAAAAATTTTTTTTTGTTGAAAAATATTTCTTAAAACGTTTTTTTTTAGAAAATTCGTGCTCGATGTACCCTCCTTAAAATTAACCTTGGACTTTTTTAAGATGACATTTTAAATATTTTAGCTCCAGCTTTGACCTCTCGTTAGCTGGACCATTTTGAAAAAGGGTCTATTTTTGCATGTTTTGTTAATTTGAGAATCTGTTTCCTTACCAACATATTCAAATAGAATATCGTAAGAAAGGTTTTTTTTAAGGCGCGTCCAACTGTTAACACAATTTGTCCAAGGACGATCATCCATGTCCTTTTTTTAAGGATTTTCCGTAAAAAAAAGGTTTTTGAATTTTTTGTTCGGGGTTGTTTGTAATAAAAATGCCAAATTAACATATTTTAATCTATAGTCGATTTAATTAAATACGTGTCTCAGCTTTTTTTGAAATTCGTGCTAGTTCGCTTTTTGACAAAAATGCAATGGGGTGGTAAGCCTTCGTTTTAAATAGGGTAATATGGGTATCAAATTTCTTCTTTTGCCAAGTACATCATCTTGGTATGTAAATAATTAAGATTTTTGCAAATTAGATGCATTTCACATGGTGCTCTGGAATATATATAAATGCAATTTTGTGGTAACTCTAATATAATAGCGGATTTAGTTTCTAGATCATGTATGGATGAAAATAGGACTAAAGAAAGAAAAAAGGGAATGATCTTTTCGTAAAAACCTAAGTTGGACGATTGCGATCATTAGAAAGAAAAAATCGTCCAAATCGGTTCAGCCGTTCTCACGTTGTGCGCTTACAAACCTAAGTTGGACCATGGCGATCATTTTAAAGAAAAAATCGGTCAAGCCGTTCTCAATTTATGCGATCAGCAACACACAACATTTCATTTTTATTATATAGATATTTAAATTGGTTGATGTCTTTTGTTATTGATAACACAGTGCAACACGAAAAAAAATAACCATATACGGACAATAAATAACCATAAAGGACCAAAAAAAAGAACCGTGTCTCCCAGTTTTGCCCAAAGTCAATCACTTTTTTTTATGGGCCCTTAAGGATGTAGGGCCTCGGTGTCATTTTTGCAAAAAAGTGATCATTTTCTCAGGCTCATATCTTGCAAACCGTTCGGAATTTTGATTAACCCTCTAAAACAAAGTTGTAGTTCTTGCCATAAAGAAAAAATTGTGAACATATAAAATCAAAAAAAAACTTCATCTTCAAGATCAAAATCGCAATAAACTTTAAAAAATTAGATTTTTTTTACCTTTTTCCACTGTTCAGGTCCATAGGTAGCAAAGCGTTCAAAATTCAAAGAAACAATCAACTACAAAAATTTACTTAAGATCATGGTGGAATAAGCAGGTGGTATCGTTACGGCAACAAATACAACATTACAACAAAAATGGAAATTACATCACCGTTTACGTCAAAAAATACATTTAAGAAAAATCATAGCGTGCCACTGAACGTGATGAAATAAATTAATTTTTAGCCAATTTTTATTTAATTATGATCAATATCTTATTAATTTTAATTAAAAATTATCAAAAACTTTAATAAAATACAATAAACACAGCACAAAACGTGGACTTTTTGTAAACATAAACAAAACTTTGACATAAACCTAGACAAACAATGCAAGAGCAAAAAATCGTCATCTGGCGTAGTGCTGCCACCTGTTTATTTCACCATGCTTAAGATCTCAATAAACAACTTTCTAAAACATTGCGATCTCCGCAAAAGTTGAGAATTCCTTGTATTTTTAACAAAACTCTTACAACGAATTTCAATTTCAAATATTTTTAATCTTTTTTTGATTGTATTGTTTGAATTAAGCTCTGTTTCTTTTTTTTTTTTAAATTATTTATAAATATTTATTAAATTATTTTCAATATTTCGCTAACCGTTTGAACACGTTGGATAGCATCTTAATTTTTTAAAATTCGGTACATTTTTTAAATGGATTCCATTGTATACCTTTTCTACCTTGCATTGAACTTCTCACGACTAGTAATGAATTGGCGAGAGTTACCCCAATTGCAATATCAAATGATTCGGATAACATGTCATGGTGAATAGCTTTGCAACGGACTTAAGTGTATATGGCTTTTACCAGACTCATGATCTTGATAGGCGCTCCTCTCCAGGTTATACCACAAAAAGCATCTGCTATCAAATGATTTTTTGAAATCGATGAAAACTGCATAGACATCTATACTCATTACATTACTCAAATATAATTCTAACTGTATTTATTTGATTTACACATGATCGGTTTTCGCGAAATCCAAATTGATTTTCACGACAGGTTTGTAATACAGTACTTTTCGCTTATAGTCCATTCCGCTTAAAGGCCAAAAACGGATTTAAGCCAAAACTGTCATATTCACATGCAGATTTTTTCGAATTTCATACAAATTATTTGTTCTAAGGTCCATTTCGCTTGTAGTCCATTTTCGTTTAAAAGCCACATTTTCTTAGCATGCGTATATAATTCTTCATGCAAAAATGTTCGCTTATAGTCCACTCTGTTTTTTATATATTTTTAATCAACTGGCAACATGTTTTAATTTACCTTTCTGGCAATTACAGCACACGCTCGGAAATTCGATCCACTTTGTTTTTAAGGCGATTCGAGTTTCCGAATTATTCGAATTTCTGGACGGTTTTTTTTTACAAAAATTTAGATAAATTTGACCATAAAGATATACAAAACTATACTTTTTTTTAATTTTAGTTTATTTAACATAAAAACTATAAAAAACTTAACGAAATATAAAAAATAACAATTCAGTTCATTTGACTTGATTTAGTATGTGTAATACAAACACCAAAAAAACTGAGTTTTAAACTCTAACAACATCAAGTTGATTCTGAGAGTTCGAATTTCTGAGCGTCTACTGTATTATAAATGCCAAATTTCGCAATTTATATTTCATGACATGGTGTCTTCGTCTGACAATTTTTTGTTAAATAAACGTCCAACTTCATAAAAAAACGCTAATAAAAATAAAAGAGTTTTTTTTTATAGACTTTGACGTTTGGTATAACAAAAAACTGTCAGGTGGAGACCCCATGTAAAGATCCTATGAAATTGATATTTATGTTGTGTTTGATTTCGTCATCCAAAGAATTAAAATGAATCTCATACGCATTTGTTTTTATTGAAATCTTTTAAAGCATTTGAATTAATTAATTAAAAAGATTTTTGTTTTAACTATTTATTTTAAATAAATCAATATTTGGTTATGTTTTAAATAAACATTTCTTTGGTTTAAAAAGAGTGGATTTATTGAAGAAAATAATATTTATATAGTCCAAAATGTGGATTATACTAGGTTTCACTTATTATCCATAAAATGGCTTATAAAAAAAAATCGGTTATAGTCCAAATTCGCTTATAGTCCACAAAAGTTGTGCAACTATAGTAGTGGACTATAAGCGAAAAGTACTGTATAGCATATGATATACGGGAAAGTATTATTTTATTCAGAATCTTGCTAGGGATCGGTAAAAGAGTGCTATGATGGTAGTTGTTGCAATCGTGGGAGTTACCTTTTTCGGAGTTTTAACCAGAATCCGGTCGTTTCAAGATAAGTTTCCTCGTTCCATATCTTTTGTAAGAGTAAAAGCCACACAGAAGCGGTAAGCACCACATCACATCTAAGTAGTTCCGCTGCTATATTATCGTTTTCAGGCGCTTTATAATTTTACCATTTTTGTTATGGTAAAATACGGTGCTTATTGCACGAAACTTAACAGAATTATGTGCGCCAACATTCCTATCGGGTTATTAAGGGTATGTGTAGAATGCTCCACCCATCTTGAAAGCTTTTTATCAGCTACAGTGATTAAGTTTCCATCAGAATCCTTAATAGAAATACAACTATAAGTTGGTTTTCCAGTTGTACTTCTGTTATTTCATTTAGCTTTTTGACATCGCCAATTATTGCATTTTCTTCGGCTAGCCCAGCCATTGTTGCAAGCCATTGCTTTTTATCATTCCTGTCAGACTTCTTGACTTGTTTTGCCAGTTGCTGCTATTTTAGACTTAGCTCGATCTGGTCGTTTTCTGGTGCATTCCTATTCAACTGCTATATCTAAGTCTAAGTTCTTGTATACATAATATCAGGCGCGGATTCAGGGGGGGGGGGGGGAATAAGGAAATTTGGTTTAGTGGAAACACAACTTATATTTGTATAGATATCGCTCATTTACTTCAATAGTGACATAACTCAATAAAAATCCATTTCAAGATCAACTCGTTTAAAGGCTTTGATTTGCTCTTACCACTTAGAAAATATAACGGCACATTCTCTTCAAACGGAAAAAGCATGAAATATATAAAGATGCATTTTATACACAATATAAAGAAAAACTTGGCGAACAATTCTGCATCACTAACTCCAAAATTCCTTTTGTTGAGTTATGTCACTATTGAAGTAAATGAGCGATATGTTAAATATATCGTATTAAACTTGTTTAAAATAACTCGATATGTAATACACATTTGCTTTTAATTGGTTAATAAGAGTGTTAAAAATATTTGATAAATTTCTTTAAAAAACACGTATGCGAAAGAAGGTAAATGTAGTTTTCATAATTTTCCCCTTGTGTATCAGGTAACAAGTATTTCATTTTACTATTTAATAATTACATTTTCTGACTTTGACTATTAAAAAAGTAACTAAACAAGTTTCCATATACATTTCTATTTTACGTTACTTAAACAAATACAAGAGATGTAAAATTAAAAACACTATTTGGCATTGTATCTACATTGTCCAAGTTACAAAGTTCTTTTTTAATTAACTACCCTAATTATGCATCCTATGGGGATAGAGCAGAGGAAATGTTAAAAACTAGTATTATAATGATAATCCATTTAATGTGCCCAAAAAGGAGGAAAAAACAAACAGCAAAAGAGTGAAAAAATAACAAAAACGTTTGGATATGAAATCTTAATTTAATATTTTGATTAGGACAAAATGGCTGGCAACAACCATGATGATGATGCTGATGACCAGGGCAAGTTTTTCTTGCTATTTGCATGAAAAATATGCTTTTGCATATTTTTAAGTTTTCCTTAAAAAAAATCATTTTTGATATACATATTTTGCAGGGAATGGGGTTTTTCTCAGAGGTGCCCTTGGGCGGAAAGCTCTCTGTCTGCCTTCCACTTGGGGAAAGCAAGAAGCGATTCCTCTGATGAAATTCCCAAGCAGCTCACTACTTCCGGTCTTAAACCAAGTATTCCCTGGAAATGTCGCACAGACACCCGTTTGTCGACAGCTAGAGTGAGAAGGCGCATAGTTGAGTAACCTGATTGGCTTGTTAACACTGACGCGTCTCAGGTAAATAGGTGGCAAGAGGAATACACATAGCCACTGAAACTCAGCTGTGTATTACAGTCGGGATGGCGACTATGAACTGGCAGCCCCAGTACCATCATAGGATACAGTGGACCAATCATCCGCTTATCTGAACTACAAATGATTAACGAAACTAGTACAAGGAAAATAGAAAACTTAACCCCTACATCGATAACAACCTTTGGCACACGAAAACGGATACGAATTGGACAATGGAACGTTAGAACGCTAAGCGAAACATCAAGACTCGCTCAAATAGAGGCCGAAATGATAAATTACAATGTTGCTGTTCTGGGAATTAGTGAAATGCGGTGGCGCGGAAGTGGCCAAATGGTATCTGCAAACGGAAATGTAGTATTGCATAGCGGAAAGGAGAACAGATGCGAAAGTGGAGTTGGACTTATAATATCCAAAGATTTAAAATCAACCTTACACTCATGGAATCCTATATCGGATCGAATTATAACATCTCGTTTTTTCAGTAAGGTTGGTAAGTTCATCACCATTATTCAGTGCTATGCACCCACGGAGGATGCCGACGATTTAGTTAAGGACGAATTTTACAACCAATTAACTACAACGGTAAATAATATTCCAATCCGCGACATACTTATTCTCATTGGAGATTTTAATGCAAAAATTGGAAACGACAACCATGGCCTGTCCGAAATCATGGGAACACATGGCATGGGAACGAGAAACAAAAATGGTGAACGGTTCATAGAATTCTGCCAGGCCTTCCAATTGGTTATTGGTGGTTCAATCTTCCCCCACAAAAACATTCATAAATACACGTGGACTTCCCCAAACGGTAACACTCAAAACCAAATTGACCATATTTGCATTCGCCGCAAATGGAGAGGATCATTAATAGACGTGCGCACCAAAAGAGGTGCTGATATAGACAGCGATCACGAGCTAGTGGTGGCGACAATAAAAATTAAACTTAAGAAATTTTACAAAAGAAATGCACAACAAATACGTAAACGTTTTGATGTCGGAAAGCTTCGGGACAAGGAGAAAAGTAACGAAATTGGAGAGGTTTTAAGAGAATGTATACCAGCAATTGACACAACATGGGATGAGACGTGCAACTCACTTAGGGCCATTGCAGAAGAAAAAATAGGATACAAGCAAGAAACAGAAAGAAAAAAATGGATATCAGACAACACTTGGACTTTAATACAGGAAAGAAACAACCTGAAACAAAGGAAGATCGATAACCCAAACTTCAAACCACAATATTCGAGCGTTGCGAAAGCCGCAAAAAAATCAGCCCGAAATGACAAAAGAAAATATTTTGAAACAATAGCCAGTGAAGCGGAAGCAGCAGCAGGCGCGAATAATATGAGGGAGCTACATCAAATAATAGGTCGTCTTTCAAACCAAAATATAAATCGAAGCTATGCGATTAAAGATACAAACGGTCAGCTGCTAACGAACGTCGAAGAACAAACACAAAGATGGAGACAACATTTTGAAGGAATCAGCAACATTGTCGACGATAGCGGAGAAAGCTCCACCGAACCGTTTACAGCAACCAACAACACAATATCTATAGACCCGCCTAGTATTGAAGAGATTACATGCGCTGTAGAAAAACTTAAAAGAAACAAAGCGCCAGGCGAAGATGGGATACCCTCAGAGCTACTCCAAGCTAACCCAGCAGTAGCCGCGGAAATAATTCATCCCTATATACGTGATGCTTGGGAAATCGAACAGTTGCCTAACACGTGGACAAAAGGTCAAATAGTAAAGCTTCCAAAGAAAAATGACTTGACTGAGTGTGATAATTGGCGAGGTATTACTCTGCTCAACACTGTATACAAGGTAATTGCTACTATAATAAATATCCGATTACAAATAATCGAAAAATCATTACGCGATGAACAAGCAGGCTTCCGACCACATCGCAACTGTGTAGATCAAACCAATACCCTCCGTGTAATAATAGAACAATCGGTCGAGTGGCGCACACCGCTTTATTTGGTATTTATAGACTTTAGGAAAGCATTTGACTCGATAAAACGTAGTGCTATATGGGATGCACTTAAAGCAAAAGGTGTACCAACAAAATTAATAAATTTGATTAAAGCTATGTACAACAATACCACACTGCAAGTTCGTCACAATGGTATGATCAGCGAATCCTTTATGACAAACGCTGGAGTTAAACAAGGTTGCCCCCTTTCACCATTGCTGTTCGCCGTTGTTTTGGATGAGGTTATGTTACAATTATGCAGGGAAAAAAGAGGCATTGTCTGGGATTTCCAAAAACACCTAGAAGACTTGGACTTTGCCGACGATATTTGTCTTATATCGCATAAGTTTAATGATATGCAGAGCAAAGTAAATGATTTGGTCGCGTTAGCAAATAGAGTTGGGCTGGAAGTTAATATTGCCAAAACACATGCAATGCGTATAAATAACGCAACTGACAACCATATTGTAGTACAAAACCAACGTATAAAATATGTGAAATCCTTTTGTTATCTAGGATGCATGATGTCGGTAGATGGAGGAGTGGAAGAAGACGTCTCACTCAGGTTAAACAAAGCAAGAGCAGCTTTTGGTCGGCTAAATAAAACATGGCGATCCCCCCAAATCTCAAAGAATACAAAAATTCGTATATTCAATGCCTGTGTGAAATCCACACTGTTATATGGAAGCGAGACATGGCTTATGACGAGTACTATAGCGAGAAGACTGCAAGTTTTTGTAAACAAATGCTTGCGCATAATATGCCGTATCTTTTGGCCAAACGTAATCACCAACATCGATCTCTGGCGATTGACGAACGAAGTTCCCATTATTCGCCAAATTGCAAGACGAAAGTGGAAATGGATAGGTCACACTTTGCGACGACCAGTTGGCAGTATCACAAGAACGGCATTGGAATGGAATCCTCAAGGTAGCAGACGCTCTGGCCGCCCAAAGAACACCTGGCGTAGAACAGTCATACAAGAACTCAATATGCAGAACAAATCGTTTAATGAAATAAAAGATGTATGTAATGATAGAATAAGTTGGAATTTACTTGTAGAAGCCCTATGTTCCCAAGTGGAATAAATAAAGGAAAATAAAAAAAATATTTTGCATATTACAGTTTGGCGGTCGTTTTTAACCAAAGAGTTGCTCAAAAAACTGAGTGATTTTCCTACACAATCAATCGCCTGTCACTTAGAAACAGCACATAAGTTTTTCTAAAATAAACGGTTATTGAACAATTTAGGATGAAACGGAAAAAAACTTTTATGCTTGTATTGTGAGGGATAACCCAGGAATTTTAAAAGTTGATTGGCCCGTTCTGTTTTGTGTGCGTTGCATGAAGTTTATCCTTCATAGAAGACGTAAAAAAAATTTCACTTTCCCCATTCCTCCTATTACAAATTCCACAGGAAATTTCTCACTTTTTCCCTAAATAATTTCCTTGCAAAACAAAAGGGAGTTTATTATAAACTGTTGATAGGATAATTCGAGGGATGCAAATAGTTGTGTAACTTAGTGGATAATGCTTGTTATTATTATTTTTTAAAGTACTTGATCAATCAGAAAAAGTAAGTACGGCAAAAGTTGCAGCACAAAATAAAAAAATGTGCACAGGTGGAATAAAAACATAAGCTGTGTGTCCACCACCAATTTTTCTTGCGAACGTTGCTGCCAGAAGTGACCTCCATAAGTTTGAGTCGTGTAAACACGTATTTGTTGCTTGCTGGAAGTAACTTGAACGAATTGCTGTGAACTGAAAGTTCTTTGAAGACTTGCAGAAGAAGTCAGGTAAACGGCTTATGGTATTCTCTTTTGTTTTTATTTTGTGTGTTTTGAAAAAAACACATTTGTTAATTGAAAAACAAGACAGTTATCCTGAATTGTGGGACACGTCCTCAAAAGACTATAAGAATAAGATTTAAAAAAACAAAATGGTTTAAAGGCAACAGCCAATGATATAGACGCGCCCAAAGAAGAGGGCCAAAAAAAATTTCAGAACGCAGTTTGGTGCGATGCACCCAGCAGTTTTTACCCATCATGGTCTGATCCCAATGGCGCTGATAATGCTTTTCCATTAAGGCCCTGTTAGCCGACCGTAAATGTAGAAATGTAAATGTAATGTAAACAGTTGATCGTTTCTGTTATATGGAAAGCAATGCAAATGCTTAACTGACTGTAATGTCACTTAGCCGTAACGTCCCAACCTGTAGAAAATAGAATTTTGTTACGAGGTTACGTGACAGTGGTAGACTGTGATGGAGTATATGTATGTTGAATAGAATTGAGGCCCAGTAGCCCTTTTTGGTACTTTTTTTCTTTTGATATTTGCACCATTTTAGTTGTTTTATTTATATACCTTCATGGTGTAATTAATAAATTTAGTTTTCTTAATCAATTTTTTTTTATAAAATTTAACAGAATTTAAGCAATTCACAAATTATTTTATTGTGTCATATTGGTTGTGTTATATAATATTATAACAATAACAATAATAAAAATGTAAATATTTTTATAAGTATAATAAATACATACCTAATGTATGTACATAAGTATGTATATATGCATGAATGTATAAAGCAAAAATTATAATTAAATTAATATAAAAGTTATACCATTGTTTATAAGTTTAAAATTATGGGTTGTTACCATTTTAATCTTTTTGGTACTTTTTCCACACAATCAAAAATAATGGTACCATATTAAACTCCCATCAATGTTTCGAACAGCTGGTTTGCATTTTGTTTACAATTTTTAAAGTGGACACAAATAAAAATATAATGGACGACGAAAAATTAATTCTGTTATCGCAGGCAAATGAATGTCTTTATAATAAATATAGTCCGGGGTTTAAGATTCCGGAGAAAAAAAGAAATATTTGGAGGCAAATTTCTGCAGAGATGAAATACTCAGGTAAGTTGTAAATACATATGTACATATCTATGTATGTACATACTTATAATGAAAACAAAAAACTTTAAAGCAATTAGTATTTTAAATGAAATGTTTCTCTTTTGTAGAAGAATTATGCCAAAAGAGATGGTCGTGTCTACGAGATAGATATGTGAAGGAAAAGCGGCAGGAAAATTTGCCATCTGGCAGTGGCGCTAGGTATGCATCTCAATGGCCGCTAATGCAGACCATTGAGTTTATAGCGCCTTACATAGTGCCAAGACAGTAAGTCATATTTATATGCATATGTATTCACATGTATTGTAAAACTTTTTAAATTTCCAGAATGCGATGTTCACACAATATTGTTATAGAAAATGTGGATTTAAATTCACAGTCGTCTTCGCAGTCGCCATTGTCTTTGCTTTCGCCCGAGTCTGTGCCTTCACAATTATCCAGAGATGCCAACTATTCAATGGCAATACGTGCCGACCGAGCAGTCAAAAAGAGCTAAAAAGTGCTAAATTTTAAAATCAAAGATTGTTCTGTTTTAAATCCATTAATTATTCATTTTTGTACTTCAAACTCGTTTATATATATTAAAAAAATAAATATACATATTAATGTTTAATAAAATTACTACTTAAAAATTGTACACAAATATTAACATTACAATATGTAACATTTCAATTAAAAAAATTAAAAATATGAACCAAGGTAGAATCATTTGGGAGTGTAGACATGCTGCTCTATAAAAAGAACCGAGTTGTCAAAATTGTCTACATATAAAAAAAAAACAATTTAACTCACACATGTATAAATTTTAGCTCATATACACGAAATTTGACGTTTGGGTTCCAACTAGAGGTAAACAGCTGACAAACTAGGTAGACTCATTTGGGAGTGTAGACATGCTGCTCTATAAAAAGAACCGAGTTGTCAAAATTGTCTACATATAAAAAAAAACAATTTAACTCACACATGTATAAATTTTAGCTCATATATACGAAATTTGACGTTTGGGTTCCAACTAGAGGTAAAGGTGTAAATATACCTGGCCATATGTTTGTTTTAATGTAATATTTTGACTTTTTATACGTTTCAATTGCATTTATTTTTACAAACACGCTTGCTTGCATATCGTAGCTTGAACAGCATGCGCTACTGCTTTGTAAGCCATATTTTATATGAATTAAACTGTTTACAGTATTCAAAGCCATACGGTTTCCAATTTTATTTTTAAAAAAATTCATAGCACTGAATGCTCTTTCCACCTCAGCATTAGAGTATGGTACACATATATAAATGAACCAAAGCCGAAACAAGAGGGTAAAAACGGGAGTATTAACAGATGTATGCAAAAAGTGTCAAACATCCCAATATCACGTTTGAAAAGAGCCGGTGTTAGCTCTTTTTTAAAAAAAGAGCTATCGAGAAAAATTACGTGTCAGAAGTAATTGAAAAGAGCCAAATTTAGCCCCAAAATAGCTAAGTTGGCATCCCTGCAATTATCTGTGTCTTCGCAGTCGCCATTGTCTTTGCTTTCGCCCGAGTCTGTGCCTTCACAATTATCTGTGTCTCCAGTAATGACGCAAATGTTAACAGATACATTGTTTGAGCCCATTTTACCATCACCAATAACACCGGCACTGGCAAAACGAAAAAGACGGGACAGAAATGATGAAGACAAGCATTTTTCAGATGTGCTTGATTCTTTCAAAAAGCTATGCGAAAGTAAAGTTGGAAAGCCGGAAGAAGAAGATGCACTTACTGGGTTTGGTAAGATGATTGTGAAGACTATTCGGACAATGAGCCAGACAAAGCAGATAATGGCGATGCAAAAAGTGACGTCATTGGTGATGGAATTGAAGTTGGAGCCGGAAAAGTAATGTGCGCAAATTTTTTTCTTTTTTATGTAAATGTTAAGGATAGTTTTTTGTTTCTTTTTTTAAATTGTTTTTTTTTTATTGTTTTTTTTTTAAGGAGACTTAATTGTAGTAAGAAAACAAAAATTAAACGTTTAATCAAGTGAATTTGTGAATTTCTTTACTGGTGCAAATAAATAGTATCAATTAAACGTTTAATTTACTTGAAAATTTGCGAAAAAAATGTTTATATGAGGGCCGTGGTCTTATTAGCTTATTGAATAGCAATAATAAATTGTTAATTTTGTTTTATTTTTAATTATTTAAGTTTTTTGTTTTACCAATAAATTAATTTATTAATTAATAAGACATTTTTTAGTTTCAAGAATGAATTCATTTATTTATATAAAATAATTATAATTAATTATAAAAATAAACATTAATGTACATAAATACATGTCGTTACCTTAATATAAAAAGGCCCCAACTCATTATTTTTGGAAATCCGGTTTTTTATTGATTCTTGTAGAATGGTTGCTAATACACATTCTATTAAAATTTCAAGCAAATTAGATTAAAAATAAAGAAGTTATAAGCAGAACACAAAAAGCCCTAACTCATACACACAATTTTTCTAAAGAAAAAAAAGCCCTAACTCATACACACAATTTTTCGAATCTGTATTTCAATCTGAATTCCTCGTTTAATTTTAATAAAGATGTTTTTTGACAATGTTTGTGTAGCTATATTATTTCAGCTTTTATTAAGTTTTTTCCTTCTCCTGTAAAAAGTGTTTTTGATGAGTTGGGGCCTTTTTATATTAAGGTAACGATGTGTATAATACATAAAAAGTTTTTATTTTACAAACCATTTTGAAATGGAATAGCGCCTTCATTGCAAAAATATTCTGCCAACCGATTCCTTAGATTGATTGCTGTTTGGGTTGATCTCCGTATATGTGCGGAAAATGATCGCATAGACCTTTCACCGTTGATCCGTAGTTGGTTTCTCCACTCTCCTTATTGGAGAGAGCCGTCTTCCGTCATTTAACATAATAAAATTATGTAGCACTATGCAAGCCAATGCTATAATATCAATATTGTCCGGTGACATTTCGATTGTTGTAAGTAAAATCCTCCAACGTGCGCTGAGTATTCCAAAGCAATTTTCAATAACACGTCGGGCTCGTGAAAGCCTGTAGTTAAAAACTTTTTTATTTGTATCCAGATTTGATTCTGGATACGGACGCATTAAATTGTTCCGCAAAGGAAAGGCGGCGTCGCCTACAAAATAATGCGGGAAGGGATCTTCACATTCCGAACTTAAAGGCTTATTTGATGGCACAGGTACTTCGCCAGAAATCACCGATTTTCCAAATGATGACAAACGAAATATTCCTATAAAAGATAAATCAAATGACTTTTTTTAGTAAAACATAAATTAAAAATAAATATATTTATAATTTAACCTCCATCACTTTGGCTACCAAAGCTTCCCATACTAATTGATGTAAAAGTATATTTTGCGTCACATACTCCCATTAGCACCAAACTAAAATATTTTTTATAATTATAGAACATGGAACCAGAGTTTGCGGGGCATTTTATAGCTACATGCTTGCCATCTATAGCACCCACACAGTTTGGCATGTTCCATAAATCATTGAAATCTTTTTCAATGTCCACATATTGAGATGTTGTTGGTTCGCTTAAGTAAAATGGCGACAATAAACGCCAAATCACATCGCATGTTTGTAAAACTATGGATCGGATCGTTGATTTTCCAAGCTTATGACTCCAAGCTATACTCTGTAAGGAACATCCTTGACCCAAAAACCTAAAATAAATTTATATATGTATACTATACATACATACATATGTACATAATAATAATTTGGCTTACAGCAAGGTTATTGACAGTCTCTCTTCTGGACCAATTCGTTGTCTCGGCTTAGTAAGTTCATCACGAACCATGGCCAGCAGCAAATCAAATAATTCAGGAGGCATACGCGTGTGTAAAAAAATTGTTCTTTATCAATATTTTTAATCTTTCGAAAAACTTTTTTATTGTATCCCGCGACAATGTAGTCTTTATTTATGGGTCGAACACCCCATCTTCTTACACGGCGTGTACGTTTTTTTTTTATTGTCTCTGTACAATTTGCACACACGCAAGAAGTTTAAACACAAAAACATATCTTCCATATCCATTATTTTAATTCACGCGCGAAATAATAAAACGAAACAATATATTTGTTTAATGAATTTTTTGTTTATGTTTTTGAAAAACAGCTGACACGTTCTTACATGTTCTATAAGTGCACAAACGAGCTTACATTACGTTACGGTACGTTACATCGCATTTCATTACATTTACGGTCGGCTAAAGCGGCCTTTACTGCAAGACCTCTGTGAAATCTTTCAACTTGTTCGTCACAATAAAACAAGTCTAAAAAGTGTTAAAGAAAACGCAGTTTCAATGACATGTGTGCTCCTGTAATTACAGGACACCCATTTAGATTTCAAATAATACTGATTTTTCTTGTTTTCAAACATGAAGCGAGTAATTCCAAGCTCTCTTTTGACAAGTTTAAGTCATGATTTAAATCATAAAGTGCGCTTTGAATCATAGTTCAATATTCATATAACCTAGAAAATTAAAACTCAGATTTATATTTATAAAAATAGTGTTGTAAAACTAAACGATTCACAAGGTCATTTAATATTAAGAGTGGGTTTTTAACATCGAGATTAATCTTAGCAGGGAACTATAATTAAATAATCTGAGAATAAATCTAATTGAGTACTAATTTAGTTTACCGTTTTTAAGTGGTAGCTTAAGCCTGAATAACAGAAATGGCAACACCATTTTTGCAAATGTTAACTTTTTATCAATGCACTTTGTATTTTATGTAGAAGAAGAAGACAAATTCTATCAAAACAAAAAATTTAAGCGCCAAAGTGAAAAGCTGTATACTAAAATATTAAAATTAATACAAATAAATTACAATGTGTAGTTCAGAAACCAAAAGGTCAGCAAATTTTACAACAGAAGAAGTGGAGTACTTGGTTAAATTAGTTAACCAAAAAAAAAAGTACAATTGAATGTAAAAAAACCGACCGGACCACCGCGGTAGATAAAGCTCGTTGTTGGATGGAAATCCAAGACGATTTTAACGTCGAATTTAGTTGTTTTAGGTCATACAAAACTTTAAAAATAAAGTACGACAACCTAAAAAAAACGCAAAAAAGAATTATGCCTTGGACAAAAAAGAGTTTTATAAAACTGGTGGTGGAACAAAACCACCCTCAAATGTATCTGAAGTGGATCAAGAAATTATTGAAATGCTGCAAATTGAGCAAGTAGAAGGACTAACATCAATATATGACGACGACAGTAAGTACCTTTTTAATTCATGTTTAATGCCTGCTTATCATGAATACACTAAAATTAAATTTCTTTTTTCAAAAATTTAAAATGAATATTTTAAATGTGATCTCACCCAAACATGCCCTTGATTGCTTAGGTATGTTAATTTTCATTGATATATAAATTCAAAGACATAAACATAGCTACATACCTACTAAAGAGCTGAACAAGCAATTCTAGGCTAAGAGCCCATCAGGCCATCGTTATTTTAAATATAAACGCGATTTAAAAATTATTTAAAATCAAATATACTAGCTGTTATGGCCATACGTTGCCGGGGTTGAAACCATCATGGACTTTAATACAGTCAAAATAATTTCCTTATTTTTAACACTTTGATTTTTACCTATAATGATTATATTTGCTCCAAGGAGTTCAGGTCGGTTTTAGTATTTAAGTAGCATTCTATTATAAGTAGATGTTAGGTTCTTTAGAAAATAAGTTCTACGTTTTAAAATCCATATAAATAATTAATTTTATTTCTGTTTAATATTATGTACATGGGTTAATATTTCTAATCACAATACCTTGTTTATTATACATTGGTTTTATGTTTTTGACGACACTTCCTGATAAAACAAATCTATTTTGATATTTTAAGTTCCTTGATTGTTTTTAAATAAAAATTAGCTTTATTTTTATTATTTGTTTATAATATGTAAATTTCTTTAGAGGAGGTACCAGCAGAATCTTGCAAATGGGAAAAATACACCCCAAAAATGTTAAAACCCCAAAAAAAAATCCAGCACTTAGTTCAGAAAAGAGGAAGAGTACAAAAGACGTGTGGGCTGATGTGGCTCGAATGAAACTGAAAAAGATTGAAAAAGAAATAAAAGTTCTGGAAGAAGAAGCAAAACTAAGAAAAACAAAATTGGAACTAGAAATAGATGAGTTAAAACAAAGGCTGGGAAGTTTTTCAAATAATGGTGGAGGGGTGCTTAAGTGCCCAAAAGAATTTTAAATACAATGGTAGAATGTAATCTATTATTTTATATAAAGTACAATTGTTTTCATAGCTTTAAGTTTTTTTTTTATATTATATATGTTTGTGAAGGAAATTTATTAAAACCGAAGCATATTTAATTCCTAGTTATTTAGTACATTTTGTATTAACTTTTTTATTTGTGATAAAATTCTGTCTAATGCATTAAACACATTCACCACAGCAGGCTTCACGAACACAATACTACAAATGCTGCTGGCTGAAACTTTAGTCGTGTAGTTAGCTACTGAATTATGTTAAAGACGGCAGCTACAATTGAAAGAATACAAACAGCTGTTTTTGTTTACTATGTCTTTATATTTCAGTGGTGCCACTATCATTTTTTTTTTCTTTTATAAAATGGAAAAACATGCATAATTGCAGACTCTTATTCAGACTTTATTTAAGATTATCAACAAATGAATTTATTTAAAAAAAAATTTAAATATTTTAATTTTGTTGTTTTTGTAACTAATAAACAATATAATTTTAACTGCAGATTAAACAAAAAATACATATAAAATGCTTTAAAAATAAGAAAATTTGTTCCTTCAACACACGTGATATAGTTCGTAAAAGTTTCAGAACACTTTGGGTACGTACGTAAATGCATAAAAACTATGTTTCACTGCTGCAGTGATGCAAAATGTTGTTGCTGATGCGTGATTACCAGTTGCAGTTGTGTTGCTGATACTTTGCACAACAGCTGTGCAAAGTTTGAATTTTTGAAATTTCAAAAGTTTAATAAGCAAACATTAAATATTAATAAAATTTACAATATAGATGATGTATTCCCAAAAATTACTGTTGATGATGACAAATTTAATTGAAAATATTGAACCAAAAAGTAACAGTTTTCTTATAATTGACGATTAAACGATTTATTTTTTGTCAAAAGTTATTGCTTCAGAAAATTAACTATTAGTCAATTTATTTAAAAGTTTGATTAAAAATATATATCTGGTAATAATTTATGTACTTCTTACATATTCATCCCAATTAAGAATGAAAATTCCCCGGGAGTTTTCTCCCTTCTCTCATTTTGTCTATGTTAATTCAATTGTAAAAGTAGGAAAAGGGAAAAAACTTTAAGAAATATACAAAACATCAACTCTCAATATTTTAACAAAAGCAATCACTATATTCACCTAAGAAAGGTCACAAAGTTAAAAAATACATCTGCGTAGAGAAAGCCGTAAACACCATTGCTGCAAAATTAGTTCCAGACGTAAAAGAGAAAACCCTGATATGCATAGGTTCAACTGAAATATTTGCAAATTCACCAATGAGGGGCTACGTACGAACTCCCAATAAAAAGCTAATTGAAGCGCTGAACAAAAGAAAAGCTGACATCTTGACCAAACTGTGCACCCACTGTTACAGCGAAAATATCACATCGAAATCCCCACACCGGTACCAGTATTGCCCAAACTGCCGTACTTGTTGGAATCGAGATGTCAATGCTGAAATCAATATACTATATCTTGGAAAATGCATAATAAATCAAAAAGAAAAACATTGTAATTTTCATAGATCAGGAATTTTATTGTTAAAATATCATTATTTCTATTATTTCGAAAACTATGTATACTTGTTCATTTTTCAATAAAGTGAATAAATTCCGTCAGGCTCACCTCACACAATTGTGCTGCTTGGGTCTGAAAGTGATAAAGTATTAACGTTATAGTCCATGTAGCGATATTAGCACATTTGCCATATATGCCATCTATCAACAGTCATCAAAGGGAAAAGTAAAGCAAGTTAATGGCGTTATAGTCATATTAGCAATATTTACTAAGTTCTTATTAGTTTTCGAAACCACAATCCATCCAAAGAAAAAAAAATAGATCGTTTAATTTTTGTCATCAACTCTCTACTCTCAAAAAATTATTTTTTGCCTTTGGTATCAGTTATGAAATATCTTGTTATTAGTTTAGCTATTTTAACTACTCTGTGGCAAAACTATAAAGGTTAGGTCAGATATGGCACACATTTGCCGAAAAACGTCAAATATTTGTTTGCCGCAATGTGAACACAAAATATTTATTTGCGACAAACAGGAAAACAGCTGATTTTGGGCTAATAAATTTGTTTGGTTTCAAACAAAAATGCTTTGAATGTGACCACTCAATAGGTGCGTTTGAGTACTTTTACAGTAAAATGCAGTAGATGAGAAAATTGTAAAATTTGCTCTCACAAAAAGCTGTTGTCCAAAAAAGTACGCGAACGCAAATTTTTTAAAATTCGTAAAATAAAGGCAACAGCTGATGACAAATAATTGAAGTGTTGAAAAATGTTAACACTTTTGACTACTTAACTCGTTTTCTTATCGAAACTCGATTAAATACTTTTTATAACACAAACATTTTTGGAAAATACAAACAAATTATTTTTATAATCTTTCATATTTGTTTGTTTTTTATTTTATTTGATGTTACTAATTTTTGGCGGGTTAATTTATTCAAAAGAACATGAATAATTGTTTGCTATTGATAACTTAAGTACATAATTACTTAACACCTTTACAACTCTAAAAAATTAACATAACAAAAAAAGTTTCAAATCTTGGTATTTAGCTAAATAAATGCTTCACAAACAAGTTTAATTAATTAATATTTATTCACATTTTGTTTAATTTTTGTTTCAACTTTTCGTTTATTTAACAATTTTTTCACAATTTGTAAGCGTTTAGTTTAGCTGCGTTCGAGAACACAAAAGTTTTTACTATTTTTACTGCATTTTACGAAATTGCGTTCGAGTACACAAAATGCAGTAAATGAGAACACAAATTGAGAGCGAAAAGTGACAGTTCTTGTCTGAGTATTTACAAATTTTTACCTATTTTTGATTGGTCCACTTCCTCAGATGAATCTTGGATTGTTTCACCAATAACCACCGCAGCTTCGCTGTCCAACAGATAATCTGGATTAAGTGCCACCTTTTCCTTTAGAATATCATCAAGTTCACTAATTCAAAAGAAAAATAAACCTGTATGAAAATAATTGTATGTGTGTATACTATAAAATAATTCAAACTTACTTCTGATAAGGACATGTTTGCCTGTTACGGCCAGTTTTATTATTGTTGAGCGCTACACTTTTGTACTGCCGCTCTAGGGCAAAATATTTTGCCGCTACCTGTGCCGCATTAAACAGGTATCCCATTGCGCAAAGGTTTTCGCTGATCTCTTCCCACATTTGCTTTTTACTTTTTAGATTTATTGATTTGCCAACCTTTGGCCTCAATTCTTTTATGCGAGAAATGAGAAATTTTACGGCAGCATCAACCCACACACTTACTTTTTCTTGCTGTTGAGGGGTACTTGCACCACTTATGGAAGGGCTACTATTAGAAGGTTCACAATCTACAACATCATTTGGGGTGGAAATCACCTCATAAAATTCCTCGTCCGCTACTAAATGTGAAGTCACATTATTTCTATAGGTTTCATCTGAAAATTAATATACATAATATTTTTAATTAATAAATATTATATAAAATGTAATACCATTTAAGCTAATTGATGCAAGTTTTATGTGGTTTAATGCAGCCGTTTGTCCTATACGCTGACTGCACTAATCTTTTTTATTATAGTTACTTACTACCTTGTATGTTCCGAAATGTTACAGGTGAACATTTTACATCAAATTTTCTTTTTTTCGGGTCCATATCAACTTTTGAACTTTCTTTTTGTTTATTTTTATTTTTTGGAGTTGTAAAAGTGTTAAGTATTTGGGTACTTAGAATAGCACTTGTTTTTAAAGTAATCGATAGTAAAAAAATATTCATGTACTTTTGAATAAATTTAACCGGACACAAATTAGCAAATTCATATAAAATAAAAAACAAACAAATATGAAAGATTTCATAAAATAATTTGTTTGTATTTTCCAAAAATATTCATGTTATAAAAAGTATTTTATCGAGTACCGATAAGAAAACGAGTAAAGTAGTCAAAATTGTAAATATTTTTCAACACTTCCATTATTTGCCATCAGCTGTTGCCTTTATTTTACGAATTTTTACAAATTTTGCGTTCGCGTACTTTTTTGGACAACAGCTTTTTTTGAGAGCAAATTTTTCAGTTTACTCATTTACTGCATTTTACTGTAAAAGTACTCAAACGCACCTTTTGTTACTTTTGTTTATTTACCTTTTGAAACATGTTTTTTTGTTTTACTAAATTTTACTGCAAAAATTTCTGCAGTAAAAATTTGTAAATACAAGAACTGTCACTTTTCTCTCTCAATTTGTGTTCTCATTAACTGCATTTTGTGTACTCGTACGCAATTTCGTAAAATGCAGTAAAGTTCAGTAAAAAATAGTAAAAACAATTAGTATTGTGGTTATTTTGTTGAACTATTTATGGTTTTTAATCCAAATTTTTTAATATTTTTAATTAGGCTTAAGTTCATTAAATTTAATTTTCATTAAATTATTTTTTATGAAGAAAGGAATTTTACAACATGAAAATTAATTAAAATTCTTATTGATAATCTTTAATTATTGACCGTGGCCGGGGCTCGAACCCAGGCCGGCAGGTTACCATGACATGTTTCGATCGCAACCACTCGATCTCCTCAGATGGATTTGCCGTTTTACACTCGCAGCCATCGACGACTGCTGACGTCAATAGTCAAACATCAATCCTTAAACCAAATTGTATTTTAACCTTTGGTAGATCGAAGTTTGCTTTTTTGAATGATTATCCATTTTAATTGATTTTACATGTTTTTTCCTTACTTCTGTTTTTTCGTACTTTTTGTCAAGAATTCTTCTTGAAGTCCAAAGTACATTTTTTGTTTTTTCTTTTTGTCTTTCCTTTTATTGTTGACCTTTTTCAGCACAACTTGAAGGACAAATGAACACATAGAGCTCGTGCCTTAGCTTTAACAATAATTAGTATTGTGGTTATTTTGTTGAACTATTTATGGTTTTTAATCCAAATTTTTTAATATTTTTAATTAGGCTTAAGTTCATTAAATTTAATTTTCATTAAATTATTTTTTATGAAGAAAGGAATTTTACAACATGAAAATTAATTAAAATTCTTATTGATAATCTTTCATTATTGACCGTGGCCGGGGCTTGAACCCAGGCCGGCAGATTACCATGACATGTTTCGATCGCAACCACTCGATCTCCTCAGATGGATTTGCCGTTTTACACTCGCAGCCATCGACGACTGCTGACGTCAATAGTCAAACATCAATCCTTAAACCAAATTGTATTTTAACCTTTGGTAGATCGAAGTTTGCTTTTTTGAATGATTATCCATTTTAATTGATTTTACATGTTTTTTCCTTACTTCTGTTTTTTCGTACTTTTTGTCAAGAATTCTTCTTGAAGTCCAAAGTACATTTTTTGTTTTTTCTTTTTGTCTTTCCTTTTATTGTTGACCTTTTTCAGCACAACTTGAAGGACAAATGAACACATAGAGCTCGTGCCTTAGCTTTAACAATAATTAGTATTGTGGTTAATAATGAAAGATTATCAATAAGAATTTTAATTAATTTTCATGTTGTAAAATTCCTTTCTTCATAAAAAATAATTTAATGAAAATTAAATTTAATGAACTTAAGCCTAATTAAAAATATTAAATAAATAGTAAAAACTTTTGTGTTCTCGAACACAGCTAATAACAAATATTTGCCCGTATTTTGAGCAAATAACAGCTGTTGGGAACAGTGTGGTCAAGTTAAAAAAAAAAATACCACTAAAATCAAATAAAAAAAAAACAAAATATTGTAAAAATATTTTTGAAACATTTAACATTTATCTGAATTATTTATTAAAAAAAACTCATGATTTTTGAATACCATTAAATTCATTTTTGATTTTCAGTATTTCTTGTTGTTGTAACCAAATTGTCGGGCGGTTACTGCCGTGGATTAGAAATAAAAAAGTTATCTAATTATTAGATAAAACTATTTTTTGAGTAATTACCATTTTAAGATGTCAAAAATGGATTACGAAATATAAAAAGAACACTGAAATCATATATAATCGATTAAAAACTCAATCTTTTCAAAAATGTTTAAGGCAATTTTTCATGATATGTATTTTGCGGTGGGTTTGTCAGATGTAAAGTCCATATGTTATTTCACATGTCTGTTAAAATTGACAAATACAGAATGTTAACAATTTTTGCTTTTACACGTTCCTTTTTGGTTTCACCTGACATAACCTTAAAACATTCGCATTAGCAAACTATACACTGATTTATATTTCTATTCACTTTTTATTGTATTTAAGTTAATTAAAAATTTCGTTTTTTTTTAAGAATATGTGTAAATAAATAGATTTTAATATATATTTGCCTACACAAACAGACGAGTTGCAAAACAGCTGATGTCAGATGGTTTGTCAGATCAAAATAGAACACGCTCTAATTGAAAACTTTTACACTGCTAATTCGATCTGACATTTACAAAAGCAAATTTTTTAGCGTTTATAAGACATGTATGCAGTGGGAAATTTGACGAATACACTGCTAAATACATACCGTGTTAAAGTGCCTTTATATGGCAAGCAGTATCGACTCGAAGAAATGAAAAACTTGCCAAGTTATTATGATCTCCGAGATCGAACCATGTAACGACAACACAGACAGACAGATGGACATCGTATCAAGAAGCAATATAGATTCGTTTTTGTTTTTTAAGCCCGAAGTCTCAATAAATAACAACTTGAATTAAATGTAAGATTTGCTTAATTATTGTGTACATATATTTGCTTATACTTTGTTCACACTTGGGTTTTTAAATGCGTTTAAGCAACTCGAACGTGATTAAGCTCTAATCACATCAAAATCGAGATGATTACCCATACATTGAAGTGATTTGTTAATTACTTAAAATTGGCATGTTTACAACTAAATCACTTCATTAATCACATACACCCGTATTCAAAACAAAAATTTAGTTACTGCATATCTACTGATTAAGGATTTCTTATTCAAAACACTTTTAAATAAACTATGATTATCGAATGATCAAAGACTTTTTAACTCCTAATTAACTGCTGTCAATTTGATATTTATGTCAATAACAGTTGTAAAATTAATAATATATAAATAAAAAACATAATTAAAAAAATTTGTGAGTAAAATTTTTTCAAATCTTCATAATGGTTTAATACACATTAATTAAAAAATCCATTTTTCTTCATATTTTCAAGCTCCATCTTAAGCTTTTGAATTTTTAAGGAATGTTCTTCATTAATCTGCCTGATTTCCAATTCCAGCTTTAACTTTTTTTGCTGATAAAAACTGTTTTTTGTCTCGAATAGAGTTTGACTGTATGTAATTTCTTTTTCCTTTTGGGTGATACTTATTTCCAGCAGTTTCATTCTTTTTGAGGTTTCATTGTCCTTAGGTCTCATTTTCGTAGAAGATGGTTTTTGTGTCTCATCATCGCTTGTTAACAATTCGTGTATATAGTGAGACAGATCATCGCTTCTCTCTTTCTTTTTTTGTTCGCTGGCTTCCAGTTGATCCATTGAATTACTGTCATACACGTTATGATCTTGCTCAAAATGTTTTGGCAGGCGATTTATTAATTCCTCTTCCACCATATTAAGGGGTTCAGGGGGTGGACCACTCCAGTCTGTCTCACTTGTTTTAAAAATAATGATAAAATATCCTGTAAAAAAATACATTTTGTTAATCTTAAATCATCTGATATAAAAATAACACATATACTTCTTACCTTTTCATCCTGTTCCCAGTTTGATGATCTTTGTTGTTTATTTTTCTCAATTTTTTCCATTTTTTCCCAAATTTTTAATTAAAACTTTGTGTAACGCTCAAACTAAAATTCATATGTCAAAATCAATTGTCATTTTAACAAAAATCATAGTTGAGTTTAACTAAAACAGAGATGTAAAAATTTTTCTTAATCGGGCGATTTAAAAGTGTTTTGAATAAACTCATGACTAAATGGTGATTAAGCTTAATTAACATTTTAGTTGCTCACTCGAAGAGCGGAGTATAGTCGGAGTACACAAATTTTCGTTTTGAATACGGGTGATAGAATCCAATGAAGAATTGGCCAACCTGAACGTGTACAACCGACCACGATTTCTGCTTAATGTTTTTATTTTTTTCTTAAATATGTTTAAAATAATCTTCTCATAACGTTATAAAAGTATTTTCTATCCATTTTTAATACTTTAAAGAATATAAATTTGTTTGTTGGGTTTTTTTCTTAATCATCTGTCATCTTAATCATCTTAAATGTAATGTGAACGGGTTTGATTAACTTAATAAACATTTTGCTTAAACGCGTTTAAAAACTCAAGTGTAAACATAGTATTAAACTTCTTACTACGTTTTTTGTTTACTTGAGGGTTACACGATCAAATTTTGTCTATCAAGTTTTAATACACTCACACTTTTTTACCAATACACTCATACTTTTAAAAATTGATACGAACTTGCCTTTAAAATTCTCTATCCAGTGAGTGTTTCAATTTACGTTCAAGAAAACAGCTCATTATAATTCTTTTGAAGTTGTTTTTGTTTTTTCTTCACAAATATTTTGCCGGCAAAAGCTGTAGTTCTGTTTTTTTTTTAATTTTGCGGGAATTCTAAAATTTTAGTTAAAATCGTAAAAAAACAGTGAAATATGTTTGTAAATAAGCTTAAAAAGCATAATGATGTTTTGCGATTCATAGAAATAAAGTCCCTTCGAACAGCCTACAGTGCAGAAAAATCTAAAGTGGAAACCAGTAAAAAATCTGGATCTGACACAGACTCTCTATACATTCCAAGTTTGTTTTGGTATAATGAGATGACTTTTCTTGATGTATCTCTAATTCGTCGGAAAACTGTTGACAATTCTAACCAGGTAAGTGAATAAATAAAATAAAAAACATTTTTTTTCTTAGTGGATGTAAGTACATATGTAAATGTTTATTTAATATTGATTTTTTGCCACTGAAAATGTACATTTCCATATGTGGTTAGGTATCGTGACAGCTCATCCCTAGTTCTGCACGAATACTTATACGTTTTGTAGCTTTGATTTCCAATCGCTGAAAACGCTTCCACAATTGTGTGTTCTGTTGGCTCTGCAACTGTTGTTACAGTTTTAGTTTTCGTTAAATAATTGTGAAGCACACAGCAAGCCTTCACTATAGCATCCACAGTTTTAGGCTGAACTTCGATCGGTCTGTGGAGTATGCGGAATCTATTTGCCAGCCGACCGAAAGCACATTCTACCACCATTCGTGCGCGGCATATCCGGTAATTAAAAATTTCTTGTGGCACGCTTAATTTCATGCATCTGGCATATGGCTTCATCAAATTTTTATCCAATTGGGTTGGTTGTGGAATACTTAAAGTGCCGTTCTTCAAAGTTTGGAGTAAACAGCAGTCGCTATAGATGGTGTTGTCGGACGACTTTCCATTGCAGCCCACGTTTATATATGTGAAGCGGGTATGTGCATCTACAGCAGCAAACAGCACTATACTAAAATACCCCTTAAAATTAAAAAAAATGGGAGCCTGTATGTGCCGGAGCCTTAATGAGAATATGCATCCCATCTAGTGCACCTAGTGTATGTGGGAACTGCCAGAACTTCTCAAAATCGTCAGATATTTGCCGCCATTCGTTTTCAGTGTTGGGCATCTGTTAAGAAATTAAATGAAAAGTTGTAATATTGTAATAGATGTATGTATATATGTAAAGATTATTTTTTTATTTGCAGGAAGATAGTGCTACATTAGCCGAAACATCTCTGTACTCTGTAGCCCGTTTCTGTATATCTCACATCGTAAAACTCTTCGCATGAAACGTGTGAATTGCAACAAAAATAGTGTGAAATGAAACAAAAAATGGTTTTTCTCAAACAAGTGTTTCTGTATCTTTTTTTTGCGAGAATTATCTGTCATTTAAATAATTTGCCAGCAATTATTGGAAGGATGCGAGAAAAAGTGTTTCTTTAACAATATTTTGCGAAAAGTTTCTTTCAAGAACTGTCAAAATAAGTCACATTTGAAATTGGTGGCGAGAAAAACAATATGTAGATATTTTGAATTTAAAATATGCTTATATACTATTTTTTTTTAAATAAATAAAAAAATAGAAGGAATATAAATGATAAATGCATAATTTATATGATGAAAATAAACAAAAAACAATTGTTATATTTTGTTAGTTTAAATTTTTGTTAGCCTTTTCTTGTTTTGGTTTTAATCAGTGCTGCCAGATAAATTTGTGTCAAAATCGTCAATTTCCTGAGAAAAAAATAAAAAAGATCGTCAATTTTAAACAAATTTGTTTCGACTTTTATTAAAAAATAATCAAACAAAAACATAGTTAAAGTTCATGGGTATTTAATAATTATTATTTAATAATTGAAATATAAATCTTTAATTTACCTATTCCTATAATCTTTTTCTTTTTTACCTGAAATAGACTTAGGCCGGTTTTCACGACTTAACGATAGCTAAATGTAGGAAGTTATCGAACAGATAATGAGTTTTTAATTATCACAAGTTCTCTTTAACCTTAAAGTGTCATGCCTCTGTAACGGGTGAAGGTTGTATTTTGATGTAAATGGGAGTGAAGAGGATTTTACATTCAAATACAACCATGCAAACTGCTAGAATAATCTTTTTGACAGTTTGCACAGCTGTTCAGGGGGTGTAAGAGTTTTGTGGGGAAAGAAAAAAAAGATGGCGAGAGAAAAGGGAAAAAAGGCGGGGTAAGATAGCATAAAGGGGCAAATCCACATATGGGCCAAGGATTTGCCAAGGTAGGGGGAGGGCAGGCCAGGCAGCGAAACATCAGCTGCCAGCCGAGGAAGCGATGGGTCGAGATGATCGGGAATCAGATTATTGCAGGGAATTGGCGACATTTTAGGAGGTTAGTTTCTCTCCTTTTTTTTTTGTTTGCAAATAGTTTTTTTTGTTACTTATTTACCTTTTTCTTTTTGTTAAATTAATTTAATTTAATTTAAATGAAATTTTTTTTTGATTAGACTAGTTTTTTTTGTTTGGTTACAAGTATCCTTTTATTAATAATTTTTTTTTGATTTAATTTTTTAAATACATTATTATTTTTTTTTTTTGGACAATGGCTTGTGGATGAGTAGGATGGCGAATTCACGCCTCTACCGGCCTAGCCTGGCAGAATTTTAATAGCTAAGCGTTGCCATCCTAACCATCCACCGGTTCACACCAAAGGCCATTGACAAAAGTGAAGAATAAGCTAAAGAGAGGAACGTTCTACCTTTAACTTTTGTCGTAAGGTTTAGATTTGAGATTGCCATATTATATTCACATATTTTTTACATATGGCAACTCCAATTATACGTATATTTTGTAAATGTAAAAAAGTACGTAGTTGCCAGTTCGTATTTTTATTTTGGCAAAAATAATCGGTATTTTCTTTAGTATTGCCACTTTTTTAAAAATGTTAAGTTTATTTTATACAGAAGTTGTGAAAACCCGTTTTCACGACTTACCTTTAAAGTTCGATATAGTTAACGCTACCTTTAGCACTAGTGAGGAATAAAGTTACCTTCAACTATTTTTCGTTTTCACAACTTCTGTTAATATCGGAACAAAAAATCGTCAAGATGACGATAACTCGTCAAATCTGGCAGCCCTGTTTTTATTATATTTATTTCTTTTGTTGACGTTTCGCTTTTATTTGACACTTAATTACTGGAAATATTCCAGTATAAACAGAATTTGTTGTGTCTGTTTTCGCATTCAAATACAGAAACACTTTTATCTCATAAATCGAGAAACGATGGAATTTTTTGTTTCACACTTCATGCAAGAAATTTTACGATGCGAGAAATACAGAAACGAGCTACTGAGCCAAACGAATGCTCATTTTCGGAGTCGTTTTCGTCTTGCTCAAAAAAACTGAAGCATTCGCCCAAGTCAAAATTGGATGATGCTTTGAGCCAGTTTACATGGAGGGTCATGTCGCTGCGACACTGCCTGCGTTCTCTTTTGGTGTCCCTTCTTAAATCTGCTTGCGTTTACATGAAGGGATTTTGTTGCAGCAACAAAGCGACTTTTTGACGTTCAATTGACTAATTCTTTTTATCCCTTCATTCGTATAAAAAGTTGCCATATGCTAACTAATTGCTCATTGGATGCCGCACATTATAAAGATGTTCATATTCTTCATATTTTTAAATTAATTTTTGTATTAAATCTTTATCCCACATACTTATTTAGTTTTAATTTGTAACCAAAACACAATCGTTCATTTGTCTTTACACCTTTTTTGTTTATAATTTATAATTAACAGTTATTTATTTCATGCAATGTTGCCATAAATTATTTCCCAATTTCTAAATCTCATAAATTATCAATCTGGCAGCACCGTTCATACATAACATGACAAGAATACAAGAGAACGAAAAATGTAAAAAAGAAATGTCAAAATTGTCGCATCAATTCGCATTACGTGCGACACTTATTACCCCGTACTCTCCACCACAGCCCTCACCATAAAACTCGTGTCGCAGGGGCATGTCCCTTCATGTAAACAGGCTCTTTGGAAAAACTAATTTCTATAAATAAAGATTTGAAAGCATTTGATGCTTTTGGGGAAAGTGTTGGCAGACAAGTAAAGGAGTTTCCCGAACTGGAGGCGTATCAGTTGATAGCGGACCTGCAATCCCTGATATCAAAAAGAAAAATAGCGGTTTTTAGAAAGAACCTTGCGGCGAAAGCTAACAGTTTTGTTTCTGTTGAGGTAAATCGCCCATCGAGAGCATCAACACCTATGTCGCAAAGCTCAAATTCAATACCATCAAGTGATGTTTTGTTTTTCGCTATGTCTGATGCTGACATTTTAGAAGAAGAATGCTAGCATTTTGTTCTTCTATAAAAAACAAAGGCCCATATTCATAGTCAAAAATAAAGTATACTTTTTCTAAAGTCGACTTTAAAACAATGTTAATGACATTCAATTAAAGCCGGTTTTAACTTAAAGTCGACATTATTTTTGACTATGAATATGGGCCAAATTTTTTATACTTTGTTGTCAAAAACATTTACACAATGTTATATCCTTTAACAATTTAAGCCAGGGAACGAAAATAACTGATATTTGGAAATATTAAAATAAAAAAAGCATATAGAAGTAGATGTCAAAAAGCTCATTCAAGTCCTTATGAACTACATATGATAAATATTATGCTTTTTTTTAATTTTGTTCTTTATTTTTTGAACAAAAATAACAGCTACTTTTTACCTTTTATTATTTTGTACAAAAATAACAATTAGTTTTTTATTATTATTTTTTTCGCTCAAAAACAAAAGTTATTCCTTATTTCTTTATCGGCGACGATGCTTTCGCGCTGGATAAAAATTTGATGAAGCCATATGCCAGATGCATGAAATTAAGCGTGCCACAAGAAATTTTTAATTACCGGATATGCCGCGCACGAATGGTGGTAGAATGTGCTTTCGGTCGGCTGGCAAATAGATTCCGCATACTCCACAGACCGATCGAAGTTCAGCCTAAAACTGTGGATGCTATAGTGAAGGCTTGCTGTGTGCTTCACAATTATTTAACGAAAACTAAAACTGTAACTTTTGTTTTTGAGCGAAAAAAATAATATTAAAAAACTAATTGTTATTTTTGTACAAAATAATAAGAGGTAAAAAGTAGCTGTTATTTTTGTTCAAAAAATAAAGAACAAAATTAAAAAAAAGCATAATATTTATCATATGCTTTTTTTGTTTTAATATTTCCAAATATCAGTTATTTTCCTTCCCTGGCTTAAATTAAAACTACGTATCGAGGTATATTTACACAAGGTAAACTCGTTGGCCCATATGTTTGTCAGCTGTTTACCCCTAGTTGGAACCCAAACGTCAAATTTCGTGTATATGAGCCAAAATTTGTACATGTGTGCGTTAAATTGTTTTTGTTTTATATGAAGAAAATTTTGACAACTCGGTTCCTTTTATAGAGCAGCATGTCTACACTCCCAAATGAGTCTACCTTGTGTAAATATACCTTGCTACGTATTGAATTTTTTTATTTATTTTTATTTACTGTCTTATTACTAAAACAATTTGAAAGATCTCATTTTTGTTTTCCTTTTTTTATCATAGTTATTATAAAATTTTTGTACAAATAATTTGCTTTTAATAAAAAAAATGTGAGAAACCAAATAAATGACAAGTTTTGGCTTAAGTCTAGTATACGCACTCAGCTCCAAATAAAAACAAATTGCATGGGGTGATAGGAAATTGAAAAAGAAGAAATCATTAAATTGAAAAGTCCCTGAAACGCGTAGTTTTCGAGTTATAGACCTAGAAGTTTTCATTTCAGTAAGCATTTTTAATAACATCCTGGAAAGCTTAAAGGCCCAACCATAATGTGCTTAAGTTGTCTTAAGCGAATGTGCGAATATATGTAAATAGAGGCAAACCATATTTAAATTAATGCTGGGTACAGGGAGTGCAATCTACATCAATGCAATCTCAAAAAATCAAAACGTTGTGATGTTTATGAAATCTCGAATGAATTTAATTTGCTACTTTGCGTTAATGCATTGCATAATCTGTACCCAGCATAAGGAAACTTTTTTTTAAGTTTTATGAAACTGTTATTTGCGTAAGCAAAGTGCAAAACTGATCGCATATTCCGTGCGGAATCAAATGTTTTTTATATAGTTTTTGTTTTTTTAAATGCATTTGAGAGGCTTTTCGTTTATTTTTGACAGTAGCTTAAGTTTGTTTAGGTATGCATATCAGCGTTGCCAGAATGAAGATTTTACCTTATTTTTGAAGATTTTTTCAGGGCTGTGGAGTCGTTAAGAAAAAGTTATAACTCCGACTCCGACTCCTTTTGGTGAAATTTTTTAAGTACGACTCCGACTCCGACTCCGACTCCGACTCCAACTCCGACTCCTACTCTAACCTAGCATTATTTAAGAGACTAGTTTTGTTTTGGCTTTAAACTCTTTTTTAATTTAGTACCTGTTAAATGGTTAAACATAGCAAGAAAATGATTCTGTAAAAATTTCAAATAGATATTTTAATTCTAACGTGCCGCGCATTGAGCTTTAACATACTAGTTACTAACATATGAGTAGGAAAGCTGCAAAAAATTTTATTTATATTTTGGAAAAGTTGAAAACAACACCAAGTCCAATTGTCTTATACGTTAAAGGCATCAAGTGTACTTAAGCTACGGTCACACTTATTAAATATTTGATCAAATAAGCGTAACCCCTACTTTTGTTAATAGTTAGTGACATTTAAAATGGTCTTAATATTACAAAATAAACTAATTATACTACTAGACATAGCAAAAAACAGTTTTTTGTAAGATGTGGTATTTTAATCAAAATAAATATTGATATTAAGCGAAATGATTTTTTAGTTTGGTTGTTGGTCCCGTTTTTTTCGTCAAATATTTGATAAGTCTGACCGTAGCTTTAGTGTTGTTTACCACAATATTAATAGAGGCAAAGGACAGTCATTTTTTGTAAATTGTGAAGTGAGGTCTTTTGTTTTTAATATACATTTTATTTATTAAGTCAAATCATTCTCAGGAAAATTTTATAAAGTTTATTAAAACATGCATATGCGCCTTCAGTTGTTAGTTCTACAATTTATATAACACATTTTTGGGAAATAGTACCCCTTTTGTTGTTGGACTTGGTGCTGTTTGTCTCAAGGCATGGAACAGTACCATAGAAGGTAACGAACCTTTTATGACGTAATTTTTTATGTATATCATCGACATAAAAAAAATATGTTAGGATCATATAAAATATTCGTACAAATGCACATTTTTATAACATAAACATCATTTGCGATTATCAACATGTTTGCGTGGTCTGCTGTAAAGTTTTCAAAATGTGGCTTGATGTAGTTTATCTCCCACCTGCAGAGTTAAAAAAAATGTGAATTTTTAAACTGCTAAATTTAAATCTTTTTCTTCAGTGTACTCGCCATTGCATTTTTCCATTCCTAATTCAATATTATTATTGTCCAAGACCGAAATTTGAAATTGCAAGTCTTTATTATCTCTCCAATTTTCCCTAAAGTGAGTAGATAAAAGTATTCTCAAATCATTTTTCCCACATTGATGGTAATTATATTTGGAACAATGTCATGTATTTTTCCGAGTTCCTTTTCCTTTTATTCTATTATAATTCACCTTGAAGGTTGGAACTTCAAATGTAGTTCACTTAATGCTTTCACCACAGGAGCTACAGCAGATTTCAAGTCATATTTATGAACATGGCTATTTTTGGCTATATGGCTATATATTTGTTAATATACGATAAATAAAAAACAACATCTTTACAAATTTAATTTTTAAATTCCTTAATTCGGCTCTATTTCATTAACGATATCTTGGCGAAATTCAAATAGTGAACCCGCTTGTTTTTGTTACAGAAATTTGAGGTCACATTAAAACATAGAAAAGGACATGCTTTGCTCACCTACTCATATGAAAAGTATACTGGTCCTTATTTTCTGACTTCACAATTTCAAAAAGCAGACCCTCTTATGGCCAATTCCACTAATTTATTAATATATCAATTTATGTTTAAAATTTGTTTTCTTATGTCAAATAAAAATAAAATTATAAGAAAAATTATATTTAAATATGAATTGATATTTAAAAAGAATTGGAGAAATTGGTCATTAAAATTTTGTATTTTGAAAAATATTAGAAAAATTTTAATGCAAAAAAGTCGGAGTCGGAGTCGCTAGTTTTTGTGGGTACTTCGACTCCGACTCCGACTCCGGTACAAAAACCTCAACTCCGACTCCTCAACTCCGACTCCGACTCCGACTCCACAGCCCTGGATTTTTTGACTAAAATAAGATTTGAAGAACTTTTTTCTCAAATTAAGATTTTTTGTTTTTGGAAATGAAAATTCTTAACTTTAAGTTTGTACAACTTACATAATTTTTTGCAGTTTTTTAAACAGTCAGTTTTAAAACAATGAGGTTTTGTATCAGCTTGTTGTCTATTGGATATGCATACTTTTGTACCCATTGTCTAGCATACACAAAAATTAGCGGTTGTTCATTTTGGGAATATTGATGAAAAAAAATTATTTGAAAAAAGAACACCCGTATTTTTATAAAGTTTGATATATTAAAAAAGTTCATGTATTTAGTACCAAAAGGTAAAACTAATGGAACTTAACCCTAGGATTACCGTCTTGGTCTGGCCAGACTAAATTTGTGTTTTGCAATTATTGCAATTTTTCGAATATAACAAAAAAAACAGGGGCGTCTATAAATGATGTGTGCTGAATCGAATGAAACTAATTTGGATTTGATTAGAGCAAGATTAGTGGGGTGAAATTCTATTTTTATGTAAAAGTCTATGAAATTACCCTCTGGGACGGACCAAATTTTTTTTTTTTGCAATATTTTTCATATACAGAAACAGAAAGATAAATTCTATAAATGATATGTTGTGAATTGAATGAATCAAGTTCGAATTAAATCAGAAAACTACGGCCCGTTATGAGCTAATTTAACTACAAAAACCAAGCGGAAAACTCGTTTCACTCAGTTGCGAAAAAGCAGTGTGCAAAATAAGGGACTACATATTCGATGACTTCCATGTAAAATAAAATAATAAAATTATATAATAAATACGTATTAGGGCTTTTTTCCCGGGATTTCCCGTCCCGGGAATTTCAATTATTTTATTTCCCGTTTTCCCGGGATTTTTCTTGCGGGATCCCGGGAAATAAAAAATTCCTAATAATTTCAGAAAATAGCTATTTATACTTTGAAATTCAGTTTTCTATTCTCTTAAAATTAGCATCTGTGGATGGGTTGTGGATTAGATCAATTACAAGAAGTGAGTACATGTATTTAAATCAATGTCTCCTGATGCAATAAATCTACTAAAAGCAGAATGGGCAGTGCAACAGTTGATAATTATTACATTTAGTGAAGTGAAGAGTTAATAAAGTACATTTATTCAAAATAAGATGCAGGCAGTAAAGTTTCATTTTCCATGAACAAGTCTTAAATATAGGAGATACCTTAACCTATCGCTCCTTTATTGCAACATAGTCATATCTACAAAAACAAACGATCTCGGCAAAATGCGATTAAAATTTTCAAAATGTACCGACTTAAAGATATATTTTGCTATAACTTCGGTTCAGTTTGAGATATGACTATGATGCAATGAAGGAGCGATATGTTTATTAGGTGATGAACACAAATTTTCAATTTCAATAAGTGTTGGTTTATATACCCGTGAAGTGCGGGGAAACCGAAATAATATAACATTTTAGAAACTCATGTAAGATACTACAACATACAACTTGAAAAACACATTGTCCTAAAGATTACAAATGGACCTATTGAAATGAAAAGGTTTGTAAGAAGCAGTCCGGTTGATGCTATTTTTGCACCAACCTTGTCATGACTTGAATTGTTTTGACTGATATAGACGTTGTTTATAAAAAAGAAAAAATTGCTTCTGATTGTGAATCCGAAGCATGCTACAACGGTGCACTTTTAACTATTTTTCCAACCTCAGTAAAAAATTAACGAAATTTTTCGGAAACATGATAATTAGAAAATAAAGTCAGGAATATACTTTTTGAAGACTTACTAAGCGGTTTGAGTGTGTCAGAAAGTTATTTCATAAGCCGTTAAAAAATGTTATATATTTCTTTAAAATATTTTTTCTATTTCATTAATTACCTTTTTGATCTCATATCTTGAGTACCCTAATTTTTATTTTGTTTTTATTATTGTTTTATGAATTAAATTGTTATGTTTATGTTATCTTTTTATCTTGTCTCCAGAGCATAATAATACTGAATAAAAGCATAATACCTAATAAGGAATAAAGGCGTGAGGTAATAATAATTCAAGTTCCTATTTCAATCTTCAATTAATTTTTTAGTATTGAACCATTTCTTTTACTTTCTTCGTAAACAAGTTCCCTTACGTTTTTTATAAAAGTTTTTTTCATTAATTAATAACAAAATATATTTTGTATTTTTATATGGAGCGGGATCCCGGGAAATTTAAAAAAATTTCCCGCTTTCCCGGGAATCGAAAAAGTCCGGGAAAAAAAAACTCTAATACGTATGTATACAGGGGTGTCCTTTAAATCGAATAGGCAAACATAAATTAATTTTATGACAAATATTTTACAAATATTTCTCTATTAAACACAATTTAATAACAAACATTATAAAATTTGATTAAAGGTGTATTAAAAACAACTTCCACATTCTTGTGTTTTCGATTTCCAGAACACCCCTGCTTATCTAAAACAATAATTTAATAAAAAATATATTTATTTACTTTTTATTTAATTGGGGTTTTTTTTAGCTGTTCTAATTGGGGTCAGACATAAGCGGTAAAAAGTTACCTAGGGTTAAGAAGCTTTTGGTGTGAAAATTCCACATTCCATGTTTTTGATAATTATTAAATAAAGTGTATATACATTAGTGCTTTACAATGTCTTTTCAAAGGTGTACATTATTTTAATAACAATTCCAATAGGAATATATTTAGGGAAATCCATATATTTTCAAATGCCTTCGATACAACAACGGTATCAAATATAATACTTAATTGAGAACCCTTAAAATTTCATATGATGTATGATCTTCTTGCCCAAAATTTATATATCTCTAACTTTAAAATTTAATTACTTCCAAAGAAACTTCTTTATTTATATGAACTTTTTTACGTTCTTATTTATTAGAAAACAAATGGATTTAGAGTATATTTTTAGAAAGAGTTTTATGGAAAATAAAGGGTGTTTTTTAAGCCCGATAGAACTTGAAATTGTAAAAAATAACACAAAAAATTAAATTGTAATCAAAATTTTTTTTTTATTCGAAATATCAATACGTGACATTAACATTTGAAAATGATTTCGGGCATATGGGCACCGCGGCTGTTCTTGACGAAGCGCATTCTGGACGTCCAATTTTGGGCCACTTTTTCGAGCACTGCTGGCCGTATGTCACGAATAACACGAACAATGCTGGCCTCCAAGGCGTCAATTCTTGCTGGTTTATCAGCATAAACCAGTGACTTCACGTAGCCCCACAGAAAATAATCGAGAGGTGACAAATCGCACGACCTTGGAGGCCAATTGACAGGTCCATTTCTCGAAATCAACTTATCGCCAAATTTTGATTTCAATAAGTCGATGGTTGCGTTCGCCGTATGGCACGTAGCGCCATCCTGTTGAAACCACATCTCCTCCGGATCAATGTCATCCATATTTTCAAACAAAAAATCATTGATCATGGTGCGGTAACGATCTCCATTGACCGTAACGCGAGCTCCGGCCTCATTTTTAAAGAAATAAGGTCCGATGATGCCACCAGCGTGAAAACCGCACCAAACGGTGCATTTTCGTTTTGCGTTTGCGATTTCCAGCACACCCCTGATATTCTGGTTGGGCCCAGTGATGTTAACTTTTATTTTTTTCATTACCGTACGGACATCTAAAAATTACCGTTTTTGAGAAGAAATTACCGTACGCAAAGATTTTTAATCAAAACATTAATATGCTGTTTCCAAATGACATGCGTTTGATTGCGTAGTAAAAATAATATGAAAAGCACTAAGTCCATCGCCTGTCATTTGGAACAACACATAAGATTAAATGTGTTTAAGAAAAATTTCAATGGGAATTTTTGTGTTAAAATATATTTTTAACAAAATTATTATATTTTTTATGAATGAGGCAATAAAATATTTTTGAATCAAATAGGTACGGTACACTCATATATCGATGGCTTAATACAAAAAAGACGTATTAAAGACGCAAAATTTTACGAGTTTTATTAATTTTTTTCTACCCCTGTAAACAGTAGGTATGTAAGGCTTTTTTTATACTAAGCCATCGATATGAAGTATAATCATTCAACTCAAAATATTTTTCTTTAACACGCCTAGCGCACATATCTATGTGATAAAAATTAAAAAAAAAAAATAATAATGTTTTGTTCATTTAACTATAAATTTTCTATAATAATTTTTTACAAGAAAAATCAATCCATCCGTACCTAGACCAAGGCAAAGCGGTGTCAATAGTACGGCAAACACCGATTTTCTCAAATCAAGTACAGAATGCTTGATTCAAATACGGATTATTTACGTGCCAAACACTTAACTTTAGCCACATTTAATCCCTGATCCGTACTTAAAATAATTCGAAAACTATGATTTGTTGATTTTTAAACAAACAAAAAGTTTAATATAAAATTAATAATATACAAGAGTAATTTCACTTTTCTTATTCTGCACATATCGGTGTTATGAAAACATTTGCAGAAACATTATTAATGTTCTTAATTTTTTGTTATAACATTTATCTGTTTTTAAATTGAAAATCACCTCTATTATTATAAAACCTACATATGTAAGTATATATCGTTACCTAAAACGCAAAACGCCCTATCTAACATTTTGAAAATTTTACAGGAGAAGCAAATTACTATTCAAAATGTTAATTGATAAATTGCCTAAAACTGCTTTTAATTTATTTTCCTTCTATTTTTCTTGTAAAACCTACCAGTTGTTTTGACAATTGACAATGTTGCATATTATGCAAACTGTTAATAAGGTCTTTTAGCGTGTATCCATATAATCTTTTGTAGATAGGGCCGTTTGTTTTTTGTTAATAAAAGCGCTAATTTTGGTTGAAAGACTCCAAAATTTATTGTGGACATTAGTGTTGATGCAATTCATCAGATTTCATGAAAAAGTCGATTTTTTATTTATTGTTAGTTAGGGCCTTTTGCGTTTTAGGTAACGATATGTATGTACCAAAAATCCAAATTGCCGTATTTTAAATAAAATTACCTTGCTACCTTTGCGGCCCAAAATTACCCTTAAAAAGGGTAATTACCGTACGGTTAACATCACTGGTTGGGCCTTAATACTTAAAGAAAGTGTTAATATAAAGCAACCAAATACAAACATACATATATTCGCAACAAAAAAAAATTGTTTTATTATAAATTTTGGCACAAAACTTTTTATTACCAACAATTTGTTATTTTTTTGGGTCAATAAATCTGTGAAAAATAAAAAATATAGTTGGCTTCTAAAGTTTTAAGCATCTTTAAATAATTTTAATTTACTGTATCGTTTCCATCTTTTGTTACTACTTGTCTACACTTTAAAGGTAATTGTACCTAAATTCAAAACTTCATTTACTAACCAAAATAAATCCAAAATCAAAAACCGCACACTGCCACAAAATCCAGGGGCCTGATTCTGACAGTCGTGATCGAGTTTAATATCTAATTATTTCAGTCATTACTCCACGAATCGGAATTATTTTTCAGTGTTGTAAAGCATTAATTTGAGTTTCACAATACTGAAAAAATAATTTCGATTCGTTCAGTGTCGACTGAAAAAATTAGATATTAAATTGCTTTCGAATCGAGAAAGTACTCGATCACGACTGCCAGAATTAGGCCCCAGTATAAAATTTTCCTAAAATTTAAAAAAAAATCTTATGGGCCAGTTCGTCGATAACGAATGGAGAGTTCGTTCGCTTAAATTACATTTAAAACAGAAGCAAATTAAAAAGTATTGTTTTTGTTTTACATGTAAGTTAAGCGAACGAAGTCTCCATTCGTTATCGACGAACAGGCCATGTATTCTTTGAGGGACAAATCAGGTTTAAAATTCATACCTTCAGTACTTTATATTTATTTAATTCGCCATACAAATGTGGCGGTTTAATGATGTTCTTAAATTTGGCTCTGCAGCGCCATGGAGTCGGGATAAAATGTATGACCGACCTCCCTTAGTTTTTTTTTATTAACAGTTTCTCAAAACAATACAAAATCAAAGTTTAGTTCTAAGTTTTTCACATTTATTCTTGTGAACTACTCCCTTTACAAGTAAAAAAGTATTTACAATTTAAGCAGAAATCGCATATACATACATATGTATGAAAACTTCATAAGTCTATAGCTCGAAAACTATGTGTCTCTTAAGGTACGTTCAGACTGATGAAATATTTGAAAGCAAACATCAAATATTTCATTAACGTAGTCTGAACACAAAATATTTTTGAGTGTCAAATAAAATAAAAGCTGATTTTGAGCAAATAAAAGTATTTGCCGGCAAATAAATATTTGTCCAGTGTGAACACAAAATATCAAATATTTTAGTTATTTTTTAGCAAACATTTATTTATTTATATTACAAAAAAATTGTAATTGCAAACAACGACAAATAATTTTAGTCATTTTCCCGATAGAAGCAATTTTTCCTGTAAGAATTCGGATTCTATACAGTTTTAAAGATTTTTAATAATTATTAAATTTTGCTATCATGCCACTATTAGCAAATTTTTTGCGAATTTCCGTTAATTTAGCAATTTTTGTCGAATTTATGCCAGTCCTTATAGTTTTAGGGACTTTAAATCAATTTCATGTCTTGTTTGAAATATTAAAATTGTTTGTGAATTTTCGATATTTTTTGCAAATATTTTTTTTTTTTTTGTTTTTACCCGACATTTTGTTTTTTAATCGACTTAGCGATTTCAAATAAATTTTAGGGTTTGTTTCCAAGTTTGCAATTTTTTGAGAATTTTAACCATGTTCGCGATAGAAGCGATTGCATTCTGTGATTCTTTGCAGCCTTAACGATTTTTAAAAATTATTAGGATTTGCTATCATGCCGCTATTAGCAAATTTCCGCTAATTTAGCAATTTTACCGAATTTTTGCCATTCCTTATACTTTTAGGGACTTTTAGTCAATTTTATAGTTTGTTTGAAATATTAAAAATTTTCGCGAATTTTCGCTATTTTTGGAAAAATTTTTTTTTTATTATTTTCCGACAATTTGTTTTTTAACCGATTTCAAATCAATTTTAGAGTTTGTTTCCAAGTTCGCAATTTTTCGCGAATTTTAGCCATCCTCGCGAAAAAGTGATTTTTCCCTGTGAATCTTTACAGCTTTAACGATTTTTAATTAGGATTTGCTATCATACCCGCTAATTTAGCAATTTTTATCGAATCTTTGCCATTCCTTACAGCTTTAGGCGCTTTTAATAAATTTTATGCCTTGTTTGAAACATCTAAATTTTTCGCGAATTTTCGCTATTTTTGCCAAATTTTTTTTCTTATTTCCCGACATTTTGTTTTTTAACCGATTTAGCCATTTAAAATACATTTTAGGCTTGTTTTCAAGTTTGCAATTTTTCGCATGTTCCCGTAACAACTGTCTTCCAGTTTTTTTTCTTTTAACATTCTCCTGTTCTTACACTATAAGAGATGCTGCTCCAGAATAAAACAAAAAAAATAGCTTCGGCGCTCATTTTTACTATTTGGGAAATATATTTTTATTTTTAGACATTTTCATTAAATAATTATTTGATGCAAATATTTATTTTAGTCTGAACGCATGGCAAACATGAATTAATTTATTTTATTTGACACTATTTGCCAACTGTTTCAACAAACAAAAATTGTCAAATATTTGAGCTTAGTTTGAACATTAAACAAAATATTTTTTTGTTTCACATAGTTTGAAGGAAATATCAGAACAAATATTTTCGTCAAATATTTCATCAGTCTGAACGTACCTTTAGACTTCTTCAATTTTATGTTTTCTTCCTATTTTTAAATTTTCCATCACCCTTATTTCCAAGTTTTTTATTAAAACGAATGTAACTCACTTTCAAATAGTTAACTTGAAGGTTTTCATATATGGCTTCTAGAACTTCAGGCACAAAGACGCCTATTGTGTTTCTAGAAACCCTGGACAAGAACTCCAACGATTTGTAGGAGTCTCCTGTAGCTATATAGCGTAATGTGACACACAATTTTAGCCTTGCTGTAATAGCTGCTCGCATAACCGTGCCATTTTTCTTTATGCGATTGTGGACCTAGTTGATGACAAAAATATTTAATAAATTTTATTAAAGCTCGTTTTAATTTTTACTGTACCATTTTTAAAATTTCTTCAAACTTAAGTAAATTAATTCGGGTATAGTTTCTAAAATCGCTATCGTCGTCTTCCCATACCAGATCCTTCAACAAATGATCCTCCAAGTCGTGCTCCATTCTTATAAAATAATAAAAAGGACTGTATACATAAAATTATAGATACATTTTTCTCATAGTTGACTTACCTTGTTACTAATAATGGCTTCATCCAATATCTTCTCACTACCTTCCGTTTTTTTCCTCTTCCACCAAATTATTTATTTCCTCCAATAGTTTAAGTGAGGCATACATTTTTAGTTGTTTTCTTGACGACGACATCTTAAAAAATTAAATTGCTTTCAACTTGCGTGCAGGCTACGTCACAGCTGTCAATTTTTGCATATTTTGACAAACAGTATATGTAAAAGACTATCAAGAAAATCTTGATTGTGTGGCTGCACTGTTAAGCTGTTTTGTGTCATCTCGGTAAAACGAATTTGTTGGCAGCACTTGTATAAAAATTAAATAAAATAAACATTAATGGATTGACAGCTGCAAATTAAAAATAAGTTCGTGTTATATTATGCAAAGGTAAGAAAATAATTTAATTAATGTTTATTAAAAACAACATTTAATATACAAATGTTTTAATTTATGTTTTAGAAAATGGAAAACTTTGGCGAACCACCCATCAGCAAGAAGATACGAACAAAACCAAAAGTGGCATGCGATTGGAGTAAAGCAGATATTTTTAAAATAATATCTTTGATGGAAACTGAAAAGTGTTTGTTGGATGCTAGCGACGAAGCTTACCACAACAAAGCATTGCACGACCGTGCCTGGCCAAATACATATTTACGAAACTTTTGAGCATAAATACGCTGCAACTGAGTTAAATGCCAAATGGTCGAATCTTCTCTTTTAATTTCGTGGTTATGCAGCCAGAGCGAAAACGAAGTCTGGCCAAGGCGCAAAAGAAACTCCAAAATGGTAATTTTTTTAATGCAATGAGGTTTGTTGGACACGCGGAAACGCAACAAACTCAGGACACAACATCAAATATTAATTTTTATGCTGGTTCAGAAGGATTCTGTAAGTATAAATATGGAGCTACATAATTGTATATGTTATACATTTGTATTTAAACTAATATTTTATATTTATGCACATTCTTTCAGCAAGTGATATTGAATATGTATCAAGTCAACAAACTTCAAAAACAAAACGTCGGCAACAATCCCAAAACACCCAAATTGTTGCATCAGAAATTTCAGCCACAATGCGTTAGGCCGTTACGGTAATGATAGAACATGGAAGCAACCAAACCAAACCGAACGATACGTTTGCGATATACATATTTAGCAAGTTAGCTAAATGCTTTAAGTGTTGATGCCGCAGCATTAAGGCCTAACTATAATATACTTATGCTAGCTTAAGCTACTGTCAAAAATTAACGAAAAGCCTGTCAAATGCTTAAGCAAAATATTGTACTTTTGGGTGACTATATTGTACTCAAATAACTTTAACGCGTAGTTGCAAACATTTGTACTTTTGCAAAAATTATTTTCTTCTCAATTTCCTTAAAATATCAATTCTTTGAAAAATTTTTTTTAGTGTCTACAATTGGAAAATATACTTCTATGAGCATGTTTCTTTTTATTAATTATAAAAACAAATAAACACAAAAAAAAAGAGTACTAAAATATGCAGCTGTGTATTTTTAAAATATTTTTCAATATGTAACCAAGAAACAGCTGATTCCTTAAGCAGAGTACGATAAGTTTCGCTCTTTGCTTAAGCAAATGACACTTGACGAAACTTAACGAAAAGTTGCTTAAGTACATTATAGTTGTGTACATTTAATTATATGTATTTGCACATTTGCTTATGTAAGCATAAGCACATTATAGTTAGCCCTTTAGTGCGGAAAAAAATTACACTTAATTTTTTGAAGTGTTGAGAGGAAGAAAGAAATAAATTTTTAATATTCTTCTCTAAACTAGTTACTAAAGAAATTTACAAGGTGTACTAACCCAACAAACACGGAGGTTTGATTTCAAATTGATAATGATTTGCACTCAAACGTTTGATAATGATTTGAAAATCATAGCATTCTCAACAAAAAGGGGAAATTATTTTCAAATTGAAAAATGCCTTTATTTTCAACTTGCTTTCAAACGTAATTCTCAAATGTTTTTTAAATTTGGATTTTAATACCATGTGGAATATAAATAAAAATATTTTATTTTTTTTTAATTTAAATTCAATATTTATTTAAATAAACTGTCAGATTTACATTCGGCACCATAGCCAAAAGATGAAATAATGTTCTTTCCGTCCTCTAATTCTTGCAAAGACGAAACTAGTTCCCTTTTATTTTGAAGATTCTAGCACCGCGGTCATAAAACAAACTTATAAATTCCTAACTTTTCGTTCTTTTTTTAATTTGTTTTTATCATTGTAATAACTCACAAATAATTTTTATTTTTCACAACTCTTCACTTGTAAAACAAATTTAGCCACGAAGTAGAAATTTAACTTTAATCGCCATTTTTAAGGTTAACATTTATTTTTCGCTTAAGTATTGCCAAGTTTAGTATTGATTTGAATTTAACATTTGATACCAATTTGACATCAAATTGATAAAACATTTGCTGTCAAATGTTTATTTTCAAATCATTATCAATTTGAATTTAAATGTTAAAATCAAACATTTGAAAAACGTTTGAGAATTGTGTTTGAAGTCAAATGATAAATTAATTTCATGTCAAAGGTTGACTTCGTGTTTGTTGGGAACTGCTGTAATAATTGATGTATGTATGTACACTGTACCAAAAAACGGTATTTAAAACAAAATTTTGCGTTTTTATTTTAAAATTGCATCAATTTTTTTGAAAAAATGTTAAAAACAAAAAAGTTCAATTTTATTTTAAAAAGAAACGGTGTGGTTTACAAAATTAGGCAATAAAAGTCATATTTAAAACAAAAATTAACGTTTTTGTATCAAAAAATATTATTTATTAACAAAAAATTTTAATAACAAAAAGGTTTTCTGTTATATTAAAAGGAAGCACTTTTGTTTCTACTATAAGAAGCAGAAAAAGCATTCTAAAATTAAAAGTTTTTAAATTTTGGTTTAAAAAGTTTCACAATTTTGAAAAACGTATTAAAATCAAAACAGTTTCGTTATTGAAAATAAAATAAAGCATTTTCATTTTAAAAGTTTTTTTTATATATGTTAGTTTGTTCACAACAATGTTAACGCCATGTTTTTTCAAGTGTCATTAAAATAAAATAGCTCGGTGGAGTGACTTTTAGAAAGCTTAAAAAGTTAAAAAATTAAAGACTTAAATTGATTGAAAAAGGGAAAACGATAATATAAAACGAATTTATATACTATTTAAAGTAAAATATTTATTATACCTAATTTAAAGAATATTTTATAAAACAAGCAAACATTAAAAATGGAAGACCACTCTGAAGATTTTCTGCAGAGGTATATGACATTCATGATATTATGCATGAGTCAAATACCGAAAATGTTTCCTTAAGCCCTTATGACACTTCATTTCTGGTTTACGAATAGGTATACCACGCAAATAAGGCCCTAAAATTGCAAGGATTTCATTGTCAGGAACAAGTGTGTGGAAAACACCGTTTGTTCTTCTTTTCTGTGATATTTTTCTTACTGCTATTCTTTTTACTTTCAACATTTTTTGATAAATTTTTTTTTGCTAGTAAATGGGTTTTATGCAATTCAATTAAAAATAATAAAATTAATTTTCTTCTTTCGTCCATTTTCTTTAACACACTTTTAAAAAAAAAACTAATAGTTTGCTAACTGTGCTGCACTTTGTATAATCGTTTACATCTGTAAACCATAGTGTAGCTTTGTTTGTCCGGACAAATTTTCCGAGATGGGTGAATCGTTCTGCAGAACACTCTCTGTAAAAAAATTATTGTCCGGTCAAAAATATTGTTCGGAACGCATGGGTGAATCGACTTTAAAAATATTGATCTTAGACTAAACTTTAAGTATACCGGTCGACTCGGTATACTTAACTGTCTGATTTGGATTAACGATGTCCGTCCGGGTGGCTGGCTGTATTCTTTTATCCTATCTAAGCCATTTTGTATTGAAGAATTCTTCTTGAACAAGAAAAAGAAAGACAAAAAAATGTACTTTGGACTTCAAGGAGAATTCTTGGCAAAAGTAAGGAAAAACATGTAAAATCAATTCAAATTGATAATCATTCAAAAAAGCAAATTTCGATCTACCAAAGTTTAAAATACAATTTGGTTTATGGATTGATGTTTGACTATTGACGTCAGCAGTCGTCGATGGCTGCGAGTGTAAAACGCCAAATCCATCTGAGGAGATCGAGTGGTTGCGATCGAAACATGTCATGGTTACCTGCCGGCCAGGGTTCGAGCCGCGGCCACGGTCAAGAATGAAAGATTGTCAATAATAATTTTAATTAATTTTCATGTTGTAAAATATCTTTCTTCATAAAAAATAATTTAATGAAAATTAAATTGGATGAACTTAAGCCTAATTAAAAAATATTAAAAATTTGGATTAAAAACCATAAATAGTTCAACAAAATAACCACAATACTAATTATTTTTAAGTTATTATATTTCAAAACACACAATTTAAATTAAAAACAAAATGAAATGCGACAGAATATATTTTTGATACACAGCTTATTTGTTTACAACAGTGTTGTTTTATTTTGAAATAACGTTAAAGTATTTTAGAGTGTTGTATCCGTTTTCAAATAAGACCACCTTGTATGAATTCGCCTTTCAGACTTTCAGTTTTTTCATCCCTTCCTTTAAAAGCTTGTAATACCTTTTTAAAGAAAATAATTTTCTTTGCATCGTGTTAGCGTTTTCTATTCTAATTCTTTTTGTCATCATCTCTTACAGAAATAGTATTTACTGCATTTTCGGAATCTAATATTAAAAACCTCTAATGCAGCTGCTACACTGTGTGAAGTGCCAATTTTTGTCTTACAACGTTGTTAGAAAAAGCATTGTCAGTTAATTGAAAGACAATTATATTGTCAAAAAATTATATCAGCAGTAAAGTTGCATAATTTAAAAAATAATACCGGAAATTCTAGCACAAATTTCCCGAGATTTTTGCCCCGATTAATTTCGTATGAAAAACACTAGATATAAGCAAAAACTATAAATTTGAAGTTATTTCATGGCACCCCTTTTTGTGTAAAAATTAAATACTTTTTTACTTGGCACCCCTAATGTTTTTGTGTAAAAATTAAATACTTTTTTAATTAGGCATGTAAACACCAACACAACGATTGTGTTAATATTCATATTGTTTGGTCTTAATGCTCAAGCTTTTATACATTTTTACCTAAAGGTGTTGTGCGGGTACAGAAACCCTTTTTAACAGGCGTATAAACATAATAATAAATGTGCCAAGGCCAAAAGTTCTTGTACAAAAGTCCATAAAGAAGTTGAAGTATTATGGTCCATAATACGCGGCCTCATTTTACTCCATTAGCATTCGCTTGACATTTAAATGCCTTCCGCATTAATATAATGAACCTTGATGTAGTAAATTATGTTGACATATGAAGACAAATGTACATTTTGTACAGATTTAAATGGTTGAGCATTGAAGAAATAAGAGAAACATATTTGTTTATGTACTAGCAGGAGGACAAAGGGTCAAACATGTACACAAGGGTTAAATAAATACGACGAATTACATTTATGCAAGTAGACACAGTCGTACTGAAAAAGGACATTTCAAGTCAGATGACAACAAATGCAATAAATTAATTTAATTATGTTCTGTTTAAATGAATAAAAACGGAAAGTAAAAGCATTTAAAAGCAAAATGTAATCAAGAAAAACAGTAAATAATAGTGCTTGACTAAATAGTTTGAATCACTAACGGAATGCAGAAATAAATGAAAGCGTGAATAAGTGAAAAAGCAACAACTGCTGGCTCTGTGGTTTAATACAAACCAGGGATGATAAATAGAAAACCAATATCGTACCAACGAACTTTTAAAATCGTACTTTTTCGGCCCCAATAGTACTAAATCATAAAAACAAAAATTTAATACAACAAAAACAAAAGTAACTTAAAATTCATTTGTACATGTAAAGTAAAGTATAAGATAGCAAAAAAAGATCATTAATTATACATAATCACGCCTATCGTGAATAATTTTTCCCTCGTAATTATTCCCCTTTTCACATATTTGCGATCATGAAAAACTCCCATGAAAAAAAAGTAATTCAAATGAGAATAATAACGTGAAAAAATGTTCACGGGAAATAATTCCCCTTATCGTGAAAAGATGTTTCCCTCGTAATTTGTACACATTTGCCTTAGATTTTCTCACTTTATTTTTGCTAGGGAACAGAACATGTATGTAAGTAGTTCCTCCTATAACACGAATATTAAGGGTTAGATCCGTTAATAAGGCACAAACTGATATATTGGTTAACAAAATGCAAAACAACAAGTCGATTGCCTGCCGATTTGAGAAGCTTTCGTAAGACGTGGTGGCAGAATTTTGGAAAATATTTTACTATGTACATAAAATTTAAAAAGTCCAAAAAACTAATGTTGTAATCAAACTATCCCTCCAATACCAAATATTTTGCTTTTTTATTTTAACTTTTCTTTAAAATATATACGTGAACATTTTGACCAAAAATTTCATTGATTATTAATTTTTTTAATCTTTCTTCTTTTTTACACTAATTCACTGGAACTGATAGCGTGAAACATTTTTCACATGGGATTCACGATTGCTTTTTTCCATTCGAGGGGAATGAAAATTTCATGGAAACAAAAATTCCCCTTGTTATTCACGATAGGGGTGAATAATAGGGCGGGTAAAATTTTTTCGCGTCAAAAGCACATCTCGATTCCTGTTCTATAAATCATTAAAAGAAACTTTGCCAATATTTTTCAAAATAATTAGTTTTCCAAAATATTCAGGAATAGAGGCAAACAAATTGTATTTGGTCTAGCCAGACCTGTATCATGCGGTTATTAGGGTCGAGAAATCCATTTATTTTTTAATTGCTGCCAGAGAGCGTTTTCGTACACTTTTTAGAACTTATCGTATGTTTTTGCGGAAAATTTACGAATATTTCTCAAAATGCAATCCCGAATTTTAAACGAAAAAAAAATTTTAAGCGTTTTAAAAATGTGTGCGTACGAGCATCTTCGGTTGCATTTCCAAATTCATTGTGTTTACAATTTTCAATATGTACTGCAGAAACAGAAAAAAAGTAATCTCCTTCACAATAATTCGGAGTAAAAAATAATGGAGTGGGTTCTCACTGTTCCAAAATTCTGTTTATTACTTCTTGACGTGACAACCATCTTGTTGACGAATATTTGAAAATATTATGAGTTCATCTAAAAATAATCTTGAATTGAGAGGAAGTCATCTTCTCTACTATGTAGAACTTTTGCAGAAGTGGTGTCCTATATCCTTAAAAAACTTGTATATATCATCAGAAAATGCAAGCTACTGATGATATGTACTTAATTTCGAATGTAGCATATGCCATAGTCCAATGGACAAGTGCAAAAAATCTATTCACAATAGCGAAGTTCAGTGTTTGGTGCAGTTAATACGAGTCGCCATTTTATATCAATTATGAACAGGTTTGAAAAATTTGGAAATAGTACCAAATGAGCCACGGGGGTACCAGCGTACTTTTTAGTTTTGAATTGTACCAAAAAAAGTACAAATGTACCAACTTTATCAACCCTGATACAAACATAAATTTAATTGCAACAAGTAAGAAAGTACATATTGGCCAACCATATGATTCACTACATATCTTTCGAGTATAGACAGAGTAAGAGTGGATCCTACATCGGCATTTTTACTGAAATTTATTCAGATACAAACATTTGTACAATTTTTTTTTTTTTTTTTGTTAATGGGATTTCGGGATAGGAATTAATTTGGACCAATGGGCAATTTGAACCTTCCATCATAAAAAATTGTAGTAACAAAAATGCTTTTATAAAAGCGAATTGAGCCAAAGTTTATTTGAACATATAGAATTTTTTTAATGAGTAAATGTGATTTTCTGAAAGAGTCTTTGTGTCGGAGCTATAGTCAAATGTGGACCGATTTTCATAAATATTGGTAACTAATTTATGTTGCAACAAAATATTTTTGAAATAATTTTGATCTTAATAAAAACAGAATAAGTACACAGAAAAATTGATTTTAATCACCAAAGTCGTAGAATCAAGTAAACAATTTGTTGATTTTGCACCTATTACCAAAATAATTTTATTAATTACTAAAAAGTGTAGAAATTTAAAATTCTGATTTTTTTTTTCTTCAAACAAATGATATTTTCAATTTTGATTTAAAAAAAACAGTATGATTTAAATGACTGATTCAATTAAAAAAAAACTGACAAAAAATCGTTATTTTATTCAATCATTTCCGTTAATTCAAAATAAATAAAAAATTAACAATATATTAACTAATTAAACCATTAATTAATTAATTTTTTGCTGGATTTAGTCAAAATTGTTATTGAAAGTTTTTAACAGAATAAAAAAAATTAAATTTAGAATTAATTAACCTTATAATTAATTATTTTGTATTCCAAATTAATTAATATATTAACACCCGTATTCAAAACAAAAATTTAGTTACTGCATATCCCCTGATTAAGGATTTCTTATTCAAAACACTTTTAAATAAACTATGATTATCGAATGATCAAAGACTTTTTAACTCCTAGCTAACTGCTGTCAATTTGCAATTTCTGTCAATTGAATTTTACTAAAACAGAGATGTAAAAATTTTTCTTAATCGGGCGATTTAAAAGTGTTTTGAATAAACTCATGACTAAATGGTGATTAAGCTTAATTAACATTTTAGTTGCTCACTCGATGAGCGGAATATAATCGGAGTACACAAATTTTCGTTTTGAATACGGTTGTTAATCTTTAAATTCCTAGTAAAACAAAACCCTAATTTTTTCTTACTTTTTTTTATTTCACAGTAAATGTGAATTTATTTTAAAAACCTATAAAGAGATAAGCAAAACATATAAAAAACTAATTTAAAAAAATTAATATATTTTAATTTTATAATTATTTAGTCTATTTTCTTCGACCTTATAATTTTATTTATTCTTATATATTGTTACGTTACTGCCTTTCAATAACGTTTTGGTTTATTTCCTTTATAATAAACCGTTTCGAGTTCTTTATTGCAACTTTAATAAAATAAATAAAACACAAACACTTTAAACACTGTTTACAATTTACACAACTTTATTTAGTACAAAGTCACTCTAACAAACCGTAATTTATAGCTTTTGTTTATTACCAACTATAATTTCTTCCGCGTTATACGTTATTGACAAAGTCTGAACTTAGAATGAATTAATTACACTAGTCGCCGCTAGTATTTATACAGCAATTTGGTTGTCTAGAACATTCGAAATGTTTTTCGAAGGTTCGAGGCTTTACTTATTCACCACACTTTAATTTGATGTATGGCAGCGCTAATGTTTACATAATTTTACCTCTTATACTGAAGCTTTTTTAACGGTCATTTCTAGGTCTTTCTGCACATTGGGATTGAAGTGTACTAAATTATAACAATTCTTAATAACAATGTAAACTAATAAAATTACTAATAAATACAAGTTAACTAATAAATACAAGATAACTAATAAATTCAACTAATTCTTAACTAATAATTACAACTTATTCTTAACTAAAGTTACTTTCGTAACACTGCCACCCACTTAAGCCTGTTCGTCCCGAATAGGCTCAGAATCACTTCTTCCATAAGGGGCTAATCGTTCTAAAAAAACTTTTAATTTGGCCCTTGGCCTTTTATATTTCCGTAGTTGGTTTACAACATCATTTAATTTCCTTATCACCTTATATGGCCCATTCCAATGTATTTGTGGCTTGGCAACTAATCCTTCCTTTGGTTGTTGATTCATTGACAAAACCAGCTGGCCCTTCTTAGATCCTTCACCCAATCATAACTGGACAACTTTCTATGGCCACGCACGGACTTTCTATGGTCGTACAGATTTCTCCGCTCCAATGAAGATACCTGCTTATCCTCGGGTATAGGTAGTGCATAACAATTGCACTGTGGAAGCGACGCACAACCTCTGTTTGCTGTGCTCCTGGCTGCCACACGCTTTGGGCAGTTTCCCTTAAAATTTTGACTTCCACCTATACTATTGGCCCTTATAACCTTGGCCGATACGGGCTCTCTTCTTTGCGCCGTTATCCAATCTTTACTGGGCGCTACCTTCAACGAGCGCCCCTCACTGACGCATTCCCTTCTATCTGCCTCCGTACAGTGCCTGGCTTCCAATCTGCTAAGCTGTCTTACCTAAGCAACCACTTTTTCACGCTTTTCAACTTTTCTGTGTGCTGACGATTCCTGACGAGTACATGCGAGAGGCTGTCCCACACGAGCCTCACTTTCATACCCAACATCCAGGGGTATTTCATAATCACACAAATACATAATTTGCTTTCCCATATTCAGACTTATATTATGACTTATCATAAAATCTGCGCCAATCAGTACTTCGTCTACAATGTCGGCCACAATAAACTCATGAAAAGCGACAATATCGGCAATTCTTAACACCACACGTGTTTTCCCATAGACAGTAGCAGGCTCACCTGTAGCTGTTCGCAAGCTCACTCCGCTTAGTGGTTCGACAGCTCCTTTAACCAAGTCAGGCCTTATTATCGAGAATCCTGCACCAGTGTCGATAGTCAAAATGCGCTTTTTACCATCGATGTAGCCAAATGTCGTAATACTTTTGTTACTCTTTGGCACTACTAAATTTATTATCGAGTCCTCAGATGCGAAAGGTAGCACTCCCTCCATATTTAACGACGACTCCTGTGATGACTGATGACTTGTCCGTTGGTTGTTTCTCGGCGGCGAAGCAGATCTTGAACTTTCTCTTGGTGCTTTACAGTCACGCTGTATGTGCCCAACCTTTCCGCAGTTATAGCATTTCACTTTGTTTCTGCCCAGCTTCTCATTTAATACCCGCAAAACTTCTTCTTTAAGTCGCTTTAATTCATTCATGATGTCTCTATCATCATCAGCAATAACATCGAGCCTTTGCACCTTAAACGACTTCTGCTTTGCAACTATTCTTGCGGTTTCCTGAGCCAGGGCAAATGAAACAGTTTCTGCAAACGTTGACTTCAATGATGCACACACCGCATACTTGACATCAGCATCTCTTATACCGTTAATGAATGCTTCTGTTTTGAAGCTGTCCAACAATGGGTGATTCTCACCAGGATACGTTAGCTGTACCAACCGCTCAATCTCCAGTGCGAAGTCCTGTAAGGTTTCGTTTGCCTTTTGCACTCTGCCACGCAACTCCATTTTGTAGATTTAATTTTGTGTTCACCACCATACTTGCGTTGCAGTGCTACCATAATTTCATCATAGTTGTTTCTGCTACTTACTGGTACACTTTCAAGCACTTTAGCCGCAGTCCCCTTTAAAGCAAGAATTAGCTCGATGGCTTTTTCCTCACTGTTCCATGCATTTCTGTTGGCAACTGTATCGAACTGGAACTTAAAAACATTTAATGGCACACTACCGTCAAAGCAAGGGGCCTTTATTCTACTAGAAACTTCTGGAATAACTCGCACTGGTGCTTCTTGGCATTGAATGTTATTAACTTTTGCCTCCAGATGGTGTAGATTTTCATCAAAAACCGTAACTTGTGTTTTAACATCCGTGACTTGAGTTTTTACATCAGACAGCTTCTGATTAAATTCTATTTCCATTTCGTTTACTCTTTCGTTCATCTCACTGGAAATCTCCTGAAGTTTCTCGTTTGTTATTCTAGAATGCTCTTGAATTTCAACTAATATGGTAACTGAATTCTCCTTTACCATTTTTTCTACATTTCTAGAAGTTTCATCTATTTTTCTAGAAGTTTTAGCTAGAATATCACTCGAATTTTCTTTGATCATCTGTACCATGCTTTTGGAATTATCGTCCATTTTTTTCATTTTTGCCATCATAGCAGCAAACATTGTGTTTAAGTCCATGCTGCTAGCAACTGCACGAGTACATACCTCTATTTCTTCTTTGTCCTCAAATTCGTAACTCACGATGTCCATATTGCGTCGCTCGAATTCATCTATTAGTCTCTTTTGCAGCTCTGCTTTATTACCTGCAGTTGGCAGATCCAACTTGCCCAATTCTTTCTTGAGCTGTTCTACTTTAAGCTCTTCAAATTTCATTGCTGTCTTCTTATTATTTTTTTTTTTATTTTATTATTTTTAATAATAATTTTAATAATAATAAATTAATAATATTTATTTTATTTATGCAATCCCACTTCTGACACCAATTGTTACGTTACTGCCTTTCAATAACGTTTTGGTTTATTTCCTTTATAATAAACCGTTTCGAGTTCTTTATTGCAACTTTAATAAAATAAATAAAACACAAACACTTTAAACACTGTTTACAATTTACACAACTTTATTTAGTACAAAGTCACTCTAACAAACCGTAATTTATAGCTTTTGTTTATTACCAACTATAATTTCTGCCGCGTTATACGTTATTGACAAAGTCTGAACTTAGAATGAATTAATTACACTAGTCGCCGCTAGTATTTATACAGCAATTTGGTTGTCTAGAACATTCGAAATGTTTTTCGAAGGTTCGAGGCTTTACTTATTCACCACACTTTAATTTGATGTATGGCAGCGCTAATGTTTACATAATTTTACCTCTTAAGCTGGGATCACACGATTGCCGCAAATGCACCAATATGACGCACAATAATGAAATTGGACCAATAAAATATTCTGAAATCACACGATTGCCCTGTTTTAAACAAATTTAATTGCCGCTAGTTGGTACAAAGCGAAATGGTTACAACAATTGCCGCAGCACAGTCACACGATTGTTCTTACTTGACAACTGCGAAAACAGCTGTTGTGGTAGCTTTTTTATTTGTTTCAAAGTTCTTGTTGGTTTGTCAATTAAATAAAATTAAATATGTATCATATATGTATGTACTTAAACAAATTTTTGTTGAATATTTTTATTTAAATTTTTTAAGAAATTCCAAAAATTTGTTCAACAATTTCGTATGTTAAGGTTCGCTAAGTAACTTAAATAAAAATATTCGCACTGAACAGCTGAATATGCTTCTGAACATACATACATACATATTTTGGTAATAGCAATAATTAAAAAAAAATTAAAATGCATAATAAATAAATAAATATTTATCTTCATTACCTACTAAAAGAAACACAAATAGTAAATTTATTAAAAAAAGGCAAATATTGGTGCGTATTGTGTTTTTTGATTGCCGCACAAGAACACAATAAATATTGGTGCATTTTTGTTATTTTTATTGACGCGCGGTTGCATAGAAAAGAGTCACACGATTGCCGCACCAGGGTTGCATTTGATTGGTAAAAGTAAGCACAACATTGTCCTTGATTGGTACATGAGCCAATTGGTTGTGCAGTCACACGATTGTGGTATTAAAAAGTATGAAAATTGGTGCATTGCAGCAATCGTGTGATCTCAGCTTTACTGAATACAAACAAAGCGAATACAAAATTATAATGAGCCCTATTTGCTTTTTACAACAAAAAATATTAAATAAAAATAGGTTTTTCTTTAAATGTATTGGTGTTTGCTTTTCCATAAGAGCACTCCTGCTCTGAAGCACCAAATGCCATCAACTCGTCAAAACCACCTTCGTTTTATCTTAGAGAACAAAACGCAAATGAGGTAATAAAGAGTTATCAAGCTGTTTAGAAAACATAAGCCTTTTCTCAATTACATTTGTTTCGTTTATAAACAATAACGTTTAAAAATTGGTTTTTATAAAATATTCGAAAGCTTTCGTCTAATCCATGTTGACATAAAAAAGATTTTTATTATTGGCATAAACTTTCTTGCCTTTTGTATGTAAACGTACTATAGCTGCGTTCGAGAACACAAAAGTTTTTACTATTTTTTACTGAACTTTACTGCATTTTACGAAATTGCGTTCGAGTACACAAAATGCAGTAAATGAGAACACAAATTGAGAGCGAAAAGTGACAGTTCTTGTCTGAGTATTTACAAATTTTTACTGCAGAAATTTTTGCAGTAAAATTTAGTAAAACAAAAAAACATATGTTTCAAGAGGTAAACAAACAAAAGTAACAAACAAAATGCTTACAAATTGTGAAAAAATTGTTAAATAAACGAAAAGTTTAATTAAAAATTAAACAAAAACAAAATGTGAATAAATAATTATTAATTAAACTTGTTTGTGAATCATTTACTGGGCTAAATACCAACATTTGAAACTTTTTTTGTTATGTTAATATTTTAGAGTTGTAAAAGTTCTAAGTACTTGGGTACTAAGTAATCAATAGCAAAAAATTATTCATGTTCTTTTGAATAAATTAACCCGCCACAAATTAGTAACATCAAATAAAATAAAAACAAACAAATATGAAAGATTACATAAAATAATTTGTTTGCATTTTCCAAAAATGTTTGTGTTATAAAAAGTATTTAATCGAGTACCGATAAGAAAACGAGTTAAGTAGTCAAAAGTGTTAACATTTTTCAACACTTCAACTATTTGTCATCAGCTGTTGCCTTTATTTTACGAATTTTTACAAAATTTGCGTTCGCGTACTTTTTTGGACAACAGCTTTTTGTGAGAGCAAATTTTACAATTTTCTCATTTACTGCATTTTACTGTAGAAGTACTCAAACGCACCTTAGTCTGAATTTACACGTTTCATCTTTTAATGCTCAACTTCTTTTCATCAAAAGTACAACGTGCGTGCTCGTTGAATGCAGACGTGTTTTTTTTTTAACTCGGCTTACGGTTTTTTTTTACATAAATAAGTGTATATTTATGATATAATAATATTATTATTTTTTAATAATATAAAATCAGCGAATGAATAGACGCTTTAAAATAATTTTTAATAAATGAACATAAAATTTTTAATACAAATATTAAAAATTACTATTAACAAAAATATATGTATGTACACACATACATATACATACATACATTTTAAGCAAAAAAAAATTCTTGTTTTCTTTATTCTTTTTTTATTCTCGGGGTTTTTAAACAACAAATTAAAAGAAGAGCACAAATAAACAAACAGTAATATATAAAAAAAAACTCTTATGAATGCATATAATGCAAAAACAATAAAACATAACGAAAGAAATGCGTATGTTACATTGAGTGTTGACGAAACAATCGTAGAAAAAAGAATCGATGATAGCAATTATTTAACGGCTAAACCTATTACTCGAACGCGTTCCCTCTCACCCTCTTTGTTTAAAAATACGGTCGATCGTAATACAATAACAAATTTATTAACTGCAAGCGTTGCCACAGAGCAAAAAAAAACTTTAATAAGTGATGAAACGGTTAACCCCAAAACAGCCGCTATGGACAACTCAACAACTCAAGTAAAAACTTCTCAAAAGCCTACAGTACAAGTTGGTATGGACAGGTACATAACAGTGCTTAAACGGGGACGCAGCCCTACCTCTGCAGCAGTTGCTTCGGCCTCAAAAGTACCATCTTTTGATAAGATAAATTCTCAAAATCGTTTTGCAATTCTGGAGGATGAATCCTCAGAAGCACAAAACGTCATAAAATCGTCCAAGCCTCCCCCGATATATCTGAGGGAGCAAAATTCTAATGAGCTCATAAAGAGTTTGATATCGGTTATAGGTGAAAATTCGTTTTACGTAGCTGCTATCAAGCGTGGTAGTATAAACGAAACAAAAATACAAATCAATCATGAGAATGATTTTCGAAAAATTGTAAGCAACTTTGAGACACTCAAAAAAAATTTTTATACATACCAACTGAAAAGCAGTAAAGGTCTTCAGGTAGTGATTAAGGGTATTGACTCATGTGTGAACCCAGAAGAGGTAAAAACATTCCTTGAAGAAAAAGGCTTCAAGGTAAAACATGTATTAAACATTAAAAATAGAGAAAAAATTCCCCAACCACTTTTTCGAGTGGAGTTTGAACCCGGCGACGTTAAGCTTAAAAAAAATGAAACGCATCCCATCTATAACTTAAAATACATTCTGTACAGAAAAGTAACTATAGAGGAGCCGCACAAAAGAGGTGGTCCCGTTCAATGTCTGAACTGCCAAGAATTTGGCCATACTAAGGCATACTGCTACTTACCCCCTGTTTGCGTAGTATGTGGCGAATTACATGGTACAGTTCTTTGCGACAAGTCTAAAACCGATCCCAATGTAAAAAAATGCAGCAACTGTGGTGGCAATCACACTGCCAATTATAGAGGATGCCCTGTATATACTATCGTCAAGCAGTCGGTTGGACCGAAAACTAATCCCCCTCAGGTAACAAATCAAGTAAACAGTAATGACCATCAGGCCCCCCAGCCTAGTAGTAACAGAATTTCTTATGCTAACGTCTTAAAATCAAACAATGTGCCAATGCAAGGCGCTTCGACAAGTAATGACGAAACTCCAGTTTCTAATCTAAGTCGGCTAGAAAAAACAATGGAAACATTAGTGCAAACAGTAAACAATTTTACAAACACAATGGGTAATATGATGCAGGAAATTCTTAGAATGCAATCGATGTTATTGCAAGCTGTACTTAACAAGCCATGAACTGTTTAAAAATCTGTTTTTGGAACGCAAACGGCATCCGCCAACATACAAATGAATTAGAATACTTTTTAAAAAATAAACAAATTGATGTCATGTTGGTTTCTGAAACTCACTTGACCTCAAGAAATACGTTTAAAATCAATGGTTATATACTATATGATACTAAGGACCCTCGAGATAGAGCTTGTGGAGGCTCTGCCATTTTGATAAAAGCCCGAATCAAACACTACTTAATGTTTGATCATTGTGAAGATTATCTGCAAGCAACGACTATTTGTGTTGAAGAGCTAAATCGAAACTTAGTAATTTCTTCTTTATACTCTCCACCTAGATTTGCCATATCAGAAAGCCAATATTATAAATATTTTAAATCATTAGGACCCTGTTTCCTCGCCGCTGGCGATTATAACGCTAAACATACCTTCTGGGGGTCACGACTTATAACACCAAAAGGTCGTGTTTTGTTTAACACAATCTCTAAAATGGGTTTAAACGTGGTCGCGAGCGGACAACCAACATATTGGCCTACTGATCAGCAAAAAATTCCAGATGTTATCGACTTTGGCGTGGTTAAAAACATCCCCACAGAAACGATTCATGTTGAAGCTTCCTTAGAGTTATCATCCGACCACACACCTACAATAGTTACAATATCGAACCCAAATAGAATTGTATCTCCGTCATGTTACTTAGCGACGTCAGCCACACAAATAAATTGGTTAAAATATAAAAAATTTCTCAGTGAACATTGCACAGAAAATATTCCGCTCAGTACACCGGAGTACGTAGATCGCTCTATTGACAATTTTGACAGTTTTCTGAAACTAGCTGTTCAACATTCCAATTTTGCCCCAAAAAAAACAAAAACTATTAAAATATATTCTTCAGATGTCGAGCGGCTCTTGACTGAAAAAAGGAGAGTTCGAAGAGAGTGGCAACTGTACAGATCCCCGCAACTTAAGAATTTATTAAAAGAGTACACAAAAAGGCTAAGAAAGTTACTGAAGACTCAGAAAACGGCTTCTCTAGAAAAATATCTTAAGGATCTTGATGCAACTCCACAATCTGACTACTCATTATGGCGTGCAGCTAGAAATCTAAAAAGGCCAGTTATATCTAAGCCACCATTAAGAAACTTGAATGGTAGTTGGGCAAGAAACGATATTGAAAAAGGAAATCTGTTTGTTAGTCACTTGAAAAACGTATTTACACCAAATATATCTCACAATATTGCGGTAGAGTTACCACCTGTTGCTGCTAGAGCAGCGATCCCCCTCAGATTTGAGATAAGAGAAATCGAACAGGCTATTTGTGACTTAAACACTAAGAAGGCACCTGGTATTGATAAAATCAGTAATAAAATGCTTTTAGAGCTACCTCGCACAGCAAAGAAAATTATTCTTTTTATTTTTAATGCTATTCTACGCCTTGAATACTATCCTCAAAAATGGAAGGTTTCCTTAGTTACCATGATACCAAAGCCAGGTAAAGATCATACAAAAGTTGAGTCATATAGGCATATTAGCTTATTATCAAATATGTCAAAGCTGTTTGAGAAATTATTAGTTTCAAAATTAACACCGGTTTTAAGTGAAAATAGATGTATTCCAAACCATCAGTTCGGATTTAGAAGAAAACACAGCACAATCGAACAGACTCATCGAATAGTTAATGTCATAAGAAAAGCATTTGAAGAAAAAAAATATTGCTCAGCACTCTTCATCGATGTTTCGCAAGCTTTTGATAAAGTCTGGCATGAAGGCTTATTACATAAATTGAAGCAAAATTTACCAGCAAACACACACAAGCTGCTAGAAAGCTACTTAGTCGGTCGTCAATTTATAATTAAAGAAGGAAATTTCTTAAGTTCACCTCAGCCCATTGGCGCTGGAGTCCCACAAGGCAGCATCCTGGGCCCTCTATTATACTTAATTTATACTTCGGACATGCCAACAAGCAACTACACCCAAACTTCAACATTTGCAGACGATACAGCTTTTTTAAGCGTCCACGAAAACCGTTATGAAGCATCTCGTTACTTACAGCATCATATATTTCAACTAGAAATATGGTTAAGACAATGGAGGATAATGGTCAATGAGCAAAAATGCGTGCATATAACATTCACCTTGCGCCGGGAATCTTGCCCCCATATTACAATCAATAATCAAATAATTCCTCAACATTCGCATGTAAAATATCTCGGTATACATCTGGATCGGCGATTAACGTGGAAATGCCATATAGAGACAAAATTAACTCAAATGAAACTAAAAGCCATTCAAATTCATTGGCTTATTGGTAGAAACTCTGTCCTTAGTCTCGACTGCAAACTTCTTCTTTACAACTCCATCTTAAAGCCAATCTGGTGCTATGGTATTCAGTTATGGGGCACTGCCTCGGCCTCTAATATAGAAAAAATTCAAAGGCGCCAAAATAAAATTCTTCGAATAATCACAGCTGCCCCTTGGTATGTAAAAAACTCAAATATTCACAAGGATCTCAATGTTCCATTAGTCAAAACTATGATTACGAAATATGCAGTAAAATACTTAAAAAGGCTCGAATTGCATCCGAACCCACTAGCACGAAATATTTTAAATGATAGCGGCCACACTCGCTTAAGAAGAAGAGACACTGCAGCACTTATCCAATTAGATGAGCGATAAACAACTATATAAGTGAACAGAACCCGTGATGAAGAAAATTTTTGTCTGGCACTGGCAGGACATAAAATAACGTATTAGGTTAAGATTTGATTAATTATTGTTAGTTCATATTTAATATATGAAGATTCAATAAATAAATAATGAAAAAAAAAAAAAAAAAAAAAAACTTCTTTTCAATTCCCTTTTAAAGATGCCAATATAATCACACGCAGCAACGGGTTTTAACTTTTTACGCTTCAAAACAACAATAATTTTAATAACAGCAAATCAAAGAGAAAAAGAAAAGAAAAAATTACACGCAGCCATCGTCGTGCATATACCAACGAATAAAAACACAAAGCGTACTGACCGAGTACAGGCATCTCCGTACTAACCCCCTTTCTTCTTTCTTCCCTCACCTAAAAACATAGGAGTTGAGCATCAAAAGATGAAACGTGTGAAAGCAGACTTATAATTGATGTCAACCAGTCATGCCAGAAGAAATTCCAAAAAATCCCTTCTTGTCTAAAAAAACCCCTTTTTTTCTCTACAATAAAAAAAATGTTCCATACCCTTTTCGCTACATTTAAAATTTATCGCTGGGTTAATTAGCATGCAAAGTCCACTTTTTTTGTAGTGAGGAGCAAAAGCGCTTAGCCCAATTTATCAAAAGAAAAAGCTTTTAGTCCAAAAAAAAGCTTATTTTTCACTTTGCTTTTACGCACATAGAAAACAAAGAAAAATACAAAAAATTGCGTTTACTGAATTCCAAAATGTTTACGCAAAAAAAGTTTAATTGTTTTTGTCTCTTCTATAAAATTTTAAAATATGGACTAAGAGCCTTTGCATGTAAAGCCAGTGATCAGTGTGACCATATTAGCTTTTTTCGAGCTAAATTTAGCTTTATTTTTTTGGATTTAGCTTGATATATTTCATTTAGCTTTAAGCTTTTTTTTAAGCTTTTTTAAAAAATGAATTTGGCTTTTTCTAGCCTTTTTTTCTATTTGTATTCCAATGATTTTATGATATGTACATAATAAAAAAAGAAAGTTCAATAAAATAAAGATATATTGGTAACCTTATAAACTAGTCTCAAACAGCTAAAATCTGGCATCACAGAAACAATAAGTCAGCAAGTAATTCTTTAAAGTTAAACAAGGTGGTAGTAGGAGATTTGCAGTTATTTTTTCACTATTGTTTTTGACAGCTTGATGATCTACACACATATGTATATGAAAACAATGCGATGTTTCAATATCTGCTATAATCTGTTTTGAGATGTACTTTTGTACACATTTTGTTTTCTTCTTTTAATGTGAACTACATGTAACTGTTTTTTCGTATTTGGCTTCTTAAATGCATACTTTATACCTACCTATTAAATTAAAAAATTAATAAAAAGGAAAATGGAAAGGTCAGTAGTATTAATATAAAACTATAAGTAAGGTGTATTATTTTTAATTACTTATACATATAGATTCTTAAAAAGAAATGAGTCGAATGATAAGCAAATTGTGCATAGCTGTAGTAGTGATACAGAAGATGAATTTTCACGTAGTACTAGCAAAAGGTAGTTTTAATATTGAAAAGAAAAGTATAAGGAATTAAGTATCGTTTTATATTCTAGAAAATACACGCAAAAATTGAGAAAAAGCTGGTTCAATGATTCGAGACTTTCGAAGTGGATTCTTGAAGTAAATGACAAACAGGTAAAATGTAAATATTGTCATTGTACATTGAAATCAAAATTAAGTAACCTGTTAACGCATGGGAAGACAAGTAAGCATGTAGCTGCTGCATCACCTTTCAAGACCAAAAATCAAAAAACATTAGAGTTTCAAACTTCAAGTAGCTGTACGAAGAAAAAAGAAGCTGAGTTGTCTGATGCATTGTTCGTGGCGGTGCATACTTCTATTAGGTCTGTAGATCACATGGTAAAGATGCACAAAAATATTTTCAATGACAGCAAACCGGCAGTGGCAATGTCTTTGGGGCGAACAAAATGTACCGCTATCATTACTTCTATTTTGGCACCACATTTCAAGCAATTGTTGACAGACGACATTAAGGGAAGTCATTATAGTCTTATAATAGACGAGTCAACCGATATTACTGTGGAAAAACATTTAGGTGTAGTAATTCGGTACTACAGTAAGTCATTAAAGCATATCGTAAATACATTTTTACATTTGTATGCTCTAGAAGAAGCAACAGCTCTCGGAATTTCTTCAGCTATCTTAAAAATTTTAAATGCTTTTAATCTAGATATAAAATATATGGTAGGCTTAGGAACAGACAACGCAAAAGTTATGACCGGGGTGAACCGTGGTGTTATCGCAAATTTAAAAGAAAAAAACGATAAAATTGTATTAGTTCCTTGCGTTTGTCATTCGATACAATTATCTGTTTCACATGCGTCCAAAAGTTTGCCGTCCGAAATTGAATATTTAGTGGCAGAAACATATCATTGGTTTTCAAAATCAAGTTTAAGACAAAAGAACTATAAAAACATATATGCAGCAATTAATTGTGATATGCAGCCACTTAAGTTAGAAAGAGCTTGTGACACTAGATGGCTGTCAATAGAAACAGCTGTAAATCGAATTGAAAACCAATGGTTAGAACTAAAAACCCATTTTGAAATTGCAGCTGTTTCTGAGTCGTGTCATCAAGCTAAAATTTTGAAAAAATTGTATAATGAAAAGAATTTACTTTATTTAAAGTTTTTGAAACCGTTACTATCAGATGTTCAAAAAGTAAACAAAATGTTTGAAAGCAACGACGCAGATCCCACATTATTGCTTTCAGAAGTTTATTTATTATTGAAAGATCTTGCAAATCAAATTATTTTGAAAACTGAACATTTTGATCCGTTAAAATCTGATTTGGAAGATTTTTTAACTCCAATACCTTATTTTAATTATAGTTTTGAACAATATCTGATTTCGAAAAGACAAATAATAGATTCTGAAACAGAAAAAGATATAAGATGTACTTGCCAAAATTTTATTAAACAATTAATATATCAATTACGCCAACGTTTGCCAAACAATATTTCATCACTGCAACAAACAAACTTCTTTTCTTTAGAAAATAGTCTCAAGAAAATAAAATGTACTTTGTATGAGAATTTTAAAGAAGAAATGACAATTTTAAAACTAGATGAAATTTCTGATTTAGAATTACAGTGGCAAAAATTAAATTGTTACGAGTGGCCTAATCAAAATTTTAAATACAGTAAACTCACTTCTCTATATAAGATGTGGCTTAAAAAGAATAAATAAATGTTGTCATAATTTTAAAATAACAAATGATCTCATAAAAAATTTTGATAAATCTATTTATACAAATAATAGTGCTTTTTTGTCGAACTCTTTAGAGGAAGACGAATATTCATTTGAGGAAATATTTAACATGTAGTCAAATATTTATCAAGTTTATTCGTTTGCTTGTTAAAAAGTATTTTTTGGAATTAAAAATTTTTAAATCTAGTAAATATACTCATAATTTGTGCAAACGAAGAATCCAAATCTTATAGGATTCCAAATTTGTTCTATACTATACTTTATATTAACCGATGCCTTTGAATTTATTCCTTTTTGTATATTAGCTTTAAGAGCTTTTTTATATATGTTCACCATTGTACAAAGATACATACATACATACGTTCATGTGATATCACTTTTTATATGTTAATTTTATATTTTTTGTTTTTACTTTATTTTTATATATATCAACCAAAGTAGTTTTGAATTGCTATCAATTTTATTTTAGTCTTAAGACTTTTCTTAACTTTATTTTCTTTGTGGTTAACTTATGCTGGCATAAGAATTACAAAAAATTATTTTATAATCATTATTATTATACGAGCATACATACATGAATATGTGTTTGAATTTAATGCTCATCAAGATATTTTTGTTCCATAACTATACATAGTTTGATTTGGTTACTGATTAAAAACATATTTTACTTAACAGCCAGGCCCACGATGTCGCACGTTAACGTTCGCATAGAAATTTACATTAAAAACAAAAACAAGTTCTATAAATTGTTTTTGTTTTAAATGTAATTTTCTATGCGAAGGTTTTTACATAGTATGTGTTATTTATAATACGAATAATGAATTAATATTATTAAAAAGCAATATAAAAATTTAGCTTTATTTTTTGGCTTTTATTTATTTATTTTTAGCCTTTTTTAGCTCTATTTTTAACCTGATTTAGCTCTATATTTTTTTAAAATCTGGTCACACTGCCAGTGATATAAAAATTCATTTTCAAATATTACATTCTATGACAAATTAACTTTTTTTTCTTTTTGGAAGAAACCACTCTATATATCCTTTAATCTAGAGGCAAAACAAAGTTAAACTTCCTATCTGATTTTTTATTTCCTCATCTTTTGTCCTTTTGTAAGAGCTTAATATTATTCAAGAAAACTTATTTAAATCATTTTTTTTTAATTATTTGATACTTACAGCCATATTCATAAAATGTTCTTATTTTAAGCTTATAGTATGTACAACTATAAAACGCTTTTTGTCTTATAAACCTCTTATAAAAATTTGTATTCATAAACGTACACTAACAGCTTTTTTACTATTAACTGTTTGCAGCGATTTTCTGTTTAAGTATGGCAACTTTCTTTATATTTGGCTGCCATTTTATTGTTAGTGATGCACGAAACTTCTATTCGGTTTACATGTTATCTATATTTAATTTTTTTTTTTAATTGTAGACCTTTAAAATTATTCTTATCAAATAAAACTACATATTATTTTAGTTTCTGAACAAAATGTTTCCGAAAGGTATCATAAAAACTTTTGTTTGAACCTTTTTTAAATATACGATAAGAAAGTAATCGAATAAAAAGTTTGTTTACTTTTTATTATCATCACTATTATTATGATTTGTTCATTTTATTTTTTTATTATATTTTTGAACAATAATTTGTTGTTTTAAATAAAAACAACAACTAGTTGCAATAATTTAATAAATAATTAAAGAGAATATCTGCATTTGCCCCTGAACATATTCATTTAAATCATATAATTTTTTTTAAATAATTATCAATATAACTTTAAATTAGATGTCTAAAATAAAAAAAAAATTAGTAAAATGTATTTAACATGTCCGTTGTAATAAATACAACATTTTTGTCATTATTTTTCATCATATTTCACAAAAATAATATCATAAAATGCAAGCTAGAGTGGCCATAGTGGAAATTTTTTTGAAAAGTTAAATTTTTCGCACTGAAAAATATGAGGTTGGGGATAAAAATAATTATGCATATTTTATTTTTTTTTTTTTTTTAATTCCGAGTACCTCGGGGTTGAGCCCAAACTTTTATTACATTACCCATTTGTCACTATTTTTGTTCCTGTTTGTATTTAAATAACAAAAAAAATCTGACTTTATGTTCCCAACTGAATTTCTTCGATACCTTTAATTATTACCTTTCCAACGAGCCGCAATAGTCTGCTGATAAACTACGGATAATCTTGCCCGGAATACCCAAAAACCAAAGTCCAAAAAATAGGTGAATTTTTAAAATTTTTTTTATTGTTGATAACTTACTAATGAAGCCTTTTTGTTGGCTTATCCTCTTCGTCGTCGTCGAAATCTGTAATTAGTTTTTAGTAATTGCACCAATATGACACAATTTTTATTGTGCTTTGTTGACGCACAATAATGAAATTGCATCAATAAAATATTCTGAAATCACACGATTGCCCTGTTTTAAACAAATTTAATTGCCGCTAGTTGGTACAAAGCGAAATGGTTACAACAATTGCCTCAGCACAGTCGCACGATTGTTCTTACTTGACAACTGCGAAAACAGCTGTTGTGGTAGCTTTTTTATTTGTTTGAAAGTTCTTGTTGGTTTGTTAATTAAATAAAATTAAATATGTATTATATATGTATGTACTTAAACAAAATTCCAAAAATTAAGTCTATTCAACAATTTCGTATGTTAAGGTTCGCATAGAAATACCTTTAATAAAAATATTCGCACTGCACAGCTAAATATGCTTGTGAACATACATACATACATATTTTGTTAATAGCAATAATTAAAAAAAAATTAAAATGCATAAGAAATAAATAAATATTTATCTTCATTACCTACTAAAAGAAACACAAATAGTAAATTTATTAAAAAAAGGCAAATATTGGTGCGTATTGTGTTTTTTGATTGCCGCACAAGAACACAATAAATATTGGTGCATTTTTGTTATTTTTATTGACGCGCGGTTGCATAGAAAAGAGTCACACGATTGCCGCACCAGGGTTGCATTTGATTGGTAAAAGTAAGCACAATATTGTCCATGATTGGTACATGAGCCAATTGGTTGTGCAGTCACACGATTGGGGTATTAAAAAGTATGAAAATTGGTGCATTGCGGCAATCGTGTGATCCCAGCTTTATACTGAAGCTTTTTTAACGGTAATTTCTAGGTCTTTCTGCACATTGGGATTGAAGTGTACTAAATTATAACAATTTTTAATAACAATGTAAACTAATAAAATTACTAATAAATACAAGTTAACTAATAAATACAAGATAACTAATAAATTCAACTAATTCTTAACTAATAATTACAACTTATTCTTAACTAAAGTTACTTTCGTAACAATATCAAGCTCAAGGTCAGGTTATTCAAAATATATTTATTTACTGTTTATACAATATTTCGCTGCCACAATGGACAGCTTCTTCAGTGATCTTAGGTTTATAAATTTAAAACAAATTTTTTTATAAAAAAAAAAATAAAATTTAAATTAAACAACAATAATTAACAACATGAAAAATAATAAAAATATTACACAGGAAACAAACTTATGCTATTACACTTTTCAAAAACTTATCTAATTTCCTATCTTATTCTTATAAATTAAATGTCTGTAATCGGTTTTAAAATTAATTCTTTGTTCTATTGGTGTGTTAACAACTTAACAACTTTTAACAATAACAACAGTTGTTACAATTGTCAACATGTTTTCTTGTTTGCATTATCGATTATGCGATTCTGTAAATTGTTGTTAACAACATAGATATAAATTTACGTCAAGTGGCATCACTGTCAAAAAAATGGCAAAATAACGAAAAACACAAAGAGGAATGCAAAAAAATTATTAAAAATAAACAGAATTTTTTTAGTTTTTGTTTTTTTAAGAAGTTACATTAGCCAATCATTTTGACTATTAAATTAAATGCAAATTATTTAATTACCATTTTCAAGTTATATATTTTCTTTAAACTAATTTTTTTTATTTTTTCGATATTTAACAATAAATAAACAACACTAGAAAAGTTGTCGTATACTTAACACAATCAGCTGACATTACGATAACAAGTGTTGTTTAAAATGTTACAGAATGGCAAAATCGTTAATATGCTTGTTAAATTTTTTAACAATGACAACTATTGTTAAAATTAATGCGTTATTGTTTATTGGGAACAGCACACAAGAAGTTAATGAATACGTTTATAAGTAAGAGTCTCAATCCGCCTTCGTTCAACCTTTCATTCTGGCTATTGGAACTAAGATCTTCAGCTATTTTGAAAATTTTTTAGTTTATTTATATGGAATATCTTTCCAGTTTATCTCTTTTTGAGGGCTTTAGATATAATTATGTTTTAAATGCTTTAATTTATTAAATTTAAAATCCCCTCTCGCATGCATTCAATTTTGGCAATTTATTGAATGTCATTTTAATAATAAATAAATTCAATACAACACAAAAAACAGAATTATTAGTCAAATTTTTTATCAGTTGTATTTAATTATTTATTGAATTTATTTATTTTTAAATTATTTATTTCTGCGTCGTGAAGTCTAGTTTTTAATATTAAATATTTGAAAAAGTGCAGTACAATGTAAAACTTAATTTATTCTTATGCAAATTAAAGTACCCTGAAATTTATCTTTGATCTGTTTTTAACACAGAATTTAGAAATGCTTTTTTAAACCACAAATGAATTATATGTACATGTAAACTATTTTTTTATTTCTTAAGATGAATTTTTTAAATAAAATACTTTTATATGAACTGACCTATTATTTTGCTTATATATTATGAAAGTTTTAATGTAAAGGTTCATTAGGTCAATGAATGCATTCTTAAACATTACTGAATAGGTTCGTTGGATGAGAGAATATATCAATGAATAGGTTCATTGGGTCAACGAATGCATTCATAAAAATTAATGAATACGTTCTTTGGATCAAAGAATAAATCAACGAATAGGTTCATTAGGTTAACGAATTCATTTATAAAAATCAATGAATAAGTTCGTTGGATCAAATAATAACTTCATTGAGTCGACAAATAGGTTTATGGAATTGACGTACAGTTTCAACGTATGAAATCTTGACTTAACGAACTGGTTATTGATTCTTTATTTTGCATGAAAATAAACATTCCGACTCATATTACAGTTATTCTTACACAGAAAATATGCGATTTTTATATGTTATCTATGCATGGAAACAAAATTTAGAACATTTTCAATTATTGTCACTATCCATCCTCGTTGAAGTTGACGCTTGTGGTTCTGATGACCTAATTTTCTTCGTAGGTTGTTCATATTCATGTTCTGAGTCTGTATCATCATCAGAGATAGACGTAATATTCAAGGGCATGTTTTGTTCAGTGTGTCCACAAATTTCAAACTCCATAATTCTAGAACTCCACCAACAAACCTCCGCAAGCAATGCATCCAATTTGTTGCCTTTGAATCCATTGGCATGGTCACCTGGTGGAACCTCTCTCCTTGTTCGTCCGATTCACGAGGTTATTGTGCCAAAGAGGTTTCAAGGTGGAAATGCAAGAAATGTAATTTTAATACAGCATGTTGTCCACTCGTGCCTGTATGTCATCTCGCTGTACACGGTACCAGCAGCGCGTTTAACTGGAAGTGTGGCAGTAAAAGCAGCAATGTATACTTCTGTTTTCAATTGTTTTCTGTTGTATCCATGACGAGAATTTATGCATGCGTAGCACCTGGATTCATCATGTCCAGTTAGGTCTTCCACCCAAATTACTGGCTTCATAAAAGAAAACTGTCCACCTTTCCCATGTATCCCCATTATAAGGGTATTATAACAATTTTTGCACACTGGTTTCGGCGTAAAATTTGCAGCACTTAAATCTGCTTCATCAGAATAATGACAATACGCTGTTTTGAATTCCTCAGTAATCCATTTTTTTCGATCCAGTAAACGTAACAAAAATTATTCACTTTTAAAACCGGAGAAAAATTCACTTGTACTTCTCGCGTTCGTCGACTCTTGTTAAATGACAAAAATTGATCAAAGAGCACCTATAAATACTACAAATATTTCAATATTTTACTGGCAGGGACTTATGAAATATGTTTTCGAAACGTTCCAAAACATGGGCACTCATAAATGTGGGTCCAAACTACCACCTTTTCTTAATTCAGTTTCAAATGTAAATTCGTTTTATTTTTAAAAAAGTGTAAGGGAGATTTTTAGTTATATGTAAACAAAATACTGAGTTGCGTATTTTTGAATATTTATTTAAGATTTTTAGTTGTTATATGAAAAAATAATATATCATAAGACCTGTATTTTTAAGTCGACTTGTATGAAAAATCCTAAATAAATATTCAATATGGACACGTCCACGCACAATTTGCACACCTTACATAACCTAAATAAACATAACCCATTTATGTTTATATTCATATTTAAGTTCTCTATAATCAATAAGTGATCCTAATTTTATTTTCATTGAAAAAAACAATTTAATTGATAATAAATTTTTATTAACGATCCTTAAATTTTCAAATACCAAAAATAAATAAGAAGGATAAATACGTGCAAAATATTGAAAACTGTATTGAGAGAGCGTTTTAAAATCAGTGTGTTAGCAATAATGACTGTAAAATTTGTATTATTGAATCATTTAAATCCTTATCTATCTGTAACTTAGAGTATATGTGTAAAGTTTTATGAAGGATTAATGATAAGAATAACCTATTTTCTTTACGTGATTTTGTTTTATGTTTTGTTTATAATTTTATTAAAATTGTAATGTAATTAGTGTTATGTGTAATAAATAGAAGGATTTGTATATATTATATGTTTTGAAATTGTTAAATAGAGCTTATAGCAAGGTTATTGGGAATAGTATTTGAAAAAAATAGAGTTAGTTTTCAAGTTAAAACCTACTAGTTAACAAAGTGCTTAAAGAGAAAAAAAAATAATTATCATCCAATACTGAACGAAGATGATGAGGAAACCCAATTATTAGAATTGAGTTCACCCTTTTTACCTAGAGTCGGATTAGAATAATCATCATCATCAACGCTAATAGCAACATCGTCATCATCAACATTATCATCATTACCACCATTATCATCAATATTAAGAAGCATAATGTTATCATCAACATCATCAAAGTCACCAACATTAACATCATCATCATCATCGACTTCATCTGCACTAACATCAATAACAAGATCTTCATCAGCAATAGCAACATCATTATCGTCAACATCATCATCAACAACAATAATATCATCATCATTAAGTGATATGTATGAATAATATTTTGAGATATAAAAATATATATTTTTTATTTATTTATTTACACATTTATTATAATTAAATTACAATAAATCTTAATTGTAAAGCACAAGCGACTAACGGTACTAATAAGTAGGTTCTATGTATTTACGTAGTAGATACATATATAAGGTTTGCATTATTAAATTTTATTGTGTAAAGAGAGATTTTGCAAAAAATTGAAGACTATGTTGATGTTATTTTCGGATGGAGTTTTTAGCATATTTATAATATTTGGTGAATTAGAGATGGTACTGCGAAATTCAGCAAGGGCAATATAAAATTAAATAAGTTACATGAGAAGTGGATAAAATTTATAAAAAATGAGGAGCTAGAAGATAAAAAAAAAATAATATAATAAAAAATCCATTAAAAGTCAAGAATGGAGTTCAAAAAGTTGATATTAGCAATAAATAAAAAAAAATCTCGTGAAGTTGATAAGAAGCGACATATGATGTGTATGTTTCCATCACCTGAAGAAGAGGAGCGGTATTCACCAGTGATGCACAGATAACCGAATCTTTTATTTGTTTTACTAATATAAACGGTGAAAATAGATTATTTTTCCAATGCACTCATTTTCTACGTGATAAATGTGTTGGGAAATATGGAAAAATAATTTGTCCGATTTGTAGGGAAAAAATAGTCACCATTCATCAAAAAAGGCTAATGGAGAGTGTTTTTATATTGAGAATATTTCATTATGTATAATAAATAGTAAGAATCTTATTGATTTAACATAAATATAATTTGTATAATAAAATAAAAAAATTAAATATGGGTATTTCTTTCACGGTGGACCTGTGACCGAAATTAAAAGCATATTCTTTTATGAATTTGTTATAGAGAAATATTTAGATTTTACTAATTTTATAAATTTCCCCATAAATTCGTTCACTAAGACGAACAAGCAGACTGCAAAGTTGTACAAACGTAATTTCTTATTTGTGATAATGTTTTATTGTATGTTTTCTTTAATATTATCTTCCTTAAAAAGGTGATATTTGATAAAAATTATTCCAAAAAAATGTTCTTAAATGGTCTGTAATCTAAGGAAGAGTTCGAAGAGAAATATGTAATTCGGATTAATGATAAATTTTAATTTGGTTTTATAATTATTCAGTTAAATTATTATGGAAAAAAATTCACGTTCGAAATGTGACATATCGACACAGATTTTGGTTAAAAAAAAATACAGAAGATTTTTGAATCAAACCAAAATCATTTAAATATTACATTGCTACGTAAGAATCTGAAAGTAGTTTGACTAAAAACTTGTGCCAGGTTTCGCTGAATTACGCCTTTTAATACATAACCACAAAAACTACTTCTATTTTTTTCACGTTCGAACCTCTACTTTTTTTTGCCATTATCTTTGAACTAGAATCGCGCTCTCCATAAACTTTACCATAGATCTGTGGTTTTCACGAATAATCGAGTAAGTTAAAAACCAAACTTTTCAGGAGAGGAAAAACAATTATTTTTTTCAATTGCGGCTTCTGTAGATGCTTTTTTTTAACTTTTTTCTTTACTATCCTCTTAACAGTGACTTTCTACGTATTATACATAGTTTTCATGAAAAAATCCTCACAGGATCACAATCTGTAAAAGGATTAAAAATGCATATGTTTGATTGACTCATTAAGTGTGTGCAATATAACATCATATCTCCACATAAGTTATTTTTTGTGAAAATAAATGTTATCATTTTAATCACACATGACGACTTACGTTGTTATTTTTAGCACACAAGTTGGCGACATATTCAGAGTTTTTGATACATAGCACAACGTATGGACTTGAAATTACAAACAACCGCTCATCTGCTGTTGTTGCAACTAAAAAAGTCAACAATAAACGCACATGTACATATAAGTTGTTATTAATAGAAAAATTTTCAAAAAATACTTTCATATTTTTTGCACAAATAACAACATAACATCACATATGCTTTTTATTTGGAAACATATTCAGCAATTTTACAATTTTTGGCGATGTATGTCCACATAAATCGTTATATTAGCAAAATATTTTATTAAACAGTTAACTTAAGTTGTTTTTAGCAGAAAAAAATTAATAATACTACATTATATTCTAAAAAGCTTAATACTATAAAAACCTAATGCAAAATGTAGCACTTTGACATCATTATCTCAATTTCGGTAAAAACCGACTTACGCGATTATTCGTGAAAACCACAGAGATAACAGTGCTTTCTTAGTGCTATAACTTAAGGTTTAAAAGAACGTAAAAAAATTTGTTGTTTAAAATGTTATTGCCTTTCTTTGATTCGTACAACTGTCACGTTCAACACTATGGAATTACCCATATATAAATAAAAATATTTTTAAAATAATTTAAATATGTCTTTCTGTTTCTTACTTTTTTGTTCAAAGAGTAATATCAGTTTATAGAGGTTTAGCTATCATTAAATAAGCAATAGTTTAAACTGTCAATAATGGTAATGATTAAAATTATCAAAACAATTATATATATTTAATTATTAAGGGAAAAAGGTTTATGTATATCTTAACCTATATAAATCAGAATATCTATTTTAGATAAAAAGAATCTAAAATGAATTGGATATTATACTGTAAAAATTATAGCTATATAAAATAATTTTGATAGTTTTGAAAATCTAAGGGCTCTGGAGACTTTCAAATAAACCCGTCAATCAGTGCATATGTGCTAGTGTCGTTTATTTTAGGCTTTTTTGGAGACGTACAAATAAACCCGTCAATCAACATTTTTAATTTTGATTTCATAGGGTTCGTTTCGAATAAAACTAAATAAGTATTTATATTTTTTTTTCTTCCGTACATGACAACATACACAAAGCAAATAAAATTTTTTTGTCAATCACAACTGGAGACTATCAAATAATCAGCCATCAAATAAAAAAAATCAAAACTTTTTGATTTTCATCAAGCATTGCCGACAGCGCGTATGTGTACCCGAAAAAGAACGACTGCACGCACACAACTGTGTGATTGATGTATTTATTTGATAGTCTCCCGGGCGTTTTATAACAAACAAACAATCAGTATCTAAATTATTGCAGAAACAACTCATTAAATATAAAAAAAAAAATTCAATTTATTATACACCTTTCATTTTTTATTTTTTTTATCAACTCTATCGATATGTATTAAATATATTTCAACTTTTAAACGAATAAATTTCTTAATAATTATATCATTCCAGCTAACTGTCATCATTCTAAAAACTTTTATATTAATAAAGGAATCACAAAAACATTTTCATTTGGGTCTATCAATGTATTAAAATTATTGTTAATATCATTTCGAATATGAACATCATATGTGTTAATATTAATACTATCAAGATATTTGGGTTTTATATTATCATAATGATGAAATTGTATATTTTCTATATTGATAACTATAAAACAGAAAACCGATGTAGTATATTGGTTTATAATTTTCAGTTCTAACTTAACTGTAAGCATTTCAAATTATTCTTCTCTATTTCGATATCTTACCGCTTATCAACATTTTCCATATTTAAGAATTGTTTAATATTTTCTTCAGAACTAGTTCATGTTGAATATATTAGTGGCTGTGATACCAACACCACTTAGGCCAGCTCAAATAGTAGCACACAGGGACTCTACTGGTTTGTTACAGCCATAGATCCCAGGTGCCTTTGTGGTAGTACACAGGAATCCTACTGGTTGTTATAGCCATAGATTCCAGGTAAATTAGTAGTAGTGCACAGGGACACTAATGGCCATAGTTCCCAGGCGTAGTGGTGACTAGCATACTAATACTCTTAAAATTATCCCCAAAAATATAAACACTCCCGATAAATAGAGGAGTCGGTGAGCCACTAGTAAACAGGCAGACACGTTCGCGGATTAAATCGAGTTTTTCTGATTCTTTGTTTTACAAACTTTTCGGAGCAGTGTTATCTATAGAAATAATTGTAATTATAAAAACTTTTGTTTTAAATTTAATAAAGCATAAAAAAAGGATAAAAATATAAGGACCCCCGTTGTCTTTATTTAACATGGAAACCAACTGAGCAACTCCTGGCCAAGTATGTTATAAATGGCGCCCGAGCAGGGACTCTCTTAAAAAAAAATAATAATAATAAAATTAAATTTCTGTTAAATTGCGGCCGATAGGAAAGGTTGTACATACATATACATTACAAAATCACGAAACGATGAGCCGTGCATTTATTAATCTTTTAAAAAAGGAAGAACGATGATGGAAATGTCGAAAAATGAGAAGTATTTTAAGAACATATATGGATAAAAGCGATATCCCACCAGAGCATGAGTTATATCTGCAAAATTTGAGATCAGCCTACGATGGCGGTAAGGACCTAAAAATTCCAACCAGTCAAGTCTCCCGCAACACATCTCCTGTTCGATTAATCTGTGAAAATAATAATTTAAACAATTTATCTGAGGTCTGCGATAAAGTGCGTAAATGGGGCGTGAAGTATGATGGCGGCAAAGACCCGTTATGTTTTCTAGAAAGAATCGAAGAACTGGCCTCGTGTTACTTAATACCTACAAATACTCTTTTAAATTACATGCCTGAACTTTTAAAAGGTGATGCTTTATCGTGGTACCGCAATAATAAAAAAGGCTGGAAAACGTATAAAGATTTCGTAGACTTCAAACTCTTCTTCTTACCAAATCGGTTCTTTGAAAACTTGGACGACGCCATTAGGAATCGTGTGCAGCAATCCGTTTACTAAGCCACAACTGTTGTTTTGTTGGGACTGCGGGAAAAGAGGAGTGAGAACCGTAAATTGTTGCCGCAGTACGGAAAACTCAAACAGAGATCCTTTAGTAAAGGAAAGGCAAGAAGATCTCTGAAATCCAAGCCTTTTCCTATTAAACTTTTTCCTGACGACGACCTTCCATTACATGGATTATGATTAAAAACAAGAAGATAGATGCGGTTATGGATACCGGTGCTACGCACTCCTGTATACAGTTGTCAATTTTAGAAGAACTTAATGTTCCTCTTATTGCTGCCGACGTTGACACACTTCACTTAGCAGATAAATCTAAAGTAACGGTTGAGGAAGCCTCAAATCTATGGTTTGTTATGAATGGTATTGTATACCAACATAGTTTTCTAGTGCTAAGAAAGACGTTAGATCCAATAATACTGGGAATGAATTTTCTCCTAGAGACCGGTTGTGAGTTACACATTTTACCCACGACACGGGTACTAAATTCAAACAATTCATATATTTCCTATACTAGTCGAATTAGCTCATTACTAGTATCATCAAACAATGAACCCGCCAAAGAAAATGTGATTGAACCACAAGTACAAACATTTTTGAATAACGAGCTTCAACGATTCGAGACTATAAAGGGACCCTCAGATGTAACACAACACGTCATCACAATGAAGCATACAAGACCTTTACGTCAGCGCTACTACCCGAGAAATCCCGCCATGCAGGAAATTATAAACCATCAGATAGACGAACTGTTACAAGCCGGAAATATCGAGCCATTTAAAAGTCCTTACAGTTCGCCCATCGTGTTAGTACGTAAAAAAAATAATGAGAAAAGCTAAAAAACAGTAAATACTTTAGTACTATAGATCTACGTAACGGGTACTGGCAGATCCCTATGGCCGAAGAAAGCAAGATATACACCGCCTTTACGGTTCCAGGCCGAGGCTTATTCCAGTGGCGAGTTATGCCTTTTGGGTTGCATTCAGCCTCGGCTACGTTTCAGAGGGCCCTGGATTCAGTTATTGGCCCTGAACTTGATTCGTTCGCCTTCGCATATCTTGATGATATTATCGTTCTTGGTAGCACAATAGAGGAACACCTGTAAGTAAGTGTACTTTTGCACAGAAAACTATTCGGTATCTTGGCCACGTTATCAGTGAAGACGGTGTTCATACAGATCCAGACAAGGTGAAAGCCGTTTCCCTCCTCCCCGAACCTACTACTCTTAAAGAATTGAGGTCATTTTTAAATACCGCAGCTTGGTATAGACGTTTTGTACCCAACTTTTCGGCTCTCACCAGCCCATTAAACCAGCTTTTAAAAAAGGCTCAAAAATGGAATTGGGGTCCTTAGCAGAAGGAAGCATTTGCAACAATAAAACTGAAGTTAATGGAAGCCCCCGCCCTTACCTGCCCAGATTTCAATCGTGCTTTTATTCTGCAAACCGATGCCAGCGACGTTGGCCTTGGAGCTGTTTTAACACAAGAGTTTGATGATTGCGAAAAGATAATTTCTTACGCAAGCCGTACTTTGACGGTCCCTGAACGAAATTACACCGTTACCGAAAAGGAGTGTCTCGCCATTATTTGGGGCATTCGAAAAATGAAGCACTACCTCGAAGGATACCATTTTATAATCGTAACGGACCATCAGTCACTCAAATGGCTTAATTCTATTCAAACTCCATCTGGAAGAATTGCCCGCTGGGCGTTGGAGTTAAAGCAGTTCGATTATGAAATACGTTACCGCAAAGGAAAACTAAATGTCTTCGCAGACACATTATCCCGCACTCCACTTTCTTCCGAAGATTCATGTCCCATAGTACAAACCATACGTAAAACGCCCAACTCTAGTGACCCATGGTATCAAAATAAGCTCGAGTCTATCAAAAACTACCCAGAAAGCCTTCCTGATTACCAAATTGATGAACATGGAAACGAACGAAGACACATATTCGATTCATCGGCTCTTAACGACGAGGATCCTGTGCCGTGGAAATTGATTGTTCATAAATCTGACCGGAATCGAGTCCTAAAAGAGTGCCACGATGACGTAACTTCCGGTCACCTGGGTATAAATAAGACCATAGCACGTGTTACAAAGTTATACTACTGGCCGGGTATTTTTCGCGATATTGCTAAATATGTCAGAAATGCGAAAGTTGTCAACGTTTTAAACCTCTACAATCCGCTCCAGCTGGGAAAATGTGCTCATCCTCGGTCCTTTCTCCGGGACACACTATATGTGCCGACTTCGTCGGACCTTTACCCCGGTCGGTCCACGAAAACACTACTCTTATCGTCTTTCATGACAAATTTACCAAATGGTCAGTATTTGTGGCTGTCAGAAAAGCCACAACTCAAACCTTTATAAAAGCTTTCCGTGAACGGATTCTATCACGTTTTGGGGTACCATACGTACTTCACACGGATAATGGCACTCAATTTACAAGTCGAGATTGCCAGAAATACTTTAAGTCCTTGGGCGTTATCCAACGTTTTACCGCCCCATACTCGCCGCAGGAAAACGCCGTCGAAAGAACTAACAGAATATTAAAGACCATGATCGCCCAGTACACTGAAGATAACCAAAGAAAATGGGATGAATACTTGCCCGAATTATCGGTGGCAGTAAATTCTAGCAAGCAATCATCAACTCAATACAGCCCGGCTTATTTAATATTGGCAGGGAATTGTGACTTCCCAGCACGCTATTCGATGACAAAACAAATGCGGAGATTCCAGGAAATAATATGAATCACTCAGACAAATGCAGTCACTTACGCGATATTTTTTTTAACAGTACAGTATAATATACAAGGCGCTACAGAACGACAGGCAGCTCATTACAATTTGAGGCGGAGAGATTGGGCTCCAAAGAAAGGACACCTAGTATGGGTAAGAAATCATGTATTATCAAAAGCCTTTGACTATTTTGCAGCTAAACTCGCACCACGTTTTGAAGGCCCATATCTAGTTACCAAATTTATATCACCAGTGATAGTTGAATTAGTAGATCCCAAAAGTAAAAGTATAAAAGGAACAGCGTACATAAAAGATCTTAAGCAATACCACGCGGAGTATTAAAATGGACGAAGCTAAATTCAAAAGAAGTTGCTTGGCCTTCAGGCAGGCCATGTACAACGAAACTACAAAAAGACGTAAAACAATACTACTCAAAGACTCAAGAGAAAGGGTAAAAGTAACCTCAGTCATAAAATTACCACAGTTACAATTACCGGAACTAAGGAGGCATACATCCAAAAAATCTGACATTTTAGAACGACTGGTAAAAGAGCTGGGAATTGACCAAGGAGGAGAAGAGGAAAACGTAAGTAATGCTCGAAGCCAACTTATACGTAATGCTTTAACAAAAATAGAGCCCATTGCACCGGGTAAGCACACCAGATTTAGGAGAACCCTTAACTCGGTATCGGTCACGATTTACATTCGATGTTCGTTAGACATATGGTTGGTAATTGCCGAGGAGAAATATATATTCCCAAAGCCCAGAAACGACCTAGCTGTGGAATAGATACAAGGAAGGGAAACGAGCCTCCCCCCACCAAACCAAAGGGGTGATGTAACGAAGTTTCGTTACATACATAGTTAAAAAAACAATTATTCAAAACATCATGAATTTAAAATTATATACTTTGATTATTTTGTAAATGAATTATTAGTTTATATTTTTAAGTAAACATTTATATCTTTTTATGTAAAAGAATTATATTCATTATAGCATTATATTCTGTAAAATACTTTTATTATTTACATAATTAAAATATTTCTTGTGCTCATGTTAAATAACATTGCTCTTGTCCAAGTTTTATCTCTTAAATGTAATAAGTAAACAGATATTGAGAAGATACGTTATGCTATAAACACAATCAAGTCCACCGACTATCGACTACAAGATGTCAAAAATAGAATACATGCGTGCTTATGAGAATAATTCTTTTAGCCGCTACACGACTATCGACTACACGGCTACTTTTGTAGCCCGTATCCAACTTAGGCTAATTTCTATTTTTCTTGGCTACAAAAAACGGATAAGTGCTGCCAGTACAATAAATGCATGAAATGGTGGTTTTAAAAACGCAATACATTAAATATCGGTATTAAAAACGCGAAAAACTATTATAGTGGCACCATTGAAAAATAAAAATCTTCTGTTCATTTGTTTACATTTTTCATTTACTTTTTATTTGAAGGACACAAGTTCGATAAAATACTTCTTCATCTCGCGTTATATTTACTGGCCGGACCCACCATCTTCGGTTACTTTTGTTCTGATGTTTTTTATACACTTCATACACTAAAGTCGTTGTTTCCACTATTTTAGCAATAGTACTTATAAAGTTAATTAAATTTTCTTGAGACATTTGAAAATGTTTTTTTTTCACACAAATTCACTTAAAAAAATCAAGTTTGTTTTGTTTTGGTTAACTTTAATACATATGAACAGATGTTTATTTTTTGTAGTTAGTGGTCGGTAGTCGTTAAAAGAATTAAGTAGCTGGCGACTTGGCTATTTTTGTAGCCAGCTACTTTTGTAGTCGGTAGTCGATGGTCGGTAGCCTTTGATTGTGTTTATAGCATTATGTATAAGAGAATCATTACAAGAGTGCATGAGTTCTTACAATAGCCTAATTCTCACACACACACTACATTAATTATGATGGTATTTGGTAATGTTAACCACATCTACGCCATTAATCATCACTTAATAGTAAAGATTTTAATAACTACTACTTTAGTTGAGCTTGGGTTGTGTTGGCATACGGTCAACTAGTACAAGTTTGTAACAGCTTTATTAGTGGCTGTGATACCAACACCACTTAGGCCAGCTCAAATAGTAGCACACAGGGACTCTACTGGTTTGTTACAGCCATAGATCCCAGGTGCCTTTGTGGTAGTACACAGGAATCCTACTGGTTGTTATAGTCATAGATTCCAGGTAAAATAGTAGTAGTGCACAGGGACACTAATGGCCATAGTTCCCAGGCGTAGTGGTGACTAACATACTAATACTCTTAAAATTATCCCCAAAAATATAAACACTCCCTATAAATAGAGGAGTCTGTGAGCCACTAGTAAACAGGCAGACACGTTCGCGGATTAAATCGAGTTTTTCTGATTCTTTGTTTTACAAACTTTTCGGAGCAGTGTTATCTATAGAAATAATTGTAATTATAAAAACTTTTGTTTTAAATTTTAAATTTAATAAAGCATAAAAAAAGGAAGGAAATATAAGGACCCCCGTTGTCTTTATTTAACCTGGAAACCAACTGAGCAAATCCTGGCAAAGTATGTTATACCACCAAAAATATATCATTATCGGATCGTAGTTTCTTAGATGAGTTTGCCATTATAACTGTTTATTGTTTTATTTTATTTAATTTACTTATTATTCACTGCCCACTTGTTTCTCTTATCACTTTTACTTTAAAACTGCAAAATTTTCACTCATTTGGTATAAATCAAATATTAAAACTTCTTAATAATTAACAACAACGCATTTAATCCGAAGATCGTATTGTAAAGCAAGAAAAGTATCAAGTAATGTTCAACAGTTTAATGCTTTTTAATCCCAAAATTTCATTTCAAAAAACATCAATACACCGTTAGGTCACTTGTTGTCGCTAATAGCACAAAATTTTTAGAAAGGGTGATCAATGGATAATATGATAAAATTTTGGGCTCAACCCGGAGGTACTCGGAAAAAAAAAATTAAAATATGCATAATTATTGTTATCCCCAACCTCATATTTTTCAGTCCGAAAACGTTTGGATTTAACATTTTTAATTTTTCTATATAATGCTATGGCCAGTCTAGTGAACACCCCTTATGGCATGCTCCCAACTTTATATGAAAAATGTGCATTAGGATCGGCATATGGAAAAAGAGGTTCACAGATTGGCATGCTCCCAAATTTGTATGGAAAAGTTGCATTAGGACCCCCCTAAACAAACTACTAATACTACTTGATAATATTTCGACATTGAATCCAAATTATACTGCTAATGGCACAATATTTTTTTTTTGCAATGGGATAAAACATTTTTTACATTTAAAAAGTAAATTTTTTGTAAAATTTCAAAATTAGAATGCAGAAGGCCCGAATCTGTTCAACTTATTTTTTTGTGAAATTACATCAAGTTTTTGATATATCTTTCTTTGTTTCATTGCTTATTTTCTTTAATTCGCAAGCCTCTTTAAATTTGAATCCCAAATATCAAATATTTTCAGATGTCGTATTGATATCAGCTGTTAAAAAACCGAAGTCAATGTCAAGCTCTGCTATTTGTGATATCAACATTTTTAAAAGTTTGTGCAAATCATCAAATAATTCAGTCTGGTCGGCATAATTTGACTCAATCGGAAAATATACACATTAAGTAAACTTAATTAATATCGTCATTGTACATATTTTTAGTTGGTTTGATAAAAAACATTGTTGAGATGTTTGCAATGTATTAAATACCGTTTTTAATTCAAGCCACATTTAAAAAATTGCTTTAATAGACTTTTCTATTGGTCTTCCGTCTAACAGCTTAATGGTAAAACCAATTATGTAGGTGTTTCCCTTAAAAAGTATTCTAAATTGTTTGGTAAAAAAAATGTTGCTGCTGATACTACTGCAAGTTGCACGGAATATCAAAGGCATCGTATTAAAACCAATGATTCTAAGTTATACTTCGATTAAAGCTTTGCGTAAACTCAATTCCATTATTAACTCCTGTCATAACAGCGGCATTATCAGTAGCAATACCTATAATTTTTTGAATTCGTAATTGAAACAGAGTTACAACTGTTTGAATCCCTTCAACTATACCCTCAGTTGTCCCCGAACTCACATCTGTTAGGGAAAGTAATGTGGTTTCAGTTTTTTTTTCTCAATAACTTTGTTTCCGAAAGATCAGTAATTTCGTTTATTATAATACTGAAATAAGACTTGCCCATGTCATTTAGTAAGTTCTTAATAAAATATGGACCTAAAATATTTTTTATTATACAGGTGCATTTTGTTTTATGCATTGAGAAACCACTTGCTTTACTGTCTATATATAATTTATTACAAATACCTGACAAATGATAAATGTTACTAAGTCTGGGATCACACTATGAAAGTTTTCTTTCAGAAAGTCTGAGTTTATGGGTGAGAGAGGAAAAAGAAAGAGCATGTTCTCTTCCCCTCTCACCAATAAACTCAGACTTTCTGAAAGAAAACTTTCATAGTGTGATCCCAGACTAAAGAAGCAATGTAATGCAATAAAAAGCGCTAACTGTCCTTGAACCTTTTGTTTTTTATCTGCTGTCTTGGGCAAAACTTCAAAGCTTAATACTGGTTGTTGATATCGTTTGTCGCTAAATGGGCTCCAAGCTGCTATGTGTTTCCGTGTTTCATTAAAAGCATCTTGCTTTTGTGTCATTATTTTGGCAAGGCCAAATCCATTGCTTAAACTCACATTGTGATTCCCAAATCTTTTTGTATTTCCGCTTATAATCTCTTTTTTCAGGCTCCATTATTGATTATATTTGAATTAATTGCAATATTACTGTAAAATAAAAAGAAAGTTTATTATAAATAAGTAGGGCAACCAAAAAAAAGCAAATGCTTACTTTTTGGTTTACAAGATAAAAAGATTTTGAGTGAACACAAATTCCGATCAGAAAAAACAAAGAAAATTAGCTATATTTGTTAGGGCTTTTTTGCGTATTTTGTGCAATATCGGCTTTTTTTAGTTATTTTTTCAATATCGGCTTTTTTTTACTTATTTTGCCATTTTAAGATAGTTTTTCATTTTTTTTTATACAAAAAAAAACTTATTTAATAAAATTTTGCAAAAATCGTTATTATTATCTTTTTTATGTGCAGCTTTTTTTATAAATACTAAAAAATCAAACATTTCTGTGCTGTAACAACTCTGGCTAAAAAAATCGTTCAACGTTATGGGCCCTTACTAGAAAAGGTTTTATACAAAACGTCTTGCTTAATTCGCAGTCTTATTCAGTTTTGTAATGCAAGTCAAAATCCACTTCTGTTTTTTTAACGTCACGCCAGCGGATATTTTTGCTTATATCTGCAAATCCTTAGCGTCGCACAGTGGCGCCATTTGAGTTTTTTCGTTGCAAAAATCATATCTTTTGGACCGAATAAGATAATTGAACAGTTTAAACAGCATATGATAGATAACTATGAAATGAGCGTTTGGAAAGGGTGCTACGCTTTGTAGGGTTATCAATTTAGTAGAAAAATCAATTTTATGGTAACTAAAAAAATTTTTTTTTACATTTTTAGATTGTTTTTATTTTTTTTCTTTAGGGTTTTATGTTTTAAATTATTACCCAACAAATTAAAAAAAAAAATTTTTTTTTTAAATTTATTTTTTCAATTTTCTGTAAAATATTCATCACAATTCACATCCCGCAGGGAAGAAATAAGTGGAGCGTTTGTGGGCGTGGGAATGCTTTCCTTAATCCTTTGTAGTCGCAGTGGGCTTGCATCAGCAACAGATTTGGTTATCTGCGACCTAACTCTTTCACTATCTTTTGTATATTTAATAGACAGCGCGTCCGATAATTGCTTCGTGGTCAAGTCATTGGTGGCATCGGCAAGTTTCCTCTTTCTTGTGAAAATTGAACACTCCTCAATACTTTTTTGGCCTTCCTTTTGCTCCTCTGGTTGATGTGGTGGGTTTATCTACTGCCAATGTATCCAGGATGGTGTCTTCATTAAGCCAGTCCTCGTATTTGGAGTTCTGAATAGTTCGATTAGATTTCACCCATTTTGCCTTAATATTTGCATATATCAGATAAAAATTATTTTTTATAATTTCGCTTCTCTCAATATTTCCGTATAAGCTATCAAATTCTTCTAAAGCAGCTTCCGTGAAAAACTTTGGTGTGGTTGACTTTCTAAACAGTTCAAATAATTTTAAATTGTTCAACGCCATGTTTTCAACCAACTTTCAGTCGTAGACTAATCCAGGCATTATGCTTATTTTGCAATATATGTATAGGCTTATGCTACCATGCCTAAAAACTTACCTGTTCCCTGCATACATATGGATTTAGGCTGAATAATGCAATTTTGATATTATGCACGTTTCCAAATAAGATTTGTGCCTACCTGTAGGGACCATAAGTCAATATTGTTCTTGACCATTTGTACCCCAAAGTATTGTTTAAGTGAGGTACGTACCTGCTAATTTCAATGAGTAGTTTTTTTTTCAAACTATTAGATCAAACTACTGTGAGTCAAAACATATAAGGGATGGACGCCATACAATTTCTGCAACCATGTCTTTTTAACCTTTTTTACCTCTAGAAGCCAAACGGGCACGTACGGGCAGATAAAATTTTTGAATTATGTAAAGAAATAATCAAAGAACACGTTTTGCAAATATAGAAAAATATAGATTTTTTTTATTTTCCGTCAAAGTTGAAAAATAGTGAAAAAACGGATAGTTTTTAAATAGTGATTTACCAGGAGAAACACAAAGCAAACAGTTCATTTTTTTATCATTATACAATTAATAAATACATCAATCAATACAAACAAAAATAAGGCGATTCGTTACCTATTTTTCGTGATATTACACCTGAAATCGCAACAAATTTACTAAAAATTGTTTGTTTTTTTGAAAACCGAAAGTCGGTCAACTTTGAACGGTTAAATCTTCTAAACTAAAAATGTGATATTATTAAGAGTGGCATATTTGAAATCGTTGAAAAGTTTGCTATAACATGGGTTTATTCAAAACTTCGTCGGCGCTCATGAAAATTGATTGTTGTAATTTTTTTTCTGAATATAGTGCTACTTCATTACTTTGCATATATAATAAACTTTTTTACAAATTTGACTTCTTCTTTTAATTTTTTTTACATTTTGTCGTACAAATATCACGTCACCTCAAAATGGAAATGCCCATGTAGTAATCCTGTTCTTTATTTTTTTTAGCTTTTTCTTGAAATTTTTTTAACGTTCGATTTGAAAAGAAAACCGTTAATACAATTGTTTGTCCAAGATTTGTTCAATAAGAACATAAAATACATTTTTGAAATACTATGAGTGCTCAACAGGGTTTTTGCTCAATAAACTTTGAGATTAGTTAAAGTCAGGCAGGGCTGTGGCTACAACACACTAAAAACATATGAGAATAAATTTAATTCTAAGCTTTTATTTAAAATAAAAAAAAATTGTTCGATTAATCGACATTAATTAATTGATTTATTTGTTATTCGAAAATTGCCATTTTAAAATTATTCGAACAAGAGTTTGGGTTTGTTTGATCGATTAATCGAATTATGCTTAATCGGTTGACAACTTTAGTATGTATGTTTGGTTCCACTAGAGTTTTTCTTTTTCCGGACTTTTTCATTTCCCGCAAAAGCGGAATTTTTTTTCAATTTACCGGGATCCCGGGAATTCACGCTCAATACAAATCGATGCAAAATATTCCTTAATTTAATTTATTTGAAGGAATAACATTTCCTAAGATTTATTAAATAAGCTTATAAATGTATTCAACTTTTTTATTTCCGTGGCAAAAAGGAAAAAGGGCTTAATGGCACCTTAAGATCTTCATGTTCAAAAGTACATATGGGAAAATTATTTTGTTGGATTTTTGAGGAAGTGATAGCAAAATCACTTTTTGGTTATATTTTTTCAATGTGCAATAACATTTGGAATAATAAAAACTTACGATCTGTGACATAAGGAGTGTTAAGACAAAAAAACTTAAAAAACAATAACCGCAGAGAACTGATCATTATATTAAATTTGGAATAAATTTCCATATATATTCTGAACATTTTAACTCTTCTTCTTTCGAAATTTCAGAGCATTAAGCTATAAACATTGCCTGCATTATCGGATATGAATTGACATCTGTTTGGCGTTTGGCAAAAATGTCTCAAGTCAGAAACTGTAGTTTTTCTTAATGTTAAATTGGAAAATATTTATTTGGTGCATTTCATACAGAGCAGATGATAACAATTAGAAGGAGTTGTGCTAGACTAAAAAAAATCTAGCGAATTTCTGCACGAATTTTCTGGGATTGTTTACCCGAAAAATGTGCGGGATCCCGGGATTTTTGTCCCACTAGTACCCAGGTATTTACATATGCAAGTAGCAAAGTATTGCTTGTTTTTTTTTAAGATGCCGCCACGGTTAAGCACATTAACAAAAAGCATGCAGGCACAAATAACTAAACAGATATGTAAAAGTGACGTGTGGAAAGGGCTCAAATCAGTTGCGAAGGCAGCTTTCGAAGAAAAACACAGAAAGCTTTTTTTTGGTAGAAAAGTGGCAATGTGTAACGTAACATTCAGCACAAATGGCGTGATCAAGACAAAAATAACAAAACACTAAGCAAATGCATTAGTTCAACAAACGTTGTAATTTGTGAAAAAAATTCATATACATATCTGTGCCATTTTGTCAAAATATCTTAAGTCGAGATAAGATAGCAAATAAGTTTAAAAAAAAAACTGCGTGAAAAAATCATTTTTATTAAATAACAAAATTAAAGAAAGAAATTTAAAAAAAATTTCGTTTGTAATACAAAATTTTAAAAACGTAGACAAACATGTTTTTTGAATGAAAATTCGTATGATTTTTTAACTTTTTAAATTTGACTTAGATGTTTTGTCAAAATGCCACAGATATGTAGTTATATTGCTTTGTTGTAATGTTATTTACTCACTTAAATATTATTTACTCGTGTTATAATAATTTTAAAAGCTATATTTTACAACAGTTTTTCATGTAAATCTTAACTGAAAAAATTTTTGTTCGTTGTATTGCGGTAAAAAAGATGATGCAAAAAGAGCAGCTTTCTTAAAAAAAGCAAAATCTTCCGTCTCGTGACATATCTGTTTAGTAATCTGTGATACAGGCCCTGTGACATCAAATAAAATGTTTGTTTTATTAAAAATAAACAACTTACTTTTAATGTTTATTTTAACAAACCAAAGTTTTATTAATTTTTGTTTCACAGCACTTTTCACACTTTTTTACACCACACAACGCATTTTATAAAAAATTAACAATGATCGTGACAATATGTACTTTACATAAGTATGTGCTGTTTAACAGAATCGACAGCAACATTTACTACAAAAGCAATTACTATGAAAATTTAAAAGCGACAGCAAATGTCATATAATAAAATGATTGTTTTTCTTTACATCCCTGCAGATAACGAGACTAGTCCATACATGCATGTAAAGAGTAGTCCATAAAGGAGTTGGAGTACTCCAAAACTACTCCAAATATATGGGTAAAAGGAGGTCCATTTAACATTACGATGTCCTAGGAGGGAACCATATAACCCACCGAAGTAGTCCCTAAACTACTCCATGGAGTACTAAAGTGGGTTAGTTTTAAAAGTACTCCATGCCATTACAGTATGAAGTACACTAAAGCGGTTGTTTAAGCATTTTTCATTTTTTACTAATCGCCTTTTATGGCGTGCCCTGTAGTCTATTATTGCTATTATTAAATATATTTACTTGGTATTTTTAATTTGTTTACCTTTTTTTCACAAATTTCACAAACTTTCTCTTTTAAATTAACAATTAATAATGGACACCATCAGGGCTACCAATGTGTAATACTGTTAACTATAGAAAAGTATACATCATGCACTGCATGTTAATTTCTTATAACATGGTCCATATTACAGTAGATTGGACCATGTTGTAAGTAGTCGATTTAAGCCACAATGGACCACGTAGTCCAATATTATCTGTAGGGATAATACCAATTATCTACAACAACAATAACGTTTTACTTTGTGCATATGATTTGGTAAGTCTTCAACGTTATTACTTGTGGTTGTAGTTGCTCCTTTGGCCAGAGTGACGAATTTTTAAATGTTATTGTTGTCAAGCTAATAGGGCCTTAATTTCTTCAATGTAAATAAAATCCAATTTTTAATTACAATATTTTGTTCCCGACGTTTCGTCGATTGCTTGTCGACTTCTTCAGGGGATTGTCTATTTAGAAATTATAAAACAATAAAATAAGTACAATAATATTACACACAAACAATACAGACTCACAATATGGAATATATTCACATTAAAAAGTTTTACATGTACCAAGGAGCATACAAATATACAACATAATTTTAATATTTAGACACATATAAATTATAACTTTAAATATATAGTTTAAATATATCACAGCTTAAGTGATGGCAACAATACAACTCGCATTTATGTTGTTCGTGTTTTCCTTCAAATTTGAAGTCATATGTCTTAAAATAATTACAAGAAATATATACATATGACTGCTGTGGGCAAGCGCTTATAATTTAGATTTCTAATGTACAGTTACAACGAAATAATGAACACAGCATTAAGATTTTTATTTTGTTGCAAACACAACAATATTTTTTTTAAACAATTGTAAAATATTATTTAGGACATTATGACGATATGACTTGATAGCACACCTTGTGAATAGCCCAATTGTTTTCTTAATTTGTTGTTGTATTCTAAGGCTTTCGATTGTGTATCTCTTCCTTTCTTTGTTTTCTATATCTAGAATTATAACATCATCGAAATTAATTGTGTATCCAGTATGTAGGATGTGTTGTGCTAGTGCTGTTGTCTCTTTTTTCCGCATTATGTCCATCTTGTGTTCTCCCATTCTTGTCTTCAGTGTACGTTTTGTTTTTATAGAAAAAATCGTACTTAATGTCAAATTAGGTTTGTATGCAAAACAGATGTTTATTGTTTTTATTGACGACCGTTTGTTATTGTTATCGGTTAACCCCGGTATGTATTTTACACTGTAAAATTCGTTCTCTTCTTTTCCTGTGTTTGCAGATTTGTTGTGGTTATTTCTGCCCTTATTCAATTGTTTAATTGTACTGTCTACAATGTAGTTGGAGTTTGGTGGGGAAGCTGTTGTTTTTTAAAATTTTTGTTAAAATGTGTTTGATTTTATTATGAAATTGTGTATCACTTATGTTGAATACCTCAGAAATGAAGTTTTTTGCTGTGTTGATAATTTGATTTTTGGTTGTGTATAATTTTTAAGTCTAAGTACGCAATTTCTCCGTTTTTCTCAATCTCAGTAGTAAATTGTATCTTAGGTTGTTGTTTGTTAAAGGTTGACAGAATTGTATCCTTGTCCTCTATGCAAGTTATCGTCAAAATGTCTTCTTTATATTTGGCGAAATATTTAAAATAAATATTCCAATTTCCTAGTTCTGTAATTGCATCGTCACGTAGGTTGTCAAGTATGATATCCGCTAAAGTGGGTTTCCCTTTGGCATACCAAAGATTTGGGTATTAATATTTTCACCAAATATAAAATAGTTATTGCCATTTAGACAAAAATTGAGTATTCTTAAAAATTGTGAGCTGGAAATCTTTGTGTGATTCTTAATAATATTCCATCTTTTCATGATTGTTTTTATTGCCGTCTGAATTGGAATATTCGTGAACAGCGTTGCCGTTTTGGTTACTTTTAACCAAAATTGGTTACTTTTTTTTCCAATGTGTACTTGTGTATTTTTTTTCGATTTTGGTTACTTTTTTTTTACACAAAAATAAAAAATTTTTTGTTTTGGAACAAGAACTACACGGCCCGGATTTTTTGACCCTTAAAAATTGCGTGTGGTATCTGTACATTTAAAACCAATACTTTTTTCATCTACTTAAAAATTACTTTTTTTAGAAGCTTAAACCTGTTCACAATCAGAGCAACAATTTCGTTTTTTCTTCTATGTATTATTATGAACACCAGAGAAAATACTGCTGTCTATTGTGAACGAAGCTTAAACTTTAACAGAGTATCAACTTAACCACATATGATATATACTTTTACGTGTAGATCTAGATAAACGATAAGGTCAAAGGCCCTTCCGGACCCATCACGTTTTCTATTATTATATTATAAAAGATCTACCGCATAATTTTGCTCAATTTTGCACTTTGATACTATAACACACAGCAAGACCTTAAAAGTTTTACTTGTACGAGCTCTTAATATAAAAAGGTTAAAATCTCTAGCTCAAAGAGCTTTTAAAAATGACAAAAATAAGTGTTAACTTTGTAAAGGAGGTGCCACTTCCAAAAAAATTTTGAAAAATTATATAGCCTATTGTTCTTTCCAGACCATCGGTCAAAACTTCATAAAAATTGTTCCAGCGGTTTATGAGTCTACAAGATACAAACAAACATAATTTCTTCGCTAGACATATTTTAAAACTGAAGTGCGAATAAAATAGTACTTTTCATACAAAATAATTTTGGTTACTTTTTTTCGCTTTTGGTTACTTTATTTTTACATTTTGGTTACAAAATGTTTTTGGTCGTGGCAACGCTGTTCGTGAATAGTGAAATTACGTCAAACGATATCATTATTTCATTATTGTTAATTTTCACGACGTTCAGTTGCTCCTTTACCCGAATGGAATTTTTAACATTCTATTTGTCAGAAAATATGATTTAAGAATATTTCCCACGTATTTGGATAACTGGTAACATGGTACATGAACTGACAACACAATAGGTCGTGAGGGTGTCCCTTCCATGTGTATTTTGGGTAAGCCATATATTCTAGGTGCAGTAGTCACGGAACAAAGAAGTTTACGTTTTTCCCCTATATTAATAATATTATTTTTGTAGAGATCAGAAATAATGGTATTGTTTTGTTTCTGAAGTTTATCAGTTGGATCAGCTCTTGAAACTCTGTAGGTGTTTTTGTCTTCTACAAGTGCTTGCATTTTCCCCTCATACTCATTCTTATACATTGCTACCGTCTTATTCCTTTTGTCAGCCTGTAAAATAATTATGTGGTTATAATTCCTTAAAAGTTTTTTGGTTTTCTCAAAAATTTTCAGGATAAACTTATGCTTGTTGTTCTTATTGTGGTCTGTAAAATTGTTTGTAAAAATTGTGCACTGTTGAATGAAATGGTATTGAAACAGTTGTTTTTTTTTTTTTTTTTGTACAAAGATTTGTTCTAACACTGAAACAATAAGTTGTGTTGAATTTGCTTCAGTGCCAACAAAAATTAAAAAAACGCACCGAAGTTTAAAAAAATGCGCACCACGCTCCAAGAAAGGAATTTTTCGCACCCAAAATGGTGCAAACCGCACCGAGTTGCCAACGCTGATAGTTGGCAGTGTAATTACCACGAAAGTTGCTAGATTTTTTTACACAAGAGTCACTTTTAGACTTATCGCACATGACTGTATCATGTAAGTCTCCACATACGACACAAACAGGGGGTAAATAGCAGTGTGCCTTAGTATGACAGGTTCTTGGTAGTTTAAACAATGAACGGGCTATTTTCTTTTGTGCGGCTTCTCTATCGTGATTTTTCTGTACAAGATATATTTCAAACTGTAACTACGTACGTTTCGTTTTTTTTTTATTTTAACGTAGCCGGGCTCTAACTCCACTCGAAATAGTGGTTGGGGTTTTTCCCTATTTTGGATATTTGCTACATTTTTTATTTTGAAGCCTTTATCTTCCAAGAATGTCACATGAGTCAATGGCCTTAATCACTACCATAAGACCTTTATTGCCCTTCAGTTGGTATGTATAAAAGTTTTTTTAAGTGCTTCAAATTTGTTAATTATTTTGCGAAAATCTTTCTCATGCTTCACCTGTACTTTCTCTTTCGTTCGCCTAGTTAGTATATGTCCCAATTTACAATGTGTAAATTTCTTACCAGACAGATGAAATTTTTGCATAAGGGGGCGACGCTGTATGCGTGGCACACTTTACTTTTTTCCTCTCTCTCACCTACAAACATTGTCTGTCCGGCAAGAAATGTTCACATTGTTACATAATCCAATTAACATCGTGTACACAAATTAACAATAATGTAATTCGCTAAAGCTTAATCTCTATCGCTAAAAATCTATAAAGTTGACTTAGCGATTTTTGGCTACGAATGCAATACTGTAACGTGCATTGCTAAATTTGGCAATGCCATAAAAGTTTAATTCGCCGCAATTTTAGCTTTTAATGTCATCGCTAAAATTTTTAAATTTTGTATTCTCTAAGACATTTAAGCGATCGAGATTTAGCTTTGTCTTAGCGAATTACAGAAGACGGCTGCATGTATGTTCTTAAAGGTCAGGTTAAACGAAATAAATTGGTCATGTCTTGACCAACCTTCACAAGCAATTCATGGTTATTTTAGAAATTTTATAACCTTTTACTCAAAAGAAAGAAAAACATAATTCGTTTAAAATTTTTTAAAATATTTGCATTTCAGTCACATAATTTTTTTTAAGAACACAAATAACGGTTATTTTGGAATATCTGAAAAACTGTTCTAATTTTGACAATTCTGAGTTCATATTCGGATTCAGCGGAAAAGATTATCTGACAGATTCATTTGGTCACGACTTTGTTGAAATTTTGTCACGTAGTGTAATAGGTGAGATTTACATAACATCGTCTTAACTTCACAAAAATAAAACTAGTTATACTGCTTGACATAGCAAAAAACTGTTTTTTGTAAGATGTGGTATTATAAACATAATAAATATTGCAATTAAGGGAAATTATATTTTAGTTTGCTTGTTGGTTACCTCTTTCGTCAAATATTTGACAAATGTGACCATAGCTTAACATTTGGTATTGGCCTAGGAGTTGGAGCCAAAAGTTCATTTTGTATAATTTTTTTCCAAAAACACTTTTCCGTTACACCCTACCACCACTAGGCTTTCAAAAGCAGCCATCAAAACAATACATGTTGGACACGTTGTTCGGATCTTTGACGCCTTCGCAGTAAAAAAGACCAGTTTTGTCCAAAGAAGATTGAGATCGTTTACCGTGATTGAATTTTGTAAATAAATCTCATGAAGGTTATCCCAGAAAACTTAACATCTTTCATACATTTATGATCTCTTTTTCCGTAGAAAAGACTATTTCATAGCCCAATCCAGTACTTAGAAGTTGCAACTTGTAACGATTCCAAACTACTTTTGGGAACGGGCTACCTAATCACCCCTATCGCTAATGTTATGCCAATATGTTATATGGGAGCAAACCTATATTCCCATCCCCAACAAATTGGTATCGCAAAAAGTTTGGGAGTAAAATTTCTACTGTGCATAATTTGTCAGTGCTTTATAAACAAAAGTCTCTATCGTGAAAAACTTGTCAGTGCTTGTTTTGTAAAAGAAAAATATACAAATTAGAAATATAATAAAATAAATAATGAACAGTGTTAATCCTTATTTTCATTATTAACACTCCTTCAATAAAAGGAAAAAGTAATTTAATTGAGTCCTACCTTAGAATACGCCCTATGCCCCAGTTGGAGTAAGAAGAATATACATACATATCTATGTATATTAGAATACAAATTAAAACTTACATATTCCCTTCTCGTTCACATTAACACTTGCTGGGAATTTTTTTAGTAAAAAAATTCGCAGGAGTAAACATTGGCGATGCCAAATTTTTTAAGTTTGGGAATTCATTCCCAAAAAATTTGTAATGGGAATCCATTCACAATACGAAATAAAAAAAAAATATGGGAGTAGTTGTTTGCGATAGGCGTGAATAAATCGGCTGTAGTCTTCGTTGGGGGGTGTGAGTGTTCCCTTTTGAAATACCTAATTATTAATTATATTTATTAAGCATCTTACGAGATACTACTTTAGGTAGCTATAAACATCCAAACAACACATACAGCAAAGAAAAAAATAAGTGTTAATGATAATTGGAAGCTACACTGTGATAGTGTAAAGAACCCTTAAATAAGCCTGCAAAAAATTAGTTTGTACTATTTTTGCACCTATAACAGTTAACAACTCAGTTGAGTTAAAATTGAAAAAACTGCTAGCGATGAGTTGAAATTTTTTGATTTGTTTGTTAACCGCCACAATACAATAACTGTAAAATTTCAACTGAGCTAGAGTTGAGTTGTAAAGGGGATTTTTTTACAGTTTTAGTGTTGATAACTATTTTTTCATTAGCACGTGGAGAATTTAGTTGAATCATTTAAAATTGGGGGTGGGTTCGTAAACGTAGTCGTAGCGCAGTTTGTGCCGTTTCACACATGTCAAGTTTGACTCGTCAAGTATTGAGTTTTTAGGAGAGAGGGGAAAATAAATGGCATTCTCTTTTCCCTTCTCCCCTAAAAGCTCAAGACTTGACGAGTCAAACTTGACGTGTGTGAGCCGGTACTTAATGTTCGTAAAAGCATCACTCGTAAGAAACTTGGCATCACTCCAATATGTCAAAAGGTTTTATATGCAGCACTAAATATTGATTTAAATCAGCAGTGCACTAACACTAAATAAAACTGCAAACAAATTAGTTTGCACTCTTTTTTACCAGCTTTAGTGATGATTGTTATTTTTTTAACTGCCACTAAAAAAATTTGGACCTGCACATAAACTACGCATTCGGCATGTTGTAGTAGGACATCCAGGAAGCTGGCACGATGCTCGAATATATCGACACTGTTCTCTTTTTAAAAAAAGAAGGGATTATTTTTCTAACCAACAATGGATCGCAGGAGATTTGGCATACCCACTGTCCACAACCTTAATAACGCCTTACAGAAATAACGCAAAACAGCTTGATAGAAACGCTCGAATTGAGTTCAATTTGAGACACAGTCGCTATCGAGTTCGAGTAGAGCATTGCTTTGGTCTTCTGAAAGAAACGTTTGGAGCCTTAAAGAGCTAAGAATGCGTTTAGCAAACAAAGAAAGCCATCAAAAGTGCTGCGAATGGTTTTTAGTTTGCTGTATACTGCATAATATATCCAAATTTGAAGAGGATGAACCTTTCTTAGAAAATAGTTGCGTAGAAAACATAGCAGAAGAGGAATCCCCAGGAGCGCAAGAAAATCCTGCAAACATTGATGGAGAAATAAAAAGACAAGCCATTTTTTCTTTAATAAAAAAATAATTATTTAATTCAATCATTTAATAAAATATTTTAATTTCTGAATTATTTTAATTTATTAATTATGTATTTAAGAAGATAATAATAATTTTATAAAAAAAATGTAAAACAAAAATATTTGAAAAATATGAAATATGAAGTAAAATTAAAAAGCTTATACTCCAATTATGTATGTATTCAAAATTATGATTAAAATCATTGATTAGAAATGTACATTGGTGTTTGATACTATGACACTTTTTGGAGCGTCACAGTATCCATGGACACTGTGTCACTGGACGTTATGACATGCCACCGATTTTAAATACATAATTGCAGTTTAAATTTTTTGTTTTTACTGTTTTGTATTTGATTTATTTTTCATTTAAATAATACCTACATATGTAAATGTATATACATACATATACATATGTACATATGTATTTATTTAATTTTGTAAATGAAATACTTTTGCTTTACATTGTGGATAAAATTATTAGTAACTAATCAGCTTTTCGGTTAAACCAAAGGGTGATTAATCAAGTATAAAAAATATTGCTTATCCAAATTGGAATCTTTTATTTAAAACTAACCTATTAATACTTTAATAAAAAACAAAAATGAAAAAAATAAAATAAAGCTCGAGTTTTTCAGTCTTCAATTAATTGGAAATTTAAATAATCAATCCATATTCAAAAATAACAATATTAAAAAAATAACTTAAATATTAATAAAAAACAAATTAGTTACTTAAAAATAAAAAGGAACAAAAATTTCATTACAGTTAATATATTTAATTTTAAAACACAGTTCAAGGCACTTTTTTAAGTAAATATTTGTACTTTTGTATGTTTTCATTTCCAGGAAATGGCTTAGGAATTCGAAATATGTGTGTATGTACTATGTAATAGTTAATATGAGACAGAAATGAAATACAAAAACAAATCAGGCACACATTTTTATGGCTTAGTTTTGTATTTCATTTCAATCTCATATCTTCTTATTCGCTCATCCTTTTCCATTTCCATAATTTTCAGCCTTTCGTCTTTCTCAATTTCTCGTACTTTAAGTTGTAATTCTTGTTTTTTTAGCTCTAGTTCCGTTTTGGATTTTTCTTCATCTAATTCTAATCTTTTTGTGTTAAACTCTACCTTTTTTTTTCATGTTTTTCCTTTTCCCATTCGAACTTTAGCTTAAACAGAGAAGTACGTTCAGTTTGAAAGGTGGCTAGGAAAGCTGCCGAAGATTTTGTGGCGTACTTTTGCATTTTTTTGGCAAACACTTTTGCTTTTTTTGAAACTTCTGAAGACTTTGGGGATTTATCTGGAACAATTTTGGTTCTTTGGGTGTCATCTACGATAGTAATTTCAGCTTCGCAAGGATCAAAAATGACACAATCATCATCGCCAATTGCACCTTCTTCATAATTTGATCGGCTAAATGGTTCTTCCATTTCTACAACTTCGCCAGTATCCAAAATATTGAACATTAGTTCACTTTGCGTTTTTTCACCAAAGATTTTATTTAGTTGTTGGTAATGAGGACACATTTGCAGAATTTTGGCTTAAATTTACAAAATACGTTTATATGTAAAATGTTAACAAACGACATACATACATGCTTACCTTCTACACTTGAAGTTCCTGCGTCGCTCTCCAAGAGTCCTGCCCCAGTAGAACTACGCCAATCGTTAGCCTTTTTATAAGATGCCTTAAGGTATCGTACCTTCCACCTTATAATATCCCAGGTGGCATCAATACCGCTTTTTTCAATAAATTTTTTATAAAATATTTGAGCTGTTGGTGTCTAAATAAAAATAGTAAAGAAATGGCTCATGAAAAATTACGGGCTTCTTTTAAATACTAACCTCTATGTTTTCTGACTCCTCCAAATAATCCAAAACAGTTTTTATTTCATCTGGCGTCCACTTTTTGTTCGGTTTTTCTTTTTTTAATTTTTTATTTAGAGTTGTCGGCTCCATATCTTAAATTTTGTTCCACGATTCTAAATTATTGTTTACAAATTTCAGCTGTTCGAGTATCAGTGATGTAGACGCAATACACGTAGCAAAAAAAGCTAAACAGTTTTAGCGTTGCGCAAAAGCAATGATGTGTGAATTGCAATTCTGTATATTTTGTTGTTGGATTGCAAACAAAAGCTACGATATTTTGCATTTGCACTTTCGCAAGACCATTCGCATCAAACACTGAACTCCGCTATTATAGTTTTCGTGACCATGCTTTAATCATGTTTTTATGCAACGTCTTCATATGTTAACATGTTTGTGTGCAATAAATATTACTTGTCAATGGTTGCAAAATTCTTACCAAGTAGAATTATAAGTGTAAATAACAATACAAGAATAAAAACATATACCACATTAATGTGATTCTAAAGAAATAAAAGTCAAAAAAAGACAAAAAAAACCAAGAAACTGAGGAATACATCAACACAATAGATTTTTTTTTTATTTAGCATACAAAAGCTTTATGTTGCTTTGTTCTTTTCTGCCACTCTAGCATATTTTTTAGGATGCACGAGTTTTAAGAAGTATATAAAACCCACCGTGAAAGTGCTTCTTTAAAATGGCAGCCAAACGCTCTACTTTTACGACTGCTGAACTCATTTTCATGTTTTCTTTTGTATTTTTAACCAACATTTATTGTTAGAATAAACTACTTAAGTTTAAACATTGTATTTCATTCGTACTCATACCTTAAATAAAAAAAGAACGGCCTGAGAAATTTGAAACATTTCTTCGTAGAAAAAACAATTTAAAGTATTTAATCTCTTTTAGTTTTAAAACAAAAGCGAAAAACAGCATTCAAACTTAACATTTTGCGAAAGTTTCTGATTGTAGAATACTTGACCTATATAAATACTTCTAAGTACATCTAAGAACATCTTTTGGTTTTAAAACACTTTTACTTTTACATTTTGCTGGTATAACGTCTTAAAAATGTTTAACAGCTTAAACGTTTGCAAATGGTTTGAACCAGCATAAATCTGAAATGGTACAACCTATAAAGAAATGGAGGTATTCTTGATTTCGGAGACTCATCTTTACCAATGGATATGTACGCCTATGTGCTAGAAATCGCAAACAATATGCGATAATGATTGGAAATCGCGAAGAAGGTGTGCTGGAGTTCGTAATGGCCTCAAATTTGGCGATTTGGAATCACAAGCCTACAGTAATGCGATCTGCAAGCGAACTTTTAAATTTCCTTCAAAATGCATTTTCAAGATTTATCAATATCGTTAACAAAAAACATTTACGGCCAATTTCACCAAGTTCAGTTAAAACTATGTATTTTTTTAACTTCCGGTTAACAAAATGTTTTTGACAGTTATAACCAGGGCCCGGGCAGTTAAAATCACGTTTTATGCGCATAAAAAATGCACTAAAATATAAATTCATGCGCTAAAAATTTAAAAAATATGCAGTTAAAATTATTTTAAATTTTTTATTAGTGATAAATAGTACAACAAAAAAAAAGCAAATGGTTATTTTTTGGCTTACAAGATAGAACGATTTTGATTGAACACAAATTCCGATCATAAAAAACAAAGAAAATTAGCTATATTTGTTAGGGCTTTTTTGTAGTTATTTTTGCGATATCGGCCTTTTTTACTTATTTTGCCATTTTAATGAAATTTAAAACATAGATAGATCTCTATTCATACAGCCATACACTCTCGAAACGTGTTTTTAAATACTGTGGTGTTGGGTATCATACGGTCGGGCTTGACCGACTATACTTTCTTACTTGATTTTTATGCAACTCTGTCTTAGCGGCACTGTAACGTACTTTTTATAGTGTTGGGTATAATTTTTATGTGTTCATGTTTTTAGTATTAAGCCTTTTTATCAACTTATTTTATTATTTGCTTGTTTTAGTTCTTTTCTCTCGAAAATTCCATAGCTGTATTCTTACGACCAAATTCCTCAGTCTGTAACGTTTTTTACCAACATACTTTGTAAAGTCTTATTTCTTTTTAAATATAGTTTTTGTATAAAGTAACGTCTGTTGGCTCCCCTTCTCCCTGTTTTTGGTATAGTAACGTCTTATTTTTTGCTTTTTTAATATAGTTTTAGCTATTAAGAATTTCTCTGTATATCAAATATTGTTAATTTCTGAAAATGTTGGGGTTTTACACGAAGTTTTAACAAAATTGGAAACAAAAAATCTTTCATTGGTTTTCTAAGTGAACATAGTTATGGACCGTAAGAAAAATGTCCCGTGTTCCAAGGAATATAGGAGACAAAGTTAATACAAAATTTAAATAAGTTTCATTAAAAAACAAGTAAGAGTGCTATATTCGGCTGTGCCGAATCTTATATACCCTTCACCATTGTGCGAGCAGAATACAGAGCAACTAAATAATTTTTACATATACATACATATTTACAATACTTAAAATTTCATTTTAAATGAAATTTAGAAAGCGAAAACTGGTAAATATTTTTTTTAAATCGTTTTTAGAACATAAAAATATTAAAAAAAAATTTATTTTAAAAAACCAAGATTCGAACCAGAGAACTCACAGTTTTTAACTTAACACGCCCCCTATACAACTGAACCATGAAGGAACGCTGTTTAAATGTCATTAAAATGAAATATGGACCGTTTACTGTTTACAACTCAACACAGTTTTTTGTTTTTTTTTGTAAAGGCACTGTTGTCATACCGTAGATTTATCTCTTTTGGCGAGTTTTTAAGTAGCAAATAAACACAAAAATTCCTAGTTTCTATTTCTTAGAATTATTTCGTTAAATATATGAAATAATAAAGAAGGGTGATAACGAAAATCATATTGGGCAATAATAAAGAAGGGTGATAACGAAAATCATATTGGGCATTATTAAAAAACAAACTTAATTATAAAAAAAGAGTAATTTTTGGGATTTCAGTATATTGGTCATAACTCTGCTATTTCTTAACCGATTTGACAGATTTATATACTGATGTGCTAAAGAAGAAATTTGCCAGTTATTTTGGTTATAAAACTTGCACTCGGGAAGATCTATAGTTCCCGAAAATGGGTACTTTAAAAAAAAAGTTAATATTTTGGTCATAACTGTTTCGTATCTGAACCGATTTTCCCGAGTTTTTCAGAAAATATTTTCTATAAAAAATTTCCGATCTTTTGATATATAAGGCGTAACTATAGGTCATATTACAGTAAAAAATGCAAGTTTTTATACAATTTTTAATATTTTTGTATGGGAGGTACCACGCCCACTTCTGTGTGTGTGTATTTATAAATGTTTGTGCCTAATTTGAAAACTTTGACTTTGACAACAACCACAAGGGATTTTTTGGAAAAATTAGAGGCAGTCGTGGTTTTTTTGTCATATCTCAGCCATTTTTGGAACTATCTGGCTGAATTTCAATAGCAAGAAATGGTGGACTATATGTGACATATATGTAAAACAACCTAGCCGCTATCATGTCTGGAGTCTCCGGAAAACACATATCAAACGTAAGATGGACAGACGGACGGACGGATATCGTTAAATTAACTTCTCTCCTCATAAGGACGCAGAATATATATACCCTATAGGGTCTAAGATCAATATTGTAGAAATTACAAACGGAATGACAAACTTATATATACCCTTATCCACCTGTGGTGAAGGGTATAATGAAGGATTCTCAATATTAAAAGATATTGGGGATATTTTGGGAGGCAAGCGGAATTATGAGTCCAATCGTATAAAATATATGTACTTCAGAGCAAATACTCAATTTTAAATATGTTCCCTTAACATCTGTAGACGTATGAAGAACTTTTTCTATGTACTAGAACTTGCAGAATCCAAACAGACATAGTTTTCTCTTCGAAAATTAATTGCATCGACTTATAATTTACTATAAACAAGCTTAAATGGCTTTTTTTAATTTTAACAGCTTATTTTCATGTTTTTAAAAGCTTTTTTTAAGAGCTTAAAACTGTTTTTAATGCTTTTTGTTGGTTGCCCTAGTGATAAAAAAAAAAACATAAACATACAAAGAAAAAACCAAAAAAAGCATGAAGGACGTTAAAATTCAGTCTCATAAACGTAAGAAAGGCCCAATAACCACAAAAGTAGAAGGTAAAATAAAGTAAAACACAAATATATAAAGAAATAGTAAGACAGTCATGTAAATTAAGTCACTTGTAAAGGACCAACTATAATATGCATAAGCTAGCTTGAGCAACTATGCAATACATGTTCATCATAAGTGTCAAACCATATTGAACTTAAGAAAAATTGATCGCAATTACATACGAATCAAATGTTTATTAATTTGGTTTTTAAAAATGTCTATAGAGATATATTTGACCCTACATTTTTTCAAAACAAAAGATTTTGTCGAAACAAAATAAAACGGAAGTGATAGGTGCATGATAGCTTCTCCGTAGTATATTCATTTTCACTATGCTGTTTTCGAAAACAATTTAAATTATATATGCAAGCAGTTAAGGATTTAAAACAATAAATTTAAATCCTTAATTTTTGTTTCCTCTTATTTTTTAAACAAGCTTAAGGTCAGGTTATGCAAATTATATTTATTTATAATTTATCCAATATTTCGCTGTCACAATGGACAGCTTCTTCAAGAAATATATGGATAATGCAAAACAAGATTTTTAGTCTAAGTATTAAACAAAAACACTATATATTAGTAGATAACAAGAAACAATTAGAACATAAAGAATATAATTTAAGAAAATATTTTACAGATGATGTAATTAAAGATTTCTTAAGACAGGAAAATATTTTAGCTTTAAAACTAATAGTAAGATATACACAAGAGAAAGTTCAATCATTTAGTTGAATTACAGAAAAGAGAATTAGGTATTAACTTTAACAAAAAGTGGTTTATAAACAAAACAGGTATTGACATTCCAATAGATACACAATGGACTCTTTCATTAGGAAATAAACATGCATTGCCTATCAGAAAAAAACACTTTACAGTTATTAAGATGATAGCAGATGGAGAAGATTTGGTTCAGACTATTAGGGGAAGAGAAGAACAGGAAATAGCAAGGACTAGGCTTACTACTATAACTGATAATCATATGAATAAAATGAAATTATCTCATAGAGACAAGTTTATTCTTAACAATGAAAGAAAACTGAACATTTTTGAAAACATTTTAATCCTAAATGCAAAAAGGGCAATATTACAGTTGCGATGAATAAACAGGACTATAGTTCAAGAATGAATGATATTTTTAATGATGACTCTACATATAGAATACTGACAAAAGACCCAACAGTTAAACTACAAAAGACCAACAATGATATAGTAGATAAACTTTTTAAATTGAAGATAATAACACATTTAGAGAGAAAGCATCTTAAAACAACAACTTCTACGGCACCAAAATTATATGGAGTTCCTAAAGTCCATAAGGAATCATTTCCATTAAGACCAATTTGTTCGAGCATCAATGCTCCATCTCATGAACTTAGCAGGTATATAACAGGAATTCTTAGAAAGATAACAGAAAATTCAGTATATAATGTTAGGAACTCATTACAATTTAAAGATAGGATTAAAAACATCAGGATAGAAAAGGAGGAGAAGATAATTTCGTTAGATGTAATCTCATTATTCCCTAGTATTCCTAAAGATGTAGCCTTAGGTATTATAGAAGGAAAATGGAATATAATTATGGAACATACAACTATTGAAAAATAATTATTTTTAAGAAGTCTCAAATTTTGCATAGATGATACATATTTTCAATATAATAACAGAATATATTCTCAACAAAAAGGACTACCTATGGGTTCTCCAGCTTCTCCAGTTGTAGCAGATATAGTTATGGAGGAGTTTCTTGATACTTGTATTGGAAGATTAACTATTAAACCAAAAATTATTACAAAATATGTATGTAGATGAGCTATTTTGCATTATTTCGGAATGTGAAATAGAAAACATGTTAAACATATTAAACTCCTTTCACCAGGATATTAAATTTACCATTGAAAAGGAATGTGATCTTAAACTTCCATATTTAGACACATTAATTATAAGAAAGGGGAATAAGTTATTAGTAGATTGGTACCAGAAACCAATTTCTTCGGGAAGAATTTTTAATTATTATTCAAAACATCCGAGAAGAATTATTATGAATACTGCCAAAAATCTTATAGATAAAGTTTTAAATATTAGCGATATAGTTTTTCATAGAAAAAATAAAATAAAAATCAAAAATATTTTAGAGGATAATAATTTCCCAAGAGAATTGATTTGTAGATTGATTGGACAGTACAAAGGACATAGGGAAGGCAGTGGAAATGTGGTTACTGAACCTAGGATTTATAAGTCTTTAACTTATGTACCAGTGGTTTCTGAACGACTGGAAAACTCTTATATTTATGACATCAATAATTATAGGATGGCTCATAGGACATATAATACATTAGATAGATTATTTAGTAAAATGAAAGATAGAACAGAGAAATTAGATAGATTTAATATTATTTACAAAATTGATGAAGAAAATTTTTGTCTGGCACTGGCAGGACATAAAATAAAGTATTAGGTTAAGATTTGATTAATTATTGTTAGTTCATATTTAATGTATGAAGATTCAATAAATAATATTAAAAATAAAAATTTACAAAATTCCTTGCAAGGGTAAAGATAATGAAATATGTAGTAAGGTATATATAGGTACTACAAAAAACAAATTAAAAACTAGACTAGCAGGACATAGATCTGATCAAAAATATAAAAATACATCTTCTCAAAAAACTGCTTTGTCTTCAGATTGTGCCAATTTTAATCATACACCAGATTTCAAAAATACAACAGTTTTAAATACAGAAACAAACTACAAAAGACGCTTCATGCTGGAAATGTTACAAATAATCAACACTATTGGCGAACAAAGAATTTATTTTAAACCCGATACAGACAATGTAGCTCAAATATACAGACATTTAATTTATGAGAATAAGATAGGAAATTGAATAAGTTTGGAAAAATGTAATAGAATAATTTTGTTTCCTGTATATTATTTTTATTATTTTTCATGTTGTCAATAATTGTTGTTTAATTTAAATGTTGTTTTTTTAAATATTTTTTATAATAATAATTTTCTAATCCAAAGATCCTTGAAGAAGCTGTACATTGTGACAGCGAAATATTGGATAAATTATAAATAAATATATTTTGCATAACCTGACCTTGAGCTTGTTTAAAAAATAAGAGGAAATAAAATTAAAAGGTTGAAGAAAATAGACTAAATAATTTATCATTAAAGTCCACAATATAAAACTTATTTATGGCTAAATCAATTAACTTGAATTCACCATTGTTGAATCCTTTTACCACATCTTTGAATTGGCAATAGTTTTCAGCATAATACATAATTGCTTTCAATCACGTCTCCCATCTGGTTGTTATTGGCTGTATAGGACGACATTAATCCGGATAATTCTTTTTATATGCGGCAACACGCAAAGGTGTCTAACGGACTGCCGGGTATCTAAGCTGTGGCCTGTGCTTAGTAGGTACAATTCGGATGCGCTGCTGGGCACGAGTAGGCCTGCGTCATGACCATGATAGGTATTATCACGGGCCACTGTACGATAGGCAGGTTAGTGGTAAGACTGGGATCCGGCTTGTCGAATATATATGAATGTTGTGTGAGGACCCATAGGAGTTGGACACAGTTGAGCACTTTCTGTGCCACTGTCGTAGGCTACAGAGCATCAGGGTAGCAGAAATCTGCGGGAATTACGTTTACTTACTATATCGGTTAAATAGCTGAACCGATTTTTATGAGGGCGACATAGAGAGAATTGATAAAATTTGAATAGATAATTCAGTGTAAATAAAGCACACAAGGTTTACATCAAGGCGAATTCAACTACAGGTGGTGTCGGAACTACAACAATCCAAAAACAACAGAAACAACATAGGGTTTTTTGCATTGCATTGTTAGTGCCATTAGCTCGAAATGTCAACCATTATTAGCAAAACACTAACAAATCAAAACAAATAAGCCCGAACTGTCAAAATCAGATGCCGTTTCGACACCACCTGTAGTTAATTCGCCTTGGTTTACATGTTTTTTAACCGTAGAATGCGTAACCAATAAATAACACACAAACGCATAACAACCCATTGTAATCTTTAGTCATTTTCAACTTCACAGAAAAAAAAATTTATTTTAAATACAGTTAAATAAGCATATAAACAAATTAATTAAATAGCTAAATGAATTTAATAAAATTAATTTTTAATTATTACAACAAATAATGATGCCAAAAACTATAAATGGCGAACCTTAATTTCCTCCCCCTAGAACACATAACAAAAAAATAACTAATACCCGTGTACCCAATTGCCAATAACTTTAGTCATTTAGTCTTCAGGCCTCGTTACTCTAACGTTAACGTATACGTTGCGGATCAGCTGTTCCGTTTTCCTTACCAAGCTTATGTATAAATAGTAACTCTTGCGTAAACGTAATGTTGCGTTGCGGATGCACTTGATAAAAAAAAAAATTTCTCTCCCTTTTCACGTATCAGCTGTTAGGAATTCTATTTTGGTTTTCAAGCAGTCTTCTTAACAAAACTTATTAACCAGCGGTTAACTTTTAAATTGTATTAACGAGATTCTTGTTAAAACATAAATTTAAAGATTATATACACAAAAATATATATGTGAATATAAATATATACATAAATAAATATATCGTCGGTTGACAAGTAAAACTCACTAAGTGCAGATTTGATCATTAAGGGTTTTATTTTGTATTGTCTTGAAAACTTTTGTAGTTAGACCGAAAATTTAGAAGCAATTAAATTAAAGAAACTATTTTTTAATTTACTCTGCAAAATCTTATCGATCTTTTATGTATAATAGATTTTTTATACAAAATTTAACATTGAAACCTCAATATCTCTAAACTGGTCTGACTGCACTTAGTGAGTTTTACTTGTCAACCGACGATATAGTATATAAAATACACACGTTTCTACCTACATATGTCCGTTATACACTCTGAAACCATCCAACCGATGTGCTCAACTAGAAAGGCAATTTTGTGAAGATGGTTTTAAGCTATTAATTTTTTTCAAAACTAGGACCGAGAGGAAAGTTAGGGGGCAATATCTGCCTCTCCGAAACTATACAACAGATTTTAATGAAACTTAAAACATTGATAGATACCTACTTGTATGTACACATTAGCTAAACATTTTTTCAAAAATAGGTTCACGAGGAGAGGTAGGGGGAGATTTCTGCATCTTCAAAGCTGTCTAACAGATTAGAATAAAATTTAAAACATAGATAGATCCCAATTTAGGAAGATAAGCTATGAATGTTTTCAAAAGTGGGACTACAAGAAGTAGCATTATCACACGCCGGGTATCTGCTAGTATATTATAAGAATGAGGTTTAAGTTTGTTTGTTTTTCCATTAGAAGATAGAATGGTAAAGGCTACTTTTGTCCCGGAATTTTGTAACAGGGAGGGATAAAATGGTCAAACATTGGCAAAACTCGAACCCGGTTTCTAAACTACCCTAAATCTTAAATCCAATATTTTTCCGCACGAATTTCTTCAGCTACTTTGCATGTCAAAAAAAATTACTTGTTGAAAATCGGCCTTTTGGTGGGTAAAAGTGGAGACGTTTCAGTTACACTTTGATCAACCCCATCGAGACTGCAAAATTTTAAAAGTTTAATTATTCTTATGCTTAAACTATCACCAGGGACATACATAGGTAAAACAATTCAATTAAAAGGACAAAATAGGATAAAAATTTATTCTTTTTGCAAACACGTTTTTGTCAAAATAATTTTCGGCCAATTTGAAATATGTTATTTAACATGGCTTAAATTTTAGGGGCAACACTGGCTTAAAATTTGTACTTTTGTTACACTTGTGAACACTTTTTTTGCAGTAATTTTAATGGTTTGACCCCAGGCAACACCGGGATTTAACAGCTTGTTCATACGTATATATGGGATATTCTAACGGTTGTTTTTTGTTGTTGTTTTTGCATTCGCCGTTATTTTATTCATGTTGGACATAACGGCTCTTGCAGCGTATATAGTTTATCGTCGGTCTCATGAAGAAAGGCCCTAACTCGATTTCGAAATTGAGTTTTTTACTGATTCCAATACATTTAAAACAAATACACCTCGTCACAAGAATTTAATGCAATAGCATCAAAAATATCAGATTTACAAGCAATTGAAGAAGCCATTTTACTTTATGATACATACAGTTTCTATTATGTTTTTGCCTTCTCCTGCAAAGTTGCAATTATGTGAGTTAGGGCCTTTCTACATGAAGCCAACGATATGTTATGAACAACCCCATGCTGCCTGCTAAATCAAACAAGCGTAAGCAGTTCCTTCGCAGCTTGGCGAAAGCGTTGTGTATGCCAATTATTGAAGAACGTGCACTAAATCGGCAAGTCACGCGAAACGTCTCCACTAAAGTAGCGATTGAGTCATATTTCAACCGTCCGCTGGAATCAATGTTGAACACGGCACCATCGACATCTGCCGCAGCCCGCACGCCAAAACCTTTCAGCGGTTCCTGCTACTTATTTTATGCTCAAAAAAAACGACGTAGAAAAACCAGAAAGGTGTGTGCCAAATGTAAGAAGCCAATGTGTCTTGAACATTCACCAATACCGAGTGCACAATATGTAACAATAATTCATAATTTTCGTTTTTCAAATAAATTTATATTTTTAAACACATTATAAAATGGTTTGTTGCCTTTTATTTTAATATAAACTGGTGTGGTACAAACGTATCCCGGGTGTGTGTTTACGTAGGTGTCGACTTTGGAAGCTCGTAGCTCCTGAACCATTCATCCGAATTGCATCAAACAACTTTTAAACTATTAGAAATTACTTATGTTTCCTAGATCCGAAATAACTATTCCTTAAGTTAAGCCGTTCCTGAGTTACAGCACTGCAAAGTTGCAAGTGGATACATTTGTACCCGGGTGTGTTTTCTAGGGTTAAACTGTTACGAATCATGATATTTTACTCAAGCTAGTTAAAATTGCTAAAAAAAAAAGCATAAAACTTTCTGATTGTCGGTCAATAATTTAATATATGTCTAAGCCGCAACTAATTTTAATGCTGATGTCTGTTTTTATAAAGATAAATTAATAATAAATAGATAAAAATTACTCCTGAAATAATCAAAGATTCGGTCTAGCCGAATATATCACTCTAACTTGTTTTCACATGATTTTTGTTTTGTTATCATTTTAAGTGAATTTTATATTCAGTCGCTATTTAATTCTAATAGTATGTATGCAGGTCACAACACCAGTAATGAAGTCGGTGAGGATGAAGTGTACGATCTTATAGACTTAATTTTAGTTTTTTTTAACTGAATATATGATCTCCATTTTATGTTTGAAAAAAAAAAAAATAACAGAAACTAAAAAAATTTTTTTTTCGACGCCATTTTTTTAATTTTTTTTTTGCGATTCTTGAGTGAAATATTATACTTTTTTGTATGCAAAATTTAATTTAAAAAAAAAATTTACCTCTGACATCCGGTTTGGCGATGGAGCTCAAAAAAATCAGACAACCCTGACGGGTACCCCGGTTATGCGTTTGCGTAGGTGTCATCTCTGGAAGCTAATAGTCAGGGCTGCCAGGTATTTTCTTCCATGTCCCCAAAAAATTAAAAAAAATATCCCCAGAAATCCCCAAATAAAATTTTTTAGTCAAAAAAATAATTTTATTTTGTTTGTAGCGACTGGTTTCGGCATGTTTTTTAAAATCCTTTGTATGCGATTCCAGTGAGGAATAACAAGCAGAACAATATGCTGTTATTGAAGACGAATGAGCCAATTTATAAGAATTTGGAGCTTGTTCAATCGGTTTAAGCCATCCTTATAATCAAAAATAAAAATACATATATCCGTCATTTATTTAGTACTTCGATGCATCATAACTTCTAACCAATAGCCTAGCATTTTTTCCCCAATCTTTATTATATTGTTTTTCATATTTACTTATTTTTGGGGAAGACATACATATTTGTTTCAAAATTGTCTTTAAAAAATCAAAAATTGTATGTGTTGTCAACGGTTTTAGATTATATTTAAAAAAATTTTTTTTTAAACACTCACTCAAGAAAAATAACAAATTTATTTACACACTTAACAAAAATGGTAATCTTATGGTGTTTTCTTTTCTACAAAAATATGTGACATTTTATTAAAAAAAACGCAATTTGGTGTCTGTTTCTTAAAAATTTTTATTCGGAAAACTATATAAGAGTAAGATAAACGGTTTGCTACTTTTTAAATATTTTATATACGATACAAAGAAAAATAAGCGTAAATAATAAAAAAGTGTTAAATTCCCAAAAAACGCCCGAAATTTTTTTTTAAATCCCCAAAAAAATCTCCAATCCCTAAATGACTTTCTTTGTCCTTTTTGCTCACATGAAATCCCCAATTTTGGGGATAAATCCCTAAGTCTGACAGCCCTGCCAATAGGTATGGAACCGACTCAAAAAGAATTGAATTTCCTAGATCCGAAGTTTTAATAACGCTAGAAACGTTATGCATTCTACGGTTAAAGCTAGGAATATGAAGGTACAGATGGGCAATTTCTGCCTATCAGAAACTATCTTACCGACTTTGATGCAATTCAAAAATATGTAGATCGATCTACACACAGGCTTTTATATTTCTTTAGATAGCAGGTCAAAAATTAATTCTGGGCGGGCAACGCCGCGGGCGCGGCTTGTATCTTATGAAAAGAAAGAAGACATTTCCGGCCGCAAACATAAAACGCCCAGTGTCGACAATTGGCGTAATTTATGATATAAGCCACCCTTCGGCATCGTCAAATAATACACAAAAGGAGATTAACATAATACTAACAAAGAAGCAGCAAAGTACACAAAAAGCTATTAAGCATGGTGGTGCAAAAGTAATGATATGGGGAGGTTTTTCATACAGTGGAGTAGGTTCCATACACCAAAATAAAGGAATTATGTGACAATAATGGACGAAGTGTTGCTTCCATACTCAGTGTGCCACTAAAATGGATATTCCAACAAGCTAATGACCATAATCACACCAGTAAATTGGCAAGGATTGTTTTTGGTTTCGGAACAATAGGGTTGAAGTTTTGTGGTGGACAGCTCAGTCTCAGTGAACTTAACCCTATACAAAATTATGCCATCGAATTTACGCCGAAAAATGAAAACGATTTATGGAGGGTAGTTCAAGAAGGCTGAGCGGAAATTCCTTTAGAACGATGTCAGGACCTTGTTGACTTTATGCCTCGAAGATGTGCCGCGATAAAAGTAGTTATTCAGCCAAATATTAAAAAGAATCAACTATTCCTTAAAAATGTTTAAACTATTTATCTCTTTATATCTCGGCCTGCCCTAATACTCCAATTATTTTGAACAATTTATTTTGAATTTAAAGCAGAATGAGTCTTTACTTTCTGTTCTGTTACGAATCAGCTGAATTGTTTTTGATATGAAAAAACCTGTGAAATTGATTAGTTTTTCTGTTCTGTTGCGGTCCAATTTGTTCAAATCAAAAACTTGTAATTGTAAGTGACAGCAAAATAAGTAATAAAAAATACGTATTTATATTAAAATAAACTGTTTTTTGATTTTAAGAATTCATAAAATCTAATTTTTTTTAATTTGTGTGCATTAAAGATATAGAAATAAAACAATGGACGCTGCAAAACTAATAAATTTGTCAAAAATGGCTGATTAGTTGGTACAGAAAAAGTAACTACTACAATTTCGTAACAGAACGGCACGGAGCAGAACAGAAAGTAAAGAATAGTTCTGCCTTTATTCTTGTCAGTTTAGATTTCTTTAACATAAGTGACATTTAAAACTTTTTAAACATATCCAAACAAATAAGTAAATAATTCTGATGTTAAAAAACTGAATACAACTACGACTGAAGCAATTTGTTTTTTAATTTTGTTTTTTCTTTTTACCCTTTTACAACTACAATTCGAGTCGGAAAAAAGCCAACCATTTGTAGGGGGATGCAAGAAAAGATAAACTCACTGTTTATTGTTGGTGTTTTGTTTAAGCTTTGATATTGTTACAAGTAAGACTTTGAGTGTTTATAATTCTTATTCGCTTTAAGGTTTCCTGATGATATGGCCTAATTAACCAGTGAAATACGCATAGAAACTAGCTTGCCCTCAACAATAAATTTCAGTGTTTTATCAAAAATAAAAAAATGGGAATTTAGCACGCCCTAAAATCCTATTAATAAAAAATTTTGTATTCCCAAAAATAACTTTGAAAATTTTTGGTTTATTGCACATCACTCCTATTTTTTTTGAATTCAACTGTATGTAAAGTACACTTTTATATGTTATAATTAACAAAAATACAGAAATACATCGTCCAGTATATTCTTAACAAAAGGATGATTTGACATTCTTGGTATATTATGTTAAACATATTATAAAGAGTTTTCGAACAAGCAGTAAAAAATGTTGGCCTCTTTCTGAAGTTGTTGGAATTGCCTTAATGTTTTTTATAAATTTTTTTTATTCTCCCTTATATTCCGCATACAATTGATTAAACTTTAAACATTTTTAAAATGATCTTAAAAACTAGACCCTGTCCTGCCAAATGTTTGTATTTGTTTCTCAAATAGCAGTTTGAAACTTTTTACTTTTTTTCGAACAAAACATTTTTTTTAGTGTCGGGAAGTTAAAAATTTTTTACCCGGGAATTCCCAAAAAGTTTTTTCCGTGTAAAAACTTGACTGGTTACGAATAATATTATTCGTGGTTTGGCTTTAATCCACTATTTATTTTCATATCTTGCAACAAAATGGCATGTTTTGCACTTTGTAAACACGTATAAGAGATTTTTCCTGCAATTTAACCACAATTTAATTCACCTCCCACGGCTTTTATTCTCCTGAACTACAAAACTACAATCTCTTACCACAAATGTGTGCTATAAAAACGAGCACATTGCAAAAATCTTTAAACAGAGCAAAAAATGGAGCACATATGAACACATTTCCCGTATGTGGAAATAAGAAAGTTAGCTTTTTGTGAGTGTGTAAATACATGTTTCCTACATTTGCATACATGCCAAAGCCCCTTAAAGCACACTCGTACTTATTTTTTAGCCGAACTAATCGAAGTAGAAGTCAGATGTCAATGTAGTAGTCAACTATTGTTAGATTTTTCTGTACGTTTTATATGCGGTTGGTCTTGTCTAGCAGTCAGGCAGGCAGATAGACAAACAGGCATCCAACCGAAGAGACACACACACACATTAATAATAAAAAAAAAAAAAAATTAAAAAACAGAGTGCGAACAGGACATTTGCCTCAATCATGATTTTATGGCAATAATTTTATACTCTAGTTAATTGTGCGATTAAAAATTTCTGCGTGATTTTATCGGGCATATAACGCGTACATGTACAATAAGTTGTCATAGTGTAAAAATGCTACAAGGCTCCTGTTTTTGTGCCGAAATGGTTTTAGCCCTAGAACTATAAAGCTACAAAGCAAAATGGGCAAGTTGTTTTGTTAAATACCGAAGTTGAATTGCTAAATCCGTTGTTTATCCAGCAAATTTTATGAGATTGTTTCATATGCCTTTTTTAAAAAATTTTCATTAGCATCGTGGATGATAAAATCGAACAACTATAATATTTATTTTCGATACGAAATGAATGGCCAAATGAACGAAAATTGGACTTACCCAAATTAGGGCAATAAAAAAGTGGGGACAATCAAATCCGACTCTACCAAATTGGTGTACAAATTATGATTTCTGAAATCCAAAGCAATTTTTAAGAGAGGTTTTAAAGAAGCTCTGTTTAATTTTGAAATGATTTAAATAAAAACCAAGAAGAAAGTATAGTAGATCTAGCACGATCATATGATACTCTACACCACAGTACTTATAAATACAATTTTGAGAGTGTACCCTATTTGAGACCCACGGGCAATGCACCAGCAAAAACAAAGTTATGTAATGCAATATTTTATCTTGATATCAACATCAGTGATGCTATTTGGTTACAGAACCCCAATTTTAAAAATGAAACAAATCCCCAAAATATGAATTAACCCCCAAAACAAAAATGAACTAAAACCCCATAAAAAGAAACTTATTTCATAATGATAAAATTCCACATTTTAAAAATAAATCAAGTCCTCACATTAAATAAACTTTTATGTAAAATTTTAAATCTTCGAATAAATATATTCGAATTAAACTCTCGGCTATGCAGAGAAGCTTTAGTTAGCAACGCCGGTGTTTGTTATACATACCATAGAAGAGAGAAAACTTGCGACCGACCGAAGAAGGGTTGTTAGATGTGACGATTTTTCGTCATTTTGACGATTTTTTGTGAAAATACAGTAAATGACGATTTTTTTTACTAAAAGCAATAGTTCTATGACGATTTTCTGGCATCAATAAAACACTTACAAGATATATTTGATATTATATTGGAAACAGTCAAAAACGTAAAAATCAATTTTTCGAAATACAAATATTATTGGAAATTAAACAAAAAAATTCTTCCCCCATCACAAACCATTTGGCTTTCATTAGAAGCATTAGTAATTCGAATTCTACAATTATATGAATGCCATCGATACTACCCAAAATATACACTAGAGCCCCGACTTGCGTCGGTCCTATTTGGTCTGCTTTTTAAAAATTGGTTAAATCCGCTTTGCGTTTTTATGATTTCGATTTGCGTCGCTTCACGCTAGCATTTTTTCGCTGAAGTCATAATCACATGCAAAGAATTTTTCTATTTGAGTATAAAAAGGCGAATTTCCATTTAATTCTGTTAGGTTAGTTATTCTGAGTATAATTGCGTGTTAGGAAGTAAGAAATTGGTTCTTAATAAAAAGTTGTGTAGAAAAATGAGTGCAAAGAGAAGAAAATGCATTTGTTTGGAACTAAAATTGGACGTAATAAAATGTTTCTAGTCGAGTAAAAATACTGTTGATATAGACAGAACCCTTGGTTTAGCACCTTCAACAGTAAAAACAATTTGCAATAGTGAAAGCGCTAAAAATTAATCATTTAAAGATTGCTCGAGTTAATAGCAAATGCGATTTTTTTTTTATTTAATGTTTTTGTGAAAATGGATAAATGAAATAAATAAAATTTTGTTATGTTTTTATGAAAATATATTTTTTCTTATGTATTTCTTTTCAAATGATAAGTATGTATATTTCAGCCCATTTGCTGAAATAAATAGAATAAAACTTAACCATGCAATAAATTGGCTCTAATTTGTAAATTTAAATATTTGACGAATTTTGTTAAAACTTTTGACGATTTTTGAAGAAAAAAGCCTAACAACCCTAGACCGAAGGTCGAATTCTTTAGCTAGCGAATCGGGATTTTAAGTTTCGAGCATATAAATTCAACACTTAGAAATTTACATATATCAATATTTGAAATGTTAAATGCAATTTGAATGATGTACATAAATGAAATACATAAGTCCCAAAAAATATTAATGGGGTTTGTTTTATTAACAAAATTTGAGTATTTATTTTATTATGAAACAAGCCCTCATCAAAAAATTTAAAATGATTTCATAAACAATTAACAAACTCCATAAAAGTCGCTGTTGTTATTCTTTGTATAACAAAATGAGTAACCATGTAGTTCATTTTAGGACTTACGCCCGTTTTCACGACTTAACGATAGCTAAATGTAGGAAGTTATCGAACAGATAATGAGCTTTTAATTATCACAAGTTCCCTTTAATCTAAAAGTGAAGGACAAGCTAAAGAGAGGAACGTTCTACCTTTAACTTTTGTCGTAAGGTTTAGATTTGAGATTGCCATATTATATTCACATATTTTTTATATACGGCAACTCCAATTATACGTATATTTTGTAAATGTAAAAAAAGTACGTAGTTGCCAGTTCGTATTTTTATTTTGGCAAAAATAATCGGTATTTTCTTTAGTATTGCCACTTTTTTAAAAATGTTTAGTTTATTTTATACAGAAGTTGTGAAAACGAAAAAAAGTTGAAGGTAACTTTATTCCTCACTAGTGCTAAAGGTACCGTTAACTATTTCGAACTTTATAGGTAAGTCGTGAAAACGGGCCTTAGTCCGTCTCTGAAAGGAGTTTTGAATTATCAAACTCAATTTTTACTTTTTACCTAAACATAGAAAACATTATCTAGGAATCTTAGCTCAAACGTCGATTTAAAAAAGTTCCGGATGAAATTTATATATTAACAGGCATTTCAAGGAGATCGTTCGCATAGAAAATTGCATGAGCACTGAATTTTTAAAATATACAAGCAGTAAAAAAAAATTGTCAGTCATTTTATACTGAAGTCTTAAAACTTATAAGTTTTAAATTTTACTTTAACGAAGATATTTTTTAAATCTGAGTCCCGATTTAAACGCTCATGAGTACCGGCTTTCAATCTAAGTAACAGTGCGAATGAACCATTGGTCAAAATTTAAAACATAAAATTACTATTTATTCAAGGAATATTTCAAAATGTACCTTTTGTCGAAAAACGTAACTTTTTTGTAAGAAAAGCGTAACTTTTTGTATACTTCCCCTGGCAACACTGATCAACATCTTTATGAGGTTTTTAATGTTCGGCTTTGATCAACTACACTTGCTATTTGCATCTCTTGTGGACTTCTCATTTACCCCATGATAAGTCCTACTTTGTTGGAGACCCGCCAGATGCAGTTTGGTAGTTAAATGTAAAATCATAATCGCCATAGGAAATTTGCAACAAAAAATTTATTTGCAAAAAAAATAATTAATATTTTAAAATTTCATATCCATGTTTATATGTACATGCTGCCATTTACATTGGACCAGTCTAATACAAATCATTTTATGTGAAAATGCAAACAAACTACGTTACTCGGGTGGGTGCGAACGTTATTGCAAACGGCGCTTGTTAACGTTTATAAACCACATCAAATGCATGTTTTGTTTCAATGTTTAGGCTGACTTAAATCCATTCTCATCCATCTATTTAATGAATACATAAGTATACGTAAGTATGAATACGCGGAAGTTTAATTAATGCCTGCAACACCTACATGCAAAAACACACCCAACAGGATATGCACACAAACACTTACCCACCTATAAAAGTAATACATACATACTTATGTAGTTGAACATGTAAACTTTTGTTATGCAAAAATTTTGAGCAAAAATCAGGAGAATGCAACAGCCAATTGCTAAAAGTATGTGGAAGTTACATGACCTCTGACACAGAGAAGCATATGTATGTATGTATATAAAAAATCCTTAATACATACAAATATGTATAAACGGTAGGGAAGCCGTTTAAAAAGATATTTAAAATTTTTTAAGATTTTTATCGCTTTCGATGCTTAGGATATAAAGATTTTGTTTTTGTTTACACAAATTTCGTTTGTTTTTTCTTTATCTTATACATTCTTAATATGCAAACAATATTAGCAAGTTAATGAAAACTTAAAAAAAAAACAACTGAGTTTTAAGGACACCCTAATGAGTTAGTTTATGTGCCTGTGCTTTGGATTTTTCAATTTGGTTCAACTCTTCGTTGGTTTGTAAATGTGATGAAGCATGAATTTAATGGTAGCTTATGGCTATCCAAGGAGACATGCAGCCGGAAATTTAATGTAATAAATTTTCATTAGGCGAAAACGCTTAAATATTAGAAATGTGTTAGTACAAGAGAAAACGACTATTCGATTTTTTTTAAAAAACCGGGTTTCGAATATTCCAAACAGTAGCTATTTTCAAAAAACCAATTTTCGGTTAAGCATTAAAAAAATACCCGGCTAACCGGTTTTATTCAAATAAATAAATGCACAAAAATCAAATTAGTTTTTGAAATAAAAAGTTAATTTGAATAAAAACAAAACATCAATTTACCAACCAAATACATACTTATGTATGTAGTTATGACTAAAGGCCCAACTAGAATGTGCATAAACAAACTTAAGCTACTGTCAAAAATAAAACAACAAAAAGTAAATAAAAAAAAAACATTAAATGCTTAAGCAAATGACAGTTTTATAAAACTTAACGCAAAGTTTCCCTAAGTTCAATATGGTTTTACACATATGATTTACATGTATTTGCTCCGTTGCTTAAGTCACGTTATTCACATTCTGGTTGGGCCTTAAGAATTTTTACAGAACTTTGGTTTAAAAATATAATAGAAATTTAATAAATTTATTATTTGAGATATTCTCCCAATTTTAATTTAAATAAGTTTTAATTTGTTGGTGGTGAAGCATGTCTTTATGCATCATTAGACTCCGACAATATTTTTGAAAAGCTACAAACAAAACCTCTTAGCCAAGATGATGGTAACTTCACCATGATATGCGCCAAAACAATAATGAGCTAACGATACTTCAAATGATTTTGTTTCAGCATTATAGTTAGAAACGAATAGTAATATGAATTAAGAACCTTCCATGGCTTTGTTTGATTTATGCGATTTTGTTTTTTACTTCTTTGAGCTTTAATAAATATAACTGGTGAATTGTTGCAGTTTGAGCATGAAGATATGCTAGAACTTCCTCAGATTTTAAGTGATTTGACGGGCATTCCGTACTCAGCAACACAACGGGCTAATTTTTAACCCATTGATTCCTTTTCGGCAGCGTATTTTAGAAATGTATTATTTGCCGTCTCTTAAGAAACGGAACGGAGTCAAGTTTTATTTGGTATACATTTATGTCAAGCTTGTGGACTAATTAAATGTGATTAAAAAGTGATGACGTCGATGAGCCTTTGCAAATTATCTTTAATACCAACATTTAAAAGGAAGTTATGGAATTAAGAGTCTTTTTCGGGAGTATTATTTGGTCATATATGGATCGATCTTAATAAAATTTTGTAAGATTATTTTAATTGCAATAAAATAAGTTTGGAACAAATTTATTCTTAATACCAACATATTAAAATGGTTTATGAATCCAGAGAAAACACATGTTTAAATATGGTCACCCCCAACCATACTATGTTTAAAGAAAATTTTAACCATATTGGCCCATAATCATAGTCAAACGCTAAAGTCGGTTCTTTTTAGAAACAACTGTGGCAGCAATGCTGCACGAGGTCAATCCTGCATTACACATAAAATATTTTAATCTGGTAACCCTTGGAATTCAGCTAAAAAAGGCTGCAACAAAAAGTGGCACCACTAACATTGTTATTTTAGTTTTAGTCTAGATTATTCTTTGATATAGCAACAGACGCTGAAGTCTTACTTTTGTTAAAATAAAAAGTCATTAAAAATACAGAAATCTACGTTTCATTATTTATCGGTTACACTGAAAAAACAGTAAACCACATTGGTGACCCCGAGTGTTATGGAAAAAAAAGAAAAATCTGACGAAGATTTTCATGATTCTCTGGACAACATGAGCGAGACAAAAGAAAATGCAGCATCGAGTGCAAATGGTGTTCGTGAAGTTTTTAGGGTGGGCGTCAAGCCACCGACATTTTGTAAAGAGCAACCGGACATTTATTTCATACAAATGGAATCACAGTTTGCCGTTGCCGGAATCAAAGTCGATGAAACAATGTACCACCATGTTATTTCATCATTGGAACCACAATATTTAATTCAAGTTGCAGACATTATACGCAACCCACCACCCGGTGAAAAATATGATGCCATAAAGAAATCTTTGATTGCTGAATATACTGATTCAGACCATCGTAAATTAAGAAAATTAATTAAGGAAATTGAACTTGGTGATCTTAAGCCTTCTCAGCTTTTGAAAAGAATGAAGGACTTAGCTGGCGACAAAATATCTGACGACGCATTAAAATCATTGTGGATGGAACGTTTGCCAGAGACGGTTCGCTCTGTTGTGACCATTGTTGATGGTAATTCTTCACAAATGGCTCTACAAGCCGATAAGTTAATGGAGGTGCAAAACTACCCTAGTATATCAACTGTTCAACATGATTCAACTTTAAGAGCAGAAATAGAGGAACTTCGTAATCAAATTAAAGACATGCGTGCCAGTCAAAATGACAGAGGCCGTTCAAATGACCGAAGTAATCAGCATAACCGCGGTAATTCAAGAACAAAGGTACGCTTTCCTTTTTGCAGATTTCATTACAGGTTTGGCGACAAGGCTCGTAGATGTGAGGAACCTTGCCAATTTAAAAATCTCAAGCCGGAAAACTAACTCCTGCTCTGTCATCGGCGGCAAACAGAGTGGAAACTGCAGAAAGCCGTCGCTTATTCGTAACGGACCAAAAAACCAAACTGCGATACTTAATCGACACCGGCGCAGATTTCTCGGTTTTGCCACCTACAAATCGTGACGTACCACATTCATACAATTTATACGCAGCAAATGGTACGCCAATAAAAACATATGGTACGAAAATCATTTCAGTCGACTTTGGCCTACGAAGAAAAATGGACTGGGAATTTCTCATTGCCGACGTTACCAAACCCATTATAGGCGTTGATTTTTTACATGAATTTGATCTTTTAGTGGACGTTCGTAAGAAAAAGTTAATTGATAACAAGACAAAACTCATGGTAAATATAATTTTTGACAAAAGCTGCCATGAACAGATTCACACAATTTCGCCAGCTGAAAATGGCTGGGTGAAACAACTATTAGATGAATACCAGGATTTAACACAACCATTTAAGTACACAGCAAATTCTGAAAATTCTAAAGTTAACCACCATATCGTAACTGAGGGACCGCCAATATTTTCAAAGCCTAGGCGACTCAATCCCGAGAAACTGGCCCTCGCAAAGAGGGAATTTGAATATATGCTAAAGCAAGGCATTTGCAGTCCGAGCAGCAGCCAGTGGTCAAGTCCACTACACATGGCACCGAAGAAAACGCCAGGTGAGTGGCGACCATGCGGCGACTACAGGCGATTGAATACGGTGACCAAACCAGACAGGTACCCCATCCCTCATGTCCACGACATTTCACAAATGTTGCACAACAAGTCCATATTTACAACCCTCGACTTGGAGCGGGCTTATCATCAGGTACCCATTGCACCAGAAGATCGTGAAAAGACAGCCATAGTTACACCGTTTGGTTTATACCAATTTAACGTTATGACATTTGGTCTCCGGAATGCCAGCCAAACTTTTCAACGATATATGGATCAAATTTTTCGTGATTTGGATTTCGTGATCGTATACATTGACGACATATGCGTAGCATCATCGGGTGAAGAAGAACATGTCCAACATTTGAATATCGTTTTTGATCGTCTTCGGCAGCAAGGCCTAAAAATAAAAGTTTCAAAATGTGTCTTCGGGCAAAATGAAATAAATTTTTTGGGCCACCATATAACAAAAGATGGCGTATCACCTACGAGAGAAAAAGTTGAAGCAATTTTAAATTTTAATAAACCAACACTCACATGTGATTTAAGACGATTTATAGCACTGTTGAATTTTTACAGACGTTTTCTTCCAAATGCAGCATATAAACAAGGTAAGCTACAAAAACTTATAAAAACCAACAAGAAAAATGATAGAACACCAATTAAGTGGGATGATGATGCAACAAAAGCGTTTGAAGAATGTAGAAACAGCCTCGCTGAAGCATCTCTATTAGTTCATCCCTCCTTAAATGCAAAATTGGTTCTCCACGTTGATGCCAGCAACTTCTGTGTTGGTGCAGCAATTCATGAGGTAGTAGGTCGAACTCTTCGACCCCTTGGTTTTTTCTCGAAGAGGATGTCTGATACTCAAAAAAGGTACAGCACGTTTGATAGAGAGCTACTGGCAGTCTACCAAGCAGTAAAATATTTTAAACACATGATTGATGGTCGTGATTGTACAATTTTAACGGACCACAAACCACTTACGTTCGCTTTTCAACAAAATCCGGAAAAGGCTACCCCTAAACAAATACGCCAACTTAGCTTCATTAGTGAATATACAACCAACATTCAACACATTTCTGGCAGAGACAACGTCGTTGCCGACACATTGTCGCGGATCGAGGCCATGTTTAACGCCGACCAGGTAAATTTTGAGAAGCTTGCATTAAGCCAACAAAATGATGATGAATTAAGAGATGCCGAACAAAATTCGTCACTACAGTTAAAACAAATACAGCTACCAAATTCCCAAGTGTCGTTATGGTGCGATGTTTCAACAGCAAAAGTCCGTCCTTATATTACTCCATCATTCAGAAGACAAATATTTAATTCAATCCACAGTATATCACATTCTGGAAAACGTTCAACAGTAAAGCTGATCACCGAACGGTTCGTCTGGAAAAATATGAAAAATGACATCACCAAAATGGTTAATTCCTGCCTTGAATGCCAAAAAACTAAGATAAATAAACATAATCGAAGCGCTTTACAACAATTTAATGTCCCAGATCAACGGTTTCGACATGTAAATATTGACTTAGTGGGACCGTTGCCGATATCGGATGACTTCAGATACGCTTTGACCTGTATAGATCGATTTAGTCGTTGGCCAGTCGCTATCCCTATTAAGGACATAACAGCAGAAACTGTAGCACGAGCATTTTTAAGCGGATGGATATCGCAATATGGTATGCCAAGCGCCATAACGACAGACCAGGGTAGACAATTCGAGTCGAAATTATTCAAGGAGCTAACTCACCTGACTGGTTCAAAACATCTTCGTACAACCGCTTACCACCCACAGGCAAATGGCCTGGTGGAGCGCATGCACCGTACTCTTAAATCTGCTATTAAGTGCCATACATCTACAAATTGGACTGATAGTTTGCCAATAGTATTGTTGGGACTGAGAACAACTTTCAAACCAGATTTAAATGCATCAGCAGCTGAAATGATATACGGATCCACAATCAGATTACCGGGTGAATTTTTTGAAAAACCAACAGAAGAATATGTTGAAAGTGATTTTGTAAAAAATCTTCGTAACGTTATTGGCAATCTAAAACCAGTTCCAACGTCAAACCACTCATCGCAAAATGTTTTTATACAAAAGGAACTTGCAACCTGCACTCATGTTTTCCTACGGGACGATACAGTTCGCGCACCATTGAAAGCACCCTACGACGGTCCTTATGAAGTCATAAATCGAAATGATAAAAATTTTGACATCAGAATAGGTGCTAAAATCGTAAAAGTAAACATAGACAGAGTCAAGGCGGCATTTATACTCAACGAAAACCGGCAAAATCTTTCAGAAAACATTCCAGTTCAACATCAATCATCATCTGATACTGATGTTCAAATTGTTCCGGTAAATCAAACACAAATCGAAACACCAGTACAGCAGCAACCTGCGGGGAGTGTATATGTACCTCCGGAAACATCACGTTCAGGTAGAACAATTAACATACCGAAAAGATTCGTACAATTTGTTGCATAGCAACCATATTGAAAGGGGAGTGATGTGGCAGCAATGCTGCACGAGGTCAATCCTGCATTACACATAAAATATTTTAATCTGGTAACCCTTGGAATTCAGCTAAAAAAGGCTGCAACAAAAAGTGGCACCACTAACATTGTTATTTTAGTTTTAGTCTAGATTATTCTTTGATATAGCAACAGACGCTGAAGTCTTACTTTTGTTAAAATAAAAAGTCATTAAAAATACAGAAATCTACGTTTCATTATTTATCGGTTACACTGAAAAAACAGTAAACCACACAACTTTAAAATAAAACACATTCTTTTAATTTCATTGCTACTATAGTCGAAATTAAAGTATGTTTTAAATTGAACCGACTTTAACTGGGTGCCACCTTAAATGTAGAAAATTGTTTTATACAACTTACAACAAAATATAAGGAAGGGGCAACTCTAAGCAGCTGACATTGAAAATTAAAATATAAAAAAAAAACACTGCATATCTTGTGTTAAAAATTTTTAACACGCAATATGAATTTATGTAGAAAGCAACAACAAAATTACAAAATATTTTGGCTTCGTTTTTGCTTTCAATGTAATTTTTGGCGTTGAGTTTTACACAATTAGGGCCTATACAATGTATTTTGTGTTTTTTCCATAATAGTTTTCCTCCAAATCATAAATAATTGCAAAATATCGGCCAATATCTTGTATCATAATCATTTTTAACTTTTTGCAAGTATGTACTTTTTTATTTGGCGAAAAACAGCTGACGCTGTTGTTAAATGAGTTAAAAACAACTTCAGCTGGTTTTAAAATTAACATCGGTTTTAACGTGTAAAGTATGCTTTTACTTGTCTATAGAGTAGATCAAAAGCATATTTTTAATAAAAGTTTACTTTAGAACTCTTAAAGTACATATGCTTTGTTTATGACTTTAGTTATGGGCCATTATGTTTAATTTAACCATATTATTGTCAACGACAACCATATTACGGTAAAAATAGTCCCCCATTAAGAAGCCAAAACCATATTATGGTTGCCTCCGATCATTTTATGGTTAATAATAACTAAAATATGTTTAACATTTATTACAGCATGGTTGGTTTTCAACCTGCTGCTCTTAAAAAAGAGGAAAATACTATTGTTAATTTAAAATAAAATTATGGTCATATTTAACCATAACATGTTTAGAGGCAACCATAATATGGTTGTGGCTTCTTGATAAGGGACGTTTTTTTAGCCATAATATGGTTGTCGGAAACAAAAATATGGTTTAATTAAACATAATAAGGTTAAAATTTTCTTTAAACATAGTATTGTTGGAGGTGACCATATTAAAACATGTTTTTTCTTTGGTTTGGGCACAAAGACCCAATTCCGGAAAGAAGATTTTATGGGGTCTATAACCCGATTCCGCCCATTTTCAAAAGGCCTTGTGCCAACTAGAACCACATTTCATCAAATTATCTCCAATATTGCGACCTGTAATTCGCGCACAAGGTTAACATCGATAGTCAGCCAGCCAGCCAGCCAGCCGGACGGACATCGTTAGATTGACTTAGAGAGTGATTCTGACTTTAAAAACATCGAGGTGAAAAAATAAAAACTTATTTTTTTTAAATAAAAAACAGTGTAAGAGATTAATGGTATTTAAAATGAATATTTATATGGTTTTTTCAAAAGAAAAAAAGGGTAATCTCAACTTTTGCGGAGATAAACGATTTTGCATCTCCGCTTGAAGCAGACCTGCTTTGGAAATGGTATCTCAGATGTGACTGAACTGATTTGAAAACTAAAGAATAGTTTTAGGCATAAAATTTAATTGCGTTTTTAGAAAAATTAGAGGAACTAAGGTATATCCAAACTTCTTCTGTAGCAGAACCACACGGTCAAGCTATTAACTGTGAAATTTTCCAGCTTTCGAAGGTCAAAAATTATAGATAAATAATAGATTTCATTACGGCTTAGAAGCCGTCATATCTTTCATTCAGAGCTAATGCCAATAAAGTCGCCAATTTTAGGACTCTGAACTATTCTGCATCTCAGTTTATGCAATAATTGTATTCCTTAATAGCAGTGGCTTTGCTTATGGATGTGGTAATCTCTTCGAAGTAACCCAAAATTTGTAGTAAAATTAGTTTTATTTTCACAAAAATCATTAAAAATACAGCGGAGTAACAATGTACACAATGGGCACGCTCAACTCAACAGTTGCATTTTTTTATCATAAAATATTTAAGCTGCCTAATGTCAACATGTTACGCTCAACCTCAACAACGGGACGAAGAGAGTTTATTAGTTTGGCTTAATTAGTAGGTCTGCGCGCAACTTCAACAATTCAACAATAGAAAAAACAACACGCATTTTGTTTGTGTAAAAAATTATAAAGATGTCCATAAAAAAAGCAATTGTTTGTGTAAAAAATGGCAGAAATGTCAAAAACAATTGCACGAGAAAAACATAACTCTGCAAAAAATCAGCAGGCGTTTTAAGCAGACCAACTAGTTGGACCATGAGCTTAACTAATTAATCTTAATTATTTCTCATGTCACGCTTTATTCATCACGCCGTTCCTAAGACGGCAAGCCCGAAGTTTTGCCGATATGTCGGCATTTGTTACGGCTCTAATATAAATTATACATTTTTAAAAGAACCGGTTTATTATACCGAAATAACCGGTTTTTATATTCGGAAAATTGACATTAGGAAATAGGCGGCTGAAGCCAAACCAGTTAAAGCCGGGCGTATTATAACCGTTCGATCTCTCTAGTTGGTACATACAACAAACATACATACATACGATAATAGTGCTATTTAAAATCCATGCAAACTTATACAATATGTGTGTGTTATTTAGAAATTTAAATTCATTTTTAAATTCTGGATGAGATGATTAAGTTTCTTTGATTTTAATAATTTGCAATACGTATGTTGCATGGGATGTTCACCTGACAAAGTAAGAAAAGGAATAAAATGTAAAAGAAAAAGTTAAAAGAGTAATATAAAAAACGACATGAAAAACACAAAACGAGTCGTTTTGTTCACCCCTCTTTCTTCTCTACACCGCTCGCCACCAAACCAAAAGAGACGTCTACAAAGCGACGTCGTAAAAGCCTCCATGTGAATTGGCTGTTTGTTACAGTTAACAAGCGATAAATTAGCAACGCTGATTATTGAGATTTTATTTACCCTCCAAAAAATAACAAAAAATTACTATTGTTCTATTGAAATTGATATCTGCGAGCTAAACCTTAGCAAACCGTTTCTCTTAGGGCTTTGAAGCGTTTTCAAAAAGACCTTCCTTCTAAAGCATGTTTAAAAGAATGCCTTTTCTTTTTTTAGTTGAAAACTTAATAGCTGGCAACGCTGTTGGCAAGTGTTTATTTTAAAATTTTTTTTTAAGAAATTGTCATGAATAATAAAAGTAGTTTTCAGTATTGAATTGAATGAACGGATACATTTTATTCGCGCTCGTATACATAGACGCAAACTGTGTTACTTTCTTTCGTCGTATCTAAATCACTACAGGTGATAAGGACTTAGTTGAATGGACTACTGAAGTAAGTGTTTTTTATTCAGATTAAAAAAGAAATTCCGTTGAACATCAACTGAAATCAAAATATAAATTGGCACTTTTCATCGAAGTGTTTACATTCAATTTATTTCTTTGGAATAGATTTTCCTTAAATATTTTATGCACGCAAACGCTCGATTATGGATAAAACCTTTTATATTAATACATAAAAAAAACAATTATTTATGCATCATTATATATATACATAAACATAGCAAACTAAAAAAAGTTTCATTTTTTACCGCATGACAACATGACATTTTTAAAACGTTTATTTTTAGGGAATAACAGATAATATTTTATATGGAAAATCATCAGCATCACATCGGAAAACTGTAAAAATATCAATTAATTTTAATTAAGTAAATCTTTTATACATTTTCTACTTTGAAATTTTTAATAAAGTTTACTTAACCCTTATGTGCGCACCAAGGTACCCGGACACCTTTGGCGTTTTCAACCAAGTTTTTTCACTGAAATTGATAATCCGTTTGTCTGAAATTTCTTGTGAACTCCTAACATTCAAAAAACTTGTATTTTTGCAGCCGAACAGCTAAAATTATTTTTGTAATTTGCTTGCGAGACAAATTTATTCCATACACCCTTAAATGAGCACCTACCCGGTGGCGAACGTCATGATGATTCATCATGAAACATACTGACAATGTTAAATCATCAACGACATATTCTGAATTTTCTTTGGCGTCATACATGCATTTTTTAAGCAATTGTCCAAAATATCATAGATGACCAGAACTGATTTTCTTCGTTAGGCTTCCGCGTATTAGTGAGTTCTAACAGACAATATCATCGATATTCAGACAACGTTGTTAAGTTTCAATATTATTCCATGCGGTGATAAACAAGAAAATAACATACATACATATAATCATCCGTTACTCAACCATTGACGAATAGCAGAAAAATTTCAGCAGAGTTCAGTTTTATATCGAGTGATAATAGAAAATGTCGATTACTTTCAACTTTCTTTTATACAGTGAATCTTTTATAAAAATGTCTGCAAAACTACATTCAGCAGTTTCTTTCATCGATATTTCGATATTTTCAAAGAAATTGCGCCTTGAGACCCAGTTTGTCAGGAGGAATTGTGACGATGGAAGTCGGGAACCCTCTTTTCCAACCACACCAGCATTATATTTAAGTATTATATTTTTTTTATTGAAGTTTTATGAACAAAGAATTTCGAATGTTTTTTTTATTATTATTATTATTATTGTATGGATTATACGCATTTCTGTTGGAAAACAAATAAATAAATTTAAATTTATTAACGGCCGTTTATGGTAACATCTAGTGGTAGCCAGTGGACGTGAATTGGCATATGAGTCCCCCTAGCGGCGCGTAGCAAACCACACATGCCCAACAGATGGGCTAAATAGCTGATCAATCAGATATGCAGATGCAGCCACCTTATGCGAACGACGGCAGAAAAGTATAAAAGAAGAGCGAAAATGAAAATCGAGATCAGTCGGTGCCAAGTGCAGTGGTAGGTAAGTCATTTAATACGGTGGTTGTCCCGCTGTATATTGTTAGGTACTTCTGTTGAGTAGTGTTTGTGTGGGTCAAATTGTAAATTCCGTGGTGGTCCCGCTGGTTTACCATTTGGTGTTACGCTGACATTCAGAGCCGAGCGTAGTGGTGTGCCCGTGGTTGTCCTGCAGGTACACGACTGCGAGTCACTAGACACAGCGTCTCCGTGGTTGTCCCGCAGATTCGTGCGTGTCTGGCGACTTCACTGGGCCTCATCGTTTGTGGTGTGTGTGTGGGGCCGGTTGTAGATTCCGTGGTTGTCCCGCAGGCCTACAATACGGTGCTACACCGACATTAAAGCCGAGCGTAGGAGTGTGCCCGTGGTTGTCCCGCAGGTCCACGACTACGAGCAACCCAGCGAATCCGTGGTCGTCCCGCAGACTCGCTGTCATTGGGCGGCTTCCCTAGAGTGAGCGCGCACCGTACAGACCTACCACTGTCGTCTAAATCGCGCATACCTGTCGTTCCACCATCCCGTGATCGTGTCGCCCGAGGTAACGTGTGCAGCCATAAACGCCGTTGTAGTAGTGCTGTAATACTATTTGGCAATAAAGTCGTGTGTTTTGAAAAAATTAAAAGAGTTGGTAAATGTGTTTTTTTTATGAAGAGGTCTCGAGTAAATACTAAATTTACTGTGAGTGAACCCTGGGTAACCGGCGAGTTATACCCCAGCAAGAAGGTTCGTTACAGAATCATAGATTAAAATGTCCATTTGAGAAGGTCGCTCAAAAACGCCACCGGGTAGGTACCCGTACCTGTACGTGTTTTATAATCGAATGTAGCCACTGCAAGTATATTTTTTTAAATTCTTATTAGCTCTGCATAAACAAACGATAGTCGTCATTCACATATAAAATATAAGCCTAAACAATTTATTTTTTCCGCGCACATAAGAGTTAATATACAAAAGAGCACTTTGGCTTAGTGCTGGGATACTATCGATATTTATCGATAGTTCAGATTTCACTATCGATATATCGATATTACTATCGACTGAATGTTTGTACTTAAGTAGGAAAACTTTAACTAGCTTTTTATCAGGCTACAATTCGCTGTTTTTATCACTTTATTGAACGTTTGAGACGTATGTATGTATGTACGCACGTTATTTTAAATGACAGTTTTTAAAAATCTTGATGCTGATAAGCACCTTTCTGAAGGAACCAAAGTAACTATAAGATATTTTATTGCAACTTTAGATAATGTTATTATTTGATTTGATTCTCAACCCAAAAGGTTATCAATCTAGCGGACTTTTCCTCTAATGGTCGTTCATTGTTTTATTCTATGCTCGCAATGGCAATTGCATCTTTATTTGATTTTTTTTTAACAACATCATAAAACTATCTGACATTTTAGTCCCTATGTAAACATATAAAAATTTCGGCATAAAGAACTTAAGTTAGTAGTAAAAAAGCACAGCTAAGCAATCCATACCACCTGCCATTCTTGTTGTTTGTATTCATTGCTTTAATTCTGCGCGAATTATTAATAGCAAGTAAAAACTTGCTATTATTTATTATTTTTTGCGGCAAAAAACTGTGTGTGTATAGCTGCTGTAGCATGTCTTCATAGCTGTATTTTAAATAATAATAATATCGATATTGATATTTTTCCTATCGATATTTTCGATAGTTTAAGACTATTATTATTTCCCAGCAATACTTTGGCTTAACATTTATACACTCATAAGACAAATCAATCCATCTGTACTCAAATCAATCCGAAGCGGTATAGTACGGTGAGTACGAATTTTCTTAAATCAAGTGCAGAAAGATTGATTCAAGATTGATTCGGATTTTCAATCGCAAAATGCTTAACTAATCCATATTAAATCCCGAATTCGTACTAAAAATAATCCGAAAATGGGATTGATTAAAGTAAAACTAAGATTCAATCAATCTCAAAATGCTCTTGATGCAAGTATTATAAGGTTGATTCAATCCCGAATTCGTACTTGAAAAAACCGGAAGTGAAATTAGAAGAAGAATTTTTTATTATAATTGATTTACTTACCCGTTTTACGCCTTACAGAATTTATTTATTTATTTAATTTTAATTTCTTAAAGTTGGATTTACAAAATATCCTTACAGACTATTCGCTAATAATATTATTTGACGTGCTTATATTAAATTTTTTAAATATAATTTGGACTTAACTTTAGAAAAACTAAAATCTAAAATATGGTTACCGTTCAATTTATTATATAAATTTTGACATTTAACTAATGGTTCATTTAAAGAATAATTAGTTCTATGTAAGCCAATATGAAAATAATCATGAAATCTTAAGGTCCTAGAAGGAACATTAATATTAATGCAGGACAGCAAATCAGAACAAATGATGTTGTAATTAATTATATCATATAAGAAAACTATCGATTGCATTGATCTTCTACTTTCAAGAGATTTAATTTCTAGTATATTACATCGAATAATATACGATGGTAATGGATTGCGCGAACTGTTATTAAAAGAAAGAGCAAATTTTGTAAACTTTCGTTGAACTCTTTCCAAACGATTTATGTGAACAAAATAACATGGACTCCATATAATTGAAGCATATTCAAGGACTGACCTCACATATGAAATATATAAAATTTTACGCGTGTATATATTATGAAATTCCTTACTATTTCTTTTAATAAAAGCCAAGAGTGAGTACGATTTGGAAATTATATAATTCAAATGCTTAATAAAAGTAAGTTTACTATCAAACACAACACCTAGGTCCATTATATCATCAACTCTAGTCAAATATATTGAATTGATAGAATAATCAAATACTATTGAGTATTTCAATTTATGAAAACGTATAAAATAACACTTTTCAATATTTAATTGTAAGTAATTACGATCCGACCATAACACTAATTCATTAATACTGTTTGAGGGCTCACTGGGTTGTGGTGTGTGTTGTCCGTCTGCTGTCGGCCTTTTTGTTGTTGGTTGATTCTGATGGAAAAAAACACTTCTTTTTTTTTTTTGTTTGTTTTTAAGTTGTTTTATTTAACTTGTTCTTTTGTTTTATTTCACTTTTTTCCTTATTTTAATATGCTTGTTTTAGTTTAATTTGATCTTTTTTTTACTTTTAACTTTTGTTTTGCTGGCTCCTTGGCTTCTGTTCACTTTGATTGAGGAATTACAAGTGACAGACCGTCACAAACCAACGAGTATATTCGCCGCAAGTTGTACATGCATGCGCAACATATACAACCACTGGTGTGTGCAACAAATCTACCACAAATCAACCGCAGGTTGTATTGGAAATAACCACAGTGGGACCTTAACATACCGCCCACCTTGCGGCATTAACGCAACACACCGTAGAGCCACCAACAATCAACAGTGGGATAAAAATACAATTCATAGTTAATGATCAAATAAAATATAACAAACATTTTGAATAAATATAATTCAATTTAGGGGGGTTTTAATTCAGTATATAAAAAAAAACAATTGTATTAAAAAAAATATTAAAAAAAAACAATTAATTCATAATTATAAATAAAAATAAACGAAAATAAGGCATATGTACATCTTGACAACAGAAAGTTATTTCATGATAGATAATTTCAACAAATTCATTCGATTTGTACCAATTTATTTGGAACACAGCCTCCTTACTGCGCGCATTTGTTAGCTTCCCCGAAGAAAGCTTCACCGAACAGGGTTTTTTGGCAATGTATCTTCCCCGGTCTTCCTTCAGCAGGCCCTTCTAGTACTTTGGCAGTAACGTCGGCCCCCAGAATTAGGTAAGCTGGCGCGGACCGAAACCAGTCAGGGTCAGCAAGCACCGCGCCTCGTTTTTTACGGTAAACCCACTCCTGGTCTAGATCGGCCGACGGGGTAGTATAGAAGACATAGTCTTCAACCGCGCATTGGACCACAATCTTCCTATGGTTGTATAAACGATGAGCTACGGTTACCCACGCTCGATCTTGGAGAATGGTACAGCCTGCGGAGATGGCAAAAGGCTTGTGGATGGAGGTACGAGCTGCGTTTGGATTTATCCTAGCTCGAACTTCCACATAACGTGAAGACCCCTGGTGCGGGTAAAGCTTCACCTCGACCGTCATCGGGAACCACACATTGCCAGGGTCCACGGGGTGCAGCAGGGTATTGTGATGCCGGTGGCATCTCTTGCAGCGATCAAGGCTGTTGCACTCGCTCAGCTGGTGCGATTGGGCCAAGCCACTTTTGCAAAGCTCATAGCCCATGACAGTCCGGCGCTTCACCTCCACTCTCATCGTGAGAAACTTTGAGCACTGCCGGATAGCATGGAGGCGATTGCACAACGGGCAGCCGTAATCGGTGTTGAACCAAGCGTCAGTCATGTCGCACTGCAAAAAGTTAAAGTATGAAGAAATCAAATTAGAAACGAATGATAATAAATGTGGACCTAACTAAAATGAATACGTGTACCAAGTGATGCATTTTATTGCCCAGCGGGATCGGGTAAAAGGACTGAATGGGTCTATTAATAATACCATTTTGCGTTTTTATATCAACTACTCGCACTTTCCCGTCCCTACCTGGGTAAATTTTTACAATACGACCTAGACGCCATTCAGTAGGACAAAGGGGTTCATTTCTAAGGATCACTAGATCGTTTTCTTTAAGATTAGGTTGCGGCAATTTCCATTTGTACCGTTTGTAAAGCTCTGTCAGGTATTCTGATTTCCATCGGCGACATATCTCATGCTGCATAGCTTTGACTTTACGCCATCGATTTATAACGCTCAAGGCAGAGCTAAGCTCTTCAGGTTCAGCCGGTGTCAACATCGCAGAGCCAATCAGAAAATGACCAGGCGTAAGCGCAGTTAGATCCTCGATATTATCCGACAGGGGGCCTAAAGGTCTGGAGTTGAGGCATGCTTTTATGGTGGCTAAAAGCGTAGAAAACTCCTCAAAGGTGTATTTTAGTTGACCGGCCATCTTTTTAAAGTGCGTCTTAAAACTTTTTACCCCTGCCTCCCACAATCCCCCCATATGAGGCGCTGCAGCGGGGATAAAGTGCCATTTTAAGTGGTGGTGTCCATATTTCGCTAGCGCGGCATCTCTTATATCGGCAAAATGTTTGTTGAAATTAGTAGCTATTTCTTTGGCCGCGCCAACGAAATTGCGGCCATTATCCGAGTATACGCAATCAGGGCAACCTCGACGCGCAATAAAACGGGCCAACGCAGCTAAGAACCCAGCGGTGGTCAAGTCGCTAACAGCCTCAAGATGAATTGCTTTCGTGGCGAAGCAGACAAAAAGACACACGTAACCCTTTGTAATTCGACAGTATCGACCGGAAAAGCTTTCAATTTCAAAAGGGCCAGCAAAGTCCACCCCCGTATTCGTAAAGGGCCTACTCAAAGTAGTTCTTTCTATGGGCAACGCTGCCATGATCTGTCCATGACGTACTTTCCTTTGTAAAACGCATTCTTTGCAGTTGCTAATACAGGTCTTTATTAAATTTTTGGCTTTAAGTATCCAGCACTCATGCCGAACCACGCTGTACACTAACCTTAACCCTCCATGATGTGTCATTTTGTGTATAAAGTCGACATACAACTGAGCCAGTCTACTTTTATATGCTAAGATTACTGGATGGCGTTCATTGTAAGATAAATTCATTGATGAGCTGAGGCGGCCATTAGCCCTAATAACTTTATGCTCATCAAGAAAAGGCGTGAGAGTCAACAGCGGGCTACTTTTGTCAATATGTCCCTTGGTAAGCAGCTTATGGTAGTCATTAGTGAAATATATTTCCTGGGAGAGCGAAAAAAGGCGATTTCTTACGATTTCTTACAAAGTAAAGAGGTATGTCGGGCCTTTTTCGGGGAATCAGGCTTAACCGCGAAAAAGAAACGATAGATGTAAGCAATTACGTGTAAAGCTCTGGGCAAACTGGAAAATCGTTCTAAAACATCTTCCTTAACAGCAGATCTAGCAACATGTACCTGAACGTTTTTGATTTCTTCAGTAGTTTCGAATTCTGCTGGTAATGAAGGCCACGAACTTTTCTCCAATGTGGACCATTCCACCAAAGTCTACAGCTCTTTAACTCCACAGGAGTCAGCCCCCGGGTTGCTAGATCTGCAGGATTTTCTTGGAAAACTACATGGTTCCAGTTTTTATTGCCCACTTTCTCTAAAATGATTGCCACCCTGTTGGCCACAAAGGTCTTCCAGCTGCATGGCGGTTTTTATTGAAAATAGGGGCGCAACACTATTGACTAACTTTGCTAACAATACCGCTCCACACAACTCTAAACGTGGTATTGAAGGTTTTTTAACTGGAGCCACTTTCGATTTTGCTACTAATAAGTTCGAATATATATTATCCCCAGTTTTAACTCTCACATACAAAGCCGCTGCATAAGCTGACTCAGACGAATCGCAAAAGCCATGAAATTCTATAATTGAGCCAGGCGTGTACATAACCCACCGTGGAACCGTGATTTCATTGATATCGTTATATCTACTAATAAAAGTTTGCCAACTTTGAAAAGCTACAGGTTTAATATTGTCATCCCAGTCGATCTTATCGAGCCACATTTGCTGCATTAAGATCTTCGCTATGATTATTACAGGAGCAAGCCAACCTGGATCAAAGAGCCTAGCAATCACGGATAACACTTCCCTCTTGGTATAAGTAGATTTAAGTGGAATTTTTTCCGTCGTAAAATAAAAATAATCAGCTGAAGCATTCCATCGAACACCTAGAGTCTTTGCATTACTTTTATCGTCAAACCGTAAAAAATCCTGATTTATTAAATATTCAGAGGGCAGCCCTTCTAATATCTCTTTACTATTCGAGGTCCACTTTCTTAGGTCAAACCCACCAGACTTTAATATTGCTATTAACTGATTTCGGGCCTCTAAAATATCGGGTAAACTGTGTGCACCCACCAGAGCGTCATCTACATACATAAAGTTCCTCAATATTTCTGCCCCTAATGGGTAATAACGCTCCTCGTCACTTGCTAGCTGTAACAGGGTTCTAAGTGCCAAATATGGTGCACAATTGATGCCAAAGGTAACAGTTTTTAATCTGTAATCTACTATCTCTTCATCTGGAGAACCACGGTGAACTATTTGTTGAAAGCGAGCATGATCAGGGTTAACTAGGATCTGCCTGTACATTTTTGTTATGTCTGCATTAAATACCAACTTATAAAACCTCCATTTAAGAATCAAATAAACTAAATCATTCTGAAGTACAGGGCCGACGTGCAAAATATCGTTCAGACTTTTGCCACTAGCTGTAACACTGGAGGCATTAAACACTACTCTCAACTTTGTTGTAGTGCTTTCTGGCTTAAAAACGCCATGATGAGGTAAGTAATAGCTTGGGCCAATTTCAGGATACTCAATTTTTTCCATATGCCCCAATGTCAAATATTCTTTAATGACCTCATCATATAAAACCTTGTTTTGAGGTCTACGCAATAATGAATTTTCATTTCTCAAAAATTGACTCAGAGCCATGTTTCTATTTGGACCAAGAGCTGAGAAATCTGACTTAAATGGCAAATTAACTATGTATCTTCCCTCAGAATTTCTCCTAATTGTTGATCTAAATATTTCCTCACATAACTTGTCTCCTTCTGAGACTACTGGTTTTTGAGAAATCTCCTCAAGCTCCCAAAATTTTGCCAATTGCTCATCAATTGAAACTTTGGTTAAATAAGACCTTCTTACTTTACGCTGTGGATTCGTTGGACCTGTTACCACCCAACCAAATATGGTTTCTTGAGCTACCAGGGAATCAAAAATACCATGTTTCACCCCACTTCGTAGTATTGAGGGATAAACATCACCTCCTAACAATATATCTACAGAGCCACTTTTATAAAACGCTGGGTCTGCAAACTCTAACCCTGGCAGACTAATATTTTTATCAGGGCTAAAGGAATGTGTTGGAATATCTCCAGTTACCTGGGACACTACTAAAGCTGTAACTTTCAGTGATAAGTTCGGATTGATCAATGAAGTTACAATAAAAGAAGCCATTTTATCAACATGACTTATGATTTCACCGCCCAAACCTGCTACTTCAGCTGATGTCGGTAATGTAGCCAGCTTTAACAACTTACAAATTTTTTCAGAAATAAAACTCTCATCTGAGCACGGGTCAATTAAAGCTCTTACTTTATAACTAGAGCCATTATTTTCTATGTTAATCCATGCAGTAGCTAATAAAACCCTTTTCGAAGCCGAGTGATGATGATTCTGAACTACATTAGAAGATGAAGCAACTTGGACAGACTGCGTAGTCGTTTGCTCCCTATTTTTAGCCTCAATATTCGTGCTATTTCCCGTAGCTGGTTTCTGAACAAAATCCCTATGTAAAAGATTGTGATGTTTCCTTTTAAATTTGCCACAACCATTATTATTAGGACAATCGCCAAACATATGTCCTACTTTAAGACAGTTAAAACAGTATCTAAATTTTCTTAAAGTGGAAACACGACTCTTATAGTCCATGTTCAAAAATTTACCACATTGACTTATTTCGTGTGGTTGCTTGCATAACTTGCATTGGGCCGTATTAGCTTTAGTGTGATGTGTTTTAAATTGTTAAGGCTTATTTTGGCTTTGGGTATTATTGAATATAGTTTGAGAACCACTGGCACGAATATTGGAAACACTTTCTAACGCCCGAAATCTATCGGTCAAAAAATCATTAATTTCTTTCCACTTTGGAATTTCTGATTTATTTTTTACAGATTGTTCCCATAAATTTAATGTTTGCTCAGGTAATCTAATTGAACAATGAAAAACAAAAAGTGGTTCCCAAGCCTCAACATCAATCTTGTAAAGTTTTAAAGTCGATATGCAATTATTTATCTCCCTCTGGAGCCTTTTAATTTCCGCGGACGATTCCCCTTGACACGGAGCCAAATTGTACAGTAAATTCATTTGACTATTGAATAATACTCTTTTATTCTCGTAGGTTACTTTCAAGTTTTCCCAGGCAATCTCAAAATTATCAGCAGTTACGGTAATATTTCTATTTACTTCCCTTGCGTCCCCTTCTGTTTTTTGAAAAAGGTAACACAACTTTTCAACAGGGCCTAAACGATCATTATTTATATAAATTGTGGTAAATAGATCTCTAAATGTGGGCCATGACGCATAATCGCCACGAAAAACTTCTACATCGCATGCCTGAATTGGTATAGAAATACCCTGTTTGGGAACCACTGATTTAGATGAGGATGTATCTTCCTTAAATAACCTACGTTTTGCTCTAGCCAATACGTTAATACATTTCACATGAATCTTGTGGGTTTGGCTATACCTTGCGTGAATGGGTGTAAGCTCTTTCTTTTTCTCTCCTAACTCTCCTACGCAAGTTTCATAACAACTTTTGAATTTTCCCCACAATTAATTAAGCTCAGCCCTTTCAAATTCCAAAGCCTCACTTGTGTAGACAGAAAAATCGTCCTCCTTGAGCCTTGCTTCAAATCTTACAATTTCTTCTATTACTTCATTAAATTTTTCTAAAAAAGCCATTTCTATAGCAAATCAAATTTTTATTTTAATGACTAAACGAAATTGTAAATTTTTCGAGTCAAAAAGATTTTTCACAATATACAAAATTGCCAATATTTTGAGCCAACAAAAAAAAATATTTTTGCAATAATATATGAAATTGTAAATATTTCGAGCCAAAAAAAAGAAAAAATATTTACAAAAGCTAGGTTAATTTTTGTACACCAAATCAAATTAATTAAAAAAAAGATGGCTTCAAATAAAATAAAGATGTCCACGAATATTAAAAAAATTCCAAAAAAAGGCGCTTTTGCCGGCAGCGGCGCAGCAGAGGACCATAAAAAAGAGCCAAAAAAATTATAACGGGCAACCGAAAATGGCGACAACGAGCAATAAAACCAAATTTTTTTTAAATTCTTTGGGACACGCTTGTTCACTTTTTCATGCAAATCCACTTTTATTTATTAAATCCAATGTGTACATACCTCGAAATTGCCAAATTTGTTGCTTATTTTTGGGTTTTTATTACCGGCGAAGGACCAATGTTTGAGGGCTCACTGGGTTGTGGTGTGTGTTGTCCGTCTGCTGTCGACCTTTTTGTTGTTGGTTGATTCTGATGGAAAAAAACACTTCTTTTTTTTGTTTGTTTTTAAGTTGTTTTATTTAACTTGTTCTTTTGTTTTATTTCACTTTTTTCCTTATTTTAATATACTTGTTTTAGTTTAATTTGATCTTTTTTTTACTTTTAACTTTTGTTTTGCTGGCTCCTTGGCTTCTGTTCACTTTGATTGAGGAATTACAAGTGACAGATCGTCACAAACCAACGAGTATATTCGCCGCAAGTTGTACATGCATGCGCAACATATACAACCACTGGTGTGTGCAACAAATCTACCACAAATCAACCGCAGGTAGTATTGGAAATAACCAACTCTAAAGCATCTGTTGTAAAACAGTGATAGAAAATAACAAAACTATGGGATATTCAATTCCGTGAATTGCTGTGATGGTGTTTTATTATCTATTAATAGAATAGTAAATTATAATTACATTTATTTTTAAAACGAAGATAACTTACTTAATTCTATCCCTTTTCACAAACTATCACTTTACAGTCAACTATTCGAATGAAATTTACACAAAAACAAGATGGCTGACTTTTCAGTTATATTCTTGTTATATTCAAAGCAATTTTGCACGAATAAGAACGAACTCAACTAGAAGTTGACATGGTTATAAAAATAAAGTAGTAAACGAGATCAACACAAAGTTGTCATAAACAAGTAAACCGATAAGCAGTTGGCAATTAAAATAACATAAAACATAAAAAGAAAATTTCAGTTACATTTCCAAAATTCAAATTTGCGAAACGTTATTAAAAATAATAAAATATTAATTTAAATCTGCAACAGCATCATTAATATTTTTTATTTTATAAAAGATTTTTAAATCATCAGCATAAAGTAAAAATTTACAACAATTAAACCATGAAGATATATCATTTATATAAATACTAAAAAGTAAAGGACCTAATATGGTGCCTTGAGGAACACCTGAAGTCGCAATATATGGAAGGGAAAAGCAATCATCAATATTTACATAGCAAGTACGATTATGCAAATATGATCTTATCCAATTCAACAAATTTGATTGTATACCAATTTTATCTAATTTAGCAAGAAGAATATTGTGAGATATTCTATCAAAAGCTTTCGAATAGTCAGTATATATAGTATCTACCTGAAATCCTAACCCAAAACTTGAAATGCAATACTGCGTAAAAACTGCTAAGTTTGAAGTGGTAGAACGACCATGCAAAAAACCATGTTGCTCCTTAATTATTATAAGACTAACAAAGAAATATAATTTTTTAATTATTGCATGTTCAAATATTTTAGAAACAGTAGACAGTTTAGATATTGGCCTATAATTTTTTACATCACATTTATTTCCAGACTTAAATATTGGAGTAATAGAAGAAATTTTCCATTTATCTAAAAAAATTCCAAACTTCAAAGAAAAATTAAGTATTAACTGAAGTGGAAAACAGATAGAGTAACAACAATTTTTAACAAAATAAGAACAAAGACCATCCAAATCGCAACCCAAGGAGACTTTTAAAATAGAAATAGCAGAAATAATATCGGACATTGATAATTGTACATTAGAGAATTGACCTATTGAATGAATATTATTTAAGAGTTCTGAACTAAAAACTGGAGAATGTGAAATAAAATTGGATTTAAAGTATTGTGCAAAGAGATATGCTGATTGAATAGGTGAACTAGAATGGTTCTGACCATAAAAAACAGAAGAAGGTATTGTAGATTTACCTCTTTTAGATTTAATAAAATGCCAAAATGATTTAGGATTAATTTTTATGGAATCCTCAAACCCAAGAATATATTGATTATATAAAAATTTATTCAAAAAATTAAATTCCCTAGAATATTGCAAATATAATTGCATATGCCCTGGGTGATTACAATTTTTTTGTTTTTTAAAGAATTTATTCCTTAGATTCTTAAGTTTCTTTAATCCCTTTGTGTACCAAGGCAATTTATAAACTTTAGAGCCAGATTGCGGTACATAAAGGGAGATTATTTCATATATTTTATTAAGAAAAATATCATAGCATTCATTTAAAGATTTTTGAAAGAAGAGATCACTCCAAACGATAGATTTTATAGAATCATTTATAAGATTATAATCACAAAATCTAAAATTATACGATATTTTTGCATTGATATTGATATTATTATAAGCATAAAAATTTATAACAATACTTAGTGGAACATGATGCATGTCGGATTTAAACAGAGATGCAGCACATTCAGATACAGTGTAATTTACTTCATTATAAATAAATACTAAATCTAACATTCTCTTTAATTTATTACGAATTGTATTAATTTGTCTCAAATTTAAACTTAACAATGAATCAATTAAATTAATTTCATGAACAGAATTTACATTTCCGGGTAAAAATACTGAATCATCACCCGGAATAAATGACCAAACTAACTTATTTAAATTGAAATCTCCCAAAATACAAAATTTCGAATTATCTTGATAAGAATCATATAAATTTACAATATTTTTAACATGTTTATCGTATAATAAATCAGTACTATTAGGCGGTATATAGGAAGCACAAATTAGAATATTAAAATTACCCGATATAGAAACACATAATTGATCTATTAGCGTATCATTATCCTCTAAACATATTAAATTAGATTTTATAGAACGATTCACAATAATTATAACACCACCACCTTTCTTAAGACCAGTTTTTTCCGAATGCCTATCTTTTCTAAAAACTTGATAGATATTTAAATCGAAAAACTCTTTTAGACGCCTGTTTAGAAGTAGATGGATACACATTAATATCTTGATTATAATTGCCTGAGTGAGAGTTAGTATTGATATTCTCTTTTTCAGTATAACATTCAATAACTGCATCAACAGTAGGAGAGTATGACTGATTAGGCAAATTGAATTCCGTATTACAAACAACCATGAAACAAAGAAAACAAGATAGCGCATTGCGCACGTCCGTTATCTTTTTACTCTCATTTTGACGTCATTATAGTAAAGAGACTTAAATTTAAACAAACATTCAGCATACTACAAACACTTGTTTGTGTGATCATGTTTGTGCTCATTTACTACTATGACGTACATGCGCAGAAAAATAATGTTTTTATAAATTTAAATGCACTATCTTGTTTTCTTTGTTTCATGACAAACAACGGCATTTGAATTATTAACAGGAACAACAAGTTGAGCAGATGAGCGACGAGAGTCAGCAAAACTCATATTATTGTCATTATCCAGAGCAGCAATAACATCAACACGATCAGCAGGTGGAGAGAAAGATTTGCGAAGATCACTTGAATTTAAGGCGAGATCAATGGATTCAGCAATTGCACTATTATTGGCACTAACAAAATTAGTATTTATCGAGTGATGAGCATGAGAAGAATTGTTTGTGTTTACACAATTTGTTTATGTTGATGTATTCGCATTATTTGACTTAACAATTTTTGTAAGTTCATTGACCATAGACTTTAACTCATTTACTTCGTTTGATAAAATATAAACTGTTGAAACAAGACCACAAGAGGAATTCAAACAATTGTCACAATTGTAGACTACATATATTTTTATTATTATTAATTATTTTTACAGCAATTAAATCATGAATATTAGCACAAAAGTTATGAAAAACACGATGGCATATTATGCAGTTTATAGGGTTTTTATCAACATAAACAAAGCATTTAGCACAAATTATTTTATTATTTTCCGTCATTTTAAAGCACGTCTTTATCTTACAAGAAAACACCAGCATCATTACCGTTATGGTTTTTACTTTTACTTAATGTACATATATAACTGGAAATATAATCTAAATGAGAACTCTTGCTTCCAATTTTACTTTTAAAACATGATTATAATGTGTTTTCGTCTTGTTCTGTTGTTTCTACACGCAACAAGCAAATCGGATTTTAAGTATTTGTGTGGTGTTGTTGTACACAGAAAAAATTATTGCCGAATTATTTTCAAACAACCGCTTGTTTGAAAATTTTTTTAATTTCTATAAATATTTTTACTGATTCAATCAATATTTTTGTTTGATTTTTATTTAACCAACAAAAATGTGGACAACTCTTCAAAAATAAAATAAACGCGTTATTGGTGTCAAGTTTTCATAATTTTGTATGAAATATTTAACGCTCTTTAATGTTGTCGTCTTTTTGCATTTTTTTATTTGATCGTAAGCAACACTTCTTTATGTGAAATATAAGAACAACAACAAAAAACACACACAGTCTATTTTTGGACGCTTTAAAAAAGTGCAACTATAAGAAAAACAATAGCAGACACGACATTATAAGAAACAAAATCCCGTATTCAATTTTTTAAAACTGTTTGGTTAAATACATCAAATACAAAAATAGAATGATGACGAAAAACATATCGAGTCGGTCTGCTGCCGTTTTTGGTTACATTTCATCTTTAGCAAAGGAAAGGATACAGCAACAGAGAGTAATAAAGAAAAACATTGTGTTGTGTGTATAAATAAGACTTCGTTCAAAAATTATTCCAACAAAAAAATGTGTTTCAAAGCCAGTCGGCGGCTCTGCTTTGCCGTCACCTTCTCATACAGTGCTTACTTGTGTGCGCGTCATTGCTTGTGCAAAAACTTTTTTTTTTGATTTTGAATTTCAGTAAACTTTTTGTTTGATTCAGTTAAATTATTTGTTTGAAAAAATTAGTGTTTTTTTTCAGTAAACAAAATGCAAATAAATTGTTTGAATATGCAAATTTGTTTGTAGGACCGATTTCAGACAAAAAATTGTTTGATTCTACAAATTTTTTGTTTGAATTGGAAAAATAATTTTTTCTGTGTAGTGTCTGCAACAAACTTTGATAAGTTAAATGAGATTAAAACGCTCACTTTGTAATTTTACTCTCAGGGCTAAGAAATCAGAGCAAGTTAAACTCTTTTAAACTAACAAATTTAAAAATCAGTAACCATATAAACCATCTCTAAACGCATAAAATTGTGCGCTTAAACTACCAATACAGACCATATAAATTTGACAACATTTATTGTAGTGCTGCCACAAGTTTTTTTTTAATTACACAAAATACATGGGAATCTGATTTACTGCTGTTTAGTATAAACTACATATAAATTTAAGTTAAGTTCAACTAAGCCAGCGTTTTAGCATTCACTGATTTATTAGCCATTAGAGTGGCGCAACCAACTATAAAATATAATGATATGAAACTAATAGAAAGTAATTTTACGCACGTTATCATTTTATTTGGTAAATAAGTACATTTTCGAATTGTGTCGCAGATTCTTATATAAAGTTTGTATACGTAAACTAGGTATATGCAAATATCTTTGGATGAAGTTTCCTGATGATCTGACCTAAGCAACTAAGTGAAATGCGCATAGCTTATCCCATCAACAATAAATTTCAGTGTTTTTATCAAGAATAACAATTGGGAATTAAGCACGACAAACGAAATCTTGTTAATTTAAACATGTGGGTTCCCAAAAATTACTTTGATTATACATATCATAGTTTTAAAAAATATTTTTTACAAAATTCTCTTCTATTTTTTTTGTTTGCTACCTTTTTTTGTTATCTGCTTTGTTTTAAGCACAGAGTTGTACTTATATGGTTTAATTTAAATGTTTTGCCGATTCTTTTTGGCAAACTAGCGTTTGTTTTGTGGAATAGTTGATGTGGCAATATTACCATTTCCCAATGAATTAATGGAATAAGTTCGAAACTTCAGTCCTGACGACCGAAAAGTCGATAGTAAGTGGATCGCTTAAGAAAACGATAATGAGTGACTTGTTGTCGCTCGCTTAAGTTGTCGATCGCTATCGTAGGCCAGGAGGCAAATTATGGCAGTCGTGGTCGAATAACTTTTCGATTCGAAAGCAATTTTATTTCTCATTCTTTCTGTCCATACTGAACGGATCGAAATTATTTTTTTAGTGTTGTAAAGCAACTATTTGAGTTTTCACAACAATGAAAAAGTAATTACGATTTTTTCAGTATCGACTGAAATAAAATTGCTGTCATAATTTGCACCCAGGCTGTAAAACTGGTTTTGAGACAAGCAGCTTTTGGCGGCTTTGATGTACATATCTATAAAAATACGAACTTTTTTTGAACATGACCGTAAAACTATTAAATAAAAATTTTTTTTAAAGACAGCTGAAAACAAATTAGCATTTGCTGTGATTTATGAATAAATCTCTTATGTTTTTGATGAACTTGAAAAATATCAGTTTTGTGTTAGAAATAAAATTTGGATTTTTAAAACAATAATGTTGAAGGCTTAAAAACTTTAAATAAAAGTGTTTAAAAAATTCTGAAATACTTGATTTTGTTTTAAATTTTCTTTTGCGTATGTGCATAAAGAATTAAGCAAAGAATAATTCTTTACATTTATCTTCACTTTATTTTTTAAAGAGTTTCAACTTTTGTTACAATTTTTAGAGATCCAAAGCAAATTGCAATTTCCTTTTAAACTTTCTGCTTTTACTGGAGAGACCAATTAACGCAATTTAGGTTAAGATACACACATACTTTAATATGCAGATATTCAGCTCAACAAACCATTAAATATCCCAGCGAAATTTTCCAGCATTATGCAAGAACTTGTGTAGAAAAAGTATTCGATTAATAAGAATTATCCTAAAAATAGGAAAAAAAGTCGAAATATAGCTAAACTTGAGAATAAGTTTAGCCAGAAATATTCTAAAAACACTCTACAACACGACAAATAAATAACATTGTTCTAAAATAATTCTATATTCCGACATATAGAAAATACAAAAGCTAATACAATTACAAATATATATAAAAAAGGTAGTGGGCCGATGTGTGTTCCTTGTGGAATACCGGAATATGCATATGTATGTTTGTAGAAGGCCATAAGCACCACGACCTAAAGGATCTTTTGTGCAGCCTATGTCTATCACCATTTCAGGTTCAGGCTACGTATAAAGCTTTTTACCCTGCCTGGTAAAAGATCATAAACTTCAGTTGGGCTCATCATTTGCCCCCAAAAAATTGGATGGAATGGAATGGGATGGAATGCGGGACAGCAGCAGAGCAGATGTTCTGACGTTTCGTCATCAACCTCACTAAATCTTCATATCCTGATACAAACATTACCCATTATAAACTGGTGGTATCTTAAACCACAGTTCCCAGTAAAAAGCTAGCAAGTAGTCTAAGCTACGCCTTCTTTAGCAGAAGTAACTTACCTGCCTTGCCACGGGACAGTGTCACAAATCTCTTGGACTGTCTTAATCCATAAGTGGACCTCCTACGCGATCTACTGTGACACCGAAGAAAGCCTCAAGAGCTATGAATGGACGGCGGGAGCCCCTGTTTGCCAAGCAGTCAGCCCTTTTGTTGCTCGCAAGGCGCTCATGGCCGGACACCCAATACGAATTCAAGTCATTGTTTTTCCCCTGATCGTTGAACAGTCCAGTCTAACGTGGACTGCACTTCCAAAGAACATAGTGCTCTAAGAGCGGCTTGGCTATCCGACCTTATAAATAATCTTAGGCACTTTACCCTCCTCATCAGGCATTCCTCAGCGCATATGAGGACAGAATGGATCTTCGCCTGAAAGATTGTAGGCTGTATACCCATTGGCAAACCTTTTTGGAAAACCGGGCCCACTATGTCCACCGCAGTATCACCATTCCTCTGTTTCGAACCGTCGGTAAACCAGACCTTATCTGCGTGGCCGCGCCACCAGGATTGATCCCTTTCAGGTATAGGGACATTAAAATTCCTATCCAATTCCAGACTAGGCGGCATATGATCACCAACCAAAATAGATGGAACATTTTAAAAAATTTCAAGGATCCGCATGTGACTCCCAAAGTCATCTGCCTTGTATTAAGCAATGCGTGGCATCCTGTAGGCCTCCTTTTCAGATATGTGTAACGAAGGAATGTGCAGGATATATCCTGTGTGCCTCTGATCAGTCTTAGTACACCACGCTTAGACGGCATAGGTCCAGATTGGTCTGGTTATCGTAAAAAAAGACCATTCTAGGCTTCAGCCCTCATGTCTTCCCGAAGAATATTTGGCAGGCATATAATGCCCTTGGGTGCACCGATAGGCTAGCTGGTAGTGTAGTAGTAAATATACTACCAGTCAGATACTCTGGTCTCCAGCAGACAAGTGTATCAGAAATATATACAGGGGTGTGCTGGAAATTGAAAACGTAAAACGCAAGAATTTTGAAAGTCGATTATTAATTAGATTTCTGTAATAAAAGAATTTAATGACAAATATTATACAAATATTTCTCTACTTAACAGAATTTTATAGCTAAAGTTATAAAAATTTGATTAAAAGTGTATTAAAAACAACTTCCAAATACTTGCGTTTTACGTTTTCGATTTCCAGCACACCCCTGATAGATCAATTATAATTGAAACTTTATTACAACAAAAATTCCATTAAACATTCAAATTTTAACCTAATAATATTAAAACAAACAAACTAAACTAAAATTATAAAGTCTTACAATATTTGATACATAATAAGAAAACTTGGGCAAATGTTGAAGAAGGAAAAAAACTGGAACAAAAGTTAAACATCATCCAGCTCGGATTTAAAAATAACACAGCTACCCCTTTAAAAGTTATTATGGTATTTCAGTTAAAAATTATAATTAACTCTCATTACACGATTATCTTTTTTCCCAACGAAAAATTGCACATTAAAGAAATCTGGTTCTCTCAATATCTCATTTGCTTTTATTCTGTTGCGAAGCTAACCAGCACTCATCTGCCAATCATTAATTTTTCCTTTATTTGCCGTAGTGGCTAGATTTAGCCATTTTTCACCCTGTTTAGCCATTTAAAAATAAGTTTAGCCTTTAGCCATTTTTCAACTTGTTTAGCCATAAAATTATTTTGCCGTTTTTCTTTTAAAGGAATAATTTTTATTTTATTATAAAAGTAAAATAAACATATTTAACAATTAAAACGCCTTTAATTTAAATCACAACTTTCACAAATGTGGAAAATCGTTTATAGAAACGATGATGATAACACATCTTTCAAAATAAAGGAATCGTATTACAATATTAAATTTATAAAATGGATCAACACTAACATTGGCGTTTCTTTCTGGTTGCAAGTATTTAAATAAAGAGATGCAGGCGGCAACAACATTTGTTTAAAAATTTCAGAATTTACTATAAAGTTTCTTCCACTTCCATGTAGGGTTTTTTTATTTCAATTATTTTATTTCCCGTTTTCCCGGGATTTTTCTTGCGGGATCCCGGGAAATAAAACATTCCTCATAATTTCAGAAACTAGCTATTTATACTTTGAAATTTAGTTTTCTATTCTCTAAAAATCAGCATCTGTGGATGGGTTGTGGATTATATCAATTACAAGAAGTGAGTACATGTATTAAAATCAATGTCTCCTGATGCAATAAATCTACTAAAAGCAAAATGGGCAGTGCAATAGTTAATAATTATTACATTTAGTGAAGTGAAGAGTTAATAAAGTACATTAATTCAAAATAAGATTCAGGCAGTAAAGTTTCATTATCCATGAACAAGTCTTAAAAATAGGAGATACCTAAACATATCGCTCCTTTATTGCAACATAGTCATATCTACAAAAACAAACGATCTTGGCAAAATGCGATTAAAGTTTTCAAAATGTACCGATTTAAAGATATATTTTGCTATAACTTCGGTTCAGTTTGAGATATAATACGAGAAGGCATGAAGGAAAACTTTGCTCAAGTTACTTAAAATTTTGAGATATGACTATGATGCAATGAAGGAGCGATATGTTTATCAGGTGATAAACACAAATTTTCAATTTCAATTTCAATTTGTGTTGGTTTATATACCCGTGAAGTGCGGGGAAACCGAAATAAAATAACATTTTGGAAACTCGTGTAAAGCTGGGATCACACGATTGCCGCAATGCACCAATTTTTACACTTTTTAATACTCCAATCGTGTGACTGCACAACCAAATGGCTCATGTACCAATCGAGGACAATATTGTGCTTACTTTTACCAATCAAATGCAACCCTGGTGCGGCAATCGTGTGACTGTTTGCTATGCAACCGCGCGTCAATAAAAATTTCAAAAATGCACCAATATTTATTGTGTTCTTGTGCGGCAATCAAACAACACAATACGCGCCAATATTTGCCTTTTTTAATAAATTTCCTTTATTTTGTTCTTTAAGTAGGTAATGAAAATAAATATTTGTTTATTTATTATGCATTTAAATTTTGTTTTAATTATTGCTATCAACAAAATATGTATGTATGTTCACGAGCATATTTAGCTGTTAAGTGTGAATATTTTTATTAAAGTAATTTCTATGCAAATCTTATTTTTGAAATTTCTTAAAAAGTTTAAATAAAACTATTCAAACAAAATTTGTTTAAGTATATGATACAAATAAAATAAAAATAAAAACAAGACCTTTTCAACAAATAAAAAAGCTACCGCAACAGCTGTTTTCGCAGTTAACACAAGTAAGAACAACCGTGTGACTGTGCTGCGGCAATTGTTGTAACCATTTCGCTTTGTACCAACTAGCGGCAAATTAATTTGCTTAAAACAGGCCAATCGTGTGATTTCAGAATATTTGATTGGTGCAATTTCATTATTGTGCGTCAATAAAGCACAATAAAAATTGTGTCATATTGGTGCATTTGCGGCAATCGTGTGATCCCAGCTTAAGATACTACAACATACAACTTGAAAAACACATTGTCCTAAAGATTACAAATGGACCTATTGAAATGAAAAGGTTTGGAAGAAGCAGCCAGGTTGATCCTATTTTTGCATCAACCTTGACATACATTTGACTGATATAGACGTTGTTTATAAAAAAAGGAAAAATTGCTTCTGATTGTGAATCCGAAGCATGCTACAATGGTGTACTTTTAACTATTTGTCCAACCTCGGTAAAAAATGAACGAAATTTTTCGGAAACATGATAATTAGTAAATAAAATCAGGAATATACTTTTTGATGACTTACAAAGCGCTTTGAGTGTGTCAGAAAGTTATTTCCTAAGCCATTAAAAAATGTTATATATTTCTTTAAAATATTTTATCTATTTTATTAATTAGATTTTTGATCTCATATCTTGAGTACTTTAATTTTTATTTGGGTCTTATTATTGTTTTATGAATTAAATTGTTATGTTTATGTTATCTTTTTATCTTGTATCCAGAGCATAATAATACTGAATAAAAGCATAATAATAGGGAATCCAGGCGTGAGGTAATAATAATTCAAGTTCCTTTTTCAATCTTCAATTAATTTTTTAGTATTGAACCATTTCTTTTACTTTCTTTGTAAACAAATTCCCTTACGTTTTTTTATAAAAGTTTTTTTCATTAATTAATAACAAAATTTACTTTGTATTATTTATATGGAGCGGGATCCCGGGATCCCGGGAAATTGAAAAAAAATTTCCCGCTTTCCCGGGAATCGAAAAAGTCCGGGAAAAAAAGCTCTACTTCCATGGTCTAATGCCAGGAAGAGACGATATTTAGTAAGTAAACATCGTTTAAAGTAATTTGAGAAATAGATGACATTTAGCAACCGTTAATTCGATTGTATCAATTAGGTAAATACTTTTACCTTAACAATAATAAATTATAATAATTATAATAAATTTCGATTCGTTCAGTTTAACTGAAATAAAATTGCTTTCGAATCGAGTAAGTACTCGATCACGACTGCCAGAATCTGGCCCCTGGTCGCAATTTCGGAGATTATTTGATAAAATTTGGCACATAGGTTCTAATGTGGTGTAGGGTATCAAATAGTCCTGGTTGATCGACTATACTTTCTTACTTGTTTTTTATTATAGGTCTAGACTTAAAAGGTTGGTTAAATGTTGTCGTAATTATGATTTACCTTCAAATTATTTAAAATTAAACTATAAACGAGTGATTCTTATGAGATGAACAATAACGACATCGAATTTATCGATGATTTAATTTTTTAAATATCTATCAAAATATTAATTTACGTTTATTCTTATTTAAGAAATTGATATTTATTTACAATTGCATCGTAAACCACTTTAAATGAATTATTTCTGATTTGTTATTGAATTTTAATGGGTTTTTATTTAAAAAACCTTTTAGCCATTTTTTAGCGCATTTTTAGCCATTTTGTAGCTCATTTTTAGCCATTTTTCTTGTAAATTTTGCCATTTTTGGTCACCAAGTTTTGGCAACACTGAGTAACAGACAGTTTGTCGATACATTGAGAAAATTGCCATAAATGTTTTTAAACGATGTAGTTTGAAGACTTAAGCTTAAGCAATTCCTTAAGAAGATATTATCTAGGTATCTATACATACATTTATTTAGTTATGGACCACGTACAGCAAAGAACAGCAGCCTGCGAAGAGGCTGTTGGCAGGCATCTAAAAAATATTATTTTGAAATTTAATTTTCTTAAGCTCTCCATGATTAAAACTATTTTTTTATAATCAAAATTATTAATTTTCAATAAAAAATAAAAAAAAGTTATATCAAAAATACAATGGGCAGTGAATTATAACCCATCCTGTAGGAATAAAATTCTAACAATACATTTTGCTGGTATGCAATATAAACTATGAATGTATGTAGTGTTCAATCGTATATGCAAGAATGTAACTGTATAAACGATTGTGTACTTTAAGTTGAAACTTCACATTTTCCTTTCAAAACTAAACATCATTTCATAAAAACACACTGCTGGTACACTTAGACCTATTTTGAATGCAACTTCCCCCTCAAACTTTATATATTTCATTATAATTTGGATGTCACTTAAACTTTGAAATTCTCTGGGAAGTTTCAATTATTTCATTAAATAAGGAAAAACAAAGAAAAAGTGGCTTTAAGTTTGACGGTTGCCTAAAGTCAAAACTTTCTACTGTAACTGATGAAACAGTAATTGTTTTTTTACTTTGTACTTGTACTTGTAACTGATGAAACAGTAATTGTTTTTTTACTTTGTACTTGCATAGGACTTTCATAAATTACATTGTCTATTTGTAAATACTTATGTGTAAATATGTAAGTAAAGATATATTTGTATCCAAGTTCAAAGTTGGTTTCCGGTATATGAGTAGAAGAATGTTTTAATTATTTGTTTGCTTAAGTTTTATTTTACTTGTAGCAAAAACCTATTTTTATTTGCTAAATTCAGATTGTCATTTACCTAGACAAGATTGTTTTAAGGGTGTTTCTTGATAATTCATATGCATGTATGTACATTCCAGTACTCCAAGAAAATTAACTTCCGAATTTTGACCGTCCTACGCTAAAATTATTAAGGGCCATTATTACAACTTACAAATAGTTATTTTTAGGATGCTATCTGACAGATAAATAGTTTTTGGTTATTACAAGTTAACATTAACCTAAAAAGTGACTGATAAGCTAACATCAGGTTTGTCCTCATGGTAACTTTACAAGTGAACTTTAAGAACTTGAAGATGCCATATTTTCTGCTGAAGATATGGTAACTTCAATGATAGTCTTAAATTACTCAACTTTTTCAAAAAACACAATTTAACACAAAAAACAAAACAATTTACCATTAAAACCAAAAATAAAGCACAAAAATTTACTTTTGTTTTTAATTAATAAATAAAACAAAACTAAGTCGTTGCCACTACGTATTTTAAACAACCAAAAGTAGTCGGTATATACTGCAATGTTGCCACAGTATATAAATTACATTTCTTATTTTATCGGACAGTTGTAATAATGGAAAAAACTTATTGGTCACTTTATCGTTCAAGATAGCTATTGTTCACGTTAACTATCAGCAACTTTATCATTAGGTTGTAATAATGGCCCTAAATGTATTGTAGGTTTACGTTGTTTATAATATTGGGATAAAGTTAACTGGCGCCGCAGCGACGCTGAAGTTTCAAGGTGCATGTACAAGGGAACAAATTTTTTTAGGTTTTACTTGAAATTCATAACAGTAAAGGCGCCCGTACACGACATGTTGTTGTCATCTGACATGTCAAATTTCCCACTGCAAAATACATACATGTCGTGTGTTACCTTTTTAACTTTGCTTCTGTAAAAGTCAGACGCAAAGTCATCTGACAAAATTTCAATTAGAGCGTGCTCTATTTTCTTCTGACAAACCATCTGACATCAGAAAGCTATGCCGGGAAGAAACCGGCAGCGGCGTCCACTATTGACGGAATCATTAGCCGGCTGAAGTTAATTTTTTACAATACCGAGATATGTTTGATCATCTTACCATTGAATAGAATTTATGTGAATATATACATATGTATGTATATAAAAACCGTTTTATTATAAAATCCTAAATTGGTATCTTTGAATTAAAAGAAAAAAATGTTAAGATGGCTGACCTATTTTACGGCGCAAATAAAACTTCATGGCGGCAGCAAGCTATTTTGAAACCGAGCACTACTTTGGTTTCTGCAATAACAATGCGAAAAAAACAGAGACAATGTCAGAAGCAAATTACATGTACGTTTGTGACCGAATATTATAAAGCTTATGTAAAACAGCGATTTTGACAGACATGCACAATTACATGTGACTTGAAAATTTGACATGTCAGATGACAAAAACATGTCGTCTATATGCTCCTTAAGGAAATTGGGGTCATTCGCCAAAATATGGTAAAAAATTAGTTTTTCCCGAAAATCGTAAAATTAAAACGCATGTACGGAAAAACTATGGAAGGAATTGATATTATTTTTTCATATTTTTTTGTTAACGATATCCTATGAAGACAAAAATTCATATTCAAGTAAATACGGGTATTGGATGGTAGCGTGGCCATTTTGGCATTTTTGCAGCTAGATTAAGCATTTGTTGTCTGATTTAGCTGCACATTTTTTATTAAGCAGAAAGCCTTCTTTTTAGCATTTTTAAACTATATATTTAGCATTTTTTTGCATTATTTAATTTAAGATTATTCAAGTAATCTTTTTTTGAAAATCTACCACAATTTTTTGTTGAATGCACATACAAATCCCTACTCTTTTGCTATAGAAACTGTACAATCTTTTAAAAGACCTTTCATAACAAATTGTTTTAAAATTTGATCAGTTTGATCGATTAAATTTATGTTAAGCTGATTTTTTCCCTCAATTACGATTTTGAAAATTTTTTGGAAACGAAAAGAGATACCATAACTTTTGAAATAGAAAAACAAATATGAATTACTTGCCGAGATTTTATAGCTCAATTAATATGTCAACTTTGACAACGATTGCCAAAAAATTTTTATAATTTAACAAATAACTTTTTTGTGTAAAAAACAGTTTAAAGCAAAGTAACCGCATCATGAGATAGAGTTATGCTAGCTATCCCTTTTTATTGAAAAATACTATTGGGGGATTCACAAGGTGTCATAAAATCATATGTCTTAAAATAATAACATGAAAAAATACGAATGATGTGAACAACCCCTCATAATTTAGTGTGCTATTTTGAATTTAAGTCAGCTGATTTAAAACAAATATAAAAAAAATAAATATTTACCTAAAATCAAAATGTTTTTTAATTCTTACCCATGAATTAATAAATTAATTTAGATCTTTCCTGACTATTTTTCCATTTTTCAGACCCAAACCACAAATATTTTATTTTGTTTTTTTTTTACCAAACATCAGAGTCCTAGGCCGATCCAATTTGACGCCGCAAGTGTTTTGTTACAAAAAATGCTAGCCGCAGGTTAAATTCGGATGTTAGTCGGATAAAACTATACCATCAACGGCGACGGCTACAAAATCATTGCCGCTCGGCTCAGTTGCTCGGCGCAGGTCTCTTCTGATTAATTACGACAGCACAATAAACATAGCAAGCAAAGTTTTATTAATTTAAGACACTTTTTGTTTACAAAGCAACAACAATATTTTTAAACCATTGTAAAATGTTAGAACATTATGACAATACAACATGATAGCACACCTTGTGAATACCCCATATGTATTTTGTTTTTGTAAAAGGTTAAAGTGAATGTCTAAAATATTTGTTGAAAATATAAAAAAGTAAATTTTTTTGTTTATTAAATTGTATATACAATTGCTTTAGAAAGTAAATCTTGTTCCTCAATTGCAAATTAGTTGTGGCTCTACTTATTCATTGCTATTTAATATTCCCTTTTTCTATTTTATAAAATTTAAATAAGTTTTTTCTCCAAGTATTACAATTTTTATTGAATTTTTAATTTGAATTAATTTTTTCACAAAATGTAAACAAAGCTTGACATTCAGTATACACAAAAAAAGACTATGAATTCTCTACTTTATATTAGGTGTGGTTGAAAATGTTGCGATAGTTTTTAAAAATGTACGATCTCATTTAAAAATGCGATAAAAGCATATACAGTAATTTTGACTTAGCTGCACAATCTCCTTTGCACGATTTTTTGTGCAGATAAATCAAAAATGCAGCTATCTTAAATGTACTTAGCTGCCTTAATGTGCAGGTACGCAATTGTGGTTACCTGCATAAAAGTGCAGCTAAAGTAAAGTGTTTAAAATGGATAATTGTTTTGCATATTTATAATGAACGAGGTAGTCAGATTGGTAACAATAAAGTAGGGAACATAATAGTACTACAGCACAACGTTAAGAATAGCGCTGCAAGCTGCCAAAAGTTAAAAATGGCAGTTTCAAAGTAGTTTCCTTTCATATAATCGTGGTAAAGTTGTTGTAACCACAAACCATATGCATAAATGTAGGTACATGCAAACAAAATAACTGAATTATAATGATGCCAACTTGACTTGTTTCTGATTTTAGTTTTTATAAACAGCTTAAATTGGATATTTTTGTGAAAAAGTGGACACCATATTTTTTATGTGTGCAGCTAACTTTGATTTTTTATATGAAAATATTTTAAAACTGCCCAAAAATATGAAAAATGTGCAGGTATGCAAAAGGCACGTAGGCAGGGATTTTGAAGAATAATTACAGAAAATATGTGTTTTGGGCAGTTAAGTCAAAGTGCAGCTAACTTTGATTTTTTGTATGAAAATAATTTTAAAATGCCAAAAACTTTGGGCATTTTTCTCAAATGTGCAGGTATAGAAAGCGCACTTAAAAAAGGAATTTGTATGGTATTCTAAACAATAATGACAAAAAATATTAATTTTGTGCAGTTAAGTCAAAAGTTCACTTAAACAAAAGGCAGTTAAGTCAAAACTACTGTATTATAATGATATCTCAATCGATTCTTCAGAAGTTGAAGATAATATTAATTTGATGACGTATTTAATTTATAAAATGAAATATTTTATTAAACATTTTATTGAAATACTAAATAATAGCCATATGTAAGTCAAGTTCCTTTGAATTTTTGTTATGGTATGGTACCTCTTGTTTCACCACAGGTGGAAAAGGGTATATATAAGTTTGTCATTCCGTTTGTAATTTCTATAATATTGATCTTAGACCCTATAAAGTATATATATTCTGGGTCCTTATGAGGAGAGATGTTGATTTAACGATGTCCGTCCGTCTGTCCGTCTTACGTTTGATATGTGTTTTCCGGACACTCCAGACATGATAGCGGCTAGGTTGTTTTACATTTATGTCACATATAGTCCACCATTTCTTGCTATTGAAATTCAGCCAAATCGGTCCAACAATGGCTGAGATATGACCAAAAAACCACGACTGCCTCTAATTTTTCCAAAAAAATCCCTTGTGGTTGTTGTATTTTTATTACTTTTTTCTGTATATCTGGAGAACGGCAAGAGTTAAAGTTTTCAAATTAGGACAATCATTTAGGTTATATATACACACCATCCCACAAAATATGGGCGGGATTGGAGAAGTAGGCGTGGTACCTCCCATGCAAAAGTATTAAAAATTGTATAAAAACCTGAATTTTTTGACTGTAATATGACCAATGGTTACGCCTTATATATCAGATTGGAAATTTTTAAAAGAAAATATTTTCTGAAAAACTCGGGAAAATCGGTTCAGATACGAAAAAGTTATGACCAAAATATTAATTTTTTTTTGAAAAATACCCATTTTCGGGAACCATAGAGCTTCCCGAGCCCAAGTTTAATAACCAAAATAACTGGCAAATAAAGTATATATATTCTGGGTCTTTATGAAAAGCGAAGTTGAAATCCGGTTGTCGTCTCTTCATCATATGTAAAGGTATATTAGCTAAAATAACAAAAAAATAATACAATTTAAATTTTAGCATTATTTTTTGGCAGTTTAGGATTTTTTTTAAGCATTTTTTAGCATTATGTTAAAGTCCATTTAGCTGTAAAATATTTTTGGATATTGCCACACTGCTGACAGACGACAGTTTTTGCATTTAGTTAACAGTTACCAATTGTAAATAATTTGACAACAGCTAATAGCTTGTCCACTATGATGCCATATTGAAAAACTGTCTGTTCAACACTTTTTTCATTTTAATGAAATTACTCGCAACATATTTTTTTTGCTCTTTTTATTTTACTGAAATATAACACAATGGTTTACGAAAGTTTTGTTTTAAAAAATAATTCTGCAACTAATGCAATTCTTGAAACTGTCAAAGCCCGGTAGCTTTTGAGTTGATTTGAAAGAACACGGGTCCATGGAGGGTCGTGAGACTGACTTGTGGTTCCCTAAAATTAGTAGTCTCTGATATTCAAGTTTTTAAAAAATTCGCCAAGAACATATGTATTTGTGGATTGCAAAAAATTAGACTTAAGCTAACCTAAAAGATGTGCTTAAATGTTAAGTTATCTATTTTGAGATATTCAGATAAAACGGATTTTTAGGGTTGATTTGTTTAACGATTTTTCTAGTTTTTCGGATGGATTATGTTTAATATCAACCCGTTATCAAAAGTGGGCTTAACATTTTTACATTGGTAGGAATGCAGACTTTAAGCAATGGTATGTTGTATTATTAAATGCTTATGCATTTTTCTATAATTATAGCGGTTTATTCTAGGCGAATGTTTATGCGTATAGAGGTAATACATATGAATACTCATTTTTACTATTTCACCAAAAGATGTTCTTTCGCTGATAAAACAATATTTTTTCGAGAAATAAATAAAAATGCTTTTATATTTTTAGAAAGAAAACGTTATTAGTATGGTTGTAGAAGCAAGTTTAAAGGCCCAGTTAGGCGAACGTTGCTTTACTCGTAATGTACCGCACCGTACTGTAAGCACGTTGGTGCACTTCTAGAACATTTAAAAATGTGTCATATGTATTTCCCATACATAAACAAAAAGCAATTGTATACATAAAACAATACACAAAAATAAAATTTTTCAAACAAAAAAAATTTACAGGCCGTTCATCGATTTCGAACGTCAACGTTCGCATAGAAAATTACATTTAAAACAAAAACAAATTTTAGAATTTTGTTTTTGTTTTAAATATAATTTTCTATGCGAACGTTAACGTTCGATATCGTTAAACAGGCAGTTATTGAAGTAAAAAATTCTAGAAATGCAACTAACCGATTTTTATTAAATTAAAACAGTAAGGATTTCTAGTATATCCATGATTTTCTGGAAAATTCTGATCAATATCGAGTGGTAAATAGTGGCAGTTTTGCCATTTTTGTAAAAGAAATAATTTTTTTAACAGCGGATGCGGATGCTTTTATGTCCACTGTTTTAAGATCTCTTCGGTCTATATAACTTCAAAATTTCATTGTGATATCTCTATCTACGTCTGATTCATGGAATGTCAAACATTAAAATTATTATTTATGTAGTGTAAATGATTGAAATGATATAGTAAAAAATAGTAATTTTAAGGTTTGACATTCTATAAATCTGATATAAATAAAGATATCATAACGAAATTTCGCAGTTATGTAGAATAAAATGTTCTAACAACAGCGCAATTAAAAAAAACATTCCCCTTTAAAATAAAAAAATAGCTGCGTTCGTTTATCCCAAAATTTGTACAAATTTGTACTGGATTTTACTGAAATGCGTTCGCGTACACATAAATTTGTAAAATTTTCATATTACTCACCTACAGGATTTTACTGGGATTTTACTGGAAAAGTAAACGAACGTACATAATACCATAATTCTCAATCTCAATCAAAAGCATTTTTTTACTAAATGCTAAAAAAAACATCAAAAGTTCAAGTTTGACCTTAAATTTCTCTATAACTGCTAACCCTATTTTAATAAATAAAATGAAACTGTAGGAAAGTTCAAGAAGTCTTCTCTCCAGCAAAAATCGGTGCAAAAGTTACAGATTTTTGCCGATGAAAAACGATTTTCAGCCACTTTGCGTCGCTCAATTTTAGTAAATTTGAATAGCCGTCAACAATATGTGTGCTTGGCAGTCTTGACGTCTGCAATTATCGGCTTCAAGTGGAATATTAAGACATTTGTAGCGTTAAGACGTAATCTCTTTTGATAGTTTTCGATATGAGTTTACAGACACATTTTTGCTTACTTTTCGAGAAACGATGGAATATTTTGTTTCACAACTTTTCGATGCGAGAAGATCTCACCAAAGTTACAGAGCATGGCTACTAGAGTATCCAATTATTTGACATCTGGTTTTGTTCGAGCAAGGAATTAATTGATTTTTAAATTTTAAATTTGCTCGATTAATCGAGTAAGATTTTTAAATTGTTCGAATTACTCAAATAATTCGAATAATTCAAATAATTTTATCCAATGGGAAAAAAACATAAATCTCTACATGAATTGATACTTTTATTATATTAATAAGCACAAAAAAACAATAACACAAACATATAGTTTAACAATAAACAATAAAAGAACAATTCATATCGCTCCTTTATTGCAACATAGTCATATCTCAAAAAAACAAAAATTTGAAGTTACTTTAGCAAAAGTGTTCACTTATAGTTACCTTCTTTATATTTTAAAAATAAAATCAGTATTATATCTCAAACTGGACCGAAGTTATAGCAAAATAGATTTCATTAAACCTGTATCTAAAGGTTCATTTAGAAAACTTTAATCGCATTTTGCCAAGTTTAATTTTTTTTAGATATGACTTTGTTGCAATAAAGGAGCGATATGTGCTATTTAGATAGTTTTAAGACTTTTAAATTAAATAAATAATTTAAAAAATCAAAAAGCCCGGCTGCAAAAACTACAGTTTTAGGCATTTAAAAGACTGAAACAAGATTAAGGAAAAAAATTTAAATTTACACTAATTCGGTTTAAAAGGGTCTGAACACGTCAAGTATTTCTTATCAAGCGCTATGGTAGTATTAGTGACCATGTGTTTGTATGTGCCACACCGATGATGCTGGATGGAAAATCAAATAATTTAGATATGACAGCGAATATAACGTCCACCACACGCACATACACGAGTGAATTTGCCTACTGGGCAAGCATTTGAAATGTGTATTTGGCCCTTAACCCTTCTTTGCATGGTGATGGAAATTTCCATCATAACATTTATTGAAGAAGAAAACGCACACAAACTGGTGTACAGTAAATTGGTTGCTGTTGACATCATTCCTCATGACCATTCTATACATTGGATCATAGCGGTAAAAAAAAGAAGAAGCATAACATTAAAATTTATTGGTTATGTCTCGTTACTCCGCTTTTTGCTAAGTTAGAGGAAACTTGCATAATTCGTGGTATTTTTTTAAAAGCTGATTTGAAACTTTTTTGTTAAATAAAAGTGGGTATGAGTGGAAAAATTGATTGTTTTTAGCGTCTAAAGCTACGGTCAGACTTATCAAATATTTGACGAAAAAAACGGGACCAACAACCAAACTAAAAAATCATTTCGCATAATTTCAATATTTATTATGATTAAAATACCACATCTTACAAAAAACTGTTTTTTGCTACGTCTAGTAGTATAATTAGTTTATTTTGTAATATTAAGACCATTTTAAATCTCACTAACTATTAACAAAAGTAGGGGTTACGCTTATTTGATCAAATATTTAATAAGTGTTACCGTAGCTTAAGTAATAATCTGCGCATTTATTTTGATTTTTAATTATTTAGTACTGAGCTTGACAGGCGAATTTGAAATTTCCATTATTCTGTTTTTTACCTTTTTTATACTATTTATTTATAATAAAATTGTTTTTTATATTTTTTCCTTAATCTAGAGCTTGAATTACATCTCTGTGATCAATTTCACAAAAAAGAAAAAATCATGCAAAGAAGGGTTAACAATCTATAAAATGATCTAAAAGCCGAAGTTTACTACACTTATGTTCATAGGAGTTATTTATTAGCACGGGATCCAATCATTTTTTTCGGTTTATAATTTGCAATTGTGTCCCGCCTGCTTAACTTAATGCGGGTATTAAATTTTGGTTTGAGCTCATATTTTTTTAAACAATTTTTTATTTAATTCTTATATTTTTGTCTTTTTAGTTCCGGCATATTTTATGAGAGGTTCCAGTAAGTTATGAAAAACTTTTAAAACCAATTTATTGTTCCTAGAAATCGAGTGAAATTACACTTATAAAATTATTACGGTAACTGATTGTGGGTTATTAAATTCGTTTTCAGAACTGTTAAAATTTAATAAAAATATAGTTGTTTTACGAATAATTTTATTTTTTAACATTTATGTTTGTTCTTTAAAAAACAAACTACCAAAAAATAATGTTTTTCCGAATTTATTTTGTTATGTAGATTGATTTTTGTCGGTTAAATATATTTTTTAAAAGAAAAAACTATTCAATTTTAAGGAATATGCAGTCAAATAAATAAAAAATTAAAAAATTAATGTAAAAATCATTTGTTTTAAATGAAATGTAAATGATCCGTTTTTTAAATGAATTTTAAGTTGTTTAAAATGAATTTTCGTTTAAATTTAACTACATAATATTTTGAGTGTAGTTAAAAATTTTTTAAAAATCACCTAATTTTTTATAACTTTTTATACTCTTAAGTTTTTAAAATTACTTTGATTTCAATTTTACTGATAACTTATTACATTTTTGTAATCTCCTTAAATTTACACATTTTTTTACGATAAATGTTATGTGTTCAATAATATATGTAAAATATAACCATATAGAACACAATAATTTACGAACGACGATATGAAACATGTGCTATTAAAAGCCAAATTTCAAACGTATGGGATTTGACGTTTATAATGATATACACGGTTTGTCTCTCACACAACAAAAGGGTCTGAAATATGCTCAAAAGTTTGTGTAATTAAAATAAATAAAGAAGTTAATATTAATATTAAACAGTTAGAAATCTAAAAACAAATATTTTTATTTAAAAAAAGTAGATTTTTTAAAGATATTCATCTTAATCGATTAATTGATATGAATTGTTCGAGTTATTCGTTATTTGAAATGGACAATTTTTATTATTCGATCAAATAATGGCTGAAAAATTCCTCGATTAATCGTTGTTCGATAGTGGATATTCTAATGGGTACTGGTTAGAGCTTCTACGCGGGAAAGAATTCCCGAAAATCGCGGAAAATTTTTTTTTAATAATTCCTGGGAATTTTCGGGAATTTCAAATTAAATTTTTTGAAATTTTAATTTGTTAGCATCGTTAAAATAAAAAACGAGTAATAAAAATATGTATACGCTTTACTTAAATTACTAAAAACTACCTACAAATCGAACTATATTTCCTACGCCAATTAATCAACGTAGAAGTAAATGAAGTAGAAAATTAAAATATACACGATACACCATCACCAACGCTAGAACCATCAACAGATTCTAAAAAAATTAATGTAAAGAAAATACAAAAGCCTGAACAAATTTTAAATGCTTTAAAAATACTTGAAATTTTTTTCTTAAAAAAAAAAAAATTATTTTACAAAGTTGTTATTAATAATTACTACTTAATATTAATAAGTTTTAATTATTCGTGATCTCCAAAAAATGCATGTACATATGAATGTAACAATTTATTTGGTTTTTTTTTGGTTTTCCGTGGAGTTAATAAAGCTATAGCTATAATTTTGTTAGACTGTTGTATATGTGTATGTATGTATATTCTTTTAAAAAAAGTAAAAACTTTTGTCTTGAACTCATTTAATAAAATCATTGTTTTATTTAAAGAATCCCAGGATTCGTTTCCCGGGAACGGAAAAGGTCCGGAAACTTAGAAACTCTAGTACTGGTTTATGAAAAAAAAGATTTTGTAAATATTGAGTTATGACTGTTTATGAGTTAGTGGTCGATATATGAATACATACATAATTCATTATAATTTGCGTATACAATTTTTACAGAAATGATGTAATTTTTGCCTACTAAACAACGCATTATCTGTCCGTCGTCCAACAGATTTAGATAGCACGTTGTTGTTTTTTTAATTTTTCACGTCACACTCTTGGGTGAACAAAAATTCACAATAGAGAAGAAAAAAAAATTGTTGTTCTCTAAATGATTTCTTTAAAAATAATGAACAGTGGTTCCGTTATGAATAAATTTTATTTATTTTAGATACTTTTGTTAAGAAATGCATTTTATACTATTATCACTATAACAATTGTTATTTAAAATTTATTCATTCTGCTTCAAAAAATTCTATTAGATTAAAAAAAGGTATATAAAAAATTTATTTATAAAGCCAAAAAAGTTTTTAGACACAGTGCACCACCCGAATATTTCCCGAAAATTTTCACTTTTGCGGATATATAAGCGCTACTTAAACGGTGTTAAGAATCATGCCTAGGAAGTTTATATGTTCGACAAAGTTGTTAACTGTTGTTATGGACCTGAACAGGCGAAAAAAAGGCAAAAGAAAATATTCCTGAAAAATATTGAAGGAATAAGACTATTAAAGTATTAAAGCTTTTGAGGATTATAATTTGACTTAGAATTCACATTCGAATAATATGAAAGTTTTTTTGATTTTATATGTTCACAATTTTTGTTTTTTATGACAAGAGCTACAACTTTGCTTCAGAGAGTAAATCAAATTTCCTAACGGTTTGCAAGATAGGAGCCTGAGAAAATTGTCACTTTTTTTGCAAAAATGACACCGAGGCCCCTAATCTTGGGGGCCCATAAAAAAAGTACATGACCGGGCAAAACTGGGAAACACGTGTTTTTTTTTATCTTTTATCACGTACTGGTGTCCCTATATGGTAAGAGATAGCGTAGTATCACAAAGTTGACGTAAAGAAAAAACAAATGAAATTAAAAAGTTTTCGGGAGATTTTTCACTTTTGCGGCTATCTAATCGGTCTCAAGAATTATTCCTAGGAAGTTCATATGCTCTAGAAAATTGTTTATTGAATTTTTAACGGCTTGCAAACTATGGACCTGAAAGGAGGAAAAAAGGTAAAACAAATTTTGATCTTGAAGATGAAGTTTTTTTGATTTTATATGTTCACAATTTTTGTTCTTTATGGAGCTACAACTTTTTCCCAGGGGGGAAATCAAAATTCCGAACGGTTTGCTAGATATGAGCCTGAGAAAATTATCCCTTTTTTGCAAAAATGACACCGAGGGCCCAAATCTTTGGGGGCCCATAAAAAAGTGCATGACTTTGGGCAAAACTGGGAGACACGGGTCTTTTTTTGGTCTTTTATCACGTAGAGTTGTCCGTATATGGTTATTTTTCCATGACTTAAAAAATTATTAATTCGGAAAAGAATTCTTTCGCACATCGGAAAAAGGCAGATAGAATTTGCAACTACATACATAATTATTTAGAAAATTTTAAATTCATTAATCGTATTTTATAATTGATTATTGCAATTTCTGAGTTTTCCATTTGCATTTTAGAATTTTGTAATTACATTTCAGAAAATAAAATTTTAAAAATATATTTATTGTTTTTAAAGTAAGCAATAAAGTTGGTGACCATACCTACATATGGTCACCTTAAATGCAAACCGACGTAACTGTACTAAAATTGAGTTTTTGATTGATTTTTGTCCGTTTTACAAAACTACACATTCACGCAAATTTTTAGATCCATGCGATCACACATGGCGACTTAAGTAAAGAAATCCAAACGCCGAGAACACCTTGTTGTTATTGATTTTGTAAAGTTTTTTGCTTCTCCTGCAAAAAATAAAAATGTACTTACGTTCGTTTGCATTTAAGATGACAATATACAAAAATTATAAATAAGTTTAAAGAATTGTTTTTGGAAAATTTTAAATTAGAATAGAAAATACGAAATTGGTAAATCGTGAAAAAGTCATTCTAAGTACAGTGAGCGTCAAAATAAAGCTTACACCTTGTAGTAATAAAAAATTGAATTTTTTAAGAGTATATTGTCATTTATAAAACATCGGACAATTTTACAACAATATATAAATACAAATTTAAAATGCCTAAAAAACAACAAATACAGTAGAAGAAAATACAAATTTACTTTGATTAACTGGTCAAATAAAGTTTAAAAAGAATTGAACAGTTTGAATATAGTAAATAGCAAAATAAACCAAACAATTGCTTGGCAAACATGTACAAATGTTTTGTGTCGTATATTTATAATATTTAGCAGACATGTTGGGTATTTGTCGAACTTTTTGTGTCGTGTCTAGTGCTTAATGTAACCATTTCAGCAGAGTGAAGACGTGGAAAAGAAACATTAAAATCATTTTCAGCCGTAAATTAAATTTTTTAAGCAGCACGGCTTTCCACAGCTCGTTGGTTAAACCAGCAATTGGCAACCTTAACTACAATATTTTGCGATTGTATGCATAATATGCATTTTATAAATGTTGTTGTTTATGTTGCTTAATTATCTACAATGTGTGTTGACACGTACGTAATAAAAGCTAAACCAAAAAGCGCTGCGGCCAGAATTTCTTTTGCTTTCTTTTATATTCCCACGCCGTTTTAAGCAAAATTGCAGCAGCACTTTCGGTCTCCATTCATTGAAATAAAAAACAAAATGAAAAATTTATGTTTGTACTATAGTAGAATAAGTACAAGGTATAGTCATTAGAAATTTTGTTCTCAATTACAAATATAGCGTCAAACAAAAGAAAATATGGAAAAAAATCTGAACAAGCGTCAAAATCAAACAAATTAATTTGACATTACATGGGTATATAATGAAAACTCTCCCTAATGAACATACCTTGTACTTATTATACTATGATTTGTACGAAATAGGTTTGTGTTGTTTATTGGCGAACACAAAACGGAAACAAAGTGTGTGTTGCCAAGGAATTTTTGTGATTTATTTTGCCCTTAAGAAAAGTTTAATGGCTTAAAATGTGTTTGATTTTCTTTTGCTTTTAGGGGGGGCTTTCATCAAAATCTTTAAAAATATGTAATCAATTAGATAGTAATAAATACTAAATTTCTCACACCGCTTCCCGCCACGCTTTTCTGTAGATATTGTGTTGTTTCTTTTGAGTTCCATATTTCTACTCTACCAAATTTTATGATGTTTTTTTTTTTTTGTCCATAGACTTTCAACTTGATGTCATCACGTGTTGGAGCAACGTATTGTTTACAGGTTACATAGATTTGGATACATATTTTTTTCTGAGATAAAAATAGAAATAGAATATGATATTGGAATTCTTGTTTGCATTACATTAATGTTTTCAACAAAAAAAAAAAAAAAATATTGTAGCGGTGTTACTAAAAATCCCTGCTATGTAGAACTTATAATACGTCAAGCAAGTGGGCTCTTATAAAATAGAAAATTTCGTTTGAAATTTTTTCCCACTGTTTGTGAGTGGACGTTGAAGCACGGTGTTTTTGATCTACTAAAAGTGTAACATTGTGTGTTTAAAAAAATGTTCTCATACACAGACGCACATTTTTACAAAAATAAATATTTTCAATAAAAATTCAATAAAATCTCTTTGGGCATGAGTATATTTCTAGTTCTTTTCTCACAAAAAATATTGGCAGTGGGAAAATCAGTGCAAAACAGATGGTGAATGAACGTGTGCTCTAATTAATTTAGTGTATATCGAGAAGCTTTGCTGTCTAGGCGCAACGTTCTATTTTAAAACGAAAGAGATTTACATATTTTTTTATTTTGAAATTTGGTTTCCATTTTTAAAACAAGTGTTTTTTTTAATCTAATTTAGTAAAATTATTAAATGACCACAACAGAAACGTCAAGAAATTTTGTACTTAGTGAAAATGACACCAAGTTAAAATACGATATATCATGCGAATCAGAGGATAGTGAAAGCGAAATTCCTTATCATGCTAGAGAACATGCACAACCCTTTACATATGGAAACTTACCAAAAGGATTTAAAAGAAGTGATCTTAATCATGTAGATATAGAGGAATTACAGGGGTCTCCACGACCCTCACAGCGTTCACCACCTTTACCTCCTAGTCCTCCTGTGCCAAGAAAAGATATGAATCATGTCTGTGTTGAAGAGATGCCAGAAATTTCAAAATCTAACAAGACACCAGCCATTTTACCCCCTAGTCCATCAATGTTGCGAAGAACTGGTCGGCCCAGCATTTCTCCATCAAGGCCAGTTTTGAAGAAAACACCGTCGCGTGAAGAGTTTGAAGAAATGCTAAGAGAACGTAGAGAACAGTCAATGAGAGACCAAAACATTGCTCTCAAGGAAGCACAAAATGCTTCGATACAAAAGGATTTGGATGAACTTCAGGAGAAGTTAAACAAAAGGTCACTTCAATTAAAGTCATTTAATGCACTGGATTGTTATAAGGAAAATCCCTGCAGGGAGATTGTCAAACACGTTGAGACAATAGATTTGCCAGATGAAAAAGATCATCACAACGACTGTAAAAATAAGATGTTAACATCCATAGTTGAGGCTGGCACCAAATACGAACCCGCGTTGATATTAGCAGAACTTAACCGACCAGAAACGCCAGCATTTCCAGTAGCAAATAAATCATTCGCTGAAGATCGTTGTATTAGCCCCTACCCAATGGTTACACCTGGATCTCCTTCACTGCAACGTCTTCGAACAGCACCAATTCCCACAAAAGAGCTAAATTCTCCCATTAAACTTCCTGCATTGAATTCAAATAAAAATTGCGCGAAAGCAGGGAAAAAACAATTACCCGAAGCGCAACATGATGTAGCACCACATCTAGTAAAGTTCGCTAGGGATTCATCGGAATATTGGTACAAACCACATACAACACGAGAAGAAGCTGTTGCTCTGCTACGTCAAGCTCCTCCAGGAACATTTATTATACGAAACTCAACAACATACAAAAATGCATTTGGTTTGGTATTAAGAGTTTCAAAAGCTCCTCAGGGTGTAACAGTACCAGAGAATGATACAAATAATGATGTCCTTGTCCGGCACTTTCTACTGGAACCAACTACTCGAGGTGTGCGGCTAAAAGGTTGTTCAAACGAGCCCACGTTTACGTCACTATCAGCTTTAGTGTACCAACACTCTATTAATCAGTTGGCTTTGCCCTGCAAACTCATAATACCGACTCGAGACCTACTGCTCTCTCCGGAAGATGCCGAGCTTATTCATAGTCAGAAACAACTGCTTGAACAAGGGGCTGCTTGCAATGTTTTGTACTTATATAGTATGAATATGGAGTCTTTAACTGGCGACGAAGCCATACGCAAAACCGTTAATGAAATGTATACCCAATTATCACAGCCACCTCAGATAGAGGTGCACTTTAAAGTGTCACAGAACGGCATAACTTTAACAGACAACAAAAGACGCATGTTCTTCCGCCGCCACTACACCCCAAATAACATTTCACACATCGCAATGGATCCAGAAGGACGGTTCTTTACGATTTTGACACATGAAAATGGCTTAGAACGCGCAGTCAATAAATCTATATTTGCATTTGTTGCACGTCCTTCAGCAGGGGACAGAGATAATCAGTGTCATATATTTTGTGACCTGGCTGCAACACAACCAGCTTCCGCCATCGTTTCATTTGCACACAAAGTGCTTCATATCAATAACAATAACCACCAGATGTTATAGGAAAAGTGTTATTTTTGTATTTAACTTTTATTTTTATACTGTTTTCAATTGCAATAAAAGATAAACAAACCAATTGCGCTTGCCTAAAGAACTTATTTTTGATCTCTCATAATCATAGCGTAGCGAAGCATATTTTCTATGTCGGCACCAATGGATGCCCTTGAAAGAAGGGAGTGTGTAGAGTCCTTTTCAGAGAAAAACATTTCTCCATCATATTGAGCCCATTGGCTATTCTTCAGCTTTTTATTGATCAATTTTAGCTGTTGGTTAATCTGCGAAAAGATGTAAATTAAAATAAATATAATTATTATAACTCACTGTGTGACTAACTTTGGTAACAAGAAGGGGAGAGTTATTGCAATTGAAAAGAGCAGCTGAGAATTCCCAAATATTTTCCGGTTGTTTGTTGATCAGTTCGTGCAGAAAAACGCGTACTATTGCTCTCAACTTAAAGAAAATTCAATTAAAATTTAAACATACTATATTTTATTGGTTTTTATTATATCTTACTTCTGGATGTCGGCACAGATAGGATGAATTTCCACGTTGCAACTGTTTCTTAACCTGTTCTAAAGATGTATAATTCTTAAGAGAGTCCCTATCCCAATTTACTTTACAATCTAATTTTCGAGGCGTATCCATTTTCTCGTAAAATAAAAGGTTTATTTTGATTACAATTTTGCATAAAAACAATTTTTAATAAAAATTTTTTACCCAATAAGCACTCAAAAATAAAATTTCAAGTGCTTACAATTTAACTGGAAATAAACTTGAGTTCGAATGTATTTTTAAATGATTCAAGTTTCAAAATATTTCACTAATATTCACTTGATTTCAAATTTCCATTTTACTGGAGAATGATATTGAAACAAAGTGTAACAAAAGTATATCTCAACCCTTGAAACTTTAAATTCGAACTTGAATACCAATTGTTTTGCACTTGATTTCCAGCAAAGTTGCTTATTGGGCAATTGATGTATTCACCCAGCAAGCAATTGGAAGATATCCTCTAAGGCAATTTTTTAGTAATATCCCCAAATTGTCATCTTGAAGAAAATAATCAAAGTATTTTTTATTTTCTTTCTTTAATAGTTTTTTAAAAAAATTACAAAATATAGACAAAAAAAAATAATTAGTATTGTGGTTATTTTGTTGAATTATTTATGGTTTTTAATCCAAATTTTTTAATATTTTAATTAGGCTTAAGTTCATTAAATTTAATTTTCATTAAATTATTTTTATGAAGAAAGGAATTTTACAACATGAAAATTAATTTAAATTGTTATTGATAATCTTTCATTCTTGACCGTGGCCGGGACTCGAACCGCGGCCGGCAGGTTACCATGACATGTTTCGATCGCAACCACTCGATCTTCTCAAATGGATTTGCCGTTTTACACTCGCAGCCATCGACGACTGCTGACGTCAATAGTCAAACATCAATCCTTAAACCAAATTGTATTTTAACCTTTGGTAGATCGAAGTTTGCTTTTTTGAATGATTATCCATTTTAATTGATTTTACATGTTCTTCCTTACTTCTGTTTTTTCGTACTTTTGTCAAGAATGTTTCTTGAAGTCCAAAGTACATTTTTTGTTTTTTCATTCTTGTCTTTCCTTTTCCTGTTGACCTTTCTCAGCACAACTTGAAGGACAAATGAACACATAGAGCTCGTGCGTTAGCTTTAACAATAATTAGTATTCAACAAAATAACCACAATACTAATTAGAAATTGGTAATATTTTTAATTTACCTTTCAGTAAAGTAAAAATTTGTAGAAAATGAATATTCTACAAAGGATTTGACCACTTTTAAATATGCACCTATTACAATCGTTGATGTCGAACTAACATTTTCAATTTTTAAAACTGTTTTAAGACCAAATATAATGAGCTTTACATTTGATAACTTTAAAAAAACTTATTTGTGTATTTATATAAATAAATCTTTATCTACTACTACTTTTTAAACCATGTAGGTATGTTTTCAATTTTTAAGACTGAATGGAATGTATTTATGTTTCGTTTTGTAAAGTTTTTAATAATTAATAAATGGTTAAATAAATTTATTTTTAATGCATATTTTTTAATATTGTTTTTGCATATTTTGCTATTTTTGTTCATGTTTAACGCGCATATTTTGCAATTTTAAGTACATGAACTTTCTTGCACTGGTTGTAATGCAGTGCTAAAACAGACGATGGTCATATCTTAATATATTGGTAAGCAGCGTTGCTTGAATTGCATTAAAATTGGCTAAAATGTCTTACAACTGTGTGAACATTGTAAGCTCATTTGTATTTGCAGAAGTGCAAAATTAATGCATCTGACAATCGCACCATTGTAAGAAAAATATTGCTGTTGGCAACGCCTGCTTACAATATCGTAAGATCTGACCATCGTCTGTACGAAGCTTAAGCAATTATCTTCTAACACAAGCTGTCAATATCAATTGTCAGTTACAAAAAATAAGAAATTTAAAACTTTAAACGTATAAAAAAACGCCAAAAAAAAATTCAAATACAAAATAAGAAAATTTATAATTAGGTCTGTCTGCGTACTTTTCCAGTAGCAAATACTCAGTAAATTTTTTTGGGAGAGTAAGACCAATTTTACTCTGTCGGCTGAAAATATCTCAAAAAGTACGCAGACAGAATCCAGTGAAATCTTGCAAGAAAACAGCTGATCGGTGTGTAGGCAATTGAAATGACAAAGCAAAATTTAGCAAAATAGCGACTTTTGGGAATTTAAAAACCGGGAAACAAAAATACTCAAATAATGGGATTTACCGAATGAAATCAAAAAGTTAGCGTCGAATTTAGGAATTTAAAAGGGAAAGTATAAATATTTAATATTTTTAACAAAAATACAAAAAATAGTTAAAAAAATTAACTTTTTGGAACAAAATGAGCGATGCGTGCAAAAAATCGTTCGTTCCGTTCCCGAGATTTCTGGGTTCGATTTTTTGCAGAATATATACAGTTTGGCTGAGTTCCAAAACATCAATTTACTTTGCAGCACAAGTCAAAAATGTATATTCAAGTTTAATAATGCACAGCTTTTGTATTATGTTCTCATTAAATACTTTTTTGGTGCACATTGGGACAAATAGAATTGTAATTACCTACACGGTTGCATTGTAGCATGCATTTAAAAAAGATAGTTGCTTTGCAACCGACGTTTTGGAACTCAGCCTTTATACCGTGCAAAAGCTTGTGTTCCAAGGGATAAATCAGTAAAGCTTTGTACTGACCATTTTGGATGCACCCAAATATCTCGGGAACTAACCGAACGATTTTTTGCACGCATTGCTTATTTTGTTCCTAAATGTGTATTTTTTTTATTTGTGCTAACTATTTTTTGTATTTTTATTAAAAATATTAGTTATTTTTACTTCCCCATTTTAAATTCCCAAATTCGACGCTAACTTTTTTTTACTTTTGGAAATCCCCCTAAATTCGACGCTAACTTTTTGTTGTTATTCTGCAAAAGACCATAATTTGGGTATTTTGTTTTCCCGGTTTTTATATTCCCAAATTCGACGCTATTTCGTCGACGCTATCTTGGCACACGTAATAAAAACAGCTGTTCAAACTAGTTGCAAAATCTTGCAAGAGGAAATTTCTCCAGTAACATTTTGTAAGTTCTCTAACTTCCAACTGTCAAAAAATTCTCTTTTTGGCTCTCTCGCTGCAAGAGATTTGGAGTACACAGACAACATTTTGTAATATTTTGCAACATTTTTCACAAAATGATGCAAAATATGTGTACGCAGACAGACCTATTATAAACTTGTGAAAAATAAAAAAATTAATTGGTGGTCATAAAAAAGGTAAGTATTTAATTATGTTTACACAATTTAAGTGGTACCATTTTTAAACATTTTGTAATATTTTAAATACAGAAATGGAGTGGTCTGAATCGGAAGTATTGAAGCTAAAAAACCGGTTTTTAGAAAGTTCAATTTGCCTACAGCAAACCACCAGCAGTCTATCAACGGTTAGTATACAAAATATAAAAGTTCCTTTTTGGTATTTTTAAAATTATTTTATACTCCAAATCAATTTTAGGAAGATTTGAAAATTCTAGAGTTTAGCCCTGTCACGTAACTCTCTCATGACTCAGAATATCCACATCCAAATTAATATTACGATAGTCAAACTTTGTTGACAAGTGATACGATCACAAGCGATACCCCAACAACCGCAGAAAAACCAAATTTAAGCTGCAAAAGAAGAAAACCAGATACAGACAAAAAAATACATTTAGCGTTGGATGCTATAATAAGCAAAACAACTGAGGTTTGTAAGTGCCCATTCACATTATACGATTTTTGTCGTTGCGATTATTATCGTTTCCTCTTTGAAGTCGGTCTCATATTTACATTATACAATTTTTGTCGTTGCGATTCTTACTTTATAGGCAAGAGGGGTGAGAGGAATTATAAGGGGTACAGAAGCGAGTGTACTCTTCGATTCGTTTTGTTCATTTACTCGTTCTCTCAATTTTCTCTCATTTGACGAAAAATGTATTAAGATTTAGCGTTTGTAAAATCTTCTTCAAAATAATTTGGAGTAAAATAATAATGGAGTGGGTTCCCACTGTTCCAAAATTCTTGTTGACGAATATTTTAAATTCCAAAATAATCTTGAATTGAGAGGAAGTCGTCTTTTCTACTATGTAGCACTTTTGCAGGAGTGGTTATCTCTTAAAAACTTGTCAATATCATCAGAAATTGCACGCTTATATGCTGCCGCTAATACTTAATTTAGAATGTGGCATAAGCAATCGTTCAAAGAACAAGTGCAAAAATCTATTCACAATAGCGGAGTTCAGTGTTTAGTGCAAATGGTCTTGCAAAAAAGCAAATGCAAAATATCATTGCTGTTTTGTTAAATCCAACAAAAAATAGAAAAAATTTAAAATTTCATATAAAAGCTACGACATTTTGCATTTTCGCAAGACTATTTGCACCAAACACTAAACTCCGCTTATATTCATTGGACAGTAAATACGAGTTGCCATTTTATATCAATTATAAATATGTAGGTTTGAAAAATTTGGAAATATGTAGTACCAAATGAGTCACGGGAGTACCAGCGTACTTTTTAGTTCTGAATTGTACCAAAAAAAAGTACAATGGTACCAACTTTATCAACCCTGAATGATGTCCTGTGCCCGTGTTCTATAACTCATGGTGAAATAAACAGGTGGCATCGTTACGGCAACAAATACAACATTACAACAAAAATGGAAATTACATAACCGTTTACGTCAAAAAATACATTAAACAAAAATCAAAGCGTGCCGCTGAACGTGATGAAATAAATAAATTTTTAGCCAGTTTTTATTTAATTATGGTCAATATCTCATCAAAATTATCAAAAACTTTAATAAAATACAATAATCACAGCACAAAACGTGGACTTTTTGTAAACATAAACAAAACTTTGACATAAACCTAGACAAACAATGCAAGAGCAAAAAATCGTCACCTGGCGTAGTGCTGCCACCTGTTTATTTCACCATGCTATAACTCTCGCGTCGAGAAACTTTTCGAATGAAATGTGTGAAATGAAACAAAATGCCATATATTGAAACAAACATCTGTTTTTCTCACTAAACTGTATCTGTAACTTTTTTTGGCGAGTAAAAGCTGTCACGTAAGGAAATTACTCGCCAATTTACAGAAAAAGTGTGTCTGTAACATTTTTGTAAGAAAAGTTCCCGCTTTGAACTGTCAAATAAAGTCACGGGTAAAAATGGGGCGAGAAAAAATTTTAGCACTAAAAAACAATTAAAAATGCAAAATACAAAAAAAAATAATAATAATATTTTATTCTTGGCGCATTTTTTATTGTTTAATTATTATATTGCTTTACAGTGCAGCCACACGATCAAGATTTTCTTGATAGTCTTTTACATATACTATTTGTCAAAATTAACAAAAATTTAATGTTGTGACGTAGGCTGCATTAAATTTTTGAGCAATTTAAGAAAACAATTTATAAAGGCAAAAAACAAACAAAGAAAACAATTTATAAAGGCAAACGAAAAATTTGCTCACTAACCTTGAAATCAGCTGGTTTTCTTGAACGTAAATTGAAGCACTCTCTGGAAAGAGAATTTTAAAGGCAAGTTCGTTTCAATTTTTAAAAGTATGAGTGTATTGGTAGAAAAGTGTGAGAGTATTAAAACTTGATAGGCAAAACTTGATCGTGTAACCCTCAAGTTAACCATTTTTAAAATATACGAATGTTTTCAAAGCTCGTTTGCAAACAACAAACATTAAAGTCGCACTTTAGATTATTTGGCATGGCCGACGGTTGTATTTTCGCCGCCGTCGTTGAATTTTTTTAATTTTAGTAAATTTTGGTTGCCGTCAACTATATGTGTGACTGGCGTCCTCAACGTTTGCAATGTCACATCGGCTTCGAGTGCAATGTTATGACATTTATAACGTAACGACGCTCAGTGGCTGAAAATCGTTTTTCATCGGCCAAAAATCTGTAACTTTTGAACCGATTTTTTTTGCAGGCGAGAAGACTTCTTGAACTTTTTTACAGTTTCAATTTTGTTAAAATCGGTACAGTAGTTGTTGAGAAATTTAAGGTCAAAGTTGAACTTTTGATGTTTTTTAGCATTTAGTATGAAAATGCTAATGATTGAGAATTATGGTATTTTTTATTCAAAAGGTGGGATGTTTTTCAGCCCACTGTTTTAAGAACTTTTTTATCTACATAGCTGCCAAATAGAATAAAAAACTAAAATGGGCTAAAGTAGGATACGCTTACAATCCCACAGGTATTGGTAATTAAATAATATAAAATACCTAGCACAACTTGGCTTGGTACACTTATATTTCAGTCATATGAAAAGGTAAAATAAAAAGAGCAAAAGAAATGATGAGAATAATTTTATACAAACTAAAAAAGTGTTCTGGTCCAAACAGGTACAAAAGTGCATTTGGGTTTAAAGTGGATACTTTCACCTTCCTACAGCTAGTAAAATCTCTCTAACACCTTTTGACCCTCATAAATTCTATTCTTCTGAACTTCAATTTGACTAAAATATAGAACCTGAAAAAATATTTAATAACACAGCAGGTATAATCGGTACAATAATACAACATAACATTGTTTAAAGACTGCTTTACTACCAATATAAAAAATGTTGAACCCACTATTGGTAACAGTTTGACATAAAACATAATCCACCCGATTAAAAAACTAGAAAAATCGTTATAAAATCAAGCCAAAAAATCGGTTTTATCCGAATATCTCCAAAGGCAAAGGAGATAACCTAAACATTTAAGCTTTTTTTTGTAAATCAGCTTAAATTTAATTTTTTTTCTGCAATCCATAAATATATTTTTTGTGAATTTTTTAAAAGTTTAAATTTCCGAGGTTACCAATTTTAGAGGTCCGCAAGTCACTCTCCCGACCCTCCATGGACCCGTGTTCTTTCAATTCAACTCAAAAGCTACCCGGGCATGATAGTTTAAAATTTCATTCAAATATGTTCAGGCGTTCATAAGAAGCAAAATATTTTTTCAAAACAAAACGTTCGTAAACCAAAGTTATTTCAGTCATATGAGCAGCTTAAATAAAAACAGCAAAAAAAAAAAATTGCGAGTAATTTCATTTAAATGAAAAAAGTGTTCAACAGACAGTTCCAAACAGTTGCACAAGTATATATGGATTTAAAGAGAACATTTTCAGCTTTCTGATGGTACTAAAATCTCTTTAACCCCTTTTGACCCTAACAAGTTCTACTCCTCTAAAGTTCGGATTTAACTAAAATATAGAACCTGGGGAAACATTTAATAACACAACAGGTATAAATGATACAGTGATGTAATGAACCATTTCTTAAAGACTACTATCCCACTAATATAACAAAAAAAATTTCGACCAATTATTGATAACAGTTTGCGAGAAATCATAATTTAGTTCTGATCAAATTTACAAAAATTAATTTTTTTCTAAAACAAAATAAAATATTTGTTTCCAACAGCATGCCACAGCCACAATTACCAATATTTTAATCTAGTTTTTTGGATACCTTAGTTCTAATATGTTTGCTATCGAATGGCATTAAATTTTTTAAAATCGGCGATGACAAAAAATTGGACTTTTGGCCGATGAAATTCAATTTTCAGCCACAGTGCGACGTAGCCTCTTTTGATAGTTTTCGACATAAGTTACAGACACACACGGTAAGAGTAAGTTCAAAAATAATTGTTTCTAATGGTTTGTTTCATTTTCATAAAAAATTTTAAAGTTATAAAGCGTTATTTTCAAAATTTATGGAAAAATTACAAATGACTGTTATGTAGGGTCCCTAAATATATATATATATTTTAAACGATTTCCTTAAAAGTAAAGAAAATCGTGGTTTTTGACAAAGTTATCAAGAAAAATCAAAAGGCTGGCACACCCGATTCTTGGCAAAAATTTGACTTGAGCGACCTCTGAACCTCTTCCGAAAAATCTCAAAAATACTTTACCCTATAAGCTTTTAAATTAGGCTTGAGCCCCAAAAAAAAATTTTTTTTGTGACACACTGTTTTACATATGTTAGTATAAATATATATATTTATACTGGGTGGTATTATTGATTCCGCACGGAAAGGAAAATTCGACGGAAATAAATATCGATCAATATGCAAATTGTAATTATTCATTCCTGCGGTATAAGCTTTCCGCAATAAATTTTTAACATCCCTGTTTTAATTATTTCTGAGTTGATATTGTGTCAGCTGTTGATAAAAAAACATTTTAAACTAGTTGTTGAAATTTTTGTGAGTAATAATTTTTTTAAATAAATTAATTTCCGTAAACTATACAAACGCGACTAATATAAGTAAGTGTAAGTGTTATATGGATACCATAGCATTTTTTGAAAGTAGCAGTGACGATGATTGCTTAGACCTTCGGGTAGAAAGAAGAGTTTTAAGATATAAATCTGAAGATGTGTTACACATGAATGATAGGGAGTAAGTTGGAATAAGTTTCGTTTTTACACCGCTTTTGTAATCTGTCCATACCTTAAATACAATACAAGAACAATTAATGCTCCCGTTGGAAAAATGTTTCTAAAAACAGCATTACCTTTCTCCAACCACTGGCATCTTTTAAAGGCGGCCCGGAACCATTTAGAGTCAATGCCAAATCTTTCCAAAATTTTTTTATTTCTGCTGGGGCACGTTGACTAAAACCACAAGCAACGTCTCGATTTAATTTCATTAAATCAACCATTGCTTCTAATTGTAATTTGCTTGTGTATTTATCTCTTTTATTATTCCTGTAATACATTTTTTTAAATAACAAAACTAAATTTTATTTTTTTTAAATATTTTTTCTTACATTTTTATTCCTTCCGTTAGCTTCTCGTTGTAAAATTTTAACGTAAGCAAAATGGCGAAAAATATCTATATTGCGGTTTCAATAATATGGGAATACCGCAATGGTAGAGATGATACCGCAACAACGGAAGGATACCGCACAAACGGAATGAATAATTACAAATTTGGCTTCCGCACAAAAATTGCTTTCCGCACTTGCGGAACGGAATCAATAATACCACCCACTATATAGACTCCATCTACTCAAGAAGAATGGAAAGCTGTATCGGACGGCTTTCAGAAATTATGGCATTCCCTCATACCCTTGGTGCTATAGATGGTAAGTACATTCGGATAAAAAACCCCCAACACGCAGGATCCGATTTTTATAACTATAAAAAAAATTTTTTTGGGAAAAGCTAATGTATGATATACATATGCACAAGTTTGTTGAATTCATTTATAATATTCTAATTACTTTTTTAGGTTTTATTAATTTCCTTTGTAGTGTTTTCACACCTAAAGTTAAAACCTGGTTTTAACATTAAAACTATTAATAGCTGATTTTGCGTTCACATTACAAGTTTTATTAAATCAGGTTTTAACTCACAGTTTGCCTAATAATTTTGTGCAAAATAAAATTTATTTCCCGTAGAAATAATTAAATTTGTTTAAGAAATTAATGAAGTGAATGCTTGAAAGTCAAACAATTTTATATAAAAAATTATTTCAAGATTATTTTATCGGTTTGACATTTTTTATTTTTTTAAATTTATTTATTTTTATTGAACACCATCCCAGCTAGCATTTGGGTGATAATTTTGTGTTTATATTACCGAAATGAGTCTTCTTAGATCCCATTTGATGATTAAAAACTGATTTATCTCTTAAGAGATTGAAAGAGTTCATATGTCGTTACCTAAATTGCAAAAGGATCGCACTAACAAAAATTAGACATCTGGGGGATTCACAAGGTGTCATAAAGTCTTAAGTCTTAAAATAATAACATGAAAAAATACGACTGTTGTGAACAACCCTTCATAATTTAGTGTGCTATTTTAAAGTTGAATCGGCTGATTCCAATCAAATATAAAAAATAAATATTTACCTAATATCAAAATATTTTTTAATTCTAATCCATGAATTAAAAAATTAAATTAGATCTTATCTGACTATTTTCCATTTTTAAGACGCAAATCACAAATAAATTTTATTTTGTTTGCTTACCAAACATCAGAGTCCTAAGCCGATATAATTTGACGACGCAAGTGTTTTGTTGCAAAAATTGCTAGCCGCAGGTTAAATTCGGATATTAGCCGGATAAAACTATACCATCAAGGCGACGGCTTCAAAAAGTAATGCGGCTCGGCTCAGCCGCTCAGCGCAGGTCTCTTCTGATTAATTACGACAGCACAATAAACATAGCAAGCAAAGTTCTATTAATTTATGACACTTTTTGTTAACAAAGCAACAACAATATTTTTAAACCATTGTAAAATGTTAGAATATTATGACAATTTAACATGATAGCACACCTTGTGAATACCCCAATCGTGTTTTTCATTGATTCTGATGTATTCCATCAACACAAATTTGCGCAAAATTTGAAAATGTTGGAATCTTTCCACAAAAATTTGCGATTTTGTTAAACAAAAAACAAAGGACCCAATATACAAAAGATTTAATGATTATCGCCAAACTTACCGTGTGCATAATATGCACCATTGTCAATTGTACAAACGTTAGGTTTTACAGGAAAAATAGAAGAAAACTAAATTATAAACAGTTTAAAGCAATTTATCAATTTATCATTTTAACAAGTTAAAATGTTAGATAGGCTATTTTGCGTTTTAGTTAACGATAAGATCGTCTTTATGTCAAAATAATGATTTTTTAACATTTCAAATATCAAAAATTTCAAATATTTTGTATTTTTGTTAATTCTTCTTATCAAATTAAAAGAGAAAAATAGAAAATTTTTTGTCAGCCAAACAAAGATTGGCTAAAAAAAGCCCAAATATTACTATCAATTAATGAAAATAATTGTAAGTACGATTGGTTTATTATTTTATTTACGAGAACCCGATAACTTTTGTTTGGTTCAAAATAAAATTTGTTCAAATAATCGAGGGGTACTTTTATCAGAGAAACAAAATTCAAAACATGACAATTCAAAAATTATTTTAAATATAATTAAAAGCTACATATGTATATAATTTACGATTAAAAACTGAGGCTAAAAATACTAACTAATGGTTATAAAAACTACCATTAAAATGCTCAAAAAAGAATCAGAAAATTGCATCACGAATAATTCTTTGAGGTGATACATCGGTAGTGTAGCATTTTCTCACAACAAGAGTATAATTTATGATCGGAAAATGAGCTCATATGCGGTTATGTGAAGCTGATTCCGAAAAAAATCGATTGTGATAAAAAATGCTATCTGGGATTACACATTAACAGCAGTTTTCAATCTTTTTAACTTGGTAGCACTGAATTTAGTGCAACTAAAACATGGTTGTGTTTCATAAAATCTACTTAAAACCAAATCAAAAAAGGGTTTTAAGGTGGTTTTAACAAAATTATTTTGTATGGTAAAACCAGGTTTTATGATTGGTTTTATCGTTAAAACCAAAGTTTGTGTTAAAACCTCTAGTGTGAAAACACTATTAGATCCTTAGGCTTAATTATTGCATCTAAAACGTCTAGAATAAACACACTTATCGTTTATTAGTGTTTTGCTGTTTAATTTTAGAATGTACTTATTAAATATACACTAAAATCAATAAAAATGCGAATACTTAGGTGGTGTTGCAGTATCTACCCAGGATTACATTGTGCTATCATTCCTGATGACACAGTAAGAAACCGACACGCAAGATAGATTTAAGAACATTTTTATACGCAGTGCCCCTCAATATGAAGCACCAGTTACAACTATTTTTTTTATAAGAATGTAGTGTACCTCATAAGTTACCACCGCATACCCTTAGACCACTCTGATACTTAGTATTACTTACGCATACCAACCAAAACAGAGTAGGGTATTTTATAAGATCAAATAACGGCATAACTGAATGACGGCAAATAAAAAACAATGCTGATCAATCAGAATGTGAGTGAATGACACTAAATTGAGTGAAAATGTAAATGCCCTAGAGGGAAGCGAACTGACACCAAAGTAGTCCCGTGATAGGTCTTTGGTGGTAGAGACCGGTTCTAGTTCTAACACTTTATATGAATAAGACCTATCACTTTTACATGGGGTTGTCATTGGAGGGGGTGAATTGACACCATTTGACCAGTCACAGATCCATTCTCAATGAACGTGCTTAGTGTCAGTTACTAAAATGAAGTATTATTTCAAACAATGTAGTATTATTTCAATAAAACAAGACCTAGAATTAAATTCAAGAACCAAATTTAAGAAAGTACCACAAAATGTGTCACAGCACCGGTGAAGACTGTACTGTAATTCATTACTTTTTCTACCTTTTGTTCTTCATAAACCAGTTAAGGGATTGGTTCTTCTTTCACTGGCCATGAGTCCTTTCTTTTTGTACTTGTTCTATTTTCACAAATCCAAGGACCAGTCTGTTGGACCAATTGACACAAATTTCCCGCAGGGTGACTACACGACTATAATTGCACCCAGCAGCATTTGTAGTCGTGTATTCGTGTAGCTTGTTATGGTGAATGTGTTTAATGCAATAATCTGAAACAGTGTTTCTTGTCGCATTTTGTTGTTATTATAGAAAATAGGCTGCTTCCAGTTACCACGCAATCCCCGTGTCATTAGAACTTCCACCATCCTACGTGGTTCCAATATGATATAATTTGTTCTGTCATAAGCCCACTCCTCCCTACATTTTATTTCGTCAAATGATATGACACACAATCTTTCTTCCAGTGCCATTTCTAACGAGCCCATTTGACTCAAAATTTGTGTCAGTACGCCAGTCTCAACACATAACATAGAAGCCCATCTACGTAGAGTTGAAGGTGAGGCCAATGGAAAACCCTTTAATCTCAATAATTTGTAGCAACGTGCCCCTGCAGAACATATGCACATAGCTTGAGAAATTTTTTTGGAGTTACATTGCAGGCATTATTTAATTTTTGGGCAAAATTGTAATTCTAAAGTTGCTATTTTTTTCTTTAAATTTTTTATTTCGTTATTTACTAGACAATTATTAATTCTATGGTCTTTAAGCGATACACTGTTTTATAACAATAAAATAGAATATATTATCATTATTTATAACATAAAACTTGACTGGGTTTTTTTTTTAAATAACCGCGTATGTGTTAAATTTAATTTCTTAAACTATGTATGTGCTGCTTTTAGCCCTTTCGACCCGGACGGTACATATGTGTACCACTTAAAGTTTTAACACCTCTAAAAGCTTCATATTAAATGTTGCTGGGTTGTGAAATGTACCTTATAGTCTTTAAGTTCTCCTGAATGCATTTTTATATGTACCGTTATGTTTTTTGCGGTTTGTGTTTACGGTACTGCTTTTTGTAAGTCACAACGCAGACAACCTATATGTACCATTCGTACGGTATGGTGGTACACATATGTACCAGTAGTCCGATATGTATGATATCTCGTTCTAAAAAAAATTTGTTGTTTTCCTAGAAAATGAATCCCGAAGAAATTCGAAAATTGTTAGAAGATGAAGCTAATAGTGCTAGCAACTTGGAAGACTTTTCTGGAGGTAGCTTTGACGAATTTGAGCCAAGTGGATTCTCTAGTTCCAGCGATGATGAAGATTCAGTAAACGACAGAAGCTCAGAAAAACTGGTATCAAGTGATGTCTCTAGCGATAATGAAGATTTAGCAAACGACATAGTAGGTGAAGTTAATAAGGCTACCGATAATGAAGATTTAGCAAACGACATAGTAGGTGAAGTTAATAAGGCTACCGAGGAAGTACTTGTCTGTAATGAGCCAGCTAACAGTGACTTCATTTCCAAAACTGTCGCATCGAATGTCAATGTCATTTGGAGTACTCCTGACGAAGAATTCATACCTAAAAAATCGGTTTATTATCGTCGTAACTGCTCAATAGGAGACCACATACCTCGCCATTCGTCTATAATTGATGTTTTCAATAAACTATTGCCAAGATCAGTTTATATGTACGTAGCCCAATGTACAAATGAACGTATTAAAATTTACGAAAGGGAACAAGGTAAAAACAAGAAAGTAAAAATAAGCGAAACTAATGCTGGTGAAATAAAAGTAATTATTGGATGCATGTTTGTAATGTGTTACAATCGACTTCCATCCCTAAAAGATTATTGGTCGCTTCATAAATCACTTGGTAATCAATCATTGAAGGAAGCAATCACACGAGATCGATTAACTTTTTTTACTTCGAAAATGTATTTTGCACAGGCAGATAAGCCACAGAATAGTAACAAAACTTACTATGTTGAGAATTTGGTTGAATTTTTGAAGAATACGTTTCGGAACTGCAGACAGGACAGTGTATACCAAAGCTTTGATGAGTCAATGACGAAGTTTAAGGGTCGTAGCGCATTGAAACAATACATGCCTCTCAAGCCTGTCAAACGTGGTATAAAAATGTGGCTTCGATGCGATGCTCTCACAGGCTACACATACGACTTCAACATATACCATGGGAAAGAAACAGATCAATATTCTGGAACGCTTGGGGAGCGACTTGTGACCAAATTAGCCAGTTCAATCGTAGAAACAGATGTCGTCTTATGCGTCGATCGTTTTTGTACATCTGTGCATTTATTAGACACTATATCATTCCCAGCCGTTGTCACCGTCATGGCAAACAGAAAAAATATGCCTAGATTTTCTGGTAACAAACTCGAAAGAGGTGAAACGGAGTTCAAGTGCACTCTTTCTGGACTACTATGCGCGAAATGGCAAGATTCGAAAGAAGTCTTGTTACTTAGTAATTGTCACAAACCAACAGTTACAAGTGTCACAAAAACATTAAAAACAGGCGAAAAAATTCAAGTCTCATGTCCAAATCAAATAAAATTTTATCGCGAGATCATGGGAGACTACGACTTGGCTGATCAAATGTCTGGCCTTTATGAATACGATCGAAAAACCGATAAGTGGTGGAAGAAAATTTTTTACCGATTGATAATGATGACAGCCGTGAATGCGTGGGTAATTTATAACGACCTCAGCTGAAACAAGATGCCCTTCAAATCATTCCTAGTTACCTTAGCTGAGGAGCTGATCGAGGAAGGCTTAAAAACTACAGCCGTTCGTCGATCAATAAAACCAGGCCGCGCACCTAAAACTGCCAATCGCAAGGCACAGCATCTTCCTGTTGAAGGAACTGCACGACGTCGTTGTGCCAACTGTAGCGCTCAAAAAAAAAAAACAAACACGGACTAAGACAATCTGTAAGGAGTGCCAAGTGCCGCTTTGCAAAATGTGCTTTGCGCCATATCATACATAATTGTTTAGTAAAACCACATTGTTTGAAAATGAATAAAATATTATTTACTATTACCTACTTATATATCTAATTAGTATAGTTTATTTTACTGGACGGTTGGTACTTATTTGTACCATAAAACATCCCGGATGGTACAATGGTATACCACAACCCCCCCAGCCCCCTCTTTATTGTTTTACATATTTTCTTTCACCGATAAGTTATATATTACCTAAATAATATGCTGCCATCAAAAATTGTATTCTAACATTGCTATTCGAAAGCCGGGTCGAAAGGGTTAAATCTACATATATGTGTTTGATTAAAAAAAATTAGGTTCATAAACCGAAAACTTACTCAGTTTGGATGTTTATTAGGGTATTCATTTAATCGGGCCTTTACTTAAATCGGTTAATCGCTCGATTAATTAATCGAGGTTTTGGTTTATTTGGTTAATTTTAGTTTTGATCGGTTAACCGATTCATAAAGTATTTTTTATAAAGTAGGTAATTTCAGTAAATAAAAATTAAAAGTTATATATTATTTTGAGTTAAGTAGTAAAAAAAAACAATAACATAACAATTCTTGAACTAAAATGAGCAAAAAAAAAATTCATTACTATGTAATACATATTTTTTAATTAATACATATTCGACTACGTTCTGTAAAACGAAATCACGTGAAATTAAATTGTATGGATATTTTAAGTAAAATTTTTTTTAAATGAACGTAGCTTTTCCTTTTCCTTTCAAAAGTAGTTTTGGTAAAGATATGTGGTCCTCAAAGTATGAGGTAATGAAAAAGAAATATTTTTATCAACTTTAAAAACAGGATAGAATTTAAAATTTGTCGTTTTGAATTTCGCGTGATTTCGATTTCCAGAATAAGGCCGATTATGTATTTATTAAAAAATAAACTGTGAGATCATTATACTAGTAATTTAAATAGTTTAAGAAGATCTTATAAAATAATCTTTTAGATAAATAATTTGGTTAAAATGTTTAGGATTTAAGCGACTCTTTTCTTTAGTTTTGATAAATTTTGACTTTACTTATCGTAGATGTTAGAGAAATCTTTTTCCTGCAGTTTCTCTAAACATATAAAATCATCCATTATGCCATTCTAATCCTGTTTAATTTTTTAAAATTTTTAACACTTTTAATTGTTTGGGTTAATTCTTTTGTTGCGTTACTATCGTAAGTTTCTTCTGTTGTCAGGTCATCATCTAACTCATCCTGCCAAAGCTCAGCACCGAACATTCATTTCCGAATTCCTTAATTTCTGTTTTTGTACTGTATTTTAAAAATAGAACACAACTTTATTGGTGCACTTTGTTAACTTTTTTGGTGAATTTTGGTACGGATAACGTTGTAAAATTGTACATGGTTGCATTGTAGAATGCATTTAAAAAAGTGAGTTGCTTTCCAACCGATCATTTAGAACTCAACCATAATTTAAAACACACAAAAATATGGTTTAATACAACAAAATATTATAATTTTTGTTACAACGGTTAATCGGTTCATCGACTTAAATGAACCGGTTTAATCGTTAATCAAAAAAAGCCAATTTTAAATTAACCGATCAGTTAATCGGGTAGTAATTAATCGGTTAACCGAATGAATACCCTAGTGTTTATACTAGTAAAGCTTTTTCGTGTTATTTTTCTTGAAATTCCAAATTTGTTATTGGGAAATCTAAAGATTGATTTATTTTTTTGGATTTCTTAAAAACGGTTAACTATTATATATACCTTTTAACATAATCTTGATTCATTTCTTTATTTTGTATAACATTTTGTTCTGGGAATATAAATTCTTAAAGTTAATTATAATATAAGATGTATTACCTTTTTGGGAAGGCACTTTTATATAATCTAGGTATCTTCTTGTCTAATGCTATATCTTCCTTTGCAAAGTGTATTGAACATATAGTTGGTGCTTTCGGCAAGTCAGATTCAATAAGCTTACAAGAAATAAGCCACTTCTGCCTTTTATATGGCAATGCAAGGAATTTGAACAATTTTATTTCTGTATCTTTGCAGAAATGCTTGGTTTTTTTACATCCAGGGAATAGGCAACTCATATTATATCTATTCCCAATTTAAGCAAATATTAACAATTACAAATGATCAATATCTTATTGGGATTTCCGTTTAAGTGTGTTAAATGATTTATTAAATACCAACCACCGAACCCATTCGCCACTATAGATAGGATATTAGTATTTATTAATTTAAAACAATTAGGAAGTATACTCGGTCAAGCCCGACAATATGGTATCATATGGGCAAAGAGACAGTTCTGGAAAGAAGTTTGTATGAGGGGTATGTGAAATTATGTACCGATTATTAAAATTTTCAAAAAGATTCTTCCTTGTGACAATTATAACTTACATAACAAATTTCCTTAACTATCTCCAATATTGCGTTCTTTGCATGTAACAACTTTTCGCACATAGTGTGCATGTACAGCCAGCCGGTCGGACGGACGGACATCGTTAGTTCGATATCGGTTTACTAAAACCGTTTCTAGAGCCAATATTTCGCGACATTAGGACAACAAGGTTCTATTTGCACCTAAACTACATGTAAGATAAAACCTTCTTGTCCTAAATTCGCGATTTGTATGTGTATGAAACATCAGCACAAACACTTTCGAATCAAAACGGACCCATGTTATACTTACAATTTAACAAACGTGTAACAATATTTTATATATCGTCACCTGTAAGATAAAACCTTCTTGTCCTAAGTTCGCGATTGGTATGTGTATGACACATCAGCACAAACACTTTCGAATCAAAACGGACACATGTTATACTTACAATCAAACGAACGTGTAACAATATTTTATGTATCGTCACCTTAAAGACGAAATAACCTATCTGCAGTTTTCAAAAGTTTATAGAAGAGGGAAAAAACGTTAAACGAAAATTACATATTTTGGTTAAAATGAAACCAGAACTATATATCGGTTGAGAAAATTTTGTTTTTCTAAACAAAGCTTATGTTATGTCACTTATGTTTTTTTGAATTGTAAAAATCTGACACCAAATAACCTATCAGCAGTACTAATTAGTATATCAATTTCTTTATACATATGAATATTATATACATTAAATAGTAACAGTTATACAGGGGTGTTCTGAAAATCACTTTTTGTCAAAGTGATTTCAAATCACGCAAAAGGTGTTCTGCGAACAAAAAAAATTTAAATCACGCGATTTTAAACCGGTCAGCTAAATGACTGACGATTTGAAATCACTTGGCTATTTTTTCTATGTTATTTGTATAGAATTCACTAAAAATGTTAATTTGTATTTAGTATGATATGTCTTCTATTTATTTTTGAAATAAAATTAGATTTTATATACACAAAAACATAAATAATAACTAAATTCTAAGGACACTGCTTGTTTTGTAAAATATTGTTTTTCCTTGTTTAAGGCGCATATAGACGACATGTTTTTGTCATCTGACATGTCAAATTTTCAAGTCACATGTAATTGTGCATGTCTGTCAAAATCGCTGTTTTACATAAGCTTTATAATATTCGGTCACAAACGTACATGTAATTTGCTTCTGACATTGTCTCTGTTTTTTTCGCATTGTTATTGCAGAAACCAAAGTAGTGCTCGGTTTCAAAATAACTTGCTGCCGCCATGAAAAGTTTTATTTGCGCCGTAAAATAGTTCAGCCATCTTAACATTTTTTCTTTTAATTCAAAGATACCAATTTAGGATTTTATAATAAAACGGTTTTTATATATATATATTCACATAAATTCTATTCAATGGTAAGATGATCAAACATATCTCGGTATTGTAAAAAATTAACTTCAGCCGGCTAATGATTCCGTCAATAGTGGACGCCGCTGCCGGTTTCTTGCCGGCATAGCTTTTTGATGTCAGATGGTTTGTCAGAAGAAAATAGAGCACGCTCTAATTGAAATTTTGTCAGATGACTTTGCGTCTGACTTTTACAGAAGCAAAGTTAAAAAGGTAACACACGACATGTATGTGTTTTGCAGTGGAAAATTTGACATGTCAGATGACAAAAACATGTCGTGTACGGTCGCCTTTACCAATGTTTGCGATTTACTTTTTCTCTTTAGCAGTCAGCTGCTTTGTTTTTTCGAAGATATTTTTGAGGTTGCCAAAGTGACACAGTCGTAAAATGTGATGTAAGATATATTGTAGTTATACCATCCTGTTCTTTATTTAACACAAAATTTAATAATTGTTGCTAAAAAATTTAATAATATTCAATAATTGGATAGGTTTTTTGCAAATTTAAAAAAAAGAAAGTGTAATATGCGGCAAATTTCATCGATGAAAACAGTGGCAACTTCGTTATTTCTGTATTAATTTTTTTAAAATGTACAAACATTTATTTGTATTTTTGTTTATACCTTGTGAACTTTCTTTTGCCGCCAAAACGTTTACTTTGCACTCCAATAAAAAAAATGTAAGTACAAATGTTATCTTAAACAAATTAAATTTTACTAACCTATTTTTTTAAAGGGGACAATATAAGAACACCGCGCAAATTGCAATTTTTGTTGCTTTCATGGAAAAGCATCCTGACTTGGCCAGGGGATTTGTTAAAGGGGATAGAGTTCACTTTGAACAGTTGTGGGTGGAATTGACAGACGAACTCAATGCATCGGGGCCTCCAAAAAAAGGAAACGGTTGCTTGGAAAAAGGTGTGTTTGTTTAAAAATGGTATATGTATAAAGCACTGGTTCTAAAAATATGTTTTAGGTGTGGTCTGATTTAAGACTAAACGTCAAACAGCGTCTGGCACACAACAAAGTGGAAGTAAGCAAAACTGGTGGTGGCTTATTTAACAGATATGTAATGTCGCCTGTCGATGAGCAAATTGCGATAATTTGTGGCTTATACACATCTGTAGATGGTGTACAAAACTCAAAAAGCTACGGTGTGCCAAGTAAGGTAAAAGCAAATAAAAAAGTGCCTTCCACATTAGCAATGACATCCTCATCAGCGAAGAATTCCACATTAGCTTTGTCTTCCACACCAGCAACCACTTCCACATCCACGTTAGCACAATGTGAAGAACTACTACAGGAAAATGAATCAATTACAGTGGATTTACCTGTTATTGAAATACCTACTTCGATGTCTTTATCGCCAACAACATCCGCTTGGACGAGCAGTCGTAAACGAAAAAGGCATATTGCTGATGTTGACGACGTTTTAAATATGGAAGCAGAACATTTTTCAAAAATGTCTGCTAATTTAGTAGACATAAAAGTTGAAATGAAAGAAAACAGAAGATATTTAAAGGAATTAGCTCTTAATATTAAAGATGTGAGAAAGGATCTCAAAGAAATAAAAATACTAAAAGAAAAATAATTAAAAGAAGTGACCAGACATAACTTCGTAATAGGAAAAAACTTACAGACCAGAAATGAAATCAAAATGAAGTTTTTAGAGCTAGAGGAAATGAGGCTTGGTTTAAAACCATCCTCATCACCATCACCATCATCATCATAATTTTTTGCTTTAATTATAAAAAAGATCTCGTGAAGTACCTTACCTAGTATTCCTACAACGTACCTTATAAATGAAATAAGTTTTTTTGTTTTGTTTTAAAAATAAGTTAATTTTTTGTTTTATAATTTTAGAAAAAATCATTGAATAAAAACTTCTTTTTTAAAAAGTTATGTATTTTACATTGAATTTATTACTGTTATATTTATGAACTGTTTGGATGAAGAGATTGGGCTATGTTATCCCTTACAGTTGCTGCTATGACATCATCATTATCTTGTTCTGAAGGGTCCTTATCAACGTCGATATTATCAATTACAATATCTTCCTCAAACGTTACAGCAAAGTGTTTGCATATGTTATGTAAAGCACAGCACACGTTAACAATTTCAACCACTTTGGAAGGAGTGTACCAAAGAACATTTTGTAGGCACCTGAAACGACTTTTCAGAACACCAATGGTTCTTTCTACAACATTTCTGGCTGAAGCATGTCGTTGGTTGAACGTGTGCTGTGCAGTGCCGTAGCTAGGGTTTTTGTAGGGAGTCATTAGGTATGGCTTTAACGCATATCCGGAATCTCCCAAGAGCCAAGAATTACGGCCACCCTCATTAAACATTTCGGTGTAGTACCTCTTGGCATCGCTCATTTTCCAAACAAAGGAATCATGGTTGAGCCAGGTCGGCTTGCATCTACAGCCAAAATTCGCAATTCGTAGTCACAAATCTAAAATTTAAGATATGTTAAAATAATAAATTTAATTATATACATACATATGTGTAGTGCGGCCCTATGTTCCACAGGGAATTAAAGGATTACATATATATATATATGTGTGTACATAGGTTTACAAAATACATACCATCATAGCATTAAGGCTGTAATGCCCCTTTCTGCTAAAATATACAGAATGGTCGGTCGGCGGCTTCATTATTTTTATAAGTATTCCGTCGACACATCCAATTACGCCGGGACTGCCGAAGTTTCTATAGAAATGTGTTTTTGATGCACTTTCTATTTGGCTATCTAAAGAAATCCATGCTGGACATAAACTTTCCTCCATTGCGTGCATGACATTCCACAAGATCTTACAAAAAGTGGACCGCCCCATACTAATATTGACATCATTGGATATAACCGCTTGATAAGATCCGACAGCTAGGAATCTGAGCACAGCCGCTAGCTGAATGTTTGCAGGAATGCTGCTCTGTGGTAATTTTGGTTCTAGATCATCCAATACCATTTGGAATGCTCTTCTGTAAAGCCGGTAAAACGAGATGAAGCTAAAAAGCAATTAGACTAGAACTTTTAGATCAATTTAATTGCGGCTACATACAAGGTTTCACTTGTATCCATAGGATTTGATAAGTCCCGTAAATTACGTTTTTTAACAAGCTCGTTTTTTAAATGCTGTTTTCTTTAATTAATTACTGCCAATAAAGTAGCTCCTGGCATTTTTGTTTTCTAATTTTTCACTTTTTTTTCAATAATAATGTAACAATGTAAACAAACGAAGCACAAAACTAAAAAGTCAGCTGTTTTCTCGTGTTTTCAAAAAATTAAAACCAAGCCGAAAACCGTAAAATCACGTGATTTGAAGAACAGCATAAAATCGTCTGCGTGACTTCAAAACGGTGCGTGATTTGAAACCACGCGATTTACAGAACAGACCTGATAGTGTCTTTTACTGGTTTAAGCAAAAAAAAAAAGTACTTAATGTTTGTTTAATGTACACTATGCAAAATTAAACTTTTATCGTGATTTTTGATGATTTATTTTTCCTTTTTTAGTGCGTAACGGTCCTCTAGGTACCAAAACTCTCGAAAATTAAATTCTATGGATAAAGTTATTTAAAAACAAAAACGTTCAAATATTTCCTGACATAAATTTTCTGAAAAAAACTGAGCAATGTCTATTCGAAGCCATTTCACACCATTTTGACGTGCACCCAGGTTTCATTTCTCTTGGCTTTCTGTAAACGATTTTGCCTTTTGAAAAACTTTCATATCCCTTACCGTTCATTCGATTTTTCTTTCTTTCTTCTTTTTTGTTGAACTTCTTAAGAACTTTCACGTTTTCCTAAAAACTATTTTCGATTATGGAACACATTTTGTTGCTTTTAAACACTTTTTTATTTTCTTTTCACTTCTTACAATAAATAAAATTTAATAAAACACAAAAAATTAAAAATCAAATGTAACTTTGTTTAAAAAAAAGTAAATTAAATAAATAGCTACTTAGGTTATTTGGTTTCAGAAAATTGTACACTTGCTGATAGGTTATTTGGTAATTTGGTAATCACTTCGTCATTTGTAATATTACATGTTCAAAATTTTGCACATATATGCGTTATGATATAGGGAATCAAAATCCATAAAAAACTCAATTTGGAAATTTTTGCAGATAGGTTATTAGGTCTTTAAGATGACGATATGTACATATATTTTATTTATTTTCAAAATAAGAACAATTTTGATTCTTAGTTGAACTGTTAATTTTTAATTTTTGATATTCTTTAATTAGGCTCGAGTTCATCAAATTTAATTTTCATTAAATTATTTTCACTGAGGGAAGGAATTTTACAACTTGGAATTTTTTATTAAAATTTATTGATAATTTTTCCTGGCTGAGCCTGGATTTGAACCCGGGTTGATCTTTACATGTTTCAAGAAACACCACTTTCTATCGTCAGAAGAGCTTTGTGTTCTACCCACTGCACCACTGCGGTGCCCGTTAGCCAACAGTCAAACATCAATCTTTTAACCAGTAGTACTGGTGGTTCGAAATTTGCTGTTATTATCACTTAAATTTCAAATTACATGTTGCCTCGTTTTTCCTCTGTTTTTTCGTATTCTTTCTGTCAAGACTTTGTCTTCCCTACAAGAAGTGAATGAGCGAGTAGTCACTTTTTTCACGTTGGTCTTAAGAAAATGATAGAAAGAAATGACAGAAAACTTGATTTCGGTCATTTCATTCTATCATTTTCTTAACACCAACGTGAAAAAAGTGACAACTCGCTCATTCTCTTCTTGTAGGGTTGAAAACCTGAATACATTTGTTTATTATGTTGTTTTGTCCACTTTCGTCGACATTTTTCAAGAAACTTTGTAAAATTCCTTCCCTCAGTCAAAATAATTTAATGAAAATTAAATTTGATGAACTCGAGCCTAATTAAAGAATATCAAAAATTATTTTCAAAATATATAGAAATATTTTAAAGCTTTTTATAATAAATTTGTTCAATTCTTTGTAAATTTATGTTAAATTTTTTAAAACTTCAAATCACAAACAAAACAAAAACAGAAAGATGGGATTATTTATTGAAATACATATCGTCGGTCGTTAATTATTGTGTTCTATAATATACATATGTAAAATAAACCCTTATAGAACACAATAATTTACGAACGACGATATGGTAGCACAAATTTGCATAATTCCATTCAGTGCTGAGAGAAAAATTCAGTACTTTGGTACTTTTTTCAGTACTTTTTTATACTTAAAATACCGCAGTACGCCCGCGTTGTTTTCAGTCCTTTTTTTAACTGTGATGTGATCATTTCGAGAGCAGGCTTTGGTCATCATGTGTTTATTGCAAAATTTATGTTGTTGTTTTTTGCTTTTAATAATAATTAACGACGTTAATATTGAAATGCAAAGCGTGGACGCCACGATTCATATTTTGCTTTCTAGAATGGGATATTTGTTCTTACAAGTGGCAAGAAAATTTATAAAAATAGATGCATTGGATAATATGTTAGTGAAAAATTTAAAGTTAAATTAAAACCATATTTATAGAAACATGCAATGTTAAGGAAATTGTTTATAAAGTAAAAGAAACTGTGAAATCATTTTATTCGACAATTTGCGAAACATTAAGAACTAAATTTTGTTTTGAACATAAAACCTTAAAAGTGACAATCAGCTTCACTCCAGAAAATATTGTGTTTGAAAAAACCAATAGGATAATACTGATGTTATTAATATTATTTACAAACGATAAAGAAAACTATGATAATATCAATTCCGTGTTCTAAGGGATCTTTCAGAAATAAAGCATTTCAGAACTGAATATATTTTAATTTCTTGAAAAAATATAATCAATATTAAGAACGAAACTAATGACCATCAATTGAACGCACATTTTCAAATGCAAAATGATGTAAAAAGCAAAGATAGAAATCGTTTACACGTAGAAACTGTTTCAAGTTTGACAAAAACTAAAGATCAATTAAAATCAACTGGTAGTTACTTTTGTAATTATAATATTTCTTATGATCTCTTAAAGTAAAATTGCTTTATCTTACCCCGGGTCTTCACGTAGCAATATTTATTGCGGCAAACGTCAAATTTCATTGCTCCATAAAATTTGCGACGTATAGACCGCATATTGCCATGAGTGGCAATCCATTGCGCAATGATTGCTCTTCTTATTGCTTGAGCAATTATTGCTTAGCAATATGCTGTCAAATCAGTTGTAATTTATCTGACATTTCATTTCTCTGTACGGTTGTTTTTTGTTTGTGTGTTTATTTATTAAAAAAGCAATCAATAAATATATTATTACATATTATATTTTTTAATAAACGTCAAGATCAACAAAATTAAGCGACGAATTTATTTTTTTGTATATTTTTATTTTTTCAATAGAACAATTCAACTTTTTTTTAACGCAAATAAACAAAAAAGTAATACAAAACACAGCTACGACAATTACAATTAATTATTTTATTAATTTAAAAAAGAAAATTTCACAACCACTTCAAAACACAACTTAAAACATTTGTTATAAATATACGACTTGATAGGACTACTCGCGGTGAAAATTGCAAATTTATGACAAAGCAATTTCAAGTGTTCTCCAGCAATAAATTCAGCAATTATTGCTCCATTGTTCTGTCATTGTTCTGCCGACGTTTTTGCTTGTACTTAGCAATAAATATTGCAACGTGGAGACCCAGCGTTATAACACTGAATTAAAATCTTTATTTTTAAACATTAATGTTTTAAACTTTTTTAGAACTAAGTTCTAAGTATGTAATATATGTATGTACAATCAAAAGAAAAATCAATAAATCCATAAAGGAGTAGGAGTACTCCAAAACTACTCCAAATATATGGTTAAAGGGTGGTCGATTTAACATTACGATGTCCTAGGAGTGGTGTAGTCTTTAAACTACTCCACACTCAAAAAAATAATAAGACTAAATTTAAGTTAGATATCAACTTAATTTTAGTTTATGAAATTTCCTTAAACTAAGTTCAAATTTACTTAAAAAAAGGAAATTTAACTCATAATAAAGAAATTGTATTAGACTGAAGTTTACACAAAATTTTGGTGAACTTAAAAAAATCCTACAATTTTACTTAATTTTCCATTCTAAAATGAAGTAAATATTACTAACATAAATTATAAAATTTCTAGTTTTCAGAAAAAAAATCGTAATATTTAAGAATTTTTATCCTTAATATTAGTACACAAGATTTGTATGAAGAGTAAAAACTTAAGTACATAGCTTCCTTAAATCTAGTTGACATTTATTTATTAACTTAAATCAAGTATGTAAACTTCTGAAGTTTATGTAAATATTTATTTTGGAGTAAAGAAAATATACTTGATTTTAATAACATTTACTAAACTTTAGTAAAGTAGGCATAGCATATGCATTACTAGAATTTACGAAATGTATTCTTCAAATTAGAATATTTATTTCTTAAATTGATTATGTTAATATCTTAAAAATAGGTAAATATTTCACATGTTCTTACTTAGACAAATATTTGTGCTTAAGTTAAGTTTTACTTGATTTTAGGAATTAAATACTTTTAAAAAGTTTATCTTTAAAAATATTGACAACAGAACAATTAAGAGCGCTATATTTAAATGTGCCGAGTTTTGTGTACATAAAACAGTTTGTGAAATAAAAAGAAATAAAGATAAGTGAGTGGTAATTATATTTGGTGAATTTCGTTTGATTTGCTTAAATAATTTGGAGTTAGTTTTTAAAATCATTAAAATGTTTGTTATTTGGTAGATAGGTTTTTTGTTCCATAATTTTCTTTCTCCTTAACTAATTCAACTGACTTTTTGATCTAGTTTGATTTAAGTTAAGAGTGATGAAATTCGAAATCTTTTCGTTAAGTAGTTTAAAAATTATTTGATAATGATTTCTAAAAAAATGTTTGATTTATTTATTGGGTTATTTGGGTTTTCAAAACTAAGAATATTTGCTGAATACTAGAAATATTTTAGTCAACTTTCATTGCCCTATATCCTTTCTTTCAAACTCTATTGTGCTTTCAACAGACATACAGGCGGACGGGCATTAGTTTTAGATGACTTAAAGTATATAACTTATGAACAATTATAAAATTCTAAGGCAACCTAGCTATGTATTTTGATGTGTTACAAACGTAATGAAAAAGCTAATATACCCACAATTTTCTTTTTTAGCTGATGAATAAAAAGAGACAATAAATTATCCCGTTATAATCGTTGCTTATTAAGTTTACTTGTTTCAAAAACAAATACAGTAGAATCGCTTTAACTCGTACTACGAAAATCTCAAAAATTCCCAAAAAAAAAAATAAACTGTTAGTACCTTGGCAAAGCCGTTTTAATTTCCTCTCAGTAATTCGTTTTCGATTCTTAAAATTTAAATATCTACACCGTCTTTTCAACCTGTTATTCGTAATTCGTAATTATTGTTGACAACCTCTTTCAAAAAGAAAACATTAAAAGACCTTAACTTTTTTGCATGTATTTTTTGTGATTTTGAATTAATTCATTGTTTGATGCAATTTTTTGTTTTCGTAATGCGTAAAAAATTCCTGACTCCATGCGAATACGCATTAACTGGATCCTACTGTATTCATTTGGAGTAGGTACATACATAATTTTTAAAAGTGCCACCCAACGTTGCCAGAAGTTTATATCGAAAAGTCATTATTTGACAAAATAAAAATCATGTTTTTTGGGAAAAATAACAAAAATATATTCTATAATTTTCTAACCCTAAGTCTAGACGAGCAATTTGTTTGGCAATTATTGCCGTAGCAACTATCAAATTCTATTGCTAACACTTGATATTAACGTGTGGACTGCATAAATAAGTATGTATTTGGACACATGTTCAGCAAGAAATTCTTATAATACATTGCTGAGCAATTACCTCAATTATGTCCAAATCAAATATCAGTTAGAAAAAAGGAAACATTTTTAACTTAAAACGTTTACTGCCTGCCGTATTCATAAAAAATTAAAATGGATTTGAATTGTAGCTATTTTAAGAAAAATTTGTATGAAACTTTTCCCTTAAAACACATTTCAAACTTATTTTTTTGTTTATAAATACGGCAGCTAAAATTTAAATACAAAATTTACAAATTAATAATAAAAAAAATAATTAAAAATAAATTGGTTGCCAAAGAAAATGTAAGTATTTATTTACATACAAATTCCTGGTTTGTGTTTAGACTGTGAAAAAAATATTAAACATACAACATTTCGGTGACGTCATTCTACCGACGTTTTTGCCTAACCTTACCTTTACCTTGTAAATTTCATTTCTGATATTACTATGTAAGAAACCGTAAAGTAAAAAATCTTATATTATTAACGAGATCCCCAGGTATATTATTTAAAAAATCAAATATATGATTAAAACATAATTTTGGCAACGCTGTTCCCACCTCTGCTAAAATCATAAAAAGAGAGAATAAATTTTCCCGCTATAATTCTTGCAAATGTACATGAGCCAACAGGGTTGTCAACTTTCGAAATTCATAAAACAAAAAAGGAAAGAAATAGTAGTAAAATTGCACTTTCCTTTAAATTCGGTTAATAAAAAAAAAAACAAATACAATTTTTATAAAATTTTTCGCTTCTTATTAATAAATAAACAAAAAATATCATAAACAAATAACAACAAAAATTGAAGCACAGCCGCGAATAACGTTGTAAACGCCACATTTTGCAAAAACTTTTTTTTTTTTGCAGATAACCGTTGACCTTACTCTCTTACACAGTTTAAACATAAAATCAATCAAAACTATGCACCTTGACGCCTTCAAAATGGCGTACAAAGTTTCTGCCAGTGGAAAAACATTGCAAGTTACTAACAAAATTATGAAACCGAAATGGTTTTGCAGTGCGGAATAATGTTTTAAAAGCATTTTGCATTAAAGTTTTTATTATCATTATTTTTAATACTAGAAAACAAAAATTTTTAAAACAAATAATACTGCCTGTCAAAAAACGTTTTTTTTTGCTCTCCTGAAAAATTATTATTTTGTAACTCAAAACGTTATTCGCGCCTGTGCTTCAGTTGTGGAATCCCACATGAATATGTTTTCCGCAAAATTTTACGATGTCAATTTACTTGGCAACATTGTGTAAAAACCGACATATGTATACCAGTGTTGCCGGAATCACGAATTAATTTTACATGTGAAGCAAAGAAATTGACCAACATTAACAAAGAAATTATTCCTACAAAATATATTATACATTTTTTATTTCAATTTACATTTACATTTACATTTTTTATTTCAACAAATTCTATGTTTGTAAAAAAATATAAGAAAGACTTTTTTCAATTTAACTCTCGGAAAAGTTAATTTCGCGGATAAGTTAACCGAATTTTAGCGCCCCTGTGTCCCTTTTTAAAAGTTAACATTTAGTTAACTTTGCTGAACGTTTTAATAAAAAAAACATCGCAAATGATAAGAAAGTAGAGATTTTAAACAAAATAATTAAGATATTTAAGGAAACTTATTAGCGTTGGATTGTGGATCTCAAACAAATTTTTTTTTGAAATTTTTGCGTCAGTGCAAATACATATGTATGAAAAATCTAAGTTTAATTTTTGTTATGATGAAAACTAAGACATTGGAATAAGTTTAGTGTGTTATTTCTGAAAGATCCTTTTTTTTATTATATATTTTTCAAATTTAAACCCGCTTAGAAAAGTTAATAGTTTGGAAAAGTTAGCAGTCCTTGGGACATTTTGGTTAACTATTTCGCGATTATACTGTATTAATCTCAAATTTGAGAAAAAAAATATCAAATTACAATAAAATTGTTTTAATTAAAGGTACGTTCAGACTTTGATAGCAAACATCAAATATTAATATAAAATTGTTCCCGAATTTTCGATATTTTTGCAATTGTTTTCTTGTTTTCCCCGACATTTTGTATTTTTTAACCGATTTTAAATAAATTTTAGGGTTAGTTTCCAAGTTTGCAATTTTTCGCGAATTTTAGCCATGCTCGCGAAGAAGCGATTTTTCCCTGTGAATCTTTACAGCTTTAACGATTTTTAATAACTGTTAAGCTTTGCTATCATACCGCTATAAGCAAATTTTTGCAAATTTCCGCTAATTTGGAAATTTTTACCAATTGTGTAATATATTTTAATTTTTGAGCACTTTCATTAAATAATTATTTTATGCAAATATTTGTCTAAGTCTGAACGCATGGCAAACATGATTTCATTTATTTTATTTGACAATATTTGCCAACTGTTTTAACAAACAAAAATTGTGAAATATTTGAGTTTAGTGTGAACATTAAACAAAATATTTTTTTGCTTCACACAGTTTGAAGCAAATATTAGAACAAATATTTTTGTCAAATATTTCATTAGTCTGAACGTACCTTTATTCATTTTTCTAACAAATCCTTCTGCTTTATTAAATTTTTAAATAATCATAAGCAATTTATAATTAAATAAATTTTAATGCTATGTTTAATAAGCTCTTACCACATCAAAATCGATTATCCATTAATTATACATTAAAGTAATTTGTTAGCCACTTGAAATTTACATGATTAAAATTAAGTCATTTCAATAATCAAAATTCAAATTTATTCCAATTTGGATAATTATAATAATCGGCAACACTGATATGCCTCTCTTTGCAAGTAGTTTTTTTGTTTTGACAATGCTGTTGTTGTATTGGCTTTGATCACGCACTTTACATATGCATATGCATCATGTGCTCTGTGATATTCATTTGTAATAAAATTATTGAAGGCAAAGGACGTGTATGTTAAAAGCGATAAAAAAGTGTTTAAAAGTGTTAAAAAAGTGTATAAAGAAAAATTTTATGAAAGGTAAGTAAATTTTGATACATCTTTGTATGTATGTATGTAGGTATATAAAGTGTGAAAAAAAACCGCCAATCAATCAATATTGATCTTACTGATGTAAACTTGTAATTTTATATACCTATATAATAATTTTTATAACGGGTACCTGCATACATACATATTTTTAGATTTCTGTGCACTTTGCATACATACATATGTATGGATGTTTGTTGGTTGAAATTAGACAACGCCGCTGATGTTAAAATATAAAATTATTTTTTTAGCATCAGCGGCGTTGCCTTATTTCAAACAAATGAATTTTTGATGCTTTTAAATCAATTTTTTTTTTAAATTATGTAATTTTGTTGCCAAATAAAAATATTACAATTGTTCAACAATAGTGTACCTATTGACTCAAAATTTTTATTTCACTTTTTTGTCTACTTTTTGGTTAAAAAAACGGATGGTTTAAAAAATTGTTTTATTGCCTTTAATGTTAAATTAAAAATCTAGTGAACATTTTTAAATTTTGAATTAATACAGTATTGTTGAACACATCTTTTTTTTTTTTGTATCCGTCCATGACATCAAAAAAAAATACACTACAGTGGTACAAAAAACTTTAAATACTCCTATAAAAATGCATACATATAGGGTGTTTTTTTCAGTGGTATAGAACTTCGAATTGAAATAAAACACAAGAAAATAGTTTTAATGACCATCAATTTGGCTTTATTGGAAGGATAATTTTATGCCATTAATGTTTAAATATGATTTCAGGCATGTGGCCGCCGCGGCTGGCTCGAATAAAGCCAATTCTACAGGTCCAATTTTCAACAACTTTTTCGAGCATATGGGGCCGTATGTCGGCAATAACGCCACGAATGTTGGCTTCCAATTCCCCTAACGTTTCTGGTTTGTTGGCGTAGACGAGCGACTTCACATATCCCCAAAGAAAATAATCCAATGGTGTCAAATCACACGATCTTGGTGGCCAATTGACAGGTCCATTCCGCGAAATTATGCGCTCATCGAATGTTTCCTTCAATAAATCGATTGTGGCGTGCGCTGTGTGGCATGTAGCGCCGTCTTGTTGGAACCACAACTCATCCACATTCATGCCATCCAATTCGGGAACAAAATAGTCGGTTATCATGGGTCTATACCGGTCTCCATTAACGGTAACTGCCTCTCCAGCATTATTTCGGAAGAAGTATGGCCCAATGACTCCACCAGCCCATAGAGCACACCAAACAGTCAGTTTTTGTGGATGTAATGGCGTCTCAAGGGTCTCATGTGGATTCTCTTCACTCCAAATGCGGCAATTTTGCTTGTTGACGTATCCATTCAACCAAAAATGAGCCTCATCACTGAACAAAATTTTGCGATGAAAATCAGCATCGAGATCAATCTCATTTTCGGCCCATACACCAAGCGTTGTTCTTTTGTCAACCTGTTCATGATGAAATGGCAAACCAAACTGAACATAAATGACATTAGAGTTGCCAGATTTGACCACAAAATGCCAGTTTTATCTCTATTCGAAAAACAAACCTGTAAAAAAAACACCCTATACAATAGGTACAATAAGTCTGCGTACACTTTTTTTAATTTTTTTTGTAATGTAATCTTTTCAGTGTTTTGTTTTATTCAATAAATTTTGCAATACAGACAAAAGCATTTACAAAATTTAAAAATTCAATCTTAACAATATTTAAAAATTTAACTTCTAAAAGTGAATATATTTACAGGTATCTGTGCTTATCTTAAAAAAGTCCTATTGTGCACAAAGAAAAAGTTTGCGTACAGAATAAAGTAAAATTAGATTTTTTTTCTGCCTTCAAACTTCAATTTTGTTTTTTTGTTTCATTAATTGGCACTAAAAAAACTCATAAAATAGTTTGATATTTTTTTTTTAAGCCTTGCCAACTTGGAGCTCATTCCCTGCAATGAAATATTTATTAAGATTAAGATTTAAATAAAAACCTTCTGAAATGGCTAAAGGAAGGAATGGCTAAATACAATTGTTCCCCCTTATTTTAACGTTAAAAGCTGTTTTTAAGTTTATTTATTCTATACGCAGACTTTATTTGTGGACAATAGGATTTTTTTAAGATAAGAACGGATACCTGTAAATACACTTAGTCGCAAAACTATACATACGATTTAATTTGTTAAAAAAAAGCAGTTTTAAATTAAAATTCACAACGATTTTTTTTAACTATTTTTATTTGATATATTAAGCGATAAATAGAACAAAATAAAAAAAATCACAATTCAGTTTTTTGCTCAGTCTTTAGATAAAAAAACATAAAAATTCACTTTATGGGCAGCAGCAAAAGTATACATACGACGTGTTTTCGTGTAATCCGGGTACAATTACTAAGAAATTAATGGCTTGTATGGCCTCCTCTTGCATCAAAAACTTCCTTCAGTCTTTTAGGCATAGAAGCGACAAGGGTTTTGGTGGTTTCAACCGAAATATTTTCCCATTCTTCCTGTAGTATCATTTTTAGCTGGGGTATAGACGACGCCCTCTTGTTTTTGAGTTTTTGCTTCAAGTGGGCCCACAAGTGTTCGATTACATTGAGGTCAGGCGATTGTGGAGGATGCGGAAGCTTTGTTTTTACATTGTATAACAGCCATTCTCTCACCAGCCCTGAACTGTGTTTGGGATCGTTGTCATGCATAAAAATGTAGTTATCTTTAAGATTTAGTTTGTCAACACTGGGTATGAAATCGTTTTTTAAAATGTCTATATAGCCTCGGCTATTCATAATGCCATCTATAAATCTTAATTTTCCGACCCCACCAGCGCTCATACACCCCCACACCATCACGGAGCCGCCACCATGTTTCACAGTACTACAAACGTTTTTCTGTTCCAAGGCAGTGCCCCGTTTTCTCCAAACCCTGGCCCTACCATCGTTTCCAAAAAGGTTAAATTTACACTCGTCTGTAAAAATAACCCGTTCCCAGAACGAAGGATCGTCTAGGTGGACGTCTTTGTATTTAACGGCATAGTCAAAACGTTTCTTTTTATTAACACTACTAATGTACGGCTTTTTCCTGGCTATGTAGGACTTTAGCCCAGCTTTTTTCAAGCAGCGACGAACTGTATCTGGGTGAACTTCAACTCCATAATCTCTCTTTAAATCCTTTTTTATATCTACGCTACTTTTCTTTGGATTTTCTGTAACTTCTCTGACAATCTTGCGTCTTAATCTTTCGTTAAGCTTCAACGGACGTCCAGATCTTGGCAAACTTTCAAAGCTTTTAGTATTTTTGTAATTTCTTAATACTGTTTGAATAGTTGATTTGGATAAATTAACAATTTCTCCTACTTTTGCCATCGATTTTCCTTCACTTGACAACTTTATAACCAATTTTCGAATATCTTTGGATATTTCCTTTGTTTTCGCCATTTTGTATTTTTAGTGCATTTAAGTTTAACAAAATTTAATTTTAATTTAACAAAATTCGCGAAAAATCGCACGCACGGTTAAAGTTTAACTAAAGTAACGCAAAATTTAAAAAATTGACGGCGGTACTGCATTAACTTTCTAAAGATATCAAAGTCGTATGTATACTTTTGCGACGCCTTCAGAGATGGACATTGTAAAAAATTCAAATCAAGTTAGAAGGTAGCCATGATTTTTGTACTTTTTTTGTTTGAAAATATAAAGACGCCCTTAATAAATATTTATCAGCGAAAACTTCCACAATTTTAAAATAAATTATAAAATAATTAAAGAAATATCTAAAATTTATATGCCGTATGTATAGTTTTGCGACAAAGTGTATATTCACTCTTAAGCTTGCAATAAAATTGTTTAATTTTACGTATTGTACTATTATATCGCCAATCTCTATGTGGTATTCAAAGGTGGCACAATATATTGGCAACAATCAAAAGACTTGATTTTTATTGCACAACGAAAAGAAAGTGAAATGTGTTGGCAACATTGTACAGTGCTGTTTATGTGTATACCTTTTTATTGAATGAATGAAACTATTGTGCGACTTATTGCATAATATAGGACAAAATGCAAATAATATGGCGAATATCATATATAATAATATTGCATGTGTTTGGGCGCTTTAGAAGTTAAAGTTCAATTTATAAATATTGTTAAGATACAATTTTTAAATGTTGTAAATGCTTTTGTCTGTATTGTAAATATAACCTTTGGAAAATAGGGCCTTTTGTGTTTTGCTAATAAAATCGCAAATTTTGGTTGAAAGATTTCAAAATTGTTAATTATTATGAATTAATGAAAAAGTTGATTTTTAATTTGTGGTTAGTTAGGGACTTTTGCGTTTTAGATAATGAAATGCTTTTTTCTGTATTGCAAAATTTTAAAAAAATTATGGAATAAAACAAAACACTGACCCCCGTATTTATAAAAAAATTTTAAATTTAATAAAGGTTTACAAAACAAATTTTCTATTAAAGTTTTCCTTAATAAACGTTTGTTAAATTTAGTAAACGTTTATAAATACGGGGGTGAAAATATTACACTAAAAAAAATTTGAAAACTGTGTACGCAGACATATTGTACCTATTGTATGTATATTAGGCACCAATTTCGATAACTTTTGGCATTAGGAAAAATAGTTCCACTATGATATATCAAAAAAAATAATTTTCGGGGTACCCAAATTTAATTTTTTGACTTTTTCTCAATTTTTAAAAAAAGTTTTTAGAAAAAGTCAAAAAATTAAATTTGGGTTCCCCGAAAATGATTTTTTTTTGATATATCATAGTGGAACTATTTTTCCTAATGCCAAAAGTTATCGAAAAATCGATGGCACAATATCGATTGCTAAATCGACCAACCCTAACGTATATATTGGAGTAATCTTTTATTCCAAAAAGTTTATTAATAATTTAGTTTTAAATTTGTACAAATAAATAAATCATGTCCATATTACAGCAATTCTGTTTTTTTGACATGGATAGCGAGTTGGCTCAACTTCTTTTATTTTTGAAGGGTGAAGCATTCCTGGAAATTTTTAAAGGTAAGTGCACAGAAAACCAATTCGATGAAAATAATCTTAAATTCTAATGCAAAAGCAATTTTCGATAAATTCTTTTGTAAAAAAGCAGTTTTATATTAATTTTTTTTTATTTTTTAATAGAACACGGTTTTGATGAAAGCAATCTCAAATATTGCAATAGTAAGTGTCTGGACGAAATAATTCCTAAAAATTTGTATGGCCCAGATTGGAATTCGAATTTAATTTGAAAAGGTGGCAAGAAGATCAGGTACGCTATAGTTAAATTCAGAATTTTATTTTGAATATAATATTTTTCTTTGTGTTAAATCATATGCCTTGTTAATTTATTCCAAAGACTGTCTATTCCCCACGATCGTGTTAACACCAACCTTCAACTCTTTCAGCCAACGGGTTCAACTGCAACAAATTTGTCGCAAGTTACTGATAATTTTGACTTTGAGGTTAGTTGTAAAAAATTCTTTTAACTTTTTATATATAGATATATATGCATATACACTTCTGTATGTCCTTACTATTCAGATTTCAATTCAAGACATTTTAAAGTCGTCCCTTAATGGAAGGCAGATCCTTTTATATTTCGATAAAAATAAATCGCTAAACATTACTCACCGAAAATTGCTTTCTAGTAGTTTGGTGGAGTATCTAATTGAGTATAAAGTAAACCCAACCCCAAAGACCTTTCAAAATATTTCTATAAAAATAGAAAATCTATTTCCCACTGAAAATAAAGTAAGTTATTGTAATTTAGCAGTTGTGTTAAGGAAACTTATTACAAGAATAATTCAATTTCTAGGATATGTATTATATACCAGTTAAAGGCAGAAAGCCTGCAGGCTATTTATATAGCAAGTACCATAACTCACTTTCAAAGTTGCGGAAAGAAGGGGTTTATGAATGCAGTTGTGGTACAAACGAAAACGAAGAAAGTGTTGTTTGTGAAAAAGACGATGTTCAAGGTTTATTAATATAATATTATGGGAATTAGATTTTGGCATAAATTTTATCATATACCTCTATCCCATATTCTCTATTCCACGTAGATTTTTGTTATGGCATTGTTGCTTTAAATTCAATATTATTACATCATTGATGTGATAATTCTACAGGTTTTGATTTCACGTTGAATAAAGGATATACGCCCCATTTTTCCTTATATTGATTATTACAAGTTTAAAAATTATAATAGTTGAGCGTCAGAAAATAATTTTGTTTTGCTTTAAGTTGGTTCTGTGTGCTGTAAGGTTCAGAATTTACATAGGCCATTGAGTTATTGGTTTAAAGGGTTGTAGATGCAGGTCATAGCACAATTGCTCTTATCGATCCCCATTTATAACCTCGCATGAGGGTAAGCGGTGCGTAATTTAGTTTATGAGACACTTTGAACTTGTCTAAATTGCTCTACAAAGCATTTTAACGAGTAAAAATGTCTTCTAGAACAAAATGCCCGCTCGCTTATTTCAATGAGCCAAGATCACAAATGTGATTGGTAAATACATGGTAGCAATTAACAGACCAAAACAAGGCTGGTTTTATAAACCCTAAATTATTTTGCTGTAGGGTTTCCTAAGTACATCTTTTTAAATTTTAAACTTGTAATAAATCAATTTAAATTAAAATTTTAATCTTGGACTATTTAAATCCTGATTTTTATGCCAAAATCAATCCATATTTTAATTAAATTTTGTCAACAGGCTGCAAAAGTTGCACAATTAAAAATTTATTGCTTTAACGTGTTAAAGGAATTTTTATTAAAAGCTGACAAAAATGGTAATTACTTTGTATGTTCTTATTTTTAATAATATTTAAACACAATAATAATAAAAATTATTTTTAATAATATTAAAATTATTAAAGTTTTTGATAATAAATTATAATATAAACAATTTCTTGAAAATTTTATCATCCAAATCTTCAACTTAAATAAAAAAAAACTTTTGCAGCTGGTGAGCGATTATAACGTCCCAGCAAACACAAAGTTTTAACATTAAATTAAGGATGATTTGAAACAAATATTTTTCCAAAATATAAACGTTTGAGAATGATTTGATAATTGAAAAACCAAAGCTTTCTTAACAAAAATGAATGGTTTATTATAAATTTTAAAAAAACCTTTGTTCTAAAACTATTTTTAATGTAAATTCTAAGCCAAATAAAAACCATCTTATTTTAACCATATGACTTTGTGTTTGATGAGGTTTTATATAATTATTTCAATCATCTTTTTCTACAGACGAAAATCAAATAGCCAAAAGAGATTGGCTGAAGTATAATGTTGAACCCTTTGATGATGTTTTAAAAAAATGGGAAGAAACTTTTTCATTAAGAAAATTTTACATCCGCGAACAACATAGTTTGTTAGAAATATTTGAAGAGTGGCCACTTTTTAAACAGGCGTATGGCTACAAATTGGTTAGACTATTGCTTTTTTTCAATATTATTTATCTCTAAGATCATATCTTATAGGTAACTTCCGACTTTTCAATACTATTTCCTGAAAAAGTTAATTTGTTATATGAAAAATGGGAAGCTTTTTGTAAACCTATTTTAAAACTTATTCAAACCAGAGTCCAAAGTCCTGAAAGTTTACAGCTAATTCAGAAATTAAAAGAGTCTGAAGATAACTACGGTAACTTCTAATTTTTTTTAATTTAATTATAAATATATATATAAATTTAGCAATTACGTATAAGTTTTCATACCGCTCACCGGCTGCAAAACTTTTTTAGCGACCTCTATAAAATCTCCTCCTATACACCAAATATTATTAAACAGTAGTTACTATCTAAGACCAAAATCACTTTTTTAATGCCTATATGTTATATATAAATTATATAAAATGAAATCAACAGTTTTGGTATTTGTTTAATATGCATAGCTTTAACGTAATCTTAAAATAGTTTTTAGAACCGAATGTAAAAACCATTAGATGTAAATATATCAAAATCAAAATAATAATAGTAATTTAAATGTAAATATTTGTATAAAATTGTACTGCATAAGTTATTTAATAAAAAAAAATGAAAAAATAAATATAAATGTAACTATTTGTATAACATAAAAAAAAACAAATGGAAAAATAAATGACTTTTTTGTGAATAAATAAGAAAATAAATAAATTAAAAACGACTTTTTATTTAAGCTTTTAGTACTACATTCTACTTAAAGTAAGTTCACTATACTTTCATTAAGGAAATTCAATACTTGATATTACTAAAGTTTTTCTTTAAACTAAGAAAGAATTTATTTTATTTGAAGTTTATCTTACTTACTTTGAGTTTAAATTTGAACTCAAATTTAGAACACTTTTCTTGTACTAAACACAAATAATACTTAAATTCAGTTAATGGTTTGTACTATAATTAAGAATTTTTTTTGTTCTTTTAAGTAAAAACTTCTTAACATCAAGTATAACTTTTTCATTCAGTTAAGGAAATTTCTAGTAAAAATTATATCTTTTGAACTCCAATTTAAATAAATCAAACTTAAAGCAAGTTAAAAACATTTTGGAACATAATACAAACAAGATTTTTTTTCTTAATTGAAGTTTAAAGCATTCTTAAAAATAGGAAAAATAAACTCACAATAGGACTAGGTTGCCAAATTTTTAACTTAATATTAGCAAACTTTTACTCAGATCATATAAGAATGTAGTAAATTGTAGTAGAAAATGTACTCGCTTTTAGGAATTATTATTTAGTAAAAAGTACAATTGGTTTACTGTTTGGTAAAAATGTACTTAATTTTAGTTTATGCAAGACAATAATTTGTACTATTTTTTAAGGAAACTTTAAACTTAATATAAGTTTTATTTTACTTGGAGCCAAATCATTCCCGAATTTCTTTAAGTTAAGTTAAATTTACTTAAATTTAGTAAACTTTTTTTTGAGTGCATGTTCATACGTACTCTAGTGGACTAGTTTCGAAACTACCCCATGGTATACTCCAGAGGATTAGTTTTAACTTCGCTTGAAAACGAAAACATTTCGTTTTAAAATGAAGACATGTCGTTTTACTACAAACTCTTTTAAACAATGACATGGTCCATGCTTGCATAACATTGGACCAGTCCAGGGAGAAGTCCATTTCATCAAAATGGATCACGTAGTCTTATACAATCTGCAGGGAACAAACCAACTTCATCTTTTTCGTCTCTTAAATTTCGAGTGTTTGATGCTTTTGTTTCATAGTTATTAATCTTAAGCTGGGATCACACGATTGCCGCAAATGCACCAATATGACACAATTTTTATTGTGCTTTGTTGACGCACAATAATGAAATTGCATCAATAAAATATTCTGAAATCACACGATTGCCCTGTTTTAAACAAATTTAATTGCCGCTAGTTGATACAAAGCGAAATGGTTACAACAATTGCCTCAGCACAGTCGCACGATTGTTCTTACTTGACAACTGCAAATACAGCTGTTGTGGTAGCTTATTTATTTGTTTGAAAGTTCTTGTTGGTTTGTTAATTAAATAAAATTAAATATGTATTATATATGTATGTACTTAAACAAAATTCCAAAAATTAAGTCTATTCAACAATTTCGTATGTTAAGGTTCGCATAGAAATACCTTTAATAAAAATATTCGCACTGCACAGCTAAATATGCTTGTGAACATACATACATACATATTTTGTTAATAGCAATAATTAAAAAAAAATTAAAATGCATAATAAATAAATAAATTTTTATCTTCATTACCTACTAAAAGAAACACAAATAGTAAATTTATTAAAAAAAGGCAAATATTGGTGCGTATTGTGTTTTTTGATTGCCGCACAAGAACACAATAAATATTGGTGCATTTTTGTTATTTTTATTGACGCGCGGTTGCATAGAAAAGAGTCACACGATTGCCGCACCAGGGTTGCATTTGATTGGTAAAAGTAAGCACAACATTGTCCTTGATTGGTACATGAGCCAATTGGTTGTGCAGTCACACGATTGTGGTATTAAAAAGTATGAAAATTGGTGCATTGCAGCAATCGTGTGATCTCAGCTTTACTGAATACAAACAAAGCGAATACAAAATTATAATGAGCCCTATTTGCTTTTTACAACAAAAAATATTAAATAAAAATAGGTTTTTCTTTAAATGTATTGGTGTTTGCTTTTCCATAAGAGCACTCCTGCTCTAAAGCACCAAATGCCATCAACTCGTCAAAACCACCTTCGTTTTATCTTAGAGAACAAAACGCAAATGAGGTAATAAAGAGTTATCAAGCTGTTTAGAAAACATAAGCCTTTTCTCAATTACATTTGTTTCGTTTATAAACAATAACGTTTAAAAATTGGTTTTTATAAAATATTCGAAAGCTTTCGTCTAATCCATGTTGACATAAAAAAGATTTTTATTATTGGCATAAACTTTCTTGCCTTTTGTATGTAAACGTACTATAGCTGCGTTCGAGAACACAAAAGTTTTTACTATTTTTTACTGAACTTTACTGCATTTTACGAAATTGCGTTCGAGTACACAAAATGCAGTAAATGAGAACACAAATTGAGAGCGAAAAGTGACAGTTCTTGTCTGAGTATTTACAAATTTTTACTGCAGAAATTTTTGCAGTAAAATTTAGTAAAACAAAAAAACATATGTTTCAAGAGGTAAACAAACAAAAGTAACAAACAAAATGCTTACAAATTGTGAAAAAATTGTTAAATAAACGAAAAGTTTAATTAAAAATTAAACAAAAACAAAATGTGAATAAATAATTATTAATTTAACTTGTTTGTGAATCATTTACTGGGCTAAATACCAACATTTGAAACTTTTTTTGTTATGTTAATATTTTAGAGTTGTAAAAGTGCTAAGTACTTGGGTACTAAGTAATCAATAGCAAAAAATTATTCATGTTCTTTTGAATAAATTAACCCGCCACAAATTAGTAACATCAAATAAAATAAAAAACAAACAAATATGAGAGATTACATAAAATAATTTGTTTGTATTTTCCAAAAATGTTTGTGTTATAAAAAGTATTTAATCGAGTACCGATAAGAAAACGAGTTAAGTAGTCAAAAGTGTTAACATTTTTCAACACTTCAACTATTTGTCATCAGCTGTTGCCTTTATTTTACGAATTTTTACAAAATTTGCGTTCGCGTACTTTTTTGGACAACAGCTTTTTGTGAGAGCAAATTTTACAATTTTCTCATTTACTGCATTTTACTGTAGAAGTACTCAAACGCACCTTAGTCTGAATTTACACGTTTCATCTTTTAATGCTCAACTTCTTTTCAATTCCCTTTTAAAGATGGCAATATAATCACACGCAGCAACGGGTTTTAACTTTTTACGCTTCAAAACAACAATAATTTTAATAACAGCAAATCAAAGAGAAAAAGAAAAGAAAAAATTACACGCAGCCATCGTCGTGCATATACCAACGAATAAAAACACAAAGCGTACTGACCGAGTACAGGCATCTCCGTACTAACCCCCTTTCTTCTTTCTTCCCTCACCTAAAAACATAGGAGTTGAGCATCAAAAGATGAAACGTGTGAAAGCAGACTTATAATTGATGTCAACCAGTCATGCCAGAAGAAATTCCAAAAAATCCCTTCTTGTCTAAAAAAAACCCCTTTTTTTTCTCTACAATAAAAAAAATGTTCCATACCCTTTTCCCTACATTTAAAATTTATCGCTGGGTTAATTAGCATGCAAAGTCCACTTTTTTTGTAGTGAGGAGCAACAGCGCTTAGCCCAATTTATCAAAAGAAAAAGCTTTTAGTCCAAAAAAAAGCTTATTTTTCACTTTGCTTTTACGCACATAGAAAACAAAGAAAAATACAAAAAATTGCGTTTACTGAATTCCAAAATGTTTACGCAAAAAAAGTTTAATTGTTTTTGTCTCTTCTATAAAATTTTAAAATATGGACTAAGAGCCTTTGCATGTAAAGCCAGCGATATAAAAATTCATTTTCAAATATTACATTCTATGACAAATTAACTTTTTTTTCTTTTTGGAAGAAACCACTCTATATATCCTTTAATCTAGAGGCAAAACAAAGTTAAACTTCCTATCTGATTTTTTATTTCCTCATCTTTTGTCCTTTTGTAAGAGCTTAATATTATTCAAGAAAACTTATTTAAATAATTTTTTTTAAATTATTTGATACTTACAGCCATATTCATAAAAAGTTCTTATTTTAAGCTTATAGTATGTATAACTATAAAACGCTTTTTGTCTTATAAACCTCTTATAAAAATTTGTATTCATAAACGTACACTAATACCATGTTCACACGGACAGCAATATTCGAGTTTCGCTCTCTTATTCCTGTTTCGCGCCACAAACATGATTGAAACGACTTGTTTCCCCATACAAAATTTTGTGAGCGAAACGGGTCGTTTCATTTTGAAACAGGCTGCGAAACAGGAAAAATGTACTGTCATCTCCAATTTTGATAACATTTATCGTTAGTTTATCTGAACTAGCTCTCAAAAAAAAATCAAAACAAAGAAAAAAACAAAGTAAAAATTGATGTTTAATAAAATAAAGTGATAATTATAATATAATAATATTAATAAAAGTATTAAATAATATATTTTTAAGTTTTATTTACTTTTTTATCAATTCAAAAAAAAAATCACACTAACAACACAAAAAAAGTGTCAAAATGAAACAAGAATGAATCGTATGAACAGCATGTTTGGCAAACTAGTTTCAGAGAGCGAAACGAGTGGTTTATATCGTCGTATGAACATAGCATAACAGCTTTTTTACTATAAACTGTTTGCAGCGATTTTCTGTTTAAGTATGGCAACTTTCTTTATATTTGGCTGCCATTTTATTGTTAGTGATGCACGAAACTTCTATTCGGTTTACATGTTATCTATATTTAATTTTTTTTTTAATTGTAGACCTTTAAAATTATTCTTATCAAATAAAACTACATATTATTTTAGTTTCTGAACAAAATGTTTCCGAAAGGTATCATAAAAACTTTTGTTTGAACCTTTTTTAAATATACGATAAGAAAGTAATCGAATAAAAAGTTTGTTTACTTTTTATTATCATCACTATTATTATGATTTGTTCATTTTATTTTTTTATTATATTTTTGAACAATAATTTGTTGTTTTAAACTAAAACAACAACTAGTTGCAATAATTTAATAAATAATTAAAAAGAATATCTGCATTTGCCCCTGAACATATTCATTAAAATCATATAATTTTTTTTAAATAATTATCAATATAACTTTAAATTAGATGTCTAAAATAAAAAAAAAAAATTAGTAAAATGTATTTAACATGTCCGTTGTAATAAATACAACATTTTTGTCATTATTTTTCAACATATTTCACAAAAATAATATCATAAAATGCAAGCTAGAGTGGCCATAGTGGAAATTTTTTTGAAAAGTTAAATTTTTCGCACTGAAAAATATGAGGTTGGGGATAAAAATAATTATGCATATTTTATTTTTTTTTTTTTTTAATTCCGAGTACCTCGGGGTTGAGCCCAAACTTTTATTACATTACCCATTTGTCACTATTTTTGTTCCTGTTTGTATTTAAATAACAAAAAAAATCTGACTTTATGTTCCCAACTGAATTTCTTCGATACCTTTAATTATTACCTTTCCAACGAGCCGCAATAGTCTGCTGATAAACTACGGATAATCTTGCCCGGAATACCCAAAAACCAAAGTCCAAAAAAATAGGTGAATTTTTAAAATTTTTTTTATTGTTGATAACTTACTAATGAAGCCTTTTTGTTGGCTTATCCTCTTGGTCGTCGTCGAAATCTGTAATTAGTTTTTAGTAATTGCTCTTTCTGCCGGATCATTTACAACGGTTAAGTGTTGCCATATTCGTTTTGCGGTGCAGTATTCTTCTTGGTCCTTCCAAATAGCAGCTCATACGCTATAATTTGTGCTCATACGCATAAATATTTACATAAAATAATTTGTTTGTATTTTCCAAAAATGTTTGTGTTATAAAAAGTATTTAATCGAGTACCGATAAGAAAACGAGTTAAGTAGTCAAAAGTGTTAACATTTTTCAACACTTCAACTATTTGTCATCAGCTGTTGCCTTTATTTTACGAATTTTTACAAAATTTGCGTTCGCGTACTTTTTTGGACAACAGCTTTTTGTGAGAGCAAATTTTACAATTTTCTCATTTACTGCATTTTACTGTAGAAGTACTCAAACGCACCTTAGTCTGAATTTACACGTTTCATCTTTTAATGCTCAACTTCTTTTCAATTCCCTTTTAAAGATGGCAATATAATCACACGCAGCAACGGGTTTTAACTTTTTACGCTTCAAAACAACAATAATTTTAATAACAGCAAATCAAAGAGAAAAAGAAAAGAAAAAATTACACGCAGCCATCGTCGTGCATATACCAACGAATAAAAACACAAAGCGTACTGACCGAGTACAGGCATCTCCGTACTAACCCCCTTTCTTCTTTCTTCCCTCACCTAAAAACATAGGAGTTGAGCATCAAAAGATGAAACGTGTGAAAGCAGACTTATAATTGATGTCAACCAGTCATGCCAGAAGAAATTCCAAAAAATCCCTTCTTGTCTAAAAAAACCCCTTTTTTTCTCTACAATAAAAAAAATGTTCCATACCCTTTTCCCTACATTTAAAATTTATCGCTGGGTTAATTAGCATGCAAAGTCCACTTTTTTTGTAGTGAGGAGCAAAAGCGCTTAGCCCAATTTATCAAAAGAAAAAGCTTTTAGTCCAAAAAAAAGCTTATTTTTCACTTTGCTTTTACGCACATAGAAAACAAAGAAAAATACAAAAAATTGCGTTTACTGAATTCCAAAATGTTTACGCAAAAAAAGTTTAATTGTTTTTGTCTCTTCTATAAAATTTTAAAATATGGACTAAGAGCCTTTGCATGTAAAGCCAGCGATATAAAAATTCATTTTCAAATATTACATTCTATGACAAATTAATTTTTTTTTCTTTTTGGAAGAAACCACTCTATATATCCTTTAATCTAGAGGCAAAACAAAGTTAAACTTCCTATCTGATTTTTTATTTCCTCATCTTTTGTCCCTTTGTAAGAGCTTAATATTATTCAAGAAAACTTATTTAAATAATTTTTTTTAAATTATTTGATACTTACAGCCATATTCATAAAAAGTTCTTATTTTAAGCTTATAGTATGTATAACTATTAAACGCTTTTTGTCTTATAAACCTCTTATAAAAATTTGTATTCATAAACGTACACTAACAGCTTTTTTACTATAAACTGTTTGCAGCGATTTTCTGTTTAAGTATGGCAACTTTCTTTATATTTGGCTGCCATTTTATTGTTAGTGATGCACGAAACTTCTATTCGGTTTACATGTTATCTATATATAATTTTTTTTTTTAATTGTAGACCTTCAAAATTATTCTTATCAAATAAAACTACATATTATTTTAGTTTCTGAACAAAATGTTTCCGAAAGGTATCATAAAAACTTTTGTTTGAACCTTTTTTAAATATACGATAAGAAAGTAATCGAATAAAAAGTTTGTTTACTTTTTATTATCATCACTATTATTATGATTTGTTCATTTTATTTTTTTATTATATTTTTGAACAATAATTTGTTGTTTTAAACAAAAACAACAACTAGTTGCAATAATTTAATAAATAATTAAAGAGAATATCTGCATTTGCCCCTGAACATATTCATTTAAATCATATAATTTTTTTTAAATAATTATCAATATAACTTTAAATTAGATGTCTAAAATAAAAAAAAAATTAGTAAAATGTATTTAACATGTCCGTTGTAATAAATACAACATTTTTGTCATTATTTTTCAACATATTTCACAAAAATAATATCATAAAATGCAAGCTAGAGTGGCCATAGTGGAAATTTTTTTGAAAAGTTAAATTTTTCGCACTGAAAAATATGAGGTTGGGGATAAATATAATTATGCATATTTTATTTTTTTTTTTTTTTTAATTCCGAGTACCTCGGGGTTGAGCCCAAACTTTTATTACATTACCCATTTGTCACTATTTTTGTTCCTGTTTGTATTTAAATAACAAAAAAAATCTGACTTTATGTTCCCAACTGAATTTCTTCGATACCTTTAATTATTACCTTTCCAACGAGCCGCAATAGTCTGCTGATAAACTACGGATAATCTTGCCCGGAATACCCAAAAACCAAAGTCCAAAAAATAGGTGAATTTTTAAAATTTTTTTTATTGTTGATAACTTACTAATGAAGCCTTTTTGTTGGCTTATCCTCTTCGTCGTCGTCGAAATCTGTAATTAGTTTTTAGTAATTGCTCTTTCTGCCGGATCATTTACAACGGTTAAGTGTTGCCATATTCGTTTTGCGGTGCAGTATTCTTCTTGGTCCTTCCAAATTGCAGCTCATACGCTATAATTTGTGCTCATACGCATAAATATTTTTAATAGAAGGTATGAAAAACCACAAGCTCCAATTTTTAGGCAAATTTTGTGCTAGATCGTTTTCGTGAATTGGTAGTAAAAACCTAATGGAATTTTTGGTTTTATGTTTTTGTAAACATTTTACTAAAAGATCCAAAGCAGGTAGACCATTTTGTCTTATGTCGAAAAATACTTGCCAGTTTTTACATGTAAAAAAATAAGTTTGGTTGTTACCATTGAAGGAAATTAATAAAAACGCTTAACCTTGAAGTAATTTTTTATGATCAGTTGTTGCATCAGATTATGTCAATGCATTGGTCGAAGGGTTATGGAAATTTCCAACCATTCTGATAAAAAAACACATGCAATAACTGTTTAAAAATGTAACGGAATTTTGTGGTTTTATGACTTTTTACTAGAACATTTAAAACAGGTAGACTATTTTGTCTTTTTTCTACAAACATAAAAATATACATACATTTTGTTGTTGCCATTCTTCATTTAAAGTAAAAAATTTCGAATACATAATTTTGTTGTTGCATCAGATTACGTCTAAGCATTTGTCAAAGGGTTATGGAAATTTCCAACCATTCTGATAAAAAAAAAACACATGCAATAAATGTTTAAAAATGTAACGGAATTTTGTGGTTTTATGACTTTTTACTAGAACATTCAAAACATTTGTCTTTTTTCTACAAAAATGTGAAAAATTTGCAGTTTTAAAGTAAAACTGATAAGGGAAACAAGTGGGCAGTGAATAATAAGTTAAAACAAATTAAATAAAACAAAACAATTTAAAGTTATAATGGCAAGCTCATCTAAGAAACTACGATCCGATAATGATATATTTTTGGTGGGGAAATGCGAAAGTGAACTGAAAGGCGCAAAGTTGCCTAATATGAAGCAAGTTCTTCAATTATTTTTTTTATAAAACCCGAGTGCAAAAACTCCCTGTGAAGGCAAGCATAAAAAATACAATGCATTCAACTCTTGAATTTTGGCAAAAAGCAAATATTCCCACAATGACCGAAATCAACTGCATGAAAAAATTTTAATTACTTTATGCCGAATGGAAAAATTTGTCCAAGAACAGATTTGGCAAACATGAAAAATATAGAAACGATGAGAACGAATTCTGTGAAAAGATAGAAAATTATATATTTGATATCGCAGCTGCAGATGCACTTGAAACGATGACTATTTTCCTTCTTGTTGCAAAGAGAAAAGGGTCGGCCAGGTTGTATGTCATGCCAGGATTTGAAGCTGTCACGAAAACAAGAACGCAAAGCGAAACTACTGAAAGAATCAGAAAATATTGGTCAATATAATGTCTTTTTTATTGTTATTTTTAATTATTACTTTTGTTCAAAGATGAGGCTGCGTCTGATACAGATTCCTCAGAAATTATTATATACGAATGTGTAGAAATGAACAATTCAGCTCCGGAAGTTGATTTTATGAAGGACCAACATCAAGGAATCCATCGATCCCGCGGAAAAATCCATTTCGTTGATGATCGAATGTTAGCAAGCATGGATAAATGCCGCATCAGTGATCGCGATGCAATGCATTTAACATCTGCTACAATTACAGCCGTCTTGCGGAAGTTGCAGGAAATGCAACCTGACTTAAACGACATAAAAGTGGAAGATTTCGTCTTTAACCGAACATCGTTTCAAACAATGCGAAAGGAATATCGGCGCAGACAAGAGAAACAGATCATAGATAAATTCAAGGTACATATTTAATAATTAAATATAAATAAATATCTTGAAGGAAATTAACATAATATTTAATTTCAACATAGATTCCTGAAGTATTTGTCTTGCACTGGGACGGAAAAATGCTTCCAGATATGAAAGGCAAGGACAAAGTTGATCGATTGGCTCTCGTTATAACCGCAGAGAACGAAGAAAAACTCCTTGGCATTGCAAAACTTGAAGAATCTTGTGGTGAAAATATTGCTGAAGGCATTGAAAAATTCCTACGCAAATGGAAGATTGATAATTTAGTGCAAATTGTGGCTCTTGACACAACATCTACAAACACTGGTATTGAAAAAGGCTCAGCATATTTGCTTGAAAGTAAATTGGGTCGCGATTTACTTTTTCTACCGTGTCGCCATCATATCAGCGAATTGCTTATTAAAGCTGTGTTTGATTTAAATTTCGGAAAAACATCAGCACCAGAAGTCACTCTCTTTAATCGTTTTTCAAAAGACTGGAAAAATATGAATATCAATACTTTCAAGAGTGGAGTATTGGATGAAGCAGTGCAAAAAAACTTAACAGCAGCCGAAATAGAGACGCACAAGAACTTTTGTCTTGAGGCGTTGAAATCTCATTATGTGCGAGCCGATTATAAGGAGTTGTTGCAACTTTCGCTAATTTTTCTTGGTAAGGAAGTACCAAATTTTACGCAGTTGCGTTTGCCTGGCGCAACAATTCATGCATCCTGAACTAAAATATCTTTCCTTATCATGTAAAGTTTTCATTAATTTTTTTTTTTAATTCGAAATTGTATTGTTTTATTTGCTATTTTTTAAAAAATTATATTCTACGTTAAAATTTCATTCGATATTCGTTTTTAATATTCGCATACATTTAAGCAAATGCGAGTATGAATGTAAATATCTAAAATTGGAGAATAGTTCGCAAATATTATTGTATATGACAAATTTTAATTTTTAAATGAAGTAAGACGAATATACAGTTGCCTTAAAATAAAATATCTGACCTTTTTTCCCTACGCTTAAAATATGTCGAAAAAATCCCTACAAAAAAAATTCTCTACTATTGGCAACACTGGTGTCAACCCAACAAAACAGCTGTCTTTTGTTTACTAAAAATAAATACAGAAATGTAAAAGAAAGTTCTAAACAGTTAAAAGTTTACATAAGCTTAAAGTAACAACTTAAAAAAGTAATTAATATGTTTGGATCAATCGCAGTTAATATTAGAAGTAGAAGCAGAAGTGTTGAAAATCATCGGATAGATAGACGCAGATTGCGGGACGCAACCATTTTTCTGAACTTGCTGAAGAGTGGTAAGCTGATTGCATCGTTTTTGATTTTGGTTTTAAAGTGTGGTCTTTTAAATATAAGTACTACGCTTTGCAAATTTGTAGATTATTTTCGAGTCAGCAAGGAGGTGTTTTTCATGCTGATGCAAGAAATGGAACCAAGTATACCATTTCGAAACACACATGTCTGCTGTTACTTAATTAGAAACATTCTTGTCATATGTTGTTACAGGAGGTTACCAATACCCCATTGGAAGTTAATAACTTCATCTATTGCGAAACCTTAATTGTCTTTTGTGTTTAATTACCCTAAGTCTAGTCGAGCAATTTGAATTTGTTGACATAAGCAATAACATCGGTAGAATATTAATATTGACGGAAATCAGGTTGACCGTACATATTTGTGAAATTGTGTAAATTAGTGTGTTATGGGTTACATAATTTAAAAAAATATGACTAAAAATTTTAAACTTTTGAATTATTCAAAACAAATAATTTGCATTGTTGATATTGTGGAAGATGAAACATCCAAGAGAAGATACTGGATGAAGCCATTTCTTCAAAGAAGAGTGATTCAATGTTTAGAATCTCATATTTTAAATGACATAATGTGGGATTACAACGATTATAAAAACTTTTGCCGTATGAATATTAAACAATTTGAGTTACTGCTTCAATTGGTAAGTTTTGAAAAAGATAATATCTGTGGCATTTTGACAAAACATCTTAAGTCGAGATAAGATAGCCAAAAGTTAAAACAAAACTCGGTGAAAAAAATAATTTTTTTCCAATAATAAAATAAACCAAAAGTAAAGAAAAATTTGGTCTATAATACAAAATTTTATAAACGTAAACAAAAATGTTTTTTTTATGAAAAATCGTAAGATTAACAACATTTTTTTCAATTTGTTAAATTTGACTTAATATGTCTTGTCAAAATGCCACAGAAATGTATGTTCATATGAAATGCAGACTAATACATGTTAATACATTAGGGTGGTTACAAGGCATATGGTACATTTTTTTTAGGGGCTATCTTTTGGGGCACCCCTCTAAAATGTCAATAGCCTAAAATATGCGATTGACAAAGTTTAAGCCCAATCGGAAGCATAAATTAGGGGAAAACACCGACTTTTCACTAAAATTCGTATTTCTTTGTCCTTATAACCGAAGCCATTCATTCTAGGAACCTGACTCGAGTCTTATTTTATAGGAAATTTTATTCTTATTAATTTTGATGTTGGTAATATTTTTGCTGAAACTGTTATTTTTCACACTAGCATTTATCAGATAGTAGTGGATATCTCAATAATCGCAGAATAGTGTTCAAAACACTTCTAACCTACTATCCTATGTTGTAAAATAAAATAAATAAAAATGTAAATGAAAATGTTTTTTTTTTTTATTTTTGTTACTAAATTATATACATACAAACATGTGTATCAATAAAAGTTTTTTTTATAACATTATAATTATTTAAAATCACAAATTAAGGTAGTAATGGCTTGGACAAGGTAATTTTTAAAGAGTCTGGAAAAATATGCCAACATATAGATACAACTTTTAAAAGACACTGTCGTTGTTCTTCGTCTTTTGTCAAGGCTGAATTGTAGTCTTGGATTAATTTTACCCTTCTCTCAGCTATGTCATTTACTACTCTTACCCTTTCACAATTTTTTTGGCAAATAATGTGGATTTTTACACCATACATCGGGATCATAATTTTTAAAAAATCGGTATTAATTTCAAACTGTTGCTTATGATTCTTATACGCTTTACAGTTTTATTTGGTTTAATATCTTTAGTTTTTCTAAAATCAATAATTAGTATTGTGGTTATTTTGTTGAACTATTTATGGTTTTTAATCCAAATTTTTTTTATATTTTTAATTAGGCTTAAGTTCATTAAATTTAATTTTCATTAAATTATTTTTATGAAGAAAGGAATTTTATGGATGAAGTTTCCTGATGATCTGGCCTAAGCAACCAGTAAAATGCGCATAGGAACAGCTTATCCCATCAACAATAAATTTCAGTGTTTTAAAGCAGTTTTAAAATCAGCGACATTGAATTGGTATAGAATTGCTACAAATTTTCTAGCAACACCAAAAATGTTTAATTTTGTACATTTGTGTTATACAACTTATAAAATATATTACGTACATTTTTCTGCGGCTGTAAATAAATGCAATCCCTCAATTTTTTTACTCTGGTACCCACTAATACACAACCAAAACATTATTGGAAGTCCCTGGTATACAGGCCTGCCATATTTGCCGATTTATCGGCATTTTGCCGATTTTATGCCTATAAATTATCAAAATGCCGATTTGCCGATTTTTGCTCAAAAAATGCCGATTTTTCAATAAACAATGCTAAGTTCACAATTAGGTTTTTAAACGCGTTTAAGCAAAATGTTGATTTAGGTAATCAAAGCCGTTCACATTACATTTGAGATGATTAAGATGACAGATGATTAAGAAAAAAAAACACAACAAACAAATTTATATTTCTTTAAAGTATTAAAAATGGATACAAACATTTTATGAAATTATCAGAAGATTATTTTAATCATTTTAATGATGAAATTGTGAAAACTTATGAATTATTTAAGGAAAAAAATAAAAACATTAAGCAGAAATCGTGGCCGGTTGTACACGATAATGTTGGCGATTCTACATTTGAGGCATGTTCAGTGGATTCTATGTGATTTATGAAGTGATTTAGTAGTAATCATGTCAATTTGAAGTGATTAACAAATCACTTCAATGTATGGGTAATCATCTCGATTTTGACGTGATTAGAGCTTAATCACGTTCGAACTGCTTAAACGAGTTTAAAAAGCCAAATGTGAACATACTATAAAACATGGTAACTTTTAGTTTGTTTTGGTATAACTTATTAATTTTGTGCAACACTTGTTAAATTTTTAAAATTTTATTTGAAAAATATTCAACTTTGAAGAATGAAAGAATTAAATCTAAATAAAAGAAAAAAAGTCCACGCTTAAAATATTTTTTTCTATAAGGGAAATATAAAAAACTTTTTATATGCTTACAACAAAGAAAGGATAAGCTAAATTTACATTCACTATAAATAAAAATAATTTGAATTAAAAAATTATTCTTATAAGATTTTACGGAATTGAGGATGATGCAGCTACATCCGAAAGCATTTTTAATGTAAGGAAGTTAAGTAAATTTGCAAGCTTTCTGGCAAAAATTCATGTTTAAAACTTGAGAATTTTAGTGGTGCATTTCCAAAAAATTATTTTCCCTCTAATCTTTCCAAAATGATGAAAAAATTTGTAGCCAAGTCAACCTAAATAAAACAAAATATCGATGGTCCTTGAAAAATTAAAATTTGGAAGCAATTTTAATTTTTCAAGCTTAATAATTCGAATTGTTTTGAAACTGACTTCAGGGGGCTGATTCTGGCAGTCTTGATCGAATACATTTCTTTAGAAAGCAATTTTATTTCTAATTCTTTCAGTCGATGCTGAATGTATCGAAATTATTTTTTCAGTGTTGTGAAAACTTAAATAAATGTAAAGCATTGAAAAAAATAAGAAATAAAATTGCTTTCGAATCGAAAAAGTATTCGAATGCGACTGCCAGAATTTGCCAGTATGATTTAATAAAAATGTCAAATTTAAATATAACTACAATTTTTTAATAAAACGTTTTTTGTTTTATTAACTATTATGTTTTAAACATTAGTTTATTTTGCCTTTTTTTTGTTTTGTTATTAAAAATATGTTTTATTGTATTTAAAAAAAGTATTGGAAATTTACCGATTTTTTGCCGACTTTTTTAAATTAAAGTGCCGATAATGCCGATTTTTTTTTTAAATATGCCGATTTCTTATCAAAATCTTCTGGCACCCCTGCTGGTTTATTGTGATGGGTAAAAATACTTTTGGTTTTTCGTTTGTATTTCTTTTATTTAATAACTATTTTTTTTTTGCGCAAAATTTTTAACAACAGCTGACTTTAATTATGAAATATTAGTGTTGTTTACGCTTATTGGAATTCAAAGAAAATTTAATGTCAAAAATCGCTACAACAGTGGTGAATATCGCTTTAGTACAAACTTTAAATTCAATATTTAACACGCTAAATACACATTAATGTTGAGTGTAAAACGTAGCTATTAATTTGCTCGATTGTAATTAAGAAAAATGTATCACTCTGTAAGGGGGCGTGTAACCTGTTAAATATATTACATAAATATAGTGCATTATTATTTTTAAGAAAATAAACCACCTTTAGAAATGCCCTCATCATGTTTATTTTAAAAATTATTTTCCATTTTTTTATTACGTCAAAAAGTATGCATAAGGAAATATATAAAAATTTTTTCATTTGGTATTTAAAATTTTTTGACACAAAATAATTTTTCCTGTATGTATTTATTTTTTAACTGAAACAAATTGTAAATACATATGACAATTTTCGACCATCTCTATTAAGAAAATTGTTAAATATACTCGAAAATGATTAAACAATTTTCTTTAATCACCTCATCACTCTTGTTATTTTTTTCTGTGCTACGCTTTCTAGTTGGGGTTTCAAACTTCTTTGTTTTCTTATACAAGTGGATTGCACAAAATACGATATTTTTGAGCAAACAAACTTTTGTGCAATAGCTGACATTGACAGTTTTCCATTTTTATAACACTGCGCAATCAACTCTCCCATTTGTGGAGCACACTACTGCTTTTTACCCATTTTATAAACTATAATGTATTCAAATTATTGCAAGTTACACTCTTGTTTTTCTAATTACACTCACTTTGCCAATTATTAAAAGCATAAGTTTGGAAATTAAACCAAAAACAGCACGTTTCTAATTGCGTGTACAATCAAAAACCACATAATTTTAATCTCAAAAGAAACTTTAAACTTCTCATGGTTTGTATTCATAACAACGTTAATTGTTTACTCATTGAATATTACGCTCATTTGCTGCAAGACCGGCATAACTCAAAAAATTAAATTTTGGAGTTAGAGATGCAGAATTGTTCGCTTTGTTTTTCTTTATATCGTGTATTTAATTCATCTTTATATCTTTTATACTTTCCCAGTTTGAAGAGAATGTGTCTTCTTTTTTTTTAAGTAGTTAGAGCAAATCAAAAACTTTAAATGCGTTTATCTCAAAATGGATTTTTTTGAGTTATGCCGGTCTTGCAGCAAATGAGCGATTTGTTCTTAAAAGTTACAGTAAATGTCTTCAAACAAGTTACACTGCGAGAATCGTTTCGCCACCACTGCAGTTTAATTTTTCTCTCCATACAAAGTAAGTCGCTCTCAAATGCATACATTTTAGTTAATTTAAAAATATTTAAACCAGTATCAAACATTACAAAAAAATTCAATAATACAATAATAATTAAATAACAATATTAAACAAGGTGCTTAAGTTAAATATTAATTTTTTTGACCCGTAAGTCCTCCAAGTATTTGCTTAACAAAGCTGCGCAACTCCAAGGGGTCTTCATTATTAAAGTCATCCATAACCATTTGCATTTGATCTTTAAGACCATCTGATATCGATGTGGTGATGCGATCTTTGAACAGGTTTGTAATCGGACTTAAAATTACGCCGGTTAAATGTCTAATAAATCTTGTTTGATCTAATTGAACTTGAATATTTCTGAAATTAAAAAAAGTTTAAAGGAATTATACAGGTATTTTAACACGTTTTTTTTAACCATTCTAAATGCTTCTTATGTTTTTTTTTGCATGCTGAAGCCGAATATGAATTCAGTTTTCTGCCATCACTTCACATTTATCAGATAGTAGTCCATTTGTGTTTTTCGCTCTTTACGTTAAACTTAAATTTTGTTATAAATTGTGGAAAAACATCTTCCAAAGAGACAATAATTGGTGAAAAACGTTAACATATTAGATTTTATTTGATTCATTATACCTTAGGCATTCTTTATTTTTTTTTATATTTTATCCGATCAAAGCCACTGTTTGGCGCGTAATTTAGTAGTTATTGAAATAAGTTATAAATTATTTCAATTGAACCAGCACTTGGTTCTTTATGGCTGCTGAAAGAGAATTATAGAGCGAAAAACACAAATGGACCATTATCTGATAAATGTGATTCGATGGGTGAAAACTGAGTTCATATTCGGCTTCAGCATTCCAAAAAACCATAAGCATCAGTTGGAATAGTTAAAAAATATTTTCAATGTTTATTTATTGTTATCAATTTAAAATAAATAAATAATAAAAAGTAAAATATTTACATAAGTAAAAAACGTAGGGGAATTTAATTACACATTAGTTTTACTACAATTGAATGTATATAGTTAACAAATTATATGTGGGTGCAAATAGGTACAAAGTATAATAGCGAACACAGATATTATAAAGCTACGGTCAGACTTATCAAATATTTGACGAAAAAAACGGGACCAACAACCAAACTAAAAAATCGTTTCGCTTAATATCAATATATATTTTTAATAAAATACCACATCTTACAAAAAACTGTTTTTTGCTATGTCTAGTAGTATAATTAGTTTATTTTGTAATATTAAGACCATTTTAAATCTCACTTACTATTAACAAAAGTAGGGGTTGCGCTTATTTGATCAAATATTTAATAAGTGTGACCGTAGCTTAAGTAGAGTCCGTTGAATATTCGGTGTCGGAGTTCGGCAAAAAGCTATGTTCCGTTGATGTTCGGCTTTCGGTAAAATGTTCCCCGAACACCGAACTTTTCAACCAAAGTAGTAGGGTTTACTTTGATTACAATTTTTGTCTAAATCTTGTTACGGACCTTTTAGTGCATTGAAAACTGTACTTTTTGCAGTGGGGTTTTTGATTTTATTTAATTATTTATTTCAATGCTTCACATGTACGATTCCTCTATCTCTTTGTTTTTTTTTTAAAAAAAGAAAAAAAAAACATAAACACATAGATGATATGAGGAAAGACAGAAATTTAATAATGTGCACATAAAGTTGGATATTTTGTGCATGCAAGTATGTACGCTAGGTGGTCGTTAACTGTATGGAGCATATTTGTTTTCTATTTTGCCATGCTCTAACCTTAAAAAATATTTAAAAAAATATTATTTTTACATAAAAATCGTTTACTAAAAGGTTATTATTACTAAAGTTTCCAACCACTTTTGCCTTAACAAATTTTCTCTAAATCTCATATTTAGCAAAACCTAACTAAAATAAAAAGCAACAGCAGCATTGACGCAAAATTTTCCTTTAGAACTAATTTTTCTTACCCAACAAACACGAAGTAAGACCTTTGATATGAAATGACTTTATCCTTTGACATCAAACACAATTCTCAAACGTTTTTCAATTGTTTGATTTTAACATTTAAATTTATATTGATAATGATTTGAAAATAAACATTTGACATCAAATGTTGTTTCAAATTGGTATCAAATGTTAAATTCAAAGAAATACTAAACTTGGCATAACTTAAGCGAAAAATAAATGTAAACATTAAAAATGGCGATTAAAGTTCAATTTTTACTTCGTTTTTGTATGATCGCGGTGCTACAATCCTTAAAAATAAAAGAAAGCCAATTATTTCGTCTTTGCAGAAATTAGTGGACGTAAAGAACATTATTTAATTTTTTTACTATGGTGCCGAATGTTTATCTCCCAGTTTATTTAAATAAATAATGAATTTAAATTAAAAAAATAAAATATTTTTATTTATGTTCCACATTGTATTATTGAAAAAAATTTGAGAATTACGTTTGAAAACAAGTTAAAAATAAATGCATTTTTCTATTTGAAAATAATATCCCCTTTTTGTTGAGAATACTTTGATTTTCAAATCAATTTCGAACGTTTGTTGTTGGAGAAAACGTTTGATTTTAAATCATTTTCAATTTGAAATCAAACCTCTGTGTTTGTTGGGTACACACGTCACTTCGGTTTCAACATTTGTGTTTGTGTGCGTTTGCTTACAACAAAAAAAAATAGTCAAACGTGTATCATTTGTTTCTAACATATCTTCCCGCTATCTCTATTCCTAAAGTGGGTTCTCATACAAAATTGTCAATACAGACTGGAAATATATTGAAGAAAAAGCCCCATAACTGCCAAGGAATCGCCCCTTGGGGTATAAAATGTATGGCGGACCTTTATTAGTTTTTGTGTTTAACATTTTCTTAAAACATACTTGACATATATCTCCACCCCTTATGGGCTCACATACAAATATGGCGGTTTAATGAAACTATTAAATTTGTCCCCTGCAGCGCCTAGGACACCACAAATGTATAACCGATCACATTTTTTTTTTTTATCCCTATCATAGAAAATTTTCAATACATACTTGGAATATATTAAAGAAAAAGCCCCATAACTGCCAAGGAGTCACCCCTAGGGGACTAAAATGTATGACAGACCTAAATTAGTTCTTTATTTTTGACATTTTCTCGAGACATACTAGTCCTTTATCCCCACTCCCCACTCCTCCCATACAAATATTGCGTTTTTGAAATTTTTAAATTAATTTAAAACTTTCGTCTTTTGTGATCACTAATGTCTTTTTTTGCTTGCAATTTCGTTTTTTATATGTCTAGAAGCATGCATAGCTGCATTTTCCAATTTTTTATGATATTTTAAAGAACTAAACATTTTAAAATTTTGCTAAAAAATTATTTTTTTTACCAAAAAAAATTATATGTTTCTAAAACGACTGCGCATATTAGCAAAACCTTTAACCTTTCTAAAAGGTTTAATGACGGAATTTCGGTTTTTTTCAGTTTATTCAATAAATAAACTGTTTTTGAGTTACACGAATATATGTTGTGCAACCTCCTCCATTTTCGAAATAACGGCATATTTTTAAAACAAAAGCTAACCTAAAAAAATTGTTAGCACCACTGGATTCAGCGTACCAAAATTAGGTTAAAACACTAGGTGCCCGGCTGGTCGGTTTGTGTTTTTTAAAAATAATAAAAAAGTTTTTCAACAAAATTGAAGATAAGTGATTCAAAGAAAATTCGTTTCTTTAATACATAAATTAAAAATTTGATTTTTTTAGTGGCTTATTTGATATTTTTCAGTTTATTTTGTTTAATAAGAGCATTAGAAAAAAACTTGTTAACAACTTTTCTACAAAATTAATATTTTCTAAGTTATGAAACATAAAAGTCAGATTTCATGTAAAAAAATATAATTTTTTTCAAACAAACGAGGTTGGCGTGAGGCCGTCCCGCCGATCGTCTTAAAATTTAGTTTGGCGTTGTTTTTCATCAATACCCATTAAATTGGCGGGTGTGACCTAAAGGAATGCAACTTTTTATTTTAACGGTCACCCTAATGTACGCACTTGGTTGGATATTTTGCGTATTCGAATACAGTATGTATTGCCGTGTAAAAAAGCAAAATATTTCTTGTATCACATTTGTACTTCCTTGAAAGCGGTTTATTAGTATGAGATTTTCTTTTATCCATTAACTACTGTATTAAGAGGACCGAAAAGTAAAAATACTGTTTAAAGAAATTAGAATTTTTTTGACTGAGCCTTTAAAACTGTCTTAAGTACCGTCTTTACTGCTGCTAAACAGCTTTTTCCGACCGAAGAAGCAATTTACAATGCATAAATCAAGGCGAATTCAACTACAGGTAGTGTCGAAACGCCATCTGATTTAAACAGTTCGAACCAATTTGTTTTGGTTTGACCTGACAATTTTTTGTCATAACAAACGTCAAACTTAATCTAAAAAAACGAGACAAAAATTTTAGAGTTTTTTTATATAGACTTTGACATTTGGTATTACAAAAAATTGTCTGGTGAAGACCCCTGCAGATAACGAGATAAGTCCATACATACATGTAAAGAGTAGTCCATAAAGGAGTAGGAGTACTCCAAATATATGGTTAAAAGGTGGTCGATTTAACATTACGATGTCCTAGGCGTGGACCATATAACCCAGTTTTGCATTAAAACGGAGTAGCATTAAAACTACTTCATGATCATACATACTCTAGTGGACTAGTTTGGGAACTACCGCGTGGTATACTCCAGAGGATTAGCCTCAACTTCGTTTAAAAACGAAAAACATTTCGTTTAAAAACGAAGACATGTCGTTTCACTACAAACTCTTTTTAACAATGAAATGGTCCGTGCTTGCATAACATTGGACCAATCCAGGGAGTAGACCATGTCATCAAAATGGATCACGTAGTCCAATATTATCTGCAAGGACCCCATGTTAGAAATAGTTGACATTTCGAGCCGTAAACAATGCAATGTAAAAAACCCTATGTTGTTTTTGGATTGTTGTAGTTCCAACACCACCTGTAGTTGAATTCGCCTTGGCAAAAATGCAGAAATATTCTGGGTTATTACGGTTGTCGTTGGCGTACACGACTGTGTCGTTTTTTGTAATAGATTAAAGTAACATACAAACTGTGTTCCTTAATCTTTTACAAAAAACGACTTAGTCGCTTACGCCAACGACAACCTTAATAAGGCTGATTAATTTTTTGCTATGATAATATTAAAATACTAGTGTCTTGAATTCGCGATATGCTACATATTCATATCACACTTGATCATAAAGGGGGTATTAACACAAAATTCAAAAAATTTATAATACATATTTAAAGCTTATGAAAAAGAAAGAAAAAAGCCAACCGTTGCATTAAAAAACAGGTTAGAGTGCTTTATTCGGCTGTGCCGAATCTTTGATACCCTCCACCCACAATTTTAATATTTCAGGAGTGATATCTATATAATGTCTATTTATTATTAATTTATCTTTATAAAAACAGACATCAGCATTAAAATTGGTTGCGGCTAAGACCTTTACTAAATTATTGACCACCAATCTTGAGTAAAATATCTTGATTTGTAACAGCTTAAGCCGAACTTAAATGATTTTCAGGAGGGGGACTTTTATTGGAGCCATGGTAAGTTATAAAGCAATAATCCCAAAATTCCGCAGAGGTATTTCTGGTATTAAAAAACATAAATGTCAGTACAGTGGTGAAATTAGCTTTAGCGTTTAGCGAAAGTCAGAATGCTGGAAAATATGGGATCTAAGGTAAATTATGAACCGTTTTAGGCGTATTTAATTAATTTACCAGTGTGTTCTTTAGTGCTATTTCTACTCCTATAAAACTGTGAAGTATTCAATTTTATTCTGATACCATTATAAATTATGGTTTTAGGTGTACTAAACTGTTTTTCTGTAGTAGGGTTTATATGGCGTCTAGGGTAAATTATGGAGCGATCTTCACGAAATTTAACAGAATTATTTCTAGTCCCATAAAACTGTTACGTGCCATCTTTTGTTATGATAGGACCATTAGATACGGTTTAAGGCGTACTAAACTGTTTTCCTGGAGTAGGGTTTATATGGGGCCTAGGGTAAATTATAGACCGACCTTCATGAAATTCCACAGTGTGATTAACAGTCGAATAAAACGAACACTTGCAAAATTTTATATCATTCCGTGTATTGTTCAATCATTTATGTTAGTTTTTGAACCAAAATTATCAATTTTTTAAAGTGGTGGTTTCAATCCCAAACTGCTTAGGATAACTACAAGCAATTTGACACCCAGTTTTTTTTATTTCTTTTGAGTTTTTCGAAAGTGAGCGTGTTTTCAACAGACGGAGAGACAGATGGGCATGGCTAAATCGACTTAAGGCTCAGTTAGTCTTTACTTTCTGTTCTGTTACGAATCAGCTGATTTGTTTTTGTTAATAAAAAACCTGTGAAATTGATTAGTTTTTCTGTTCTGTTGCCGTTCAGTTTGTTAAAATAAAAAACTTGTTAAGTTATTGTAAGTGACAGCAAAATAAATAATAAAAAATACATTTTTGTATTGAAATAAACTATTTTTTGATTTAAGAATTCATAAAATTTAATTTCTTCAAATTTATGTGCATTAAAGTTATTGAAATAAAACAATGGACGGTGCAAAAGTAATAAAGAAAGAAAAAGTAACTATTACAATTTCGTAACAGAACGGCACGGAACAGAACTGAAGCAGAAAGTAAAGACTAACTGAGCCTTTAGAATTAGTCAAGGGGCCAGAATATATATACTTTATGGGGTCTGAGGTAAAAAATAAAAAAGTATCACACGGAATGACAAACTTTGTATACCCTCTTCACAACTTATTGTGGTTGAGGGTATAAAAAGACAAAATAGCACGATATTTTTACAGCAGGTGTTTACGAATATAACGTGTCTATTTTTTCCAAAAAGTAAAAAAATTCAGTGTATTTATCAAATATGAAAAATTGGGAATTTAGCACGTCATACGGAAATCTTATTAAAAGAAAATTTTGTATTACAACTACAATTCGAGTCGGAAAAAGCCAACCAATTGTCCCCCTGAAAGAAAAGATAAACTCACTATTTATTGTTGGTGTTTTGTTTAAGCTTTGATATTGGTACGAGTAAGACTTTGAGTGTTTAAAATTCTTATTCGCTTTAGGGTTTTATTCTTAGGAAAAGATTTACTGATGAGCTGGCCTAAGCAACCAGTGAAATGCGCATAGAAGCTAGCTTACCCTCAACAATAAATTTCAGTGTATTTATCAAATATGAAAAATTGGGAATTTAGCACGTCATACGGAAATCTTATTAATAAAAAAAATAAAAATGTGGAGTCCATACCCTCTTTATGATCAAGAGCGATATGTATGAATCGTTTACCTTTTCCAAGAAAAGTACGCAGTTTTTTCTATTCTTGGTAATGACATTTGTCAATTCTATTTTTATTAAAATAATGAATCACAAAAGCTTAAATTGTTTTCGGTTTCGGTTAAAGCTTGCCTTTGGTCTTTAAAATCTACTGAAGACCTGCATCTGGTTAGATCTAAAAAAGAGCGTTCGTTCATACTCTTACAATAACAACATTATTAAGTTTTCGCCGTTCTTATTTTTACTTATGTAATTATACGAACCTAAACTGAATAACACGGAAGTCGTATAATTTCATCTTAAATGTTAAAATCTCAACTGCTAACTCAGCATAGATGACTGTGTCCTCGAGAGTCCCAATAACTTTACCGAATCCTTCCAAGGCCATGAGTTTTAATAAGAAATTGTACTCGAACTAAAAAAGAAAAGAAAAACATTAATTTTTTATTAACACAAAAACTTTTTTTAAATGTGAAAGTTTTGTAATTTTATGCAATTTTCGAAAAAAAATTTTAGTAACAAATAGGGGTTAAAATTTTTAATCCCTCCTAATACCATGTTCACGAGGACAGCAATATTCGTGTTTCGCTCTCCCATTCCTGTTTCGCGCTCCAAACATGATTGAACAACATGTTTTGCCATACAAAATTTTGAGAGCGAAACAGATCGTTTCATTTTGAAACATGCTGCGAAACAGGGAAAATGTACTATCTTCTCCAATTTTGATAACAATTGTCGTTAGTTTATCTGAACTAGCTCTCAAAAAAATCAAAACATAGGAAAAAACTAAATAAAAATTAATGTTGAATTAAATAAAGTGATAATTATAAATAATTTATTTAATAAAAGTATTAAATAATATATTTCAAGTTTTTACTAATTTTGTTTTTATATATTTTTAATAAAATTACACTAACAACAGAAAAAAAAGTCAAATTGAAACAAGAATGAATCGTATAAACCAGCGGTGGGCGGTGGGTGGGTTTTGCCTGGATTACGAAGTTTTTCGGGTTTTTACATATACTCTTCGTGTTTTTTTTGTACCAGAGCTGCTACAAATACAAAAATTTCCCTAACAAGATATTCCTTAAAATCCCCAAAACATACCATACAATTGTTTTATTGTATGTACTACTTTTTAACTTAAAAAAAGTAGGTTTAAAATAGAGAAAAAAATAAAAAACATTTTTCTAGTAGTCAAAACAAAAAGAAAAAACAATTTTTACATTGAAATCAGAATGTAAAAAAATTTACCGTATAACACACACACGTGTTTGTGTGATGTTTTTTTCGTTCATTTACTTCTGCCCACAAATTGAAAATATTGTTTCATGCATAAAAAGTAACATAGGCAACCCGAGATACAAATACAACAGAAAGAAAAAAAATAAAATTGTATTCAGTAGAGTTGGGCAAAATCGTTCCTTTTGTGGAATCGTTCCGACCGATCCGTTAGATCAAAGGAACTAGGTCGTTCCTTTCGTTCATCGTTCCTGTTTTTTACTTTGAACAATGAATGAACGAGGAACGACCAAACTTCTTTGTCGCTCGTAAAAACGTTTATAAACAAATATTTGTTATTGTTTGTCGTCATGTTGTGGCGTAACGACTACATTAATAATAATTATATAATTTCTTAAATGTTTGTAAAAAATAACAACTGTTTTAATCCGGTTTTAATCTGCGCGTAATGCCGTTGCTGGTGGTGAACGAGTGGTATATTGCTAAAATATATTGCTTTGAATCACATCAGTAATTGATTTAATTAGAAATTTTTTATGTGTCACGATCTAAATACACAAAAGTCGGCAACACTGATCAACACATAAAAAATTAACCTACAGAAATACATGTGATGATTCAACGGATTGCAATTGCGGAACGATAAAAAAGGAACTATTGAAAAAGTCCGCACCGTTCCTTTTAGGGAATCGTTCAATGGAACTAGGTCGTTCCGGAACGACACAACTCTAGTATTCAGTTGCTTAATAAATTTCAACGAAGCATTAGTGTTGCGCATGTTGTTATTTTGGCAAATTAAGCAATTTCGTAGTGGTACACTGACAATAAATTAATTGTGTTGAGATTAAGCTGTGTTTATGTAGGTTTTTTTTTCAGCTTGTTTTAAAAACTTTTCAGCAAACATGTGGGATATGTAGAGTGGGAAAATCTTTTTTTATTTAATTTGAATTTGTCAAATGAAGCTGAGTGCCTTATTTGTAATCAGGTAATAAAAAATGTGTATCGGTCTTATCTTAAACGACACTATGAGAGATTTCATGCGGAAATGAATTTTGTTGCTGGAAATGACAGACAACAAAAAATAGAAAAATTAAAAAAAGATTTTAGGCTTAAAAATCTCCGTCTTGAGAGAAAGGGTGCAAGTAGTTCTATCAACTGCACGGTTGATCAGCAAGTAAAGGCTACATATATTATAAGTTTAGCTTTAGCAAAAAAAGGTCGGCCTTTTGATGATGGGCAGTTTTTTAAAGACAGTTGTTTATCAATAATGTATTTGTTTGGAGAAGCAGGACAACAAATAGGGAACATAATTAATGAAATGCCTTTATCTCGCCGAACATTAACTCGCCGAACGGAAGATATAGGGCTATTTATTCAATGGGAGACAAATGAACGCATAAAAAATGCCAAATATGTATCAATATGCTTAGATGAAAGTGTTGACATTTGCGGTATCAGTCAAATGATTATTTGTATTAGAACGGTTGACAATTTTTTTAATTAATTTGAGGAAATATTAAGTGTACACTCCTTTTACGGAAATGTTACTGGTGAAGCTATTTTTGATGCTTTCAAAAAGAATGTTTTATGCGTGGTAGAAAAAGAAAAAATATCTTCTATTTGCACTGACGGCGCTACTGTACTGGTTGGGCGAAACCAGGGACTGGTTGGTCAGTTAAAAAAAGCTGGGGTAAATGTGCACACATTTCATTGTATAATTCACCAACAAGCATTGTTTTCAAAAAGGATAGGTCTTCAAGAATCTATGAAAGTAGCTGTTAAAATAATAAATCGCCTTAGAGGAGGCCATAACGCACTTACACACAGAAAGTTAATAGAATTTCTGAGAGATATAGATGCTGATTATCAGGATGTAAATAATTTTCTTTACGATTTAAGCTTTCTTGCTGACATCACACAACACATTAATAAATTAAATCTTGTGCTACAAAGAAAAGATAAAAACATAAATGATCTTTTGCATGCAATCAATGAGTTTTCAAGAAAACTTTCTATTTTAAAAAGTCAAATTGGATGTCAAAATTTATCAAATTTTCCAAAAACTCAAGAAATTTTTACACAATTTCCAAATAATGAAAAACTTCAAGAACTGACGGAAGAAATAAATTTACTCTCGGATAATTTCCAAAGTAGATTTAAAGATTTTTTGAACTTAGAATGGATTATAAACATTTACAATAATCCTCTTACGTGTTCGTTAGAAAATTTACCCAAGGTTATTGAAGAGGAATTGACGTTAATGCGGCAAGACATATCGATTCCAATGGAAATGGGTATCAACTTTTGGAAAAATATTTGCCCTCAAAAATACTCGTCAGTCAGGGACTTAGTATTAAATCTTTTTTCAATGTTTGGCACAACATATATCTGCGAATCCTCATTTTCATCAATGTCTCAAATTAAAAACAAATTTAGAAATAAATTGACAGATAACCATTTGGAGACATTATTAAAAATCAAATGTTATCCAAAAGAAATTGACATTGATAAATTAATAGATTTTGTTAACAAAAACTAATTGAACTAAAGAGGATTATTAGTTTTCGGAAAATTTGATAAATTTTGACATCCAATTTGACTTTTTAAAATAGAAAGTTTTCTTGAAAATAAATACATAATTCGTCAAATAGTTTTGAAGTTATTTGCATTTAAGTAACATCATATAACAAATAACGGTTATTTTGGAATATCTCGAAAATTGTTTTACTTTCGACAATTCTGACTTCATATTCGGATTCAGCGGAAAATTTTACATAAAGATTAGATTCAGATACATTTGGTCAAAAAAGTGTCACGCAGTGTTTTTAACATACAGTTTCAAAAATCCAATTTATAATTTTATTGAATAATATGTCAAGTTTGTTACTGCATTCCTTTTTTTTTTACATATTTACATATAGTAAAAATAAGTTTTTACTCATGGCCTTTTCGATTTCAGGTGACCATATGTAAAAAATATATATTTTTACCGTAAATGAAAACGTGATGAATTATAAAAAAATAATATTTTTTACTGAACTCCTTTTTTTTTTTTTGTTTAGCATATTTACATACAGTTTGAAGAACTTTCCAAATATTTCTCTAAGTGTAAATCAACTAATTTACTCTCTTTTATTCAATGTTCTCTATCTGCCCTTCGCTGGTATAAACAGCATGTTTGGAAAACTAGTTTCAGAGAGCGAAACGAGTGATTTACATCGTGGTACGAACATAGCATGATTCCTAGTTACTTAAAAGGTTTTCTGGCAATACTGTTATTAGCTGCTTTACACTATCACACAAATCTTAAGGTACGGTCACATATCGCACTGGGTTCTCTGAAGAGAGTCAACTCAAAATTTTTCAATTTACACTTTTTGCAAGAAATCGATGTACAGTGGTCATATCTACGCACTGTAAAAATCTTAAATCAATTTCTATAGTATATCGCCAAGAAAAAAAAAAAAAAAATTGTATCCCCCTTTGTAGTATAAGAGTACATATAAAAACAAAACGGGGTTTTGTCTCTACTGAAAATTTATAAATTTTGAGCATTAGAGTAAGCAGTGCGATATGTCATTTTTTTATTTTTTTTGGATTGTGTTATCTTAAAATTTGTTTAAAACAATAAAATATTGTATTTTCTGGTAACCTTACGCACATTTATTTGCTCATTTTTGTTTATTTAAACAGCTTTTACCCTGCGGCCACACGATCAAGTTGTTCTTGATAGTCTTTTACATATACTGCTTGTCAAAATTTACATAAATTTAAAGCTGTGACGTAGGCTGCACTCAATTTGTAAACAATTTACTTTCAAGATTTCATCAAAAAAAAATTTATAAAGACAAACATGTAATCAGCTATTAAATTGAAAGTAATGCTTTAAACACATTCGAGACAGCAAGCTACCGACTTCAATATGTCAAAACTAGAATTCATGTGTGCATATGGAAATGATTATTTTCACGATGACACGGATACATGGCTGCAGGTTGTTGTCTGTGCTTATTTTGTCGTTGTAGTCAAATTAAACTAATTTCTATTTTTGTCCACTACAAAACAGAAAAGGTGCTGCTAATATAAAAAAATATTTAAAAAATAAGTGCTTAAATTTTTTTTTTTGTTGTTTAACAGAAAAGAATCGGCTTGAAATAAGAATATTAACTCGGCTCAACACCAAATTGTTATTTATATAATTTTTTTTATACCCTTGAAAGAAGTTCTATAGGAAGATGTTTTTCGCGCCAACGCTTCTAGTTCAGGAGTTATAGGTCGTAAAAGTTTCAAAATACTTTATCCATATCTCTTTAGGTATAAAATGAATCTATAAAATATGGGAATCATTGGAAAATTCTTTAAAGTGTGTTCCACATGGCGTTTATGGCATACCGATTAACCAATTAAGAGCCAATTTTATATATTTAAACTCCGTGGCTGACTTTTTTTTACAAAATTGGCTTTATCTTTAAATCATGTCGATACAACAATAATTATTTAACCCTAAGATATTTGCTTAATAAAGTTTTTCTGAATTGTTTTTCGGCGTTGCAGAACACTTATTATTTATGTACATATTACAATAATTCAATCAGCCCAATCACTTTTACAATTGGATTAACAAAGGAAAAATGCGAGAAGGGAGAAAACTGCCGGGGAATTTTGATTCATAATTGGGATGAATATGTAAGAAGTACATAAATTATTACCAGATATATATTTTTAATCAAACTTTCAAATAAATTGACTAATTTTCAAAAATAAAATTTTTTAAAGCTTAATAAATTTAAAATTTTATATGATGAAGTTACTAATAATATGGTATATAAAAGATTAAGTGCTCTTCCCTAAAGATATTATATTTTAATAAATATGTATATTGACAAAATTTTAAGTTTTGTAGAAAAATCTTTCAAGAAATATTTATTTTTGAAATTGGCCCTTAACGGGCTAATAAATCGGAATTTTTTAAAGATCAAGTGAAAGCCATTTCGAAGTAGTTTCTAATAATACCACTACTTCTTAGATCCAGTTTTTACCTAAAAAGTTATTGATAAAGGGTACGTTCGTAAATGCAGTTGTTAGTTATAACTTGCGCAGAAGTAAAGTTTAATGTTCGTAAAAGCATCACTTGTAAGAAACTTGGCATCACTCTCATATGTCAAATGTTTTTATGCAGTAATGCCGCAGCTCTGCAGCAAACTTTGGCAATTATTGCTTCAGTTAATTTTCTGAAGCAATAACTTTTGACAAAAAAGAAATCGTTTAATCGTCATTTATAAGAAAACTGTTACTTTTTGGTTCAATATTTTCAATTAAATTTGTCATCTTTATTGTAAAAAGCTTTTTTATTATTATTTAATTTTTGCTTATTAAGCTTTTGAAATTTCAAAAATTCAAACTTTGCACAGCTGTTGTGCAAAGTATCAGCAACACAACTGCAACTGGTAATCACGCATCAGCAACAACATTTTGCATCACTGCAGCAGTGATACATAGTTTTTATGCATTTACGTACGTACCCAAAGTGTTCTGAAACTTTTACGAACTATACCACGTGTGTTGAAGGAACAAATTTTCTTATTTTAAAAGCATTTTATATGTATTTTTTGTTTAATCTGCCGTTAAAATTATATTGTTTATTAGTTACAAAAACAACAAAATTAAAATATTTGAATATTTTTTAAATAAATTCATTTGTTGATAATCTTAAATTAAGTTTGAATAAGAGTCTGCAATTATGCATGTTTTTCCATTTTATAAAAGAAAAAAATGATAGTGGCACCACTGAAATATGAACATAGTAAACAAAAACAGCTGTTTGTATTTTTTCAATTGTAGCCAGCGTTGCCACGACCAAAAAAAATTTGTAACCAAAATGTAAAAATAAAGTAACCAAAAGCGCAAAAAAGTAACCAAAATAATTTTTTATCAAAAGTTATATTTCATCGCAATTCAGTTGAAAAATATGTCTAAAGGATAAATTGCGTTCGGTTTTATTTATAGGATCATAAGCCGCTCGACCGATAAAGTTTTGGCAGTATATTACCGATGGACTGGAATGAACAATCGAAAATTTTTTTAAAATTTTTAGTGGTCGTGGCACCTCCTATACAACGTTAACACTTATTTTGGTCTAATTTAAAATTTTATGAGCTAGAGCTTTTAACCTTTTTATATAAAGAGCTCTTACAAGTAAAACTTTTTAAGTCTTGCTGTATTATTATGCTTCAATGTGTTCATTTGAGCTAAAATATGCGGTACATTTTTGATATATAGATGCTTATTGGCCGGTGGAAATATAATCATATTAAACCGGATGGGATCGGAAGGGCCTTTTACATTATCGTTTATCTAGAAAAGCATTAAAGCTAGCAGATAATGGCCGTCTAAAATTCAAAGTATGTACCTTACATGGTTAATTTGATAGTCTGTTAAAGTTAATCTTGTAAAAAAAAAATTTTTAAGTAGATGAAAAGTTTTGGATGCACAAATACCTCATATCTCTTTAAAGGGTCAAATAAGCTGAGCGGGTAAGTCTTGTTTCAAAACAAAAAACTGGTTATTTTTGTGTTGAAAAAAGTAACCAAAATGGAAAAAAGTACACAAGTACACATTGACAGAAAAAGTAACCAATTTTGGTTAAAAGTAACCAAAACGGCAACGCTGATTGTAGCTGCCGTCTTTAACATAATTCAGAAGCTGACCACACGACTAAAATTTCAGCCAGCAGCATTTGTAGTATTGTGTTCGTGTAGCCTGTTTGGCATAAAATTGCCAAACAAATGGAATGGTGAAACTGAAAGCCATCTCGTGGTCAATTCAAAAAGTGAGAGTAGAGTGTATTGCAAATTGAATGGAATTGAAAGGCAGAACTTGATCGTGTGGCCACCAAGTTAAATAAAATATGGGAAAACATTTTTGCCATGTGTTCACATAAAAACATATTTGCCTAAAAATAAATATTTGAACAAATTGTCAAAAATAAATAATAAATAAGTTAAATTAGTTTAATTGAAATTAAAAATCAACATTTTGTGAAAAAAAAACTAAACTTTATTTGGTCTTATGGTACACGAGAGTGAGAATAGCAATTTTTAAAGTAAAAAGTGAATCAAAATAATAAATATAGGGTCAGGGAAGGAAATTTTTTTAAAGAATTGTTGAAATGTTTGGCTTAATATAGAAGTTTTCTTGGGTTTTAAAACTACCGAAATTTTTCTAGTATAAACACTAAAGCCCTGCACGAATGCATTTGAATGCCATTTCAAAACATTCGTTTGTTTTTCAACTACTGATTGTCGATTGCTTTTTGCTAACGAATCAAATTCTGTACTGTGAAAAACACATAAAGCACGAAAAAAATATAAACACACAAATGCAAATGAGTTTAAATTATGTGTGTTATAAACGACCAAACACGAAGTGTAAAGAGCACGAAATATACTCCACACAACAACGAAACAAACGAATAACACAAACTACACCAAATCACACGAATCGCACGAATCAAACGAATCACACCACACAACAGTAACAAAATAGGTGGCATTATTTTATTTTTATTATTAGGTAATTAGTAATTTTGTATTAGCAAAAAACAAATGAAGATGCAAAATATTATTATACAATGTTTAAGTTTTTATTTTAAATTAATTTATTCAAAAGTTACAAAAATATATTTTGAAATATTTTATTAAAAGTAAAAAAGAAATGAAAAGCTAAATTCAATTAATTGCAAAATTAAGATAAAAATAATATAATGAGCAAAATGGTTTAAAATTAATTTGTACGGTTTAAAAGTTCATTTTGTATTTCAGTTGCTTCTATATTTGAATGAAGAAACATTATGGCATTTATAGAATCACCGTTTGAAGCAATGCTGCATCTTTTTTCAGAAATCAAATTCCGTGCTACTGAAAAAACTCGCTCTGAAGCTGCACTACTAGCAGGCGTTGCTAATATTTTGCAGCTCCCTTTGTAGAGAAGTGGAAATTCATTTTGATGTAAGTTCCACCATTGCAAAATGTTGAAATCTTCAGTAATACTAACATTTAAGCTTTCATACATTAGCAATTCGTTGAATACTGTATCAAGTTGTGTAGTATTTTCAGTCGGTGGTAAAAAATCAGAATATAATTCTATGATATGGCTAGATATTGCTGTTGCACTTTCAAATGGATTTTCTGATTCATGTTGCTCTTGAAAGTATTTTCTCATAATGTGCATGCATTTGTCTTTAATCGAGAGTTTTTCTTCTTCACTAAATTGAACTAATTTGTTTAATGGAGGGAATAGAAAAACAGCAATTTTATGGTAGATAGTTAGATTCCCAATTACTATGGAATCTATCAAAATTGCAAATTTTTCTTTAAACTCTTTTGAAATTTCTAAGTCACTGATATCAGTATTACATTTTTTCTTTAAGCAAGGATATAAATATAAACAAGGTGTATTGTCGGATACTTTTCCCCTTCTAACTTTTTTAAAGTTTCTTCGAAAAGTTCCAAAACTTTAATTAAAGCTGTTATATGGTTCAAATGAATATTATTGATTCTATTGAGCTCGTTTTTTTGTTGCAAAAGTTGAACTATTTCGGACCAATTTTTTTCGACAGAAACAAATAAATAGTAAATTGAATTCCAGCGGGTGGGTGAAAAGCTTTTAAGGGTTGTTTGTAAATTTACATTTAGACCAGAAATTTTAAAATATTTTACGAGTTTAGTACATAAGCTACATAATTCTGAAACAGCAGGTACTTCTTTCATAGCTTTTCGAATAATATTATGCAGTAAATGGTCAATGCAAAATATGTGGTTATTGTTCCGAAAGGCAGCGACCATGTTTGCTCCTCGATCTGTGACAATAATGGCTTTGTCATCCAGATCCAGATCTAAATCGAAATTATTAAGTATTTTTCTTAACTTTCGACAGATATTATCATCAAAAAATATATATATTTAAGTTTATAATATACCTATTTATAAATATATATTATCAAATAAATAAATATTACTTGTACATTTTTCACCATCCATAGAATTAATGCCAAGAAGTCTACTAAATATATGTCCATCTTTTATGTAGTGAATGCTCACAGCTATATATGTTCTTCTAATAAAGTAATCGGTCCAAAGGTGTATATCATAACTTTTTACAAAATACCAAATGCGCACCTGAGTTTGCCTGCAAAAATGTATAAAGTCATTATAACAGGTCAAAGTTACGTTAAATAGTTACCATAAATTGGTAAGGGGTACTCTTTAGGCTCGGTCATATAATTGTAGCATAAAAAAGTAAGCAATAAAAATAGTGCGAAACAATAAAGTTTCATTAAAACATCAATAAAACACATCTTCTTACCCAAAAATGTTACCTACTGTCACATTTGCTATTATGTATATAGGTTATTTACACATAAATTGTAGCAAAACAAGCCTTTTTTAACTTGATTTTCAAATATTTTTATTTACTTAAGAAAAGTGTTTTCAAAAAAAAAAAAAAAAACCCACCGACGCGATTGGTACCGAAACCAAAATATTTTTACAAGCACAAAATACCAACAAATTCTTGTGGCTATTTTGTTTCTTAATAATTTCTGTATTTAGGTACGTCTTTTTAAAGAAGGAAAAAGGGACCCTTTTACAGGTATCAAAGAATTTTTTTTGTCATCATAAAGTTTTTTTTCTGTTAAGATGAAACAAAATAACATAGCATCCGCTAGACTTGTACACTTGTCGAAGTCACATAGACGACTGAATTGATGAGCATAAAAATATGTGTTAGTAGTGGTATCAGTGTTGAAAAATTCAGTACTTTGGTACTATTTTCAGTACTTTTTCATATTAAAAATACCGCAGTACCCCCGTGTTGTTTTCAGTCCTTTTTATCCTTTGAGCTTTTTAACTGTGATGTGATCATTTCGATAGCAGGCTTAGGCTATCTATCATGTGTTTGTCGAAAATTTATGTTGTATATTAAAAATAATTACCGACGTTAATATTGAAATGCAAAGCGTGGACGCCAGAATTCATATTTTGCTTTCCAGAATGGGATATTTGTTCTTACAACTGGCAAGAAAATTTATAAAAAGGGATGCATAGGATAACATGGTAGTGGAAAATTTAAATGAAAACCATATTTATAGAAACATGCAATGTTAAGCAAATCAAAGAAACTTTGAAATCATTTTGTTCGACTATTTGCGAAACATTAAGAACTAAACTTTGTTTTGAACATAAAACCTTAAAAGTAATAATCAGCTTCACTCCAGAAAATATTGTTTCCGAAAAAACCATTGGCATAATACTGATGCTATTAATGTTATTTACAAACGATAAAGAGAACTATAATAATAAATAAGTTCCCAATTCCGTGTTTTAGCGGATTTTATAACAATTAAGCATTTCAGAACTGAATATATTTAAATTTCTTGGAAAAATATAGCCAAAATTAACAACGAAACTAATGTTTGCTGACATTTCACATATTGCTTTTGGTATTTTATCGACACCACATTTCTGAGAATCAATTGAACGCAGAAATTCAAATGCAAAATAATGAAAAAGCAAAGGAAGAAATCGTTTACACGTAGAAACTGTTGCAAGTTTGATAAAAACTAAAGATCTATTAAAACCAACTGGTAGTTGCTGTTGTAGTTATGATATATCTTATGATATCTTAAAGTAAATTTGCTTTATCTTATAACACTGAATTAAAATCTTTTTGTTAAACATTAATGTTTTAAATGGGTTTGTGAAATTCAAAGGTGACACAATATATTGGCAAGAATCGAAATCAGAAAAGAAGTGCCATATACTGTGAAATGTGTTTGCATCAACAAACTATGTTGTTTTGCTTTTAAGGTTATGTTTTTTTTTATAAGAGTTGCGCCATATTTGAATTGAAACCATTGTGCCACTTAATGAATAATATAGGGCCATATAGAAATAATATGACGAATAACATATACAATAATATGTTAATGGATGGGGCGCTTGACGCTTATGGATAACAGAAATATTATTTACATGTGTACCTCAAATATACGGGCCTGTTTTGAAAATCACGTGATTTCAAATCACGTGCTTTTAAAATCACAAGTGTGATTTTGTGGGATTCTAAAAGTCATACCGTTTTTGTGTTTCTTGGTGTGCTTTCGGCAATTTCAGATCACACCAAAACACACAAAAACGGAACACCAAAACATCACACTTGTGATTTAAAAGGCACATGTGATTTGATATCACGTGATTTGACCTAAAGTGATTTTCAGAACAGGCCTGATAAATACTAAATTTGCTATTAAATACTTAGATAAATGAATTCCAATAAAATATTTTTTGTTCCTTTTACATATTTTCATAAAAAATAAAAAAGTACCAATTGGTAGGAAAAATACTCTTTTAGTTGCAGTTCAGTACCATTTCAAAATTTCAATTTTGCAACACTGAGTGGTATACACAATTGTGCAAAGAAATGGAATTCCCTGTTATAGACTCACAATCAGTGATGCCAACTTTTTGAGAGCAAAAAGCACTTAAAAATTTAAAAAAAGCACTAAAATGCACTATTTTGAACAAAAAAAGCGTAAAAAAGCACTAATCCATTTTTACAATTTAATTAAACACAAAACAAGTTGCCTTCGGCTGTGCCGAATATTAAATACCTCCAAAATTTTAAAAAAGGTGACGGCGTAGATGGGAGACCATTTTCATTTAAAATTAAATAATAAATATAAAGGGTGGTTAAAATTTCAAGGCACGATGTTGATTTTGAATAAAACACAAACTATTTAGGAAATTATTGTAATTTTATTTTATTATGATATATTGATACTACTCAATTATGTATGGAACAAAATATCGGCCAAATGGGCGCCGCGACCACGGCGGCACACCTCCATCCGATGGTCCAAATTTTCGATGACCCTGAGGCATAATGGAGGTTCTATGCCGTTAATGTGCGAATTATCTCATCCTTTAGCTCTTGAATTGTTGCTGGCTTATCGACGTACACCTTTTCTTTCAAATAACCCCAAAGAAAAAAGTCCAACGGTGTCAAATCACATGATCTTGGCGGCCAATTGACATCGCCATTACGTAAGATAACACGGCCATTGAATTTGTTGCGCAAAAGAGCCATTGTTTCGTTAGCTGTGTGGCAAGTGGCAACGTCCTGTTGAAACCACATATCGTCCACATCCATATCTTCCAATTCGGGCCATAAAAAGTTCGTTATCATCTCACGATAGCGAACACCATTCACAGTAACTGCCTGACCGGCCTCATTTGGGAAAAAATTCGGCCCGATGATGCCGCCAGCCAATAAACCGCACAAAACGGTCACTTTTTGTGGGTGCATTGGTTTTTCGACAATCACTCTTGGATTATCATTCGCCCATATGCGGCAATTCTGCTTATTGACGAATCCACTGAAGATGATTTTCTTCGAAAATTGCACGATATGCATTTTGATTTGATTTCCTATTTTCATAATAAGCCTGAATAACTTTAACGCGTAGCTCGATTGTGTATCTTTCCATGATTCAAATTGAGTTAGTCTGAAATTGAAAAATGTCGAATAAAATTCGGAAAAAAACTTGGCGTTTAGGTGTGGTTCACATTCAACATCGTCCCTTACAATTTAACCACCCTTTATTTACATTTGTATATAAAAATTTTTAAATGTATTATTATTATCTTCAATAAAAATAATATTATCCAAATCATTTGGAGTTTGAATTGGCCAAAAAACAGTTTAAAAGTACAGTGCGAGCTCGATTTTCGTAGCTCGAAAAAATACGGTTTCCGACTGCATGTTTTAAACTTTTTAATACGTTTTTTCTACATTATTTTTCCATTTACAATTCTTAATATTTTTCAAGCCATTTTCTATTTTTGAAACAGTGTCTACATCTTTTTTATTACGATTACTAAATATGTTGTCAACGCTTAAAAGTGCAACGTTTTGTAAAATTTCCAAATTGCTAGGAAGCCTAGCTCAAACCTCGTAAATAAAGTTTTTGGTAAAACGAATGCAACTTTCTTTTATCACTTTTTTTTATCATTTGAAATCTTAAAATCTTTACAGGCCTTTCCAAAATTGTACTCTAAATAGCTAATCTCATCTAAATCATCCGCTATATAACCAAAGTTTTAAAAAATTGTGAAAAAAATAAAAATTTTAAAAAGCATTAAAGGCACTAACGAAAAATTGAAAAAGCACCAAGTTAGTGCTTTTTCTTAGTTTGGCACTAAGGATACAATTTGGGCGTTTTGAGGCATCAAAAAATACCATAAATAGCGCCAAAAGCACTAAGTTGGCATCACTGATGATGCTTGAGAAAAGCCTAGAAGAGTTTGCAAATGCTACTCAAAACATAAATTCAAATAATACGCATTTGGTTAAAAAAAGTATTCGCTGTGTTTACAGAAAGTAGCAAAATGGTTCAGTGCCAAAAATATATGTAGATTACTTAAAAGGCACTTAAAAGCACTGTGAAAAATTGTTAAAAGCACTATAAATACCCGCTTTTCAAAAACGGGTGTTTAACAAAATTTCGGGTATTGCATAAGCAAAAAAGCACCAAAAAATACCCGAAAGGCACCAAAATGGCAACGCTGCTCACAATTGCTGTGTGTTATGTTCGTTTTCACATCAAATTATACATTGAGTTGATTTGTTTTTTTAAATCAAACTACTGCTTAACAACGAGTTGTTTGAAACCAACTACTGTTTAAAATTGATTCGGTTTTTCATTGTGTATCATTCGAATTGATTTAAAAAAAAACACAGTATTTGACACAACAATAACTTGGTGTGGAGAACTGTGAAAAAGAAACAAATGCATTCGTGCAGGGCTTTAATAAACACTAGAGCGACTCAAAAAAAAAGTTATTTTTTACCCCCCTGAAAATAAAGCTTGATATGTTTTATGATGATTTCCAAAATACAAAAACACTTTTTTCAGCTTCATACAAGGTCAGTCGGTCTAGCCTTAATATGAAAAAAGATAAAATATGTATACCGCGATTTTCGCGTTTTATAAATTACCATTATTTTAAAGCAGAACATTATTTCCACATACGTAGATTTTGTATGAAAACCCGAAACGAAAATATGTATTAAGTTAAATATTTCAATAAGTAGGTCGCAAATGATCAAGTTTTATATACCATTGCTGCTTCTTCGATGATACCAAATTTTATCAATGTCGTCTTGGAGCAAAGTACAAAAAAAAAAATCGAAAAACTGAAAAAGACCTTTTTTAAAAATGGTCCAGCTCACGGATGGTCAACGCTAGAGCCAAAATATTTTGGGAATCTTCATAAAACATATCAAGCTTTATATTCAGAGGGGTAACACAAACACTTTTTTCAGCTCCATACAACGTGAGTCGGTCTAATAAACATGTATGAATATTGTACAGACATACATATGTACATTAGACCCGAATCAAAATAAAAGTTGTTGATGTACCCCACTCAAAATTAACTTTGACATGGTTTATGAAGATTCCCAAAATATTTTGGCTCTATCAATAATCTCCCGTGAGCAAAACCGTGTCAAAAAGGGTCCAAAAATGGAATTTTTCATGAATAAAAAGTTTGGTACATTTTTTTTGTCCATTGAAAGAGCAATTAAAATAGATATATAGGAATTCTTTGATTCTGCATTAAAACATTTTAAAAATCGCACTACAGACTACAAATCGCTATAAAAACAAGATCGCGCGCAAAAAGAAATGTATAAAATTGTTTTTATGAAGGTTGGAGATCCTTCCCAAAAAGGGAAATAACGAATGTCACTAAAAAGAAAAAAGTTTAAACTGAGCAAGTTCGTTTCTACTTGCTTAAAGAAGGGAGCATGAAATGTGTACTAAACATTTCGGAAGGTATTTCTAAAATAAATGTATACCATCTAGAAGGCAGGATATCACACGAAGCGAATCTTTTAGAAAGGAGTATAGAAGCATTCAAATAGGCTTGTGCACTTTCGGTCCTTTCAATATTTACTGCTAGGTATAGATATATATAAGTTTGTCATTCCTGTAAGATCATTCTTAGATCCTAAAAAGAATATAAATTCTGGGTCCCCAAAGGCAATGTATTTATGAAGTATCTATCGATTGGTACTAAGCTCTTCATTCATTTAAGACCGCATAAAGTATTTATATTCTGGGTCTTTGAGTAATTCTAAGTCGATTTAGCCATGTCCGTCTCCATAAAGCACATTCACTTTCGTATAAATTTAAATAATTATTTAATAATGCATTTACACCTACGCTATAATTAGGTTATAAGTTGTTTAAGATGATAAACTTGTTTAGCCGTACACATTATAAGCACGTTTGTAACTAGCTTTTGAGATAAACTAGTTACAAACAACCAGTTTTTGTTAAAGCAACTTTGTTTTTTAAATTTTGTTCTGTCAACGCTAGTGGTACTTGACATTTCCTCATAAATAAAAAAATAAGTGAAAAAATTACTTTTTAATAAAAATGTTTAAAATAATTCCAATTTATACGTGCATTACCAATTTTTTTATTTAAATATTTGGGCTAAAAATGTTATGAATTTTTTAAGATAAACAATTTAACTGTCTTAAGTGCTGATGTAAACGGCATAGTTTCTTAAAGTAGCTTACGATCATGAACTAGTTTAAAAATTTCAAGTGTAAATGCACTTTAATAAATATCAATTTATGTTTAAAATTAATTTTTCATGTCAAATAAAAATAAAATTATATGAACGACTATACTTTTATATGAATTGATATTTAAATAGACTTGGTGAACATTAGTGTCAAAATGTTTCCAATTACCCTAAAAAATGTTATCGATAATTTTTCTAATGGGCCGATTACGGATGACAACTGAACTGAAGTTGAGTTGTCAGCAAAGAAATAAGGCCACGGCGCTCAAGTTAAAAAATAAATTTAAAAAAATTTTGTATATTTTAACATGAGTGGCGTTGCCTGATTTCGCTGCTGACAACTCAAATTCAGTTCAGTTGTCATCCGTAATCGACCCATAAGACTGTTAAAATTGACATTTCCAGAATAAATAGTATCCCTGTTGCCAACTTTATTAGTTTTGCTAGAATGTAGCGGGTTTTAACTTTTTTTTTGCGATTTTTAGCAACCCTTCGCGTGGTAGTCATTTAAATGATATAGTGTTTCACACATAATGTCAACGTTTAAACTTTATAATAAAAAAGAAATATCATGAAAAAATATTTTATATGTGTTTTATTTACGTTTACTTTTGAAACCGCAAAATGGACAACCCTTTATTAGTTTATTCACAAAAAAAAAAATATTATATGAAATGAACATATAAATTGTAATTTAATTAGAATGATTTTTGGCAAAACAGAGCTTGCACAAAGTGATATTGAAAGAAATGCAAATCATTTTCGTACGTTGCTCTTTTTGATTTTCTGCACAGCTTCTGCAACGGCGGCGTGTATTTCCTTCAAAAGGAAGATTCTCTCCAACACCTGAAAGTGATTTTGATCGCATGGAAGGGCGACCGCTTGCCCTACGTCTTTTGATTTTTGCTTTTTCTTTTCCATAGGCAAGTAACTGCTCAGACAATTGAACGAGAAAGCCAATAAGTGGTGACTGTGCATGTCGACTTTCTTGAAAAACAATACATGCATTAGATACGCAAATCATTAGCAACTTTTGAAAAACTCTCTTCCACCATTTTGTGGACTTTCTATCAGGATCATAGAGAGATGAAAATTGATCAGAAAGATCCACGCCGCCCATATATTTATTGTAGAAGGAAATGGCATCTGGGCCTGAAACTTCAACGGATTCCCCTTTTTTGTTTGTCCGTTTAACGCTTACTACGGTATCAGCGTGGCAATTACTGATTAGCCGAACTTCCTTTGTATCTTGCCATTTACAAAACATAGTACCGTTGTTGCTAAATTTAAAAATACAGTCTCCTCTTTCTAATTTTGAGCCATCAAGATTTGGTAAGAATTTTTTATTTCTCATAATAGTTCCAACTAAACCGAAGTTCAAGCTAGAAGCTAAATTGATGGTAGTAAAGAAACGGTCGCAACAAACAACGGCAGAAGGATTTGAGAGCGTGGAACACAGTTTTCTTACAACCCGTTCCCCAAGAGTACCATCGGGCACAACTATTTCTCTTCCACAGTATATGTCAAAATCGTAGGTGTATCCTGTTGTAGAATCACATCGTTCCCAAATCTTTATGCCTCGTTTTATGGGTTACATCGGGATATATTGTTTCAAAGAAGACCTGCCTTTAAATTTTGCCATAGCTTCATCAGTTGACTGGTAAACGCTATCAGTTCCACACCTTTGGAATGTGTACTTTAGGCATGAAACCATTTCATCAACGCAATACGTTTTTGAGCTATCTGCAGGTTTTTCTGGGTAATTCATATACAATTTTGATGATAAAAATAGAAACCGGTCTCGACTTATGGATAAATGGATAAATTTTGTGACCAATACATAGCATGTGTGGTAAATGGTTATAAGACATAACCAAATATACACCGACAACGGTCATCATTTCATATGGATCAGTAGGCTTTATTGGACCTCTTCCTTTTTTATCGACAAGTTTCTTGTTCTTATTTTGGATACTACTATTGAATATATCAATTCTTTTATTTGTGCAGTCGGCTATTTTTATAAATAAGCTTCTAGGAAAAATTTTGAAGAAAATTTCCAGCTCTTTTGAACCTCTATCAATATTTACAAAAATAACCGGCTGTTCGAAGCTTGGAATTGTTTTTCGAGGCAAACAATTATTAACACTGTTATTCCATACCACTCCACTGTCGCCTTTCGTGTTCTCTTCCTCTGGGGAAATATTGGTTTCTCCAACAGAGTTCTCTTCCTCTGGGGAAATATTGGTTTCACCAACAGAGTTCTCTTCCTCTGGGGAAATATTGTTTTGGACAACAGAGTTCTCTTCAGATGAGCTATCACTTTCACTTGAATAACATGGATCAAGAATGCTATCGCCATCGAAGTCACTGCCACTTTCGGAGTCGGTGTTTTCCAATAAACTTCGAATCTTTTCGTCATCAAATAACTTCTGACGCTTCCGTTTTGGAAAACATTCGCTTATCAGAAAAAAATTAATTAGTTATTGTGCGTTACTAGTGGGACAAATGTGTCCCAGTGGAAGTTACTGCTGGGATACATATGTCCCAGAAGAAGGTTTTTCACTATATTTCATATGATTCTTGTGTTTCATAAGAGATAACTATTTATTTATAATGATATTAACGTACCTCGACATTTTGCAATGAATTATAAGCAAAATCGGGTGTAAAACTACTAAAAACACAACTTTTTTCCTCACTAAACTAGCACGTTCAGTAAAAATTTCAAGAATAACGGAATTAAAAATATGTAAACAAAAGCATGGTTGGATAAATCTGTTGGGACAAAAATAAATATGAATATATATTCGTCGTCAGAAATAGAACACATTGGTATGTATGAAAATATACACAATCATTGCGTAGACCGAAATTCGTCCTGCGTAACGAACACTGCGATAGGTTTATTTCTATTTCTTACGCAGACGAACGACGAATAAATTGGGACAGGGACAGCTAACCGCAATTGGATTTCAGTTAAGTAGGACTACTCAACGGGACACATATGTCCCGTCAGTATTGAAAGGGTTAAGTTATTACAAGTAGGGTTGTCAAAATGATTTTAACCTTTTTCGCCAAATTTAATGTAAAAAAATCACCAAAGCATTTATTTTTTAGTTTTTGACAGTATAATAATCTGTGGCATTTTGACAAAACATCTTAATTCGAGATAAGAAAGCAAAAAAGTTTAAAAAAAAAAATCAGTGAAAAAATCAGATGTATTTAAAAATAAAATAAACCAAAATTAAAGAAATATTTTGTTTATAATATAAAGTTTAAAAACGTAAACAAAAATGTTCTTTGAAATGTAGGATACCTAAATGAGCAAATTCATTGCAAAAACTTCTAGCCATTGCACACTTACAACTACATATAGAGATGACAAAAAATCATCCAATTGTAACCGGGACTGTAAGAAAAGATAAACTCACTGTTTATTGTTGTTGTTTTTGTTTAAGCTTTGATATTGTTACAAGTAAAACTGTGGCTTATAATTCTTATTCGCTTAACAGTTTTATTTGTGTAATATCTTTAGTTTTTCTAAAATCTTTGGATGAAGTTTCCTGACGATCTGGCCTAAGCAACCAATGAAATGCGCATAGGAATAGCTTATCTCTTCAACAATAAATTTCAGTTTATCAATAGTAGGAAATGGGAATGTAGAATATTTAAACGAAACCTTGTTAATTCATTTTTGAATCCCAGGAAAAACTTTGATAAAGCTTGGACATTTTCCTTTTAATTTATTTCCTTTAAAGTGAAGAAAATCGTGGTTTTTGACAAAGCTATGAAGAAAACGCAAAAAAATACCGGAAAGCACGATTTTTGGCAATAATGCGACTTAAGCGACCTCTTCCGAAAAATCTGAAAAAAATCTCAAAAATACTTAACACTATCAGCTTTCAATCCTGCTTGAGCCCCAAATTTTTTATTTTATATACATACATACTTATTTGTACCAACCTGCAAATTTTTAATATTCAAATAGAAACGTATTAAAAAGGATTTATCTTCATAAGTCATGTAGGCCGGTCCATAACGTTGTATACCTGCTACGTTATATACGATACCGTTTGTTAGGTATAATCCAGCTTCGTATGTTATAAACAGGGGCTTCTGGAACAGATAGTTTGAAAAATCTAGCTCTTGGTTTCGTGGACGCTGTCCCTTTTTTAATGTGCTACTTACCAAAGAAAGGTTTTCCTTGATGTCTGGCAATTGTAAATGTTCTATTTGCAATTTTTGCAAATGTTGCAACAGCAAAGGTATAACAGTATCGACTTCTTCATTTATTATAGACCATCCAACTTCAGCCTCGTCATCACCATCCCTACGAGATCTACTTTTTATATTAATTTCGGAATCGGTTACTTGGTTTGCGTGATTTTTCGACAAACTTACTAGCTGTCTATCAATGAAAAAAATATTTGAATTTAATTGTTTACTTTTATTAATAAATAATTTTTAGTTTATATGCCTTCATCAAAGAATGTAAATAAATACAAAAACTGCCCTAAACTTTGCTTAAAAAAAAAATTAATATGTAAATTCGTTTGAAATTAGAATTGGTGAGCCAAGAATAAAGTTAATTTGAATGCCAACATTAAGTTGTGGAATATTTTGCTATCAAATAAGCCATATTTTGCGTTTTGTGGGAATATTTTCAAATTATTAACATGTAAATATTTATTTGAAAAATGGAAAAAACGGGGATTCAAAACTCAAGGTAAACAAGCGTGAAAGGCATTTAAGCGTGGGGTAATTAACCGCGTAATACGAAGTCTTAAAACACAACATAAAACAAACAAGTAAGAAAGTATAGTCGGTCAAGCTCGACCATATGATACCCTACACCACAGTACTTAAAAACACATCATGCTTATTTGTCCATATAGATATAGATTTATATATGTTTATAAACTTCATTAAAATCGGTTTGATAGTTTGTGAAAAGCAGAAATTGCCCCCTTGTGGTCCTATTATTGAAAATCTGCATAGCTTATGTGTCTTTATAAATATGTTTATATCTTTGATTTAAATTTCAATAAAATCGTTTGATAGTTTCTAAGAGGCAGAAATCGCCCCCAATTTTCCCTCGTGGTCCTACGATTCGGCCCATTTTCAATAGACTTGGTCCTTGTGCCAGTAAGAACCTATGTCCCAAATTTCCTTCAATTGCGACCTGTACTTTGCGCACAAGGTTACATGGGCAGCCAGCCAGCCGGCGGACATCGTTAGTTCGACTCAGAAAGTGATCGGTATACTTTAAGGTGGGTCTAGGTGTTGCACACATCAGCACAAATGCATAATACCATCTCTACTATTGTGGTGTGGGTATAAAAAAGTCGGGAGCAAGAACTTTTGTTATGTGATTTTAATTAACTTTACCGTGTTGAATTCAAATCTGTTCACATATTGGTTCTATCGCGTCTAGTTTTTATGAACTATACCAATATTTCGCCCGAAATTTGTCGGTTTTGCTAATACATTTTATTAAAACATCATACCGATTTGTCAGATTTTGATCAAAATACTTACAGATAATTAGGAATGCAAATAACTTTGGGCATGTTCGTAAATGCATCACTGCGCTGCATCAGAAAAGCAAACATTTTTTAAAGCCGATAAAAAAAAATATTAATATAATCTCTTTTATTGTGTATTATTTTTGTGTAGTATTTGACAATTTTTTGATCCACATCTACTTCACTGGTATTTATATAAACATTTGAAATCACTAATGCAGCGCAGTGATGCATTTACGAACATGCCCTTACTTTATATTTTCACTGTTTCGGAGTTATTCAAAATTCGTACTTTTTTGTTTTTAAAAGTTCATACAAAAATACAAGGACAACAATTTTCAGTAGTGCGATTCACTAACTTTTATAACGATAATCGAATCGTTTAAATAAATATAACGAACATCTATCGAATATGCTATTCAGTAACATTTTTAACGATATTCGCTGTCGTTTAAAGTCAGCTGTTAACTTAAGCAATTGTTTTGTCGTTATTTTAGCGACAATAATTAGGTTGTGTTTATTTAATCGATAAAATGTAGTTTATGTTTAATACATATGTATTTTATGTTTAATACATACATAGCTTACATACATACAAAGATATATTCATATGTAAATGTATGAACAAAAACAAAATCCTAAATTTTAAATTAACAAAAAAAAGCAAATTAAGAACAAAAACAAAATTCTAAATGTAAAGTTCACAAAAAAAATATAAAAAACACAAATTAACCCTTCGTCTTACTCATGAGTCTGGCCAGACCTTTTTCAATGAATTTTGAATAAAAAACATGTGTAACACGGTGGGTCAATAACAATTTCATTTGTTTTTATTTTATTCTCTTTTGTGCTTTTCGTTTTTTTTTTTTAACATTTTGTAGACAGAGATGTTACAAAAAAACAGCTGAAAACAATCGTTAAAAATAAGTTACTGAATCACACTATCGTTACTGCAAGCGAATATTTATGTCGACAAATATAACAATTGTCGGATCGTTAAAAGTTAGTGAATCGCACTACAGACGATTGGAAAAAAACCGTACAATTTCAAGAAAATACAACTGTCTGATTATAAATTGAGCTGCCAACAAAAATTTTCAGTTCACACGGTTGGCAGATAATTGCATGGCAAGAATTGCCAGATCTGTTTTTAGACATCGTCAGAAAACTAAAACTGCGTGTATTTCTATAAATTGAAAAAGTGGAAATATTGTTATTAAAGGGAAAAATCAATAGAAAGGATTTTTACCATTTGAATTTCAATATTATTTTTTTTAGTTTTGCAAAATTAAACTTTTTCGTTCTTTTCTCTCGTTTATATAAGTGATGAAAACCATGGTGCAGTTGTCCTTTTTTTAAGCCATTGGTGGCTATCTTTACAAAAAATTGTCATAATTAAAAAAGTCCTTTTTTCTAAATATATACTATATCAGGAGATGAGCCAGAATATAAAATTGGTACCGTCATAGTCTCAAAACTACGTTTTGTTATTGAAGTTTTTAAAAAACCCTAACCCCCATTTTCTATCCCTGTTACGTATCTACACATTTGCAGCGCTGCCAATAGAAAATGTCTCTGAAATTGATGCCATTGTCAGATGCATAAATTTCGCACATTTGACAACAAGAAATAAGCTTCCAACGTCTGACAATGATCTGCCAATTGCAACGAAGGGTGTTCACACGATTGTCAGATATCTAACAAAATTGTTGTCTTACAAGGGACGTACAATGCTTTTTCTAACAACGTTGTCAAACAAAAATTGCCAGTTCACACGGTTGTATGACTTTTTAGCATATTTTACTGACAATATTGTTAGATCTGACAACCGTCTGTATGAAGCTTAATACATTTTTTATGACTTGAGAAAAATTTGTAGCGAATGATTTGGAATTAAATTCCCTATTAGACATTTTAACAATAAGTCAAATTCCAATTTCAAAAGCTTTTATACCAATAGTGATAGTGCATAGAAAATATTCCCTGAAAATATTGATGGAATAAGTCTATCTATATATATAAAAATAAGTTGTCCTATGTTCGTGATTTTATAACTCGAGAACCACTCAACCGATTTTCAAACGAGTACATGCGTTGGAAAGGTCTACTTTCACTGATGGTTTATAAAAAAACTCCCTATAGATGGCGCTGGTGTTGTGATATTAAAATTTTTTTATTGATGGTAGATAGCGCTAGGGTTAAGTTATTAACAAAATTCTCCAGTATTTCATTTTATATTTTTATTTAGAAAATCCCGAGCAGCGCCGGGACCAAACAGCTAGTTACAGTATAAAATCTTTTAAAATTAGAATTTGGCTTAGAATACACATTCGAATAAATATAAATTCGCAGATTCTATTTTTTATATTTTCAACAGCTTCGTAGATGTTCAGAAAAAAGTGGCAGTAAATTTTTCAAATCAAACTGAATGCTACTTTTACTTTTAAGAAAGTCATAAACAAAATTATAAGAGCAAAACTTTTTGTACTTTACCGGAAAGCTTGTTATATTTTTTTTTTTTTTTCTCATTATTTATTTATTGAATCTTCATATATTAAAAATGAACTAACAATAATTAATCAAATCTTAACCTAATACGTTATTTTATGTCCTGCCAGTGCCAGACAAAAATTTTCTTCATCATGGGTTCTGTTCACTTATATAGGTGTTTATCGCTCATCATCAATAAAATCGTTTGATAGTTTCTGAGAGGCAGAAATCGCCCCCAATTTTCCCTCGTGGTCCTACGATTCGGCCCATTTTCAATAGACTTGGTCCTTGTGCCAGTAAGAACCTATGTCCCAAATTTCCTTCAATTGCGACCTGTACTTTGCGCACAAGGTTACATGGGCAGCCAGCCAGCCGGCGGACATCGTTAGTTCGACTCAGAAAGTGATCGGTATACTTTAAGGTGGGTCTAGGTGTTGCACACATCAGCACAAATGCATAATACCATCTCTACTATTGTGGTGTGGGTATAAAAAAGTCGGTGGATAAGTGCTGCAGTGTCTCTTCTTCTTAAGCGAGTGTGGCCGCTATCATTTAAAATATTTCGTGCTAGTGGGTTCGGATGCAATTCGAGCCTTTTTAAGTATTTTACTGCATATTTCGTAATCATAGTTTTGACTAATGGAACATTGAGATCCTTGTGAATATTTGAGTTTTTTACATACCAAGGGGCATCTGTGATTATTCGAAGAATTTTATTTTGGCGCCTTTGAATTTTTTCTATATTAGAGGCCGAGGCAGTGCCCCATAACTGAATACCATAGCACCAGATTGGCTTTAAGATGGAGTTGTAAAGAAGAAGTTTGCAGTCGAGGCTAAGGACAGAGTTTCTACCAATAAGCCAATGAATTTGAATGGCTTTTAGTTTCATTTGAGTTAATTTTGCCTCTATATGGCATTTCCACGTAAATCGCCGATCCAGATGTATACCGAGATATTTTACATGCGAATGTTAAGGATTTATTTGATTATTGATTGTAATATGGGGGGCAAGATTCCCGGCGCAAGGTGAATGTTATATGCACGCATTTTTGCTCATTGACCATTATCCTCCACTGTCTTAACCATATTTCTAGTTGAAATATATGATGCTGTAAGTAACGAGATGCTTCATAACGGTTTTCGTGGACGCTTAGAAAAGCTGTATCGTCTGCAAATGTTGAAGTTTGGGTGTAGTTGCTTGTTGGCATGTCCGAAGTATAAATTAAGTATAATAGAGGGCCCAGGATGCTGCCTTGTGGGACTCCAGCGCCAATGGGCTGAGGTGAACTTAAGAAATTTCCTTCTTTAATAATAAATTGACGACCGACTAAGTAGCTTTCTAGCAGCTTGTGTGTGTTTGCTGGTAAATTTTGCTTCAATTTATGTAATAAGCCTTCATGCCAGACTTTATCAAAAGCTTGCGAAACATCGATGAAGAGTGCTGAGCAATATTTTTTTTTCTTCAAATGCTTTTCTTATGACATTTACTATTCGATGAGTCTGTTCGATTGTGCTGTGTTTTCTTCTAAATCCGAACTGATGGTTTGGAATACATCTATTTTCACTTAAAATCGGTGTTAATTTTGAAACTAATAATTTCTCAAACAGCTTTGACATATTTGATAATAAGCTAATAGGCCTATATGACTCAACTTTTGTATGATCTTTACCTGGCTTTGGTATCATGGTAACTAAGGAAACCTTCCATTTTTGAGGATAGTATTCAAGGCGTAAAATAGCATTAAAAATAAAAAGAATAATTTTCTTTGCTGTGCGAGGTAGCTCTAAAAGCATTTTATTACTGATTTTATCAATACCAGGTGCCTTCTTAGTGTTTAAGTCACAAATAGCCTGTTCGATTTCTCTTATCTCAAATCTGAGGGGAATAGCTGCTCTAGCAGCAACAGGTGGTAAATCTACCGCATTATCGTGAGATACATTTGGTGTAAATACGTTTTTCAAGTGACTAACACACAGATTTCCTTTTTCAATATCGTTTCTTGCCCAACTACCATTAAGTTTCTTAATGGTGGCTTAGATATAACTGGCCTTTTTAGATTTACTCCCGAAAACAGCTTTTAATGCCATAACTTTCTTATAAATGTTGGTATTTACATAAAAATTGGCGACAATGACTTTTACGATAAGTACTATGTCATGACAAAATGTTGTGCGGGTAGGTCCAAAATTAACCATAGTTCCCATATAAACCCCCTTCCTTAAATCGGCTAGGGACAAACAAACCTTGTATAGATGAAGATAACTAAATAATCTTCGGCACAAATAACTTTTATATAATTCTTAACCTCAAATCATAATTCTGTTCTGGCGATCTTGATTGGCCATGGGTCCCAAATAGGATACACTCTCCAAAATTTTTTTTAAAATATTATAGTGTAGGGTATCATATGGTCGGGCTTGACCGACGATACTTTCTTACTTGTTAGTTTTAAGGTTTTTATATACATATATTTAAAAAATATATATTTCATGCCTTGTAAATACTATAAGAGAAAAATCTGTCACGTACGGTATGTCACGAACGATATTACATTTTGTTCATTATAAAACCATCCAAAAAAAATTTTTTTTCCAATTACGGGTTGTAAAGGAAAAATATGTGGCTTAATGTATAAAATTAAAAAAAGAAGAAAAACCTCCCGCAATTCGCAGATCTTCGTATTTTTTTACATTCACCCCAAAATCACTTCCGTTTTATATCACGTACGATATGCACTTACTTTGCTCAATATTTTGGACAACAAGGTTCCGAACTTAATAATTTTTTTTTCACATATAGTTCCCTCTAAATGAAACATAATGATAAAAAAATTTCCCGGTTAAAACTATTTTTGCAAAATTTCTATTTTTCTGAAGGCGTACAAATGTCACGTACGATGATATGGAAATGCCCATATGTTCATATACACGTACATACTTTTAAGAATACGTAAATTACTTACCCCTATTTATTAAGTTTCTGCACATTTTCCGTTTTTGACCGCAAAGATATTTTTTAAATATAAAATTAAAAATTATTTTTATCTATCAAATGTTCTGACAGAAAATTTAGTAAGCAATTGGAGCTTTTAACTATTTCTTGGTTGTGAATTCTGAATAATTATATTTTCATTTGTTGTACTCGAATTGAAACTATTCCAACAATCAATAATTAGCTGCAATAAATGAATTAACATTTATATTGCAAAATTTATTGACGAAAGCAAATTATTAATTGCAATGACCAATATTCAGTATTGCCTTTATTAAATTCGGTTGTGATTCTAACCATTAGTACTAATTTTTAGAACTAAATTGAATGAGTTATCATAACTAATAAAAAAATTGAAGGAATCATATTTCAGTTAGAATACCGTTTTAATAATCAAGAGAATTAAAAGTCAGTTAGAACTATACATTTTAAATAGTTGCATTAATAAATTATGTTACTTGATCAATATTTTATTACTGCAACCGTTTCCCAACCAATTTGTTTTCTGTGTATATATGTACTAAATTCAAGTTATATCTTAGTATTTCAAGAAAAAATTATTTTCTTACGCTTTAAGTAATAAGTAAATTTTTGCACACAGGTATGATTATTTAGAATAAGAAATCGTTAGCTTGGACGAGAATCGTACAAAATTTTCATGGTTCAAGCCATATTTTTTGCTGATTTAGTAAATAATTCTTTCTGTATATCTAACAGATTTCAATGAAATTTGAAAAATTGATAGATCCCTATTTATATAGCCATACACTCTCGAAAATTTGTTTTTAAGTACTGTGATTTTGGGTATCATATGGTAGGGCTTGACCAACTATACCTTCTTGTTTATTTTGTAAAGCTACGAAAGCTTCGTTAAGTTGTAAGTTTGAAATATGTAGTTCATTCTGTGTACGCTATTAATAAAGCCAAAAGGGCGTTATCTATTTGACAGCAGGTTATTATAAATTTGACAACAATGGTATCTTTGGTTCCAAATTTACAAATTTTATTTAACCAAAATTATAAACTTTCAAGTTTACTTTTTAACCCTTTGTGGTACACATGACTCTGGCCAGACCTTTTTCAATGTGTATAGAAATTAAAACGTGCGTAAGCCGGAGGGTTAAACACAACGAAAAGTTTAATCTTTTTTTTACTTCATTTAAGAATTTTATACTTATTTCAAGAAATTCCTGGATTGATTTTTGAAAGTAATCCCATTTAAGATTGTTTCGAGTACGTTTTAGTATTATTCGTACTTGAATTTTTGAGTACGACTCGTACTTAAAGTAATCATAAAAAACTTGATTTATCCCGAGTGTTTTTCTTTTTGTGCACTTAAGTCGTACACGCCAATGTGAGCGACATTATCATTGTCGTTAATGATCATATGGGTAACAATGTGGTTACAGTTGTCATTGGCGACTATATAAACGACTTTTTTCTCATAATGTCGTTATTGCCCGATTAGCGACATAGTGCCGCTGATGAAAGTATTGGTGACACTATCCACAATTCAGTCTCCGATAGGTAAGTGACAATTAGGGAAGTAACGAATACCGATACCGATATATCGGTGACACTTCAGATTTGCCGATATATCCAGGATAAGGGGAACGGGCTATAAATACTAAAAGGTCAAATAGGCTTTCTGACGACTGCAGTAAATTGAGAAATTTTAATTTGAAATTGAGAAAATTCAAAATGAAATGGAGAGCTTTGAATTTTAAATTCATAAGATTAAATTATATAATTTTTAATATATTTATTTAACAAACATACAAAACACACATAAAAAATTAAAATAAATACAAATCACCTCTTCTAAAGAGGGCTCTGCTCTCCTTCCAGCAGTGCAGTCAATTCATACATCCCGTGGTCCAAACATACACTTAATTGTTGCAATTAGTGCATTACGTATTATTCAAATGGACACCCGGAGGTGTTCGTTTGGTGCTGTCAGCGCAAAAAAATGGGTCGGAAGTGTTTTTTGGGAAGAGTTGGGGAATAAATGATCAGAAATCGTATTGGCATGTGACGATGCTCCATGCAACAGTCGGCTACAAATTATTTTTGGCAACTCTCCAGCTTCACTACTGCGATTGAGCCCCTATGCACCGATGCTTAACCCCCTTGAAATTATTTTGTAAAAACAAAAAGTACGGTGAAAACAACTATGAATGTGCTAAACATAATTTCCCCCCATGTAGAAGAGCCGACAGAGACTTGCTTTTTTAGAAGAGGTTGTTAATGCTTCTAAGACATGTATAGATCCATACAACAACATTTTACCAATCTGTATTAACTTTTTCCGTTTTGTATTAACTTTTTCCATCCTTATGTTTGTTGTATGAATATTTTAAAAATTATATAATTCGATTTTATCAATTTAAATTTCTCAATTTCATTTGGAATTTTTTTAATTTCATTTGGAATATAAACATTTCTCAATTTGATTTTGAATTCTCTCAACTTCATTTTGAGTTTTCGCAATTTCATTGGAATTTTCTCAATTTTAAATTGAAATTCTTAATTTCATTTGGAATTTTCTCAATTTCAATGAAAAATGTGTAGTTTTTTTTTATTGTCTGGTTCTAAAAAAAATAAGTTGAAAAAAGCAAAATCGCAAAAAATCATTAAAATTTTTATGAAATTTGATCCCCTGTCACTCAGTCATATCTTTTTACAAACGACCCGTGCGTGGTTGCTTAAGTAATTATATAATCTTTCAATAAAAAAAAAGAAAATAAAAATCCATTGAATATTTCTTACTTAAGTTACTTAATTATAAATTTAAATAAAACTGTTCTACTTTTGACTATTCCGACTTCATATTCGGATAAAGGTGTCAGATTCATTCAGCCACGACTTTGCTGAAAATTTGTGACACAGTGTAATTGTTACTAAAAATGTATTAATACTCAGCAAAAACTTACAATGCAAGATAATGAGTTAAAAAGCTAATATAACTAAAATAATTTTTCACTACTTATAAAGGGTGGTTAAATTGTAAGGGCCGATGTTGAATGTGAACCACACCTAAACGCCAAGTTTTTTTCCGAATTTTATTTGACATTTCTCTATTTCAGACTTACTCAATTTGAACCATGGAGAGATACACAATCCTACAACGTGTTAAAGTTATCCAGACTTATTATGAAAATGGGCGTTCAAATCAAAATGCATATCGTGCACTTCGTGATTTTTTTGGTCAATTTGATCGTCCAAATGTGCGTACAATCGCAAAAATCGTGGAAAAATTCGAGCAAACCGGGTCTGTAGAAGATGTGAGAACACCAGTGCATGCTCGTACAGCTCGTACTGCAGAAAATATTGCTGCTGTTCGCGATAGTGTGGCTGAAGAGCCGTCAACCTCAACTCGTCGTCGTGCCCAACAATTGCACCTCTCACGCTCGTCGTTGATGAACATTATGCATAAAGACTTGCATTTACACGCTTACAAGGTGCAATTGGCTCAATAACTAAAGCCTCTTGACCATTCCAAACGTCGTGAATGGGCAGAATGGTGGCAAGAAATGGCAACAGTGGATGATCAATTTTCGAAGAAAATCATCTTCAGTCAATTCGTCAATAAACAGAATTGCCGCATTTGGGCGAATGAGAATCCAAGAGTGATTGTCGAAAAACCAATGCACCCACAAAGAGTGACTGTTTGGTGCGGTTTATGGGTTGGAGGCATCATCGGGCCGTATTTTTTCCAAAATGAGGCCGGTCAGGCAGTTACTGTGAATGGTGTTCGCTATCGTGAGATGATAACGAACTTTTTATGGACCGAATTGGAAGATATGGATGTGGACGATATGTGGTTTCAGCAGGACGGTGCCACTTGCCACACAGCTAACGAAACAATGGCTCTTTTGCGCAACAAATTCAATGGCCGTGTTATCTCACGTAATGGCGATGTCAATTGGCCGCCAAGAACATGTGATTTGACACCGTTGGACTTTTTTCTTTAGGGTTATTTGAAAGAAAAGGTGTACGTCGATAAGCCAGCAACAATTCAAGAGCTAAAGGATGAGATAATTCGGCACATTAACGGCATAGAACCTCCATTATGCCTCAGGGTCATCGAAAATTTGGACCATCGGATGGAGGTGCGCCGCCGTGGTCGCGGCGCCCATTTGGCCGATATTTTGTTCCATACATAATTGAGTAATACCAATATATCATAATAAAATAAAATTACAATAATTTCCTAAATAGTTTGTGTTTTATTCAAAATCAACATCGGCCCTTGAAATTTAACCACCCTTTACTTTACATTTTAAATCATTATTTTAACACGGTGCTGTCATTGGAAGCAGTACTTACCACATCCGCTTACAAGTAGGGAGTTAAATAAGTGTACGTTCGTAAATGCATCACTGCGCTGCATCAGAAAAGCAAACTTTTTTTAATGGCGTTAAAAGAATAATTATAATTTTTTTATTGTTTGACTATTATGTTTGTGGAGTATTTCACAATTTTTTGGTCCACATTGACTTCACTGATAAATATATAACCATTTGAAATCACTGATGCAGCGCAGTGATGCATTTACGAACGCACCCTAAGTCATTACCAACAAAACTGAAAGTGTTAAACAAATTGTGTTTTTAATTTAATTTACTTTCTTATGCAAAATTTGACTACCCTGCATTGAGGACATATTCATACACAATAAATCAGAAAACGATATGATATTTTCATGGAAAAACGATATTCAAAGGAATGGTACAATTTAAATACTGTCGTTTATGACACAAGATCGATATAATATAATGTTTTTTTTTATTAATATTGATGCGTTTTCTGTAATAAAATCTTGTTAGCCACTATTTAGCCATTTTTTTGAATTACTTTTACCATTTTTAGTAGTAAAGAGTTGGCATCATTGGATATATAAACCATAAGGTTTCACAAAAATTTTTCTTATATGCGTGTTTTTTGGATATTTGGTGGCTTTTTTATAATTGTGTTCCATTTATTTCATTTTCATTTATTTTATTCATATATCGTAAAGCCAATATGGGTCAAATTGCTTAAGTTACATTATTTGACAATTCAATTACAAAATATTAATTACACATTTTTATAAATATGTTTAAGTATCCCTATCCCTTTGCCCTGCGTTTAGACCAGCGATCGGCAGAATCAGGACGCCGCGTTTTCTCTTTTATTCTCGTTTATACCTTTTTATTGCGTACGTGTGCACACACATTCCCAGCGGGAAAACTCAGAAGACCTTCTTATTTCAGGCCCTTTTAAAGGCCTGCTTAAAATATTTCTTCTCGCTTCTATGAGAAGGGAGTAGAGAAGGAGTAACCTTTTTTGTATAGTTTTTTATGCACAAGCAAAAGCAAAATAAATTTTTTTTAGTCCCGTTACCATTTTTATGTACCTGCTAAAGAAGCGAGAGCGGAAGGCATACAAAGTTCGTACACAATTTTACTACTGTATTTCAACCATGTACACGTACAAAGCAGAGCTGTAAATGAATCATTCATTTTTGATTTTAATTCATTAATGAATTAGCCAATTTTGAATTAATTCTTTTCATACAAATAAATGAATTGAATTAAATTTGAATCAATTCAAACGAATTAGGCAGAAATTAATTTAAATTCGTTTCTAATTCAAATGAATCTGAAAAATGAATTGCAATTCATTTTGACAAATTCAAATGAATTGCAATTCGTTTCTAATTCAAATGAATCTCAAAAATGAATTGCAATTCATTTTTCAGATTCATTTGAATTGAATTGATTTTGAATTAATTCAAATGAGTTAGAAAAAAAATTTAACAATTCATTTCCAACTCATTGGAATGGAATTGAATGAAATTTGAATTGAGTTTGTAAGTAAATCTAAAGTAAGCATCACTGTCGTTTTGTTATTCAAGAATTTTTTTCGTAAAAGACAGCAAACTCGTTTTGTAAATCACCTAGCAAAGTCCAAAGACAACAAATTCTTAGATTTAAAATTCCTATGATATACTGGAATTGTCAGTAGCGGCAGAATAGGAATTGATTTATTAGGTTGCGCCGTTACCATCGTTAGCTGCTGTTGAAAGATTATTTTCGTACGCCTCTATTCTTAACATCCCTAAACGTGGATCTCTTTCAGATGATAATTTTGAAAAGCTATTGTTGTTGAAGGTGAATGATGCATTCTAATTAAATCTAATTAGCCTTATTTTGTTACTAAAATAATAGCATAATTAGTTGATGCAATTAATTCCTATTATATGTTGCCCATTTACTAAAAGAATGTTATAACTCCCAAAAACACCATTTTTGATTTAGTTACGCAGAAATATTCGTTATATTCTGCTTCATATATATGCATAATCTCCGAGTAAGAATATAATATATTCTATAAGATTCCTTCTTTTCAATTGGTTGTCAGTTAAAAATGTTTAATGCGTTTGTGCGAAATCGTGTTTTTTTTTTTCTTTTGATATGACACTCTTTTAGTAAATGAACGCATATGTTTAGCATATTTTTGAAACACAATTGTGTTTTGAACTACATACATTTCTGATTTTTGTTTAGTTGTGAAAGATAGTTTTATTTTTGTGAAATAAATACCTATAACATTAACAAAAATTTTTTCGGTGGGTTTTTTATTTTATTCTTTAAATTATTTATTGCCTTTTGAAAATTAAATGTGTTTTGTCGTTCAGAATAAAAATAATTTCTTCTTGAAGAAATAAACTCCAAACACTGAAAAAAGAAATTTTAATTTTTTATTCCCTCTAGATCTGCTCTTGAATTTGATTGAATTTGATGAAATCTAAAATGAGTTATTTTAGATTTCATTCATTTGAATTGTTAATTTTTTTTTCTAACTCATTTGAATTAATTCAAAATCAATTCAATTCAAATGAATCAGAAAAATGAATTGCAATTCATTTTTCAGATTCATTTGAATTAGAAACGAATTGCAATTCATTTTACATGTTCATTTGAATTTGTCAAAATGAATTGCAATTCATTTTTCAGATTCATTTGAATTAGAAACGAATTTAAATTCATTTCTGCCTAATCCGTTTAAATTGATTCAAATTTAATTCAATTCATTTATTTGTGTGAAAAGAATTAATTCAAAATTTGCTAATTCAATGCATGAATGATTCACGAATTAATTCAAAAATGAATGATTCATTTACAGCTCTGGTACAAAGTACCGAAACAATGCAACTATTGGTGTTTTCTTTTCTACAAAAAAAATACCACATTTTAAAAGGTGCATTTATAAAATGTCTTGCCTTACATGTAACCTAGCATTTACACATGCCACTGCCAGTTCGAAAAACTCAATACACTCACGTTTTTTTACTAATACACTCACATTTTTCGCAATGGCAGCTCCAGTGGCAGCAAAAATTGCATGCGAGTGGAAATTTGGCACTTGCTTGCCACTAAATGACAAAACGATGAACAATGTTACCCTGTTCAAAATTTAATGCAAATTAACTGGATTATTGTCAAAATGTTTTTAAAGTTTTAATATGATACGTTTATTATTATGATTAATTTTTTGAAACGCGCATTAATAAAAGCAAGTTTGTTAATTATAGAGCATTAATATTGTTAAAATAATGCTTATATAAATATATGTAAAACATTTCCCCAAAAATGTGCCTATATGATTAACTCGGTAACTCTATTTGGTTTTTTGGTACTTTTTTTTTAATTTGAGAAGTCAACAAATTATCTTAAGTTGACGCTTCAACGACATTTTGAAAATGAACTCGCAGTGGCATGTGTAATCACAAAAGCCAATGGCATGAGATTCGACTCTTTCGAACAATTTTTCTTTGATAATATGTATACAACAGTGGCATGCCACTACTTGCATGTGTAAAGGCAGGGTAATAATGCAATTTTTTATTTGACGAGAACAAAACACAAAATTGGATCGCCCTGTTTTTAACAGCTGACAAAAAGTTTGTTCTTCAATATATAAAAAAAATATGTACATAAATCAAAATATAAAAAAAATACACATAAACCCAAATTTGTTAATATATTAATATTAAATAAATAAATAAATGAACAAAATGAAAGTTAACACCCTTCTGGCCCTCAACGCGTTAAACTCACAGCAACACGCGCATGACACAAATGCAATTCAGCATTTTTATCAAACGCAACCGGACACCACCAATTGCGCGCGTGTTGGCAATTTAATGTTAAGACATAATTTAATTAAGTATGAGTAAGCATATTTTAGTTTGAAGTTAAGTTGCGCGTGTTGACAATTTAACGCAGTAAGCATATTTTAGTTTAAATGTTAGGTTTATATTAATTGATTTAATTATGAATTAGTTAGTTCAATTCTAGGACGCGGACACAAATAATCATTGTTAACAATTTAATCGGTGTTTCAATAAATAATTTTTAAATAATTAAAATCGGTGTTTAATTTAAAAGGTGAGTTGGGTCCCATGGGTGACCCAACCCTTATTTTTTTATTAACAACCAAGGGGTTGTTTTAACTGGCGCCCGAGCAGGGACCTCCTTTATAAAAAAAAGGATCGTCCATGAAATAAACGGTTTGGCTCGCGTAGGATAAGTTCCGTAGTATGTTATAAAAAATTACTTAAAAAAAAAAAATGTGTGAAGAATTAAATCAAAACCCTTTTCTTTTTTAATGTGAATAATTGTAATAAATGTGAAAAATATGGAAATAATGAAAGATTAAATTGAAGTGAATTTGAATTGTGAGAAATTGAAGTTAATAATCGGAATAGTTTTCTGACTAAAGAAAAAGAATATGTCCTTTTTATTAAAAGGAGCTCGGAAAATAGTTTTACCACTAAATGTGCTATAATTAATTAAAGTGACCAATATGAAGCCCATGGTTTCAGCGTGCTGCGATCCTGAACTCCAGGCCCTCCAGTACGTAAAAAAAAATTTTTTTTTATGTCACTACATAAAGAAATAAAAGAGTCCTCTGGTAAAACGTGTAATCTTCCTTCGAACGCTTTTCACTTAATTGTGAGATTACAGAAGGTTAAGGAAAGCTCACATATCCTCGCAAGTTGCAGTTAACATCAGAACCCGCACTACTGAGTGGGGATGAGCTAAATCTTTCCCTGGTAATAAAGCAAAGGTTGGCAAGGTTCACCGGGTGAGACCAATCGTGCCTTAGTACGACTTAGCGTTAGCTCTGTTCGAAAAAGGATAACACGATCCTCCCTCCATGGCTATAACCGAATAATATATAATTAAATAATATCGAGCACACCAGTATGGAAAATTTTTTTTATTTTTTTCTTTGATCACAAGGTAATAAGGTGACTTGTTTATTCTTTGGAAAAAATGTACAACACCCTTCGTGACACCGTTTCATTACAAAAGGCTAAGTAGGGGCTCTCCTGTAAGTTGTAGTCAACATAAGAACCTACACTACTTAATGGGAAATAAGTCTTACTTTGGCCTGGTAATGAAAGGTCACAGTTTGAAGGTATGCAGGGTGGAACAAATCGTGCCTTAGTACGGTGGCAGTAGCCTTCGAAAAAGGACTACACGATCCTCCATCCAAAGGATTTCTTAGGAAAAAATAATAAATAAGGTAACCTAAGTAAAATAAAAAAAGAGAATATAAAAATAAATGAGAAAAAAATATTCTAAATAAATTTTATCTGAGAGCATTGTAACAAAAAAAATCAAAGGTAAATTAACAAATAACCTTTAAATAATAAAATGGAAGATTATAAAAGTGATATTTCCTTAATATTATAAAAGGAAGAAAAGTTAAATAATGAATTAAAAATTATAACAAGGAAATTGTAACATAAAAGTGTTATATCTTGAATACTGTAAAATAAAAGAATGTTAAGTAATGAATTAAAAATTATAACTACAAAATTGTAAAAAGGAAATTATTTTGTAAATATCATTAAAAGATAACGAAGTTAAAAATTATGAAATTTTGTTCCCTTAAATATTTAATAAAAAAATATTTTTCAAGATTAAAATTTTAAAAGCAACCTAAAGGCTGCGCAAAAATAAAATTTTGAGTAAAGAGGTTAAACACAAGAATTGAAGTGCATATATAAAGTGAATCGGAATTTAACCTAGTCCACGAGCCAAACCATAGTGAAAAAAAATATATACTAATACGAAAATTTGTTCGTTTCGTTTTAGAACAAAAAGAGAGAAAATCACATGTACGCCAACGTTTTATAGTACGTAAAATTAACAATAACAATAAAATTAATAATAAAATAATCCTAGAATTGAAACCACATTCAAGGGTAAGTGCTTGGACTTAAGATAAATTATATTATATTGTTTTTGGAACTTTCCCATTTTTTGTGCTTATTTGTAAACACCTTGTGCTTTGTGCTTAAAAATGGAAGATTTACAGAAGAAGGTTTTGGAAATGACGGGAGCTTTAAATGCTATCCTCGCCCAGTTGAAGGTTCTGGAGGCTAGGGTCAAGGTTATGGAAGGCCCAACCGGTCTCTCTTCAACAGAGACGGTTACCGAATCGCCTCGTTCGCCTCGAACCGAGTTAGAGCTTAGGGAAATTAGTCAGCTTCCGGACCGGGTAAAGGAACTACAACCCTTTGATGGCAACCCTACGCAGTACGTATCCTGGATACACAGCGTAGAGTCCATATTGGCCGATTATGATATCGTGAAGACGAAACCAATATATAGGGCCATACTCCAGAGTATAAGGCAAAAAGTTAGAGGGAGTGCCGACACTGCACTAGTTTCTTACAACATATTTGACAACAGTTGGATTAAAATCAAGGAATGTCTGTCCTTGCACTATGCGGACAAGAGGGACATAAGGACTCTTGAACACCAACTAAACCAACTGACTCAAGGGAATTCAAAAGTAGACGAATTTTACGCGGCCGTTAATCACCAGGTTTCCCTTATTATAAACAAAATTAAGACAGAGAACTATTCTAAAGAAACCGTCGAAGCGCTAGTGGAAACATACAGAAACAGATCGTTAGATGTGTTCGTTAGGGGCCTGAATGGCGAACTTTCAAGGCTTTTAATAATTCAGAGACCTAAAACTCTACCTGAAGCATATAGTGCATGTCTTGAGATGCAAAATCTCAATCTAAGAAGTACTAGCCTACATCCTATTGGTCGTAACCAAATAACAGTGCCAAATAATGTGATGCCGGGTATAGGAGTGAGGCCCCAATTACCTCCTAAGGTATTCCATAACCATTCCAATAATAGTGCTCGTAATAATTTCAGACCAAGGTATACATTTTCGGGTGCTTCAACACTTCCACCAAGGCCACTGGGACCAAAGCCTGCGGAAAGAATGGATGTAGACAGGTCCGTTCAGTCTAGGAATGTAAACTATATGAACAGACCTTCGGCTTTCAAACGAAATGCTAGGTCTGAAATCGTTGGTAACCCGTTTAAACAACAAAGACTATTCAACACCTACATGGAAGCCGGCGATCCTCCTAATGGAAGCACAGTTAATGATTGTAATTATTCTGAGGGCGACGATACTTACGAGTCTCCTGAAGTAAATTTTATGACCGGAGCCTCTCTTCCAGCGTTCCATACCTAGAATTGGTAACCGAAAATGGTGTGCCGTTAAAGTTCCTCGTAGATACAGGAGCAAATAAAAATTTCGTGGGCTCCCACATATGTGGAGCTGGCACCCAATTAGAAAGACCATTTCCCGTGAGAACAGCCGCCGGAATCATAAAGATTAATAAAAAAACAGAAGGAAGATTTTTCAAATCTGTAGGAATAAATTCTATTGTCACATTTTATATACTTCCCAATCTAAATTCCTTTGATGGCATCATTGGCGATGATACCCTCAAGGAGCTAGGTGCTATAATTAATAGGGAAAATAATACACTAACCATTAGGCCAGGTATAGTCTTGACCCTTAAAGAAAGATTCACACAGGAAATAAATTTTATAGATGTAAAGGTCCCTCCAGAAATAAAAGAAAAACTCAAAAAATTGTTAAAGAAGTATAGAAATCTATTTAGTCCACTCGAAGCTGGTGAAATGGTCACAACAACAATTAAGGCCGAGATAAAGACTTCTACAGATGAACCTATTTATACGAAAAGTTATCCTTACCCAGCAAACATGCGCCCCGTAGTTGAAGAACAAATTTCTGAATTGTTAAATCAAAATATTATTAGAATCTCTAATAGTCCCTACAATTCGCCAGTCTGGGTCGTACCCAAAAAACCTAAACCAAATGGCGAAAAACAATACAGAATGGTAATTGATTTCAAGAGATTGAATTCAGTCACCATCTCCGATACGTATCCAATACCGGACATAAATTCGACATTAGCTAGTCTGGGGAAGGCTAAATATTTTACGACATTAGATCTGACATCAGGATTTCATCAGATTCCGATGAAAGACTCTGATATTCCTAAAACCGCCTTTTCTACCCTAAACGGGAAATATGAGTTCTTGCGTCTTCCTTTTGGGTTAAAAAATGCCCCCTCCATTTTCCAAAGGATGATCGATGACGTGTTGAAAGAATATATTGGCAAAATATGCTACGTCTACATAGACGATATAATTGTCTTTGGACGTGACGTCGACGATCATCTCAAAAATATTGAAACGATTTTTAGTAAACTTTTGGAATCACACCTCAAGGTAAATCTGGAAAAGACTCAGTTCTTGCAAACTGAAGTCTCGTTTTTAGGATACGTAGTCGCAGAAGACGGAATACGAGCGGACCCTCACAAAATTGAAGCAATACAAAATTTGGCTCCTCCCAAAACATTAAAAGATCTAAAAAGTTTTCTTGGTATGACTTCTTACTATAGGAAGTTCATTAGAGATTATGCAAAGATCGCAAAACCCCTTACAAACCTTACTAGGGGAGAAAACGCACAGGTAAAGGCAAACGCGTCGAAGAAGGTAACGGTAGACCTTGCAGAAGATGCATTGAAAGCTTTTAACGAATTAAAAACTTTACTAATGTCATCCGAGGTACTGGCATTTCCTGACTTCGACCAACCCTTCAATTTGACCACCGATGCTTCAAACTATGCCATCGGGGCTGTGTTGTCTCAAGATTTTACAGGAACAGATAGACCCATTGCGTTCATTTCTCGTTCACTTAAGAAGGCGGAGGAAAACTACGCAACGAACGAGAAGGAGATGTTGGCCATTGTTTGGGCATTGGACAATCTACGGTCGTATCTGTACGGGGCTAAAAAAGTAAAAATCTACACCGACCATCAACCCTTAACATATGCTTTTGGAAACCAAAACCATAATGCTAAGCTGAAAAGGTGGAAGGCGAGAATCGAAGAGTACAACTACGAACTTGTTTACAAACCTGGTAAGTCGAACGTTGTGGCTGATGCTCTATCTAGGTTGGAAGCAAATCGTAATCAGATTTACATGTTGACTGATGAAGGCACAATTACGGCCTCGGAAACAGGTTCCGAAACTGTAACTGCGGACGAGGGGAGGTCAGAACAATCAGACAATACAGTTCATAGCGCTCAACAAGATTCAAGTGATTTAATTCACCACGTAGATGTTCCGCTAAATGTCTTTAAAAACCAAATCATAATCAGAGAAGGTAAGGAGTTGCATAGCAATATACAACCACATCCTGGATTTACAAGACATCATGCGACTCTCGAACAAATAACTTCCCAAAGATTGACAGAAATTTTAAAGAAATGCCTTAACCCAAACTGTATTAATGGTGTTAAAATTCCAGAATGCTTTATTCCACTGCTTAACAGTATTTATTTAGCTCATTTTATTTCATACAAGATAAGAATTACTCAGAGGTTAGTAGAAGATGTCACTAATGAAGAAAGGGTTTGTAGAATTATTGAAGATGAGCACAAAAGAGCTCATCGGAATGCTAAAGAGAATAGTCTTCAGATTCTTGAAAAGTACTATTTCCCCCGCATGAGGAGCCTTATTTACCAGTACACTCGGAACTGCGAAGTATGCAAGTTAAACAAGTATGACAGACACCCCTACAAACCTAAATTACAGGCCACACCAACTCCAAAATATTCTTGCGAAATTTTGCATATCGATATCTTTGAAATTCAAGGATTTAAATTCATTAGTTGCATCGATAAATTTTCAAAATTCGCTAAACTTTTTCACATCAAAAATCGTTCGGCAATCCACCTAAAAAGTAAACTAACTAAAGTTCTTCATTATTTTACGGTGCCTCGCATGGTTGTGTTGGACAATGAGAAAGGATTTCTTACGCCCACAATATTAAATTTCATCGGATCACTGAACATAGAGATTTATTTTACTCCTGTACAAAGGAGTGAAGTAAACGGACAAATCGAAAGGTTTCACTCAACCCTAATAGAGATTTATCGGTGTTTATCTAGGGAAACAAAAAACATGGGGACTAAAGATATGATAAATCTCGCTGTCGACCGCTACAATAATACAATTCATTCGGTCACTAGGAGGAAACCTTCCGACGTATTCTTTAACAGGTCCGAACGTTTTAATTATCAGAATTTAGTAAATTTTCGAGATCAAGTAAATCAAGATATTCGTGGTCTTATTGAACACAATCAGAAAGCCACGAATGATAGGCTTAACAAAACAAGATCAGACCCTGCAAACATTGCAGAAGGCGCGGAAGTCATAATTAGGAACAAACAGATAAAGCCTAAGCACAAGGCACTTTACAGGAAGCACGTGGTATCTGCTAATAACAGAGTAACGCTAAAAGCAACAACGGGGAAAAAGTTTCATAAAGCTCACGTTAAAAATCTAAAGTGATCCTTGCACCTGCCCTTGGGAATCAAATTTACTTTAATAAACTTTGCTGTATAAACAATACAATATTTAAGATTATACAGAATTGTACAGTAGAAACCATGTTTTCCCTGAAAAGAATATCCATGGAATTACTATATAAGGCAAATAATAGTTAATATAAAAAATTTACAATATTTAATACTATACAGGATTGTACAGGGAAAACTATGTCTTTCCTTAAAAATAAAATTCATCAAATTTCCTTTGAAAAGTAATATCATAAAAATTTTACAATATCTAATACTATGCGAAAACTATGTTTTTCCCAAAAAATAAAATAGTAATGTAGTAATTCTAGAAATAGCAAAAACATATAAAATGTTATATTATAGAGATCATTTCACTATATAACACTAATCCATATATTGTACATTATTTTATATTTTACCACTTAAGCACATTTCTGTTATTTTCCATTACTGGTGCCTACCGTGTCTATGAATATAATTCACCCCTTATAACTGTAAAAAATGGAGAGGGCTGGATTATAAATGGACACCTTAGCTTCGTACATGTGATTAATCTCAGGAAACTGGAAGATATGTTACATACCACTGCTGATGTGTTTGCAGCCGTAGAGAAAGACGAGATAAGCAGAAATACGTTCGAATATTACCTCCGGAAAGCATTTGACCGCATAGAAACGATCAAAGGTATTACAAGGAACAAACGATCAATTGATTGGATTGGTTCGGCTTGGAAGTGGATTGCAGGAAATCCGGATGCAACTGACTGGAATCAAATAGTAAATAGCCAAGAGAGACTAGTTGAGAATAATGACCACCAATACATCATAAACAACAAATTGTTCGATACAACAAATGAACTAGTGAAAAGGATAAATAGGTTGATCCACGACTTCGACAACACGATTTCCAAATCCGACTCGGAAAGAGTCATTAGCGAATCATTAAATCAGCTGATTATTATTAAGGAAGACATTGAGGAAGTCGTACGAGCCTGCCAACTGGCAAAAACTGGTGTGATAAATACTAACCTGTTGGATCTGAGGGAAATTCAAAAAATAGTTTCCGAAATAGGATCGCTTTATTATACTAATGAAGTGGAAGCTATAGAGTATGGAAAACCAAGTATAATATCAAACGGAACATCGCTATTATATGTGCTGTCCATACCAAAAGTAAATACAATAAAATATGACCGAATCTTGTTAAAAGCTGCTATAATTCAAAATCGACAGCTTGATTTAAGATATAACACAGTGCTCTTAAACCATGAAAATATTTATGGTATCAAGGACAGTTGTCCCATGATCAATAACACTACTATTTGCGCCCTTAATCAACTGAAAAAACTTAATGATGACGATTGCCTATCAAAGATCTTAAGGAACGTTAACGCAGCTTGCGCTTTCCTCTCCAATAAGGAAACAATAATAGAACAAGTGGAAGATGACCTAGTATTTGTTACAAATTTCAAGGGCGAGGTTTACACTCAGAAGCACAACATCAGCTTAAACGGCACATATTTAATACGGTATACTAATGAAACAATTAAGATTGGAGAACAGAGATTTATAAACAAGAAAATCACCCGTTTGCAGGCTCTTCCTCCTCTGTTGGCGAACGTTTATGAAAAGGAGCGCAAGCTTGACGTCAATTTCCTACATGAGCTCCATGAAGATAATATTAAACACATTGACCACTTGAAATATCACCTGAATCTCTCTCTTGTATCACAAATTATTGTATTCCTTTTGCTTGCCTTGTCTGCTGCGGTTCTTATAATTTTATGGAGAAAGATATTTGGACGTATTAAAACTCCAACCCTAAACATTTCAGAGAACATAGTCAAGGAATCAAAATGATCAGCGGGACGCTGATATTTAAACTGGGGGGAGTTAACACCCTTCTGGCCCTCAACGCGTTAAACTCACAGCAACACGCGCATGACACAAATGCAATTCAGCATTTTTATCAAACGCAACCGGACACCACCAATTGCGCGCGTGTTGGCAATTTAATGTTAAGACATAATTTAATTAAGTATGAGTAAGCATATTTTAGTTTGAAGTTAAGTTGCGCGTGTTGACAATTTAACGCAGTAAGCATATTTTAGTTTAAATGTTAGGTTTATATTAATTGATTTAATTATGAATTAGTTAGTTCAATTCTAGGACGCGGACACAAATAATCATTGTTAACAATTTAATCGGTGTTTCAATAAATAATTTTTAAATAATTAAAATCGGTGTTTAATTTAAAAGGTGAGTTGGGTCCCATGGGTGACCCAACCCTTATTTTTTTATTAACAACCAAAGGGTTGTTTTAACTTGAATGACCAAATTCCAATTTCTTTAGTTTGTTTTTCATAAAATATGTAAACAAGAAAATACCTTTGCCAGATTGCGAATTTATTAACACCAAGTTTTTACGATTTCTTGATTTTACGTTTTTTTTCAAAAACAATTTTTTAACACCGAATCCATTTAAATTTTATGTCACTGACAACCTACCATTAATAATGTTATGCTTTCTTTTGTTTTTACTTTAAAATAATAGACAAAATTACTATTAAAACTTAAAAATTTTACTGTCCTGATTAGAGGCGATTTTTTTTCCAACTTCGTCTGGTAACCCTATATATAAACAGAAGCCATCTTTTTACAGGGCATTATCAACACTCTCGATTTATACGGGGCGTAAAGTGCAATGCCTTATGCCATTTAAGTGTGATTTTTTTTAGAATAAAACACGCTGCCCTCTTAGAGAGCAAAGCATTTTTAAGAAACGAACACCAAATTGCATTTTTTTAAATAAAATGTGACATTTTTTGTAGAAAAGAAAACACCATATGTGTTTTGTTTATTAAAACGTTTTGAAATGTAAGTGATGCAATGCATAATACTTTTAAAATAAATCTGTATTGCTTGCAAATAAAATGTTAAATGTCACAAAGCATCAACTTTAAAACCGGTGCTCTGATTGCTTTTTTTATGCGTTGTATATATATTGTACTGCGGCGTTATGAAACATTATACTTTGTTCTAATACAAAGCAATTGACGTTTTGGAAGTCAGCCAAACACTGTGTAGTATATTTTAAGTAGAGAGAGCCAAGTCGATTGGCAAACAAACGGCTCCAAGACCCACAAAAGATTTTTTTTATAAAGGGTCATTATTACAATATACGGAGTAGAAATTGGTAATCGGTTATGGCCAGGTTATAGTATAATGAAAAAATTAATAAAAATAACTAAGTAAAATTTTCGATTTCGACAGGTGATTTAAATCGAAGTGGGAACATAGCATTACTTATTGTTTTGCATTATAACAACTTTTTTTATCGTCATTATTTTTAAAATTATTAATTTGTAACAATCGGCCTTAACTTAAACTAACTTAACTTAAAGCTAACTTAGGGCTAAAAAATCAGAGCAAGTTAAACTCTCTTTTTGGTTTAAAATGTGTTTAAACCAACAAATCTATAAATCATTAAACATATAAAGTTTATATGTTTAATGATATAAACCATCTACCAGTACAAATCATATGAATTTGCCAACATTTGTCGTAGTGCTGCCACATGGTATTTTTTTAACAACATGTAATACATGGGACACTGATTTATGGTTGATGAGTTTAAACTACATATAAATTCAAGCTTAGTTCAACTAAACCAGCGTTTAAACCATCAGTGATTTATTAGGCATTAAAGTAGTAAGTTTATAGCTAGCTACAAAAAGTTAACTTTAAGTTAACGGATAGGTAGCTAAATTTAAAGTTGATTAAAAGTAATGCATAGTCGGACAATCGACTACTTCCTAGGACATCGCAATGTTAAAATAGTTAGTTAATTCCATATAAAAGTAGTGCAAGTGTCAACCACCACTACTTGAGAAATAGTTAGCTTTCAGTTAATTTAAAGTTAACTGAATGTCCGACAGGGCAGGTTTAGACATTTTTTTATACAATTTTTGGAATTTACAAATATTTGTATACACATTTTTCAAGTGAAGTGAAGTGTTCTAGAAAATAAGGTAGTTTGTGTCCGCAAAAAGTTCTTGAAAAAATTTTATTGAATACGTATTTTCATTATTGGTGCATTATAATCTGTTTAATGTATCAGTTTTTTTCCTATAAGAGTTTTGATGTACAGAATACTTTTTATATTGAAAACGACATTATGTTTCTGCCATAATTTCTTATCAGCGGTTTTTTCTTATATAGGTATAAGATGTTCAGTCATCTACGCTTTATTTGAATCCACAATTGTGTTGCCGTGTGTAATTAATAAAATCTTAATTAAAATTTAATATAAAACAAATGCAATACTGACCTTTGCTATTTAAAATACTTTCATAAATCTGATTGCAAGCCGCTTACTACACGATATTAGTCTGAATGATAATTAATAAAATCTTTTTTAAAACTGAATATAAAATTATTTATTTTGAAAAAACTTATTGCGATGTGAATAGAATGTATAATTACTTATATTGTAACATTCTCGATATGTAGGTACACTGGTGACGAATATAAAATTTTACAACAAATCTTTTTTTTATTTTCGACCGTCAGTCTTATGTACAGCCTGTACACAGTGGAACAAATGTTCGAAATAAGTGGAAGAATGTTGTGTTTACGAGATAAGAATTATATCGCATTTGTGATACAAAAGCAGTGATACAAAAGTTTCTACAAAATTTATGAATGGTTTCCCATATATAACTCAAATGAATGCTTTACAACAACGAAAAAATAATTCCAATCGTTCAGTATTGACTGAAATAGTTAGATATTAAATTGCTTTCGAATCGAGAAAGTACTCGATCACGACTGCCAGAATCAGGCCTCTGATTTTATTATAATTTATTATTATATTAATCTTAAGTTTCACTTGACTGGTTTCTGGAACAAACAACCATAAAAGAAAAAAACGGAAGTTTCTAACATTGAATTAGATTTAAAAAATGCAACAATATAAAGGCTCATTAATGTTTCACTGAAATAAAAATCAAAAAGGAGAAAACTTAAAAAAAGTAGTGAAAACCTATTCACAAAGGTTTCGCAAAGATTGGGACAAGCACCTAAAGTTAAAAGAATAGGCGAGAGAAACAGATGACTTTGAGAAAACCGTTGCAATTACTTCGAATATGATATTGTATAAAATTAGTGGCCAGGACCAAGACGCAGAAATAAGATAGCACAAAATTGTTACGGGCATAACTAAAAACAATCCTATCCATTTCAAAAGAATTTGCTACAAAGTTCAGCAGAGACGACATTAAGCTTTTGTGATGCGCATAGTTCGATTGCACTTGTCAAGTATCTGACAAACAACTATTAAAGGCAATTTGACAGCTCTTCGCTGAACCTGAAGGACAACATGCAGCATATTATATAAAATTTATTGGCCCTTACTTTAATGAAGGTCTTTCTATATTTTTTATATTAACTTTTTAGCATTTTTTTTTAACGAAATCTCGCATTTTTCCTTAATAAGTTTTGGCAACACTGGTTGTAGGCTATTGACAAGTATTTTCATATAACTTTTAATATCCAAACAAGTAGGATTTTAGAGCTTTTAAATTTTTAAATTTCTTCACATTTATTGGGACCTACAACAATAACGAAAAAAATTAGATTGTGGGCTAGTGATGGGTGGTCCAAACATAATGCACGATGTGAATTGTGGGTCACACCTTAACGCTAAGTTTTTTCCGCCACTTAATTTCACATTTCTTGGTTTCAGTGTTTGACAAATTCAATCATGGAGAGGTACACAATTGAGCAGCGCGTTAAGATTGTTGAAGCCTTTAACGAAAACCTGCGTTCAAATCTAAATGCATTTCGTCCACTTTGTGATTTTTTTGGTCAGCATAATCGGCCAAATGTGTCCACAATTGGGAAAATTGTGCACAAATTTTAGCAAATCGGAAATGTAGGATATTTGAAAACACCTGTATATGTTGTTTGGTGAGGTTTGTGGGCTGGCGTCGTCATCGGGCCATACTTCTTCGAAAATGAAGTAAGCCAAGCAGTTACCGTGAATGGTGTTCGCTTTCGCGAGATGATAACGGACTTCTTGTGGCCAGAAGTTGAGGATATGGACCTGGACGATATGTGGTACCAACAGGATGGTGTCATAGACTTGCCAGACTTGGATCTTTTGTGCGAGAAATTCAATGGCCGTGTTATCTCACGTCGTGGCGATGTTAATTGGCCGCCAAGATCATGTGATTTGACACCGTTGGGCTTATTTCTTTGTGGATATTTAAAGGAAAATTTGTAAGTCACTAACTTAAAACGGAGTCACGGTCGACTCTACTTGCAGCACGCCTACATCTGTGCGTTTTACCACGTTAACCAACCAAGACAAGAACAATTCAAGAACTAAAGGATATGATAATTCGGCACGTTAATGACATTGAACTTCAGTTATGTCTCAGAGTCATTGAAAATATGGACCATCGCATAGAGGTATGCACCGAAGCCGTGGCGAGCATTTGACCTACATTTTGTTCCACACATAATTTTCATTGATCCTTCTATCAATACAATATACCATTTTTGTTTTATTTATCGTGCGTTTTGGTTGGACCACCCTTTATAACACCAGTCAAGCGTCGTCACTTGACTTCTTTCTGCACTAAACAAGGTTTTCTCGGCTTTGCACATGGGATCATTTTTTGTTGCATTAAATGATGTATTCACCATTACAGTAATCGCCAATTAACTCAATTTTTAATTTTTTGTGTTTAACACGTCTTTTTCAAATAACTTGAATCCTAATATTTTATTTCCGACCGTCATTCGTTTGTACTACCAGTACACAGTGGAGCAAATGTTTGAAATAAATGAAATAATGTTTTGTTTACGAAAAAAGATTTATAGCCTGTTCATCGATTTCGACAATTTCAGTTTTTCGCCGCAAGTTTACTTGCTAATAATTCGCGCTGAATAACAGTAATGTATACAAACAAGAAGAATAACAGGTGGTATTAATAGCTCAGCTGTACTTTTTTGTACTGCTAACTAGAGGCTTTTTTGTCCAAATTTGTATATTTTTGCATAGGGACTGAAATGTCAAATATTTTTGTAATGTTGTAAAAAAGAACAAAAAAAATGCAATTGCAAACATAAGGCAATACAATTAACGACCATTAGAGGAAAAGTCCTCCAGACATTGATTTTTTTGGCTTAGTCTTAAGTAATTGACGAAAATGCAACCCTGTCATGATAAGTTGTTATTGTTTTTTGAAAATATTCAAAGAATAATTAGAACAGGGAAGCATTTTTGAAAAATACGTAAGACTTTGTGGGATAGTGTGTAACGGTCATATTGTCAAAATATCCTAATATTTTACAAAATATTTTTTATTTTTTTATTTTTTTTATTGCCTTTATTCATAATAATTATACACAAGGATTGTGAATTAATTAAAAGAAAGTTCATGTAGTAGAACATAGGGCACAAAATATAGTTTAAAGATATTGTTGTTGTTTTCTAAACAATAAAAAAATTCTTAAACAGAAGTCATATTTTTCATGTTATTATTTTGAGCCAGATGACTACCGTTTAAATCGCCCAATAGCATTTCCCTATATTAGGATATTAATACTGCATGCATTTAACACACCTGAAAATGACAAAAGTTCATAGATTAGCGGCCAATTTCACCAAGTTCAGTTATACTTAACTATCACTATAAATGTCAATATTACAATATAAAATTATACACACAGAAAAAAATCATTGTAAAATCGTTGAAAACAAGGTTGGTTCTACAGTTTTCGGTAGTGATTTTGCTTCGTAGTTACTTAATTTTAATTTAACATGATTTTACTGAAACTTGCGTACAACATTATTTTCTTTTAAAATAACTTTAATTCATGCTAATTTTACATTCCCTGGAATTCCCGGAAATTTCAATTATTTTATTTCCCGTTTTCCCGGGATTTTTCTTGCGGGATCTCGGGAAATAAAAAATTCCTCATCATTTCAGAAAATAGCTATTTATACTTTGAAATTTAGTTTTCTATTCTCTAAAAATTAGCATCTGTGGATGGGTTGTGGATTAGATCAATTACAAGAAGTGAGTACATGTATTTAAATCAATGTCTCCTGATGCAATAAATCTACTAAAAGCAGAATGGGCAGTGCAACAGTTGATAATTAACATTTAATGAAGTGAAGAGTTAATAAAGTACATAAATTCAAAATAAGATGCAGGCAGTAAAGTTTCATTGTCCATGAACAAGTCTTAAAAATAGGAGATACCTAAACATATCGCTCCTTTATTGCAACATAGTCATATCTACAAAAATAAACGATCTTGGCAAAATGCGATTTAAGTTTTCAAAATGTACCGATTTAAAGATATATTTTGCTATAACTTCGGTTTAGTTTGAGATTTCATACGAGAAGGTATGAAGGAAAACTTTGCTTAAGTTACTTCAAATTTTGAGATATGACTATTATGCAAGGAAGGAGCGATATGTTTATTAGGTGATAAACACAAATTTTCAATTTCAATTTGTGTTGGTTTATATACCCGTGAAGTGCGGGGAAACCGAAATAAAATAACGTTTTGGAAACTCGTGTAAGATAAAGATTACAAATGGATCTATTAAAATGAAAAGGTTTGTAAGAAGCAGTCCAGTTGATGCTATTTTTGCATCAACCTTGACATACATTTGACTGATAAAGACGTTGTTTATAAAAAAAGAAAAAATTGCTTCTGATTGTGAATCCGAAGCATGCTACAACGGTGCACTTTTAACTATTTGTCCAACCTCGGTAAAAAATTAACGAAATTTTTCGGAAACATGATAATTAGTAAATAAAATCAGGAATATACTTTTTGACGACTTACTAAGCGCTTTGAGTGTGTCAGAAAGTTATTTCCTAAGCCGTTAAAAAATGTTATATATTTCTTTAAAATATTTTATCTATTATCTATTATTTTTATTTTTATTTTATTAATTAACTTTTTGATCTCATGTCTTGAGTACCTTAATTTATATTTTGTTTTTATTATTGTTTTATGAATTAAATTGTTATGTTAACAAATAGAATCTGGGAATTTATTTCTCATGTTGCGTAACATTTATTATGTAAATTTTCATATTATTCGAATGTGTATTCTAAGTCAAGTTACAATCCTCAAAAGCTTTTATACTTTAATAGGCTAATTCCTTCAATACTTTCCAGGAATACACATTCGAATAATATGAAAATTTAAATTGTTATGTTTATGTTATCTTTTTATCTTGTATCCAGAGCATAATAACACTGAATAAAAGCATAATAATAGGGAATAAAGGCGTGAGGTGATAATAATTTAAGTTCCTATTTCAATCTTCAATTAATTTTTTAGTATTGAACCATTTCTTTTACTTTCTTTGTGAACAAGTTCCCTTACGTTTTTTTATAAAAGTTTTTTTTCATTAATTAATAACTTATAAATAGCTTATCCTATCAACAATAAATTTCAAGTGTTTTTATCAATAATAAAAACTGGGAATTAAGCACGAATAACAAAATCTTTTTAAATTAAAAATTTTGTATTCCCAAAAATTGAAATTACTTTTTGATAATAAACAGGCAAGTGCACGGCCTAAAAAAACACTTAATTGACAACATCTTTTGTAAGTTTTTGTTGTTTTTATTTTGTTTTTCTTAACCTACTTACAACTACAGTTAATGTTGAGAGAATTTCAACTAATTGTAGCGGGTAATGTAAGATGAGATAAACCCACTGTTTATTGTTGATGTGTTTTGTTTAAACTTTGATATTATTACAAGTAGAACTGTTGCTATAAGTCTTATACGCTTAACAGTTTTATTTGGTTTAATATCTTTAGTTTTTCTAAAATCTTTATGGATGAAGTTTCCTGATGATCTGGTCAAAGCAACCAGTGAAATGCGCATAGGAATAGCTTATCCCATCAACAATAAATTTCAAGTGTTTTTATCAATAATAAAAACTGCGAATTAAGCACGAATAACAAAATCTTTTGAAATTAAAAATTTTGTATTCCCAAAAATTGAAATTACTTTTTGATTAATTAATAACAAAATTTACTTTGTATTATTTATATGGAGCGGGATCCCGGGAAATTTAAACAAATTTCCCGCTTTCCCGGGAATCGAAAAAGTCCGGGGAAAAAACACCAATTGCAGTAAATTTAGAGCAAAATTTCATTTATATTGAAATAACAATCCGAGTCACGTTGAATGAAAGTTATTTTAGGTTAAAACAACGTGAATTTCATGTATAATCAAGTTGGTTTGAGTGTGAAATAACAGTGAAAAAGAATCTTATAAGACAGCATATGCATTTATTCAAGAATAATTCAAAACACTTACCCGCGGAGCCAGAGAAAAAGAGGATATAATTGATTATTTTCCATGTTTCACTTTTTTTGTATTCCCCTTTGTTAGCAGAATGGCCCGATATGGGTTTCATCAACATTCAACTTTGAAAATTTAATGAACTATTAAACTAAATAATTTTAACAAAAAGAATACGGGAATTTGTATTCTCTTTTTAGATTATTTTAAACATGAAAATAAAAAATGTATGTTTTTCTTTTTATAGTGTTGCAGTTTTTTCTATACAAAACAAGTAAAACAGGGGCCTAATTCTAACAGTCGTGATCGAGTAATTTCTCGATTCGAAAGCAATTTAACATCTAATTATTGCAGTCAATACTGAACGAATTGGAATTATTTTTTCAGTGTTGTAAAGAATTAATTTGAGTTACACAAAACTGAAAATATAATTTTGATTCGTTCAGTATCGACTGAGATAAAATTGTTTTCGAATCGAGAAATTACTCGATCACGACTGCCAGAATTAGGCCCCAGGTTTTTATGGTTTCAATATTTTAAAATTTTTCATTTAAAATAAACATGAAACCAAGATAATTTAAAATACAGTCCATACTTTTGCAGAAATTCACTATGATTTTTAATGATTTAAGCATCCATATACGAGCAATTAAAAAAAATCAATATTTTAAAGTCAGACTACTAAAAATCCATGTTAAATAATTTGTAATTTTAAATTAACAATTATAATATCTGCACTACTGTGCAATGTTCAGTTTTATGACAATTTTATTTAACTGCTTTATCGTACTTACCCGTATTCATCTTTCGCCTCAAGCACATTAAACAAAGTAAGAACCGGCAAAGCAATTAACAAATTGTTTACAAACATTTTCATTTGTTGTTTTTTTTTTTATAGACAGAAATAAAATGATAAATGGCAATTCGAAAGCAAGCGAAATAATTAAAACAAGCACAACACCGTCCGCTTTAAATTAATTTCTAATGTCAGCCGGGATCACTATAGAACATTTGAGACTTTTAATAACTTGATGATTTCACAGCAAAGTGAACACGTACGTACATGCACGTTACGGCAGCAATCGCATGTACGCTCAGCCCAGAATGATGTTTAGCTGAGATTGTAATTTAAACTGAAAAATTAAAATAGAAAGAGACATTATTAAATGAATATAAATAATATTTTTAAGTAAAAATACTTAGAACCTGAAAAATAGACACAATTTAATATTCAGCTTGCGATTTTGTAATAATCATGATATTTATAAGTGCAAGGTAAGCATGAAATGAATCGCTATTTATAAATTTACCTCAATTGAGTGCAATTAAACCATTTTAATTCAATTCTAGATATGTATGTATGTGTATTAATGTGTGTAAAAAATAAGTAAACAAATTTAATTCTTGATCTTAATGTTTCAGCTTTCTCAATTATACTTACGACTATTATCTTAATTAAAATATTTAACGATTTTGATGGGAAAGTGAATAATAACACGGCGCAAAGCCGGCCTTAGTCGATACGACGTTAAATTTTTCGTTACACACCGATTTAAAATTGTTTAATGGCATTCAATAGTCAACACATTAAAACTAAGGTAGCCAAAAAATTAGGTCAAAACATTGGTAGTTATGGGCGTGGCACGCTGTTGAAAACAAATATTTAATGTTATTTTAGAAAAATGTGTTTTTCTAGAGCCCACTGACATACCAATTTTATATTGGTTCAGTCTACAAAAAACAATGGTAACAAAACAAGTTAGAAGGTATAGTCTGTCAAGCCCGACCATATGATTCCCTACACCACAGTATTTAAAAACAATTATTGCTAGTGTACCCTTTCTGGGTAAACATGTACCCGCCTAAACAAAATTATGTTATAAGGTTAAGATTCATGTTGAAGTTCTTTGTGCCGAATATAATTTAGGTATCTTCATCTATATGAGATTTTGGGAGGGGGGTTTATATGTTGGGGATTTATCCCCATAGTTGGGGATTTCATGCGAGCAAAAAGGACAATGAAAGTCATTTGGGGATTGGGGATTTAGAAAAAAATATATTTTCCCTTCTTTTATTATTTATTTTTCTTTGCTTCGTATATAAAATATGAAAACAGTAGCAAAATTTTTATCTTACTCTTATCAACAACTTATACGGAGTAAAGGGTTTTAATTAAGATTTCCATTTTTGTTAAATGTTTAAAAGGTACTTAATAAACTTATGTTTTTTAATTTGAGTGAGTGTTTTATTTTTAAATTCAAAAAAAGAATTTAAAACCATTGACAATACATACAATTATTGGTTTAATAAAGACAATTTTTAAGCAAATATGTCTTCCCAAAAAATAATGTATATGAAAGACAATAAAATAAAGTTAAGGAAAAAGAATGCTGGGCTATTGGTAAGTACTTTTGATGCTTTAAAGTATTAAATAAATGACGGATGTATGTATTTTTATTGTTTATTTTAAGGATGGCTTAAACCGATTAAACAAGCTCCAAATTCTTCTAAATTGGCTAATTCGTCTTCAAAAACAGCATACTGTTCAGCTTGTAATTCCTTACTGGAATCGCATAAAAAGGATTAAAAAAACTTGCCGAAACCAGTCGCTACAAACAAAATAAAATAATTTATTTTTAACAAAAAATTTTTATTTGGGGATTTTTGGGGATTTCTTATTAAAATTTTTTCACTATTTTTAAAAAAATTAAAATTTGGTCAGAAAAAAAAAACAAAGAAATATATTAACTTTTTAAGGTTTTGTTTTTCAATTGTTCTTATTGTATTCCATTCTACATCTTCCGATTATTAAAGTGTTATCACTAGAAAAGTGGTTATAAATTCTATTATTACTGTGGCATCAACAAAATGCTATTTGCTTTGAATGCAGCGTTACCATTTCTCAAATTTTTCCTTTTTTGCAAGCCTTATTTTGCTTAATTTTTGTTTAAAAGTATTTGAAAAAAATAAAAGTTGTTTTTACAGAAATGGTGACATTTTTTATTGATAGTATTTAGATGTTAGATGTTTCAAGTGTATAATAAAAAATAACACTACTTGATTTTGGTTAATTTTAGCTTGAATTTAAATTTTTTTTTATCGTATCGGTATCGATACCGTTGTTTCCATTTGAGTATCGGTATCATATCGGCAAAGAGGCGATTCCAATAATATTTGGTATGTAAAGATGCTTGTATGTGGGCTTGTGAAATTATGGACCGATACGCCCCATTTTCAATCCTTGTGCCAGTCAGAGGCAATGTTCCAAATTTCATCAAATTATCTCCTGGATTATTATCGACCTGGACTTTGCGCACAATGTTTACATGGACAGCCAGCCGGACGGACATCGTTATTCGACTTATGCCCAATTTTCAGGATAATATTTAACTCTATATTAAGTTAAATTTCATATAAACTTAAATCGTATTTAAATACAGATTGATTTTTTGAGTTTTGTTTGAAATGTCTTATTTAATTAAGATAAAAGTATGGTAGCACTACTTAATAAAAAAATATCATAACAAATTGTATTTATTTACAAGGTGGCCTCAAAAAAACAGTTGTCTGCTATTGCTTTGCCTGTTGTTGTATTTGTTTAATATTGAGACCACCTTGCTTAGTTTTTCCAATGGAAACTTAAAATGAATTTAAACGTAACACATCGGTGAATTATGTTACATTTAAGTGTTTAGTGAAGAAAAGAATTTTGTATTTAAAACGATTTTAAACATAAATGTGTTTTAATATCAATCCTAAAAATTGGGCATTAGAAAGTTATTCTGAGCCGATCGGTATACTTAAAGGTGTTGCAAACATCAGCATTAATGCATAATACCCTCACCACTATTGTGGTGGGGGTATAAAAATGGGAAAATTGGAAAAACTCCCGGGGAATTTGTATTCATAATTGGCCTTTTTTATTTTCTGCCGTATTCATAAAAAATAATTTATATTTCAAGCGTATTTTTTAAAACAGAATTTTTCTTAACCCTTAAATGTCTACTGTATCTTAAAAGACACAACCATCAAAAAAATTCCCACGGAATCATTTTAAGTGAAGATAAAAAAGAAATAACACAAGTATGTTTAGAAATCACTAGAAATTAGGTATGTAACAATACGCCTTGTTGCCAATACGATACCGATACTCAAAATAAAATATCGCCGATATCGACACCTATACGCATATTGAATTCAAGTTAAAATTATCAAAACTCAAGTAGAATAATTTTTTTTAAACAAAATTACAATGTAAAAGACTATCAATATTTTTTTTTTAGTTCCCTAAGCTTATCCGACGAAGCCCTGCTCTTCCCCGCAACCCCGGCGCTGATAGAGTAGATAACTACTAGCTAGCATACCGGGGCACTCATTTAAAATTTAATAAGATTTAGAAAACAAAGAATTCAATTTTTACAAAAATAATAGCGTAAGAAATTTATTTTTAAAATTTAAAATTGACATTAATAAGAATTTTGTTTAAAAATCAAAGTATTCTCAACTTTTGCGGAGAAAGACAATTTCGCAAATCCATTTAAACTAGAGCTGCAGTGGAAAATAGGCTCTGAGATGCGACAGAACTAATTTGAAAACTTAAAAATTTCTGCGCCATTTTTTTTAAGTGTGAGTGTAACATGTCATTGCTGCCATAAACGACTCTAGAAATAATAGAAGATCTAAGGTATCTTTCGACTTTTTCTTATCAGCGTAGGATGAAAAAAGGCTAGTCCCCCTCGTATTCTCTTATAATTATTTCACAAACGCTCCAAAGACCAGTTCTTTTAGACTTATCAGAACTTGTACAACATGTAGAAGTGTCCGTATGTTCAACAGTTTCAAGACGTTTTTTCGATAAAATTAAAGTCTTAAAATTATTCGAGGATTGTCTCGAGGTTCAAGAATTGTAGATAAACAATAGGTTCCATTATTTTCTAAAGCCTCAAATCTTTTATTTATAACTAAAGCTTAGTCAGTCGCTAAATTTTGGGACTACTCTCCATCTCCGTTGATTCATTTACTATATAAAACAACTTTATTGTTCTGTTTTGATTTTATGCGTTCCTTATTAATGCGGTTTTCCTCTTAATTGCTATGCAACAAATGAGCTTAGAAATAAATGGTTTGTGCAAAAATACTCCAAAAAATAGAAAAAAGCCACGGAAGGAGTTGTCAGATCTTTTCAAAATATGGTACACAAGCGTAAAATAGTTTAGTTATGAAAAATATGAATTTTTGGAAAAATCCGTGCAAGGACACGGATACGATATTGTACTTAAGGAAACATTCTGTCAAGTTTTATGAATATCTCATTCGCTTAAGCAAAGTGCGAAACTGATCGCACATTCCGTACGGAATTAAATGTTTTTTACACTTCACCGATGGTAAAACTAACTTACTTTGTCATTCTGTTTGAAATTTCTACAATATTGAACTTAGACCCTATAAAGCATATTTATTCTGGATCCTTATGAGAAGGGAAGTTCAAATCCGGTTGTCCCTGTGTGCGTTTGTCTGTTGATATGGGTTATCGGGAACCATAGATCTTCCCGAGTCCAAGTTTTATAGCTCAAGAAAATGAAAAATTTGTTCTTTAGCTCGTCGGTTAATAAATCTGCTAAATACTGCTAAAATGGCCCAAAAACATAAATTTTTTTAAAAAAATTTAAATTTTAAGGCTATCATATGACCTATGGATACGGCTTGTATGTCAATAGATTGGATGTCTTAAGTGGAGCATATTTTCTGAAAAACTTAAAAAAATCGGTTCGGACACAAACATATACTTAGATATACGTTTATATAAACTTTTGTTCTTTCCCAACCATGGTGAAGGGTATATAAGATTCGGCATGTACTTTGTTAAAGTTTGCTATTGAAATTCAGCCAGATCGGTCCATAAATGACTGAGATATGAGCAAAAAACCATGACTGCCTGTAATTTTACCCATAAATCCCTTGCTTTTGTTGTTTTTTAATTCTTTTTTCTGTATATCTGGAGAACGGCGAGAGCCAAAGCTCCCAAATTGGTTACAAGCGTCTTGGTTATCAATACACAACCTCTCTCGCGGGAGAGAAGTCCGCGTGGCACTTCCCATACAAAAACATTATAAGTTCTGGAGAACAAAAAAACTTAAGTTTCTAAACTAGGTATAAATAACTCGGTTATCAACACATCAGGACAAGTGGGCGTGTTAAAAAATTGTTTTTTTCTATATCTCAAGAACGGTAAGAGAAAAATTGTCCAAATTCTATACACATATCTGGCTTTTTAATACACAACTACTCTTAAAATATGTGCGGGATTGGACAGGTGGGCGTGCACCACCAGTAGAAAGACATTTTAGATTTCTGTATATCTGGAGAAAGGCAGGAGCCAAAGTTTTCAAATTAGGTACAAGTATCTTGGTTATAAGTACGCAACATCCGACAAAATGTGAGCGATATTGAAGAATGGGCGTGCTACCTCCCGTACAAAGATAGTATAGATTTCCGTACATCAGGGAACGGTTAGAGCCAAAGTTTCCAAATAATGTACAACAACTTGGTTATCAATACACAACATCCGGAAGACTATGGGCGGTATTGGTGAAGCACACGTAAATCTGTCAATATGCTTTAAATATAGTTTTGGCCAAAATACTTCAAAAATGGTCTAGAATGGTCTATGGATACGTCTTATATATCAAAAGATCGGAAATCTTTAGTTGAACATACAGATACCTACATTTAACGTAAGTGGGCAATCCTCTTTTTACTCATTTAAACAAAGATAGTATACTAAATACAGATTTTTAACTATGGATACGTTTAATAAATCAAAAGATCGGAGTCTATATAATACAAATGTACCACGTCACATTTATCAAATAACAATGCATTTGTGTTTTTCGCTGTATACTTCTTTTTCGGCAGTCATACAGAGTCAAAGGCTGATTATGGGCGAAAAATGTGTAAAGAAAGGATTACATTTCTATCTGGAGATCACAAATTAGACATCGTTGTTATTGGTAAATCTCGAAACCCAAGGTCTTTCAAAAAGAACCCTCCAGTAGAATACTACTCCTCCAGAAATGGTTGGATGACAACAAATTTATTCAGGGAATGGTTTCATAAATCATTTGTTCCAAAAGTAAAACATTTTCAAGCTGAAAATAACTTGCCACAAAAAGCGATTCTACTTTTAGACAACGCTCCATCTCATTCAAAAGCAGCATTTATTTCAGAATGTGGCAACTATAAAACGATTTTTCTTCCTCCAAATACGACAAGCCTTGTTCAACCCATGGATCAAAATCCAATTAGACTTACCAAAATGTATTATAAAAAATCGCTCTTGTGCGAAATGGTGAAATCTGAAGCAGTGGATTACACAAAGTTTTTAAAATCCTTTACAATTTAAAAAAGCTAAATTATGCTGAGAAATTCTGGGGAAAAGTCAGTTATAGAGTGCTTAGATTTAACTGGAATAAACTGTTTCCGGATAAATGGGACTCTGAAGATGATTTGCCTTTGTCCGTTTTGCAGGAAAGGCTAGATGACGATTAAAATAATATTACATTTTTATCAGACATGCTTCAAAATTCTTTTCAAATAAATTTCAATACCGAAGAAGTAGAAGAATGAATTAACGATAATAACTCAACGGTATCAGATATCCTCAGAAGATGAAGAGGATGAAAATTTACCTCTTTTATAAGTCGTAAAAGCCAAAGATGCTGTACAAAGTTTGGATGTCTCAATGAAGTGGGCCGAAGAAAATGATGTAGGAGTAGAAAAACTCTTAATTCTTCATGAATTACGTGATCAAGCCTTGGAAAGAAGTTTAACAAGTTCGCGACAAACAACCGTATTACATTACTTTGTCAAACGAAATCAATATTATTTATTGTTAAGTATGTATGTATGTAAATGTGTATTTTTTTTTATTTTAACTGAACTGTAAAAATTAATATTTATGTTTTTATACCCTCCACCACAATTAGTTGTGAAGAGGGTATACTAAGTTTGTCATTCCGTGTGAAACTTTTTTATTATTCATCTCAGACCCCATAAAGTATATATATTCTGGCTGGTTGAGTAATTCTAAGTCGATTTAGCCATGTCCGTCTGTCTGTCCGTCTGTTGAAAACACGCTCACTTTCGAAAAACTCAAAAGAAATAAACAAACTATGTGTCAAATTGCTTGTAGTTATCCTAAGCAGTTTGGGATTGAATTTCAGCAAAATCGGTTCAGTAGGACCAGAGCTATGAATCAAAATGTGGAACCACCACCTTCAAAAACTTGATAATTTTGTTACAAAAACTAACATAAATGATGCAAAAATGCACGAAATGACATAAGATTTTGCACAAGTCCGTTTTATTCGACTAGAAATTACACTGTAAAATTTCGCGAAGGTCGGTCCATAATTTACTCTAAGCCCCATATAAACACTACTCCTGGAAAACAGTTTAGTACGCCTAAAACCGTAAAAAATAATGCAATCATAACAAATTTTGGCTCGTCACAATTTTATAGGACTATAAATGATACTGTGAAATTTCGTGAAGATCGGTACATAATTTACCCTAGGCCCCATATATGCCCTACTCCCGGAAAACAGTTTAGTCTCCTAAAACCATAATTAATAACAAATCGTCACAGTTTAAGATAATAATAATAAAAAGACATCATACAGATATTACTCCTTAAACATTCGAACTGTCGGTGGAGGGTATCAAAGATTCGGCACAGCCGAATATAGCACTCTAACTTGTTATGTTTAATTTAGCTATAAAATTTTATAATTTTTAATAAATACATACTCCGGATTATTCGCTACTCCGGATTGGGGTCTGCAATCAATTATCCGGATTATCGAATTTTTACTGTATAAGCACTTATGCATCACAACATAATAACCACAAATTATAATAAAATAACATTTTAATAACTTGCTTTAGCAAAAAATTCCTATATAAGCATCGTTGGCAAAAACGTCTCATACAAGCTTCGCCTCAAACTAGAATCAATTGCCAAAAAAGGTTTCAAAATTTATTTAATCAGTACTAAATTTGCTTAATTTTAATTAAACACTAACCCCCTTATTCATAAAAATATTTAAGGTATTTGAAAGGTTCATTTAACAAATTTTCATAGAAAATTCTTTCAATAAACATTTTGTAAACCTTCTTAGTTTTGTATACCCCTACCACAATAGTGGTGATGGGTATTATGCGTTTGTGCTGATGTGCGTAACATTAAAATATATTGGCCCTTGAACCATCTTTTAGTATATCGTTCGACTCAAAATCACCTTTTTGAGTCGATTTAAAGACGTCCATTAGTCCGAGTGGCTGGCAGGCTGTCTAGTTGTCTGTACATGTAACCTTGGAAGCAAAGTACAGGTAGCAGTTTTGAAGGTAATTTTAGGACATTTTGTACATTGGTTTTTATTCATAATGACGAAGCCTACTGAAAATGGAGAGAATCGGTTCATAATTTCACAAAGTCCCCATAAAAACTTCTTTCAGGAATAGTGTTTGTGCATATAAACAATATTATTACATTGGTATTTAGATTAAACGTGGGCCAAACTTATATTATTGCAATCCAAATCAATTTACCAAATTTTATTGCAATCGGTCCATATTTGACAGTAGCTTACACACAAATTCTACTCCCGGAAATTGCTTTTAATGCCATAACCTTTCAAATGTTGGTACTATTTAACTACTACTACTATAAATAGGAATGTGATTTCCATGCAAATGCATGTTTTTTGTCGATAGTCTTAGAACGATGTCGATAAATTATCTTTCCGAATCATTAGATTCGCGTTAAAATGGCATCGATTTGTTTTTGAATATTGTTGCATATTTGGTGCAAATGCATATTTTTGCATATTTAGGTTTTTAATCCAAATTTTTCATATAAAAAATTTTTAAATACATAAAAAAAACCTTCCAAAATATTTTTTAAATCAATAAACTACCCAGTAAAAACTTCGCTTACTTTTTCAAAATGAATAGCTTCTTTAACTCATTATTTAGTAGCTTTCTTCTATAACTACATCTATAACAACTTCAATAACTACTTTTTTCTGAATGTATTAAAGTAAAAAAATAATGACTTTCTTTTGAATGCGTTCATTTTGGGACATCCCTTGTAAAATTCATTGGTTCTTTCAGTAGAATTGTAAGTAGTGCTATTATGATTTTCTAAATACTCAACACATTATTTTGTAGGCGAAGTTTTTACTGGGTAATTATCCGCAAGATTTCGACAAAAGATCCTTCTTTTTTAAAACGCTTTGGGTGTAAAATATTTTACCCAAAACTGTTACAAGTTACTTGCTTGGCACATGGATGCTGCCGCGTTGTGGAGGAAATTAAAATCCAATTAATAAAATTGAAATTTTTAATGAAATGTTTCCCTTGATTCCCCTTTTACTACAGCCAGCAGTAATAAGATGGGGGCCTGGCTAGATACTTCAGCATTCTATTCAAACAACTTTGAGTAAATTAAGAATGTTAGAAGAGTTTTTTGATACCGATAATTAAAATTAACAATGTGGCAGGCAGAATCGCCCGACAAATTAAAAAATGAAATCCAAAACGTTTTACAAAAAAATTAAGGATTTCGAAAAATAAAATTAATTTCAAATATTTTTGATCTGATCTGAATAATTTCAGATTAATAAGTGGGATCTGAAAATAATTTTTTTTAAATGCATTGGCATTCTTTAAGCACAAGACAAAGTTTTACTTTAAATAAAACAGCACTTTTAAACAAACAAACATTTTATTCAGTTATTAAATTTTTATTAAAGATATTTGAATAACAATAGACTGCATTTTTTATAATTTTGTTTTTAGTAAAATTCAAATACGATTTTTTATAGAAATTTTTTAAGTTTTTAGTGCAGTTCATAAAAATGTTGTGTTGGTAGGTCCAAAATTATCCATAAGTCCAATATGAGCGCCCTTCCTAAAATCACTTACGGGCAAACAAATGTCATATGGAATCTAATGGTGTTTTCTATTCTAAAAAATAATAATGCATTATAATTGTGTAATATATTTATCAGGTTAAACACACCCTTACAAAATGATACATTTTTCTATACAACAATGGAACAAAATAATAGCTGCGTTTTACACTCAACTCTAATGTGCATTTATTTAACTTGTCAAATATTGAATGCAAAGTTTGTACTAATATGCGATATTCACCACGGTTGTAGCGATTTTCAAAATTAAATTTTATTTGAATTGCAATAAGCATTAACATCACTAATTTTCAATAATTAGAGGCTGCTGCTGTAAAAAATATTTTGCACAAAAAGACTATTAAATAAAGCTTCGTTCACAATCAAAAAAAACATTTTCACTTTGTGTTCATAATAGAGCAACAATTTCTTTTGTAACCACACACATTTTGCATTAAGAAACCGTTTTCAAATTTTAGCCACAACAATATTACGCATTTATTATTATTTTTTACAACATTTTGTTGCAGTTTTCATTCAAAACTAAATAAAATTATTTTAAACGTCAGAAACAATTTCATACAAATTGTTGCTGAAGTTCTAATTGACTCAAACCTAGTTACATTTTTAAAAAAATTTTAGTTACATTTTTGTTCTAAAAACGAAAGGAAAATATATAAAAAAAATACTTTAGGAAAAAAAAAAATAGAAGAAACAAGTAAGAGTGCTATATTCGGCTATGCCGAATCTTATATACCCTTCACCATGGTTTGGAAAGAACAGAAGTTTATATATTTATCTAAATATATGTATATATTTATATTAGAACGACTCACCAAAAAAAGTATATACAATTTGTCCAAGGACGATCATCCATATCCTTTTTTTAAGGATTTTCTGTAAAAAAAACGGTTTTTGAATTTTTTGTTCGGCGTTACTTGTAATAAAAATGCCAAATTAACATATTTTAATCTTTAGTCGATTTAATTAAATACGTGTTTCAGCTTTTTTGGAAATTCGCGCTAGTTCGCGTTTTGACAAAAATGCAATATATATATATATGTACATGTATATTTATATTATATCGTTTATATATCGTGTATATATCGTTTAGTTTTATTTAATTATTTGCACATGTTTGCGTGGTATTAAATACTTATATTAAAAGTTTAATTAATACTTTTTTTTTACTGATTTTCCGAGTTTTTCAGCAAATATGTTCTTCTAAAGATTTCCGATATTTTGATATCTTAAACGTATGAATAGGTCATATTACAGCTCTAAAATTTTAGTTTTTATAAAAATTTAATGTTTTTAGTACTTTTTTGAGTATTTTGCTCATAACGTAACCATTTTTAACCCATTTGACAGATTTATATACCAAAGTGCTTAAGAATAATATTACCATTAAATTAGGTTATAGGTATAATGTATATATACGTACATGTATGTACATAAATACATATATTTAAACAAACTTAAAAGAGTAATTTTTGGGATTTCAGTGTTTTGATTATTACTCAGCCATTTTTTTTACCGATTTGACAGATTTATATACCGACGTGCTTAAGAATAAATTTACCAGTTAGTTGGGTTATAAAGCTTGGACTCGGGAAGACCCGTGGTTCTCGAAAGTGGGGATTTAAAAAAAATTTAATTTTGGTTATAACTTTTTGTATCTGAGCCGATTTTCCCGAAAATATTTTTTACTTAAGATTTCCGATCTTTTGATATATAAGGGATAACCATAGGTCATATGACAGTCGAAAAAAATCAGGTTTTTATACAATTTTTTATCTTTTTTGTACGGGAGGTACTACGCCCACTTCTCCAATCCCGCCCACATTTTGTGGGATGCTGTGTACTGCTAACCTTAATGTGTGTACCTAATTTGGAAACTTTGGCTCTTGCCGTTCTCCAGGTATACAGAAAAAAGTATTAAAAATACAACAACAACAAGGGATTTTTGGAAAAATTAGAGGTAGTCGTGGTTTTTTGCTCATATCTCAGCTGAATTTCAATAGCAAGAAATAGTGGACTATATGTGACATAAATGTAAAACAACCTAGCCGCTATCATGTCTGGAGTATCCGGAAAACACATATCAAACGTAAGGCGGACAGACGGACATCGTTAAATCAACTTCTCTCCTCATAAGGACCCAGAATATATATACTTTATAGGGTCTAAGATCAATATTATAGAAATTACAAACGGAATGACCCTATATACCCTTTTCCACCTGTGGTTTCTCATTGGCCAAAATTCTGTAACTTTTGAACCGAAGGAGATATTTTATGGTGTTTTCTTTTCTACAAAAAAATGTGACATTTTATTTTAAAAAAATCCAATTTGGTGCCTGTTTCTTAAAAATTTTGTTCCCGAAAGGGGTGGCTTGTTTTATTTTAATAAACTCATCCTTTTCGGGAGCAAAATTTTTAAGAAGCAGACACCAAATTGCATTTTTTTAAATAAAATGTCACACATTTTTGTAGAAAAGAAAACACCATTAGTGAATTTTTTTATCGACAGATAGATTCTTAAACTTTTCTCCACTTTCAATTTCATTAAAATCGGTTGAGTAGCTGTTGGGGAATTTAAGGGCAAAGTGGAACTTTAGATTTTTTAAACTTTAGCGTGAAATATGGTTTTTTTTTTAATTATTTAAAAATGTCATATTTGGGTTTATATTTTTTGTAATAATGGGACACTCAAAAAAATTTAATGTTTACACCAAAAAAAATTCTAACATTAAAAAAATAGTAAAATCAACTGGAAATTTTGCTATTATTACTAAAAAATTAACAATTTTTTGCTTTCAAATTTGTTTACACTTAAAAAAACTTTAGAAATATTTTCTAAAATCTTGCTATTACTACAGAAGAATCTATAATTTTTGGCTGTAAAATTTGTTAATATTAGCAAAATAAATCCACTGAATTCTGATTTTGTTTAAATTTTGATACGAAAATATAGGGATTTATTTTTCGAATATTTCTTATTTATTAAAACATTTCATACATATGTGGCTAAAAAACCCTTTTAAAAATAAAAGCAGCAATAGATTTGAATAGCTTTTGTAACAATGTGAGGTTCTGATTATTATTATTTTTTACCAATACAATGTCTGTCTAAGATCTAATGAATTACAATTATTGTTCATTTAATTGAATGATTGATTGTTCTGTGTTATTTCTGTTCTTTAGTAGTTTTTTGCTTCTTCATCTAAATCCCGATGCCAATAATATATTAAATAGAGCTTCATTTGTGGAATTTCGTGAAATTGTTCGAGTATTGTGCTCTCTATAAAATCTGTAATCCTTATTCCTTTTTCCTGAGCTTCCTCTGATAAATCTCCAAGTGGCACCAACTGATATTTAATGACATTTTCTTCATGATAAAGGATAAGGATTTTTTGGTTGTATATATTTTTGCAGTCTTCTTAGCAAAATCTTCAAATTTTCTAGAGTCAATTTCTTCATTGCACGCAAGTACTAAAAAATGAGGTTAAAATCAACGCCTGTTATTTCAGATGCTGTTTCTGGATCTGAAAAGAAGCTTCTTGCGGTATTGCCATCATTTGTATTGCCTCACCCTAACTAACTAACTTCAATTTGCTGCCTATCTAAATCTTATTGTAATGGCTGTAGTATTGCAATTTGCGCCTTGATATCACTAACTTCTTTGTTAATGGCCTCATGAGTATCTTTTTTTAATTCAAATTTGATAGGCCTGCAGCATTTTGTAGAAGATGGTGTCTCATTTTTCCAAATATCCTTTGTTTGCGTTGTACTAGTCGAAGGCTCTGAATCTTCCAAAATATTTTTAATCGCAATGGTACAAATGATACCATGAACATATCTGAGTCCGAAATATTTTCACATACAACTTGTTTGTATCGTTTTTGTCCGGAAGAACCATCACATCCCCATTTACAAAAAAGAATTAACTTTGTGTTTCCATATTTCTTTAACTCATTTCCTTTTATTGATTGTAGCAAGCGTTCGGCTGTGTGATCAAGTAGAGATTGTAGGTGTACCTCTGCCGAAATTGGTGTGATTGTAATAGTGTCCTTTAATGGCAAACAGTCAATTTTAGCAGCTGTTATGTGATGATATGCTTGATACAGATTTGAGCCTTTTTCAATCGCACGCAATATATTGCTGTTTTGGTAATTTCAAATCCAGAAATAATGCTAATGCCTTCTCATTTGTGAATTGTTTTGCATCGCTTGGAGTTGGTATACTTTTAAGAATTCGTTTTGTTCTCAATGGACTAGCTTTAACAACTTTTTCAATGATATCCACTTTTGTCAATTATTTCTTTGATCGTAATTGATGTAGGAAAGTATCTTGAATATTTTTAAATCCGATTTCTTCATTGATATCCTTAAGCTTCCGCTTTTTAGATCTATCGCTACATTTGTCCAGCAATTTTTGTGCTCTCCCACGAGTGTTTTGATTTGTAGTTTCTGAAGCGATCTAGACGAAAAGTTCACTTTTAAAAAATCTATCTTTGATGTAATCAACTTCCCTGCATCGCTGTTTTAAATTTTTGATGAAAACAGATAATTTATTTTCTAAGTCCAATTGTAATTCAGTTCTATAGGAATTTCAATTTCCTTTTTTTTCGAATGAAATTTTTAACATCTTCCTCGTTTTTGTTTCTAAATTACTCTCCGGCCAATTCTTTATAGCTGAAGCTTTCCATGATTTTATAAAAACGTTGTTATTGCTCAGATATTTTATATCCACTGAGTTTGCATCCGAATGCCACTTGCTTTTAAACCTTTTCATACTTTTTTCATACCAAATACAGATAGAATAAAAAGTATTAAAAAACTTAAAATCCTTTTATTTGTATGCTAAAATTACCTGACACAAATTTAACAACGCATTGCATAGTTATAGGATCATAGAATATTATTAGGGTCATAAAAACCAGGGCTGTGGAGTCGGAGTCGGAGTTGAGGAGTCGGAGTTGAGGTTTTTGTACCGGAGTCGGAGTCGGAGTCGAAGTACCCACAAAAACTAGCGACTCCGACTCCGACTTTTTTGCATTACAATTTTTCTAATATTTTTTAAAATAAAAAATTTTAATGACCAATTTCTCCAATTCTTTTTAAATATCAATTCATATTTAAATATAATTTTTCTTATAATTTTATTTTTATTTGACATAAGAAAACAAATTTTAAACATAAATTGATATATTAATAAATTAGTGGAATTGGCCATAAGAGGGTCTGCTTTTTGAAATTGTGAAGTCAGAAAATAAGGACCAGTATACTTTTTATATGAGTAGGTGAGTTTCAAAAATTAAAAAATTGAGATAACATCTTATTTTGACAATTTATAAGAATAGTTATATAGATTGTATCAAAGCATGTTCTTTTCTATGTTTTAATGTGACCTCAAATTTCTGTAACAAAAACCAGCGGGTTCACTATTTGAATTTCGCCAAGATATTGTTAATGAAATAGAGCCGAATTAAGGAATTTAAAAATTAAATTTGTAAAGATGTTGTTTTTTATTTATCGTATATTAACAAATATTTTTGTAGTCATGTTCATGAATATGACTTGAAATCAGCTGTAGCTCCTGTGGTGAAAGCATTAAGTGAACTACATTTGAAGTTCCAACCTTCAAGGTGAATTATAATAGAATAAAAGGAAAAGGAACTCAGAAAAATACATGACATTGTTCCAGATATAATTCCCATCAATGTGGGAAAAATGATTTGAGAATACTTTTATCTACTCACTTTAGGGAAAATTGGAGAGATAATAAAGACTTGCAATTTCAAATTTCGTTCTTGGACAATAATAATATTGAATTAGGAACGGAAAAATGCAATGGCGATTACACTGAAGAAAAAGATTTAAATTTAGCAGTTTAAAAATTCACATTTTTTTTAACTCTGCAGGTGGGAGATAAACTACATCAAGCCACATTTTGAAAACTTTACAGCAGACCGCGCAAAACCTGTTGATAATCGCAAAAGATGTTTATGTTATAAAAATGTGCATTTGTATATAATCCTAACATATTTTTTTTATGTCGATGATATACATAAAAAATTACGTCATAAAAGGTTCGTTACCTTCTATGGTACTGTTCCATGCCTTGAGACAAACAGCACCAAGTCCAACAACAAAAGGGGTACTATTTCCCAAAAATAATAGAAGGCTAACAACATTTTTTTACGTCACGTTTCTCTTCAAAATGTGTTATATAAATTGTAGAACTAACAACTGAAGGCGCATATGCATGTTTTAATAAACTTTATAAAATTTTCCTGAGAATGATTTGACTTAATAAATAAAATGTATATTAAAAACAAAAGACCTCACTTCACAATTTACAAAAAAGGACTGTCCTTTGCCTCTATTAATATTGTGGTAAACAACACTAAGTACACTTGATGCCTTTAACTTTTCCAAAATCCAAATAAAATTTTTTGCAGCTTTCCTTCTCATATGTTAGTAACTAGTATGTTAAAGCTCAATGCGGGGCACGTTAGAATTAAAATATCGATTTGAAATTTTTAAACAATCATTTTCTTGCTATATTTAACCATTTAACAGGTACTAAATTAAAAAAGAGTTTAAAGTCAAAAAAAAAACTAGTCTCTTAAATAATGCTAGGTTAGAGTAGGAGTCGGAGTCGGAGTTGGAGTCGGAGTCGGAGTCGTACTTAAAAAATTTCTCCAAAAGGAGTCGGAGTCGGAGTTATAAATTTTTCTTAACGGCTCCACAGCCCTGATAAAAACAGATAAAATAAAAAGACCAAAAAAAATGTAACAATCCCTTCTAGGGTGGGATTCAAAATATACCTGTTTAGCGTAAACGCTCGCCTAAGCTCTTTATTCTACTATAAAATATGCTAGTGTGAACGTAGTGTAACGGATAAGGATGAAATAAGGCAGCTATACGTTTTTCTGATTGTGTAACAATAACAAAATTTGTATATGTACTACCTGTATTCTGTGCGATCACGATCAATATTCCCTTTATCATAAACTATTATTTTTTTAAGGCAATATCACATGATTTCTGTTACTTCTGCGAACATTTTTGCAGAATAAAAAAAAATTTCAAAAAAAAAAAAATTTTATTAAATTAAAATTAAAAAAGTGTTAAGCAGATGGGTCCAAAAAGGTACAAGAGTATATACAGGGTTAAAAGAAAACACTTTTAACTTTCCCTCAGTGGTTTTACCGTCTTAATCCCTTTTGATCCGCGAAAGTTCTATTCTACTAAATTTGAATTTTGACAAAAATATAGTAGTATAGAAAATATGTCTTAACATCTCAAATATAAATAACACAATAGTCGCACATATTACTTATTTAAAGATAACAAGACTACCTAGCAAAAAAGCTAGCAGGTAATTATCGATGATAGTTTTTGAGCAACAATAATTTCTTTCAGATTAAATATTAAAAAAATGACTTTTTACTGAATGTAAAAAAAAAGTTGTGTTTAACAACATGGCACGACCACGATTACCAATATTTTGACCTAATTTTTTGGCTACCTTAGTTTTCATATTTTTACTATTAAATAAAATAAAAAGTTTGGAAATCGGCGTACGGTATAAAATTAGATCTAAAGGACATGTCAGATAAAACTTCATCGCTTTGCGTGGCACTTCTTACTTTGACAGAAAAGCGTAACGCAAAAGGTGTATGTCACAATAAAAACTTTGACAACACTCACACATTGTGTGTTAAAAAGAAAATAAATAAAAAAAATTATACTAGCAGATTGTCAAAGCGCGCAAAAAGATGAGAGTTGCCCAACTTTTCGCTTCGCTTTGCGTTAAAAGTTCTTTATGTGACATGTTTCGTATAAGTATGAATATTTCATCTTAGGTGTCAAAGCGAATCTCTAACGCAACGCGAAGCAAAAGTGTTATCTGACATGGCCTTAAGTTGATGACGACGTAGATACGCTTTTTCTTTAACGGCATCTATTGTTTGCCTTTGTATAATATATTATTCGTTTAATTTGACAACGTATCTATGTTGTATGCTACTACCACAAAGCAGAGATGAAAAAAGTGAAGTATGAAAAATGCCTAAACCATTTGCGAGGGCAGCTTTCGAAGAAAGAGAAAGAAAACGTTTTTTTGGTAGTGAAGTGGCAATGTGTAAAAACAGGACGCTACTATTAACACGAATAGCGTAATAAAAACAAAAAATGCAAAAAGGGCAGCTTTCGGAGAAAGACAGAAAAATACACAATATTTTCTTTCTCGTGGCGCCTCTGTGCTACTACGTTCATACGGTTCAATTGTGTTCCTACGGTCATGTAAGTGCCCATTCACATTATACGATTGTTGTCGTTGCGATTCTTACTTTATAGGCAAGACGGGTGGGAGGAATTATAAGGGGTACAGAAGCGAGTGTACTCTTCGATTCGTTTTGTTCATTCACTCGTTCTCTCAATTTTCTCTCGTTTGGCGAAGAATGTATTAAGGTCGTTGCGACAAAAATCGTACAATGTAAATGAGACCGACTTCATAGAGGAAACGACAATAATCGCAACGTCAAAAATCGTATAATGTGAATTGGGACTAACACAAATTGTAGGCAAACATAAGAAAAACATTAATAAGAAAAATACTTGCTTGCATAAAAAAGTACTTAACGCAGATGCAAAAAAGGGTATTATCTCACTCTCAATAATAAGATGTCAAACAAATTTGCAATGTATTTTTGCAACATATTTAGAAAGAAAAACGACAACTTCTCACATTTTTGCATACATATTTAGAAAAGGTCAAAAATCCGTTTATTGTTTGTCTGAGCTTATGTCAAAGTTTCGTTTTTTTATGTTTACAAAAAGTCCACGTGAAATTGTGATTGCGAAGAAACAAAACTTTATTTTAGTAATTTTATGAATTTAAAAGAAATTTTACGACAAGTGATTGAATTTAAATAAAAAAGTTTTAAAAATAGTGAAAATGCGTTATTGTCTTTTATGTCGTAAGCATGCAGAACCTGGTAATGGTATATTTTTTTTAATGCTCCTCGGGACAATACTAAAAGAGCGGAATGGGCTAATTTATGTAAAAAGGAGTTTAATACCAGCACCCGGGTTTGTATTGATCACTTTTCTAAGGACGATATAATAACAATAGGAAGTCGGTATGTATATGTTATTGCCAAAAGCTACACCTACTTATATTACCATAGCAAGACGAAACAGCATTGTTCAGCAGTAGCATATTTCCTGACAATTTAGACTATCCTCGCCCAATGGAAAGCCAAGAAGACTTAAAGTCTTGTGAGACATCTCTGCAGGGCTTGCGATTTTTTCCACAGCTTAAAGAAAAAGAGTCACAAACTGAGTAAGTGCCACCAAATAATATTAAGTATAACTTTATGTATGTTCATGTATAATTTTATTTGGTTTCATAATTTGTGTCTGTAATTTCGTGTGTATTCTTTCGACTTTAGTCACTCAATTTTTAATGGAGTGTTAACCCATTTTTCGCCGACCGGTGATTTTAAACACCAGCACTCATACTCTTGTTTTTTGTTGCAATGTTTCTATTTTCTCTCAGTTTCTTAAAATCTTATTTCGTTATTACATTGTCAGTTTACTTGGTGCGGCGAAAAATGGGTTAATAGAGTATAAAGAAAAAATCCGACAATTGGAAGCAGAAAATAAGGATTTGAGGTGCCAGCTTCTTCAAGCAAACTTTGCAATAAATGGTTTGAAAAAAAATTTTACCGATGGTCAAATCCGTTCTTTAATGACCCCAGGAAATGTAAAATGGAAGTCGAACGATATTGCTAGTGCAGTTTGTTTGCATGCATATGGGGCGAGGTCATATAACCACCTATATAAGAAAGGGTTTCCTCTGCCTCATGTCACAACATTGCAGCGTTGGTGTCGTAATGTTAATATATCACAAGGCATTTTGAATAAGACCATAGATTTTAAGGGAAAAGACATAGATTTGTCTTTGGATGAAAAGCTATGTGTATTGGCATTCGACGAAATGAAGGTAAAGGAAACCTAGGAATATGACCCGTTAAATGATGTCGTCAGGAAACCAGCTAACTGCGTAGAAGTTGTAATGGCGCGTGGCTTGAAGAAATCGTGGAAGCATCCTGTATTTTACGATTTCGACTGCAGAATTACACAGGAAATATTAGATGCAATAATAGATATGGGTCCAGCTAACTGTAAGTTGTGGAAAGAGATGGGTGTAACACCAAGTAAGTAAAAAATTGAGATAAATGACAACATATCCTTAACAATACATTCACACTTTAAACACCTTTTTTTGCGGAAGCATCGTGAGAATATTGGTAAATATTTTTACCATCTTCTCTATAGAGGATTTACAATCTGTGCTCTTTTAAATGGGTAATTAAAACATAGTATTGATATTTGTCTTTAAGATTTCAAAATCGGTTTTAAATATTTAGATTAATTTTATTTAGCTTGATTTTATTGCGGTTGATTTTATTACTCTTAATTTGATTTCGCTTAATTTAGTTTGTAAAATCCCCAAATATTATTAAGATTTATATTTCGAAATCGGCAACATTTAGATTAATATTATTTTGCTTGATTTTATTACTCTTAATTTAGTTTTTAAATTAAGTTTTTCATTTCATTTGCAAAGTCTCCAAATATTATTAAGGTTTCTTATTAAGAGTCATAATTCGAAATCGGTAACATTTAGATTAATATTATTTTGCTTGATTTTATTACGCTTTTTTAGTTTAGTTTCTCATATCATTTGTACATTTCTCATATATTATTAAGATTTGATAGGTAATAAGATAACATAAAATTATGAGTTGTGATGCCAGCTAACATACATAATTATAAAAAATTAGAAATGTTCAATAAAAACTTTAATAATCGTTTATAATTAGGGTTTTCGTTTCGCCAAACAAATAAAACACAATACTTTTTATTAATATTATTTAAAATTTCATTATTTTTTTAAAAATAACATTATTTTATATCATATATTCCTCAAGACAAACCTTGGTTTCCTAACCCTACTAATAGTGAGGAAAAGGTGTTCGTTTTTATGTACGCACCCCACCTTCTGAAATTAATTCTGAACTATTTTTGGGATACCGGATTAATTTATGAGGAGACTACGTTGACTTCACGTGCTATATGGGAATTCATAGGGCATACATCAAAGTCCGACCTGTCAATTACATATAAATTAAGCGAAGATCACCTGACTGTTAAGGGTCCTGGTAAGTCAATTAATGTAATAAATAAAATCTTAACGATTGTATGTATTTATTTAAAGGAAGACAAAAGGTGAAGTTGGCAGCGCAGCTGTTTTCAAATACCACAGCTAAAGCTCTGACAAGGTGCGACGCTGTTGACATGGACTTTGATCAAGCAAGACAAACCGCCGAATTTGTCCAGCTAATAAACGACTGGTTCGACGTACTTAATTCGAAAATGGATACGTTCAATTATCCTGGCAAGGTACTTTTATTTGCTAAATTGATATTAACATATAGACATACATAACTCCACAAATCTAATGCTAAATGCTTTTTTTAACCCTTAAGAAGCCTTTTGGACGTAAATATGAACAACAAAGCTATTTCCTAAGCCGTATGACAAACTTCGTGTCTAAGAACGTCGTACCAGGTAAAAAAACTATACAACAATTCCAAAAAGGTATTATTACAACAAATACAGCATTGGATATGATTCACAAGTATGTACACAGAGAAAACAGATTCGTGATCACAACCGAATTTGGCGCCAATCGAATTTCTTCGGTTGCATGTACTATCACACAATTCGGTTACAATTACTGAACATTTCGGTGCTTAGCATAATATTTTTGATAGCAACATTTAAATTTTAGTACACTATCAGTCATAACAACAGATATTATTAGTTGTTAGTATGATTATTAGAAACAAAACTGTGCTTATACCCGAATATATGATAGTTGCAACTGAATTAACACATAATTGGTGTTCATAACAAGAGATTTGATTGTCGTTATCAATATATATTTTTTAGCCGGTCAAATGTAGCCCATAAGGGGCAAGGACTTGTCCAAAGGTAACCCCAATGAATGGAAAAATGGCTTATTAAACAGTACGATGTCCTAGGGCAGAACCATATAACCCAGCTTGCATTACAAAGGAGAAGTCTTAAAACTACTCCATGGTATACTCCAGAGGATTAGCTTTGAAATCGTGCCAAAACGAAAACATGTCGTTAAAAAACGAAGACATGTCGTTTCACTGCAAACTCTTTTTAATAATGACATGGTCCATACTTGCACTACATTGGACCAGCCCAGGATCAAAATGGATCAAGAAGTCCAATATAATTTGCAGGATATAAAAAAACTAATACACACATACATATGTACGTGTTTATGTTCATATCTATAAGAATACGTAAATTACTTACCCATATTAATTTAGTTTTTGCACATATTCCATTTTTGACTTCAAATATATTTTTTAAATATAAAATTAAAAATAATTTTAATCTATCAAATGTTTTGACAGAAAATTTAGTAAGCAATTCGGGCTTTTAACAATTTTTTGGTTGTGAATTCTGAATAATTATATCTTCATTTGTTGTACTCGAATTGAACCTATTCCAACAATCAATAATTAGCTGCAATAAATGAATTAACATTTATATTACAAAATTTATTGACGAAAGCAAATTATTAATTGCAATGACCAATATTCAGTATTGCCTTTATTAAATTCGGTTGTGATTCTAACCATTAGTACTAATTTTTAGAACTAAATTAAATTAGTTATCATAACTAATAAAAGAATTGAAGGAATCATATTTCAGTTGGAACATCGTTTTAATAATCAAGAGAATTAAAAATCAGTTAGAACTATACATTTTTAATAGTTGCATTAATAAATTATGTTACTTGATCAATATTTTATTACTGCAACCGTTTCCCAACCAATTTGTTTTCTGTGTGTAGCAAAATACGGCATAAGCTACTTGGTAACCAGTCGCTTGAACCAAAATGTGCTGGAGCATCAGTGGAGAATCAGTACAGATTCACTAGTGACATTTCCTGCAGGGTTATTTTTCAATGTTCAAAACATAAAAAATTGTGTATGTACAGAAAAAAATCTTACATAGAAAAGAAAATGTAGATTTTGAAATTAAATCGTTTTCTAATAATTTAAACCCCCCCGTATTCATAAACGCTTATTAAATTTAACAAACGTTTATTGTCATAGAAAATTTGTTTTGTAAGCCTTTAATAAAATACAAAAATATTTTTATGAATAATAAATAACATAAAATTAAACATGCAATGTAAAAAATTAAAATCGAAAAATTATATTAATTTCACAGAAAAAATAAAATAATACATAATAATAATATTAAATTAAATTAATTAAATAAAACTTAAATAGTTTTAATTGGCCAAATATTGAAATGGGGGAAAACAAGTCTCCTTTAGCTTTACGTTTTCTCTTCTTAAGCTTTTGTTTAACATCGGCCAGTTTGCCGCGAACCACACACACATTCTAAAGCCAATAGCCGTCCAGCGGGTAGAGAATAACACAATTGCACTGTAAAGAATTTAACTATTTGATCGACCCGTTTGTTCTGGGGATATTCCATAACATATGTTGTTAGTAAATTTCTAGCATAATCTCTTATATAACCGGAGTGCGAAGTTATGGACATGTCACATATTTTCTTCATTATATCATTTATGGCTTTCGATTCCACTTCACGCGTTAACATTGCGTTAAGTAATCTTGTTCTATGTACAAAACCAATTCATCTATTTGTACTTCGGTGAGATCGTAATATTTACATTTGTGCAGCAACCCCACAATGGCTTTGAAAGCTGATTTCATTAATTGGAAATCATATTCTTGTTTGGTGGCACCGAAAGTGAAAAAGTTCTTTAAGATTTAAAATATTCTTTCTACAACTTCATTAATATATTCTTGTTCTTCCATATTAATCAAATTATAATCCTCCACCCATAAAGTAGCAAAACATTTTAACGCAAAGGTTGTCACTCGGATGTGACTACTTTTCAGAGAATCTTTTAGAAAAGGTTTACATCAACCAATTTTTTGCGTTTTAATACTATATACAACATCTCCAAACCAAATTCGATTAAAATGTGTGCATTAGCCTGAGCATTTGTTTTTTTAGTTGTTTAGTAACTGCTCCCAATCTCATGCGTGGCGCTGGTTGTATAATAAAACAATCAGGTCGAGCTCTTCTAATTTTTTTTTTTCTTCTCAATCAAAACTCTTCTTTGTGTTCCGGGCAATAAATCGGTTATAATCTCTGACATGGTGGCGTGCCGTAAATGAAATCAATAAACTTTCTTGTGATATGTGTGGATTTTCTACCAAACCATTAACAATTTTTGCAAATGATTCCTGTATTTTGAGAGTAAGTTTGCGTGACTTCGATTTGGCTAAATGATCCTTGAACGGCATTAACAAATCCAATAAACAAGTTTCGCGTATATTACGTGCAATTATATGTAAGACTAGGAAACTCTTAGCACTAGGCTTATGCCATGTTTCCACGACGATTTGAATCACCTGCTTCGCTCTCTGAATCATGTTAATGAATCATGGTGTTTACACGACGTATCTACTTGCTTCGAATTGACAGTTGTCTTTAATAAACAAATCAGTGTTGTTAACTTTGCATTTTTAAAACGCACCAAAATGGAGAAAAAAAACGCAGCAAGATTAGAATTTCTTTTTTATTTAAAATATTTATTTTTATATTAAAAATACAGCAGAATGTGTTTATTATTGCATTTTTTACAATTAAATACCGCTTAGAAAATTTAATAGTTCGAAAAAGTTAACCCCTTGGAATATTTCGGTTTACTTTTTCATGATTCTACTGTAAAACAATTAAACAGTCTTTACAGTTCAGAGTTTTTAGGAAAAAAAATAAAATTTTGCAAACATAAAAAAAACTACACAAATTTAGAAAAATTTAGACAAACATAGGAAATTCGTTTTATAAACATTTTATTAATCAAAAATATTTTTTATGAATATGGGGGATAGTATTTATGTTTGCATTCATTTGTACGAGATGATACATTTTTGTAAATTAATTTAATAAATTCTGCGTAAAACATTTTAAAAAGAGATCAAAAATTTATTATAAAAACTCCAAATTAATAAAGTTAATATTTTCATCATTATTGTTATCGCAGAAAAAATTTAAAAAAGCACCAAAAATGGTGCGAAACGCACCGAGTTGACAACTCTGAAACAATCGATTTTTACAGCTAGTTCAGATAAACTTGCGATAAAAATTGGAGAAGAGAGTAATTTTTCGTGCTTCGCAAGTAGATTCAATATGAATCTACTTGCTTCGCTCTCAAAATTTTGTATGGCGAAGCAGTTGCTTTGTTCATGATTGGCATGCGAAGCATGAATAGAGAGCGAATCACGTACCGTGGAAACATGGCATTAGCCTCTGGTGTATGCGCTGTTAATTTGTCTATTTTCTTTTCGGCATTGATTTCACCAAAAATAACATTTACCGTCCGTGAATTGTTACTAATATCGTTCATTTAAAATTTATTAGTTGTCTTTATTTCCAAATGTCAATGTTTATGAATTTATGTTTGATTAATTTAATATTTGTTTACAAAAAAATTTTGACCATTTTTTGTTGTAATATAGTATATATAGTTGCCAATGCCAATGGACAGATCTCAACAGTGTTCAGTCGTCAATTAACCAGCGACGAGTGCACATGCGGCGGATACCAGTATATGTTTTTATATTTTTTCAGAAACACCTACCAGGAAAACACACGGGCTTAATTAGGGAAATAATCTCTATTTACTAATACTTATGTGCGGCAATGCAATCACAATTTCATGGGTTTCTAATTTCAAAAATAAAATCAATTATATACCAAACTGTGAGAAAGACAATACGAATCATTATTCTACAAATTTTAAAATCACGCTTAGTTAATATTTATAAGCAAAAAAAAAATGTTGTTGGAGACAAAATTAACAATGAATTCATTCAGTTCACAAGAAAATCATATTTATTATTTTAATCACATTTGTTCATTTAATTTTGTTTGGATTTGCGTTAATGTATGTATATATAGACATATCTACATACATATGTATATACACTATATGTGTAGTTTATATCGTCACCTTAAATGAAAACACACGTAACTACACTTTTTTTTAAAAAAAGAATAGGCAGGGGAACCCAGGGCAACCGTAAATATGCAATTGCATGTGTTTTCTTGTGCGACAGAGCAATATATTTTTCTGTTTTAAAGCTTTTTATGAATTTTGGCATTGATTTGTAAGTGCATTTTTTTATATTTTAGTCTGGGTTCACACTATGAAAGTTTTCTTTCAGACAGTCTTTGTTTATTGGTGAGAGGGGAGATGAGAATAGCCTGTTCTCTTCCTCTCTTACCTATAGTGTCAGACTTTCTGAGAAAAAACGTTCATAGTGCAAACTAGGGTATTCAAACGATTAACCGTTGTTGTTATTTTCGGCGATTAGCTGTTCGAATAATTTAAAATTTTTTATTTACGAATAATTCGAATAATTTATGTCGATTAATCGATTATTCGAAAATTAGTTTTTTCACAGTATTAGAAGTACACTTGACGAGACGGAACTAACAAAATTCATGAAGGAACAGTGCAGTAAATTTTACAATATTAGGACAAAAGTTAATAAGACACACTTACTAAAGATGAATAAATTGAAACTTATAAATCTTAAGGAACTAAACATCACATGCAACGAAAACTGTTTTTTAAACCACACTAATGTTAAATTTGAGCAGGAACATAAGTGGATATTATCGCTAGAGAATAAATTTGCGATACCAGTAGAATGAAGCAATTTCAAACCAATTGCTCTAATAGCTGACATTGAACAATGGGTTCAAAATATAACGGACAACACCGAGAAAGACATAACAAGATCGAAAATTGCAAATAGGATAGCTTATTTTAAGAGGAATCTAAAAAACACGGAAAAGGAAAAATTTATTTTAAGCATATATGAGGAAACAAAGAAATTTATACGAAAACAAAAAGACAATATAATTATAACAAATGCAGACAAAGGAAACAAGACAGTGGTAATATATAAAAAGGATTATATGGAAAAAATGTATAAATTACTTGAGGACAAAAATACATACAAGAAAAACGAAACAGACCAAACGGAAACCTTACAGAGGAAAAACGACAATCTAATTATACAACTTTTTAAAAAAGGTTTATTAACAAAATTTGAAAAATTCAAATTGACAACACACGCTGCAGCAGCAGCTGAACTATATGGTTTACCTTAAATCAATAAGGAAAACGTACCACTGAGGCCAATATCCTCATCAATGGAAGTGCCTTGTTACAATTTAGGAAAATATGTAGGAAATATTATAAAGAATACCCTTTCAAAAACTTATAATATACAAAACTCATTGGAACTTAAACAAAAACTAAAAGAAATAACATTGGAAAATGACAATGTCATGGTTTCCTTCGACGTGGTATCATTATTCACCAACATTCCAGTTCACCTGGCAATAAAAAACATATTGGGAAAATGGGGAACTCTAAAGGGACGTACTACAATACCAAAAAGAAAATTCTTAACGATTCTACAATTCTGTTTATCTAACTGACAACAGTTATCTCACATTTGACAACAAATTTTACCATCAACAATATGGTATGCCAATGGGAAACCCTCTATCGCCAACAATTGCTGAAATAGTACTGGGCGCACTACTCGACGATGCAATAGACGAACTCAGACCGAAGAATATAGAAATCAAGTTTATAACAAAATATGTAGATGACCTTTTTGCAATCATAAGAAATTCTGACGAAGAAATAATTCTAAAAACGCTTAATTCATACCACAATAAGATCCGTTTTACTATCGAACGGGAAAAGAACATGACAATACCATATTTGGACACCAACATTATCCGAGAAAACGGTAGAATAATAACTGATTGGTACACCAAACCAACGTCATCAGGAAGAATGATCAATTTCAACTCCACACAACACTTAAAAATGAACACAGCGAAAAATCTAATACAGAAAGTACTGCAGATCAGCGAGGAAAATTTTAAAAATAAAAATATAAGCAAAATAAAAAACATCTTAACTATGAACAATTATCCAACACACTTAACAAATTCATTAATAAATAAAATTCTAAAAAGCAAAAATCTTGAGAAAAAGAAAGAATCGAAAACAGAAAAATATTTTATAGTGTACCATACATCCCAAAATTAACGGAGACAAAAACACTAAAGAACTTGATCACAGAAAAAACAACAACAATTGCACATAAATCAAGCAAGGCACTAAGAGCCAGTTTTTGACATAAAGATCAGCGATTAAATTAGAACTAACCTTTGAAATTCGTTTTTGGGTAGTCGATTATTTCATTTTGTTTCCAAGTTTAAACGCCCAAAGTTGGCGGTTTAAACTTGCGACAGAACTTTCAAAAGTACGAACAGCTTATAAAAGGAAATATTACTTATGAAAATACATAAGATAAAACTTTTGTATAAAATTAATAAAATGAACTTTTTAAATACTAAAAAAGACTTAAAAATATTTGAAAATGTAAACAACACAAATATTTTTAGACCAAGGGCAATAACAATAGGGCCAAATCTTTTTTTATTTATATAATGACAATTTTTTTTTATTTAGAGTTTTATTAAATATGTATTCCACCTCGTAAGATAAAATATTGCTTGATTGTTTTGCTTCTTTTTCGATTTCATTTTTTTATAAATATATAATATTATATATAACTAAATACAAAATTCTCGCCTTTTCTTCTTCTTTTTCACGTTAAGAACAGTAATTTGATGACAATTTTTGGCATTTGTTTTAAACTGCCATACTTATACATAAAAGTATTGTAAATCCATATGGCAATGCTAAAAGCTTTAATCTTTCACTCAAAAACGCTAAAGAGGATTAAGGCTAGATTAATTTTATTTTAAGATTAACAAATCTTACTATTGATCCTGGCTTAAACTCTAAGTAAAAAACCCGCTCTAAGGCATTTGTTTACATATAACAAAACTATACTGGACATATGTAAAATAGATAAAGTAGTTTATAAAATAAAAAGTGACGGAAACGAAAGGGAAAGGTGTAATATGGTTTACATCGGAACAACAAAAAGAAGGTTAGAGACGAGAATTCATGAGCACAAAACAGACGTCAAAAAAGGAAAAATAGAGACGGCACTAGCTGCGTTCGAGAACACAAAAGTTTTTACTATTTTTTACTGAACTTTACAGCATTTTACGAAATTGCGTTCGAGTACACAAAATGCAGTAAATGAGAACACAAATTGAGAGCGAAAAGTGACAGTTCTTGTCTGAGTATTTACAAATTTTTACTGCAGAAATTTCTGCAGTGAAATTTAGTACAACAAAAAAACATATGTTTCAAAAGTTAAACAAACAAAAGTAACAAGCAAAATGCTTACAAATTGTGAAAAAATTGTTAAATAAACAAAAAGTTAAAATAAAAATTAAACAAAAACAAAATGTAAATAAATATTAATTAATTAAACTTGTTTGGGAAGCATTTATTTGGCTAAATACCAACATTTGAAACTTTTTTTGGTTATGTTAATTTTTTAGAGTTGTAAAAGTGCTAAGTACTTGGGTACTTAAGTAATCAATAGCAAAAAATTATTCATGTTCTTTTGAATAAATTAACCCGCCACAAATTAGTAACATCAAATAAAATAAAAACAAACAAATATGAAAGATTACATAAAATAATTTGTTTGCATTTTCCAAAAATGTTTGTGTTATAAAAAGTATTTAATCGAGTACCGATAAAAAAAGAGTTAAGTAGTCAAAAGTGTTAACATTTTTCAACACTTCAATTATTTGCCATCAGCTGTTGCCTTTATTTTACGAATTTTTACAAAATTTGCGTTCGCGTACTTTTTTGAACAACAGCTTTTTGTGAGAGCAAATTTTACAATTTTCTCATTTACTGCATTTTACTGTAAAAGTACTAGAACGCACCTACTATCTCTGCATGTAAAAGAATGCAATCACAACATGAATTTCGACAGTATAAAAATATTATACAGAGAGCGGAGAGAGAACAAACGTTACACTCTCGAAAGCTTACGAATCCAAGAGAAAATTAAAAATTTTCTCCGCTGCAATTGTTAATGATTATAATTAGTTATAAAAGGTGTTTTTTTAAGCTAGATAGAACTTTAAATTGTAAAAAGTAACACAAAAAATTAAATTTTGATGAAATATTTTTTTTATCGTTTCAGTATACTCTGACAAATCATCATGAATAGACTCACGCTTGAACAACGCGCCGATTGGGCTCTAGAGCAGTTGGCAACTGACCCGTTGTTTTATCGCAAAATTGTGTTCAGCGATGAGGCGCATTTTTGGCTTAACGGGTTTGTTAATAAGCAAAATTGCCGCATATGGAGCGAGACCAATCCACAAGAAACCCTACAGACTCCATTACATCCAGAAAAATGCACCGTTTGGTGCGGTTTTCACGCTGGTGGCATCATCGGACCTTATTTCTTCAAAAATGAGGCCGGAGCTCGCGTTACGGTCAATGGAGATCGTTACCGCACCATGATCAATGATTTTTTGTTTGAAAATATGGATGACATTGATCCGGAGGAGATGTGGTTTCAACAGGATGGCGCTACGTGCCATACGGCGATCGCAACCATCGACTTATTGAAATCAAAATTTGGCGATAAGTTGATTTCGAGAAATGGACCTGTCAATTGGCCTCCAAGGTCGTGCGATTTGACACCTCTCGATTATTTCCTGTGGGGCTACGTGAAGTCACTGGTTTATGCTGATAAACCAGCAACAATTGACGCCTTGGAGGCCAGCATTGTTCGTATTATTCGTGACATACGGCCAGCAGTGCTCGAAAAAGTGGCCCAAAATTGGACGTCCAGAATGCGCTTCGTCAAGAACAGCCGCGGTGCCCATATGCCCGAAATCATTTTCAAATGTTAATGTCACGTATTGATCTTTCGAATAAAAAACTTTGATTACAATTTAATTTTTTGTGTTATTTTTTACAATTTCAAGTTCTATCGGGCTTAAAAAAACACCCTTTAGTTCTGTGATATTTACATTAAGTTTGACTTTTATTCGGTGTTTGTGTTGTATTTTATTTATTAATTATTTATTTATTTCTGTGTCGTGTATTCCAGTTTTTAATATTAAATAGTTAAATAGTGCAATACAAATGTAAACCCTAGTTCGTAAGTTAAGCTGTGATATTATTAAAGTTCTAAAATGTATTATAATTATTATCTATTTGTCGCTAGATTATTATGGAATAAAAATAGCTTTCCTAGCTAGCTTTCCCTCAACAATAAATTTCAGTGTATTTATCAAATATGGAAAATTGGGAATTTAGCACGTCATACAGAAATCGTATTAATGAACCCCTGATGAAGTTCGAAAAAAAACGAACGAAACGTTGGGAAAAACAAATAAATCAACCATAAATGTTTTTAAGTTACATTTGGTAAAAAAACGATTGATCATAATTAGTCCGTGAGGACAACAAAAAATCTCAATAATAATAATCTATATATATAAAAACAAGTGTACACTTTGATGTCACCACAAACTGCGACAACGGGTCGACTGATTTAAACGAAAACTATCACGGTACTTTGGGGATAGTCTGTAGATGGTTTATGTGAAGTTTGGACGAAATCGGCCCCGTGGTTCCGGAGATATTGCATTTAGAATTTCCTATATATTATTTCCATATTAATATCAACAAAATGGTTTCATTATCCATATTATGATTTTTTTTTTGTTACTTGAAAAGTTACCAAGCCATGTATCGTAATGACTAATGTGTACAATGACATTCGGAATAGATCTTAATGTATATTTCATATCGCTAGAGGGCGTAACATAGGGAAAAACGGGTAAAAGCTCCCTCTCCCAATATTTTCTTAGCTAATCAACCGATTTGCTTGAAATTTCGCAGGCAAATATTGGAACATCTGGAAGGAACTATAGCCTATAATTTTTATTATTCAGGGCGCGAAATTGGGCAAAAGAGGCAAAGGCTCCCCCTCCCTATATCTTTTTAACCAATCAACCGGAATTCTTTAAATTTGGCATGCAGATACTGTAATATCTAAAGGAACTTTAAGATATACATTTTTTTTGAAATTCCAACAATTAGGGCGTAAAATAGGGCAAAAGGGGTAAAAGATCCATCTCCCCATGTCTTCTTAATTAATTATCCGATGAAAGTTTCAAGTCTTGAAGGAACTAAAGGCTATAAATTTTAGCATTTACGGCGTAAAATAAAGATAAACGGGTAAAAGCACCCACATCCAATACCTTCTTAATTAATTAAACGATTCTTTTGAAAAGTTTATGTATTTTTTTTAACATTTTTTCTACTTCGGCTTTGCAATGGTACACGATTGGTCGTTAAAAAATTAATGAAAATAGTTATAGAAGCTACCATTTTGAATGGTAAATTCCGAGACGAAAATGTTTTGCTGCCACAGACTCCGATGATTGCCACAGACGTCCCAATTGAATTCAAACGCGTTTAATTTGCAATTAGATTGGAATTTGCAATACCAATCAATATTACGCAAGGCCAAACGATGTATGTTTGCGGCTTAGATTTGGGCACACCATGTTTTTCACACGGACAATTATACGTAGCATGTTCTCGCGTCGGCAAGCCATCGAGCTTATTTGTGTTGGCTGAAGACGGACTGACAAAAAATATCGTACACGCAATTGCTCTTCGTAATAAAAATTGACTATATCTGTTTGATTTTTATACTTCAGGATAAAAAATACATTACTTTTTTATGTTTAACTTTTGAATTTGTAACGAAAAGAAATAAACTATATGGCAAAACGACTTTTGCCGGGACAGCTAGTATTAAATAAACATTGATCATAAAACAAAAATAGAAATATTATTTTTTTCCTTTTATTTAAAAAAACTAGCCGGTACGTTTTAAATACTCTGTTATTGTTTCTTAACACAGAAACATTTCCCTCGGGTAACAATTTTAAAATATAGTACAATGACTGAATTCAAAGAATTTCGGAATAATTTATTTTTAAAAATGTTTAGTACAGACTTTTACCACATTGATTCAGATGAAGAATATGAATTTTTTGAGACTAATGAAAACAACCTTCTACCAGACCTTAACAAGACTATTAAATGTATTAAAATTGTTAAAAAATCAAAAAGAGATACAAGTGCTATAACGGAAGACTACTAATTTTTAGAAAAAAAAAACAAGAAAAGAACAGAAAAATTGGATAGGCTTCATAACGCTTTATTTTCAATCTCTTCAAAATAGTTTAAAACATAAACATTAAAAGATTTAAGCAATATTAAGCAATTTAAAAAATTGCTGCAATTTTTTTTACAGAAGAAGGAATTCGGAACAATGAAAATGAAAAATTTGAGCCTACACAAAAAAGGTTTAAAAAAAATTGGAAAAAATTGCGCTATAATAAAAATAAAATACTTCTAAGCTGGCGCAGTTTAAGCTGTACGTTTCAGAATAATTATATAATCGTCTTTTTAAACTAGCATTAAAATTCAAAAATGTAAAAATTAATTTGGTTGAATACTACGTATGTCATTAGTACAAAAAATACTGAAATATGTATGTTCATTATATAATAGATATATATTAGATATATGTATTTGCGTATTTTTGAATTAACTTAATAAATAAATAAATTAAAAAAATATCATGTGTAATTTTTTTCAAATGTGTAATTTAAGAGATAGTCATGTTTAATTTCCGAATTCTCTAGTGGCAACACTGGGACTATGAAAAATTCTAGACCGATTCGCCATTTTCAATAGGCTTGCTCCTTGTGCCAATTAAAAGCTATGTTCCAAATTTGATCAAATTACATATTTCCAAAATTACAACCTGTAATTTTCCCAAAAATAGCCAGCCAGCCGGACGTTGATCGTTACCTAGCATTTACACATGCCACTGCCAGTTCGAAAAACTCAATACACTCACACTTTTTTTGCTAATACACTCACATTTTTCGCAATGGCAGCTCCAGTGGCAGCAACAATTGCATGCGAGTGGAAATTTGGCTCTTGCATGCCATTAAATGACAAAACGATGAACAATGTTACCCTGTTTAAAATTTAATGCAAACTAACTGGATTATTGTCAAATTTTAATTAAAGTTTTGACTTGATAAATGTATTATTATGATTAATTTTTTGAAACGCGCATTACTAAAAGCAAGTTTGTCAATTATAGAGCATTAATATTGTTAAAATAATGCTTATATAAATAAATGTAAACTATTCCCCCAAAAATGTGCTTATATGATTAGCTCGGTAACTCTCTTTGGTTTTTTGGTACTTTTTTTTTAATTTGAGAAGTAAACAAAATATCTTAAGTTGACGCTTCAACGACATTTTGAAAATGAACTCGCAGTGGCATGTGTAAACACAAAAGCCAATGGCATGAGATTCGACTATTTCGAACAATGTTTCTTTGATAATATGTATACAACAGTGGCATGCCACTACTTGCATGTGTAAAGGCAGGGTTAATTCGACTCAAAAACTGATTCTGAGCCAATCGGTATACTAATAGTTGGGTCTAAGATCAATACTTTATGGTGTTACAAACATCAGCACAAATGCATTATACCCTCTCCACTATCGTGGTGTGGGTATAAATAACACAAATTAACAAGGCTTTTGTTGATAAAGAACTGAATGTTGGTTTTAAGGTTATTAGTTTTTTCTATCAGCTCGACTTTTCGCGATATACCGTGTTGTCCAAATTAAGGCCCTTTCGCTACATATATTGAAGTAACTTGAAAACTGTTCAAAACTCGTCTACAATATTATTTTTAAGCCGTGCTTATATTGGTTTTTAAATTTGCTTAGTATTTTCAGAGATATCGTTGAAGAAATGCGACAAAAATCACAATTCATCAAACTTCAAATCACCAAAAAAAATTTTCTTCCCTTGTGAAGTTTTAATGTAAAAACTGCACAATTTACAAAAGCGCGGCATTTTGCTTATTGCTAGGAACACAACTGGGACGAACGACGAATTTTTGGCCGCGAATATTCGTCGCCAAAAATAAAATCTGTGGCATTTTGACAAAACATCCTAAGTCAAAATTTAAAAGTTGAAAAAAATGTTGTTAATCATACGAAGTTTTATTCAAAAAACAATTTTGTTTTGGTTTTTAAAATTTTGTATTTTAAACAAAATTATTCTTTAATTTTGGTTTATGTTATTATTTAATAAAAAATATTTTTTCACAGAGATTTTTTAAAAAACTTTTTTGCTATCTTATCTCGACTTAAGCTGTTTTGTCAAAATGCCACAGAAATGCATATGTATGTGTATATGAAAATACACACAATCATGGCGTCGGGCGAAACTGTCATACGCGTCGACTTTGCATAGATTTATTTCTATTTCATACGCCGGTGAACGACGAACAAATCAGTACCAGGTGACCATGTTTGATTTTAGGTTTTAGATGTTTTAGTATATAAAGTTACTTTTTACTTTAATAGATGTTTTTTATTATTTTATCGCATTTGAAATAAATATACAAAGTAGAAAACTATAAGAATAGTGTTTAATTGTGTTTTTGTTAATGTTTGTGTTTTTTAAGTAATTTTTTTTTTATATGGTCACAATATTTCTCTCTCTTTGCACAAACAGCAAACAACTTTCTTAATAAGTAAAGCTGTTAGTTATTCGTCGTTATTATGTTTCATACGACGAATTTACTCAGCGAATATTTACTAAAAAATTCGTCGTGTAGGGCGTAATTCGTCGTTCGTCCCAGTTGTGTTCCTAGCATATCTCTGTTCTAGACCCTTTTAGTATACCGATCGTATCAGTATCACTTTCTGATTCGATACAATTATGTCCGTCCGGCTGACTGGCTGGTTATCTGTCATTGGGAGTATTTATAATCAATTGCCAAATTTAAAAATGGCAGGATGTAGATATCTTTAGAAAATATATTTACAGCCCACACGGCCTCTAATAGGCAACCACAAAAAAATTTGTCTGTAAATACTGTAGTGAATGTAACATATTGTCGGGGTTGACCGACAATACTTGTTCACTTGTTTTTTACAAATACATACTAGTTAATTGTTGAATGTTCGCTATCAAATTAGCAATTTTTGTTTTTTAGTTCATATTGTTAACAATTTTTAAAGTAGGTTTATTTTCAAGTTTTAATTGCATATTTAATGCGCATAAAACACTTTTTAATATTTATTTCCGGTTCCCCTGATAATAAAGTATTCTTGCCGTTTACATTTTTTAATTAAAGTCGTCGTTTGAGTCTAAAAAAGTTCGTGTACATGTTGTTTTATAAAACGAACCATAATCAATTAATAACACGATTTCGAATTTGTGTGTAGTTACGTCCGTTTGCATTTAGGGTGGCCATATTATTGATTGTATGCACTGTTGTGTGTATGAACTGTTGTGTGTATAATTAAGTAAGTATAAATACTAAAAAATTAATTCTGTTATTTACATTGTACACATCAGAGTGAAATAAACTTTGAACTTGCAAAAGCATTAAAAAATACATTTTATTCAAATTAAATAAATGTTTAAAATACGCACAATAAAAGTGCTTTAAAAATAGAATTAAATTGCATGCGTGCATAAATGTCAAAATCATTGTAAGCATAATTATTCAAATTTTTTGTACTCATCTGGACATTATTACGGAGCTACACTCATGTGCAATTTAATAGGTACCTTAATAATAAAATAAACAGTTGGCTAAATAAATAAGATATTGATTGATTCTTTATTAGATAATTCAGTACAACAAGAACGGTGTCTTATATTACAGTACTGTAGATATAATGTTATACATTTGTGAAACAATAAAATAAAATTATACATATTGTACAATCTACATTGTACACTCCTGAAAAAATCGTTTTATATATATATATATTTGAATTATCATTATTACCCTACACTCATGTAGAATATCGTTTTTTATATAAGTATTTGAATTCAGTATTTATTACCTTACACTTATGTGAAAATATCGTTTATACATTTGAATTTATTACCTGTTACTTATTACATTAGTTAGAGATACAATTTGAAATTTCACTTGAAATTAATTGTTTAACGGTGAGTCATTTGAAACATATATTATGAATTATTGAGAATTATTAATTGAAATCGGATTAAAATGATTGAAGTGGCTACTGTGAATGAAAGTTTGTATGCACTCTTTAGTATTCTCCAAGACCAGACTATCAAGTCTGGCTTTAGAGAGTAAGAAACTAAGATGAACGAAGCTTAAGTCGAGTCAGTAAAAGAAATCACTTTACATACAACTTTCAATCGTAGCAGTTCATTTTTACTTAATTGTAGTTTTAAATTGCAATGCTTATACCACATGGTATATTTAAACTTGAACTTTGTCAATTTCAACTCAATTTAAATTTACATTTTAAACTTAATTTATTATAAAAAAGAAAAAAAAACCGAAATAAATAAACAGCATTTTCACTGAATTAAAATTAATACTACTCTTTCCTCTACCAAAGGCACCCTACCCATCAAAGGTAAGCATCCACGTGAACTCTAATTTTGATGCATTTTGAGTCACTATAATCTTTAAAATAATCACCCTTATTTTTTCTTACCATTCTCTAACCAACAACTATTTTTAATTGCTCTGCGGAGTAATTGGAAATTTGTTGCTATTACAGATTCTCCTTCTCTTTTCCCATAAGAGAGGAAATTTGTAAAACTATTAATAATTTAGGCTAACCCAAGAGGCTAGATTATTCACATATAAATAAATAATAACATTGTGCTAGAATTTGACACTTTTTTTAGACAAGTGGGGCACCTGGAGTTTTACCATCATTCGTGTACGCTAAGTCCAGTAGTGCTAACCGTATTTTTAGGTTAGTTCTTGTTTGCGAGATATACCGTTATTTCGAAAGTGGAGGGGGTTGTACAACATATTATTGAATTTTATATTATTGAACAAACTAAACAAATTCCGCAATAAAGTGGGGTTGGTCCAGTGTTACCACCAGCAAAATTCAAAATTACACTTGAGATGAAGCAAAGTTACCCAATTAAAATCAAATTACACCTGATATAAAATTAAAGTTTTATTTAATAAGAAGACATTTACAAAGAAGCAGAAACACATCAAACTCATTAAAAGATGATCAATATTAGTCAAACTGTTAAAATAAACTAACAAAAATAACATTAAAGTCTTAAAAACAGTTAATAAAACTTCCAAAATAATAAGTTTAACTTCGACATTTGGTTGCCTATATCTGGGAAGGTTTAAAATGGTCATTGCCATTCCTTTATAATGGGTGTTCTTAAGCCCGACAGAGCTTACGAAAGGTTAGCTGTCAAACGAACTGTCATACTGATCCCACTTTTTGCTTAGGCACATCATCATGAGCAACGCCACTAAATAATCTAAATTTACTTTGAAAATCAGCCATCGACGTTCGCAACTCAAAGACGACTTTATGATTAAGCTGACGCAACTTATTTTTTCTCAAATGAAGGCGATGTGTAAATTTAGAGAAAAAACTGTCAATTAGACTTCAAGGCCCTTTGATGTGACACCTCTTGATTGTTTTCCGTAGGCCTGTGAAGTCACTGGTTTATGCTGATAAAACCAGCAACAATTGACGTCTCGTAGGTCTGCAGGGTTTTATACAACTGTACCTTTCGTAATTCAGTTTTACAGCTGTTAAGGGCGTTAAATATTCTTCAAACTTAAGGTTTTGAAAGTTGCCAGATAAAAATAAAATTAATTATATGTTGGAATATTGGAAACATATTATTCCCCAGGCTAGGTTTTAGTTTGAATAAATTTTTTCAATAAACTTCAAAAATGTTGAATAATGAAAATAATTCACAAAAAAAAAATTAACAAAAATGTTTAAATCCGGCAGATTTAAACTCTTTGCATTGCTCAAGATTTGTGTATGTGGAGTTAGTCGATTTCACAGACGAATTGTAGAAACGAAAAAATGTCTAACCGATATGAGGCGAATGGAGTTTTTTTTCTGTTAGATCTTGAAAAAGTTAATATTCTGTAAAAATATTCAGGTTGTTTAGTAAAAAATCAGCTTTTGTAGAAAAAATAATGAACCAACTTTCAACAGGTTTTCAAATGTTAAATTTAAGACTATTTTTGAGTAATCAAAAATACTATCAAGACGTCTAAGAGCAACAATATATCCAGCAATATGGTTAAGTTTTGATTCGTATACTGAGTTTGAAATCAGTTCACACGCATTAATTTATTTTATCAAGTTCAGTGCCACAATTTTATTTTGGTTTAAAATAACTTTTGACGTATTTGGAGACAAATTTTCATTTTTGTTTTAATGTTGTATTTGTAGCCCTAGAACAGCCACTTGTATTATTTCACCATGGGTATTATTTTGTTTAACCTTCTAGCCCTTTCACACTTGTCAATATCTAACACCTACCATCAATTTGCGAAAATGTTGAAGTTTTCGCTTAAGAAATGTACAAGTCTTAAATCAACATCTTTCTACATCTTCGCAAAATATTCCTATCTTACTTTGTTCTTTTTTATATCTTTCGAATTTTTAGTATCATGACTAGAAAAGTGGCAAAAAATTCTTGTAGCATCACTGACAAAATGAAATAAAACATTCTTATACCCTCCAACACCACTAGTAGTGAATGAGGGTATACTAATATTAATCTAAGGCCCCATAAAAAATATAAATATAAATATATATATCTATTTATATGTATATAAATATACAAATATATTTGTACTAGCTTTACCCAGTGCGCTTTGCTACCCCATCGAAATAAAATTTTTTAAAAACAGATCTCGTGTATTGATAACAAATAGGGAGATCGAACGGTTTAAGCGGTTATTTTAGTTTTGCCCAATTTTAAAATATCCATTTTTCGTATGTCGAATAAGCCGGCTATTTTGGTAAAATAAACCCGTTATTTTTTTAATGTGTAATTTATATACGTTTTCCTTACTTTTGTTATAAATGTACCCGTAATTTAAGTATTTTTCTAATTGAATATTAGACAAACTTAAACTTCAAAAGTAGTTAAAACTTAACTCTATTCCAAGTAGTTCTTAAGCGACTTCAAATAATACTTTACTAAAATATGCTGACAAAAATGAAACTCTTAAGTAATGCATCAGTGTTTGAAAATAAACAGAACATTATTTAGCGTTCGGCTAATGTTCATATTACTAAACGTTTCCATAATGCTGAAACAAAATAATTTTAAATAGGTATATAATCCTGGGGTCTAATTACCGCATACGATATCGAGCAAAATTTATCGAAATGTTTTGTTTTGGTATCATGAGTCTCGATATCGAATGAAATGTATCGTAATTTGAGATGATTGCGTTCGATATCGAGTAACCAAAGACATTAAATCTCTTGAGTTTTCATTCGATACGTCAGTGTCTATCGTATGCAGAAAAATACGATAGTTTACACGATACAATAGCTTACTCGATATCGAATGCGGTAATTAGGCCCCTGGCTAAGAGGTTTTGTTTAAAATTTTTCAAAAATATTGTTGAAGTATATGATTCGTATAGACATGCTTAGCCAACAACCGTTAAAGCTCATTTAAAATAAATTTTGAGAATATCTCAAATAATAAATTTATTAAATTCCTATAATTTTCTACAGCCAAATTTTTTTTAAATTCTAAAACTATGTTCGCGCCTATTTTAATTTTTCGACGTGCTACACGTTAACACAAATAAAAAACATGGTTGATGCAATCACAATTGCAAACTATCATTAATGTTTGTGGTTATGATTGTGTCAAACACGACTTAAGTAACAATATATGTTCAGACATAATGTTTTTAACTTATTATTGTCTCAAACATATTAATATGTTCAAAAGAATAACGCAAACGACCTTTCCAACCATGTTTCTTTATTTCCCAAAACCATGCAAAATGTCTTTTTCAACATGTTATATGGTTCTCACAATAAAAACAATAACAAATTTATTCTCAAAAATTTATTTTTTATTAAAGATAGTGATACTAGCGTTGCTGCTGTTATGTAGGTGCATGGCGTATTTATTACTAAAACAACTCTTCTGGCTGGCTCCACAAGATTGTTTGTTTCATGTCCGAAGGTGTATGTGAAAGAAGGCAAACATCATCTACATATTCTAAATCTTCCAAATGCACTGCAAAGAGTAGTGGCGATAGAGGCCATATCACTAATTGTCGTGCACGTTTCAATAATTATTCGAAGTGCATTGACCTGATCGACACAGCTACACAGAAAGAAAAAACTCGTACTAAATTTAAGTTTTTTCTTATTTTAGCACTTAAAACTTTATTACAATATAATTATTCGTTACAGTGTTAGGCGTACTAAACTGTTTTTCGAGTGAAGCCTTTCTATGGGGCCTATGGTAAATTATAGACCGATCTTCACGAAATTTAAAAGTACGATTTCTAGTTATAGAGAACGATATTGTGCAAAATCTTTAATCAATCCGTGCATTAAACCAGCATTTTAGTTAGTTTTTGTAACAAAATTATAAATTTTTTAGGGATGTGGTTGCACATTTGGATTCATAAACCTGATCCTACTAAACCGATTTTCAATCGCAAACTGCTAAGGATAACTAACAGACGAACATGGCTAAATCAACTTAGAATTACTTAATGAGCCAGAATATATATACTTTATGGGCTCTGAGATGCATAATGAAAAAGTTTCACACGGTATGACAAACTTAGTATGCCCTCATTTATAGCTTGCAGTGGGGGAGGGTATAAAAAAACAACAAGGGATTTTGTGGATAAATTTTACAAGCATCAGACAGACGGACATCGTTAAATCAACTTCGCTTCTCATAAAAACCCAGAATATACATTCATACTTTATAGGGTCTAAGAAAAATATTGTAGAAATTACAAACGGAATGACAAACTTATTTTACTTTACCATTTTACTTTCGGTTAAGGGTATAATTATGAGTTTGTGTTTTTTGGTTTATTTAAACTTGCCCCGGTTATTATATTTCGAAAGACAATGCTTAAAAAAGCTGCTTGTAAATTGTAATTAAAAAGTTTTGAACGAAACTTTGCTGCCGTATTCATAAAAAATAAAATAAGTTTGTGTTTGCGTTTTAAGGCAAAATTTTCATACAAATTTTTCTTAAAATGCATTTCAAATCAATTTTAATTTTTTATGAATACGGCAGTAAATATCTAGAAATAAATATATAATACCAGTAGCTAGTAATTTGTTTATGCATGTCCAATAATTCTTAAAATCGTTTGAGTTTTATATTTATGTGTAAACATTTTTTACACTATACATATATATATATATATATTAGGGTGGCCGTTATTTTTATTTATTATTTATTATTTTTATTTTATTTCTTATATTCTCTCCCCCCCCCAAATCGGTTCAGTTTCATGTTAACAAAAATACAAGAAATTTCGTAGCAATAAGTTGTGTTTTAGGGGGGCATCCGCCCTTCAAAGTTTGGCTTCAAGACATTTATTCAAATGTAATTTATTTGTCATATGACTATCTCTTTAGCAAAAAACTTTGTTCGATGCTAGTGTTGTTGACTAGAGGAGCTAAAATATTGCCATATATCATATTCTTGTAAAATGTGGTTTTTAAGAGATAGTCATATGCAAACCAATTACATTTAAATAAATGGTTTGATGGCAATCTTTGAGGGGCCCCCCTAAAACACAACTTATCGCTACAAAATTTTTTTGTATTTTTTTTTTAATAAAACTGCCGTGATGGGGGGGGGGGGGTGGGGGCTAGAATATAAGAAATAAAAAAAAAGTTCTCCATACAACTAACGACCACGCTAATATATACATATATATATATATAAAATTGTGTGCCGGATATGTGTTCCTAAAACAAGTTGAATCCTGATAGGTGGCATTATTGTCAAGATATTTATATTTATTAAACAAAAATCCGTTTCCTGATAAAATTTTGACCCGGTAGATGGCGCTGGGGTCAAGTTATTAACAAAATTCTCCATTATTAATGGTTATGTGGAAAATCCCGAGCAGAGCCGGGACCAAACCGCTAGTTTATTATAAAATTAAATACACATTTCGCCTATTTTTTTTAACATAAGTACCTTTTTTTGTTTTAAGTTTTTCTATATTTTTGTTGTAGTTTTTAACTTGAAAATGAAAATGTTATACAATTGAAAGGTGTTTGAAGTTGAAAAAACTGTAATAAACACTTTAGCAAACAATATCCATTAAAAATTTAGTGACAATTTTTATTTATTTTTTTTTTAACCAAGAAGTAAAACTTTTAAGACACAATCGTTATTTAATTACACGTATTTATTTTAATATTTATCTACTTTTAAGTAAATATTCAATAACTCATTACGAAGTATTCGTTTGTAGTAATAAATATAAATTATTATATTATCTAGTAGTTATGTGAACATAGCGTCGATGAATTTAATTTACATTTGTACTAAATTTGCGAACGCGATTTATTTGTTGTCTTTTTGTTTAAAGAATTTTTCGACTACTGAATGTACCGGCACGTTTGAAAGCGTTCGGAAGCACCTATTTATTTCTTTGGAATACTTGTGTTTTGTAGATGTTTGTCTGTTTAAAGTCGCTTTGTAAATGTACGTAGCCCGAATGGTCAAGTATTTGTAGTATATAAAACGATTCTGCTGTATGTCTGCCTACGAACTAGCATACAAAAAGTATGAATGTGTTGTTCACCAGCCGTTATCTTGTTAAGCTTTTGAGTTTGGAGACAACTAATTTACGTTTATTATTGTTTCTTCAATTACCCATGTGCTTATACAGTGTTGTTAAGAATGATTTAAACTAGTTTATCGGCAAAAGCTGTTCAGTATTAAACATCTTTAAGCCCGGTCTGTTTAAAATTTTTTTATAAGTTTATCAACCCACTTAAAAACTGTGTTTTAAAATATTGTTATAGAATAATGGAATTTGCTTTTCATATCCAAGGGATAATGCTCCTTTGCCTGAACAAAGTCCGTATACACAAAATAAAAACCTATTGATAGCGAAGCCACTTTTCGTGATACTAAGAGAAGAGAATCCTTTTAGCTGGCAGAAAGAAGGTCGTATAAAAATACTTAACGGCCAAAATCCCGTTTTGGTTTTCTAATCAAAAATGTCTTGAACATTCGATTAATCGAGCAATGTATTTACAGTACTTTTCGTTTATATTCACTACCGTTTATATTCACACGATAAGTTAAATTTATTTTCATTTTCTGCCGGTATAAGGAAATTTAAAAGAAAGTATGAACGTTAATGTCCATTTAGCGATATAACCACATTTGCCGTATATGCCCTTTATCAGCGGCTAGAAAAGGCAAATTTTAAGCAAAAACCACATACAAAAACTAAGAATTAAATCGTTTAATTTTTGTCATTAACTCTCCACTCGAAAAATTTTATTTTTGTCTTAGGTATCTGGAATGCAAATCTCATAATTATTTGACATAATTTTTTATACACTATGCAACTCTGTCGCAAAACCAAAAGGCTGCGGTCGGTGTAATAAATATGATTTTTTTATTATCTATGATCGCATAAATTGATTATATTCGAATTCGGTTATATGCCTCATTGTGGCATATATGTTAATTATAAAGTCCACGATATGTTAAAGAATGTGTTTGTCATTATTTCGTGGTTGTACAAAAAAACCTAATCCCCCTCCAATGCAGGCCACAAATCAATTTCCTAGCAAAAACTTGGTAATGACTTGCAATAACTGAACAACTTACTTTTCAATGACTACTTCATACCATCTGCAATACATATAAGTAGTTTAGTAATGGCTGACATATAATCTGATACATAAGTACTTGTTTATGAGTTAATTAACGAAATTTATAATTAATTGATATTAAAGTGCATCTAAGCTTTTATTTTTTCAAATCTAAAACAAATTGTTTTTTTTTATTATCAATGAAGAATAATTTGTAATAGATTTGAAAATGACAAATTCAAATACCTAATTGATGTAAAAATGTATTTTTAAATTGAAAATTTGAATAAAAATACACTACCCAATCAGCCAAACGTTATTATTGCGATATCGTCTAGGTGATATAAATTATAATATATGATATCGATCTTGTATCATAAGTGATAGTATTTAAATTGTAACATTCCCTTAAATATCGTTTTCCTTGAAAATATCATATCGTGTTTGCAATTATATCGTTTTCTGGTGTATTGGGTATGAATGTCAATAATGCAGGGTAGTAAATTTTTGCAAGGTAAGTTAATGTGGTAATGACTTATTAAACTTCTTATTATGATTTGTAGAGTGTGGTAAGTACTTACCTCTAATGATATCACCGTGTTAAAATAATGAGTAGTGCAAAATTTAGCTATATTTTAGTTATATTAGCTTTTTAACTCATTACTTTGCAATCTAAGTTTTAAAAACCATTTAAAAAAACGGAACTTAATATTTAACACTTTGAAACACTCAAATATTAAAAATTAAAGTCAGGTGGCATGTTTTGCTTTGCTACATTTTCAGACTTTCAATCATAAACACCCAGCGGGAAAACTCAGAAGACCTTCTTACTTCAGGCCTTTTTAAAGGCCTGCTTAAAAGATTTTTTGATTCAATTACTATTCTTATCTAACTGCTAAAGAAGGCCTCATAGAATGCCTCGGCTCTTTCGTATAAATGATAAGATACACCTTCCACACTCGCTTCTATGAGAACGGAGTAGAGAAGGAGTAACATTTTTGTTTTGTTTTTTTGCACAAGCAAAAGCAAAATCAATTTTTTTTTGGTCCCGTTACCCTTCTTATGTACCTGAAATGAATGTGCGAATAGTCACATTTTTCACCAACGTGAAAAATGTGATTATTTGCTCATTCATTTCTTGTATCCGAAATCAAGTTTTCTGTCATATCTTTCTATCATTTTCTTAACACCAACGTGAAAAATGTGACTATTCGCTCATTAATTTCTTGTAGGGATGTCCATGTCCAGCCGAAAAGTAATTTTTTACTATGAATTTGAAATAAGTGTCGACCACTTGAAAAAAGTTTGCTATGAAACTGCAGATATATACTATGAAAATTACGAATGTTACCCAATGTCAGCGCACTTGCATACTTTTTTCCTTGTCCCCAAAAAATTAAAAACAAATCCCCAAATTAAAAAAAAAAAACAATCTTAAAAGGTTTATATTTATTTATTGATTTTTTTTCTGACCAATTTTAAAAATGGTAAGAAAAATTTTAAAAAGAAATCCCCAAAAATCCCCACATACAAATTTTTATTCAAACAAATATTTTATTTTATTTGTAGCGAATGGTTTCGGCATGTTTTTTAAATCATTTTTATGCGATTCCAATGAGGAATTACAAGCACACCAATATGCTGTTTTTGAAGACGAATAAGTCAATTTATAAGAATTTGTTTAATCGGTTTTAGCCACCATTAAAATCAAAAATACATATTTGCCAAACTTTATTATATTGTCTTTCATATTTATTTATTTTTGTGGAAGACATATTTGCTTGAAAATTGTCTTTGTAAAATCAAAAATTTTATGTGTTTTCAACGTATAGATTTTTTTTTTTTTTTTTTTAATTTTTCTTTTTTAAAACACTCACTCAAGAATAATAACATAAGTTTATTATGTACTTTTTATACACTTAAAAATATTCATCTTAATTAGGACTCTTTACACCGTATAAGTTGTTGATAAGAGTAAGTGCAAGTTTTGCTACCTTTTTTATATTTTATATACGAAACAAAGAAAAATAAGCCGAAATAATAAAAGAAGGGAAAATATATTAAAAACATGTAAAATCCCCAAAAAATCCCTGATTATTTTTATTAAATCCCCAAAAAGATACGCAATCCCCAAATGACTTCTTTGTCCTTAATACGATTTCTGTATGACGTGCTAAATTCCCAATTTTTTCATATTTGATAAATACACTGAAATTTATTGTTGAGGGAAAGCTAGCTTCTATGCGCATTTCACTGGTTGCTTAGGCCAGCTCATCAGGAAACCTTTTCCTAAGATTTTAGAAAAGCTAAAAATATTATACGAATAAAACCCCAAAGCGATTAAGAATTTTAAACACTCAGTCTTACTCGTAACAATATCAAAGCTTAAACAAAACACCAACAATAAACAGTGAGTTTATCTTTTCTTACATCCCCCTACAATTGGTTGGGTTCTTTCCGACTCGAATTGTAGTTGTAAGTGGGTAAAAAGAAAAAACAAAATTAAAAAACAAATTGTTTCATTCTATTGTCTTCGTAAGAAAACAACAAAAAAAAACCAATTTGCCAATTCAGTTTTCTGCACGGACACATGCAAGTATATTATCAAAGTTATTTACGGGAATACAAAATTTATCATTAACCCTAGAGTACTAACATGATTTTTTTCTACATTAATACTAATCGGCTAACATGAATATAACTCCGATTTTTTTTGTTAGCTTCACATGAAATAATTTTAATATTTTTTTAATTTGATAACTTATTTTGTCCAGTGTCTAAAAAAACAATAATATGAAAGTTTTCCAAAATAATTTAATTTTTGCATTTATTTCATTAAAGGTGCTATTCTAGGAACACTTTCGCAAACACAAATTTTTTAATGAAAAATAAAAGTAAAAAAATAAAAAATAAAAAATTTTAAATTCATTGGTAATTTAAGAAAACATGTCAAATAATACCGAAAAGGCAAAAAAAAATATTTTCTAGAGTTTTATTTACATTTGTGAAATGCTCCATTATTGCAGTGCCCAGAATATGTTATATGAGATACGTACATACATAGTATGAGGCAAACAAACAAAAAACAATAACAAAACTTCATTAAAGCCTTATATTAAAACTTAAATAATAACTCAGTTAAAATACTATACATTTTTAGGAACAACTCTGGCAAAAATATGTACTTAATATGTAGGGGTAAAAGTTACACAGATGCTTATTGTTAGTCATTTTGACTAACATGACTTCAAAAACTCAAAAATAGCATTACTTACTGCAGCAAAGTGATCGTTATAAGCAAGAGCGTACCATCAAATGAGATTACAAAAAAAAAGAGATCTTTTCATAGCAGCAAAAAAAAGTTACACGCAAAAATAAAAACAGTGTTAGTCAAAATGACTAACATTAGTACTGCAGGGTTAATACGATTTCTGTATGACGTGCTAAATTCCCAATTTGATAAATTGATAAATTTTGTATTCCCGTAAATAACTTTGATAATATACTTGCATGTGCCCGTGCAGAAAACTGAATTGGCAAATTGGTTTTTTTTTTGTTGTTTTCTTACGAAGACAATAGAATGAAACAATTTGTTTTTTAATTTTGTTTTTTCTTTTTACCCACTTACAACTACAATTCGAGTCGGAAAGAACCCAACCAATTGTAGGGGGATGTAAGAAAAGATAAACTCACTGTTTATTGTTGGTGTTTTGTTTAAGCTTTGATATTGTTACGAGTAAGACTGAGTGTTTAAAATTCTTAATCGCTTTGGGGTTTTATTCGTATAATATTTTTAGCTTTTCTAAAATCTTAGGAAAAGGTTTCCTGATGAGCTGGCCTAAGCAACCAGTGAAATGCGCATAGAAGCTAGCTTTCCCTCAACAATAAATTTCAGTGTATTTATCAAATATGAAAAAATTGGGAATTTAGCACGTCATACAGAAATCGTATTAATGATAAATTTTGTATTCCCGTAAATAACTTTGTCCTTTTTGCTTGCATAAAATCCACAACTTTTGGCATAAATCCCCAAGTCTGGCAGCCCTGGCACATTCTCATATTACGTTATTATATTTAAAAAGTCGTCTTTCAAAAAAGAGGAATTCGCAGCTTCCAAGAAAAGTTATTTATTTTAAGGATTCCAGAAATCCCTGAGTAACAACTGCCAAGTACGTCAAGTGCAGCTATAAATTAAAATATTTTACATTCTGAAGAGGACGCAGAGGATTCATTTAATTTTGAATTAGAAGATGATAAAATATAAAATGTTCAAGTAATAATTTATTACAAAAGGCAATATTTTTACGTTTTCGTTTAATTTTCTCTTTTTAGATTGATTAAACATGGATGTTACAATCCAAACACTTTTTATGTTGTGAACACTCACACAGCTGTGCACAGCAATAACTTAATTAGTTTTTTTAAGTAATTTCCTGAAATGTTATCTCGAACAAAATGATGCAATTATCGCTAAATTTCAAAAGCCTATCGCCATGCATACATTTCCTGTCACTGGAGGTGGGTGTGGCAGTAGCCGGATTGACTTGAAATGTTCACTTAAGTCTTTGGTTAGCATTTATAGTGACCTTATTCAAAGTCAGAACCGTATTATTTTCCAGTGATCGTCAACCGCAGTTGCATTTTTATCCACCTACTGGAAATGGGCGTGGCACTGACCGATTGACTTAAATTTTTTACTGAAGACCTAAAAACTCCTTATTATCATCTGTACGAAATTTGAAAGTCTTGCTGTTTCCTGTGATTTATTGCCTCAAAAACTTATCATTGGCCCCACTGTGCAGGGCACGGTATTTTACCAAAGAATGCCTTGAATTTGATTATGAACTCTGAACCTAGGGATAAAACTTCTGTTCCCCAGTTAAATCGGCTACAATCAACTATTGAAACTTAAGTTTAAACGGGTAACAATTTTTTGAACCAGATAAATAACATGATGCAGGAAATGTTGAAAATGCAATTGATGCTATTGCAAGCTGTGGACTGTGTGAAAATTTGTTTTGGAACGAAAAAGGCATCCGCCAACACCAAAAATTAGCTGGAATACTTTCTTAAAGCCCTTATGACACTACATTTTTAATGCATTGTTCAAGTTTTGGTGAACAGTACAAACATAATGTAATACAAAAATTTACCAAGTGCAAAGAGTTAAGCTGTATTAAGATTAATGGCAAACTGTCAAAAATTTAACTAAAGTTATCGATAAAAATGAAGTTATGTCAAAAAAAATGTAAAATTGCTTAACTTAAAATTGACATTTCAAGCTTGAAATATTAAAAGTGTTGCTGAATCAGCGGTTTATGGGCAAATTCAACGATTTACCGCTTTTTGTTTTTAGGTTTCTCATAAACAAAAAGTTGACAACACTTAAAAAAATAAACAAAACAGGGATGGCTAAGTTGTTTCAATTGTACTTTTTCGTTGATACTTTTTAAACTAAGATTAATGATACCTTTTTGTGGTGTTTTTTATGAACATAAATAAAATTAATTTCAACTAAAAAAATCTTTTAGTACAATTAGGGTAAAACAGTAAAATTTTTAAAGGTTGTTGGTACAATTTTAAAAATTCTCAACGCCATTCCTGAAACTAAAACCATAACAAGAGAAAAAAAACTAAAGAACTTTGTTTACATTTTTTTATAGTTTGCTCTTTCTAACATTTACTGTTTCTTTCTATCAATTCTATATCAATTAATGAATAAAAAATGTAGTGTCATAAGGGCTTAATTGGGACCTCCTGAACACGAAAAACGCTGTAATTTTTTATACCCTTCACCGAAGGTAAGAGGGTATATATAACTTTGTCATTCCGTTTGTAAGTTCCACAATATTGATCCTACACCCTATAACGTGTATATATTCTGGGTCCTTATGAAAAGCGAAGGTCAAATCCGGTTGTCCGTCTGTCCGGTTGCCATATATTTATGCCACATATATCATCCATTTAAGTTTGCTATTGAAATTCAGCCAGATCGGTCCAAAAATGACGGAGATATGAGCAAAAAACCACGACTGCCTCTAATTTTTCCAAAAAAAAATCCCTTGTGGTTGTTGTATTTTTTATTACTTTTTTCTGTATATCTGGAGAACGGCAAGAGTCAAAGTTTTCAAATTAGGTACAAACATTTAGGTTATAAATGCACACCATCTCACAAAATGTGGGCGGGATTGGAGAAGTGGGCGTGGTACCTCCCATACAAAAAATATTAAAAATTTTATAAAAACCGGAATTTTTTGACTGTAATATGACCTATGGTTACGCCTTATATATCAAAAGATCGGACATTTTTAATAGAAAATATTTTCTGAAAACTCGGGAAAATCGGTTCAGATACGAAAAAGTTATGACCAAAATATTAATTTTTTTTTAAAAATACCCATTTTCGGGAACCATAGATCTTCCCGAGTCCAAGTTATACAACCAAAATAACTGGCAAATTTCTTCTTCGTCGGTATATAAATCTGTCAAATCGGTTAAGAAATAGCAGAGTTATGACCAAAATACTGAAATTCCAAAAATTACTCTTTTTATAATTAAGTTTGTTTTTTATACCCTTCACCGAAGGTCCTACACCCTATAAAGTATATATATTCTGGGTCCTTATGAAAAGCGAAGTTCAAATCCGGTTGTCGTCTCTTCTTCCCCCCACCTTCCCCTTCGCATTTGTTTACATATACTAGCATAATGCCCAATATATTTTCGTTATCACCCTTCTTTATTATTTCATCTATTTAACGACATAATTTTAACAAATAGAAACTGGGAGTTTTTGTGTTTTTTTGCTACTTAAAAACTAGCCAAAAGAGGTAAATCTACGGTATGACAACAGTGCCTTTACAAAAAGAAAACAAACAAAAAAATGTGTTGAGTTGTAAACAGTATACGGTCCATATTTCATTTTAATGATATTTAAACAGCGTTCCTTCATGGTTCAGTTGTATAGGTGGTGTGTTAAGTTAGAAACTGTGAATTTCCTGGTTCGAATCTTGGTTTTTTAAAAAAAAAATTTTCTTTTAATATTTTTATGTTCTAAAAACGATTTAAAAAAAATATTTACCAGTTTTCGCTTTTTAAATTTCATTTTTAATGAATTTTTAAGTATTGTAAATATGTATGTATATGTAAAAATTATTTAGTTGCTCTGTATTCTGCTCGCACAATGGTGAAGGGTATATAAGATTCGGCACAGCCGAATATAGCTCTCTTACTTGTTTTTCTTAGTACCGTTTTTTAGATAACGGTTGAGTTATGGCACGGAAAACAGCTGTTTTTGGTTTTGTTTTTATTTTTACATAAATTTTTCGACATTACGAAGCATTGTAAGTACGACTCATTTATCTTATTTGTTTTTTTTTTGTTTTTTTACATACACAAAATAATTGTTTGTTTCTTAAGTTTCGTGCCATTTTACCGGCTAAACAAAAGAGCTTTTCAAATGATATTGAAGAATTTAGACCCAGTATTGTCAAAACACTCTAAACCGGCATGTGTTCAGCTTGCAGCTGTTCTTCGATTTTTAGCGGTAGGATCGTTCCAAGGAGTTATAGCAAACGACGTAAATATTAGTATGGGCCGTTCGACATTCTGCAAGATACAATGGAACATATTTCCCGCAATGGAGAAAAACTTGTGTCCGACCTGGATTAAAAACGTTGAAGGCGAAAACACACAAAATGCTTCAAAACTACACTTTTATCAAAAGTTTGGTATCTCGAGAGTGATTGGATGTGTAGACGGGACACATATTCAAATTATGAAGTCGCCAAACGATCATTCTGTGTATTATAGCCGAAAAGGGCATTACAGCCTTAACGCGATGGTGGTATTTTATAAATCTACGTATGCCTTTATATTTTTATTAACATTCATTTAATTTCAGATTTGTGACTACGAAATGACTATTTTTGTCCTAGATGCTAGCAGGCCTGGATAATGTCATGATTCGTTTGTTTGGCAAATGAGTGATGCAAAGAAATACTATTCAGAAACTTATTGCGAAGTGCGCCGCAATTCTTGGCTCTTAGGAGATTCTGGATATCCATTAAAACCATATTTAATGACCCCGTACAAAAACCGAGTTTACGGTACAGAGCAACATACGTTTAACAAGCGGCACTCCTCTGCAAGAAACATCGTGGAAAGAATGAAATGCAGACGACGATGATGAGCAGATGGAAAACTCTGAAGATAATGAGATAGCAGTAACAACAAGGGATAACATTGTCCGTTCTTTGCATTTAAACAATCAATAGTTTTTTATTAAAAACAAAACTTTTATTAGCTACTTATTTTTAAAAATACAAACTCAATTCAATTAATTATAAAAGGTACATTCTGTTCACAAGATGAGATCACATTTTTCAATTTATAAAATGTTTAGTAAAACGGTTTTAATAATGAATTTATGATGTTTCAATTCCTAGCTTGATTTGCTCAATTTCCAAAAATTTCAACTTCATTTCGTTTGTTTCTTTTAAATGTTTTTCTCAAGCATAATGGTGTCTAGTGAGCCCTTCCAATTCCTTTTCTGTTAAACGTTTGATGTCTCTAAGACTTCTGTGAATTTCCTTCACATTTGTTGAAAGCTCTTTTAGATATTTTCTAGAATCATTTAATTGTCGGCTTATATCTTCTATTTTACTAGATATTTCAGAAAAATGCTTCGATTCCATGCTCAACACGTCCGCAATATACATAATATGTTTCTTACGCTTACGGCTTCGGACTCCAGCTGATGTTGTTGGTGTTGAAGATGTGGATGCTACCGTATCGACTGAAGGTTCATTTTCTAAAATATCGTATGTTATTGCCGTAGGTGTTAGACGTTCTTCACATACTTCTAATGTGGGTATTGAAACTGAAGTAGAAGGCAAGCTTTTTCCCCCGGTTTCTTCTTGTTATGTGCACGTAAGTTACCGTCGCTACTTTTCTCTTACATTCTGTACCATTACTGCTCTTTTCACATACTTCTGTGGATATTGAAACTGAAATAGTAGGCAAGCTTGTTTCGCCGGTTTCTCCTTGTTTTGAGGGCCAAAACTTTTAGAATTTTTAACTCCATCGACTGATTTGTATAATCCGCAAATTATAGCCACCTGTTCATCAATAGGGGTTAAAATATTAAAAAATAGGCCTCCACCTTTTTTTAATTCTATTTTGTTGTGGGCTAGCTTTTGCTTAACACCAAGTCTTAAATCAGACCACACCTACAAAAATACATTATTATTACATATATTTTATAAATTAATTTAATGTTAACCTTTTCCAAGCGACCACTTCTTTTCGTGTAGGTCCTGAAGCGTTAAGGTTTTCTGTTAACTCTGCCCACAACTGCTCAATTTCACATCTATCACCCTTTGCAAAGCCCCTGGCCAAGTTTGGAGCCATTTATTGATGTTCGAAAATTGTCAACAGCTGATAGGAAAAAAAAGAAAATCACGATTCAAGTAAATAAAAAAACAAAACAAAGCAAACCAATTTTTACAAAACGAGCAGTGTCCTAAGAAATTTTTGGATATACATAGTATATGTTTTTGTGTATATAAAATCTAATTTTATTGCAAAAATAAATAGAAAACAGTTCATACTAAATACAAAATAACATTTAAAGTGAATTCTCTTTAATTAACATAGAAAAAATAGACAAGTGATTTCAAGTGGTCAATCATTTAGCTGACCGGTTTCAAATCGCGTGATTTCAATATTTTTTGTGCACAGAACACCTTTTACGTGATTTGAAATCACTTTGACAAAATTGATTAATTTTTAAAATTAAGATTTTTATTTTTTTGAACAACAACAATAACAGTTATATTTTGATGTTTATTATGTATGTGTTATTTTCTTAAGAAATGTACATGTTATAAAAATTTAGTTCACTTGCAATATTTATTTTAAAGTGCATAAAAAATCCCAATGATGATCACACATTTAAATAAATATTGAAAGTCAACTAAATTTTTATAACATGTACATTTCTTTAGAAAATAAATCATATTTTTGTTAAAAAAATAAACATCAAAATATAACTGTTATTGTTGTTCAAAAAAATATTTCAAAGAATAACTGTTAAGGTGAAAGTAATTTTTATGTACCATTAAGAAAACTGCATAAGTTATTTCTAATTTCCGTTGACGTTTTTCCACCATAATGATGGATATTTGAAGAAGGTGAAATCGAATTGATATTACTTCCGACATCACCTCGCCATGACCCAGCCTGAAAATCACCATTCGAACCCTGCCAATCAACGTAATTGCTGGGAACATATGATGCATCAATATCGTTAAATATTATGAAATTTTGTAAAACAACACATGATAGTATGATTTTTTCTGCATTATTGGGAAATAAATGCAGGGTTGTTAGAAGTACTCGCCAGCGAGACACTAAATACCGAAAGCGTTTTCTATTGTGCGACGAGCTCTTGATAGCCTTTTATTAAAAACGTCTTTATCATTCGGCAAAAGCTCCCCGGGAAAGGCCGCATTAAATTTTTTCCTAAAGGGAAAGCAGCATCACTAACAAAAAAGTGAGGAATTTTTATGTCCGTGTTCGGCAAGTTTTTCGGCGATGGAACTGGTAGTTTGTTGTTTAGCAGCCTTTTTCCGAATCGACTCAATTGAAAGATGCCTACAGATATATGTACATACGTATATAAATATGTAATTTGTATTAAAAAATAATTAAAACAAAAACATATTTTAAAAATAGCTACTTACCGCCATCACTCTGGCTTCCATTAGCTCCAATATCAATGTGGGTGAAGCGATACCGTGCATCGCATGCTGCTAACAACACAATTGAAAAAAATTATTAGGTGGACATTGAATGGCAATGTGTTTACTATCAATTGATCCAATACAATTAGGCATATCCCACAAATTCCAGAAATCTTCAGCAATTTGTTTGTAATCTCCTTCATTTGGTTCCACCACATATATACTGCTTAATTTGTTCCAAAGCACCTCAGTTGTCTCCAAAATGATGCACCGAACCGTTTCTTTGCCTAATTTGAAACACCAAGCGAGAGATTGAAAAGAAGTTCCTTGTGTTAAATACCTTTTTCATAACGAAACGGGAAAAACTTGTTAATATACATATACCTATTAAATATAAAAATATAGAAAAACACTTACAGCAATGTTACCGCACAGGTTCTCTTAAAGACTCTTTTTGTAGGAACGGCTTTATCAGGTTTAATAAAAGTTCATATATTCGAGGTGTCATTCTCGTGTATATGAAAAATTGCTGATGATCTACCTCTTTTATCTTTAAAAAGTTCAGCACGAAAAACCCATTCTTCTTCCTGTCCCGATTAATTTGTCTGACTGCACACGACCGCTTATTTTTCACTTTTATTTCCATTATCGTTTCAATTAATTGCAATGCTTCTACAGCATGTTTTATTAATTTAACATATTTTAATTTTCTTTCCATTTTTTACGACAAAACAACAAACAAACAAAAAATTTTTACAAATTAATTATCATAAAATAAACAAATACACGGTGGTACTTTTTAGTTGAAAGTACTCGAAAAAAAAAACAAAATATTGCGCAAATATGCAGCACTGATGAAATCGATCTTAAGTACATTACCCCGGGTCTCTACGTAGCAATATTTATTGCTAAGTACAAGCAAAAACGTCGGCAGAACAATGACAGAACAAAGGAGCAATGATTGCTGATTATATTGCTGGAGAACACTTGTTTTTGCTTTGCGATAAATTTGCAATTTTCACCGCGGGTAGTTGTCCAAAGTTTTGTGGCTGTATTTATAACAAATGTTTTATGTTGTGTTTTCAACTAGATGTTAAATTTTCTTTTTTCAATTAAAAAAATAATTAATTGTAATTGTCGTAGCTGTGCTTTGTATTACTTTTTTGTTTATTTACATTTGAAAAAATTGATATTTTAATAAATAGACCCACAAATAAATAAACAGTACGATTGTTTATTATAGAGAAATAAAATGTCAGATAAATTACAACTGATTTGACAGCAGATTGCTAAAGCCCTTATGACACTACATTTTTTATTCATTAATTGATATAGAATTGATAGAATGAAACAGTAAATGTTAGAAAGAGCCAACTATAAAAAATGTAAACAAAGTTTTTTAGTTTTTTTTCTCTTGTTATGGTTTTGTTTCAGGGATGGGGCTGAGAATTTTTAAAATTGTACCAACAACTTTTAAAAATTTTACTTTTTTACCCTAATTGTACTAAAAGATTTTTTTAGTTGAAATTAATTTTATTTTTGTTCATAAAAAAACACCACAAAAAGGTATTATAAATCTCAATTTAAAAAGTATCAACAAAAAAGTACAATAGAAACAACTAAGCCATCCCTGTCTTGTTTATTTCATTAAATGTTGCCAACTTTTTGTTTATGAGAAACCTAGAAACAAAAATAGGTAAATCGCTGAATTTGCCCATAAACCGCTGATTCAGCAACACTTTTAATATTTCAAGCTTGAAATGTCAATTTTAAGTTAAACAATTTTACATTTTTTTCGACATAACTTCATTTTTTATCGATAACTTTAGTAAAATTTTTGACGTTTTGCCATTTATCTTAATACAGCTTAACTCTTTGCACTTGGTAAATTTTTGTATTACATTATATTTGTACTGTTCACCAAAACTTGAACAATGCATTAAAAATGTAGTGGTCATAAAGCCCTTATGACACTACATTTTTTATTCATTAATTGATATAGAATTGATAGAAAGAAACAGTAAATGTAAGAAAGAGCAAACTATATGTATGTTATGTTTTTGTTTCAGGGATGGCGTTGAGAATTTTTAATATTGTACCAACAACCTTTAAAAATTATAGTTTTTTACCCTAATTGTACTAAAAGATTTTTTTTAGTTGAAATTAATTTTAATTATGTTCATAAAAAACACCACAAAAAGGTATTATAAATCTTAGTTAAAAAAGTATCAACAAAAAAGAACAATTGAAACAACTTAGCCATCCCTGTTTTGTTTATTTTATTAAATGCTGCCAACTTTTTGTTTATGAGAAACCTAAAAACAAAAAGCGGTAAATCGCTGAATTTGCCCATAAACCGCTGATTCAGCAACACTTTTAATATTTCAAGCTTGAAATGTCAATTTTAAGTTAAACAATTTTACATTTTTTTTGACATAACTTCATTTTTTATCGATAACTTTAGTAAAATTTTTGACAGTTTGCCATTTATCTTAATACAGCTTAACTCTTTGCACTTGGTAAATTTTTGTATTACATTATATTTGTACTGTTCACCAAAACTTGAACAATGCATTAAAAATGTAGTGTCATAAGGGCTTAAGCAATAATTGTTCAAGCAATCAGAAGAGCAATCATTGCGCAATAGATTGCCACTCATGGCAATATGCGGTCTATACGTCGCAAATTTAATGGAGCAATCAAATTTGACGTTTGAAGCAATAAATATTGCTACGTGGAGACCCGGGGCTATGGCCATCAAAAAGTCTTTTTTTATTGCTTATGCATTTGACAGACTTTTCGTTAATTTTTGACAGTTGCTTAAGCTAATACATGCATGTTCTGGTTGGGCCTTAAGATTTCTGTATGACGTGCTAAAGGCTAGTTTTCACTATCTTACAAGTCTTACGTATTCCATAATACATTGTGAGATAGAAATCGTATGAGTTTTGTTGCGACTGTTAAAAAATCTAATTTAACACGACAGTTTGTCTTTACACCATCACACAAAGTATAAACACTCACACATGAAATAATATGCAACCCTGATTCAATACAAAGTATTATTGTTTAGAAAAGCTAAAAATATTATACAATTAAAACCTTAAAGCGAATAAGAATTATAAACACTCAAAGTCTTACCTGTAACTATATCAAAGCTTAAACAAAACACAAACAATAAACAGTGCGTTTATCTTTTCTTACATTTCCCTACAATTGGTTGGCTTTTTTCCGACTCGAATTGTAGTTGTAAGTGGGAAAAATAAGAAACAAATTGCTTCATTTTATTTTTTTCGTACGAAAACTTATTTGCCAGTTCAGTTTTTTGCACGGGCACATGCAAGTAAGTATATGATCAAAGTTATTTTTTGGGAATACAAAATTTATTATTTATAAGATTTCTGTATCACGTGCTAAATTCCAAATGTTTCATATTTGATAAATACACTGAAATTTATTTCTTTATCCGAACATATTTACGAACGATTGGTTTTCTCAGGATCAACCCGAGAACGAAGATTAATATTATTTCTTCACCACAGCCTCATGTCTAAATGGCAATTGTTTATCTATGCAACCCGTCTTTGGAACTTAAGAACTATAAGGAAAGCTCTCAAGTTATAAGTGACGGACAACAGTTTAAAAAAGACATAATTTCGTATTTTTCTAATCGAAGTACATAATTAATTTTGTTTCCTTTTCTTTAAATTAATTAAATTATAAGGAGATTTAAAAGGGAGTGAAAAAGCTTAATTTAGGTCAACTTTTTTCATATTTAAAGCTATTTTGTATTTTATAAACTGTTACGCAATTAGTTTTAATTATTGCTTGCTAAAATTTTTTAGTTTTAAAATTTTACAATATTTTAACTTTAAAATTAAGAATTTTATTTTATATATTGTTACGAAAGTTAAATTATCTAAGAATTATTTATAGTAATCGTTATAAGTTATCTTGTAAGTTATAGTTTTATATCATATTAGTTACTTAAAATTGTCATGTATAATTTTCAACACAATTGTTATTTTAAAATAATTCCTATATGAATTTCCCAGTCATTTCTAGAAATGGTTTCGGATCATAATAAATAGTTTTTACGGGAAGGTTCAGGAAAAATCTAGAAATAATTATGAAATATAAAAAGGGATGACTCATGTATAATTAGTTTAGTTTGTTTTCATTCTTTCATTATCAATAAACAATTTTAATTAATTTTCATGTTGTAAAATTCCTTTCTTCATAAAAATAATTTAATAAAAATTAAATTTAATGAACTTAAGCCTAATTAAAAAATATTAAAAATTTGGATTAAAAAACCATAAATAGTTCAACAAAATAACCACAATACTAATTATTGTTAAAGCTAAGGCACGAGCTCTGTGTTCATTTGTCCTTTAAGTTGTGCTGAAAAAGGTCAACAGGAAAAAAAAGGACAAAAATAAAAAACAAAAAAATGTACTTTGGACTTCAAGAAGAATTCTTGACAAAAAGTACGAAAAGAACAGAAGTAAAGAAAAAACATGTGAAATCAATTAAAATGGATAATTATTCAAGAAAGCAAATTTCGAACTACCAAAAGTTAAAATACAATTTGGTTTAAGGATTGATGTTTGACTATTGACGTCAGCAGTCGTCGATGGCTGCGAGTGTAAAACGGCAAATCCATCTGAGGAGATCGAGTGGTTGCGATCGAAACATGTCATGGTAACCTGCCGGCCGCGGTTCGAATCCCGGCCACGGTCAAGAATGAAAGATTATCAATAACAATTTTAATTAATTTTCATGTTGTAAAATTCCTTTCTTCATAAAAATAATTTAATGAAAATTAAATTTAATGAACTTAAGCCTAATTAAAAAATTTTTAGAATTATTTATTTTTTAACATGTGAACTGTTAAAGCGAACAGACGTTTTATTTTTTTAAGCTCCTGCAGAAACAAAATTTTTTTTTTTTTATAAGCGAATATAGTATATTTCGATAGCGTCCATGGTGAATGATGGATCTGAGCTGTGGAAAATGCAGTTCTGGATGCAGAGACTCAAATAGTGTGCAGTGTGGCGGATTTTGTAAGAAGAATTTTCATCTAAAATGCTTCAATTTATCCAAATATGAATGTGATACAATGTTTAAACATAACAATATAAAGTTTTTTTGTGATGATTGTTTAAACTACATAGAAGTAACTAATGAAAATTATAAAAGCTTAATAAGAATAGTTAAACAGAACGATGAAAAAATTACTAATGAAATAATAAAAGCGAATAAATTGGTAGAGGAGAGGGTGGAAGAAGTAAAGGATGAAATTGTAAAAGAAATTAAAAGCAATAAAATAATAACTGAAAGTGAAACATATGCCAGTAAGTTAAAAACTGCAACAAACAATATGCCCGTTATACTTAAGCCCAAAAACAAACAAGATAGTGTATCCACAGAGAAAGAAGTTAAAGCGAAGGTTAAGCCGTCGTCTCTTAATGTACATGTAAAAGGGATTACAAAAAGAAATGATGGGGCTGTTGCTATAAGGTGCCTAACTGACAACGACTGTAATGTTTTAGCTGATGAGATTAAAAAGAAAATGGGAAATGAGTATGAAATTCAAGTTCCAAAGATGAGAAAACCGAAAATATTAATAACTGGAATGTGTGAAGAGCTAAAGAAAAATCGAATTATTTTATCTGTAAAAAAGCAAAACGACATTGAATGCAACTACTTAGAGTGTGTCAAAGTTTATAAATCATATAAAAATCCAAGAGTGTATAATGCAATTATAGAAACAGATGGAAATGGTTTTGACTCTATTATGAAAAAAAAATAAAATAAACATTGAGTGGGATAGATGCATGGTTAATGAAAGTTGTAATGTTCTAAGATGCTCTAGATGTTGGGGATTTAACCATACAGCTACGAAATGTAATAAAGACAACCAAATTTGTGCGAAATGTAGTGAAGCTGGTCACACTTACAAAGAATGTAAAAACAATGTTTCAAAATGTATAAACTGTGTTAAAGCAAAAGAACGTTTAAATTTAACAGATATTGATACTAGTCATGATTGTAGAAGTGGAGACTGCCCTGTTTTACAGCGCAAAAACAGATTGGAGGCTGAAAGAATAGCTTACTAGCAACCAATATCAATTAAAGGAATGTATCTGAACATAGGAGGGTTGACAACAAATTTTAATCAGTTGGAGATAAGTTGTTTTGGAGAAAAGCCAGATTTTATATGTTTATCCGAAACCCACTTAACACATACGATTGAAAATTCTGAATTATCAATAGGCAATTATAACATGATTCGCTGTGACAGTGCGTCAAGACATACGGGTGGTGTATGTTTCTACATTAAGAATAACTGGCAAACAAAAATAATAGAAAGAAACTCAATAGATAAAATGTATTGGTGGCTAAAAATTGAAATTAAAAACAAATACCATATATATTACCTAATGGGAATTTACAAATCGCCATATAAACAAAAATCGCCAGAAAGTGTTTTTATTGATTTCATTGAAAGTGAAATGGATAAAATTAATGCTAATGATCAACATCTTATTATGGGTGATTTTAATATAGACTGGATAGAGAATAGCATTGCTAAAACCAGATTAAAAGAAATAATGGATGATAACTTCCTTCGACAAATAGTGATTCAGCCAACAAGAATTTCGAGTACAAGATCATCGTTAATCGACTATGTGTTAACAAATATAGAAAATACCATCGCTACAACTAACCTGAATATGAAAATAAGTGATCACGAATCTTTAGAAATTAATATTCCTATAAAAGAAAAAGTTATAGATTTAAATGTTAAGAAAATAAAAACGTTAAGGTATGATAACAATGTTTTTCGTAATAACCTAAGTTATGAAGGCATAAACCATATGTACAATAACAATGATTACCGTGAAATGGCTAATGAATTTGTTGCATGTATAAATAACGCACTTGCACCGATGATAAACACTAAAATAGTACAAACCATTTCTACAAACCTCTGGTTTTCGAATAATTTGAAGCGTATGAAAGAAGAAAAAAAGCAAATGTACCAAAAGGCAGTGTGGTTGAATAATGACTATCCTTGGAATAATTACAGAGCGTTGAGGAATCGATATAAAGGCTCAGTTAGTCTTTACTTACTGTTTCTGTTCCCTTCCGTGCCGTTCTGTTACGAAATTGTAATAGTTACTTTTTCTGTAGCAACTTATCAGCCATTTATGACAAATTTATTAGTTTTGCACCATCCATTGTTTTATTTCAATAACTTTAAGCACATACATTTGAAGAAATTAAATTTTTTGAATTCTTAAAATAAAAAAATAGTTTATTTCAATACAAAAATGTATTTTTTATTATTTATTTTGCTGTCACTTACAATTACTTAACAAGTTTTTGATTTTAACAAACTGAACCGCAACAGAACAGAAAAACTAATCAATTTCACAGGTTTTTTAATAACAAAAACACATCAGCTGATTCGTAACAGAACAGAAAGTAAAAACTAACTGAGCCTTAAAGCAGAAATATCAATTGCCAAAAACGATTACATAAATAACAAAATCTGTAGCTGTACAAACCAAAAAACTATGTGGAAAACAATTAAATCCCTCATACTTAAAAAAGAAAAGAATAAAATACAAGAAATAAGAATTGATGGTAAAGTCATATCAAATGAACAAGAAATTTCAAACAAATTAAACTCATTTTTTATTACAAGTGTGAAACAAATAATAGATAGCATACCATATATTAAATATGAAAATATTATAGAAGAAAATTTAAACACAATTTTTAAATTTGAGAGTATTGATAGTAAAACATTAAAAGAAACTATGAAGGCAATGAACAATAAAAAAGATCAGAACTTTCTCTCGGTGAAGACTCTTCTAATTAATTATGACATGCTGGGTCCGCAGTTAAAACGACTTATTAAGTTATCTCTACAGACAGGCAACTTTCCAGATTGCTTAAAAGAATCGTGCATTGTGCCGATACAGAAAGTGAAAAATACTACCGATCCGCAAGAGATTCGTCCAGTGAATATGCTGACGACTATAAGCAAAATATTAGAAAAAATCGTACACTCTCAACTTAGTAAATATTTAGAAAATAACAAATTGTTAAGTGAGACCCAATCCGGGTTCAGAAATCAACATAGTTGTGAATCACTCCTCAACTTGGTAATAGCGCAATGGAAGACAGACTTATACAACAAACGATATATAGTAGCAGTTTTTTTAGACCTAAAACGTGCATTTGAAACTGTCAATAGACAAATTTTATTGGACAAATTAAATAAATACGGTGTAAAAGGAATCGAACTTAAATGGTTCCATAGTTACTTGAGTGGCAGAGCGCAACGAACTAAATGTGGTGAATGTATATCAACTAAAATAAATGTCAATACCGGAGTTCCTCAGGGAGCTGTTTTAGAAACGCTTCTTTTCCTAATTTACATTAACGACCTAGGAAAGGTATTAAAAAAATCGAAAGTATGTATGTTTGCGGATGATGCCCTTATTTATATAAGCGCTACAAATGTTGATGAATGTGTCCAGATTCTTAATAGAGAGCTTCGGGACGTGGAAGCATATCTTAAGATGAACAAGATGAAACTTAATACAAAAAAATACTAAAGCTATGGTAATAAACGGATGCACGGATGAAAATATACTTATTGAAGGGGAAATAATAGATAAAGTGGAATAAATTAAATATCTCGGTGTGGTCTTTGACCAAAAATTGAGGTTTGATTTGCATTTTAATTATATTTGTAAAAAGATTTCCAAAAAAAATAGCTTTTATGAAGCGAATACGTAATAAAGTGTCTACAATCACATGCATAAGAATATATAATACAATTATAAAACCACACTTCGAATATTGTTCGACACTACTATTTCTTGGTAGTCAACAAATGAAGAGCAGACTGCAAAAATTACAAAATAAAAAATGTATGTATATTAAGATGCCATAGATTAACCCACGTAGCATACACGTTGTTTACGTTGCAATGGCTATCAGTCAACCAAAGAATAATACTGAACGTACTCATATTTGTATATAAAATAAAAAATGGAATGTTACCCAACTATTTGCGAAATCAATTGGTATATGTAGCGGATGTGCAACCATATTATCTTCGTAATAACAACGATTTCAGATTAAACTTTAGTACAACAAATTTCTATCAAAATATTTTATTCTATAATGATCTAAAACTATTTAACTCAGTTAGTTAACTAGTTAGTTAACTTTATTGAGACTTCTTTTTTTTTCATATTACAAGATTTAGGAACATTAAAATTTATAAGAAAAACTTAAAACTATAGCGTATTATTTTAATTTCATGAGCATTTATTTGGTTATGCGACTAGCTTATCAAAATTCAAGAAAACTTAATATATTTAAAATTAATTATTATTGTTGAATGAAACAATGCTTGCTCCCGACATTTAGCAATACTAGTAGAGTTGTATCTACATTTATAAACTTAATACTAAAAAAACTTAAAAGCTAAATCTTAAAACTATTTAGAAAAAAAAAAAAAAAAAAATAATAATAAAATGAAAAACAAAAAAGAAAATTAATTTAAAATAATAATTTTTACCCCCTATGTATTCCGGGAGTAGTATGTGAGTAGAAGTTTACACCAGGAAAATTACTCAGTGTCTCATGTAAAATTCCAACCGTGGAAAGGTAGTTAGTGTTTGACCAACTTAATCTTTGCTCGTTTGACAGAATATCTTGCATTATATTGCCGTCAAAACAAGACAGTCTGTCAACAAAGCTTTTCGTCAACTCAAGAGCATAGAAAGAAAGCGGACATATTTTGGCCTCGTCATATATAAATTTATTTGAAAACCTTTTATTACACGTCTTAAAATTCTTCTCTATGCACTTTCGTACAATATGCCGTTCAAAAATTTCCATCTTTTTCATTAACGTTTTTGAAATGCTGAACCATACTGGAAACGCATATAGAAGAATTGGTCTTATACTCACTTTATATAACAGTAATTTAGTTTTAATTGGCAAGGATTTACTATTAAATAGTTTTGAAAATGCACCTTTAACACGATTAGCCTTCTCCAAATTATAAATTACATATTTATTAAACTTTAATAGTTTGTTAAAGTTAACTCCAAGATATTTGATGTTATCCTTAAATGTGATTTCAGAACCATTCAATACTAATTTCAAATTCTTGCTCTCTGGAACAACAGTATATTTACATTTGCCGGAAGCATTTCTTAAACATATTGCATTGCTTTTCGAGGCATTAATTTTTATTCCCCAATGAGAATAAAATTTATCAACATATTTTAGGTGCGATGAAACACGTTGGAGCGCAATTTGAGGTGACTCATCATGAGCATATAGCAGCGAATCGTCGGCATAAAGTATTCCTTTGGAATCATTATATTCATGGGGAAAATCATGTATAAAAATATTATATAAATGAGGCGCCAATACAGATCCCTGCGGAACGCCACAAGAAACACTACCCTGAGATGATAACACACCATCAATCTGAATACAAAATCTCCTGTCCTCGAAAAAACTTTGAAAAAGTTTTATAATAGATGATTCAAACCCTATCCCTATCATTTTGAATAATATTCCATCGTGGTAGGCCTTATCAAAAGCTTTCTCGATGTCAAGAGAAACTGCGACAGTGCATTGACCCTTTCTTAAATTCTGTACAACTTCAGAGTGGAATTTTAAAAGAGCATGAATAGTGGAATTTCCCCTCTTAAAACCGAATTGACTCTGAGGAATGTACGCTTCGTTTAAAGATATATCCATTTTCCCTCGGATTATTCTCTCAAATAACTTCCCTAGATTAGAAAGCAACGAAATTGGTCTCAAGCTGTTAACATCGCTATTACCCTTCTCCTTTGGAATAGGAACGATCTTTGCAATTTTCCACACACGAGGAAAATAGCAATTATTTAAACAATTATTTAACAATATTGTGAGATACTCAAAAGCCTTAACTGGAAATTTTCTAATTAAATAATTTGATATACCATCCAAACCACACGATTTCTTATTATTTACTAATTTAGAAATCTCCAAAAGAGAATTTAAGTTCATAAATTTTGGGTTGCGTAGATTATTCAATGATGTTATGTCATCATTGAATGTTATACAATTAGAAACTTGAGAAAGAGTTTCCGTAATTGCTTCAGTTATTACTGAAATATTTCTATTTGGAGGAGAACCCTCATAAACCGATGTAAAATGTTCCTTTAAAGCATCCAATTTTTGATCAATCTGAGTAATTTTGATACCATCGACTGAAACATCCTTAATGTAAGAACGTTTTTTATTTCCTATCATTTTAAAAATTTGTTTATAAGCCCATGGGCCAGGCCTTATTTCCCTTAATCTTTCATTAAAAAGGTTGGCCTGTTCTTTTTCGATCTGTTCCCTTATTATAATTTTCAGTAAATCTATTTGTTTCGAAATAAGCAAATATTCAGGGTGCCTCCTATTAAATGTTCTTAAAAATATTCTCTTAAGGTCCCTTTGCCAGTTATACTTAATCCTTAGGAACCTTTTTACTTTCTCCGAAATAATATATTTTCGGTTTTTGTTTTCAATTTTTCTAGAATGAATATCCGTTATAAAACTAACAGATGTATTAAATTCTTCTATAAAGTAATCTATTTCATTGTTAGTCAAATTTATATTGTTGGGGGGAAAGTGATTCAAGAGGCTGGTACTAATATCTATTTTAAATGCATCCCAGTTTGTTTCCTTAAATGACACCAACCGATTTGGAGTTTCAAAAATAAAGTTGAAATCTGAAAGGTAAATTTCAAGTCCCAAAGGTATATGATCCGAAAAAGTTGGAAGTGTAGATGTTTTACAATTTTGGTGGAAACTATCAATAATGTTTGTGCTTACTATGAAGTGGTCTAATGAGAGGATCCACCAGGGTAGGTGGGGTATGAATCACAAACTCTCGTAACCGAAATGGATTCTTCTTGAAGCCAAGTCAATAGCACTTCACCGTTGAAATTATTGTTGGCATCACCCCAGGAAATGTGCTTTGCGTTAAAATCACCACCTAATATGAAACCATCATAAGAGTTTGAAAAATTTAAAATTGAAGAAAGACCTCTATAAATAGTTTGACGATTACAATTGCATTGAAAATAAATAGAACCACAGAGAATTTTCTTAATACTACCATTTATAGATACGTTGACTTCAACAAACAAATTTAAAAACCGAAGATTAGGAATACTGATCCTTGCAAAAGATATCGAATTTTTTAAAGCTATACCAACACCTAATGAACTATCGTCCCTTAAAACAATATAATTATCTAAATAAACATTTGTGTCCGCCGTCAAATGCATTTCTTGCAAAAAAGCAATTTCAATATTAAATTGATTCAGTAGCCTGTTTAGCTCAATTTTCCTTCCTATATGAATAAGAGATCCAACATTAAATGTAACTAAATTTAGAGAATTACGGGCCATATACATTGTGAATCTCTTTAATTAAGCTCAAGCACTCCTTCCTTGCCTGATCTCTTGACATTACCTTATAATTTTGCATAAAATTATTAACTTTTTCCTCTAAAGTTAGAGGCTCTGGAGCACATAACACTTTCGCCAGCTTAATAAATTCCTGAATTAGTACAGGTTTTTCCTGTTTGCTTTTTGTTGGAACCTCATTCAAAACCCTGAACAAATTCGCAAATGGTCTGTCCGTTAAAACGGAATTAGACGTATTAATTGCTCTGGCAACATTGTCAGCAGCGGACATTTTCCTATTTTTTGCCTCCTGATATGACTTCTTTTTAAATGAAACATATTTCTTGTAAGCGGGGCAGCCCCTGTAATTTGACGTATGGCCATTCTCGTTACAGTTTACACAAAAAGGTGCTACATTACTTTAAAAGATTTGTTATTCGTGCTTAATTCCCAGTTTTTATTCTTGATAAAAACACTGAAATTTATTGTTGATGGGATAAGCTATTCCTATGCGCATTTCACTGGTTGCTTAGGTTGCAACATGCTTTTGCAAGTTGTTTTTTGCATTTTGTTTTTTCTTAACCTACTTACAACTACAATTAATGTTGGAAGAATTCCAATCAATTGTAGTGGGGAATGTAGGAAGAGATAAACTCACTGTTTATTTATTGTTGATGTTTTTGTTTAAACTTTGATATTGTTACAAGTAGAGCTGTTGCTTATGATTCTTATACGCTTAACAGTTTTATTTGGTTTAATATCTTTAGTTTTTCCAAAATGTTTATGGATGAAGTTTCCTGATGATCTGGCCTAAGCAACCAGTGAAATGCGCATAGGAATAGCTTATCCCATCAACAATAAATTTCAGTGTTTTTATCAAGAATAAAAACTGGGAATTAAGCACGAATAACAAATCTTTTAAATTAAAATTTTGTATTCCCAAGAAATTACTTTTGATAATAAACTGGCAAGTGCACGGACTAAAAAAACTACCTGGCAACATGCTTTTGCAAGTTGTTTTTTGCATTTTGTTTTTTCTTAACCTACTTACAACTACAATTAATGTTGGAAGAATTCCAATCAATTGTAGTGGGGAATGTAGGAAGAGATAAACTCACTGTTTATTTATTGTTGATGTTTTTGTTTAAACTTTGATATTGTTACAAGTAGAGCTGTTGCTTATGATTCTTATACGCTTAACAGTTTTATTTGGTTTAATATCTTTAGTTTTTCCAAAATGTTTATGGATGAAGTTTCCTGATGATCTGGCCTAAGCAACCAGTGAAATGCGCATAGGAATAGCTTATCCCATCAACAATAAATTTCAGTGTTTTTATCAAGAATAAAAACTGGGAATTAAGCACGAATAACAAATCTTTTAAATTAAAATTTTGTATTCCCAAGAAATTACTTTTGATAATGGTGCTACATTACTTTCAGGAGTAAAAGTACATTCACCTGGGTCGTGCTTTTCGCGGCATTTTACACAAGAATACGGTCGACTACAATTTTTTGAGTAATGCCCCCAACGTTGGCACCTCCAACATTGGGGTATTTTTGTACTAGCTTTAGGTCTTTCCCATGAAACCACCTGATTCAGAATGTACTTCAAGCCGAGCAACTCATTTACTTTATGATTGGGTTTAAGGACCACCAAGAACAAACCTGTGTCGGTATCGTTCTTTCTAGAGTATTCAGTTGAACATTTTGAAACAGAATCAATCGTATCCGGAATAATTCTATCAATTTCCGACTTAATATCGTTAATATCCGATTTATAAAATAGGCCTCTACAAACTACGCTCTGACGTTTATATTCTTTAGGAGTATATGTGTATGAAGGAATTTCCCTTTCTTTTAATAACTGCATCATTTCCGTATGTGCAGATGAATCTTTAAAATATAATTTACTTTTGTATTTAGAATGATTCTTGACTTTAAATTCAACGTTTTTAGTGTTTAATTGGTCAATAAGAGATTTAACATTCACATTCTCCAGAAATATAGGGGGGCAATATGAAATCTTATTGTTAACATGTGTTTGAGAATCATTATTATTCCTAGATTTATTACGCTCTAAATTTGTATTAATTGGCCTTTCGGCCTCTACATTCAAATCTCCTAAAAGTGAGTACCTGTTTGTACGATTAGTGCCATCAGTCACCTTATTTTTAAAATTACATTTTGTTAAATCGATTTTTACGTCACCTTGAAATTTTCGTTTTTTATTTTTGACCGTCTCAAATTCATCTTCCATTGAGGATATAGAGGATCTTTCTTGATCCATGTAGGATTCTTCTTCCAATTGCACGTTTTGAATTAATGTGTTCTCTAAAACTGTAACACTGCTGTTGCTAGATTCCAAGGGATTTTGAAAATCATCATTCAATTGCATTGTTGTTGACTGGTTTGCAAATACAGCATCGAAAAATTGTTTTCCAAGTTGGGAATTTTTAACAACATCTGTCTTTTTAACAGCTCCTTTTGATTTATTTAAAACTTGTCCTCTTGATTGAGAGCCAGATGGTAATGTATTCTTTGCGTCCTTAAGAATTGCTGATGCTTCGCCATTAGTATTTTTCGGCAATTTTTGGGAATTGTTAGGAGGCCTTCCTCCAGACTGGGAAAGTAATGGATCTCTATCCATGGAAATTGCTCAATTAATAACCACAACAAACGTTTAAACAAAAGTTTGTTTTGCGAAAAAATTTTAAATTAAATTTTTTTATATATATTTTATTTTTTTTTTTTTTTGACAGAAAAAGAAAATTAAATAATTTTTAAATATTTTTCACGTCTGATACGTTTCACAGTTGACAAGAAACCTCCCTATTTAACTCAATTCCGTTAGAATTAAAAATTGAAAATAATGTTCATGTCTTTAAGCGTAAAATTATAGCATATGTTAAGGAAAAATTTTAAATTACGTATAAAAATTGTAACAAATGTAATTGTAAACTTAATTGTTATTAAAATAGCGAATTTTGCTAAATAAATAAATAATAATAATAAAAAGCCCTTTTTTTATAGGTATTCAATATATACTTCTTTTGTAAGTACAGTAAAAATTCGATAATCCGGATAATTGATTGCAGACCCCAATCCGGAGTAGCGAATTATCCGGATTATCGCATGTATGTATTTATTAAAAATTATAATAATTCATAGCAAGACTAAACATAAAAATTAATTTGTACAGTTCAGTTAAAATAAAAAAAAAAAAAAAAAAATATATAAAAAAATACAGTTTCAACAATTTTTACTTTATCTAAAATAGATAAAGTCTTGTGTGCTCTCTTCACTGAAGGCATATTGCATCAATACTAAACTAGAAACGCATGTGGGCATTTCCCCAGAATGGTCTACCAGGATGAAAAAATAAAATGTTGATAATCATCGTCTTTTCTTGTTTATTATTATTAAAAAAGTCTATGTTGTTATAAAAGAATGGTTTCATAGCATGTCTCAGCTGTTTTACTTGAGGAAATTGCACTGGAAACTGGAAAATTTTATATTTTCTTATATTTTCTACTTCTAAACACATTTTAATATGCTTATTTTACATGCAAAAATATGTTATGTTTACACTCTTTCTTCATAATCTTTTCATTACAATCAATTGTAAATTGAGTATTTAGTTGTTTGTTAGGGAAATTTGAAGATTTTAATGGGAAACTGCATGGTGATAATAATAAAAAAACATATAGAAAAATCGTACGTTCGCGACCCGTACGTTCGCGACCGGTACATAAGCCAATTAAACAAAAACCAAAAGAGATATTTTTTTTGGTAAATACTGCATGGAGACCTACATTAATACACTTTTAAAATAAATTAATCACTTTTGAATATTCCGTTCCATTACGCAGATTTTTACATTTAACAGCTGTCAGCCAAAGTTGACTTCTATTTTGCGTACGTTCGCGACCACATGTTTATTACTATCATTATAAAAACTTAAACTCGATGAAATCCATCTTTTGCACTAAACATAGAGCTACCAAAATGCTATCGAATCGCAAAAAAAAAAGCTAGGAAAAGTTTTGTTTTCTAAATTATTTGTATATCAAAAGCGTACGAACGTACGTTCGTGACCCCAGAATATGCCCATGTGCAAACATCTCATATCACACTATTCAAGGCGAATTCATTTTTCAGGTGGCGTTGAAAACACAGCTGTGCTACTTTTTTTCTTAATTAGAGAGAGAAATGTCAAAAGTTCCTTGTGATTTTGACATTTGGATCAACGAAAGCAACAACAAAATACATTGTTGTGTTTTTGGTGTTGTTACTTGTTGTAGTATCGACACCACCGTTTACATGAATTCGCCTTGACACTATTGTAACTGTATTTTTCAGAGCATACTGTGATTTCAAAAAATAAAAATAAATAAAAACGGGTGTTATTCAATCCGGACTATAGAATTGCAATCAATCGAATTTACACTGTATTCTTATAGTACTTTCATAGAAGCCCATTTTACAGTACAGTTTTGTAATGCCTTTAAACAGTCCTTTTTAAAAAGGCGTTCTTAAAGACATGCATAAGAAGGGCTAACAAAAGACCTTCTTTTGAAAGTCTTTTAGAATTCCTTAACATAGGGTCTCCACCTGAGATAAGATATAAGATTTTTATATCAGCAAACGTCAAATTCAATCGCAGAGAGTATTATCTTACGTGTGGACTCTCAAATAGTGTTAATATTAATATTATAATATATATTATGAGACAGTTGTTATGAGAAATCTTATAACAACTATCTTATAAGATGAGCTGTCAAAAATACACATACATACATAAATATAAAACAATAATGAGACGCATTCTTTAAATTGTTAAATTTTTTACTGCAATTAGTGAAAATCTTGTGATAAGTGTTAAAAAAAAACAATATTTTAAACAAAAACAAAAGAAAAAACTAAAAAAAGAATAAAAACGATACAAGTTTACTGTACGAGAGTCATTCAATTATGAAATCTTATAAGATACGTGTTCCCCTTGTTTAAGATAAAGATTAACATGAGAAAATTTGTTCTCTCATTCTGCCGACGTTCTCTCACATATTATATCAGATATTATCTCAGGTGAAGACTCTGTGTTAAGAAGAAAGAAGTGTGTAAGGGTTTCCTCCCAATGACAACCTGTGTAAAAAATATATGAGTATGGAATGCGGCGAGGAGGGCTTGTGTCTGCTAAACTCATTCTTTTTACCGCTGGTAAACAAAGAAATAAGTATGTATGTACATACTTACATATACAGTAGTTCCCGCTTAAGTGCGCATCGAAAAATGTTCAGTTTTCTACGCATTTAAATGGGGAATCATTTAACCGATAACCCGGATAAATGCGTAATCAAAGCAATTAAAAAAACCTCGCTTATATAACTCAATATTCATTTAAAAGTACTTTTTTAGGTATAAGGGAAAATAAAATGTATTTTACCTAGTTCTCATACGAAATTAAATATAATAATTAAACTAAAATTTATTCAATAAACATTCTAACATAAATTCATATTCACATACATATTTATTAAAAATATAATTATGTTTGTATGTAATATGTATTTTATTCGACCTTTATTATTTTCAAGTATTAATAAATTGTTGAGCTTTAGGTCTTTTTTTAAAAAACTTGAAATATTTACCAATATTTAGGCAAATGTTAACGCCGTGTTAATATTATTAAAACCATTTATTATGTCTTCCTTCCATAGTTTAAATTCCATTGGTGCATTTATTTTGTTGCACAAAGTATCTACGGATAAAACTAATGGCACTTATAGCCTTTTCACACTTGTCAACATTTAACATCAACTTGCGGAGATTGTTAAGGTCCCACTGTGGTTATTGCAACTGTTACCTGCGGTTGATTTGTCGTAAAATTGTTGTTCGCATCAGCAAAGGTATATGTTGCGCATGTATGTACTGACCTGTAGCCCGTTTCTGTATTTCTCGCATCGTAAAATTTTCCGACTGAAACCAGTGAATCGGGACAGAAACAGTGAAAAATGAAACAAAAAATGGTTTTTCTCACACAAGTGTTTCTGTATCTTTTTTTTGCGAGAATTATCTGTCATTTAAATAATTTTCCAGCAATTATTGGAAGGATGCGAGAAAAAGTGTTTCTATAACAATATTTTGCGAAAAGTTTTTTTCAAGAACTGTCAAAATAAGTCACATTTGAAATTGGTGGCGAGAAAAACAAAATGTAGATATTTTGAATTTAAAATATGTTTATATACTATTTTTTTTTAATAAATAAAAAAATAGAAGGAATATAAATGATAAATGCATAATATATATGATGAAAATAAACAAAAAACAATTGTTATATTTTGTTAGTTTAAATTTTTGTTAGCCTTTTCTTGTTTTGGTTTTAATCAGTGCTGCCAGATAAATTTGTGTCAAAATCGTCAATTTCCTGAGAAAAATTAAAAAAAATCGTCTTTTTTGTTTTAAAAATCGTGCAATTTAAAAACAAATTTGTTTCGACTTTTATTAAAAAATTATCAAACAAAAACATAGTTAAAGTTCATGGGTATTTAATAATTATTATTTAATAATTGAGATATAAATCTTTAATTTACCTATTCCTATAATCTTTTTCTTTTTTACCTGAAATAGACTTAGTAGAATACCTTGTAGTTAAAATTAAAAAAATCGGTTCATAAATAAACGGGTTAAAGAACCAGTAAAATCTTCGCCTACAAAATAATATGTTAAGTAATCAGAAACACATAAAAGCACTACATACAATTCTACTGAAAAACTAATGAATTTTACAAGGGTTGTGCCAAAAAGAACAAATTCAAAAGTAAGTCATTTTTTTATATCTTAATACATCCAGAAAAAAGTAGTTATCGAAGTTCTTATAGAAGAAAGCTACTTAATAACGAGTGAAAGAAGCTATCCATTTTGAAAAAGTTTTTACTGGGAGACAAACAAATTTCTTTCTTGCCGGAATAATGGTTTTGGCACAAAAGTGTACATATAAGATAAGAATATCAAATATCAATCATATTTTGTATATGTATATAAGAAGTATTAAATGTTCAAAAAAAGCCAAGTCGGTCCATTACTTTCCCTCGAAATTTTGCTTTTGCCGATACATTTTTTAGGGAAAAAACAAACAATTTCGAGGACAATTTTCACAATAGGGATAAATATAAAAATTTAAGCAGCCTTGTTTCTAAAGATATCTTTTTTTCTAATAAACAAACATATAAAAATATTTACAATTATCTTTTTTTGAAGACTAAGGGGCTTATAGTGTAAAACGCAACGCCAACAATTTCATTAAAAGCAAAAATAAAATCAAAAATATTTTATAAATTTGTTGTTGCTTTCTTCAGACATTCATATTATTTTTTTTTTCAATTTTCAACGCCACAAAATAGAAGTGTTTGAAATTTAAAAATTGAAGATGAATTTCTATAGAAAGTAACAACAAAATTATAAAATATTTTTGATTTTGTTTTTGCTTTCGTCACTTTTTTAGAAAAAATCATCAAAACGTCACTTTGTTAATATCGGAACAAAAAATCGTCAAGATGACGATAACTCGTCAAATCTGGCAGCCCTGTTTTTATTATATTTATTTCTTTTGTTGACGTTTCGCTTTTATTTGACACTTAATTACTGGAAATATTCCAGTATAAACAGAATTTGTTGTGTCTGTTTTCGCATTCAAATACAGAAACACTTTTATCTCATAAATCGAGAAACGATGGAATTTTTTGTTTCACACTTCATGTAAGAAATTTTACGATGCGAGAAATACAGAAACGAGCTACTGGGCTAATATATTCGTTGGTTTTGTGACGAGTAACAAATTCCTAGTGAGCCAAAGTGTAAATTAAAAAATTACCACTATAAACCAAGTTAAACATAATTAAACTAAAAGAAAATAAAGTCGAACAAAAAAAAGGTTTAATATAGAATTGAAACATAAAAGCAAAAGTGTTGTTATTTCGATAAGAAACCGTACGTTCAAAAGGCCGACAGCAGACGGACAAACCATCCCACAACCCAGTGAGTCCTCAAACATTGGTCCTTCGCAGGTAATCAAAAACCAAAAATTTGGCAGTTTCGAGGTATGTACACATTTATTATTACATAGAGTGGATTTACAAGTGTGTCGCAAAGAATTTAAAAGATATTGTTTTATTGCTCGTTGTCGCCATTTTCGGTTGCCCGTTATTTTTTTTTTTTTGGCTCTTTTTTATGGTCCTCTGCTGCGCCGCTGCCAGCAAAAACGCCTTTTTTGTATTTTTTAATAGTCGTGGACATCTTTATTTTATTTGGAGCCATCTTTTTTTTTAATTAATTTGATTTAATGTACAAAAATTAACCTAGCTTTTTGTAAATATTTTTTGATTGTGGAAATTTTCTTTTTTGGCTCAAAATGTTTACAATTTCGTACATTATTGTAAAGAATCTTATTTTTTGGCTCAAAATATTTACAATTTCGTGTATTATTGCAAAAATATTTTTTGACTCAAAATATAGATCAATTTGTATATTATTGTGAAAATTCCTTTTTGGCTCAAAAATTTACAATTTCGTTTAGTCATTAACCCTAAAAAGATAATCATATTCTGATATACGTTAAAGATAATCATGCGTAAAATTTACGCATGCTTTTTGGAAAGCTAAATTGTGGCATTTTGTTGATTAATTTGAAATAAACTAATGTTGATTACTTTTTTCAATACAGCTAAAGTAAAAAGACCCGAGTTTTAAATATGTTTATATATATTTATTATCAGAAAAAACTAAAACAAAAAAACAACTTCAATAATTAACAAAACTTTTTGTTAACAGTATGCGTAAATTTTACGTAGATTATCTTTCTAGGATTAAAATAGAAATTTAATTTGCTGGAAAAATGGCTTTTTTAGAAAGATTTAATGAAGCAATAGAGGAAATTGGAAGATTTGAGGCAAGGCTCAAGGAAGAAGATTTTTCAATTTATACTAGTGAGGCTTTGGAATTTGAAAGAGCGGAGCTTAATGAAATGTGGGCAAAATTTAAGAGTTGTTATGAAACTTGCGTAGGGGACCTAGGAGAAAAAAAGAAGGAGCTTATACCAATTCACGCAAGGCATAGCCAAACCCACAAAATTCATGTGAAGTGTATTAACATGTTGGCTAGAGCAATACGTAGGTTACTTAAGGAAGATACATCCGCATCTAAATCAGTGGTTCCCAAACAGGGTATTTCTATACCAATTCAGGCATGCGATGTAGAAGTTTTCCGTGGCGATTATGCGTCATGGCCCACATTTAGAGACCTATTTACCACAATTTATATAAATAATGATCGTTTAGGCCCTGTTGAAAAATTGTGCTACCTTTTTCAAAAAACAGAAGGGGACGCAAGGGAAGTAAATAGAAATATTACTGTGACTGCTGAAAATTTTGAAATTGCCTGGGAAAACTTGAAAGCAACCTATGAGAATAAAAGGGTATTATTTAATAGTCAAATGAAGTTGTTATACAATTTGGCTCCGTGTCAAGGGGAATCGTCCGCGGAAATTAAAAGGCTCCAGAGGGAGATAAATAATTGCATATCGACTTTAAAACTTTACAAAGTTGATGTGGAGGCTTGGGAACCACTTTTTGTTTTTCATTGCTCAATTAGATTACCTGAGCAAACATTAAATTTATGGGAACAATCTGTAAAAAATAAATCAGAAATTCCAAAGTGGAAAGAAATTAATGATTTTTCAACCGATAGATTTCGGGCGCTAGAAAGTGTTTCCAATATTCGTGCCAGTGGTTCTCAAACTATATTCAATAATACCCAAAGCCAAAACAATTTAAAACACATCATACTAAAGCTAATACAGCCCAATGCAAGTTATGCAAACAACAACACGAAATAAGTCAATGTGGTAAATTTTTGAACATGGACTATAAGAGTCGTGTTTCCACATAAATAGACTTTTATTCGACCTTTACAAAATTTATTATTATTATTTAATTAAGCTTGGGGTCTTTTTTTATATATTATTCTTCAGGGTTTTTCTTGAATTTTTGACAAAAATAATAATAAAAGTCGTGTTTCCACTTTAAGAAAATTTAGGTACTGTTTTAACTGTCTTAAAGTAGGACATATGTTTGGCGATTGTCCTAATAATAATGGTTGCTCCAAATGTAAAAGAAAACATCACAATCTTTTACATAGGAATTTTGTTCAAAAACCAGTTACGGGGAATAGCACGAATGTTGAGGCCCAAAAGAAGGAGCAAACGACTACTCAGTCTGTCCAAGTTGCTTCATCTTCTAATGTAGTTCAAAATCATCATCACTCGGCTTCGAAAAGGGTTTTACTAGCTACTGAATGGATTAATATAGAAAATAATGGCTCCAGTTATAAAGTGAGAGCGTTAAATGATCCGTGCTCAGATGAGAGTTTTATTTCTGAGAAACTTTGTAAATTGTTGAAGCTGGCTACATTACCGACATCAGCTGAAGTAGCAGGGTTGGGTGGTGAAATAATAAGCCATGTGGATAAAATGGCTTCGTTTATTGTGACTTCGTTGATCAATCCGAACTTGTCACTGAAAGTTACAGCTTTAGTAGTGTCCCAAGTAACTGGAGATATTCCAACACATTCCTTTAGCCCTGATAAAAATATTAGTCTGCCAGGGTTAGAGTTTGCAGATCCAGCGTTTTATAAAAGTGGCTCCAGTTAAAAAACCTTCAATACCACGTTTAGAGATATGTGGAGCGGTATTGTTAGCAAAGTTAGTCAATAGTGTTGCGCCCCTATTTTCAATAAAAAATTATGCGTTGTATTTGTGGTCCGATTAAAAAAACCTCCATGCAGCTGGAAAACCTTTGTGGCCAACAGGGTGGCAACCATTTTAGAGAATGTAGGCAATAAAAACTGGAACCATGTAGTTTCCCAAGAAAATCCTGCAGATCTAGCAACCCGTTGGCTGACTCCTGTGGAGTTAAAGAGCTGCAGACTTTGGTGGAATGGTCCACATTGGCTCACATTGGAGAAAAGTTCGTGGCCTTCATTGCCAGCAGAATTTGAAACTACTGAAGAAATAAAAAACTTTGAGGTACATGTTGCTAGATCTGCTGTTAAGGAAGATGTTTTAGAACGATTTTCCAGTTTGCCCAGAGCTTTACACGTAATTGCTTACATCTATCGTTTCTTTTTCGCGGTTAAGCCTGATTCTCCGAAAAAGGCCCGACATACCTCTTTACTTATATCGGCTGAAGAGTTAATCTTTGTAAGAAATCGCCTGTTTTCGCTCTCCCAGGAAATATATTTCACTAATGACTACCATAAGCTGCTTACCAAGGGACAGATTGAGAAAAGTAGCCCGCTGTTGACTCTCACGCCTTTTCTTGATGAGCATAAAGTTATTCGGGCTAATGGCCGCCTCAGCTCATCAATGAATTTATCTTACAATGAACGCCATCCAATAATCTTAGCATATAAAAGTAGATTGGCTCAGTTGTATGTCGACTTTATACACAAAATGACACATCATGGCGGGTTAAGGTTAGTTCACAGCGTGGTTCGACATGAGTGTTGGATACTTAAAGTCAAGAATCTAATAAAGGCCTATATCAACAACTGCAATGAATGCGTTTTACACCGAAAAGTACGACAAGGACAAATTATGGCAGCGTTGCCCATAGAAAGAACGACTCTGAGTAGGCCCTTTACGAATACGGGGGTAGACTTTGCTGGCCCCTTCGAAATTAAAAGCTTTACCGGTCGATATTGTCGAATTACGAAAGGTTATGTGTGTCTCTTTGTCTGCTTCGCCACGAAAGCAATTCATCTGGAAGCTGTTAGCGACTTGACCACCGCTGGTTTTTAAGCTGCTTTGGCCCGTTTTATTGCGCGTCGAGGTTGCCCGGATTGCGTGTACTCGGATAATGATCGCAATTTCGTTGGCGCGGCTAAAGAAATAGCTTTTAATTTCGACAAACATTTGGCCGATATACGAGATGCCGCTCTAGAAACACAACCACTTAAAATGGCACTTTATCCCTGCTGCAGCGCCTCATATGGGAGGATTGTGGGAGGCAGGGGTAAAAAGCTGAAATACACCTTTGAAGAGTTTTCTACGCTTCTGGCCACTATAGAAGCATGTCTCAACTCCAGACCGTTAGGACCTTTATCAGATAACATTGAAGATCTAACTGCGCTGACTCCTGGTCATTTTCTGATTGGCTCCGCGATGTTGACTCCAGCTGAACCTGAAGAACGTAATTCTGCCGTGAGCGTGATAAATCGATGGAGAAAGGTCAAAGCTATGCAGCACGAAATATGTCGCCGATGGAAAGCAGAATACCTGATGGAGTTGTATAAGCGTTACAAGTGGAAATCGCCGCAACCTAATCTAAAAGAAAATGATCTAGTGGTCCTTAGAAATGAACCCCTTTGTGCTACTGAGTGGCGTTTAGGCCGTATTGTGAAAATTTACCCAGGTAGGGACGGGAAAGTGCGAGAAGTTGATATAAAGACGCAAAATGGCGTTCTTAATAGGCCCATTCATAAGTTGGTCCTTTTACCCAACCCGACTGAGCAGTAGAATTCATAAGTTGATACGCGTATTCACTTTAGTTTGGTCCACATTCGTCTTCAACTCGTTTCTTAATACTCTCATTTTTTACAGTGCAACATGTCGGACTCTTGGTTCAACACGGATTATGGCTGCCCGTTGTAAGTTTCTCACGATGAGAGTGGAGTTTAAGCGCCGAACTGTCCTAAGCTATGAGCTTTGTAAAAGTTGCTTGGCCCAGTCGCACCAGTTGCGCGAATGTAACAGCCTTGATCGCTGCAAAAGATGCCACCGACAATGTGTGGTTCCCGATGACTGTTGAGGTGAAGCTATACCCGCACCAAGGGTCCTCACGGTATGTGGAAGTTCGCGCAAAAATAAACCCAAATATTGCTCGTACCTCAATCCACAAACCGTTTACCATTTCCGCAGGCTGTAACATCATCCAAGATCGAGCTTGGATAACCGTGGCTCATCGTTTGTACAGCCACAGATTGTGGTCCAATGTGCGGTTGAAAACTACATCTTCCTTTCTACCCCGTCGGTTGATCTGGACAAGGGCTGGGTTTATCGTAAATAACGTGGCGCTGTGCTGGCTGACCCTGACTGGTTTCGCTCCGCACCAGCTTATATAATTCTAGTTGCCGATGTAACCACCAAGTTGTTAGAAGGACCTGCGGATGGAAAACCGGGGAAAATATACTGTCGGAAGACCCTGTTTGGAGAAGCCTTTTTCAGGGAAGCCAGGAAATGCGAGCAGTAAGGAGGCTAAGGGCCAAATATAGTGAACACATATGCTGTATCAGCATCTACTTGTTTCATAAATTATCATCACCTGTTTTTTTTTATCATTACACCTAATACATCATGAAATAATTTTTTTTGTAAATATGTATATATGCCTTATTTTCGTTTTCTTTTATAATTATGAATTAATTGTTTTTTTTTGTATAATGAATTAAAACCCCTTAATTGAATTACATTAACTTTAAATATTTGTTATATTTTATTTGATCGTAAATAAATGAATTGTATTTTGAATTCCACTGTTTGATGGTTGGTGGCTCTACGGCTGTGTTGCGTTAATGCCGCAAGGTGGGCGGTATGTTAAGGTCCCACTGTGGTTATTGCAACTGTTACCTGCGGTTGATTTGTCGTAAAATTGTTGTACGCTTCGGCAAAGGTACACAGAAAAAATTATTTTTCCAATTCAAACAAAAAATTTGTAGAATCAAACAATTTTTTGTCTGAAATCGCTCCTACAAACAAATTTGCATATTCAAACAATTTATTTGCATTTTGTTTACTGAAAAAAAACACTAATTTTTTCAAACAAATAATTTAACTGAATCAAACAAAAAGTTTACTGAAATTCAAAATCAAAAAAAAAAAAAAGTTTTTGCACAAGCAATGACGCGCACACAAGTAAGCACTGTATGAGAAGGTGACGGCAAAGCAGAGCCGCCGACTGGCTTTGAAACACATTTTTTTGTTGGAATAATTTTTGAACGAAGTCTTATTTATACACACAACACAATGTTTTTCTTTATCACTCTCTGTTGCTGTATCCTTTCCTTTGCTAAAGAAGAAATGTAACCAAAAACGGCAGCAGACCGACTCGATATGTTTTTCGTCATCATTCTATTTTTGTATTTGATGTATTTAACCAAACAGTTTTAAAAAATTGAATACGGGATTTTGTTTCTTATAATGTCGTGTCTGCTATTGTTTTTCTTATAGTTGCACTTTTTTAAAGCGTCCAAAAATAGACTGTGTGTGTTTTTTGTTGTTGTTCTTATATTTCACATAAAGAAGTGTTGCTTACGATCAAATAAAAAAATGCAAAAAGACGACAACATTAAAGAGCGTTAAATATTTCATACAAAATTTTGAAAACTTGACACCAATAACGCGTTTATTTTATTTTTGAAGAGTTGTCCACATTTTTGTTGGTTAAATAAAAATCAAACAAAAATATTGATTGAATCAGTAAAAATATTTATAGAAATTAAAAAAATTTTCAAACAAGCGGTTGTTTGAAAATAATTCGGCAATAATTTTTTCTGTGTATATGTTGCGCATGTATGTACTGACCTGGGCTAATATATTCGTTGGTTTTGTGACGAGCTGTCACTTGTATACTTTCAACCACCGAGTGCAGTAACAAATTCCTAGTGAGCCAAAGTGTAAATTAAAAAATTACCACTATAAACCAAGTTAAACATAATTAAACTAAAAGAAAATAAAGTCGAACAAAAAAAATGTTTAATATAGAATTGAAACATAAAAGCAAAAGTGTTGTTATTTCGATTAGAAACCGTACGTCCAAAAGGCCGACAGCAGACGGACAAACCATCCCACAACCCAGTGAGCCCTCAAATAAAGATGTTGGAATTTTCCCATAAGAAATACATAGGGCTAAAAATCAAAATTTTTCAACATCTTTACAGAATGTTACTATCTCATTTTGTTCCCTTTTACATTTTTCAATTCTAGTGTCCTCACTAGAAAAGTGGCAATAAATTCTGTAATTATTGTGGCATCAAATACAAAATGGAAGTTGCTTTGAAAGAAGCGTTACCATTTTTTAAGTTTTTCCTTTTTTGCAAGCCTTATTTTGCTTTTTTTTGCTAAAATTATTAAACAAAATGAATTAGAAATCTATTTTGGTGTTATATTTTAAAATATTAGCCCTTTTGTAGAAAAAAAGTATTTAAAAAACAGAAAAGTTTTTTTTTCAGAAATGGTGACATTTTTTTTTTTTTTTTTTTTGATAGTAGATGTTAGATGTTTCAAGTGTGAACGCGTATTTCACATTTTCAACATCTTCCATGCGTTCCTCCGAAATGTATGCAAGTGTACAAAGGGTATTACAGAATGTTACTATCTCATTTTGTTCCCTTTTACATTTTCCGATTCTTTTAGTGTCATCACTAGAAAAGTGGCAATAAATTCTATTATTATTGTGGCATCAATGACAAAATGAAAGTTGCTTTGAAAGCAGCGTTACCATTTCACAAGTTTTTCCTTTTTTGCAAGCCTTATTTTGCTTAATTTTGCTAAAATTATTAAACAAAATGAATGAGAAATACATTTTGGTGTTATCTTTCAAGATGTTGGCACTTTTGTAGAAAAAAGTATTTAAAAATAATAAAAGTTTTTTTTAAAAATGGTGACATTTTTTATTAATGGTAGATGTCAGATGTTTCAAGTGTGAACGCGTATTTCACATTTTCAACATCTTCCATGCGTTCCTCCGAAATGTATGCAAGTGTACAAAGGCTATTAGTTGGAGCTTCAATTATTTCCTCTTCTTCATTTACTTTTTTACTTTAACTGCTTTTTTAAATATTTGTGTTGCCATACATATAAGTACAAAAATACTTTTACTAACTTTATAAATGCCTTGCCGGATATTTAAAAAAACGCAAGCTTTTTGGTTACGCATTTAAGCGATTTATTTTGTTCAAATTTATGTTATTTCGGACAAAAATAATAAATCATTAAAACGCATTTAAGCGAGGTCATTTAAGCGGATTTTTGTTCATGTAATTATGTGAAAATTTTGCTTGTCATCACATTTTGCGCATTTAAGAGGGGAAACTACTGTAGTACTTATATATGGACCCGATAATGTTATTTACAAGATTTTATTTAATTTCAAAAAATTAAAAAGATTTTTAAGCATGTAAGTATGTATGTATGTAAATATGTATGAATGTATGTATTGAAATTAAATAAAACTTTTCAATATTTTTAATTAGGCTTAAGTTCATCAACTTTAATTTTCATTAAATTATTTTTATGAAGAAAGGAATTTTACAACATGAAAGAAGAAGAATTCTTGACAAAAGTACGGAAAAAACAGAAGTAAGGAAAAACATGAAAAATATGATGAACTTAAGCCTAATTAAAAATATTGAAAATTTGGATTAAAAGACATGAATAGTTCAACAAAATAACCACAATACTAATTATTAAATAAAACATTATCATTTTCGGCATGCACCAATAGTCTGCGCTTTTGAATTAAAACTTAAAAAAATAAGAATTACGGAAATTTTAACTATATTTCGAACTCGGCATTAATTCAAAATACACGCATTTCTCATTATGTAATAGGTATATACTTTTCGTATGTACAAAAATAACACTAAAACAAAATGCATACATACCTACATCCGAACATACATAAATCAAACAACAGACAAAAAAAAATTTGTAACCAAAATGTAAAAATAAAGTAACCAAGAGCGAAAAAAAGTAACTAAAACTATTTGCATCAAAAGTACTATTTTAATCGCAATTTCAGTAGGGTTTTTTCCCGGGACGGGAAATCCCGGGAATTTCAATTATCTTATTTCCCGTTTTCCCGGGATTTTTCTTGCGTGATCCCGGGAAATAAAAAATTCCTCATAATTTCAGAAAATAGCTATTTATACTTTCAAATTTAGTTTTCTATTCTCTAAAAATTCGCATCTGTGGATGGGTTGTGGATTAGATCAATTACAAGAAGTGAGTACATGTATTTAAATCAATGTCTCCTGATGCAATAAATCTACTAAAAGCAGAATGGGCAGTGCAACAGTTGATAATTAACATTTAATGAAGTGAAGAGTTAATAAAGTACATTAATTCAAAATAAGATGCAGGCAGTAAAGTTTCATTGTCCATGAACAAGTCTTAAAAATAGAAGATACCTAAACATATCGCTCCTTTATTGCAACATAGTCATATCTACAAAAATAAACGATCTTGGCAAAATGCGATTTAAGTTTTCAAAATGTACCAATTTAAAGATATATTTTGCTATAACTTCGGTTTAGTTTGAGATTTAATACGAGAAGGTATGAAGGAAAACTTTGCTAAAGTTACTTCAAATTTTGAGATATGACTATTATGCTAGGAAGGAGCGATATGTTTATTAGGTGATAAACACAAATTTTCAATTTCAATTTGTGTTGGTTTATATACCCGTGAAGTGCGGGGAAACCGAAATAAAATAACATTTTGGAAACTCGTGTAAGATACTACAACATACAACTTGAAAAACACATTGTCCCAAAGATTACAAATCGATCTATTGAAATGAAAAGGTTTGTAAGAAGCAGTCCGGTTGATGCTATTTTTGCATCAACCTTGACATACATTTGACTGATATAGACGTTGTTTATAAAAAAGAAAAAATTGCTTCTGATTGTGAATCCGAAGCATGCTATAACGCACAGTAGCGCCCGTAGAGCAAACGAGGTTGCAAAAATCAAAATTTTCATGAGCGCCGACGAAGTTTTGAATAAACCCATGTTATAGGAAACTTTTCAACGATTTCAAATCTGCCCCTCTTAATAATATCACATTTTTAGTTTAGAAGATATAGCCGTTCAAAGTTGACCGACTTTCGGTTTTCAAAAAAACACACAATTTTTAGTAAAATTGTTGCGATTTCAGGTGTTTTATCACGAAAAATAGGTACCGAATCGCCTTATTGTTTGTTTGTATTGATTGATGTATTTATTAAATGTATAAAAATAAAAAAAAAATTAACTGTTTGCTTTGTGTTTCTCCTGGTAAATCACTATTTAAAAACTATCCGTTTTTTCACTATTTTTCAACTTTGACGGAAAATAAAAAAAATCTATATTTTTCTATATTTGCCATATTTGCAAAACCTGTTCATTGATTATTTCTTTACATAATTCAAAAATTGTATCTGCCCATACGTGCCCGTTTGGCTTCTAGAGGTAAAAAAGGTTAAATAGACATGGTTGCAGAAATTGTATGGCGTCCATCCCTTATATGTTTTGACTGACAGTAGTTTGATCTAATAGTTTGAAAAAAACTACTCATTGAAATTAGCAGGTACGTACCTCACTTAAACAATACTTTGGCGTACAAATGGTCAAGAACAATATTGACTTATGGTCCCTAGAGGTAGGCACAAATCTTATTTGGACACGTGCATAATATCAAAATTGCATTATTCAGCCTAAATCCATATGTATGCAAGGAACAGGTAAATTTTTCGCCATGGTAGCATAAGCCTATATATTGCAAATGGTCAAGAACAATATTGACTTATGGTCCCTACAGGTAGGCACAAATCTTATTTGGACACGTGCATAATATCAAAATTGCATTATTCAGCCTAAATCCATATGTATGCAGGGAACAGGTAAGTTTTTAGGCATGGTAGCATAAGCCTATATATTGCAAAATAAGCATAATGCCTGGATTAGTCTACGACTGAAAGTTGGCGCAACAATTACTGAAACCATTAAACAATTTAAGTACTGAAAACATGGCGTTGAAGAACTTGATAGCTTATACGGAAATATTGAGAGAAGCGAAATTATAAAAAATAATTTTTATCTGATATATGCAAATATTAAGGCAAAATGGGTGAAATCTTCAGAACTTCAACTCCAAATACGAGGACTGGCTTAATGAAGACACCATCCTGGATATATTGGCAGTAGATAAACCCACCACATCAACCAGAGGAGCAAAAGGAAGGCCAAAAAAAGTATTGAGGAGTGTTCAATTTTCACAAGGAAGAGGAAACTTGCCGATGCCACCAATGACTTGACCACGAAGCAATTATCGGACGCGCTGTCTATTAAATATACAAAGGATAGTGAAAGAGTTAGGTCGCAGATAACCAAAACTGTTGCTGATGCAAACTCAAACGATGGAAACACTTCTAGGAGATTTTTTGAAAATGATGAGGCAGTAACTAGAATCACTGGAATTGACAATCAAATCGTGAAAAGATTGGGAACGATCTTGGATGTTTTAAACTGCCATGTCAATTCTACAAAATATGGAGAATATGCATCGAAAACTGCATCTCTTTTAGCAGAAATGTATCCACAGAAGAAGTTGACCCCGACCATCCATAAAATATTGGCGCATGGCAAAGATATAATTGAGTACCAGTCTTTGCCAATTGGAGAGCTTTCTGAAGAAGCACAGGAGTCTTAACAAATTTTATAAAAAATATAGATTGCAGAACACATTCAAAGCATCAAGGGTAACGCAAAATGAGGACCTCTTCAACAGTTGGCAGCATCTTCCGATCCACTTATTTCTTCCCTGCGGCATGTGAAATCACGAATAGAGTTAGAAAATAATTATAGTTTAGAAATGGTTAGTCTTTTAGATATACCTTCTCTTACGAATTGTGATGAATATTTTACAGAAAATTTAAAAAATAAATTTAAAAAAAAATAATTTTTTTTTATTTGTTGGGTAATAATTTAAAACATGAAACCCTAAAGAAAAAAAATAAAAACAATCTAAAAATGTAAAAATAATTTTTTTTAGTTACCATAAAATTGATTTTTCTACTAATTTTAACTATGATAACCCATAAGTAGGCCCCTACAAAGCGTAGCACCCTTTCCAAACGCTCATTTCATAGGCTGAACAGTTATCTATCATATGCTGTTTAAACTGTTCAATTATCTTATTCGGTTCAAAAGACATGATTTTTGCAACGAAAAATCTCAAATGGCGCCACTGTGCAACGGTTCACTTTTTACTATTTGCCCAACCTCGGTAAAAAATGAACGAAATATTTCGGAAACATGATACTTAGTAAATAAAATCAGGAATATACTTTTTGACGACTTACTAAGCGCTTTGAGTGTGTCAGAAAGTTATTTCCTAAGGCGATAAAAAATGTTTTATATTTCTTTAAAATATTTTATCTATTTTATTAATTAACTTTTTGATCTCATATCTTGAGTACCTTAATTTTATTTTGTTTTTACTGTTGTTTTATGAATTAAATTGTTATGTTTATGTTATCTTTTTATCTTGTATCCAGAGCATAATAATACTGAATAAAAGCATAATAATAGGGAATAAAGGCGTGAGGTGATAATAATTCAAGTTCCTATTTCAATCTTCAATTAATTTTTTAGTATTGAACCATTTCTTTCACTTTCTTTGTAAACAAGTTCCCTTACGTTTTTTTATAAAAGTTTTTTTTTCTTTAATTAATATCAAAATTTACTTTGTATTATTTATATGGAGCGGGATCCCGGGAAATTTACAAAAATTTCCCGCTTTCCCGGGAATCGAAAAAGTCCGGGGAAAAAAACTCTACACTTCAGTTCAAAAATATGTCTAAAGAAGAAATTGTGTTTGTTTGAATCGTGTAGGCTCATAAACCACTGGACCGATTTTTATAAAGATTTCACAGAATTTTTTATTTATTTATTTAATAAGAGTTACAAATACAATTACAAATTATATTCTTACTTAATTGACCGAGCAATAGTAACGTAGACCTTCAGCCCGTTGTAGTGAAACATCCGAGAGTCTCTGGCGGGAATCGAACCCGAAACCCTCGGACTGATAGACTAGCTCACTACCATTTTGACAGCATATTACCAATGGTCTGGAAAGAACAACAGGCTATATAATTGGCACCTCCTATATATATTTAAAGATCTTTTAAATAAAAGAGGTCTGCAACGAGTAACTTTTTTCTTCACATGTGAAACTCGCTGTCGAATATAGTATTTTTTTGTTCTCTTGCTTAACGCGCAAACAGTGAAGAGAAGTGATTGTTGTTTTTATAAATACTAACAGCCGAAGATGAAATATGTTCCGAAAAAAGGAACATATAAAAATGGGTACAACGAGAAAGAAGTACCTATAAAATTATGTTCACTTCATGTGGTACTTGTAGTATTACACATTAAAGCTGAAATTTGTGTAATTACCCAAAAATGCATTTCTTAGGGTGTGTGTGAAACGGTAGCAAAGTTCTATGTTGAATTAATAACGTTATTTTTTTGTAGTAAAAAGATAACGACACTTCTGAAAGACGTATGCTTGTTTCTATCCTTTAAAGGATATCACCGAAAATAATATTGATCAATTTTATTGTTGAAAACATTTAATTATTCTATTTCTTTTAAAAAAATATAACTTTTGAACCGAAAATTATAATAAAAATAAAATTCAAATTGCGTTATCAAAAATTAAAGAGTTTTTATAAAAGACTTCAGTTCGGTTCTAAAAACTTAAATAAATATTTTCTTTGTACTTTGTGTAGATAATGTTATCTATATTAACTTATATAAACAAAAAATAAATAATATGAAACATTATGTGCAAGATTTACAAATTTAAGTTTTGTGGTCGCCACATACATTTGATACATACCATTTTGGACATAAGTATAATTTCTGATGGACAGAAGCCACCGTAGTATCTCTTTTTTGATTAATACTGTTCTCTACTACAACCCTAATCATAGGTTACTGCATCTGGTCAAATTTGTTCAATGTTGTCGGTCAAGGTTTTCGACAAAATAGGAATTTCAAGCCTTAAAATTTAACAATTTATGGAAATTTTGGCACTGGTTCATTGAACAATTTCCGAAATTATTTCGGTAGTAAAAAATATCGAAGCATGAAATTGGGTCGTATAGTGATTTGCATTTCTGAGTTGGTTCTCTTGCCGTACGAACTATATTCATTGAAGAAATTTGGCCATCACTTTGACCCTTCGATGTAGCCCACTTACTTTAACTTCTTAAAGTGGGTCGAGATATCGTAATAACGCAGATATCGGAAGAAGTATGTCAAAAGCTCATCTTCTACATCACTTTGAAGACTATCCTCCAATAATTCATCTTCCGATTCGCTCACATTTTCCAGTGAAACCGAGTCTTCCAACACGCTTTGCAAAAAAGCGTCAATTGCTGCGTCCAAGCCGCGCTTACAACACATTTTTGAAACAAAACCTTAAAATTCAACCAAAACACAAAGTTATCTTCGCTACAAAAGTAACACTAAAGATAACGATACGTCTCTCAGACATATGTTGTGTTTATTTCTCAAAAGATATATAACTTACAACATAAAAACTGCCACCAACTAGATGCTGCTAACAACTGAAATAATTGAACGTGAGAAAGTTGTATGTTAACAAATGTGAAGGTAATAGCACAAAATTGAAAAAGCGACCAATGAGGATCGGCCCAGGCTGATCGGAAGTGGTAAGGCAGCTCGACCAGAAGGCGGCTGCTACAAAAACTGCGACGAGGTACCCCTGAACTTCGCTCCAAGTACCTCCAAAGTCGCACAAGCCCTTTCCGTCATTGGAACGGATAAAACCCCTGCTACGGGTGCTGCCAAGTTGGGTATGACTAAGTCGCCTAACAATGCAGCTTCCCGTGTGTCCATTGTGCAAGGAGGGATGGCGATGAAGACATCCAATCCCAAAACTGCACCTCCCCCCGCCAAATTCGGCGACCGCATAAAGTCCCTTGGCACAAAACCTCCTAGAAAGAGGGCATCTAACACAAGGCGTGCTGCCTTGCGTTTCGTCGATCTTCTCGGCTCCAAGAAAGCTGAAGATCTAACCAATGAACAAAAAGCTTCATTGGCATGGGCAAAAGCCCACTTAGCTGGGCTGCCAAGCGCTACTCCCCCAGTCCCTGGAAAGGTGACAATGCCTAAACGGCAACGTTCGGAGGAGGAAGCTGCAGCCGTAAAACAGCAACCGGGGACGAAACGTCCTAAAATCTCATCGAAACCGATGAACAAATCTTTCAGCGAGGTGGCCAAAGGTCACCTGGTACGAGCTATCATCGACAGAAGTGTCGATAATGGTGCCATTTCTTATACCAAGTGGGATCTGGTAAAACAAAAACTAATGGGTGTGTTCTGGACGATCCTCAGGGAGAATCCAGGGCCACCCCCTCAATGCGATGACGCTGGTTGGTACCAGGGTCACGTGAAGCTGATGGCTTGCGCGGATGAGCGCTCAGCGCTGCTTTTAAAGCGGGCCATCCAACTACTAGGAGAGGTTTGGGAAGGTGCTAGGCTTGACGTGGTGCTGGTTGGAGAGATACCACGGAGGCCGAGATCAATTGCCACCATCCCTGCCGAACCATCGGAACCTGAGGAGATCTTGAAGATCATTCAGTGCTGCAACCCTCAACTGCCCACACATGACTGGAAAGTAGTGAAGGTTTCAGCTGCTGAAGGGTCCTCAAGGACGGCGATTGTGGTTATCAACCAGCAATCCTTGGAGCCACTGAGGGAGAGACAGGGCAAGCTCTACTATGGTTTTAGTACGATCTTGCTCCGTGTCTACCGAAGTGACAACAAGGGCAATCCGGCTCCGTCAGTAAGTGAGGCCAAGCAATCTGAGGAAAGAATGGCTTGTGACGATGCCGTGGGCTCAAGCGACAAAGAGGACACCCAGTCTGTCTCAGGATTGGTGGGTGACTTCTTTGATCTCTTGGGTGACATGGTTGATAAGGACGTGCTGCTGGAGTCTGACCAGGAGGACGTCAACATCACAGTAGTCGCCAAAATGGATCATGGTGAAGGTGCTACAGATAAACCTCCACCACTCTAAAGCAGCATCTGCTGCATTGCTCCTCCGTGTAGAGGAAAGAGGGGAGGAGCTCGTGATGGTCCAAGAACCCTGGATTCACAAGGATCGGGTTTGCGGACTCAACCTCAAAGGCTATAAGCTATTATTTGCGAAAGGTACAGGTAACATAAGATCTTGTGTCTTAGCTAAAAACTCGTTGAATATTTTCATTCTTTCTGATTACAGTGATGAAGATACTACAACTGTTGCTCTTGAGACACCGGACGGTATAGTCTGGATGGTCTCAGCGTACATGGCGCACGACCACGGGCAGGACCCACCCAATGGGCTTATCCGTGATGCAGTTATAAAGGCCGCGGGCACCGGAACTCCGGTTATCATCTGTGCCGATGCTAATGCGCACCACACTATATGGGGTAGTACGGACACGAATGTAAGAGGTGAGTCACTATTTTCCTTTATTATTAACTATAATTTAGGAGTAGTAAATAGGGGCTGTGAGCCTACGTTTGCTGTTGTAAATAGGTGTGAGGTTCTTGATGTCACGCTAGTTAGTATAAACCACATCGATATGATCGAGAGCTGGATGGTGTCGAATGACTGTTCGCTCTCTGATCACAGATATGTGGAATTCAGTCTAGGGCTTAGGTCTTCAGGATCGATGTCTATATTGAACAGGAGACGGACGAACTGGGGGATTCAATACTCCTCTCTGGTCCGGTCTCTACCTGACCCTCCTAGGGTTGATGATATCGGAGGGATCGATGCGGCAGTGGATCTGCTTTCGAACTCACTGCAGTTGGCGACTTCCCTGGCGTGTAGGCCAAGGGTGCGTAGGGGCAGGAACCGGCCACCATGGTGGGATCCTGACATTGCGCAGGCGAGAATTGACTGTCGTAGATTGTTCAATGTGGCAAAGCGCCGAGGCAACTGGGCGGACTATAAGTCATCATTGAATAGGTTTAGAAACTTGGTTAGATCTGCGAAAAGGGCTGCTTGGAGGAACTTCTGTAGCGGCGTGGAAGGATCCTCTGAGACGAACCGTTTACGTAAGGTAATGGCTTCGAGCCCGGTTGTTCCGACCTACGTCCGGAAATCGGATGGCAGTTGGACTACGAATAGTCAAGAAACACTGGAGGTGTTAATTGATACTCACTTTCCTGGAAACTCCCAATGGGGTACACGGGATCCAGCGTGGGAGGCGACTTCCACTCCTATGTCCATTCCACTGGACTATGATAGGATTAAATGGGCCATCGATAGCTTTAGCCCATATAAATCTCCGGGTATGGATGGTATAATTCCGGAGGACCTGCAGAGGAATTCGACCCTGATAATACCCTGGTTGCTGGCCATATATAGGGGATGCGCTAGATTTTCGTGTCTGCCTGTGAAATGGACCCTGTGTAGAGTGGTCTTTATACCCAAGGGGGGTAAAGCTTCTCACACCGAGCCGAAGGACTACAGACCGATCAGTCTTGCATCCTTTCTTCTTAAGACTCTTGAGAGGGTTATCGATGTGCACTTGAGGATGACCATCCCAAGGGGTTTACTCTCTGCCTCTCAACATGCCTATACGAAGGGCAGGTCTGTTGAGACGGCTCTTCACTCTCTGGTTGGAACAATTGAGAGATCGCTCGAATTCAAGGAGTACACACTCGTGGCCTTCCTCGATATTGAGGGGGCCTTCAACAACGTCAACCCGGACTCTATTGTGACGTCCATGGGGAATCTGGGGATCGACGTTGGCATATGTAGATTTGTTGACAATCTACTGAGGAATAGGGTCATTTGCTCTACAATAGGTGAAACCAGTGTTCAGACGCTGGTGAACAGGGGTACTCCCCAGGGGAGAGTTCTATCCCCACTATTGTGGAACCTGACTATGAACACCATGTTGACAAAGTTGGACAATATGAGGATCAAGGCAGTGGCGTATGCTGATGATGTGTCAGTGGCGATAACAGGGAAGCATTTGGGCGTAATGTCCCAGTGTATGGAGGCTGCCCTGAGGGTACTAAGCACCTGGAGTGCATCATGCGGTCTGGGTGTAAATCCGTCTAAGACGGAACTGGTACTCTTTACGAGGAAGTATAGGACCGAGGACTTTAAGCTTCCGAGGTTAAACGGAACTGAGCTTCAGATATCTCGCAGTGCCAAGTATCTGGGCGTGGTTCTGGATAGCAGGCTGTCATGGGGACTAAATGTCCGGATGAGAGTGGAGAAGGCAATAGTTGCCATATATGCGTGCAGGGGTGCAATAGGCAGAAACTGGGGTATGAGCCCGAGGTGTGTCAATTGGATCTTTGAGGCAGTGGTAAAGCCGACCCTGTACTATGGGGTCGTTGTATGGTGGACTGCACTGGAAAAGGGCATACACCGCGGGATGCTTGAGAAAGTATACAGACTTGTCGCGTTGATGATCACGGGATCTATGCGATCTACTCCCACGAAGGCGCTGTTTACGATTTTGAACTGGCTTCCGGTGGATATAGCGGCCAAACAGTTGGCTCTTTGCTCGGCGACACGGCTGCACGCGGCTGGTCGACCCGTGACTATGGACACGCCAGGATAATCAGAAGTACGATTGTCCCTGATGGAGTGGACTACTGCACTCCGGTACCGTTCTTTGGTGCGGGGTTTGTTACACGAGTGGCGCACGGAAACGTGCTCTTGGATACTTTCCGGGAACCGACCCTGGGGGTCTATACCGATGGTTCGAGGAAAGGTGAGAGGGCTGGCGGAGGTTTCTTCATAGAGGAACTGGATGTGAAGGTTTCCTTTCGTCTGCCGGATGGATGTAGTGTCCTGCAGGCGGAAATCTCGGCTATAAGGCGGGCGGCAAACTGGCTGAGGTATCATCGCATATCGGGAGATATACGTATATTTACTGACAGCAAGGCTGCCCTTGCTTCTTTGGCGGGTGTCTACTCGACATCTAGGTTGACTGCAGAATGTCGGATGTCTTTGAATGAGATTGCGAAACATTCAAGGGTAACGCTTATATGGATACCTGGTCACTCGGAGTGCCCAGGCAATCTAGTGGCAGATGGGCTGGCTAGACAGGGTGGTCGCATGGATGACGTATTCATCGATCAATTTGTTGGTCTTCCAATAGCTCACTGTAAATTACTCATCGAGCGCGAGTCTTATAGAATAGCGCAGATGCGGTGGACCTGTGAGTCCACCTGCTTGATATCCAGGATCCTCTGGCCTGGATATGATAAACGGAGAACTGGTTCTCTACTTGGGTTCAGCAGGAACCAGATTAGGTTGGTGATATCGGTTTTGACTGGACACTGGCCGGTGGGGACTCATGCTGGAAGAATGGGTCTGGAATTCAACGACTACTGTAGGAGTTGTCAGAACGAGGAGGAAGAGGAGACTGTGCTTCACTTCCTCTGTCACTGCCCTGGACTGCGGGGCATAAGGGAAGAATACCTGGGGGGACCGGTGTTTTCCTGTTTGGGGGATCTGCCTGGGATGGAACTAAAATCGCTCCTTCTCTTCACTAGGAAGACGAAGTGGTTGGAACTTGCAGTGACACCATCTGAGTAACTGCTCCAATGGATGGGCATTGGCGCCGGGTATTTTGTCTTTTTTTTTTATTTTAATAAAAAAGTTTAATACACATAAAATTGTTTTCTCTAGAAAAACGATAACTAGTGTTTGAATTAATTTTAAATATAAACTGCTCGATAGATTTTTTTGCTAAAAATAATGTGGGTCGCTAGATGTGTTTTCTGTTGAAACTTAAAGTCGTTATAACTTTTTGCATAAAATGTAAAAAGCTATTAAGATTTATTTCGAATAATGCAAACCTTTTTTTACCATTACACTTATATTTTAAAATGTCTTTCAAATAGGTGAAGTATTTGTTAATGCAAACACAAAGTAGAAACCACATAGTGTATCGTCTGTTGGTTACTGGTTTGCCGCACGGAACAAAAATTTTTTGTTCTACATGCTTTGAATGGAACATGCAGCACAGAAATTACAGACAATAATATTAAAAATTTTCCATCGAAAATTTGCTTCATAGCACAAAAAGTGACGGATGAAGCAAAAAAATGTTTAGAGAACTGTAAAATTAAAGATATCAGGCAATGCTAGAACTCGAAATCTCTTAATATATTCGAGATATCAAAAAAGGGATTAAATGTTAAAAGAAGAAGGCGCCATTATATTAACGATGAGGCTCATAAGAATGAATATAAATTGGGTGAAGAAGCTGTAGAACCTAATATTAACTTGGAAGCAGAAGAGATTCGGAATGGAATATTAAGAACATTATAAAAAAATATTTTTAAACATTATTCCATAAAAAATTATCACATTAATTCATTTATTGTACTGATTTTTGGTAAATCTTACTGCTTTTTTTTTTACAATGTCGGGAGAACTCTTTCTTTTGTGCAACTAAATTTGAAACAACAAAATTTAAGAATTTTTGCAGTTGTATGAAAGAAAGATTTATTCTGACATTGTTAAAAAGGAAGTTAAATAGTCTTATAAATTAAATAAAAATTTATATAGAACTTCGTTTGTAAGTTATTTTTTAAGTTTAAATATATTTAAACTTAAAATTATTATAATAATAAGGTATTAAATTATCACGTAAATTCATTTACATATGTATATCGTTTTTACTGATGTTTATAAAACTAAATATTATTTAAATTCATTTATTTGGTAGCAATTGTTTTTTTATTTCCAGCAGAGTATGAAAACAAATAAAACATTTCGCAAACGTTTGCAAAATGTACAAAACTATTGAAAATTTTTAAATTGTATTGTACATGAGCAAAACCAAAACAAAAACTTTTCAAGTGTCAAAGAGAGAAAACGAAACAATTGGCTTTCCACTCATCTGCATTATTTAATTTACCGTTACAATCGTACATCTGAGTACAAAACAGATAGAGAAACGTTTTGTTTTGAGTAATTGATTTAGTTCTTGTTTGGTTTTTGTAGTGGCATAACAAGAGTAAAATCCACAATGCCTCGTCCAAAAAATGATTTGTTACGGACTTTTTTGAAGCTATAAATGATAAGCATGTTATTTGCAAAAATGTATATGTATACTTAAGGCTAGATTACACTATTATACTTTGTATTAATACATGTCAAAAACTCAAGTAATATGACAAAGTGTGATAGTGTGAATGCAATGTGTCACGAAAATGACAAGTATTCATGGTGAAATAAACAGGTGGCAGCACTACGCCAGGTGACAATTTTTTGCTCTTGCATTGTTTGTCAAGGTTTATGTCAAAATTTTGTTTATGTTTACAAAAACTCCACGTTTTGTGCTGCTACTATTGTATTTTATTAAAGTTTTTGATAATTTTGATAAGATATTGGTCATAATTAAATAAAAACTGGCTAAAAATTAAATTATTTCATCACGTTCAGCGGCACGCTTTGATTTTTGTGTAATGTATTTTTTGACGTAAACGGTTATGTAATTTCCATTTTTGTTGTAATGTTGTATTTGTTGCCGTAACGATGCCACCTGCTTATTCCACCATGCAAGTATTATGAAAAAAGTTTGACATCCCATACGACTTCATCGTTTTTTGATTCCACTGGACTATGATAGGATTAAATGGGCCATCGATAGCTTTAGCCCATATAAATCTCCGGGTATGGATGGTATAATTCCGGCGGACCTGCAGAGGAATTCGACCCTGATAGATTTTCGTATCTCCCTGTGAAATGGACCCTGTGTAGAGTGGTCTTTATACCCAAGGGGGGTAAAGCTTCTCACACCGAGCCGAAGGACTACAGACCGATCAGTCTTGCATCCTTTCTTCTTAAGACTCTTGAGAGGGTTATCGATGTGCACTTGAGGATGACCATCCCAAGGGGTTTACTCTCTGCCTCTCAACATGCCTATACGAAGGGCAGGTCTGTTGAGACGGCTCTTCACTCTCTGGTTGGAACAATTGAGAGATCGCTCGAATTCAAGGAGTACACACTCGTGGCCTTCCTCGATATTGAGGGGGCCTTCAACAACGTCAACCCGGACTCTATTGTGACGTCCATGGGGAATCTGGGGATCGACGTTGGCATATGTAGATTTGTTGACAATCTACTGAGGAATAGGGTCATTTGCTCTACAATAGGTGAAACCAGTGTTCAGACGCTGGTGAACAGGGGTACTCCCCAGGGGAGAGTTCTATCCCCACTATTGTGGAACCTGACTATGAACACCATGTTGACAAAGTTGGACAATATGAGGATCAAGGCAGTGGCGTATGCTGATGATGTGTCAGTGGCGATAACAGGGAAGCATTTGGGCGTAATGTCCCAGTGTATGGAGGCTGCCCTGAGGGTACTAAGCACCTGGAGTGCATCATGCGGTCTGGGTGTAAATCCGTCTAAGACGGAACTGGTACTCTTTACGAGGAAGTATAGGACCGAGGACTTTAAGCTTCCGAGGTTAAACGGAACTGAGCTTCAGATATCTCGCAGTGCCAAGTATCTGGGCGTGGTTCTGGATAGCAGGCTGTCATGGGGACTAAATGTCCGGATGAGAGTGGAGAAGGCAATAGTTGCCATATATGCGTGCAGGGGTGCAATAGGCAGAAACTGGGGTATGAGCCCGAGGTGTGTCAATTGGATCTTTGAGGCAGTGGTAAAGCCGACCCTGTACTATGGGGTCGTTGTATGGTGGACTGCACTGGAAAAGGGCATACACCGCGGGATGCTTGAGAAAGTATACAGACTTGTCGCGTTGATGATCACGGGATCTATGCGATCTACTCCCACGAAGGCGCTGTTTACGATTTTGAACTGGCTTCCGGTGGATATAGCGGCCAAACAGTTGGCTCTTTGCTCGGCGACACGGCTGCACGCGGCTGGTCGACCCGTGACTATGGACACGCCAGGATAATCAGAAGTACGATTGTCCCTGATGGAGTGGACTACTGCACTCCGGTACCGTTCTTTGGTGCGGGGTTTGTTACACGAGTGGCGCACGGAAACGTGCTCTTGGATACTTTCCGGGAACCGACCCTGGGGGTCTATACCGATGGTTCGAGGAAAGGTGAGAGGGCTGGCGGAGGTTTCTTCATAGAGGAACTGGATGTGAAGGTTTCCTTTCGTCTGCCGGATGGATGTAGTGTCCTGCAGGCGGAAATCTCGGCTATAAGGCGGGCGGCAAACTGGCTGAGGTATCATCGCATATCGGGAGATATACGTATATTTACTGACAGCAAGGCTGCCCTTGCTTCTTTGGCGGGTGTCTACTCGACATCTAGGTTGACTGCAGAATGTCGGATGTCTTTGAATGAGATTGCGAAACATTCAAGGGTAACGCTTATATGGATACCTGGTCACTCGGAGTGCCCAGGCAATCTAGTGGCAGATGGGCTGGCTAGACAGGGTGGTCGCATGGATGACGTATTCATCGATCAATTTGTTGGTCTTCCAATAGCTCACTGTAAATTACTCATCGAGCGCGAGTCTTATAGAATAGCGCAGATGCGGTGGACCTGTGAGTCCACCTGCTTGATATCCAGGATCCTCTGGCCTGGATATGATAAACGGAGAACTGGTTCTCTACTTGGGTTCAGCAGGAACCAGATTAGGTTGGTGATATCGGTTTTGACTGGACACTGGCCGGTGGGGACTCATGCTGGAAGAATGGGTCTGGAATTCAACGACTACTGTAGGAGTTGTCAGAACGAGGAGGAAGAGGAGACTGTGCTTCACTTCCTCTGTCACTGCCCTGGACTGCGGGGCATAAGGTAAGAATACCTGGGGGGACCGGTGTTTTCCTGTTTGGGGGATCTGCCTGGGATGGAACTAAAATCGCTCCTTCTCTTCACTAGGAAGACGAAGTGGTTGGAACTTGCAGTGACACCATCTGAGTAACTGCTCCAATGGATGTGCATTGGCGCCGGGTATCACAAAGGGACCAATTGAGGACCCAAGTGAGCCGTCTTCTGATGGCTGCCCATGGAACCTAACCTAACCTATCTGGTCAAATTTGTTCAATGTTGTCGGTCAAGGTTTTCGACAAAATAGGAATTTCAAGCCTTAAAATTTAACAATTTATGGAAATTTTGGCACTGGTTCATTGAACAATTTCCGAAATTATTTCGGTAGTAAAAAATATCGAAGCATGAAATTGGGTCGTATAGTGATTTGCATTTCTGAGTTGGTTCTCTTGCCGTACGAACTATATTCATTGAAGAAATTTGGCCATCACTTTGACCCTTCGATGTAGCCCACTTACTTTAACTTCTTAAAGTGGGTCGAGATATCGTAATAACGCAGATATCGGAAGAAGTATGTCAAAAGCTCATCTTCTACATCACTTTGAAGACTATCCTCCAATAATTCATCTTCCGATTCGCTCACATTTTCCAGTGAAACCGAGTCTTCCAACACGCTTTGCAAAAAAAGCGTCAATTGCTGCGTCCAAGCCGCGCTTACAACACATTTTTGAAACAAAACCTTAAAATTCAACCAAAACACAAAGTTATCTTCGCTACAAAAGTAACACTAAAGCAAAGATAGGCAAACACATACATGTGTATTTTATAATAATGTTAGTGCTATATTACTCTCCTGCTCTCATTGTTATGCAGCGTTGCCATAATTCTTTTTTTTTTTTTGTTAAAAATATTGCATATTAAACTTACGTATGGAAGAAAACAATTCGAAGACCTCATGCGTATAAAATTTTGTCCCTACAAGTTTGACATAGATGAAGTAATCAAAAGTTTTAAATAAGTTAAGTTCTTCTTCTCTGTCACCATTATGTGTTGCAATGTTACAATATTAATAGATTATAATGAAGCCATTAAAAGGCAAAAATGTCGTAAGAAATATACCAAAATTGAAAAAAAGTATAATGTAAAACTGCACAATTTACAAAAAAAAAACTCATTTTTTAAACAAAGAACTTATTTAAAAAAAATTTTTTTAACAGAAAAAAAAAAACAATTTACAAAAATAATTACTTTTAAAACAAAGAAATATAAAAAAAAACTTTTTTTAACAGAAAAAAAACAATTTACAAACAAATTTATTTTTTAAATTATAAATTTTTTTTTAACAGAAAAAAACTTTTTTAACAAAAAAATCACATTTGGCAACGCTGCTCAAGCAACAAGCGTAACACAACATACCTGTGCGACTGCTCATGCGAGACTGAATTGTTTTCATTTTTTCTTCTGTACGTGTGCTTAAGTACGTGTAAATAAGAGAATAACAAAGCGCCCATGGGCGGCCTTTTGCCTATCTCTGATGTAAAACTGCACAATTTACAAAAAAAAAACTCATTTTTTAAACAAAGAACTTATTTAAAAAAAATTTTTTTAACAGAAAAAAAAAACAATTTACAAAAATAATTACTTTTAAAACAAAGAAATATAAAAAAAAACTTTTTTTAACAGAAAAAAAACAATTTACAAACAAATTTATTTTTTAAATTAAATTTTTTTTTAACAGAAAAAAACTTTTTTTAACAAAAAAATCACATTTGGCAACGCTGCTCAAGCAACAAGCGTAACACAACATACCTGTGCGACTGCTCATGCGAGACTGAATTGTTTTCATTTTTTTCTTCTGTACGTGTGCTTAAGTACGTGTAAATAAGAGAATAACAAAGCGCCCATGGGCGGCCTTTTGCCTATCTCTGCACTAAAGATAACGATACGTCTCTCAGACATATGTTGTGTTTATTTCTCAAAAGATATATAACTTACAACATTAAAACTGCCACCAACTAGATGCTGCTAACAACTGAAATAATTGAACGTGAGAAAGTTGTATGTTAACAAATGTGAAGGTAATAGCACAAAATTGAAAAAGCGTACGTCTCGTAGACGAACCTTATCTTTCTAGGGTTAAAATTGTCAAGAATTTCTACGCTAATGTCAAAATTTCCACTAGCCCCAAGGAAATTTTATTCACCTCAATAGTGTCAAATTTTACTTTCATGAGTACTTTGCTACCGTTTCACACCCACCCTTAGACTATTGATAATTAGAAAATTTTTTGTGTAATTTTTCACTTCTTAAAGAAGAAAATGTATTCGTTTTTCGGCGCAAAAATCGATTTCCTCTTTTTCTAAAAATGACTAGATGTGTATCAATTTTAGCAATCTTTATGTTGAAGTACAGTCGGGCCTCGATTATCCGTGATCCGGTAATCCCGCTTAACCGTGATGGCCAAAGATCAGTCCATTGTGTTTTGTTTGCAATGTTTCAAATTGTTTGTTTCGATTAACCGTGATTACCTCTATTATCCGTGATGGCAATTGAAAATTATTAGACAAACAACATTACTCGACTTCTTTTAAAAAATAGTATTCTTTTTTTTTGCTAATGTCCTTTTTTGCCTCCTGTTTTCAGTAGAAAATTTACAGCCAGGCCCACGATGTCACACGTTAACGTTCGCATAGAAAATTACACTTAAAACAAAAACAATTTCTAAAATTTGTTTTTGTTTTACATGTAATTTTCTATGCGAACGTTAACGTGTGACATCGTGGGCCTGGCAGTTAATGTATACATACTTAATTAATTTAAAAATGTGCATAAACTGCTTGAATTAATTTGTTTAATGTAAATATGAATGTACACCAAATAATAATAAAAATATTAAAATAAACTGTATAATCAAAATTGTTATTCGATTTACCGTGAAAATCGATTATCCGTTATCCGTCCCGACCATCACGGATAATCGAGGCCCGACTGTAGTAAGCTAAAATGCTTTTTTATTTACTATAGTTGTTGTATTACATATATTCAAAAAAGCGTTACTTATTAGATATTAAACACAAACAGTCTAATTCACAAACGTATCATTACACGAAAAATTAAAAATTTTTGTCTTTTTTTTTATTAATAAAAAAGTTTAATACACATAAAATTGTTTTCTCTAGAAAAACGATAACTAGTGTTTGAATTAATTTTAAATATAAACTGCTCGATAGATTTTTTTGCTAAAAATAATGTGGGTCGCTAGATGTGTTTTCTGTTGAAACTTAAAGTCGTTATAACTTTTTGCATAAAATGTAAAAAGCTATTAAGATTTATTTCGAATAATGCAAACCTTTTTTTACCATTACACTTATATTTTAAAATGTCTTTCAAATAGGTGAAGTATTTGTTAATGCAAACACAAAGTAGAAACCACATAGTGTATCGTCTGTTGGTTACTGGTTTGCCGCACGGAACAAAAATTTTTTGTTCTACATGCTTTGAATGGAACATGCAGCACAGAAATTACAGACAATAATATTAAAAATTTTCCATCGAAAATTTGCTTCATAGCACAAAAAGTGACGGATGAAGCAAAAAAATGTTTAGAGAACTGTAAAATTAAAGATATCAGGCAATGCTAGAACTCGAAATCTCTTAATATATTCGAGCTATCAAAAAAGGGATTAAATGTTAAAAGAAGAAGGCGCCATTATATTAACGATGAGGCTCATAAGAATGAATATAAATTGGGTGAAGAAGCTGTAGAACCTAATATTAACTTGGAAGCAGAAGAGATTCGGAATGGAATATTAAGAACATTATAAAAAAATATTTTTAAACATTATTCCATAAAAAATTATCACATTAATTCATTTATTGTACGGATTTTTGGTAAATCTTACTGCTTTTTTTTTACAATGTCGGGAGAACTCTTTCTTTTGTGCAACTAAATTTGAAACAACAAAATTTAAGAATTTTTGCAGTTGTATGAAAGAAAGATTTATTCTGACATTGTTAAAAAGGAAGTTAAATAGTCTTATAAATTAAATAAAAATTTATATAGAACTTCGTTTGTAAGTTATTTTTTAAGTTTAAATATATTTAAACTTAAAATTATTATAATAATAAGGTATTAAATTATCACGTAAATTCATTTACATATGTATATCGTTTTTACTGATGTTTATAAAACTAAATATTATTTAAATTCATTTATTTGGTAGCAATTGTTTTTTTATTTCCAGCAGAGTATGAAAACAAATAAAACATTTCGCAAACGTTTGCAAAATGTACAAAACTATTGAAAATTTTTAAATTGTATTGTACATGAGCAAAACCAAAACAAAAACTTTTCAAGTGTCAAAGAGAGAAAACGAAACAATTGGCTTTCCACTCATCTGCATTATTTAATTTACCGTTACAATCGTACATCTGAGTACAAAACAGATAGAGAAACGTTTTGTTTTGAGTAATTGATTTAGTTCTTGTTTGGTTTTTGTAGTGGCATAACAAGAGTAAAATCCACAATGCCTCGTCCAAAAAATGATTTGTTACGGACTTTTTTGAAGCTATAAATGATAAGCATGTTATTTGCAAAAATGTATATGTATACTTAAGGCTAGATTACACTATTATACTTTATTAATTATATTAATACATGTCAAAAACTCAAGTAATATGACAAAGTGTGATATTGTGAATGCAATGTGTCACGAAAATGACAAGTATTCATGGTGAAATAAACAGGTGGCAGCACTACGCCAGGTGACGATTTTTTGCTCTTGCATTGTTTGTCAAGGTTTATGTCAAAATTTTGTTTATGTTTACAAAAACTCCACGTTTTGTGCTGCGATATTGTATTTTATTAAAGTTTTTGATAATTTTGATAAGATATTGGTCATAATTAAATAAAAACTGGCTAAAAATTAAATTATTTCATCACGTTCAGCGGCACGCTTTGATTTTTGTGTAATGTATTTTTTGACGTAAACGGTTATGTAATTTCCATTTTTGTTGTAATGTTGTATTTGTTGCCGTAACGATGCCACCTGCTTATTCCACCATGCAAGTATTATGAAAAAAGTTTGACATCCCATACGACTTCATCGTTTTTTGAAAAATTTCTAAACAATAATGCTTTTCATTGGATCAGGGTTGCATTTTATTTCATGTTTTAGTGTTTATACTTTGTGTGATGGTGTGAACACAAACTGTGATGTTAAATTAGATTTTTTGAGTCGCAACAAAACTTATTAGATTTCTATCTCACAAAGTATTATGGAATACGTAAGACTTGTGAGATAGTGTAATTTAGCCTTTAATAATGTTTTATTACACTCATTACTAAGTATACATGATGGAAACTTGGAGCGACATTTAAAAACTTCTCACAGTAGTGTTTATGACAGTTACCTTCAACAAAAAGGCAGTGGTGTTTTGAATAGATTAAAAAGTGACACAGTTAAATTGTCTTGTACAGTCAACAAAAAACATTTACAAATGGCGTTAATAGAGTTATTTACTAAATGCGGCATACCTCTACCATTCAAAATACTTGTTAATCCTATACTTAACGGACTTAATATAAAATTAAATGAGCACAATATTATGAACAATATTGGTGAATTTTCATTGAATTTAAAAAGTGAAATCAGTGAAGAACTTCGCGGAAGATTAATTTCATTGAAAATTTATGCAGCCTCTAGGTTATCTGTAAGTGTTCTAGGTGTCAATCCCAGCAAAAACTTTACTTACAATCCTACTTTTAATGACTTCAAGAATTCATTACTTTGTAGCTTTATTCGCCACTTTTTGGATTATTAGTTATATATTAAATAATAACTTTATTATTATATCTTAAATATACAGAAAAATGTATATTTTCATTATGACAATAAAAATGTCATTATAGTCATAAAACATAGTTTTTTAATGAAAAACTACACTGCCCCGGTAGACTAGCTGGTAGAGAGCTAGTCTACCAGCACCGAGGTTGCGGGATCAAATCCCGCCAGAGACAGAAAAAAAAATAAAAAATAAAATAAAGTAAAATAGAATAAGAAAAAATAAAAATAAAATAATTAAAAAAAAAACAAAAAAAAAAAAATTTAAAAAAAATAAAAAAATTTTTACTTTATTGACTTTGTGTAACTATATATTTTTATAAAAATTTTAAGTATAAAAAAAACATATTATTTTTTAGATAATAATAGGCTAAATTATAAGGGATTACTTTTGGGACATCTCGAACAAAAATAAGTACTTCTTCTAGTAGAAAAATAAGTAGTCTGTTCGTCAAGTTCTCATTATTTTTCTGCTTATTTTGTAAGCAAAGTTTTTGCTGGGATGTACAATTTATTAGAAACAGCAGTGTAATAATAAAAACACTAGCCATAAAACAGTTAACTCAACGGCACACAGGCGAGTATTTGAAAACAATAATACTGGAAGTACTCACAGCTTACGGTATTAATTTGAATCAAGTGATCACAATAACAACCGACAATGGAGCTAACATGGTCAAAGCCGTTAGTGATTTAAATGACGGCATAAACAATAGTTCAGATGAAGTTTATGGTGAGGCTGATTTAATATTTATGGACTCAGATTTGTCAATGGATGGCATAACTAATATCCGATGTGGTGCCCACACTCTTCAATTGTGCGTGATAGCTGTCATGAAGTCTAGAGACATTAAAAACTTGAAGTTATCAGAACGATTGTAAAAAAGCTGAGAACACAATCATACCTCAATTTGTTAAAAATGGTAACTACAAAATGCCGATATTGGACAACATTACTAGATGGAATTCTACGTATCTAATGCTAGAAAGATTGATGGAGCTCAAGGAATTCATAGAACTTATAAAAAATGATAATGCTTTTTTTGGTGCATCCAACGGAATTTGGGCTTTTGTTAATGAGTTTTTAAACGCGTTTAAAGTGGTCTATACAACATCAAACAAATTACAATCAGAAAATTTGATATATAGTGATCTTAATATTGAAATTACAAATATAACATTACAATTGGAAAATCTTCCAAACTCCAACTTAAAATTATGTTTAAATGAAAGTTTAAATAGACGAAAAACCATTCTGTTTGAAAACGATTTATTTGTTACCGCCATTTTAATTGATCCGAGGATAAAAGTTTGTCTGGCGCCTGATCAGTGTTCGAGAGCAAAGGGTTGTATACAGCAGTTAATTATTTTTGAAAGGTAAACTTTTTTCCACTTAAAAACTTATATTTACTTATTATATAACAAAGAAAATATCTGTTATTTACGAAAAACTGTAAAATTTCAAAAAAAAATCGTATTCTGTATAGCATATTCTACTTTAATGAGAACAGCCTGTTTTTGTAAAACATAAGTCTTCGTGGCCTTCCTCGATATTGAGGGGGCCTTCAACAACGTCAACCCGGACTCTATTGTGACGTCCATGGGGAATCTGGGGATCGACGTTGGCATATGTAGATTTGTTGACAATCTACTGAGGAATAGGGTCATTTGCTCTACAATAGGTGAAACCAGTGTTCAGACGCTGGTGAACAGGGGTACTCCCCAGGGGAGAGTTCTATCCCCACTATTGTGGAACCTGACTATGAACACCATGTTGACAAAGTTGGACAATATGAGGATCAAGGCAGTGGCGTATGCTGATGATGTGTCAGTGGCGATAACAGGGAAGCATTTGGGCGTAATGTCCCAGTGTATGGAGGCTGCCCTGAGGGTACTAAGCACCTGGAGTGCATCATGCGGTCTGGGTGTAAATCCGTCTAAGACGGAACTGGTACTCTTTACGAGGAAGTATAGGACCGAGGACTTTAAGCTTCCGAGGTTAAACGGAACTGAGCTTCAGATATCTCGCAGTGCCAAGTATCTGGGCGTGGTTCTGGATAGCAGGCTGTCATGGGGACTAAATGTCCGGATGAGAGTGGAGAAGGCAATAGTTGCCATATATGCGTGCAGGGGTGCAATAGGCAGAAACTGGGGTATGAGCCCGAGGTGTGTCAATTGGATCTTTGAGGCAGTGGTAAAGCCGACCCTGTACTATGGGGTCGTTGTATGGTGGACTGCACTGGAAAAGGGCATACACCGCGGGATGCTTGAGAAAGTATACAGACTTGTCGCGTTGATGATCACGGGATCTATGCGATCTACTCCCACGAAGGCGCTGTTTACGATTTTGAACTGGCTTCCGGTGGATATAGCGGCCAAACAGTTGGCTCTTTGCTCGGCGACACGGCTGCACGCGGCTGGTCGACCCGTGACTATGGACACGCCAGGATAATCAGAAGTACGATTGTCCCTGATGGAGTGGACTACTGCACTCCGGTACCGTTCTTTGGTGCGGGGTTTGTTACACGAGTGGCGCACGGAAACGTGCTCTTGGATACTTTCCGGGAACCGACCCTGGGGGTCTATACCGATGGTTCGAGGAAAGGTGAGAGGGCTGGCGGAGGTTTCTTCATAGAGGAACTGGATGTGAAGGTTTCCTTTCGTCTGCCGGATGGATGTAGTGTCCTGCAGGCGGAAATCTCGGCTATAAGGCGGGCGGCAAACTGGCTGAGGTATCATCGCATATCGGGAGATATACGTATATTTACTGACAGCAAGGCTGCCCTTGCTTCTTTGGCGGGTGTCTACTCGACATCTAGGTTGACTGCAGAATGTCGGATGTCTTTGAATGAGATTGCGAAACATTCAAGGGTAACGCTTATATGGATACCTGGTCACTCGGAGTGCCCAGGCAATCTAGTGGCAGATGGGCTGGCTAGACAGGGTGGTCGCATGGATGACGTATTCATCGATCAATTTGTTGGTCTTCCAATAGCTCACTGTAAATTACTCATCGAGCGCGAGTCTTATAGAATAGCGCAGATGCGGTGGACCTGTGAGTCCACCTGCTTGATATCCAGGATCCTCTGGCCTGGATATGATAAACGGAGAACTGGTTCTCTACTTGGGTTCAGCAGGAACCAGATTAGGTTGGTGATATCGGTTTTGACTGGACACTGGCCGGTGGGGACTCATGCTGGAAGAATGGGTCTGGAATTCAACGACTACTGTAGGAGTTGTCAGAACGAGGAGGAAGAGGAGACTGTGCTTCACTTCCTCTGTCACTGCCCTGGACTGCGGGGCATAAGGTAAGAATACCTGGGGGGACCGGTGTTTTCCTGTTTGGGGGATCTGCCTGGGATGGAACTAAAATCGCTCCTTCTCTTCACTAGGAAGACGAAGTGGTTGGAACTTGCAGTGACACCATCTGAGTAACTGCTCCAATGGATGTGCATTGGCGCCGGGTATCACAAAGGGACCAATTGAGGACCCAAGTGAGCCGTCTTCTGATGGCTGCCCATGGAACCTAACCTAACCTATCTGGTCAAATTTGTTCAATGTTGTCGGTCAAGGTTTTCGACAAAATAGGAATTTCAAGCCTTAAAATTTAACAATTTATGGAAATTTTGGCACTGGTTCATTGAACAATTTCCGAAATTATTTCGGTAGTAAAAAATATCGAAGCATGAAATTGGGTCGTATAGTGATTTGCATTTCTGAGTTGGTTCTCTTGCCGTACGAACTATATTCATTGAAGAAATTTGGCCATCACTTTGACCCTTCGATGTAGCCCACTTACTTTAACTTCTTAAAGTGGGTCGAGATATCGTAATAACGCAGATATCGGAAGAAGTATGTCAAAAGCTCATCTTCTACATCACTTTGAAGACTATCCTCCAATAATTCATCTTCCGATTCGCTCACATTTTCCAGTGAAACCGAGTCTTCCAACACGCTTTGCAAAAAAAGCGTCAATTGCTGTGTCCAAGCCGCGCTTACAACACATTTTTGAAACAAAACCTTAAAATTCAACCAAAACACAAAGTTATCTTCGCTACAAAAGTAACACTAAAGCAAAGATAGGCAAACACATACATGTGTATTTTATAATAATGTTAGTGCTATATTACTCTCCTGCTCTCATTGTTATGCAGCGTTGCCATAATTCTTTTTTTTTTTTTGTTAAAAATATTGCATATTAAACTTACGTATGGAAGAAAACAATTCGAAGACCTCATGCGTATAAAATTTTGTCCCTACAAGTTTGACATAGATGAAGTAATCAAAAGTTTTAAATAAGTTAAGTTCTTCTTCTCTGTCACCATTATGTGTTGCAATGTTACAATATTAATAGATTATAATGAAGCCATTAAAAGGCAAAAATGTCGTAAGAAATATACCAAAATTGAAAAAAAGTATAATGTAAAACTGCACAATTTACAAAAAAAAAACTCATTTTTTAAACAAAGAACTTATTTAAAAAAAATTTTTTTAACAGAAAAAAAAAAACAATTTACAAAAATAATTACTTTTAAAACAAAGAAATATAAAAAAAAACTTTTTTTAACAGAAAAAAAACAATTTACAAACAAATTTATTTTTTAAATTAAATTTTTTTTTAACAGAAAAAAACTTTTTTTAACAAAAAAATCACATTTGGCAACGCTGCTCAAGCAACAAGCGTAACACAACATACCTGTGCGACTGCTCATGCGAGACTGAATTGTTTTCATTTTTTTCTTCTGTACGTGTGCTTAAGTACGTGTAAATAAGAGAATAACAAAGCGCCCATGGGCGGCCTTTTGCCTATCTCTGATGTAAAACTGCACAATTTACAAAAAAAAAACTCATTTTTTAAACAAAGAACTTATTTAAAAAAAATTTTTTTAACAGAAAAAAAAAACAATTTACAAAAATAATTACTTTTAAAACAAAGAAATATAAAAAAAAACTTTTTTTAACAGAAAAAAAACAATTTACAAACAAATTTATTTTTTAAATTAAATTTTTTTTTAACAGAAAAAAACTTTTTTTAATAAAAAAATCACATTTGGCAACGCTGCTCAAGCAACAAGCGTAACACAACATACCTGTGCGACTGCTCATGCGAGACTGAATTGTTTTCATTTTTTTCTTCTGTACGTGTGCTTAAGTACGTGTAAATAAGAGAATAACAAAGCGCCCATGGGCGGCCTTTTGCCTATCTCTGCACTAAAGATAACGATACGTCTCTCAGACATATGTTGTGTTTATTTCTCAAAAGATATATAACTTACAACATTAAAACTGCCACCAACTAGATGCTGCTAACAACTGAAATAATTGAACGTGAGAAAGTTGTATGTTAACAAATGTGAAGGTAATAGCACAAAATTGAAAAAGCGTACGTCTCGTAGACGAACCTTATCTTTCTAGGGTTAAAATTGTCAAGAATTTCTACGCTAATGTCAAAATTTCCACTAGCCCCAAGGAAATTTTATTCACCTCAATAGTGTCAAAATTTTACTTTCATGAGTACTTTGCTACCGTTTCACACCCACCCTTAGACTATTGATAATTAGAAAATTTTTTGTGTAATTTTTCACTTCTTAAAGAAGAAAATGTATTCGTTTTTCGGCGCAAAAATCGATTTCCTCTTTTTCTAAAAATGACTAGATGTGTATCAATTTTAGCAATCTTTATGTTGAAGTACAGTCGGGCCTCGATTATCCGTGATCCGGTAATCCCGCTTAACCGTGATGGCCAAAGATCAGTCCATTGTGTTTTGTTTGCAATGTTTTCAAATTGTTTGTTTCGATTAACCGTGATTACCTCTATTATCCGTGATGGCAATTGAAAATTATTAGACAAACAACATTACTCGACTTCTTTTAAAAAATAGTATTCTTTTTTTTTGCTAATGTCCTTTTTTGCCTCCTGTTTTCAGTAGAAAATTTACAGCCAGGCCCACGATGTCACACGTTAACGTTCGCATAGAAAATTACACTTAAAACAAAAACAATTTCTAAAATTTGTTTTTGTTTTACATGTAATTTTCTATGCGAACGTTAACGTGTGACATCGTGGGCCTGGCAGTTAATGTATACATACTTAATTAATTTAAAAATGTGCATAAACTGCTTGAATTAATTTGTTTAATGTAAATATGAATGTACACCAAATAATAATAAAAATATTAAAATAAACTGTATAATCAAAATTGTTATTCGATTTACCGTGAAAATCGATTATCCGTTATCCGTCCCGACCATCACGGATAATCGAGGCCCGACTGTAGTAAGCTAAAATGCTTTTTTATTTACTATAGTTGTTGTATTACATATATTCAAAAAAGCGTTACTTATTAGATATTAAACACAAACAGTCTAATTCACAAACGTATCATTACACGAAAAATTAAAAATTTTTGTCTTTTTTTTTATTAATAAAAAAGTTTAATACACATAAAATTGTTTTCTCTAGAAAAACGATAACTAGTGTTTGAATTAATTTTAAATATAAACTGCTCGATAGATTTTTTTGCTAAAAATAATGTGGGTCGCTAGATGTGTTTTCTGTTGAAACTTAAAGTCGTTATAACTTTTTGCATAAAATGTAAAAAGCTATTAAGATTTATTTCGAATAATGCAAACCTTTTTTTACCATTACACTTATATTTTAAAATGTCTTTCAAATAGGTGAAGTATTTGTTAATGCAAACACAAAGTAGAAACCACATAGTGTATCGTCTGTTGGTTACTGGTTTGCCGCACGGAACAAAAATTTTTTGTTCTACATGCTTTGAATGGAACATGCAGCACAGAAATTACAGACAATAATATTAAAAATTTTCCATCGAAAATTTGCTTCATAGCACAAAAAGTGACGGATGAAGCAAAAAAATGTTTAGAGAACTGTAAAATTAAAGATATCAGGCAATGCTAGAACTCGAAATCTCTTAATATATTCGAGCTATCAAAAAAGGGATTAAATGTTAAAAGAAGAAGGCGCCATTATATTAACGATGAGGCTCATAAGAATGAATATAAATTGGGTGAAGAAGCTGTAGAACCTAATATTAACTTGGAAGCAGAAGAGATTCGGAATGGAATATTAAGAACATTATAAAAAAATATTTTTAAACATTATTCCATAAAAAATTATCACATTAATTCATTTATTGTACGGATTTTTGGTAAATCTTACTGCTTTTTTTTTACAATGTCGGGAGAACTCTTTCTTTTGTGCAACTAAATTTGAAACAACAAAATTTAAGAATTTTTGCAGTTGTATGAAAGAAAGATTTATTCTGACATTGTTAAAAAGGAAGTTAAATAGTCTTATAAATTAAATAAAAATTTATATAGAACTTCGTTTGTAAGTTATTTTTTAAGTTTAAATATATTTAAACTTAAAATTATTATAATAATAAGGTATTAAATTATCACGTAAATTCATTTACATATGTATATCGTTTTTACTGATGTTTATAAAACTAAATATTATTTAAATTCATTTATTTGGTAGCAATTGTTTTTTTATTTCCAGCAGAGTATGAAAACAAATAAAACATTTCGCAAACGTTTGCAAAATGTACAAAACTATTGAAAATTTTTAAATTGTATTGTACATGAGCAAAACCAAAACAAAAACTTTTCAAGTGTCAAAGAGAGAAAACGAAACAATTGGCTTTCCACTCATCTGCATTATTTAATTTACCGTTACAATCGTACATCTGAGTACAAAACAGATAGAGAAACGTTTTGTTTTGAGTAATTGATTTAGTTCTTGTTTGGTTTTTGTAGTGGCATAACAAGAGTAAAATCCACAATGCCTCGTCCAAAAAATGATTTGTTACGGACTTTTTTGAAGCTATAAATGATAAGCATGTTATTTGCAAAAATGTATATGTATACTTAAGGCTAGATTACACTATTATACTTTATTAATTATATTAATACATGTCAAAAACTCAAGTAATATGACAAAGTGTGATATTGTGAATGCAATGTGTCACGAAAATGACAAGTATTCATGGTGAAATAAACAGGTGGCAGCACTACGCCAGGTGACGATTTTTTGCTCTTGCATTGTTTGTCAAGGTTTATGTCAAAATTTTGTTTATGTTTACAAAAACTCCACGTTTTGTGCTGCGATATTGTATTTTATTAAAGTTTTTGATAATTTTGATAAGATATTGGTCATAATTAAATAAAAACTGGCTAAAAATTAAATTATTTCATCACGTTCAGCGGCACGCTTTGATTTTTGTGTAATGTATTTTTTGACGTAAACGGTTATGTAATTTCCATTTTTGTTGTAATGTTGTATTTGTTGCCGTAACGATGCCACCTGCTTATTCCACCATGCAAGTATTATGAAAAAAGTTTGACATCCCATACGACTTCATCGTTTTTTGAAAAATTTCTAAACAATAATGCTTTTCATTGGATCAGGGTTGCATTTTATTTCATGTTTTAGTGTTTATACTTTGTGTGATGGTGTGAACACAAACTGTGATGTTAAATTAGATTTTTTGAGTCGCAACAAAACTTATTAGATTTCTATCTCACAAAGTATTATGGAATACGTAAGACTTGTGAGATAGTGTAATTTAGCCTTTAATAATGTTTTATTACACTCATTACTAAGTATACATGATGGAAACTTGGAGCGACATTTAAAAACTTCTCACAGTAGTGTTTATGACAGTTACCTTCAACAAAAAGGCAGTGGTGTTTTGAATAGATTAAAAAGTGACACAGTTAAATTGTCTTGTACAGTCAACAAAAAACATTTACAAATGGCGTTAATAGAGTTATTTACTAAATGCGGCATACCTCTACCATTCAAAATACTTGTTAATCCTATACTTAACGGACTTAATATAAAATTAAATGAGCACAATATTATGAACAATATTGGTGAATTTTCATTGAATTTAAAAAGTGAAATCAGTGAAGAACTTCGCGGAAGATTAATTTCATTGAAAATTTATGCAGCCTCTAGGTTATCTGTAAGTGTTCTAGGTGTCAATCCCAGCAAAAACTTTACTTACAATCCTACTTTTAATGACTTCAAGAATTCATTACTTTGTAGCTTTATTCGCCACTTTTTGGATTATTAGTTATATATTAAATAATAACTTTATTATTATATCTTAAATATACAGAAAAATGTATATTTTCATTATGACAATAAAAATGTCATTATAGTCATAAAACATAGTTTTTTAATGAAAAACTACACTGCCCCGGTAGACTAGCTGGTAGAGAGCTAGTCTACCAGCACCGAGGTTGCGGGATCAAATCCCGCCAGAGACAGAAAAAAAAATAAAAAATAAAATAAAGTAAAATAGAATAAGAAAAAATAAAAATAAAATAATTAAAAAAAAAACAAAAAAAAAAAAATTTAAAAAAAATAAAAAAATTTTTACTTTATTGACTTTGTGTAACTATATATTTTTATAAAAATTTTAAGTATAAAAAAAACATATTATTTTTTAGATTATAATAGGCTAAATTATAAGGGATTACTTTTGGGACATCTCGAACAAAAATAAGTACTTCTTCTAGTAGAAAAATAAGTAGTCTGTTCGTCAAGTTCTCATTATTTTTCTGCTTATTTTGTAAGCAAAGTTTTTGCTGGGATGTACAATTTATTAGAAACAGCAGTGTAATAATAAAAACACTAGCCATAAAACAGTTAACTCAACGGCACACAGGCGAGTATTTGAAAACAATAATACTGGAAGTACTCACAGCTTACGGTATTAATTTGAATCAAGTGATCACAATAACAACCGACAATGGAGCTAACATGGTCAAAGCCGTTAGTGATTTAAATGACGGCATAAACAATAGTTCAGATGAAGTTTATGGTGAGGCTGATTTAATATTTATGGACTCAGATTTGTCAATGGATGGCATAACTAATATCCGATGTGGTGCCCACACTCTTCAATTGTGCGTGATAGCTGTCATGAAGTCTAGAGACATTAAAAACTTGAAGTTATCAGAACGATTGTAAAAAAGCTGAGAACACAATCATACCTCAATTTGTTAAAAATGGTAACTACAAAATGCCGATATTGGACAACATTACTAGATGGAATTCTACGTATCTAATGCTAGAAAGATTGATGGAGCTCAAGGAATTCATAGAACTTATAAAAAATGATAATGCTTTTTTTGGTGCATCCAACGGAATTTGGGCTTTTGTTAATGAGTTTTTAAACGCGTTTAAAGTGGTCTATACAACATCAAACAAATTACAATCAGAAAATTTGATATATAGTGATCTTAATATTGAAATTACAAATATAACATTACAATTGGAAAATCTTCCAAACTCCAACTTAAAATTATGTTTAAATGAAAGTTTAAATAGACGAAAAACCATTCTGTTTGAAAACGATTTATTTGTTACCGCCATTTTAATTGATCCGAGGATAAAAGTTTGTCTGGCGCCTGATCAGTGTTCGAGAGCAAAGGGTTGTATACAGCAGTTAATTATTTTTGAAAGGTAAACTTTTTTCCACTTAAAAACTTATATTTACTTATTATATAACAAAGAAAATATCTGTTATTTACGAAAAACTGTAAAATTTCAAAAAAAAATCGTATTCTGTATAGCATATTCTACTTTAATGAGAACAGCCTGTTTTTGTAAAACATAAGTCTTCGCACTTGAAGTTTTCGTATTAATACGTTTATGTTCAAAATTTGGTTTTTAAAAAACATTAAGGCCCGTTTTCACAACTTACCGATAGCTAAAAGTAGACTTTAACCGGTCTTGAACTTTCGTAAGAATTCCTTTTGCTAACCAAAGATTTTGTTCCATAAGGAAAACAAGCTTTTCCAACTGCTGATTACTACTGACGACTTAAGACCTGCATAAAATAACCAAAAATAATTAAGAATGTGGAATTTGCACACCAAAACTAATAAATTAACAAAAACTTTCATTTTCAACAATTTTTTTTTTAATTAAAAAGGTTTCGTTTAAATGTGCTACATTCCCATTTCATACTATTGATAAACTGAAATTTATTGTTGAAGGGATAAGCTATTCCTATGCGCATTTCACTGGTTGCTTAGGCCAGATCGTCAGGAAACTTCATCCAAAGATTTTAGAAAAACTAAAGATATTACACATATAAAACTGTTAAGCGAATAAGAATTATAAGCCAATGTGTTACTTGTAACAATATCAAAGCTTTAACAAAAACAACAACAATAAACAGTGAGTTTATCTTTTCTTATTTACACCGTCGAAAGCAAATTTGTTTTCGTTGAAAAATTCGATGCACAACGAAATTTTCGACAGTGCTGCCAACTCATAAAACCAAATTAACATTACATAGTCGATGTTCGATAGCCAGCTAAAATCGTTTATCGAATGTAACTCATAATAGGGGCCTTATTCTTTTATGCCATGTTTCCACGACGATTTGAATCACCTGCTTCGCTCTCTGAATCATGTTAATGAATCATGGTGTTTACACGACGTATCTACTTGCTTCGAATTGACAGTTGTCTTTAATAAACAAATCAGTGTTGTTAACTTTGCAATTTTAAAACGGACCAAAATGGAGAAAAAAACGCAGCAAGATTAGAATTTCTTTTTTATTTAAAATATTTATTTTTATATTAAAAATACAGCAGAATGTGTTTATTATTGCATTTTTTACAATTAAATACCGCTTAGAAAATTTAATAGTTCGAAAAAGTTAACCCCTTGGAATATTTTGGTTTACTTTTTCATGATTCTACTGTAAAACAATTAAACAGTCTTTACAGTTCAGAGTTTTTAGGAAAAAAAATAAAATTTAGCAAAAATAAAAAAAAAACTACACAAATTTAGAAAAATTTAGACAAACATAGAAAATTCGTTTTATAAAGCTTTTATTAATCAAAAATATTTTTTATGAATATGGGGGATAGTATTTATGTTTGCATTCATTTGTACGAGATGATACATTTTTGTAAATTAATTTAATAAATTCTGCGTAAAACATTTTAAAAAGAGATCAAAAATTTATTATAAAAACTCCAAATTAATACAGGCCCCTATTACGGTTTACAACTCAACTGAGTTGAGTTGTAATTTCTTAATTTTTGTATTATGGTTTACAACTTTGCTATTTTGCGGTGAACAAAAAAAACATAACAAAAATTACAACTGATCACAACCAGTTGTCTTAATAACAACTCAACTGAGTTTAGTTGTAAACCATAATAGGGGCCAAAGTTAATATTTTCATCATTATTGTTATCGCAGAAAAAATTTAAAAAAGCACCAAAAATGGTGCGAAACGCACCGAGTTGACAACTCTGAAACAATCGATTTTTACAGCTAGTTCAGATAAACTTGCGATAAAAATTGGAGAAGAGAGTAATTTTTCGTGCTTCGAAAGTAGATTCAATATGAATCTACTTGCTTCGCTCTCAAAATTTTGTATGGCGAAGCAGTTGCTTTGTTCATGATTGGCATGCGAAGCATGAATAGAGAGCGAATCACGTACCGTGGAAACATGGCATTACGAATGTGTTAAATCAAAATGTAAATTTTTTTTATTAAAATTCATTAAAAGAACAAAATAAAAAAAAAACAACAAAGAAATTAGGTTTTCACAGCATATCTTAAATTTAGGTACGTTTGAAGGTCTATGTATTTATTACATATATTATTTGCACTTAAGCTTCGTTCACAATCAAAAAAACATTTTCACTTGGTGTTCATAATAGAGCAACAATTTCTTTTGCAACCACACATAATTTGTATGAAATTGTTTCTGACGTTTAAAGTAATTTTATTTAGTTTTAAATAAAAATTTCAACAAAATGTTGTAAAAAATAATAATAAATGCGTAATATTGTTGTGGCTAAAATTTGCAAACGGTTTCTTAATGCAAAATGTGTGTGGTTGCAAAAGAAATTGTTGCTCTATTATGAACACCAAGTGCAAATGTTTTTTTGATTGTGAACGAAGCTTTAAGGTAAAAAGAAATCAAAAAATTAAATATATTTACATTTATTAAACTTCATACAAAAATAAGATTTCAATATTTACAGTTGTTTCTTAGAAAAAATTCATAATAAAAGACAACATAAAATAAAAAACAAAAAAAGAGCGAAAATAAATTAGCATTCACATAGATGCTATAAGTAATTTTTTAAGGGTTTTATTTATATTTATGCTTAAGATCCTCCCTTGCTATGTATCCTTCATTTCAAGCACCATCATTTTTAATCTTTAGTTGCTTTTAAGTTCCTTCTCTCTTAATTCAATTTCTCTTTCTTTCAACGCCAATTCTTTTTTTCTTAAATGTAACTCTTTTTCACCTTTCTCCTTTTTATATTTAAACATTTCGAACTGCATTCGCACTATTTCCTGCAATGCAGTCCGGGAATATACACCCCTACGGCTGTGGGACACTGCACTCGTAAACTGAACACTTACAATATTCTCTTGTGACGACGAGTTTTCTTCGACATCTATTTCAATGCATTCTAAAATTTCCTGACTTGGCTCATGGCACTGCCGCATCAATAATTCTGCTCCCCAAAATGTAAACAAGTTTATAAAAAAAGTGCATATTTTGACTAGAGTAGCTTAAATAAACACAAAAGGAAGTAGTTAGAAAAGTTTAATGCAACTAAAGTATACTATACTCTTATAGTTTCGCCTTCCAACTTTAAATGCAGTTTTAAAATCAGCGACATTGAATTGGTAAAGAATTGCTACAAATTTTCTAGCAACACAAAAAATGTTTAATTTTGTACCTTTGTGTTATACAACTTATAAAATATATTACTAACATTTTTCTGCGGCTGTAAATAAATGCATTCTCTCAATTTTTTTACTCTCTGGTACTCACTAACACAACCAAAAAATGTTTGTAAACAGCGCTGCCACAACGAATACAATTTTTACAACCAAATTTTTTGTAAAAGTTACCAAATGTAAAAAAATATAACCCTAAATTTAAAGTGCTTTTTCTTAATTGAGAAAATCATTAAAATCATTGTAATACATTGTAACACAAAAGTTATTTGCACTTTATAGTAAAACAATAATTATAAATCAAGAAAACAAAACAAGAGATGTAATTCTTTTACATATTAAAAAATAACGTGAAACTTTATTAAAAGTTTTTATTTATTTGAGACTTTTTTCGTAAAAAAAATTTTTTTATTTTTTGGCGCCCTATGCTTCAGTGGGAGTTAGAGGAATATATATAAAAAAAAATGAATATTTTTTAATATGCCAGTTATAAAAAACAAAAATGGATAATAGTTTTTCGCTTTTTAGCTGTTATTGGCAAGACTGTCAAATGTGGCGATTTCTTAATCCTTTTGTCGATGGAAATTTACGTTTGGCGATATGGCGATTATTTTGGCGAAATTTAAAACGATTGGCGATACGCATTTTATGTAAATATTTTCTAATTTACATATACATATCTAAAATAATATAAAAACTTTTTCTCTTTTGTGTAAATTTTATTTCATATTTATAATTCTTATTATAAAAAAATGTTTCAAAATTGTTCTAATATATCAAATATTTTGTAAATCATTGTAAAATATAACTGGCTTTCGCCTTTCGTAACGTACATTCAATGGGGAATAAGTATATGACTGACAGTCAAAAGTTTTTTTTTACCAAATAATTATCTTAAAAACATTAAATAAATATACATACCGACAAGTTATAAACAGTAAAATTTCAAATTTCTTTAAACTTACAGCCATTAAAGAAAATTCTAAAATCAATGTAATTTTAAAAAAATCTTTAAAATTCCAACGTGTATTTTCAAACAGTGTTAACCAAGCCCCGAACGCACGTACACAAAGATATTATGTGCTTGTGTGCGGTCGCAAACAGAAGCTGCGGTCGCTGCCGAATTGTACACTGTGTAACAATCTAATATATAAAATTGAATGTATATATATTTGTTCCGTATAGGCGTCTAAACTACTGACCCGATCTTCATGATATTTTCACAGTTTGTACTGTCGACCAAGAAGGACAAGAATGCTATATTAGGTCAAGATTGGACAAAGGGGCGTGGTACCTCCCGTACAATTTTTTTTTTATATAAATTTTTTGTCAATTATTTTTGTTTTTTTTTATTTCAATATATATTTTTTTTTAATAAAATTATTGCATCCCGTGCAACGCCGGGTAACAGGGCCAGCTACTGTAAAATATTTATTAAAAAAAAAAAAACATCAGTTCCCAAGATGTATAAACTTTGTTGCTCTGTGTGCTTTTGTGTTGATTACGAAAAAAAAAAAAACAATACCAAACAAGCGTGCGTGGTGTTGCTTTCACAAAGCTTGAGTAGAGACCACAGAATACTAACAGAACTGAAAAAAGTGACGTGTGAAAAAGGCCCAAATCAGCGTTACCGTTGGTGCCACTAAAGTGGCAATTTGCCACTTTTTCGACTGCTTGGATACTATTTGGCCACTTTTACAAAATGCACCCAAATGTGGTACTTTTTACGATTCTTGCCACTTTTTTGATACTTTTTACGCTAGGAAAATATACTTTTTTTCTTTCTGTTTTATTATAACCCCCAGCTTTAATATATGTAAAACTGTTTTAATATATGTATATGTAAGCAAGTTCATAAGAAATTTGTTTCTTGTCATGCGTGGTTAGCTGAAAATCGGCTTAATAAACTTTCTATTAACCTGTTTTATTTATTATGAATAAGGGGATAAAGATATCTCACATATCGATGGTTTTCTTCCGCAACCTCGTAACTCAAAAACAACTACTTTTCAAAAGAGACAAAATACTTTTTTTTACAAAATATTTGAAACTTTTTGCTATATATTCTTTTATAAATCAAGAATTAGGAAAAATTCCTATAAATATTTAAAAGAATATATAGCAAAAAGTTTAAAATATTTGGTAAAAAAAGTATTTTGTCTCTCCTTAGAAGTCATGAAGCAAAAACCGAACTGTTGTGTACCGAAAACTTGTCTAAAATTTGTGTAATTGACATTAAAAGTAAAATCTAAGTTTTTACCAAAAATGAATCTTGATATAAAAAACAAAAAGCTTAATATATTAAAGTATTTAGACCCAATATTTATAGTGTCTAATGAATATATAAACTATTTCGAATTAGTTTCAGAGTTTAAAGATAATGTAACTGACCCAGATGCAGTTATACATGAATTTAAATTTCTAGAGAGTAAAGTAAATGACACAAATTGTAAACACATATTTAAAATTTCGAATGCTGAAGATTTTTGGCGTAAAAAAGGAACATTGTAAAATAGATTGGATACAAATACAAATTGATCTCTCATATTTTTACATTGTCACATAGTAGTGCTTCTCTGCTGAGCGTGTTTTTACTAAGTTAGCTTTAATAAAATATTAAGTAATAAATGGGCTAAAGACATTTTACGAAAGTATGGAAGTCGTTTTAAGAACAATTAATTGTAAAATTTGTATGAAACTGACCATTTATAAATATGTAGCACAGGACGACATTGAAAAAGTTTGTTTAACCATTCCAACTGATTCTTATGTTTTTGGAATGCTAGACGAATATGTACACAGTTTTCTCCCATCACGTCACATTTATCAGATACACCAATTATTGTATTTTCGGAAGGAATAGTACAAGAAATATATTACTAAATGTATATATAAAACACATTACATAAATATCTTCTATTTGCTGCAACAATGTCATAATCCAAAAAACATGTTTGGCAGAAAACAAGTTTAACGTTTTTGAATTACCAAAACATTAAAGTAAATATTTTATAAAAATTACTTCTCGAGAAAAATATTTATTTTAGTTTTTATACCATTTAAAATTATAATAAATAAAAAAAAAAATGTAAAAAATACATAATGTGGTGTACTTATTTTAATTTTAAAAGATGTGCCCCTTTTTTTAAAAAAATCCACTTTTTGGTGCCACTTTTTTTGTAGATATCCCCTTTTTTTGGTACTTTTTAGAAATATCCGACGGTAACACTGGCCCAAATCAGTTGCGAGGGCAGCTTTCGAAGAAAGAGACAAAAAGCTTTTTTTGGTGGTGAAGTGGCAATGTGTAAAAACAGGCAGCAACAATCAACACAAATGGCATGATCAAAACAAAAATAACAAAACACAGGCCATGTTAAAAAAATGCATTAGTTCAACAAACGTTGTGTTTTGTGCAAAAAAAAATGTATTTATTAATATTTTTTGTTTTATAATGTTATTTATTTACTTAAATTTTATTTACTTGTGTTGTGGTAAACTTAAAAGTTAATTTTTACAAAAGCTTTGCAAATAAATCTCAACTAAATAAATTTGTGTTCATTGTATTGCGGCATAAAAGATGATGCAAAGAGAAATGAAAAAGGGCAGCTTTCTTAGAAAGAGACAAAAAAAAACGCAAAATCTTCCGTCTCGTGTCAGTTCTGTTAGTATTCTGTGGCAGAGACTGATGTTTTGAAACGGACAAAATTGTTGTAAACATGTGAATTGCCGACCGTGCAAGGTATATTTATAGCAGGTAGCCGCGAGATTACAACAATTGTACAATAAAACAAACAACAGGGCTTTTTTTTGTTGTTATGTGGTACGAACTGTCAAAAGGCAAAGGGGTTGATAAGAGACAAAAAAGACAAAATATAGAGACAAAAAACTTGTTTACATGTTTACTATACAACATTTGACAGTTCGTACCATGGTGGAATAAGCAGGTGGCATCGTTACGGCAACAAATACAACATTACAACAAAAATGGAAATTACATCACCGTTTACGTCAAAAAATACATTTATTAAAAATCACAGCGTGCCACTGAACGTGATGAAATAAATAAATTTTTAGCCAATTTTTATTTAATTATGATCAATCTTATTTATTTTAATTTAAAATTATCAAAAACTTTAATAAAATACAATAATCACAGCACAAAACGTGGACTTTTTGTAAACATAAACAAAACTTTGACATAAACCTAGACAAACAATGCAAGAGCAAAAAATCGTCATCTGGCGTAGTGCTGCCACCTGTTTATTTCACCATGGTTCGTACCACAAAACAAGCAAATAAAAAATAAACAGCTGGCTTTCCGAGACTACCTGCTATAAATATACCTTGTGACCGTGTCTGTGTGAAAAATACGATTATAGACTGGCTCGCGAGCAGCGTTGCCGTTTTGGTTACTTTTAACCAAAACTGGTTACTTTTTTTCTCAATGTGTACTTGTGTACTTTTTTCCATTTTGGTTACTTTTTCTCAACACAAAAATAACCAATTTTTTGTTTTGGAGCAAGAACTACCCGCTCCGCTTTTTTGGCCTTTAAAAATTGTGTGTGGTATTTGTGCATCTTAAACCAATACTTTTTTCATCTAGTTAAAAATAATTTTTTTAGAAGCTTAAGCTTTAACAGACTATCAAGTGTAAATGGCCATTATCTGCTACTCTTAATGCTTCATATGGCTAACTGAAACACTTTTCTAGATAAATGAAAAGGTCAAAGGCCCTTCCGATCCGATCCCGTTTAATATGAGTATATACCACTGGGCTAAAATCATCTATAAATTAAAGATCTACCGCAAAATTTAGCTCAATTTTGCACTTTAATAATATAACACACAGTAAAAGCTCTTTATATAAAAAGAATGAAAACTATAGCTCATAAAATTTTTAAAAATGACGAAAATAAGTTTGTATAGGAAGTGCCACTTCCACTAAAAAGTTCGAAAAATTGTATATCCTATTGTTCTTTCCTGAAATCGGTCCAGCGGCTAATGAGCCTACAAGATACAAACAAACACAATTTCTTCTTAAGACATATTTTTAAACTGAAGTGGGAACAAAATAGTACTTTTGATACAAAATAATTTTGGTTACTTTTTTCGCTTTTGGTTACTTTATTTTTACATTTTGGTTACAAAATTTTTTTGGTCGTGGCAACGCTGCTCGCGAGTATATGGAGTGGTTATGACCAGAGCTGCCGTTTTTGGTTATTTCTAACCAAAATTGGTTATATTTTTTTTTAATGTGGAGATGTGAATATTTTTTTCATTTTGGTTACTTTTTTCTAAAATAATAATACGTACGAATATGTTTTTTTGATACAGGAACTCGAAAAAGTTGTACTGTACTATGATTTTTTCATTATTTGTTACCAATGAGCGGAAGTTTTTTATACTTTATCGAAAACAAAAAATCCTTTCAAAACTGCCAACAAATAATATTTTTAAGATTTTTGTTAAGAAAAATATTGCCATTTGTTTTTTTTTAATATTAAAAACGGCCATGTTCGAAAACATATGAAGTTTTAATCCATAAAGATTTAAATTTTTTTTTTTAAATGAGCGTAACTTTTCTTGATTTTAAGAGTATTAAAGATGAGTAGTACTTAAAGTAGAAAGTGCATAAAAACATGGGGAATAGATTTCAGAAAATGACTGAAAAATTACACAAAAGTCGTTTTAGTGTTTCTAAAAACATGAATATAAGTTAAATGTTCTAAATTTAGTTTATTTTCAGAAGTACCCAGCAAAAACTTTGCTTACAAAATAAGCAGAAAAATAATGAGAACTTGACGAACAGACTACTTATTTTTCTACTAGAAGAAGTACTTATTTTTGTTCGAGATGTCCCAAAAGTAATCCCTTATAATTTAGCCTATTATAATCTAAAAAATAATATGTTTTTTTTATACTTAAAATTTTTATAAAAATGTATAGTTACACAAAGTCAATAAAGTAAAAATTTTTTTATTTTTTTTTAATTTTTTTTTTTAATTATTTTATTTTTATTTTTTCTTATTCTATTTTACTTTATTTTATTTTTTATTTTTTTTTCTGTCTCTGGCGGGATTTGATCCCGCAACCTCGGTGCTGGTAGACTAGCACTCTACCAGCTAGTCTACCGGGGCAGTGTAGTTTTTGCATTAAAAAACTATGTTTTATGACTATAAGGCATTTTTATTGTCATAATGAAAATATAAATTTTTCTGTATATTTAAGATATAATAATAAAGTTATTATTTAATATATAACTAATAATCCAAAAAGTGGCGAATAAAGCTACAAAGTAATGAATTCTTGAAGTCATTAAAAGTAGGATTGTAAGTAAAGTTTTTGCTGGGTAGATATATTTATTTTAATTATTTGGCAATATTTTTAATTTATAAAAAAAACCTTTGACTGCCTTTTTCCCCATTTAATGTACGCTCCGAAAGGCAAATTGGTTTATATTCGCCATAATATTTTACAATGATTAACAAAATGTATCAAATAGAACAATCTAAAACAGTTATTAATAATAAGATATATAAATTTGAAATAAATATTACAAACACGAGAAAAAAGATTTTTTAATATTTTAGATATATATATCGTTACCTAAAACGCAAAACGCCCTATCTAACATTTTGAAAATTTTACAGGAGAAGCAAATTACAACTGAAAATGTTAATCAATAAATTGCCTTAAATTGTTTATAATTTATTTTTCTTCAATTTTTTTTGTAAAACCTACCAGTTGTTTCGACAATTGACAATGTTGCATATTATTCAAACTGTTAGTAAGGTCTATCAGCGCGTATCATATAATCTTTTTTAGATAGGGCCGTTTGTTTTTTGTTAATAAAATCTGTAATTTTGGTTGAAAGATTATAAAATTTTATGTGGACATTAGTGTTGATGCAATTCATCAGATTTATTGAAAAAGTCGATTTTTAATTTGTTGTTAGTTAGGGCCTTTTGCGTTTTAGGTAACGATATGTATGTAAATTAGAAATATTTACATAAATACATTTCGCATATCGCCAATCGTTTTCAATTTCGCCAAAACAATCGCCAAACGTAAATTTCCATTGACAAAAGAATTAAAAAATCGTCACATTTGACAGTCCTGTCAATGGCAGCTAAAAAGCTAAAAAAAAAACTGTGAAGTACAATTTTCGTTTATTTAAAACGACATATAAAAAAATATTCAATTTATTAACTTTCAATATATATACTGAATTTTGTATGGAAATTTGACGGATTTAACTCTTATAAAATAAAAATATTTTTTACGAAAAAAGTCTCAAATAAATAAAACTTTTACCCTTAATTTCAGCAAGTTCAGTTATAATTAATTATCACTTATAGCTATCAAAACACATTGTTAACTGGAAGTTAAAGTTGTAGTTAATTTTAACTGATCTTGGTGAAATTGGGGGTTGTAAAAGAATTTTGTTTCTTATTTTGTTTTCTCACTCGTAAAACTGCTCTGAGTGGAGAAGCAGCTCGCGCTTTTTGTCATTATTTTTTAAGGACAAACAGGTCGTTCTTGTTTGTCTGCTTTTCGTGCGTTTTGCGTTGTCACCCCGCATTGGTTAATGTTTCGGCGTCGTATAACTGTACCGAGTTACAGTTTTTGCGGTTTCTGCATTAACTATATGCATTCGTTTTTAACCTCAATGTTTTAATGTGTTGTCTGGTGGAGAACCATAATTAACTCAATGTGACTGGTGGAGAACCATATATAACTCAGACGTTTTACTGGTGGAGTACCAAGGAAATAACTCAGAAGATTACTGGTGGAGACCAAAATACTCTGGAGCGGATTCTGGAAGCTCTCGCCTTCCTATACGAAGGTTTAGGTCGAACGAGGTTTTTGTGTTTGAAGCTCCAAAAAATTGTGTGATACCCTGGCATTATAACTTAAATAGTTCGCCAAAAATTTTTAGTTTTAAGCAAAATCCAAAAAAAAAAAAATATTTTGTTTTCTTGACTTATACAGCCTGTTCAACGATTTCGGACGTTAACGTTCGAATAGAAAATTACATTTAAAACAACAACAAAATTATAAAATTTGTTTTTTATTATTTTACTATAAAGTGCAAATATCTTACTTTTGTATTACAATGCAACTTAAAATAAATTTTAATGATTTTCTCAATTAATAAAAGGCATTTTAAATTTGGTTATATTTTTTCACATTTGGTAACTTTTTCAAACATTTTGGTTGTAAAAATTGTACTGGCTGTGGCAGCACTGGTTATGACTGTTTTCAAATATGTATATAAATATGTATACTTCTGGAACTTTAAACTTATTTTCAAGTTTTTAAAAACACTAAAACGACTTTTGTGTAATTTTTCAGTAATTTTCTAAAATCGATTCCGGATGATTTTATGCACTTCCTACTATAAGTACTAATTATTTTTACTTCTCTTAAAATCAAGAAAAACTACGCTCATATAAAAAAAAATTATTAAAAATCTCCATTGATTAAAACTTAATTTGTTTACGATTTCAGATCATGGCGTTTTTAATATAAAAATCACAAATGACAATATTTTCTTAGCAAAAATCCTAAAAAAATTATTTGGTTGCTGTTTTGAAAGGGTTTATTGGTAAACAAATAATGAAAAAATCGTAGTACACAGTACAAATTATTCGAGCTCGTAAATAATTGTACCAAGAAAAACATATTCGTTCATAATTATTATTGTTTTAGAAAAAAGTAACCAAAATGAAAAAAATATTAACATCTCCACATTGAAAAAAAATATAACCAATTTTGGTTAGAAATAACCAAAAACGGCAGCTCTGTTTGTAAATCCCTGTTTTAGATCAGGGGTGCTCAAAAATGTTAAAGTACAGAGATACGCAAAACTAAGCGCACAAATTTAATTTAAATTTAATAGAAAGAAATTGTCTTGGCTTTAAAACATTTAAATTAAGTCCAAACTAAATTTTCAATTTTTTAAATTGACTTTTAAATTAAAATTGTAATTTTTTAAAAACATTAAGAATTGGAAATTTCCCAAATTGAGTGTGAATGCTCGCAGATGTTTGGAAATTAAAAGTAAGAATTTTATCTAAAAAAAACTCCACTAAAATCTTTTACATTTATGCTTAAAGACAGTTTCGTAAAAGCATTAAAATATTTTTTTAATTTTATTACTTATCTTACACACTGTATTTGAAATAAGATCAACACAGCTTCCGTACATGCCATGTACTGCATGTGCAACTAAATTAATGAGCGTAAAAAACAAAGGGGTGGGGCTTCTAAACAATTGTTTGCTTAAATGAGCATCACTGTTTTAGATGCACATTTTTTAATGGTCAAATAAAGCGGAGTGGGCAGCTCTTGTTCCAAAACAAAAATTGGCTATTTTTGTTTAAACAAAATTCAAAAAAAGTACACGAGTACACATCGAGAAAAAATGTAACCAATTTTGGTTAAAAGTAACCAAAACGGCAACGATGTCAGCAAGCGATAAAATAGGTACATAATAGGAAAACGCTGTTCAAACTGCAAAAATATCAAAATCAAAAAAAAAAAAAAAAAAAAAAAAAAAAAAAAAAAAAAAAAAACACACACAACATCCCATCTGCGTAAACTTCGGAATTTATTAAAAGTTTCAGTCAGTCAAACCAAAAACTGCCGAACATGTCCTCTGCCAAAGTTCTTTGTTGTGTACAACTTTTCCTTACAGCTTATTTTTGTCCAATCAAAAATTAAAAAGTCGAAGTTACAGCACAATCTCATGACTTTTACTATTTAAACTGCAGTTTTTTAAACACTGCAAAAAAATAAATAATAAATAGAGGTAATGCCGAACAATAGAGGTAATCGTTGCAAAAAAATTTAAATTAATTTAAAAAAAATTATTTGTACTTCCCGGTTAATCGAATAACAAAAAATCAATGCAACTAAAAATCATCGTATGAATCAGGACTGTGGAGTCGGAGTTAAAGAGCCGAAATTGGTGTTTTTGTACCGGAGTCGGAGCCAAAGTACAAACAAAAACTCGCGACTTCGACTACAAAATTTTTTGGCATAAGAATGTTTGTAATATTTTTCAAAATAAAAAAATGTAAGAGCGTCCGCTTTAAAAATTTTGAAGTCAGAAAATAAGCACCAGTATACTTTACATATGAGCAGGTGAGATAGATAGATAACAATTGATTTTAATAGATCTCTTAGCACTTGATAAGAATAAATATAAAGATTGTTTCGAAGCATGACCTTTTCTATGTTTTAATGTGATCTTAAATTGCGGTTGGTAACAAAACTGGTTCGTTCCACTCACCACATTTTCAAAACTATCTCTTTTTCATTTTCTGTAACAAAACTCGGCGGTTCACTGTTTTAACATTTCTGTCTGAAGTGCGCCAAGATATCGTTAATGAAAAAGAGTCGAATTAGGGAATTTAAAATGTAAATTTGTAAACAAGTTGGCTTTGACATACATACATAGGTATTTGTTTTTTTTTATAAATCGTATATTGAAAAATATTTTGGTAGCGATGTTCACATACATATGTGAATAATTGGAAATATGCTGTAGCTCCAATGGTGAAAGCACTAAATGAACTGCATTTAAAATTCCAACCTTCAAAGTGAATGATAAAAGAAAAAATAGGAACTTCGAATAATACAAGACATTGTTTCAGATGTAATTCCCATGAATGTGGGGATTTTCCCGAATAATGATTTAGGGAAAATTGGGGGGAAAACAAAGACTTACAATTTTATATTTCGGTCTTGGACAATAATAATATTGATTATGGAACGAAAAAAAAACAATTACGAGTACGCTGAAGAAAACGGCTTCAATTTATTTGTTTAATTTTTAGCTCTTCATTTTGAAAAATTTACAGCAGACCGCAAAAAAATGGTGAAAATCACAAATGCTTCTATTTCTGTTTTAAAAATTTGCCTCTATCCGAATATTTAATATGACTCTAAATGTTTCTTTATGTCGATGACATCTTCAATAAAATAACGTCAAACAAGGTAACTCACTTTTACTAACTAAATTGGATTAAATACCATGATGGTTTTGGTACTGTTTAATCCCTTGAGACAAACAGCACCAAGTTCAACAAAAGGTCTGCTATTTCCAAAAAATAATACAAGGCTTCCAACAATTTTGTTTACTTTTCTTTTATCTTTCCCGAAAATTCGAATAAATAGTAACGAGCGAGCTTTGCATCTCACCTACTCATATGAAAATAACTATATTAAAGCTCTGTTAGAATTAAAATATCGATTTGAAATTTTTACAGAATCCTTTTCTTGCTATATTTAATCATTAAGGTTAGAAGAGGAGTCGGAGTTTAAGTCGGACTTAAAACATTTCACCGGATGGAGTCGGAGTTAGAACTTTTTCTTGACGACTGCACAGTCTGCAAAGGATTTTTGAAAGTTGCTTCCAAACGCAATGAAGAAAAAACGACGTCGTTAAAGCCCTCATGTGAATTGGGTGAAGGAAAAATTATACTGTATTTTTGTATGATGATCTGTATGACAAAATCGAAAACTAAATTTTTTGTTGAAATTTTTCAATACCATTTATTAATAATTTATGTTTATGTTTGTAAGTTTGTAAATAAGTGATTTTTCAATTAGATCGCTACACTTGATTATTATTAAAATAAACGACAAAGACATCTAAATATTAATTAACAAAATAGAAGCTATTTAGATTTTTGTTGGATTACTTTCGCGAATGTATTCTTCAAAATTCTTGTCATCTTTCACAGCAGGATCGAAGTCATTAATTAGTTGCGGCAGCATTGCGTTGTCCAGCATGGTAGTGTGGTTGCCTTCAATTACTTTTATTATTACTTTTCCACTAGTAATACGGCTGAGGCAGTAGTCTTCATCAATGTCCTGCAAAGCAACTATAGCAGAACGAATAAGGGTAATTGGTGTCTTTATTTCTTCAATATTTTCTAAATCATAATAAGCTGCCATTTTTACACGTCTAAACATGGCATTTAGCAGGGTAATGGCGTACTCTTTACTGTAAATGTCCTGTTTGCCAACATATTCCAAATATTTTTCGATCTTTCCTTCGATTGTTGCAATCTTATGGAATACCAAGCCGCTTGACTCTTTCGTTTCCTCTGGGAAGAAAAGATTTGCAAGGATTGAAAGCAACAGATCATACAAATTATTATCATCAAAGTCTTCATTCAACTGTAGTCGAGTGAGTTTGGTTATGAATTGTGGAGCACCATCGATAAGCAGCAGTTGCCCGCGATAACCAGCTTTTTCTAGAAGAGCAACTAACTGCAGAGCAACATATGAACCAAATGAATAGGCTATAATGTAAAAAGGTACTGCAACACTTAAAACGGTTCTTACATGTTCAAATGAAGCTTCGGCGATATCCTTAACAGTTGTCATCTCAGAAAAACTATGCAATTGTAACACATAAGCCCTACTTAATATCTGACTGCCGATCTTGTACCAAGCTTGACCAGCCGTACCTTCCAAGCCCGGAATAATGATTGTTGGAGGCATATTATCCTTTGAGCTGTCAGCAGCAGTAGTTACTGCCAACAATACTTCATTGCAAAAAGCTTCATCTCCGAGATTACGCAGTAGCAAATCCATGCCTTGGTCCTTGCTTTCAGAGGCAAATATCATTTTAACAACTTCTGTACTATCGCGAGCATCGGAAAACTCTTGCAATTTCTGGAAAGTTAATGAGCGCAAATCTTGTGGTGTAAGAACAAGTTCAAAGTCACGCTCTAAGGTCTGTTTAATTTCCACTGCCATCAAGGAGTCCATACCCATTTCAGATAATGTTGTTCCCAATGACACAGATTTTAGATCTCGAATTCCCATAATGTTCATTACAGTTTCAACAATGTTTTCGCCACCTGCACGTCCTACCCGCTTTTCAGCCACTACCATACTTGCCACAATAGGATCTGGAGCTGACATGAGATTGTCTAACTCTTGCAAACATGAAGATATACGCTGCTGTAAAGTTCCGCCGATTTCCATGTCTATTTTGTCCTCAGCCAAATCAGCAACTAGACCAACTTCTCCCACAGCACCCCATTGTATGGCTTTACCGGGATAACCATGTGCAACACGATCTTCCACTATTCTTTCCATTATGGAATTGGCCATGCCGTAATTACTCTGGCCAGCATTTCCACGTCCACAGGAAACACTAGAGAACACAACAAAGTGCTCAAGCTTGGGACAATTTTTACGAGACAATTCATCCAAAAATCTGGTAGCAACAGCTTTTGGACCAAAGCTCTCTAAAAATTTATCTTTTGTCAAATTTGTAAAAATGCCATCACGCAAGACAACTGCCAAATTAAAAATGCCCCCAACCGGAGCCATTTCAGCAGCTTCTTCCAATAGTTTTTCACAGCCTTCATATGTTGTTATATCACTAGTGGTGACTTTCACTGAGCACCCGTACGTCTTCCACAACCTACAATTTGAATTTAAAAAGTACTTTGATTTATTCATATTATTAATAGTAAACTTACGCAATGCGATACGATTGATAATCTTTAGTAATACCTCTACTCGAACTAAGCAAAATATTTTTGGCACCACGTATGGCCAGCCAATCTGCTAATTCTAAGCCGAACCCGCCTAAACCTCCGGGAATTATATAACTCATCTTGGCATCAAAATATATTTGTTTTAAAGCGTTGACGGGAATTGTATATGAGGATTCGGTGTCTTCACGAACTTGAATGACAACCTTTCCAATATGCTTGCCACCAACCAAATAGCGGAAAGCTTGTTCAATCTGAGGAGCTTGAAAAACTGTTACAGGCAAAGGCTGTATAGTGCCATTTGCTATGTCTACATTCATAAGATGCATTAAATGCTGCAAATATAAATATAAACATAAATTTAAATAAAATTTTAATAAATTAAAATTTAAGACTCAAAGTTACTAACATCGATTTCTTCATCGGAAGCAATTAGTAAACGATCCGCCAGCACGGCATGGAAAGTTAGCTCCTTAAGGAAACATGCCATGCCAAGCTTGCTGTCGTTGGCCATATCAAATTTTCCGATCTCAAGAAAATGGCCACAAATACCAAGACAGCGTACTGATGCCAACAACTTGTCTTCCGAAAGCGAATTCAAAACAAAATCTACTCCCTTTCCCTTTGTTTCCCGGTGAATCATCAGTTCAAAAGAAGTGTCTCGGGAATTTCCAATGTGAGATTCTAAATATGGAAAAAACGCTTAGAAACAATTTTGGAAAGCATAATTTTAAAGCAGCTAGATAACCTTTTAGTTGTGGGAAGGTTTCAAGGAGGTATTTCTTTTTCTGTGGTGTACTACAGGTTGTGAATACTTCGAGGTTGTATTCTAGTGCTGTGCGTATTGCAGCCAAGCCAATACCACCAGTACCAGAATGAATAAGAATCGATTTTCCTTTTCGTATATCAGCGCACATAAAGAAGGCGTAGTAAACAGTAATGTAGACTACAGGAACAGTAGCGGCCTCTTTCATTGTCCAATTTTTCGGAACTTCCCAAATCAATTTCGTTGGCTTTTCCACATATGAAGCCACACCACCTTTAGTAACCATACTCATGATACGTCGTCCAGTTTTTGTTTCAATTCCTGAGTACTCAAAGCCCAACACGCAGCTTTGGTCAAATCTGCTGGAGCCATACAAATCAACTGCTAATCGACCCGTGGCCAACATTACATCACGAAAATTAACGGACGAATATATCACCTTGATTTCACAGTCCTTTGGATTCAAGGGGCCTTCAAACCAGCGGAAGGACGACAAGTCTCCTCGTTGTAAAACATTACCATACACATGGTCTGCTCTGGCAAGTAGAGTTTCTTCAACTTTAAGTTGAAGATGACGGTAAGTACCCCATTTTCCCTGCAATAAATAAAATGTTATCTATTAAAGGATATCCAAACGAGATGTGTATTGCAATCTTACCTGTTTATAAACGTTTATTGCTAGATTTAAGGCATACTGATTGGAATAGAATGGATCGTTGAGGCTAAATGCAGGAGCATTAAAATCGTCAATAAAGAAAGAAGTTACTAAGTTGCCATCAGGCTCTTTACGCAAGCAGTTAACTAGACCCATAAGGCCATTATATTTTTCGTTAAACGCATAGACAACCACAGGTGTCTTATTTGCAATGGCCTGTTGCACTTGAGCCAACCATACAAATTCCACATCAGTCTCACTAACCTCTACTACCAGTGGTTCGATGTTTAAATTTTTCTTCGTTTTTTGTAAAAGCAATATAACCTCTTCGTTGCTGTCAAGAGGTATCACCGCCAGCATTTTGAAGTGCTCTGGAATGACTAAGTTCTCAATGTTTGACGTAGTGCGTTCACGCACAACTAGATATCCATTATCTGTTAAGGCTTTGCTGCTTACTGCAATTGTTTCCTCATTTATTTGACCTCCTAATCCGCCAACAATAATAAAGTGGCAGTTAGACTGTGTTAAGAGTTTGCCACTTTCGATATGTATTGCGGCAGGCATATCAGAGGGTGTCTGACTAGATAAGAACATATAATCTCCAGTTATGACTGGCAAATCTTCTACAGAGTCCAAAAAGTTCGATATAATAGGTAATCTACCATCTGTATCGACTTCAACAATCTTCATTTTCAGAGTTGGACTATTTTCAAGAGCCAGTTGAACACAAATACGTGCTGCATCGGCAACACTTACTATAGGAGAGGGGAAGTGTGACAAAAAGTTATACTTTTCTAAAACTGGAACCCCTGGGGGTTTTCGACGGTGAACTGGACTAGCATGTAGACCTATTAACTCGATTCCACCAGCTACAATTCTTTCCATATCATGATCAACATATACGTCGAACGCACGGTTCTCAGCATCCATTGTGGTCAAAAGATTCATGTGGTGAACACCATAAATGCGCAGCTTACGAATTTTAGTAGGCAAGTGAAGACTTCTGGCGTCAGTCCCTAATATATGTATTTGCAGCATGGCATCCATAAATGTGACCCAGTTGTATTTCCATTCAACTTTTCCGTATAATCCATCGCTTCTTGCCTGTTGTACCGCCTGAAAACTGCCATTGTAGTGATAACCACGTAATTTTAATTCTTTATAAAAGTCCTTCTTAGAAACCATAGGAAAGTCGGAATTTTCTTTAAAGCTGTATACTTCAGGAATTTTTGGATTTTCAATTTCTGTAATTCTGCCTGTTACAACCAAAGCTCCTGATTCAGTTATCTAATAAAATTAATTGTAATTAGATGAAGTGGTTTTCGATATTAATATAAATAACAAACAAATCGTCAAGCTCGTGGTCCTTTTCTTGAATAAAATATTCTTTATTTTATTTATCAAATATTTCGTTATTATTTGAATCATATCATCAGGGACTGTCACACACACAAACAAAAAATTCCTATAAGCTAGTGTGTTGCTACAACCGTCGCCATTATCGTACTCTGTACGATATTACTCAAAGAATAACGAAATATTGCAAGGCGAATTCCGGCTTCAGGTGTCGTTGAAAGCACAGCTGTGCTACTTCTTTTTTTAAATTAGAAAGACGAGTGTGAAAAGTTACTTGTGTTTTTGAAATATCGACCAACGAAAGCAACAAATAAAACACAATGTTGTGTTTTTGGTGTTGTTACTAGTTGTAGTATCGCCACCACCCATCCTTTACATGAATTCGCCTTGGAAATATTGGATAAATAAAATGAAGAATATTTTATACAAAAAAAGGACCTCGAGCTTGACGATTTATTTGTTATTTATCAGGCCTGTTCTGAAAATCACATTTTATGAAAGTGATTTGAAATCACAAGAAAGGTGTTCTGGGCAAATTATTTTGTGATATCAAAACGTTCAGCTACGTAAACAACTTTTTGAAATCACTTTGTTATTTTTGCGACTATTGTAAGATGACCGTCATGATAAATTACTTAAATGAAATATTCAATGTGTTGTTTATTTATTTTTAATACAATAAGCTATTTTATTTACAACAAATCTTTTAAAATTAAGAAAATTCGACGACACTACAAAAATGATTTTTGCTTTTGAGACTTCTGTTGTGATTTCAACTTTGTTTATTTAGTTGAATTAAAGATAGCTAATTTGCTAACAGCAGCATGAAAGCAAAGTCTAATATTTATTAAAAATCGTAAAAGCTGTAAAGAGTCGCAGGAAAAAATCGCTTCTTTCGCGAAAATGGCTAAATTCGCGAAAAATTGCAAGCTTGTAAACAAAGCCTAAAATTTATTTAAAATCGTTAAATGGGTTAAGAAAACAAAATGTCGGAAAATAACAAATAAAACATTTTGCAAAATAGCGAACATTTTTAATATTTCAAACAGTCCATAAAATTGATTTCAAGTCTCTAAAACTATAACGAATGGCAAAAATTCGGTAAAAATTGCTAAATGAGCGGAAATCCGCAAAAATTTGCTAACAGCGGCATCTACTATTTATTATAAATCGCTAAAGCTGTAAAGTATCAGAAAACTTAAATCGCTTCTATCGCAAAAATTGCAAAATTTTAAACACACCCTAAAACCAATTTGAGATCGCTAAATCGGTTAAAGAAACCAATTGTTGAAAAATAACATAAAAACGTTAAAAAAAATGAGCTCTAATTTTGTAGAACAAACTTCTGTGTTTGCTTGTGCTTTTGACAATTGGAAATCACAACGAAAAACACAAAAACTGTGTGTTTTACAAAACACCACAAAATCACACGTGTGATTTTAAAAGCACATGTGATTTGAAATCACGTGATTGTAATTTTAAAAAACTTGATTTATTGTAGCTAAATTTTCTTACCTCAAAGTTGCCCGTGCCATAGTGAATCATTACTATCAAATCTACGCTTGTCTTGGCAGTTACGTTAGTGGCTCTTATAAATCGGACATCTTCAAATTCAACCGGAACATCCATAAAACTTGGACCGTGATACATAAGGGAAAATGTTTCCCACACGTATTGTAGGTAGCAAGTTGCTGGCACCAGTATTTTTCCATCGATAACATGACCAGACATAAATTCCTCATCATCGCTACCCAAGTTAACAGTAAAAACGCGTTCTCCACTTGATTTAGTTTTCATGTTTTCGTATTTTGTTATAAACCAATCCTCTTTGTGTTCCCAGCGAATCAGAGAGCTTATGCCGGGTGTTCCACGAGAGACTGGAAATTCGACATTCGGGTAAAGATTTTGCACGGGGAAGTTAATGCCACTCATAAAGAGCCTGCAAGATATTAATGTAAATCAATTCTACTAATAGCTATTGCCACTTAAATGATCTTACTTTCCAAGAGCTGTCAGGAAAAATTCTCCATTATTTTTATTTCCACGCTGTGTAAGTGGAATGTGAACGCCATCAGGCATAGATCGTTTTAAAATTGCTTGCAAGAGACCATGAGGAGCAATTTCAATAGTCAAAGAATTATTGGGCAATAATGCGAATGTCTCTTCAAAAAGTACACTGCTTAGTAAATTATTTGTATGATATTCTGCAGAGCATACATTTCGTCCAGGTTGGTCCCACTCACTTTTAGGTACGCTGGAGCTAAGCCATTTCGATGATCTTGGCTTGGGGTTTGGTATAGTTTGCTTTAAGTATTTCAAAAGTTGTGGTCCCATGTGTGCGATATAACGAGAATGATAAGCAATATTAGAGCAAGGAACTTCCTTGGCAAAAATTTCCTTGGACTTTAGTTCAGCCACAAACTTGGCTACATCATCAGCAGGGCCCGAAATTGTACACGAATCAGCGCCATTATGACAGGCAACTTCAATTGTTTCTGGCAACAAATTCACAATTTTTTTGTAGCCAATACCAATAGCAGCCATAGAACCTTTAATTTTTTCAATTTCTAAACTGACCTTGCCACGGTAATATGACGCAAGAATCATTTGCTCAGGTGTAAAACCGCCATCAGCATAACCACAACCAAGTTCCCCTACGGAGTGTCCAATAATATAGTCTGGTTTCAAGTTAAGAGCTCTTAAGACATCAACTAAGCCGATTTGAATAGCCGCAATACTAACAAACGAATGTAAAATATTTTCAAAAACTGTGGGGTCATCCGAAGTCAAAATGTTGATGAGATCAAGACCCTTGGGTAGTAGGGCAGCATGACAGCGTTCAATTGACTGTCGAAATTGTGGAATAATCATTAATGAAGCTCCCATTTGTGACCATTGAGAACCCATGCCACTGAACACCCACACAATAGGTCGTTTAATGCCCGTATAATGCTGTACATCTCTAACCGTTACTAAAGCTGGGTCAAAACCATTTTTAGTACAAATGCCAAAGCCACGAAAAACTAGACCAGAGACTTCATCATCCTGTATATTGTGCAAAAGAGCTATAAATTCGGAATCCAAAGGACGCTTTTGAATAGCGTCTAAAACAGTGTTTATTGATTCCTCATTTCTACCCGCCCAAGTAACTAAGCGTGGAATATCATCCTCGGGTATACCTTGATTTACTTTTTCCTTATCGAAGGCTTTTAACAAGGCATGAGCATTAGCACCGCCAAAACCAAATGAATTTACACCGATGTATGGTTTTTTCAAGTCCATTACATCTGTCACTACTATCAAACGTCCTTCAGCCAATGCAGAAATTTCTGGTTTTATTTCATTAAAGTTAATGTTTGGTGCAATTTTTCCAGTTTCAAAAGCAAAGCATGCCTTTATTAATGAACTGATACCCGAAGCAGCTTCAGAGTGGCCAACATTCGACTTAACAGAACCCACAAGCAATGGCGACGTACGTTGGCTACAAATCACATTATCGATGGCACGGCATTCCTCTGGATCACCCACTACAGTGCCAGTACTATGTGCTTCCAAATAACCCAAATCATTAGGAGTTATATCTACCTCTTGGTAGAATTCACTAAGCAACTGTTCTTGTAATTTTCCGGAAGGATAAGTTATACCCTCAGGCTTAAAGCCATCACAGTTCGTTTTAGAGTAGACGACAGTTGCATAAACTCGCTTGGCATTACGCCTGCGCTGCAGAAACATGCAATTGATTGCCTCCGAACGAGTATAACCGCATGCATCCTTATCGAACGGACGACAGAAACCATCCGCCGCTAAGACACCAAGTCTATTAGAAATAAATTCGATTAAAATACATATAAATTCGAAAACTAATTCAACAAACCTTGCAAATTGCAATGTAACAAAAGGATGCAATGATAAATTAGAACCACCTATTAAAGCAGCATCGATTTCCCCATTCCTTATAGCAGTGAATGCATTGTCAAGGGCATACATCGAACTTGAACACGCAGTATCCACGAGAAAAGAAGGTCCTTGGAGACCAAGGGCATAGGAAACTCGATTAGGCAACATAGCACGACTGCATCCTGTTATACCAAAACCACCTGAGGACACCTTTTCGTAGAACCATGTCTTTTCTGACTCTGAAATGCACGAACCAACATAGACACCCGTTTTGGTGCCACGCAAAATCTTTGGATTAATGCCTGCATCAACAACTGCCTCGTAAGCCACTTCCATTAATATACGCGTTTGGGGATCCATAGTATGAGCTTGCTTAAAGTGTACACCAAAGAAGGTTGCATCAAATTTTTCAAGTTCGTAGATTTTTCCCGAACGCTTAGGAATTTCCGGATTAAATTGACGCCACCGTCTTTCATCGTCATCCACCATGTCGACCTAAGAAATTTAAAATAAAATATTTTTATCAATACCCAGTAAAAAAATGTTTGGTTTTTTGAAGCACTTAACAGAAAAAGCGCATAATCGAGCGCTTCAATAAGAGAGCTCTTATACAGCAGTAAATGATAAATAATAAAATATACAAAAAAGCTTTTATTTTAGTGCTGACAACGAAGAACGTATTAAAGCGGAAAAATAAAAATATATGATGGCGTACGAAAATGACTGCAAAAGGCATTTAAACAAGAAAAAGCCAAAAAATTAATGGATATTTTAATATACCCAGTAAAAAATGTGCACTGTTAGAAGCAATAGGAACCTTAAATGTTTATTCGGCTTAAATTCAAAATATGGACCAAAAAGTAGAATACTATCGGTCGTTCAAGTTAAACCAATATTAGGGCGTTAATCCTTTCTGCTCAATCTCGCCCAAAAGTATTTTAGCCAATAAATTATTATTATAAATATATTAAATTATGGTTCAAGAAGTTATACAGTAATTATCGCTCATATGCATTTCTAAATTTGCACGACCTTAAAAGCGCTTTACTTTCGGGGAAAAATATGTTAAATGGTGTTCAGATATACATCTTTTATTGAGATAATATTTGGTTTAGTGACAAAATTATCTTTATGTGCACACATACACAATTTAGCTAACTCATTTAGCAGTTAGAAATTAACTTTAGCAAAACGTAAACAACTCTTGGCATCTTTAAGGAATAAACAAAATAAACATCTGGCTTTTGCGCAGACCTAATAGATGGACCTTTGTTTTGTTGACATTTCAGTTGCCAAATGTCAAAACAATCTGTTAAGTGAGTTGTGTTTTGCTCACTCAGCACACTTATGACAGGGTTGCATTAAAATTTTACTCAATATTATAACACTTTTGTATTAAATGAACAATAACTAAATTGAAATTTGATATGGATTATTGAGCCCAATAATGGTATTTATTGCGCAAAACTCAATTAAGATGCATATCTGAACACGGTATTACAGTATATGTGTCAGTTTCAGTTAAAACTGAACTGGTGATTCTTAAAAAAGACAATACGCTCTTTCTAATGCAGCAAACCGCAGTTTTCTAACTGCATTACTTTTGTCATAAGTAAGCTTTAAAATACACCTTTAATAAGAAAAGAACCCGATGTAACAAAATTTTTTGTAATTGATCTAATTTACTTGAAACTCGCCTGTCGGGGATTTTCGGTACCGACGATTACGAATGTGGTATTTGGAAATTCAAAATCCAATATGGCGGACTTTTTTTGTTAAGTTAACAAGTCGTTTTTAATACATTTGATTGATCGCTTTATTGGATTGAAAAAATTATCTGGGGGTTTTTTGGATTGTAGATTATGAATCTGTTCTTAGATTTTGAAAATTCATAATGGCGAATCCAATATGGCTGACTATTTTCTGTAACATGTACAAAAAATAGTCCGCCATATTGGATACGCCATTTTGAATATTCAAAATCGAATACCAGATTCGTAATCAGTGACCCAGAGAGCCCTTGAGTGACGAACCGCAAGCAAATCCAATAATGTTATAAAAAATAATCCGTCATAGTGGATCCGCCATTTTGAATTTTCAAAATCTAATACCAGATTCGTAATCTTCAACCTCAAAAACCTCCGGATGATAAGTTTCAAGCCATAAAAGGGTTCAGGTGTATCAAAATGAACTCTTAAAACTTACAAAAAAGTCCGCCATATTGAATCCGCCATTTTGAATTTTCAAAATCCAATATCAGATTCGTAATCAGCGACCCCCAAACCCCCTTATAATGGGTTTCGAGCTATAAAAGCGTTCAGGCGTTTCAAAATTAACTTGTTAACTTCAAAAACCGTTTTTCTCCAAACGATAGATTCCTTTTAACTGAAACTTATACATGTAACAATTTCACTTTTATCAATAATTTAGTACTTATTGGCGATTTTTAAAACCATTTGAGGCTTGGTAAACTAAAACGACATTAATATATGTACATAGAATTTTGGAATAAGACTACAATGGTTAATTGACAACTGTCGTTCATTGAATGTAATATACAACATCTTTAAGACTTATTTGTTTCACTAAAAAGAAAACGTATTTCAAACAACTCCAAACCTTTACTCCATTAAGCAAGTATGCATCTGATATTGTATACACAAGGTGGAAATGTTATAAAACCACAGAGTTGCACGATGAGTATCGTCGATTAAGAAGAAATACCACTAGTCTGATTAGAATAACAAAATCTGAATACTATTCTCAAAGTTTTCCAGTGCGCTAAGTTCCAAAAGAACATGGGAGACTATAAAAGAAATCGGCATAGGAAGAGTAGAAAATAAAAGTAATTTCTCGGCTGACGTGAACGATATTAGTAACACTTTTATGAACATATGTACCTATAGTTGATTCCAACCCTGAATACAACAATTTCAACAATTCGCCACCAACCAATTTACAAACCTCAAATTCAATCCTTAGCTCAACAGAAAATAATTCATCTGCCAACCACTATAACTCCAATTTACACACTAATTTAGGTGAAATATTTGAATTTGAATGTTGAAATCAATTTGATATAATTATGACAAACAAAATAAAACCTTGTTTGTACAAACAAACTACAAGGTAAGTGTAAAAGTTGTAAAACAGAGCAGTATGAACACCTTAAGTAAAAGTGAGTGTAAAATAGGCAACATATTTTGCATGTTTTTTTATCAACATATTTACAAAAGAGCTTGAACATTTTTTATAACTGCTTTTATACCCTCCACCACAATAAGTTTTGAAGCGGGTATACTAAGTTTGTCATTCCGTGTGAAACTTTTTTATTATTCATCTCAGACCCCATAAAGTATATACATTCTGGCTCCTTGAGTAACTCTAAGTCGTTTTAGCCATGTCCGTCTGTCTGTCCGTCTGTTGAAAACACGCTCACTTTCGAAAAACTCAGAAGAAATACAAAAACTGGGTGTAAAATTGCTTGTAGGTATCCTAAGCAGTTTGGGATTGAATTCCAGCCAAATCGGTTCAGTAGGATCAGAGCTATGGATCAAAATGTGGAACCACCACTTTAAAAAATTGATAATTTTGTTACAAGAACTAACATAAATGATTGAGCAATGCACGAAATGATATGAAATTTGCAAGTGTTCATTTTATTTGATTGGAAATCACACTGTGAAATTTCATGAAGATCGGTCCATAATTTACCCTAGGCCCCATATAAACCCTACTCCCGGAAAACAGTTAAGTACGCCTAAAACCGTAATTATAAAGGATATCATAACAAAATTTGGCACGTCAAAGTTTTTTAGGTCTAGAAATGACGCTGTAAAATTTCGTAAAGATCGGTTTATTATTTACCCTAGGCCCCATATAAACCCTACTCCCAGAAACAGATTAGTTCGCCTAAAACCGTAATAAATAATGCTATCATAATAGCATTTGTCGGTCAATAACTTAATATAGTTCTAAGCCGCAACCAATTTTAATGCTGATGTCTGTTTTTATAAAGATAAATTAATATTAAATAGACATCATAAAGATTTCACTCCTGAAATATTCAAATTGTCGGTGGAGGGTATCAAAGATTCAACACAGCCGAATATAACACTAACTTGTTTTTTTGTACAAACGAACGCAAGACTGTAAAACATGATACATTTATGCAACATATTTCTCAGCAAAGAAATCGCCATACAAAGACAATATAAATTTCAGTGTGTCTGGAGAATGGAAAGAGCGTAAGTCTCTAAATTAGGTACAAGCATCTTGGTTTGCCATACACAACATCCGATTAAATATGGGCGGGATTGGAGAAGTGGGTGCTGTTCCCCCCACACAAAAAGATCATAGATATCTGTGTATCTGGGGAACGGCAAGAGCCAAAGATTCCAAATAAGTTACAAGCATCTTGGTTATCGATACACAACATCCTACAAAATGTGGGCGGGATTAGAGAAGTGAGCGTGGCATAAAATAGATGTATTTGTATCTAGAGAAAGGTTAGAGAAAAATCACCCCCAAATGGGTGGGATTGGAGAATTGGCCGCTTATTATAGATTCATGTATATCTAAAAAACGGCAAAAGCGAAAGTTGCAGAAAGGGGACAAAATGGAATTCCGTATATCTAAAAACTATAAGTGTAAAGTCTCCAAATTTGTAATAGATAGAATAGTTATCAATATACAGACAGCATCTGTAAGAAATGTGTGGGATTGGAGAGGTGGGCGTGGGGCAAACTAGAATTATGTATATATAGAGAACAGAAGCAGCAGCTACAATTCACAAATTTGGTATAAATAGCTTCGTAATAAGTTCACAGTGTCTGTAAAAACGTGGGCATCATTGAAGACATAGGCAAGGGCACCTTCAATACAAATACCATATATGTAGATTTCTAACGTTATTTTCGCGGTTAGCGGTCGATATATAAATGATGCGTGGCTTAAAACTTGAAAACGACTGGACGAAATTGGATACTTCTTAGATTTATTCGTAATTGCTTCGCGAAGGTTTAAGAAAAAAGAAAATCGACAAAACGGTAAAAAGTCGTACTTTTTGATACTTTTTGTAAACAGGTTTTTTTCACATTAACTTTGTTTAAAATTTAAATCTATTTTTTTCCATAAACATACACATACATAAGAACACATGTTTAGTTTTAAGATTTTTTATGTACAATTTCAAACAAAAATATTTTATTTCTGTGAATAAAAGCGAGATATGCATATAAGCGAAATCTATATGCACACAAATTTGTCGAGTATTTTAAACACGAAAGGAAAATTGTTTATGTTGGCGTGCAAATAAGCGTTAAATGCTTATAAACGGTGTGCATTATATATTATTAATATATATTTGTTTGTTATTTACGAAGTCCATATAGAATATCCTCCAGGAATACACATATATTGATATATAAAAATCATAGATAGTACGACACTTAAAAGAGCTATAAACTCCTTTTTGGAGTGTTGCTGTTAAACTTTTTCTGGCAGTTATTCAATCACTTTGAAAAATTCTTTTATAATTTCAATATTTTGTTTTGTAAATTTTTGTTTAAATAATTACACTTTATACACACACCCACCTTATTATATAGATTGAATTCATATTCTGCTACATTATGGCAGTTCGGAAATTTGCCAGAGATACCCGAAATGACAATATCATCTCCATCCGTTTCCGGGAATATTCTTGAATATTTTTTGTATTTTTTTTCACTAGCAGTATTCGAAGGAATCTGCTCTTGCTGTTCGTTAACATTCGACATGATTAACTTCTTTTATATTATTGGAGTGTTTTTTTTTTAATATTGATTGTAAACTCGAAGATTTTTGTGATACGCGTAATCCAAATATGGCGAAATAAATATATCCAGCACAATTAAACGAACTGCCAATCAGATTGCAATTGTTTCATTTCGAAGTTATGTCTACTTTTATAATTTGATTCTTTCTCATTTAAAATTCCAAAAAGTATTGGCCTTTCAATAAATTTTAATTAAAATTTAACAATTCCAAACTGTAAAAAAGAAATTAAGTGTTTAAGGCAACAATTTGATAATTTATGTACGAAAAAAATTGTTGCACAGTGGTTTTTACCATAAAATAAATGGTTTTTTTTAAACTATTTTTGAAAGTATGTGAATGAAATATCACTACTTTTGAAAATACATATTCATATATCATTTCTACGAAAAAATAAAGGGAAGATTTTTATTTTTATATACGATTAGTACCGAAAAAGAAAAACTTAAAAATTATTGTTTGATTTAATTGCGTTCGTGAAAAAGTTTTATTTTTAAAAATTTTTTTCTTAAAAATAAAATTTTTTTTTAAAGAAATTTGGAAATTATCAATAGTGACGTGTTGAACTTGTTGTTATTATTAAGAAGTGAAGAATGGAGCTTGAAATGCTTAGTGGACGGTTTCCATATAACCGGCAAATTATTATATATGAAGAACAAGTAAGAAAGCTCAACCATTTGATACCCTTCAGCACAGTATATAAACCCATTTCTTTTGAGAGTGTGCCCTATTTGGGACCCAATGGCAATTATGTACCCGTCAGAGGATAAGATGCATGTAACGTTTTAGTGCCGGTTATTATATCATCTATATGAGATTTGTTTGCCTTTAAGAAATTTTAGGTGGGGGGTTTATATAGGACGTATGTTTAATTTTAGACCTACTGTACAAGTTATTGTCTCTAATTTTTATGTCAGTACGTGTGGAAAGTATTCTTTGTGCTTAAAATTCTCATAGAAGCTTTTAAAACATTGTATAAAAACTAAACGGATTTGAACCCATTTCGATAATTGTTTGATGTTTGTATGTGTGCATGAACTAAATTTAATTAAATTTGTCCTCCATCAAAAAGCCGAAACCATATGATGGCTGCCTCTAAACATGTTATGGTTAAATATGACAATAATTTGTTTTAAAATAAACAATAGTATTTTCCTCTTTTCCAGGAGCAACATGCTATGGTTGAAAACCAACCATGCTATTATAAGTGTTCAACATGTTTTTGTTATTTTTAACCATAACATGTTCGGAGGCAACCATAATATGGTTGAAGCTACTTGACGGAGGACTAGTTCAACCATAATATAGTTGTTGGTGACAATAATATGGTTAAATAAAACATAATATCTTTAAAATTTTCTTTAAAAATAGTTTTTTGGAGGTGACCATATTTAAACATGTTTTTTCTCTGGGTGTAATTTACTTTCAAGATGTCATCAAGAAAACAATTTATAAAGACAAACGAAAAATTTGCTAACTTACCTTGAAATCCGCTGTTTTCTTGGACGTTAATTGAAACATTTAATGGAAAGAGAATTTTAAAGGCAAGTTCGCTTAAATTTTTAAAAGTATGAATGTATTTGGTAAACGAGTGTGAGTGTCTTAAAACTTGATCGTAAAACCCTCAAATTATATAACATTTCATGGTGCATTCATTAAAGAGTTTAGGATACAAATCCCTTTTCTGCTACTTTTGACTTTACATAACATTACTAAGTAAGGTAAAAATTCACAAAAAAAAACTTCTTGAATAATTTTCCTTTAGATTTTGTATGTTTTAGATATAAAACGTTAAGGGATAAAATTATGATGAAATAAGAACATTGATGTGATTGTTTTCCGAATTTGAAAATCCGTTTCTTCCTCCTCCTTTATAAAATATAATGAAAAACATACAATTTTTCAATACGGTATAACCCGGTTAATTACCCCACGCTTAAATGCCTTTCACGCTAATTTACCTTCCATTTTTCAATGCGCTTAATTACCCAATTCTGGTACACAGAAAAAATTCTCTAAAATTTTTCACCAATTAAAGCATTAATCAAAAATATAATCAGTTTTAATTAAAAATTTAATCAAGTGAATTAAACTTTTAATCAAGTGAAGTAAACGTTTAATTAATACTATTAATTGGTTTAATTAATACTATTAATTTGTTTACTAGTGCAAATTTAATTATTTTTTTAATTAATACCACAAATTTTTTAATTGAAATTAATTTTTATTTTTTTCTGTGTAATTGCCTTAAAAATTAAACTCCCAAAACAAAATTAGACCTTAATTTCATTCGTTTAATTGCCTCAGTACTATTTGACAAGAACACAGCATGAAATGCAACCAAGTCTACATGTTAATAATTTGAAAATATGCACTAAAACTTTTTTAAAAAAATATGCCCAAAAAACAAAATATGGCTTATTTAAAAGCAAAATATTCCACAATTTAATATTTGCATTGAAATAAACCTTATTCTGGTAAGCTCATAAGAGTAATTTGTGCTGAATATTAAATAGATGCACCAAATACAGTATAACCCGCTTAATTGCCCCACGCTTAAATGTCTTTTACGCTTATTTACCTTGAGTTTTAAATCCCCTTTTTCTCTTCCATTTTTCAAACAAAAATTCACGTTTAATTGCCTTACGCTTAATTACCCAATTCGGGTAATTACCTTAAAAATTAAAATCCCAAAACAAAATTACACCTAAATTGCATTCGTGTGATTGCCTCAGTTTGGACAACAACACAGCAAGTAACGCAACCAAGTTTACATGTTAATAATTTGAAGAAATGCACAAAAAATTAAAAAAAAATATGCCCGAAAAACAAAATATGGCTTATTTGAAAGCAAAATATCCCAAAATTTAATATTTGCTTTAAAATAAAATTTATTTTGTGCTCACCAGAATAAAGTTACGTTATGAGGTTAGGATTCATATAAGAGTTATTTGTGCTGACTATTATTAGATATACCATATTTATGAGATATTTTGTGTTAAAGAGATTAAAGGAAAGGTCGCTAAATTTTAAATTACATTAATATTTAAAAGGATAAAATAGCTTGAATATTTTAGGGTTTGAAATTTGAATGGAAGCTGTATGTTTAAATCTGAACCGATTCAACTATATTCAATTTGCAGTAAGATATTTTGGGGCAAAATTAATCTTAATACAAACATGGTTTATGAAAGAAGTTTGCATGGGGACTATGTGGTATTATAGACCGATTCTCACAATTTACATTTCGTTCTTATGACAATTAAAACCAAATTATCTAAAAACTGCTACTTTTACTTTACGCACAATGTTTACATGGACAGACAACCAGCCAGATGGACGGACGGACACAAAAAGATCACTTTAAAAAGTGTTTCAGATTCGATCGGCTTACTAAACGATTCGTCTAGATTTCTATGTAGCAGCACAAATTTATATAATTGCCTTTTACTTAATTTTTGCATATATATAAAACTTTACAGTTTGGAATAACATTTATCTGCAATGAAAACTTGCTTTGGCTTACAATTGTACCGAGAAAATTGCTGAACATGTTTTAAAATATGCTTAAAAAATGTGAAATATGTGTGCAAAAAATGCAGCAATAGCTAAAATATGCAAATTATTCACAAACAAATCGATACCAAAATTTATAAAAAGTTTTAAAACGGATAAATATATTGTTTCTGCATTCATTGATCGCACAAGAAAAACCATTCAATGGCATATTTACGGTTTCCCTGATCATAAGTTTGTATGTATGAGTACGCTTTTGTTAGTAAATTATGACAGGACATCTCAAAAAGCATTGCAGATAAAATTCAAGACAGCAAATCCCATTGTTTTTTATTGCTATCTCTTTAGATTAAGCTGATACATGTAAAAATTCCTGTCAAATTTTTTTTATACATCAAAGTTAAGGTATCTAGTAAATAAATACGTTTAATTACATCGCTGATGTATTTAAACGTATTCGCTTAATAACCTCAATGAGGTAGTTTAACGTATTCTTAAAATTACCTCAACGAAGTATTTAAGCGTATTGGTTTAAATGCTTACCCCGCATAACTATCCGTGGAATACTGTATATGAGATATTTTGTCTTAAAGGGATTAAAGGAAAGGTCGCTTAATTTCTATTTACATTTAAAACGATAAAATAGCTTGAATATTTTAGGATTGATATTTGAATGAACGCTGTATATTTAAATCAGAACCAAGTCAACCATGTTTAGTTTGCAGTAAGACATTTTGGGCTAAATTTTATCTTAATACGAATATGATTAAATGGTTTATGAACATAAAGTAAGAAGTTTGCATGGGTACTATGTGATATTATAGACCGATTCTCACAATTAACATTCTTATGGTAATTCAAACGTATTTACCAAATTATATAAATAATGCTTTTAATTTCCGCACAAGGTTTACATCAGACAGATGGACGGATGGACACAAAAAGATTACTTTAAAAAGTGTTTCTTATTCGATCGGTTTACTAAACGATTCGTATTTATTTCTATGTACCAGCACAAATTTATAAAATTGCTTCTTTTCTTAACTTTTGCATAAATACTTATGAAACTCTACAGTTTGGAATAACATTTATCTTTAACCAAAACTTGCTTTGGCTTAGAATTGTAGAGTGAAAATGAAATGAAGAGGACGAAACTAAAGCAACAGAAAATTGATCTTTTAACCAGAATTTTAAGCAATGTTTTTATTTGCTGAACATGTATTAACATATGCTACAAAAACGTGTGCAATAAAAATGCAGCAATAGCTAAAATATGCAAATTATTCACTAAAAAATCGATACCAAAATTCTTAAAGTGTCTTAAACGGATAAATATGTATATTGCTTCTGCCTTCATTTGTCACACAAGAAAAACCATGCAATTGCATATTTACGGTTTTCCTGATCGTAAGTTTGTATGTATGAGTACGCTTTTGTTGGTAGAATATGACAGGAAATCTCAAAAATCACCGTTTCTTCCTCCTCCTCATCATGACAACTTCTACAGTAGTCATTATAAATAAGACCCATTTTCCCCGCATTTGCCCCTATCACCCAGAGACCCGTAATGACCGATATCACTGTCCTTATCTGGTCCCTACCGAGACCAAGTAGCACGCGCGTCGTAGCTAGGCCATATAGGTCTGGCAATCGAGCAGGCATGCTGACCCTGCCATCTCTCCTGAGCCCTTCTTTACGACTCACGTCCGATGAGAGTCTTGCAGCTGGCCATTGAAACGCCGATCAGGCCTTCGTCGAACATGTCGTCCAAAAGAATGCCCTTTTTGGCCAGACTGTCTGCAGTTTGGTTGCTCGGGCATCCACTGTGCCCTGGTACCCATGTCAGCGTTACCCTGGAATGCTCCGCGATCTCATTTAGAGACATCCGGCACTCTACTGTTAACATAGATATCGTGAAGAAACCAGTAAGAGCTGCAATGGCAGTCTTGTTGTCCGTAAATATAAATATACGATAGCACCTCAGCCAGTTGGCTGCCCGACTTATTGCAGAGATTTCCGCCTGCATAAGTTTTTAGCTTAATGTGACCATGCAATACCACGCAATTTTGTAATAATCAGTCCATAATTTACCAGAGATCTCATACTAAGCAGCCTTCTGAAAACCACTTTAAAACTATAAAACGCTATACAAAAGTTCAATGCTGTATCGACATTTGTTCTAATTTAGATTTTTTAATAATAGAAATCAGTGTACAGAGTGTGATGATTGGTCCATAATGTACCATCCCAATAAAAAATTTTATAATTTTGCGAAGCACTAATGGTACATTTAAAAAAATAAGCGCACAATTATGCGCTACGCAATAAGACATACAGAAACGCAGTAAAGTAAGTGAAGGAACTCTTAACAAGTGCTATAAAAGAAACATTTTAAGTGCCACGGCATTCGTTAACTATGAAGCAGGTTTGTAAGGGGAATACTACAAAATACCTGTAAAACAACATTCAGTGTGTAAAGCTGATCGATACGTCCAACCATTTTTATATGCGTTGAATAATGCGCTTTATTTGTCAAAAATGTATTGCTTCAAAGTGGGAACTCGCCATATAAAATTCATGTCTTCCGTAAGCGCAATGGTAAGCGAAACTTTTATGTTTCTCCCTTACAAACCTGCTTCGTTGGAAGCTCCATTTTTTATTGGGATGGGTCCATCATAAATCATGATATTTTACTCAAATTTGCTCAAATTAAGTTTAATATGACTAGAAATAAAAGCACAAAGCTTTCTGATTGTCGGTCAATAATTTAACATTTGAAGGTCTAAACCGCAATCAATTGTGATACTGAATCAATTGTGATACTGACGTCCGTTTTTCTAAAGATAAATAAATAATTTATAGATCCCATATAAGGCCGAGGCCTGAAATATTCTAACTGGCAGTGGAGGGTATCAAAGATTCGGCACAGCGGAATATTGCAGTCATAATTGCTTTTTTATTTTATATTTTTTAGTTTATAAGACTGCAGTATGTATGTATTACTTTTTTGTTAATATAAGTATGTTATAGTAATGGAAGTTTTCTCAATGCTTCGACAAACTGCCTGTTACTTAATGCCGACATCAATTTACTAAACCGATAAACCGTCCGTTAATGATTTTGGTTTTACAATATACCGACAAAAAATTGTTTTCAGTTTGCAAGTCAAAATGCATGCAAAAGTTGAGAGTCAGCTGATTGAATTTATCTGTACGGCAAATAAATAATCGGCAGATGAGTGCCATTGGCTTTGCGAGGGAAAAGAAGCAAATGAGACATTAAGAAAACCAAATTTCTTTAATGTGCAGTTTTTCGTTGAGAAAAAAGATAATCGCCTAATGAGAAAATGGACATAAGAATATGTAAATCTGTAAATAAATGCATGCAAAACTTTTTAATTATAAAACACAAACCCGTTTTTTAAGTAATATTTGCATAGAAAATTTGTCTTGCAAACCTTTTTGAAATGAAAAATATTTTTATGAATGCGGCAGTAACATTTTATTGTTTATTGAAAACAGGAATTAATCTGGAGGCCTTTTTTAATACCTGCAATTGAAAGTCTATTGATATACCTTAATTAAAACCCCTTCAATATTTAAATCAAAGACATTTTGACAACGATGGTCTAACAGGCCTTTTTGTGGGCCAATAATTTTAAGGGCTGCCTTTATTCTACGGCTTTTTGGCAACCATTCTCTAAAAAACCTTCTAAGAGCCATTAATTTGAATGCCTTTCAGAACCTTTGGCAACAGAAACGAGAGCGGAAGGCCTACCCCGCATTGGCAGTATGTGTAAAAAAGATATGATAATGGAATGGAGCGAAATCCAAAAGAAGGAGTACAGAAAGAAGCCTTCGTACTTCTTACTTTTCCCGCTAGGTTTTGAAAAGATAAAACTGTTATTTAATCAGCTCTTCTACTGAAGGAAAATATAAGGAAAGTGTATTCAATATTATGCAGTGTTTTGTAATGTGTGTATTGGCTTAATACATTTTAATTTGAAAAATATTCCACTATGAAGAATTAAAAACCAAAACTAAAAGCAGAAATCATTTTTAACCCTAAACCAATTCAATTAAAATTTTTTCTATAAGGAAAATATAAAATACTTTATATATGTGTTTGAAAATGGATAGATACTTACAAAAGAGTAAAGGGAAGCGTAATTTATAAAGATTCACCTTTAAGATAATAAAGCAATTGCTGTTGCTGCAGTTATTTTAGACTATTTGGGATCCATGGGCAGTCATGCACTGCAAAGTTATGCAGTGAGGTTAAGATTTATAAGGATTGTTTTTTGGAAACATAAAATTTTTTTAAATAAAACACAACAAAATCAATATATGTATATATATCGCTCGCTAAAATGCAGAAAGGCGTCAGTAACAATTATATAATTCTACAGGAGAAGCAAAAAACTTTGTAAAATAAAAACTATAAACTATAAATCCATGGAAAACCATTTCATTATATCTTGTTAGAAAAAAATGTCGTTTTGCATTTATCAAATAAACTTACTTGTACATAGTTACTTCCCTTTGTTTTTTTGTTAATAAAAGCGTCAATTTCGATCGCAGAAGTGTAAATCGTTGGCTTAGAGTGTAAACCTGCTAAATCCACTTTTTAAGAAAATTTAGATTTGAATGCCGTATGGTAGAGAAAGATATGCCTTGTCGACCAGCATGTAGTTTTTCTTCAATTTGAGTCCTGAAGTGTGTCAAATCAACAATATTTATTGTTTTCCTCTCAAGCAGCAAATAGGAAAAATAAAAAGTTTTTTGTCTCTCCTGTAAAATTTGTTAAAAGTGAGTTAGCAGGTTTACACTCTAAGCCGACGAAATTTGTCAAGACATGTAGTTTAATGGCATTCATAACAATCAATATAAAACTCGATTTTGAATTTTTTGTTAGTTACGCCTTTTTGCATTTTAGCTAAGGTTCCCATCGGTCCTTTAAGGATCATAGGGCCATCATAAATCTGTTCCACTGAGATGGTCTACTGCTTCTACGACTACCTTGTGGATTCCATTCAATGGAGCTTCTGATGATGACCTCTATTGGCCTTCGTAAGGCATGTCCAATAAAGCGCCACTTTCTTCTTAGATTTTCAATATTTATTGGGGTTTGTTGCGTTTCTCTCCATAGTCTCTCATTTGAATAGTTTGCGGCCAGAAAATGCTCAAGATTCTGCGCAGACCACGTCAATGCCATGACCGAAAGTTTGGATTTATTAGCTCACAAATTTGATTGCATTTAATATTTAAAAATACTTTCTGGCATATGGCCTCCACGACTGCGCCTTATGAGCGCCATCCATTCAGTCCCTATTTCAATCACTTTTTCGAGCATGCCCCGGTCTTATTTCATCAAAAGTGCGTCGAGTTTTAGCTTCTTAATGATCAATCATTGCAGGTTTGTTATCGACGACCAGAGATTTGACTTACTCCCATAAAAACTAGTCCAAAGGTGACTAATTACACGAACGTGGTGGTCAATTCACAGGTCCATTTCTTGGGATGACTCGGTCACCAAAAGTTTGGCCCAACAAGTGGATGGTATATTGATGATATATTTTCGCAAGAGGGAGCTAAACTCTACTAATTTATAATAAAAAATACTATCACCCATGTTCTGGAAAACGTGCGATTGTAAAATCACAAATGTGCTCAAAATCGCTTACTTCATTTTTTCGTATGCTAAGGCTCCCGCGTTTTGTTTTTTTTGATTTACATTGAACGAAGAAGAAGAAGCAATATCAAAAGTTAACAAAAGTGATACCCCAATAAAAAATTTATCATTTTGCGAAGCACTAAAGGTACATTTAAAAAAATTAGCGCACAGTTTTAAAAAAGAACAAATAAGATTTCAAGTTCAACGGCGTGCCCTTACTTTGAGGCAGATCTGTAAGGGAGAACACTAACAAATAACTGTAAAAAAAACATTCTGCGATATGTGATTCTCGGCACATGGGCGTATGTAAAAAATTGGAATTTAGGTACTTCAAAAAATTTTGGGTTTTTAATTAATATCTTGTAAATAATATAGAAACAATTTTTTTTCATTTTTATTGTAGTTTTTATTTGTTATTACTTTAAAACTCACTTATTTCCATAAAATGTTTAAATTTACCAAATTTGGATGGAGTATAAAAAAATATATATAAAATAGATATTTTTTTATTCCTTTTATTCAAATAAAGAAAAACTTATAAAACAGCTTTGTCCTACAAAATGTTGAAATTTTAATAATGTCTAAATTTAAGAACTTTTCAGAAATTTCACTATTATTTAAAAGTTTGAGGCAAAAAATTTTAATAAAAAATTATTTGAATTACTTACACTTATGCCCGTAATTTCTAGAAATAGATATCTAGCTGTGTAACGAATTTTTTATAATTTTAACACGTATGTATGTCTTACCTACTGGTTGAACTGTAGTGTATTTTACACCATCGATTTTTGACAGTTAACTTAAAATATTAATAAAAATACAAATGTTGCCATATTGTAAAAGAAAACTTAGAGGAAAAAACACGTAGGAAAGAAAAATTGACGTTGAAATTACCAAAATAGTTTTACCGGATAGGTAAAGATAACTGTTTGGTACGAACACGACCAGATATCTGTGCGTAGAAATTAAGGGCATTAATAGTATACATTAAACCAGGAAGAATTAAAATTTTTATTTAAAGTCAGATACCTTTTAACCTCCAATTCTTTTATACCCTTCACCACATGTGTAAAGGGTTTATATAAGTTCGTTTTTTATATGAGTTTGTAATTTCGTTTGAATTTCTAACGGGTGGTTAGATTAAAAGGGTCGATGTTGAATGTGAACCACACCTAAACGTCAAATTTTTTTCTGCATTTCATTTGACATTCCTCAATTTCAGACTAACTTTATTTTAACCATGGAAAGACACACAATCGAGCAACGCGTTGAAGTTATTCAGGCTTATTATGAAAATTGGCGTTCAAATAAAAATGCATATCGTGCACTTCGTGATTTTTTTGGTCAATTTAATCGCCCAAATGGGCGTACAATCAGAAAAATTGTGCAAAAATTTGAGCAAACCGGGTCTGTAGGAGATGTTAAATCACCAGTGCATGCTCGTACAGCTCGTACTGCAGAAAATATTACTGCTGTTCGCGATGGTGTGGCTGAAGAGTCGTCCACCTCAACTCGTCGTCGTGCCCAACAATTGCGCCTCTCACGCTCGTCGCTAATGAACATTACGCATAAAGACTTGCATTTACACGCTTACATGGTGCAATTGACTCTAGAACTAAAGCCTCTTTACCATTCCAAACGTCGTCAATGGTCAGAATGGTGACAAGAAATGGCAACAGTGGATGATCAATTTTCGAAGAAAATCATCTTCAGGGAGGAGGCGCATTTTCACCTCAGTGGATTCGTCATCAAGCAGAATTGCCGCATTTGGGCGAATGATAATCCAAGAGTGATTGTCGAAAAACCAATGCACCCACAAAGAGTGACTGTTTGGTGCGGTTTATGGCTGGCGGCATCATCGGGACGTATTTTTTTTAAAATGTGGCCGGTCAGGCAGTTACTGTGAATGTTATTCGCTATCGAGAGATGATCACGAACTTTTTATGGCCCGAATTCGAAGATATGGATGTAGACGATATGTGGTTTCAACAGGACGGTGCCACTTGCCACTTGCCACACAGCTAACGAATTAATGGCTCTTTTGCGCGACAAGTGTTATCTCACGTGGTGTCGTTGTCAATTGGCCGCCAAGATCATGTGATTTGACACTGTTGGACTTCTTTCTTTGGTTTTATTTGAAAGAAAAGGTATACGTCGATAAGCCAGCAACAATTCAAGTAAAGGAGGAGATAATTCGCCACATTAACGGCATAAAACCTCAATTATGCCTCAGCGTCATTGAAAATTTATACCATCGGATGGAGGTGTGCGCCGAGGTCGCGGCGGCCATTTGGCCGATATTTTGTTCCATACATAAATGAACCATACCAATATTATCATAATAAAAAGAAATGACAATAATTTTCTAAATAACACTACATGACAATTTTTTGACCAAATGAATTTGAAACCTAATCTTTATGTAAAATTTTCTGCTGTCAGATTCATTTGGTTACGACTGTTGACATTTTGTCACGTAGTGTAATATGTGTTTTATTCAAAATCAACATCTTCCCTTAAATTTTTTTACAATATTCAACTAATAGTACATTAGTATACAAGGAAACATATTATGAATCCTTATGAGTAGCGAAGTTGATTTTACGATATCCGTATTTTTACTTTTTGGAAAATGTGGGATAGAGTAGGCGTGTCCTTCGCCCTTTTTTTTCAAAACTTGAACTTTTCTTAGCTAAGGTAAATGTAACTCCTACGAAATATCAAAAGGAAGGATGCATGATTGATGCACATGATTTGACGATAAAAATCTGGTTCAACTTCCAATCGATTAACCGAGCACACAAGGCAATTGATTGTCCGCTGGCTTGAAGTCTTTGGATATTTTATTAATGCAGGCCAAGATCTTTTTCTTTTCTTTTCTTTATTAAGTGTTATTAAGTAGTGGACGGGCAGAGACTGAGTTGCTGAAAACAGAATATTATCCAAAAGAGTTAATGTGGTCATGAATCGATACATTCAATAATACGCACGGTAAATTTGAAGAAGTGCTCTATAAGTTTGGCGCATAGAACGCGAATTTAGGAAATAAATTACAACGAGCTATAAATGTTGTTTTGGTGTAATTATTTGCATGGGAATTTGCAAAGTTTACTCAGAAAAAAATCAAACACAATTTATAAGTAGGATAGCTAGTTTTACAGTTATCCCTTTCTGAAGTTCTATATGTCTAAACAAACACTCTTTATAAGAGTTATTTGTGTCTTATTATATCTAGACTTTCAATCAATTCAATCTACGATTTAAAAGATATTCAGCCCAATTATGAATAAAAATTCCCCGGAAGTTTTCTCCCTTCTCCCATTTTTTCTATGTTAACTCAATTGTAAGAATGAGAAAAGAGAAAAAACTTTATACCAATACCAGGGTCTAAAAAACTGCAGTCGAAACCAAAAACTGTCGAATAAAAAACGAAAATTTGTGTGAACCTTTTCGCTTTTTGAGTTTGAATGGCATGGACTGTTTACATTTAATGAATCAGAAATAAAAGCAATAGTTTTTTAATTGCCCAATGACAAATAAAGACGTGGAAGAAATGGCAGTTTTTCTACTTTGACTGCAGTTTTTTAAACGCTGACCAATACCAATATTCATAAGGAACTTCTGGCGCTAATAGCTATTTTCGGGAGTGGTATTTGGGACAAGTTACTCAAAATACGAGTAGATTGCATGAACGCATCGAACCCATGAAGTAGGATTTCTTTTTCCTTTTGCACGCATCTTGAAAAACGGTCAAGAAATATCGAACTGGATATAAACTATATGATTGACAAGGCAGAGCTTTCACAAGACAAGTGAAATGCGGCGGCTGAAATGGATTTTAGATTAATTATCAGCCATGTCACAGAGTAGAATTCCATTCGGAAACTAAATTCATTCCGTATTTTCGTTCTTCAGAAAATGACGAAAAAAATTTTATGAATGAAACCATATTGGTTAAAATGAACGGAATGGGAGTTTTCTGTATCTGAAAGGCCAAAAAACTATCAAAATACACTTTCTATCAATAATCGAATACGTTTTCTTCAGTTCCGAACGGAATTGTACTCTATGGTATGGCTGTATGTATATCTTCATTACAAAATTTTGCGGAGAGCGTAATTTGCTACATACTTACTTTATTTTCGAAAGATGTTCTGCCACAGAAAAATATTAGGCGGTAAAGTTAAAGTATCAGCAAGCACGTAATATTAAAGTACGAAAATAAAATAATTTGTTTAAATTTTTGTATTAAAAAACCACTGTGTATTGATTTTTCATGACATAGGCTTAATTTATGCCGAATTCTTATTTTAAATAATTGTAAGTTAAAACTTTTGATTTGTTTTCATTAAAAGTACAACGGACTTTGTAATTATCCAAAAAATTATCGAAGAAATAAAAGTTCATACAAAATTTAAACATACTTTGTAGAATCTTTTTTTTTAGCTCTTTTATTTCTTTTTATACGCGCCACCGAAAAGATTATTCCACATCGAAATTATCATCGGTGACCCTATGAATTATATATCTTTATATGATTTCAAAAAAGCTTTTAGTTACATTGAACAAATTTTATAGGAGAAGCAACAAATTCTCTACATTGAAAAATACAAAAAAAAAAAAAATAATAATAAAAATGCTAGATCTCCTTTTTTTGTTTGGTATTTACTATTATTTATCGAAAGGCGTTTGCAGTAAGGTCTTTTAAAAGTTTGGATGATAAGAAAGATATTTTAAATTAGGGGGAGTAATACGGTGCATCATAATTGATCATAAAGTCGATTTTAAGTTTTTTGTTATATAGGAAAATTTTTGCTCATATGACGATATATATCTAGATTAGGCTTGCATGACGTACTGCTTTCTGCATAGCCATTAAAGAAGTACGCAATTGTACATTTTTTAGCTTTTGTACTTTTTTTAGCACAAAAAAAACACGTTTTCTGCATATTGTATATAAATGCAAAAAAAAACAATTTTCAACCAATTTTCCACATCAACTAAAAAGACTGCAAATCTGATTGAATCTTGGAAGGGCTTGAAATGCTGCGTCATTTGCCAAAGCAAGCCTTGGCTTTGTACACAAAAAAAGAAAATACTATATTATGCCTTAAAAAAAATTAGAGGATAATGAAAACCTTAATTTCACTGACTTGTTCCAGATAGTAAAGGAAATTTGCGAAAAATTTAAACAACAACAGAATCAAAAATTTCAGCTGCGATAATGAACAGGATAATTGCCTTTTTAAAAATCTTGTAGATGAATTTCTATTAAATACGAAACTTTATATACGACAACGTTTCAGCCTAAACCATAATAAATTTAAAAAACTTTCCATTTTTAACCTTAATTTAAACATTTCAGTCCATGAGTTTGTAGAAGTAATTCAATTATTTTCTATAAATAAATTGACTTAAATATGCTTCGTATCACTGAAAGCTATTCCTAAAAAAAATTGTAAAGAAAAACCCGTAGAAAATAAATGAAAAGAATTTCTACAATGTTCGTCATTTTAAAAATATTCGTATTTTTACTTTTTCATTCAAACAACTGAACAAAAAATTTATTATTTTACGAAATTTAAATGAACAAAGCCTTTTTGTTTTAAACATTTAATTTGAAATATCTCATTAATTAAAAGATTTCACTGCATTAGTATATTAAATACTTAATATTATAGATCTCTTATTTGTTTTATTTATGAATTGCTATATATTTAATTTTAATATTTTGTTTTTAGTTACATTAATTATCTATTTTATGTACTGTTCCTTACATTAATGTACTGCCGTTTTTTCTCGATTTCATATCTGGCAAGCCTTATGTAGATCCTTGGGAAATTTTTGTTGAGAGCAAACACAGGTCGCAAAAAAATGTATTATTATTTCGAAAGTAAATTTAGTTAAGAATTAGTTGCATTTACTAGTTATTTTGTATTTATTATTTTTTTTATAAGTTTAAATCAGAGTTCAGAGAAATTCATATGTGATCGCTCATATTTAACCATTCTTGAATTTTTTTCATAAATGAAAAATGTAAAATATGTAACTTTTTTCACAGTCATAAATGAATTATTTTTAATATTTCGCCAAATTCATTTATGTTTTTGAGGAAAAATACATTTTTGCCTTTCTTCAGTCATGAAGAATGAAAAAAAAAGTTTTAGAAACGATCCTCACTAGTAATGTTGTTGTTGCTTGACAGTTTGCATGACCACCGTTACCGTTGGTGCCATTAAAGTGGCAAATTGCCACTTTTTCGACTGCTTGGATACTATTTGGCCACTTATACAAAATGCACCCAAATGTGGTACTTTTTGCGATTCTTGCTACTTTTTTGATACTTTTTACGCTAGGAAAATATACTTTTTTTCTTTCTGTTTAATTATTATAACCCACAGCTTTAATAAAGGGTGGTTAAATTTCAAGGGCCGATGTTGATTTTGAATAAAACACAAACTATTTAGGAAATTATTGTAATTTTATTTTATTATGATATATTGGTATTACTCAATTATGTATGGAACAAAATATCGGCCAAATGGGCGCCGCGACCACGGCGGCACACCTCCATCCGATGGTCCAAATTTTCGATGACCCTGAGGCATAATGGAGGTTCTATGCCGTTAATGTGCCGAATTATCTCATCCTTTAGCTCTTGAATTGTTGCTGGCTTATCGACGTACACCTTTTCTTTCAAATAACCCCAAAGAAAAAAGTCCAACGGTGTCAAATCACATGATCTTGGCGGCCAATTGACATCGCCATTACGTGAGATAACACGGTCATTGAATTTGTTGCGCAAAAGAGCCATTGTTTCGTTAGCTGTGTGGCAAGTGGCACCGTCCTGCTGAAACCACATATCGTCCACATCCATATCTTCCAATTCGGGCCATAAAAAGTTCGTTATCATCTCACGATAGCGAACACCATTCACAGTAACTGCCTGACCGGCCTCATTTTGGAAAAAATACGGCCCGATGATGCCGCCAGCCATAAACCGCACCAAACAGTCACTCTTTGTGGGTGCATTGGTTTTTCGACACTCACTCTTGGATTATCATTCGCCCAAATGCGGCAATTCTGCTTGATGACGAATCCACTGAGGTGAAAATGTGCCTCATCACTGAAGATGATTTTCTTCGAAATTTATCATCCATTTTCATAATAAGTCTGGATAACTTTAACACGTTGTTGGATTGTGTATCTCTCCATGGTTCAAATTGAGTAAGTCTGAAATAGAGAAATGTTAAATAAAATTCGGAAAAAAACTTGGCGTTTAGGTGTGGTTCACATTCAACATCGGCCCTCACAATTTAACCACCCTTTATATGTAAAACTGTTTTTATATATGTTTATTTAAGCAAGTTTATATGAAATTTTTTTCTTGTCATGCGTGGTTAGCTGAAAATCGGTTTAATAAACTTTCTATTAACCTGTTTTATTTATTATGATTAAGGGGATAACGATTTCTCACATATCGATGGTTTCTTCCGCTACCTCGTAACTCAAAAACAGCTACTTTTCAGAAGAAACAAAATACTTTTTTTTACCAAATATTTGAAACTTTTGGCTATATATACTTTTATAAATCAAGAATTAGGAAAATTCCTATAAATATTTAAAAGAATATATAGTAGGGTATTCATTTAATCGGGCTTTTGCTTTAATCGGTTAATCTCTCAATTAATTAACCGAGGTTTTGGTTTAATCGGTTAATAATCGGTTAATTTTGTTATTTATCGGTTTACCGATTAATAAAGTTTTGGTATAAGTTAAGTAATTTCAATAAATAAATATGCAAAAATTATTTTTTATTAGAGTTTATTAATGAAAATAAAACATTAACATAACGAACAAAACCATTCTCGAATTAAAACGAGCAAACAAAAAAGTAATTCATAAATATGAAAAACATATTTTATAATTTATACATAATATTTGTATGTATTTTTTAAAAAATAAACAGTGAGATTTTTTTTATTAATTATTTCAATAGTTTAAGATCTTATAAAAAAATATTTTGGAAAAATAATTTGGTTTAAATGTTTAGGATTCTTTTCTTTAGTTTTGATAAAACTTGACTTGGAAAAAATTCTTTCACTTATCGAAGATGTTGGAGAAATCGGAAGCAACCCATAATACAGATTTAAGAATGATAAAATCAAGATAACGCATTGCACATGTTTACAATACTTAACTGTTTAATATGAGCATATTATACACATGTTTGTTTGCTTGTGTTTCTATAATTTAGCCGTATTTATACTTGATGTGACGTAGATGCGCAGAAACATTTAATTTTTAAATGATGAATGAGTTATCTTGGTTTCTTTGTATCATGATACAGATTATCTAATTTCTCAGTCCTTTTCCAGGATTTCTCTCAACATATCTTATGCCATTATTTCGGCTAATTTTGTTAAAGATTGTTTGTTTTACAATCGAGAGTGTCTTCTATTTTCAGGTCATTATCTGACTCATCCTGGCAAAGCTCAGTACCGAACATTCTGCAATAAATGAATTTCCGGACCCCTAGTTTCTGTTTCGTACGAGTGTATTGCTCGAAGGAAATATATTGTATGAAAAAATATTTTCCAAACATATACCTTTTTTATATCGAAACAAATAATTAAAAACACAAAAAATATGTTATAATACTAAAAAAAATTAAAAAATTTTGTTACATCGGTTAATCGACTGAAATTAACCGGTTTAATCGTTAATCGAAAATTGCCAATTTTAAATTAACCGATCAGTTAATCGGGTGGTAATTAATCGGTCAACGGATTAACGGTTAACCGAATGGATGCCCTAATATATAGCAAAAAGTTTCAAATATTTGGTAAAAAAAAGTATTTTGGATTTTCTTAGAAGTCAGGAAGCAGAAACCGAACTGTTGTGTACCGAAAACTTGTCTAACATTTGGGTAATTGACATTAAAAGTAAAATCTAAGTTTTTACCAAAAATTGTGTAATGAATTGATATAAAAAACAAAATGCTCAATATATTGAAGTATTAAGACCCAATATTTATAGTGTGTAATGAAGATATAAACTATTTCGAATTAGTTTCAGAGTTTAAAGATATTATAACTGACCCAGATGCATTCATACTAGGGTTTTTTCCATTTTTTTATTTCCCGTTTTCCCGGGATTTTTCTTGCGGGATCCCGGGAAATAAAAAATTCCTCATAATTTCAGAAAATAGCTATAATACTTTGAAATTTAGTTTTCTATTCTCTAAAAATTAGCATCTGTGGATGGGTTGTGGATTAGATCAATTACAAGAAGTGAGTACATGTATTTTAATCAATGTCTCCTGATGCAATAAATCTACTAAAAGCAGAATGGGCAGTGCAACAGTTGATAATTATTACATTTAGTGAAGTGAAAAGTTAATAAAGTACATTAATTCAAAATAAGATGCAGGCAGTAAAGTTTTATTGTCCATGAACAAGTCTTAAAAATAGGAGATACCTAAACAAATTGCTCCTTTATTGCAACATAGTCATATCTACAAAAACAAACGATCTTGGCAAAATGCGATTAAAGTTTTAAAAATGTACCGATTTAAAGATATATTTTGCTTTAACTTCGGTTCAGTTTGAGATTTAATACGAGAAGGTATGAGGGAAAACTTTACTAAAGTTACTTAAAATTTTGAGATATGACTATGATGCAATGAAGGAGCGATATGTTAATTAGGTCATAAACACAAATTTTCAATTTCAATTTGTGTTGGTTTATATAACCGCGAAGTGCGGGGAAACCGAAATAAAATAACATTTTGGAAACTCGTGTAAGATACTACAACATACAACTTGAAAAACACATTGTCCTAAAGATTACAAATGGGCCTATTGAAATGAAAAGGTTTGGAAGAAGCAGCCAGGTTGATCCTATTTTTGCATCAACCTTGACATACATTTGACTGATATAGACGTTGTTTATAAAAAAGAAAAAATTGCTTATGATTGTGAATCCGAAGCATGCTACAACAGTGCACTTTTAACTTTTTGTCCAACCTCGGTAAAAAATGAACGAAATTTTTCGGAAACATGATAATTAGTAAATAAAATCAGGAATATACTTTTTGATGACTTACAAAGCGCTTTGAGTGTATCAGAAAGTTATTTCCTAAGCCATTAAAAACTGTAATATATTTATTTAAAGTATTTTATCTATTTTAATTATTAACTTTTTCATTTCATATCTTGAGTACCCCAATGTTTATTTTGTTTTTTTTATTGTTTTATGAATTATCCAGAGCATAATAATACTGAATAAAAGCATAATAATAGGGAATAAAGGCGTGAGGTAATAATAATTCAAGTTCCTATTTCAATCTTCAATTAATTTTTAAGTATTGAACCATTTCATTGACGTTCTTTGTAAACAAGTTCCCTTACGTTTTTTTTATAAAAGTTTTTTTTCATTAATTAATACCAAAATTTACTTTGTATTATTTATATGGAGCGGGATCCCGGGATCCCGGGAAATTTAAAAAAATTTCCCGCTTTCCCGGGAATCGAAAAAGTCCGGGAAAAAAAGACTCTAATTCATACATGAATTTAAGCTTCTAGAGAGTACAGTAAATGACACGAATTATAAACACATATTTAAAATTTCGAATTGAAAAATGGATTTGATGAATATACCTATATATATATTCAATCTTGTACAAATTGATCTCTCATATTTTTACATTGTCACATAGTAGTGCTTCTGCTGAGCGTGTTTTTACTAAGTTAGCTTTAATCAAAAATAAAGTAAAAAATAAGCTAAAGACATTTTACGAAATTATGGAAGTCGTTTTAATTGTAAAATTTGTATGAAACTGACCATTAATAAATATATAGCACAGGACGACATTGAAAAAGCAAATTTTAAGCAATAATAGACGAAATTGGATAAAAACTGAATATGCTATAGTCAAGAAATTAAAACACTAGCACTTAAATTTAGTAGCATGTATGCATTAAGGTTATAACTTTTTTTTGAGTGCAAAATACCACTTCAGCGCCATGTGGGGAATTTTGTTCTGATAATAAAAAACTGTTTTTTAAGCTGATTCGGTGAAAAAAGTTTCCGCACCGTAAGCGATTCCTAAAACTCCATATTATGTGTAAATTTTATTTTTGGAAATTGAAACCCTTTTGATTTTGCATTAGACTTATGAAAAATGGTTTAATGTTGAAGATTATATATGAATTTAAACAAAAACGAACTTATTTAAGACAAGAGCCACTGATTTAATGATGAAAATAAAAAATAAAAACAAAACTTCAACGCTTTCGGTGCGGAAACTTTTTTCACGAAAGATGAAAAGTGACACCATATTTTTTTATATTTTTTTATGCCCCACACGGCCATGAGGTGGTATTTTTGTTGTTTGCAAAAATTGCAAAAAGTTATATCCCTAGTATGCATGCCGTGCATTTATTTGTATTTAAGTGAGGAACTGATTATAAATAAAGTATTTGAAAAAGTGATATTTTCGTTTTTTTGTTATAGGATTTCTTGTTTTCATCCGATTATAGCTTAGCTGCCAGGCCCACGGTGTCGAAAAGAACATTTATTTCGCATATTTATATTGAAAACTATAATAAAAACTAAAATTGGTTTTTGTTTTCAAAACAAATAAACGAAAGAAATTTTATTGTCGACATCGTGGGCCTGGGCCTACAACATTTGTAATTAGGTTGACTGTAGAATAAAATTATAAGACTATAAAGTTTGTTATTAATTGTGGTACAAAACATCATCCGAAATTACAATAATTGGTGTATCTGATAAATGTGACGTGATGGGAGAAAATTGTGCTCATATTCGGCCATAGCATTCCAAAAAACATAAGAATCTGCTGGAATGGGCAAATAACTTTCTAAAAAGTTTTTAAATGTCTACCTGTGCAATAAAGTGTCTTTAATAAATCAAAGAAAATGTATTCAGAAGGAATAGTACAAGAAATATATTACTTAATGTATATATAAAATACATTAGATAAATATCTTATATTTGCTGCAACAATGTCATAATCCAAAAAACATGTTTGGCAGAAAATAAGTTTAACGTTTTTGAATGACCAAATCATTAAAGTAAATATTTTACAAAAATTACTTCTCGAGAGAAATATTTACAAAGTTTTATACAAGTTTTTATACCATTTAAAATTATAATAAATAGAAAAAAACGTAAAAAATAAATAATGTGGTGTACTTATTTTAATTTTAAAAGATGTGCCCCTTTTTTAGAAAAATCCACTTTTTGGTGCCACTTTTTTTCTAAATATCCCCTATTTTTTGGTACTTTTTGAAAATATCCGACGGTAACACTGTGCATGACCACAGCTCGGAATGCCTGTGTGCATGGTGAAATAAACAGGTGCCAGCACTACCAGATGACGATTTTTTGCTCTTGCATTGTTTGTCTAGGTTTGTGTCAAAGTTTTGTTTATGTTTACAAAAAGTCCATGTTTTGTGCTGTGATTATTGTATTTTATTAAAGTTTTTGATAATATTAAATTAAAATAAATAAGATATTGACCATAATTAAATAAAAATTGGCTAAAAATTTATTTATTTCATCACGTTCAGCGGCACGCTTTGATTTTTGTTTAAAGTATTTTTTGACGTAAACGGTGATGTAATTTCCATTTTTGTTGTAATGTTGTTTTTGTTGCCGTAACGATGCCACATGCTTATTCCACCATGCCTGTGTGTGCAAAATATTTTAATCTCCGTGAACATAACAAAGTAGTTAACAAAGTAAATCTTGTTTCACTCAAATGAAAGAGAGCAACAGAATAAGTCTCTCTTCTCCTCATTAAAAATGAGTATTTCTGGCTGAGCAGAACTAAACTTAGGTGCGGCCAAGTTAAAATAGCGAAATATTGTGAATAGATATGGCAACTTTAGCCATTTTATAGAGAATAATATCTTCTTCTTGTTTTCGGTGTATGGGAGAGTATTTAACAAGATAACAAAGTAAAACCGGAAATGTTATTTATAAAATAATTAAAATATTACGACAAACTATTGGAAAAACTAATATATTTAAATAAGTTTGCAAATGTTTGTGTTGGATTCCTTAAAAATATATATTTTAAGTTATATTCAACATTTTTCATTTTTTTCGATTTTATTACAAAAAAGCTTTATAAAATACATAACTGAAATTTAGCTCATAGTATAATTTCGAAAAAAATGAAAAATGTTGAATATAATATAAAAAGTTACCTTCGGAAGGTAATAACTCCCAGTTTATATATTTTAAGTTTAAAAAAAAATAAATTTCTATTAAACTTCACTGATAAATTTCAATTGAACTTCACTCATTTTACTTATTTGGCCAAATTTAGGACTTCTGACTAACTTCTGTGAATTGGGTGTTATAGCGGGCCACCTAAGCTACAATTTGATATACATTTCATTTTGGGCGCTAGTTTTTTGTAGAACAAAGTTTTCAAAAAAGTATTTCTAGTCAATTCACTCATTTTACTTTTTTGGCCCTGGGGCCAAATTTAGGACTTCTGACTAACTTCTGTGAATTGGGCGTTGTAGCGGGCCACCTTATCTACAATTTGACATACATTTCATTTTGGGCGCTAGTTTTTTGTAGAACAAAGTTTTCAAAAAACTATTTCTAGCCAATTCACTCATTTTACTTATTTGACCCTGGGGCCAAATTTAGGACTTCTGACTAACTTCTGTGAATTGGGCGTTGTAGCGGGCCACCTTAGCTACAATTTGACATACATTTCATTTTGGGCGCTAGTTTTTTGTAGAACAAAGTTTTCAAAAAACTATTTCTAGCCAATTCACTCATTTTACTTATTTTACCCTGGGGCCAAATTTAGGACTTCTGACTAACTTCTGTGAATTGGGCGTTGTAGCGGGCCACCTTAGCTACAATTTGACATACATTTCATTTTGGGCGCTAGTTTTTTGTAGAACAAAATTTTCAAAAAACTGTGGTTTCAGCAGGACGGTGCCACTTGCCACACAGCTAACGAAACAATGGCTCTTTTGCGCAACAAATTCAATGACCGTGTTATCTCACGTAATGCCGATGTCAATTGGCCGCCAAGATCATGTGATTTGACACCGTTGGACTTTTTTCTTTGGGGTTATTTGAAAGAAAAGGTGTACGTCGATAAGCCAGCAACAATTCAAGAGCTAAAGGATGAGATAATTCGGCACATTAACGGCATAGAACCTCCATTATGCCTCAGGGTCATCGAAAATTTGGACCATCGGATGGAGGTGTGCCGCCGTGGTCGCGGCGCCCATTTGGCCGATATTTTGTTCCATACATAATTGAGTAATACCAATATATCATAATAAAATAAAATTACAATAATTTCCTAAATAGTTTGTGTTTTATTCAAAATCAACATCGGCCCTTTAAATTTAACCACCCTTTACTACACAAATTTAAAAAGCTTGCCACTATAAGAGCATCATCAACATCCGAATCAAATTCAGAATCTGAAGCACAACTGATATTATTCATTTTTTAAATTATTTACCACTTTTTTATTTAATGAATTTTTTTATTATAATTTATTTTTGCGGTATTTTTGTGTTGTTTTTTTTTACCTAAAACAGCTGATACGTTTATACGGAAAAACTAACTACAAAAATTTAACAACAGAACGGCACGGAACATAACGGCAACAGAAAGTAAAGACTAATGAGGCCTTTAAGCATTTTAACTAATCGTTTTATCTCAACATATTACATTGGATAAATGCTGATCGTCTTATTTTTTTCCCCCGATCAAATTGATGCTGTGCTTTTTGTAAACTCACTGAATACATACTTAAAGAAGGCCATTTAAGTTAGTTGCCAGCGTTGCCAGAAAATTTGGAAGGAAAATCTTCATTTGGCGAAAAATAAATCTTATTTTGAAGAGAAAAATCTTAAAATTTTTAATAACAATGGAAAAGAAGTAAAAATTATTATTTTCTTAAAGGGAAATAAATACCTTTTATTATAGAAACTATTTAAATTGAAATACATAATTGCGGTATTTATACAAAATTAGATTGTAGGTTTAAATTGTGTTTTTAGTTCCATAAAATTATTTCTAAATCCATTTTTTTCTAATAAATAAGAACGTAAAAAAGTCTATCTCAATAAAGAAGTTTCTTTGGAAGTAATTAAATTCTAAAATTAGAGATGTATAAATTTTGGGCAAGAAGATTTTAGTTTGGGAGCTATGAAATCATATGAAATCTTAGGAGTTCTCAATTAAGTATTTTATTATTTTATGATACCGTTGTTATATCGAAGGCATTTGGAGAAAATTGCATTTAAAAAAGCTCATTGAAAATATATATTAATTTTCCTAAATGTATTCCTAATGAAATTGTTATTAAAACAATGTTGGTACACCTTTTAAAACACATTGTAAAATTGTAAACCACTAATGTATATATAATTTGTTTAAAAATTATCATAAACATGGAATGCCTTTTATTTTAGATTATACGAATTTATTATATGTATAAGTCATCGAATATGTAGTCCCTTATTTTTCACATTGCTTTTTCGCATCTAAGTGAAACGAGTTTTCCGCTTGGTTCAATTGAACTTTGAACATAACGGGTCGTAGTTTTCTGATTTGATTTAAACTTGATTCATTCAATTCAGAACATATCATTTATAGAATTTACGTTTCTGTTTTTGATATTTTGTCCTATTCGAAAAATTTTGAAAGCAAAACACAAATTTGGTCTGGCCACACCAAGACGGTAATCCTAGGGTTAAGTTCCATTAGTTTTACCATTTCGTACTAAATTCATAAACTTTGTTGTGCTTTAATATATTAAACTTTATAAAAATAAGGGTTTTCTTTTTAAAAATAATTTTTTTGATCAATATTTGCAAAATTAACAACCGATTATCTAAGATGCATTTTTAAAATTCTGTATGCCCAGAAATAATTATGCATTTTTGTGTATACTAGACAATGGGTACAAAAGTGTGCAAAACCCATAGACAACAAGCTGATACAAAACCGCACTGTTTTAAAAATTGATTGTTAAAAAAACTGCATAAAAGTAATCTTATTTTGGGAAAAAAGATCTTCAAATCTTATTTTGGTCTAAAAATCTTTAAAAATAAGATAAAATCTTCATTCTGGCAACGCTTGCTGCTGCTGTTGCTTTGTTTTTTTGCTGTTGGGAATTCAAGTATGCCGTCTGCCGCCAAAACCTTTAAGTGTGGGTCATGTAGTGATCCCATCCCAAAGACTCAGGGAAGTATAAAATGTAACAATTGTGGATTATGGCACCATCTCTCTTGCGCAAATGTCTCTGAAAAACATATAGCACTATTAAAGGAGATGAAGGGTACTTTTTCCTTTACATGTTCTGATTGTCAGAGTGGTTCTGGAAATTCTATACGTGATGAAGTTCGTGCCTTAAAAACCACTTTAGATGATTTTATTAGAACAAACCAAGATGACAGAGATTCCTACAGGAATTCTTTTACTCAAATTCTTAGTGAATTTAAGAGTGAAGTTTGTTCTTGTATAAGCCATATGAAGGTTGATATTGCCTCTTGCAGTAAACGTATAAAAAATATCGATTTGTCGACTAATTTAAAAATTAATACCTTAGAGGTAGAAAATAATATTTTACATCGTCGACCCAATCGTGGTGACATTGTTTTCAGTGGAATGCCAATAGGAGTGGACAACCTTACATCAACTATAATATCCTAATGCTCGTTTTATAGCGTTGATATCTGTGAACGGAACATTAATCAAGTGTTTTATATGAACAATAAAAAGCTTACTCTTGTTAAGTGTAATAACGTGTCTATACGTGATCACTTAATGCGAGAGTATTTTAAAACGAAATCTTTAAAATTAAGTGACATTATTGGAGGAGAAATTGGTAGTCGAGCGTAACTGAATGACCACTACTCTTCTAGTGCTTCAAAACTAAGTGCACTGTGTCGAAAGCTACTGCGGCAGAAAATTATATCTAGATATAGAATTTTGAATGGAGATAAGGCTAAGGCTAAATTAACCCTGATTAATGGCAAGGACGTGTTGCATGATGCTGATGAATGTGCCGCTTTAATTACTAATAATGAAGTTTCTCATTGAGCTAACCAAATTTAATTTTTTTTATTCTACATTCTTATTTCTTTTAATAGTTTTAATGATAATACGCTGTATATTTCTGCCTGCTTATTTGGCTCTCATTCTGTCGTTAAAACTTTAAAGTCAAAAACATATATGTATGTATGTATATATATGTATGTGTGTATGTATATATATATATATATATATATATATATATATATATATATATGTGTGTATATGTATATATATACCTTTTATTATATAGTATGTTGATCTCATGTTTTATGTTTACTTTATATTAGAATTTGATGGCTGATTTAACAAGTTTGAATGAATATTAAATTTATGGTAGATTATTTTATAAGAAATACTTTTTACGTTTGGTGCCCCATTTCATTAAAACTATTTTTCCACATATTTCTCATAATATTCTTTTTCATTTCAACTCTATTTTAACATCTTTTGTATTCCCTACGCCTTGGAAGTTAGCACGCGTGGTCCCTATTCCTAAAGTGATAGCAATTCGTAGTGTAGAAGACTTAAGGCCTATTTTAATCCTTCCTACACTATCTAAAGTAATGGAAGATATTCTCAAAAACCAAATTTTATCATTAGTTAGTCGGGACATTGTTGCTTCTCAAAATGCTTTTCGCCGTAGGCATAGCACTACTTCTTTGTTGTTAAATTTAACAGATTCTATACGTGATCATATCATATAAATAGGGATAAGTTGTCGTTATTGGTTTCATTAGATTTAAGTAAGGCTTTTAACACTATAAATTACGCTTTGTAAATAGCTAAACTAAGGGACTTGTTTAACTTTTCAAGGTCTGCATGTAGATTGATTTATTCCTACTTAAATAACAGACATCAATTTGTTGATATAAATGGAGTCTACTCGAAAATACTTCCCTTATCATCAGGTGTTCCCCAGGACTCAGTTTTGGGTCCACTTATTTTTGTGTTATATGTGAATGACCTCCCAGGATTTATTGATACTAATGTTTGTTGGTCTTTTATTTTTGCTGACGACATTTTTCTCTTATTTAGTACGAATAAAGACAATAGTGATGTTCTACAATCTAATGCAAATTACAGTCGTGAACGTTTCCATCTTTGGTCATCTACTAACAATTTTTGCACAAATATTTCCAAAACGAGGGCTATTGATAATCGACTTACTTTTTCTGATCATATCGACCATATATATTGTAGAGAAGAAGAATGCATATGTCTGGCTATGTGAGAAAATTTCTTGGATGTAGCTTTAACCACTTTGTTTTATACCGCAGTCTTATATTTTTCTACAGGGTTCTTAGGAATGGTCATCCTACTCAGCTTTGCTCTGAATTTCAGTTTACCCACTCTACAAGAAGTCCACAAATTGTTATTCCCAGGATAAGATGTAGCTGTTTTGAGAGGTCTTTTCTTGTAAGGGTAGCTGGATGTTGGAATTGTTTGCCTAGAGATCTTCGCTTATTTTCCCAATCAAATAATGCATTTCGTTTAAAACTGTTGACATATTTTTCTTTTCGTTGAGCTAACTTAATTAAAGTATCTCATAAAATTTTTTTTATCTTTCGTGTTGGTGCTTTCCAAATGTCAATTTAAAACTACATATATATTTAAATTGATTTAACATATTTAAATATAAACAATTACTTCGCATCTGCATACTTCTGGTTTTTATAAACGCATATTAGATCTTACTAAGCTATCCACTTTGGGGCCTGGTTATTATTGTTATTTTATTACTAATATTGTATTAGGCTGGGGAGCCAACTCGTAAATAATTGTAAATAATAGTTATATAGTACGTATAAATATTTTTTTTTTTATTAATCGTTCTTTAATTCAGAATTTGCATTTACAATTGTAATATATAATTTTTGGCCTCTTATGCCATGTTTCCACGACGATTTGAATCACCTGCTTCGCTCTCTGAATCATGTTAATGAATGAACTTTGCATTTTCAAAACGCACCAAAATGGAGAAAAAAACGCAGCAAGTTTAGAATTTCTTTTTTATTTAAAATATTTATTTTTATATTAAAAATACAGCAGAATGTGTTTATTATTGCATTTTTTACAATTAAATACCGCTTAGAAAATGTAATAGTTCGAAAAAGTTAACCCCTTGGAATATCTCTATTTCCTTTTTAACGATTCTACTGTAAAACAATTTAACAGTCTTTATAGTTCAGAGTTTTTAGGAAAAAAAATAAAATTTAACAAACATAAAAAAAACTACACAAATTTGTTTGTATTCATTCAAGGCGAATTCAACAAGGTACTCTTAAGAGCAACTGCTCGTAAGGTGTTAAGTCCAATTTGTCAAAAAATTTTCTTCTTTATTTTATTTGTTTTAATTATGTAGGTACATTAAATTGTCGAAGTTAGTCTGTGTTCATACGGCTCATGTCTTATTGACATGATTGCTACTTTATAGGCGAGAGGGACGAGGGGAATAGAAACGAGTACACAGATGCATGTACTGTCTTTACGTTTTGCTTTTTCGTTGTTTAATTTTGTTATTGTTTTCAATATCAAAAAGCACACGTGCAAACGCACGACTATACAAAATAAAAAACATGTCGTCAACATGACATGAATCATTTGAACGCCAATTCATGTTCAAAGAAGAAAAAGGAAGAATATTGTCAATAAGACATGAGCCGTATGAACTCAGACTTAAAATTTTTTGAGAAAAAACTCATTTTGTGTGAAACTTTTATTAAAATTGATTACAAAGTATGTATACTTCTGTTGTTTTTGTAAGAGTTGTAATTGTTGTAGCGACGAGTTTACCCTGTTGAATTCGACTCGGTATTCATATGTTCTAGATACATATTTTTTAATTACATAAAATATATACCAATTTTTTTTAGAAAGAGATCAACTATAAATATCTAGTAAAGCTTCGTACAGACGGTGGTCAGATCTTACAATGTTGTCATTTTTCAATGGCACCATTGTCAGATGCATTAATTTTACACATCTGCCAAATGAAAATGAGTTTACAATGTTCAAACAGTTGCAAGACATTTTTAGGCAAATTTAATGACAACATTGCAAGATCTGACCATCGTCTGTACGAAGCTTAAGGATTCAAAATTAACAATAGTTCAAAATTTATCGTATTTTACATAGTTAAAAAAGAAAAACCAAAAACTTTATAAAAAAATCAAACAAATTTCTACATAAATACAAACCCCCATATTCACAAAAAATATTTTGGGCTTATGACAGGTTTATTAAACAAATTTTCATAGAAAATTCGTTTTATAAACCTTTTATTAATCAAAAATATTTTTTATGAATATGGGGGATAGTTTATGTTTGCATTCATTTGTACGAGATGATATATTTTTGTAAATTAATTTAATAAATTCTGCGTAAAACATTTTAAAAAGAGATCAACAATTTATTATAATAACTCCAAATTAATAGTTAATATTATCATCATTATTGTTATCGCAGAAAAAATTTAAAAAAGCACCAAAAATGGTGCGAAACGCACCGAGTTGACAACTCTGAAACAATCGATTATTACAGCTAGTTCAGATAAACTTGCGATAAAAATTGGAGAAGAGAGTAATTTTTCGTGCTTCGCAAGTAGATTCAATATAATACTATGTTCATACGACGATATAAACCACTCGTTTCGCTCTCTGAAACTTGTTTGCCAAGCATGCTGTTCATACGATTCATTCTTGTTTCATTTTGACACTTTTTTTTGTGTGATTTTTTTTTAAATAGATAAAAAAGGAAATCAAACTTAAAAATATATTATTTAATACTTTTATTAATATTATTATATTATAATTATCACTTTATTTTATTAAACATCAATTTTTACTTTGTTTTTTTCTTTGTTTTGATTTTTTTTGAGAGCTAGTTCAGATAAACTAACGATAAATGTTATCAAAATTGGAGATGATAGTACATTTTTCCTGTTTCGCAGCCTGTTTCAAAATGAAACGACCCGTTTCGCTCACAAAATTTTGTATGGGGAAACAAGTTGTTTCAATCATGTTTGGGGCGCGAAACAGGAATAAGAGAGCGAAACTCGAATATTGCTGTCCGTGTGAACATGGTATAAATCTACTTGCTTCGCTCTCAAAATTTTGTATGGCAAAGCAGTTGCTTTGTTCATGATTGGCATGCAAAGCATGAATAGAGAGTTAATCACGTACCGTGGAAACATGGCATTAGGCTTTTTATATTACTTGGATTGAAATAAATAAATATAGACTTTTTATATAATGAAGAAATTTTCTGGTTCCATACAGATTCATTTATAGGGAAGTTTGAAATTTATTTAAAAGGTTATACATACCCTGCCGTCAAATGAGTAGCTAACTAAAAAAAAAACCAACTTTAAGTTAGCTTGTATAGACTTACTTAAAGCCAACTACTACAAACACTGTGTAGTATATTTCAAGTAGAGAGAGCCAAGTCGATTGGCAAACAAACGGCTCCAAGACCCACAAAAGATTTAATTTATTATTATTACAATATACGGAGTAGAAATTGGTAATCGGTTATGGCCAGGTTATAGTATAATGAAAAAATTAAAAAAAATAACTAAGTAAAATTTTTGATTTCGACAGGTGATTTAAATCGAAGTGGGAACATAGCATTACTTATTGTTTTGCATTATAACAACTTTTTTTATCGTCATTATTTTTAAAATTATTAATTTGTAACAATCGGCCTTAACTTAAACTAACTTAACTTAAAGCTAACTTAAAGTAGTAAGTTTATAGCTAGCTACAAAAAGTTAACTTTAAGTTAACGGATATGTAGCTAACGTTAAAGTTAATTAAAAGTAATGCAGAGTCGGACAATTGACTACTTCCTAGGACATCGCAATGTTAAAATAGTTAGTTAATTCCATATAAAAGTAGTGCAAGTTTCAACCACCAGTACTTGAGAAATAGTTAGCTTTTAGTTAATTTAAAGTTAACTGAATGTCCGACAGGGTACATACATCATACATACATATATTATCTCATAATGTATACTATCATAAAAATTATATCAGTCTGATGGAATCAAAAATCTAAGGACCTGTTTGCGAGTGCAATGGAATAGGCTTCAAAATTTCAAAAATGTCTAACAGTCGTATGTGGAAGAAGCTGATACTCACACTTATTATAGGTTTTGTAATATGTACATTCGTGTATGGATTCGGTTCTTAAAATTTTACAGCACTTTTTTTATTCTTTCTTGTGCAATAATTTTCAGTCTGATCACTTATTCCACTATGTTGTTAAAAAATTATATATTTGATGATAACTTCGTTATTTTTGAAGGTAGAAGTTAAACATTTTATAAAAATATGTAACGTGAATCGTAAAGGCGACCGTACACGACATGTTTTTGTCATCTGACATGTCAAATTTTCCACTGCAAAACACATACATGTCGTGTGTTACCTTTTTAACTTTGCTTCTGTAAAAGTCAGACGCAAAGTCATCTGACAAAATTTCAATTAGAGCGTGCTCTTTTTTCTTCTGACAAACCATCTGACATCAGAAAGCAATGCCGGCAAGAAACCGGCAGCGGCGTCCACTATTGACGGAATCATTAGCCGGCTGAAGTTAATTTTTTACAATACCGAGATATGTTTGATCATCTTACCATTGAATAGAATTTATGTGAATATATATATAAAAACCGTTTTATTATAAAATCCTAAATTGGTATCTTTGAATTAAAAGAAAAAAATGTTAAGATGGCTGAACTATTTTACGGCGCAAATAAAACTTTTCATGGCGGCAGCAAGTTATTTTGAAGCCGAGCACTACTTTGGTTTCTGCAATAACAATGCGAAAAAAACAGAGACAATGTCAGAAGCAAATTACATGTACGTTTGTGACCGAATATTATAAAGCTTATGTAAAACAGCGATTTTGACAGACATGCACAATTACATGTGACTTGAAAATTTGACATGTCAGATGACAAAAACATGTCGTCTATATGCGCCTTAATCAACAAACAAAACTACATTGTTTTGCATTTAAGCTAACGATATGTGTTTTGCTTGTGCAAAAAATTCTTTGATGCCTTTACAAGGGTCCGTTTTTCTTTCGTTAAAAAGACGTAAATATTATTAAGAAAAAAAAAAAAAAATAGCCACAATAAGTTGTTGGTATTTCGTTCTTGTAAAAATATTTGGGTTTCTGTACCAATCGCGTGGGTGGGTTTTTATTGTTGAAAACACTTTTCTTACGTAGGTAAAGTTTTTTGAAAAACACTAAAAAACTCTTGTTTTGCCACAATTTATATATAAATAACCCACATACATACACATTAGCAAATGCGTCAGTAAAGGTGCGGTCACATATGGCAAACAATTGTCAAATTTTGTTTGCCGACATTTTTAAAAAATTTGTTTAAAAAAATAAAAATTTTATTTGCTGGTCACACTGTGCACATTTATTTGCCCATTTTTGTTTGTTCAAACAGATATTAAATAGCTACAAATAAAAAATGGGAAAACATGTTTGCCCTGTGTTCACATATAAAAATATTTGCCTAAAAACAAATATTTGAACAAATTGTCAAAAATAAAAAATTAAATCAATAAAATTACTTTTTATTAAAACTAAAAATTAACATTTTGATGCAAAATATTGAAACTTTTATGGTTTTATGGTACAGAAGAGCGAGAACAGCAGTTTTAAAAGTAAAGAGGATTAAGATAACAAATAAAGGGATAAGGGCAATTTGGCGAAGTAATTTCAATCTCTTATACAACTAAATTAAACTAAATTATGAAACTAAAGCATTATTCGATACGGTTTTAGAAGCAAGCAATAAAGTGTTTTTAGACAGTGGATCTATTGTTAATTATAGACCGATCTTCACGAAATTTAGTTATATGATTTCTAGGCATATAAATTGAGTTAGTGCAAAATTTAACGATTTAACTCTTCTCTACTGAACCAAAAGTTCTGAACTTCAATCCAAACTGCTTGGGAGAACTTGAACGAACTTGCCACTAAAATTTTAATTTTTCGTCAGCATCCTTTTCTTAATCGATGTAACAATGTCTTTCCGTCCGGCCAGCTGTCCATGTTAACCTTATTCGCAAAGCACATGTCGCAATTTTTGAGATAATCGGGTGTGTTCTAGATTCTGAATTTACTCAAAAGTGGATTACTTCAGCATTTTTTGTGTTCTGCAATTCACCTCCACACGTTTTTATTCGTTTTCAGTTAGAATAGTAAGGGGTTAGTGAAACGAATCGACTTTTATTCTTATATGTGAGAACATTTTTAGCAAAGACATCATTTTGGTTTTTAATTTAAAATGTTCTTTATTCAATTTAATGAAAACAATATGTATTTTCACACAAACATTGAGAATTTTTGCAAATTTCCACTGATTTAAAATTTTTTACAGAATTTTGCCATTCCTTATAGGGACTTTTAATTAATGTTATGGCTTGTTTGAAATATTAAAATTTTTTGCGAATTTTCGCTATTTTTGTAAATTTTTTTTTTTTGTTTTTTCCGACATATTGTTTTTTAACCATTTAGCCATCTCAATAAATTTTTGGGTTTGTTCTAGAGTTTTTTTTTCCCGGACTTTTTCGATTCCCGGGAAAGCGGGAATTTTTTTTAAATTTCCCTGGATCCCGGGATCCCGCTCCATATAAATAATACAAAGTAAATTTTGGTATTAATTAATGAAACAAAAAACTTTTATAAAAAATAACGTAAGGGAACTTGTTTACAAAGAAAGTAAATGAAATGGTTCAATACTAAAAAATTAATTGAAGATTGAAATAGGAACTTGAATTATTATCACCTCACGCCTTTATTCCCTATTATTATGCTTTTATTCAGTATTATCATGCTCTGGATAATTCATAAAACAATAATAAACACAAAATAAAAATTGAGGTACTAATTAATAAAATAGATAAAATACTTGAAAGAAATATATAACATTTTTTAATGGCTTAGGAAATAACATTCTGACACACTCAAAACGCTTTGTAAGTCGTCAAAAAGTATATTCCCGATTTTATTTACTAATTATCATGTTTCCGAAAAATTTCGTTCATTTTTTACCGAGGTTGGACAAATAGTTAAAAGTACAATGTTGTAGCATGCTTCTGATTCACAATCAGTAGCATTTTTTTCTTTTTTATAAACAACGTCTATATCAGTCAAATGTATGTCAAGGATGATGCAAAAATAGCATCAACCGAACTGCTTCTTACAAACCTTTTCATTTCAATAGGTCCATTTGTAATCTTTAGGACAATGTGTTTTTCAAGTCGTATGTTGTAGTATCTTACACGAGTTTCCAAGATGTGATTTTATTTCGGTGTCCCCGCAGTTCACGGGTATATAAACCAACACAAATTGAAATTGAAAACTTGTGTTTATCACCTAATAAACATACCGCTCCTTCATTGCATCATAGTCATATATCAAAATTTTAAGTAACTTTAGCAAAGTTTTCCTTCATACCTTCTCGTATTAAATCTCAAACTAAACCGAAGTTATAGCAAAATATATCTTTAAATCGGTACATTTGGAAAACTTTAATCGCTTTTTGCTAAGATCGTTTGTTTTTTGTAGATATGACTATGTTGCAATAAAGGAGCGATATGTTTAGGTATCTCCTATTTTTAAGACTTGTTCATGGACAATGAAACTTTACTGCCTGCATCTTATTTTGAATTAATGTACTTTATTAACTCTTCACTTCACTAAATGTAATAATTATCATCTGTTGCACTGCCCAATCTGCTTTTAGTAGATTTATTGAATCAGGAGACATTGATTTAAATACATGTACACACTTCTTGCAATTGATATAATCCACAACCCATCCACAAATGCTAATTTTTAGAGAATAGAAAACCAAATTTCAAAGTATAAATAGCTATTTTCTGAAATTATGAGGAATTTTTTATTTCCCGGGATCCCGCAAGAAAAATACCGGGAAAACGGGAAATAAAATAATTGAAATTCCCGGGAATTCCCGGGACGGGAAATCCCGGGAAAAAACCCTAGTTTGTTCCCAAGTTTGCAATTTTTCGTGAATTTTCGCGATAGATGCAATTGTTTGCAGCTTTAACGATTTTTAATAAATATTAAACTTTGCTATCATGCTGCCATTGGCAAATTTTTGCAAATATCCGCTAATTTAGCCATTTTTATCGAATTTTTGCCATTCCTTATAGTTTTAGGGCCTTTTAATCAATTTTATGGCTTGTTTGAAATATTAAAAATGATCGCTATTTTTGCAAATTTCGCGTATCTTTGTTGATCTTTTCGGCAATCGTCACCATTATTAAGATAGCCCCATATAAAAACCGTATTCACCTATTTTACTGGGCACTATCAAAGAAAATATCATTAAATCTTTTTTTCGTTTTCAATACGAGTCGATACCTAGAACACACCTGATATTAATGAAATTTGGTGTTTACGTTTTTATTGTCATAAGAGGTGGAAAAAATCGATCAATAATTTCACATAGCCTAAAAACATATTTCTGGAGAAGAGTCCTTGTGCCCATAGACAATCTAGTATCACCTTACCAAATGTTATTGTAATCGATCCATATTTTACCAAAGCTCTTATACAAACACCACTTCTGTTAATATCTTTTAATGTCATAATAATCTTAAAAATGTATGTCGTGTCAAAATTTTGTCTTGGTAGGCCAAGAATTGATTCTAGGTTACTTGCTACAATCACTTCAAGACGAAAAAATCTAATAAAGATTTCGATGTCGGTAAATTATTCGGCACAAATAAGTTGTATATAAATCTTAAATTCACTATATAATTTTATTTTGGCGGGTCCATGATTGTCCACTGACCCCAAACTGGTACACTTTCGAAAATTGATCTATTTATATAGACGAGTGTTCGCCTAATGGTCAAAATTCGACCATACATTTTTAGGTTCAGATGAAGACACTACATCTAAGTATACATGAATTTACATGTTTTGAGCATTCATTTTTTTCATCTTAGTGGATCGATTTGGCAAGGGACCAACCTCTGGTTCATATTCTATCTTCTACTATAAAAAATATCAGACAATATAAATTGAAAACAAAAAAGTATCATAAAATCCCCTTTGTAAATTGTATTCTACTCAGGACATTGCATTTTAATTTTTTTTTTCTATGTCTAATATTAACAAAATTAATTAAAAAACCAGATGTTGAACGAAAAAGTACCAAAAAGCTCCCCTTACATGTTCTTATTCATTTTTCATCTTATAGGTTTTAATTCACTCAGGACCCTGCACCTATAATATTATGTTTCTAAGTTAAGTAAATCACCACATGCAGCACGGAAAAGTAAAATTAAGAAATTTAATATCCCGTATTTATATAGTCGATATATTCGAAAACCGGTTTCTTAAAAATGCCGAATAATCGAGAACCCTATTTTTTATTATTTGATAATTGAAAAAAAAAAACAAATTTTGTATCTTGTAAATATGTGTTAGTAGCTAATTTGAGCGCTTATTACTCCGAAAATATTGAACATATTTTAATAAAATATATATTGTGCACTGCTGTAAGTAAATATCTTTCAAATGGTGTGTGTTTTTTTCAAATCGGTTGACATACAGAGGAGGAAAGCGTTCTTAACTGTTTTGCCTTAGCCGATTTATATATAGATACGCCATGCTTGCAATGCATAATTCGCAACATAGGCTCTTATGTTATACCCATTTTAAATAAATTACCTATTTACTTAAGAAAAATGTATTTTGTAACATCTTGAATCCTTCTTACCGCGGCAACTCTTTGCTAAAAACAGAACACAGGAACATTATTTTACATATGTAAATAAGTTTTTTCGTCATTAAAATATTATTTAATTTTGTTAATTTTTCCAATTTTATTCAATAATTTTTATTTTAAAGCTTTTTATTTGCCGCTGTTTGGTCTTACAAAATTTTTGTAAGAACAAATATTTATTTGCCTAAAAACGAGGAAAAAATTTGACGTTAAATGGTCACATCAGGAGCATTTTTGTTTGCTAGCAAATAATTTTGTTTGCCCAAAATCAGCTGTTTTTCTGTTTGCCCCTCAAAAATATTTTGTGGTCAGATTAGGGCAAACAAATATTTGATATTTTTTGTTAAATGTTTGCCATATGTGACCGTACCTTAAGTATAGTTGAAGGGTAAGAAAATGTGTTGTATTAATGAAATTTTATTGTTTCGCGACAAATTATGCCAGTTTTTGTAAATTCAATATTGTGTTTTCCACACCGTTTCGGTCCAGAAACCAACATTTTTTTCACGAGACCAAAATACATGTCTTCAGTTCTTGCAGGTAGTAACTTTTTTTTCAATAATTTTGCCTTTATGTCTTTTAAACGAAAAAAAAAAAAAAATACAGACCCTTTTAGAGGCATCAAAGAATATTTTACAAAATCAAAACACATTTTTGTTTACTAGCCAACAAATAATTTTACAAAACACACACAGGCCATCGTGCTGCCTAGCGGGAAAAATTGCGAGCGCTATCACTTTTCAGGCCTACAAGAAGGTTTACAACTGTATTCTTAATAAACTTTTACTTATTCCACTCTGCCTTATTTTGAAAGTTCTATTATAATGGTTTTTATAAAATATTTTACAAATTCAAATTTTCATTTCTAAGATAAGGCCTGTCGAAATCGTTTAATTAGTTGTTATGTTGGAATGTGTAGCAAGTTTAATTATTAATTAACTCACTTCGCATTATAAGCAACCACAATGACACTGGGATAAAGCTTTATTATTTATTAATTATTTTTAGATGGCCTTTAAAGTAGATGCAAGAAGCCAAGGCTTTGGTCTCCAATAACACACTGTGTAAATTAGAAATACAGTTGGATGCGACTGGAAAACTTCATATCGCCAAAAATGCCTTCTATAAGGCCTCTTTACTACACAGAAAAAATTATTGCTGAATTATTTTCAAACAAACGCTTGTTTGAAATTTTTTTTAATTTCTACAAATTTTTTTACTGATTCAATTAATATTTTTGTTTGATTTTTATTTTAGCCAACAGAAATGTTGACAACTATTCAAAAATATAATAAACGCGTTATTGGCTTCTAGTTTTCATAATTTTGTATGAAATATTTAACGCTCTTTATTGTTGTCGTGTTTTTGCATTTTTTTATTTGATCGTAAGCAACACTTCTTAATGTGAAATATAAGAACAACAAAAAAAAAACACATACAGTCTATTTTTGGACGCTTTGAAAAGGTACAACTATAAAAAAGATGATAAAATAGCGTGGCGAGGTTTGTAGTAAAAAACAACAAAAACAATAATAGGTAACAAAACGTTTCACTCTTTTTAAACAACAACAACATTAGAAGAAACAAAATAAATTTTTTGTTGGTTTCAAAGTTGGTAAAAAAGAATGAAAAACAAAATCCCGTATTCAATTTTTTAAAAATGTTTAGTTAAATACCTACATCAAATAAAAGAAATAAAATGATGACGAAAAACATGTCGAGTCGGTCTGCTGCCAAGGAAAGGATACAGAACAGTGAGTGAAGAAGAAAAACATTGTGTGAACAAACAAGACTTGGTGCAAAAATTATTCCAACAAAAAAATGTGTCTCAAAGCCAGCCGGCGCCGCTCTGCTCTGCCTTCATCTACTTCTACAGTGCTTGCTTGTGTGCGCGTCATTGCTTGTGCAAAAACTTTTTTGTTTGATTCAGCTAAATTATTTGTTTGAAATTTATATGATTTTCAGTAAACTATTTGTTTGATTCAGTTAAATTATTTGTTTGAAAAAATCAGTGTTTTTTTTCAATAAACGAAATGCAAATAAATTGTTTGAATATGCGAATTTGTTTGTAGGACCGATTTCAGACAAAAAATGTTTTGATTCTACAAATTTTTTGTTTGAATTGGAAAAATAATTTTTTCTGTGTACTTAATTTTTCCGCTGTTAATGGTCTGGCAAATCGCGTTTTTTTCCTTATGAGGAATTTGATTGAACATTTTTTTAAATTTTTCATATCTGACAAATTCACATATGAAATTTTTTGTTTGCTCATTTTTCATGAATAAGGAAATTCAAAATATTTTTTCCTCACCCTCACGAGGATGAAAAAGCAGTAAAATTTTTAATTTTTCACGCTCGCTCATGACTGAAAAATGAGTGTGATCGTTTCGGTACTCTGATATATACAGAGAAATTCCTAATAGCTAAAACTATATTAAGAAAGCACAAAAAAAGGTTACTATACCAAAACCAGAGAGAAGGGGAACTAACAGACGTTACTTTATACAAAAACTATATATAAAAAGAAATAAGGCGTTACAAACTATGATGGTAAAAATACGTTATAGAAAGAGTTTTATTGTATGAAGTGACTGTGTAACTGAGGAATTCGATCGTTAGAATACAGCTATGAAATTTACGAGAGAAAAGAACTTAAACAAGCAAATAATAAAATACGTTGATAAAAAGGCTTATGAATCAAACGTTAAAAAAAATCCAAAAAGGGTATTTTTTACTCTCGGGTGAAAAACTTAGAAATAAACAAAAAGGTAAATTATAAAGAATTGATTTATATAAATCATATTATTATATATGTATGTATATATTGCGTAAGTGTCACAATATTACCATTCAAAACGATGCAGTGGAAATTATCCAACGACTTAAAAAAATGCTGAACTTCGTCCAATGGAAAAATACATAAAGAGAGACAGCGGTTGTTCTATAAAAGACATTGTGTGTAGAAGGTTGTCTGAAGATGGTAGGTCTGCAAACTCTTTTCGAAAGTAATATCGGATTATTTAAGAATTAATGGTTTTACGATCTGTTTAAGTATACAATCATATGGAGTTAAGACGAAAAGGTTTAAAAGAAAGACGAAGTCAAAGCGGATTTGAGAAAAAAAAGAAGAAAATGGAAGATTTTTCAGTTGCAGGAGACTTTGGAGCAACAGAGGTAGAGTGAGTGAAAAGTACATTTAATTGGAAGCAACTGAACAATTTCCGTTTTAAGAAACGTATGTACATATATAAAAATTTGTTTTTTTTCCTTATAGCTCTGTCAGTACCAATGGCAATTATATTTTAAATTTTGGAACCAACTTTTTTCAAAAATAATTTTAAACCTTTAGCTGTGCCTACTACCACAAAAAAAATCCCAAAATATGGGTAGCTACCAGAAGGTTGTTATGGTCAAAAAATCGTACACAAACACTCATTCATTTTGTTTGGGATATGTCGGTAGAGTCATATAATATCAGACTATCGGGTACGTTCTGTAAATCGAAATGAAGTGGTTTAAAATCTAACAAATTTTGAAAACGAGCCTGTAACAAAAGTTCATAATAATATTCCTTTTTATAAACTCCATACTTTGAGTACCAATTATATTTACAAGAACACCTCGTAATGACAGGAAAAACTAAAGCCATTTTGTAAATAAATCAAATCAAAATCTCGTTCAATTTTAAATCCACTTCATTTCAATTTGTGGAACATGCCCGTGTATCTAAAATTACCAATTTTTTCCACTAAACTTTCTAAAATTTATGGTAAAACTCCTTCTTGGTGATGGCGATACATTTTGTTTTACGTAACCTTAACTTCTCAAATAGGTTTTCTTTAGTAGTCACTTTTTGCAAAAGGTTCGATAATGATCAACAGAGGCGTTGGAACTATGTTTAGCAACAAATACACCTACTTTAAGGTCAATTATTTTAAACTTATCGGACTTAGGTTAAACTACCAAAAAAAAAAAAGACATTCATAATATTTACATATAAGCGAAGGCTTACTTTAAATATGAATTACTTAATTTATTTAAATATGTATATAACCCTGCGGCCACACGATCAAGTTGTTCTTCATACTCTTTTACATCTACTGCTTGTCAAAATTTACAAAAATTGAAAGCTGTGGCGTAGGCTGCACTCAATTTGTAAGCAATTTTCTTTCAAGATGTCGTAAAAAAAAACAATTTATAAAGACTAACATGTAATCAGCTGTTAAATTGATAGTAAAATTGCCAAACAAATTGAGAGGTGAAATTGAAAGCAATCTCGTGGTCAATTTAAAAAGTGTGCTTGTGTTAGTAAAAAAGTGAGAGTGTATTGCAAATTGAAAGGAATTGAAAGGCAAAACTTGATCGTGTGGCCACCAAGTAAATCATCATAACAAATTTTTATATTGTATTTTGTTAATTATAGCCAACAAACACGAAGTCAAACTTTTGAAATGAAATGAATTTATCATTTGACATCAAACACAATTCTCAAACGTATTTCAAATGTTTGATTTAAACATTTAAAATCAAAATGATACTGATTTGAAAATGAACATTTAACATCAAATGTTTTGTCAATTTGATTTCAAATTGGTATCAAATGTTAAATTCAAATCAAAACTAAACTTGGCAATACTAAAGCGAAAAATAAATGTGAACATTAAAAATGGCGATTAAAGTTAAATTTTTACTTCAAGGTTAAATGTGTTTACAAGTTTACGATTTATTTCTTGTGAAAAATAAAAATTTTTTGTGAGTAATTAAGAACACAGATTTAAAAAAAAAAAAAGTAAGAGTGCTATATTCGGCTATGCCGAATCTTATATACCCTTCACCATGATGTGATAAGAACAAAAAGTTATATACATAAATAACGTTCTTTAGATAGGCATAAATAAATATTAATTGAGCCACGCCAACTTTTCATTTCGCCATGCCGAAGAATATAAAAAAATCAAAAAAAATATACATGTACCTAAGCCCGTTTCCTCTTTTGCCAAAGTTGATGTTTGAAATTCGTTTTACAATCTTAAAATCGTTTTTTAGTACAAAAAAAATTTAATAAAAAAATGAAAAACAATTCTTTTTGGGATTCGAACTGGCAATATCATCAGTCTCAGGAGAGAACTTAACAACTCGGCTACGAATGCTTTTACTGAAGAAGCGTTAAATTAAAATATATAGAGTCTATGAGTTTGTTTCTTTATTTGAGCGGCATATCATATACATGCATTAATGTGTATGTGTATGCGTAAAATTAAAAACACATTACAAATAAAATCCACCACTTGTAATGAAGGGTATAAAAAAACAACAATAAAACCCACATTACCAACACTGTATTACCATAGCCACTGTATGACCGTAGAAACCAAAATTGAATTGGTTTGTATGGTATGTTTATGTCGTTTTGGTAATACAGTGTTGGTATGGTAATGTCACGTCTAATTGGACCTTTAAAGGAAAAAATTTGAGGCAGTCGTAGTTTTTTACTCATATCTCAGCCATTTGTGAACCGATCTTGCTCCATTTCAATAGCAAACAATTCCGGACCATATGTGACATAAATGTATAATAACCTGGCCATTTCAACGGACAGACGCACATCGTTAAATCAACTTCGCTCCTCATAAGGACCCAGAATATATATACTTTATAGGGTCTAACATCAATATTATAGAAATTACAATCGGAATGACAAACTTATATATACCCTATTCACCACCTGTAGTGAAGAGTATTATAAAACGGAAAAGTTCGGAAATTATAAGTGAGCCAATTTCGTCTTTGCAAGAATTAGAGGACGGAAAGAACATTATTTCATCTTTTGGCTATGGTGCCAAATGTTTATCTCACAGTTTATAAATGAATTTAAATTAAAAAATAAAATACATATGTTTTTTATGTTCCACACGCTATTAAAATCTTCATTTGAAAAACAATTGAGAATTACGTTTGAAAGCAAGTGACAATACAGAATTTGAAAATTTGAAAATAATTTCCCCTTTATGTTAAGAATGTTATGATTTTCAAATCATGATCAAACGTTTAATTTCTAATCATTATCAATTTGAAATCAAACCTCCGTCTTTGTTGAGTATTCTTATTTTTTCGACTTTTTTCTAATAATTATTACATATATTATAATATATGCTTTTAGCTCAAGATCACTTTTTGTGTATTAAATAAATTAAAATATTTTTATTTCTCAATTTTTCGATTTCCGTTTGAAATCCTTTTCAGGATTTTTTAATATTTAATTTATTTAATAAACAAAAAGTGACCTTTAACTTAAAGCATATATTAAGATATAATATTTTATTTTGTTGAAAATGTACGAGCATATTAGCAATGCATTTCTGGGATTTTGATTAAACTTAATACAATAGAGTAAGATTTACTTATGCTGTAAAGTATCTTTATGTTACTGTTTTTTTAACAACAAGCCAACATTTGTTTAAGTAATAATGATTTAAAAATTTTAATTAATTATACTGTGCTAGTTGCAAAATTAGACAAGCCGGGCACATGGCGTTTTCGCATAATTCGGGTACGCTTAATCCAATGGTGCCCACCGTTTTTTTTAGGTTAGCTCTTGTTTTCGAGATATACCGTTATTTCGAAAATGGAGGAGGTTGCACAACATAGGCCTGCTTACAACTAACGCATATGTGCGATATAAAACACTACAATTACATAAATAGTAAAAAAAAAAAGTTACAAATAAATCTAACAAAGGCTTTACTAAAAATTCCTGCCTGACCGGTTTTTTTCTAGAATTAACCTACCCTAAAAGGGCTCTCTGAGGGTCGTATATTACCAAATAGAGATCATTTTAACCTACATATGCTTATAAACTAAAGCTTCGTACACACGATGGTCAGATCTTACAATGTTGTCATTTTTCTGACAATGGTGCCATTGTCAGATGCATTAATTTAACACATCTGCCAAATGAAAATAGCGTACAATGTTCACACAGTTGCAAGACATTTTTAGTAAATTTTAATGACAATATAAGTATGTATTATAACTAGGGTTTTTTCCCGGGATTTCCCGTCCCGGGCATTCCCGGGAATTTCAATTATTTTATTTCCAGTTTTCCCGGGATTTTTCTTGCGGGATCCCGGGAAATAAAAGATTCCTCATAATTTCAGAAAATAGCTATTTATACTTTGAAATTTAGTTTTCTATTCTCTAAAAATTAGCATCTGTGGATGGGTTGTGGATTAGATCAATTACAAGAAGAGTACATGTATTTAAATCAATGTCTCCTGATGCAATAAATCTACTAAAAGCAGAATGGGAAGTGCAACAGTTGATAATTATTACATTTAGTGAAGTGAAGAGTTAATAAAGTACATTAATTCAAAATAAGATGCAGGCAGTAAAGTTTCATTGTCCATGAACAAGTCTTAAAAATAGGAGATACCTAAACATATCGCTCCTTTATTGCAACATAGTCATATCTACAAAAATAAACGATCTTGGCAAAATGCGATTTAAGTTTTCAAAATGTACCGATTTAAAGATATATTTTGCTATAACTTCGGTTTAGTTTGAGATTTAATACGAGAAGGTATGAAGGAAAACTTTGCTAAAGTTACTTCAAATTTTGAGATATGACTATTATGCAAGGAAGGAGCGATATGTTTATTAGGTGATAAACACAAATTTTCAATTTCAATTTGTGTTGGTTTATATACCCGTGAAGTGCGGGGAAACCGAAATAAAATAACGTTTTGGAAACTCGTGTAAGATAAAGATTACAAATGGATCTATTAAAATGAAAAGGTTTGTAAGAAGCAGTCCAGTTGATGCTATTTTTGCATCAACCTTGACATACATTTGACTGATAAAGACGTTGTTTATAAAAAAAGAAAAAATTGCTTCTGATTGTGAATCCGAAGCATGCTACAACGGTGCACTTTTAACTATTTGTCCAACCTCGGTAAAAAATGAACGAAATATTTCGGAAACATGATTCTTAGTAAATAAAATCAGGAATATACTTTTTGAAGACATACTAAGCGCTTTGAGTGTGTCAGAAAGTTATTTCCTAAGGCGTTAAAAAATGTTATATATTTCTTTAAAATATATAACATTTTTATTTTATTAATTAAGTTTTTGATCTCATGTCTTGAGTACCTTAATTTATATTTATTTTGTTTTTATTATTGTTTTATGAATTAAATTGTTATGTTAACAAATAGAATCTGGAATTTATTTCTCATGTTGCGTAACATTTATTATGTAAATTTTCATATTATTCGAATGTGTATTCTAAGTCAAGTTACAATCCTCAAAAGCTTTTATACTTTAATAGGCTTATTCCTTCAATACTTTCCAGGAATACACATTCGAATAATATGAAAATTTAAATTGTTATGTTTATGTTATCTTTTTATCTTGTATCCAGAGCATAATAATACTGAATAAAGGCATAATAATCTTCAATCTTCTATTAATTTTTTAGTATTGAACCATTTCTTTGTAAACAAGTTCCCTTACGTTATTTTATAAAAGTTTTTTCATTAATTAATAACAAAATTTACTTTGTATTATTTATATGGAGCGGGATCCCGGGATCCCGGGAAATTTAAAAAAATTTCCCGCTTTCCCGGAATCGAAAAAGTCCGGGAAAAAACTCTAATTATAACATTAAGTATGTATTAACTAAATAAATATAAATACGTATAATTATAAAAACTAATTTTCCCTATCCCTGAAAAAAAGTTCTAAAATTTGCTGCTGGGTATGTCTTTCAGTGTTTGGTTTAATGATTGGCTGGACTTTTTAATAAGCTTTTTCTAAAACTTTTATTCCACAGAAAAAGCTTTTTCCCAAATAAAAAAAAAATTTTCCTGCACAACTAATTGATACTGCCAACCAGGCCTGCCATATTTGCCGATTTTTTTGCTGCCAAATTATCAAAGTGCCGATTTTTGCTCAAAAAATGCCGAGTTTTGGATAAACATCGTAGTTGGATTTGATACAACTTATTAATTTTGGGTAACATTGAAATACTTATTAAATTAAAAAGAGAGAACTGTTATTAATTCAGCGTTTCTACCTAAAAAAAAGGTTAGATTTGTTCAATGTCATGTGCAGTCAGTGTTGCCAAAACTTGATGACCAAAAATGGCTAAATTTACGGAAAAAATTGCTAAAAATGGGCTAAAAAATGGCTTAAAGCTTTTTTAAATAAAAACACATTAAAATTCAATAACAAAACAGAAATAATTCATTTAAATTTGTTTACGATGAAATTGTAAGTCAAGATCAATTTCTTAAATAAGAATAAACGTAAATTAATATTTTGATATATATTTTAAAAATTAAATAATCGATAAATTCGATGTCGTTATTGTTCATCTCATAGGAATCACTCGTGCTTATTAGTTTTAAATAATTTGAGGAAAAATCATAATCACGACAACAGTAACCCAACCTTTTGAGTCCAGATCTACAATAAAAAACAATTAAAAAAGTATAGTCGGTCAACCCCGACTAGATGATACCCTACACCACATTATAACCTATGTACCAAATTTTATTAAATTATCTGCAAATTTCCGACCGTTACTTTGCGCACAAGGTGTACATGAACAGCCAGCCAGCCGGACAATCATCGTTAATTCGACTCAGAAAGTGATTCTGAGTCAATCGGTATACGTAAAGGTTGGCTAAGTATCAATATTTTAAGGTGTTACAAACATTAGCACAAACGCATAGTACCCTCTCCACTATTGTGGTGTTGGTAAAAATAGTTTATTGTTACGGTAAAAATATGTACCTAATTAAAAAAATCGAATTAACGGTTGCTAAATGTAACCCATTTCTAAAATTACTTTTAAGATGTTTACTTGGCTAAATACCCTCTCTACTTCAGCATTAGACCATGGAAGTGAGAGCAACTTTATAGTCAATTCTGAAATTTCTAAAAAAAATTTTGTTGCCGACTGTATCTCTTTATTGAAATACTTGCAACCAGAAAGAAACACCGATGTTTGTGTTGATCCATTTTATAAATTAAATATTGGAATACTGTTACTTTACTTTGAAAGATGTTTCATCCTCGTTTATAGCGATTTTCAGCATTTGTAAAAGTTGTGATTTAAATTAAAGGCGTTTTAACTGTTTAAAATGTTTATTTTACTTTTATAAATTTTTAAAATAAAATAAAAATTATTCTTTTAAAAGTAAAACGGCAAATAAAATTTTATGGCTAAACAATTTGACAAATGGCTAATGGCTAGAGTAATTTTTTAATGGCTAAACAGGGTGAAAAAGTGCTAAATCTAGCCACTAAATGGCTAAATTGGCAACACTGTGTGCAGTAGAGTTTGCTAAGACCCGTAAAAATGTGAAACCCCGGTTTCGGTTTTAAAATGATTAAAACCGGTCGGTTTTGAAAATATCCAAGTTAAACTTCATGCATATACATTTTTTGTATGTAATAAAATTTCTTTATTTGTTTCAATTCAGTTACTTTTATTAAAAAAAGAAACATTTGTTCTTCTTGGTACTTAATTTAAATTTAACGAATTTTAAAATACCTTGCCATTGTTCTAGGCTGTTATGTATAAAGTTTTTTTAAATGAAGTACGAGTATTATAATAAAAAGGCCAAACTGATATGTATGTATCTATGTATAATAAGTATGGCAACCAAAAAAAAGCACTAAAAACACAGTTTTAAGCTCTTAAAAAAAGCGTTTAAAAGCATGAAAATAAGCTGTTAAAATTAAAAAAAAAAACAATTTAAACTTGTTTATTTTCCACTTAATTCGTTTAATACGTTGTTATAGTAAATTATAAGTTGATGCAATAAATTTTCGAAAAGAAAACTATGTCTGTTTGGAGTCAGCAAGTTCTTGTACGTAGAAAAAGTTCTTCCTACGTCTACAGATGTTAAGGGAGCATATTTAAAATTGAGTATTTGCTCTGAAGTATATTTTATACGATTGGACTCATAATTCCGCTTGAATCCCAAAATATCCCCAATATCTTTTAATACCGAAAATCCTTCATTTTTTAAAAAAACTGATTTAAATTTTGTATTAACTTTGTCTCCTATATCCCCTGGAACACAGGACATTTTTCTTACGGTCTATAACTATGTTCACTTAGAAAACCAATGAAAGACTTTTTGTTTCCAATTTTGTTACAACTTCGTGTTAAACCCCAAAATTTGCAGAAATTAACCATATTTGATATACAGAGAAATTCTTAATAGCTAAAACTATCAAGTAAGAAAGTAAAGAAAGTCGGTGAAGCCCGAACGTATAATACCCAACACCACAGTATTTAAAAACAAGTTTCGGGAGTGTATGGCTATATGAATGGGGATCTATCTATGTCTTAAATTTCATTTAAATCGGTTTAATAGTTACTGATGGGCAGCAATTTATCCTATCTCCCCTCGTGGTCCTATTTTTTAAAAAATACATACCTTACGTGTCCATATAAATATGGATCTATCTACATATGTCTTAATTTGCATTAAAATTGGTTTGAGAGTGGGCACAAAGACCCTCTTCCTGATAGAAGATGTATGGGGGCTATATTAAATTATGGACCGATTCGCCCTTGTGCCAATTAGAATCCACGTACCAAATTTCATTAAATTATCTTTACAATTGCGACCTGTACTTGGCGCACGAGGTTACATGGACATCGTTAGATCGACTCGGAAAGTGATTCTGAGTTGATCGGTATACTTTAGGACCAATATTTTAAGGTGTTTCTTACAGCCGTACCTAAACAAGAGCGGAAGGCGGAACGTTTTCTTCCGCTTAGCTTTTACGCTGATATGCCATACCTAAACAAAAGCGTCAACGTTGTGTCACGAACAGTAGTGTTAACTTTCTTGTTTAATAGAACCCACATAATAGAAATAAAAAGAAGAGAAAAACCGCTACACAGAAAAAATTATTGCCGAATTATTTTCAAACAAACGCTTGTTTGAAAATTTTTTTAATTTCTATAAATTTTTTTACTGATTCAATCAATATTTTTGTTTGATTTTTATTTAACCAACAAAAATGTGGACAACTCTTCAAAAATATAATAAACGCGTTATTGGTGTCAAGTTTTCATAATTTTGTATGAAATATTTAACGCTCTTTAATGTTGTCGTCTTTTTGCATTTTTTTATTTGATCGTAAGCAACACTTCTTTATGTGAAATATAAGAACAACAACAAAAAACACACACAGTCTATTTTTGGACGCTTTAAAAAAGTGCAACTATAAGAAAAACAATAGCAGAAACGACATTATAAGAAACAAAATCCCGTATTCAATTTTTTAAAACTGTTTGGTTAAATACATCAAATACAAAAATAGAATGATGACGAAAACCATATCGAGTCGGTCTGCTGCCGTTTTAGGTTACATTTCTTCTTTAGCAAAGGACAGGATACAGCAACAGAGAGTGATAAAGAAAAACATTGTGTTGTGTGTATAAATAAGACTTCGTTCAAAAATTATTCCAACAAAAAAAATGTGTCTCAAAGCCAGTCGGCGGCTCTGCTTTGCCATCACCTTCTCATACAGTGCTTACTTGTGTGCGCGTCATTGCTTGTGCAAAAACTTTTTTTTTTTTTTTGATTTTAAAATTTAGTATATGAATTTCAGTAAACTTTTTGTTTGATTCAGTTAAATTATTTGTTTGAAAAAATCAGTGTTTTTTTTCAGTAAACAAAATGCAAATAAATTGTTTGAATATGCAAATTTGTTTATAGGACCGATTTCAGACAAAAAATTGTTTGATTCTACAAATTTTTTGTTTGAATTGGAAAAATAATTTTTTCTGTGTAGATTGACAAAAAATAGCTAAATTGCCATTATTTATTAACATAAAAACAGGGCTAACAAAAAACAATTATAACAACCCTGACTTTTTAAACAAAAAAAGTAAAATATTGTTGTTTGTGATTTGTGGTGCTTTTATTTAATTTAATATAAAAAAGCCAAAAATTAAAGTTTACAAAATGAGTTATATGGACGAACTAGAGGACCTTGAAAACTTATTGGTTTTAAGGATGATGGCAAATAGACGCCAAGGAAATCGGGAGCTGTTTAAAAGTCGTCCATCATACGGATTTTATTCTACGGAAGTAAACATTTTAATTGAAAAGAACCCAGACCTTTTTTTTAAATCAACGAGGATAAATCATGAACAATTTAAAGTGCTCGCATAGGAAGCCCATTGAACCAGAGCAAAGGCTGTACATAACCTTGCAGTAAGTATAATCAAAATAATTACACTGGTACGTAACAAAGCAAAACGAAGCCGGGAGCAAGAAGTTTGGTATATGAGTTTAGTGCGTTAGAATTTTTTGGCGACCAGTGTTATTTTTGAATTTGAACTTAATGTTTTATGTAAAACAGTTTTTTAGCACACGGAAGCGCTCTCCATGTTTTATCAATGAAGTTCCGAATAGGTCTGGAGACAGCAAGAAGTGTTATTATACAAACGTGCGAGGTTTTGTGGAGTGTATTGGGAAGTGCGTACGTAAGTCCACCTAATACCGAAGAGTGGGTCAAAATTGCTGATGATTTTTATCGAGCTACAAACTTACCACATTGCCTAGGTGCATTAGATGGAAAACATGTAAGAATAACATGTCCACCGAATTCTGGCTCACAATTCTTTAATTATAAAAAATTTAACAGCATCGTAAGTAATTATTTTTGATCAATAAATTGAAAAATTAATTCAAATATTCGTTTTTTAAGGTTTTGCTTGCAGCGTGTGACAGTAATTACACATTTACATTGGTAGACGTAGGTGCATATGGTAGCCAGAGCGATGGTGGGGTTTTTCGAAATTCGCATTTTGGGAAAATGATTTTAAATAAAACCTTAAATGTACCTGCAGCAACAAACTTGCCTGGGTCTAATGTTCATTTCCCATACTATTTTGTAGCTGATGCAGCATTTCCTTTAAAGGAAAATATTATGAAGCCCTACTCAAAAGTTACTGATATAACTAAAGATGTTTTCAACAAACGAATCTGTAGTTCTAGAATCCGCATTGAGATTGCTTTTGGTAAGAAAAACTTATACTACACAAGTGAATACTAAAATAACTCTTTTTTTTAAGGAATACTCACTTCTCGGTGGAGAGTCTTAATGACGAGCATATCGTTTTCACCGGAAAACGCAAAAAAGGCACTGACGTTCATAATTATGTTACCGAAATATGATATAAAACAAAATACTTTATTTTTTTAGATCGTATTAGCAACAGTAGTGCTTCACAATTTCCTAAGATTTGGCATAATAAGTTTAAATCGTACTGAAGAAAGCGATAGCCCAAATTTAAGTAGTGTAAACAGAAATGATTTGCATACTGCAAACACGTCATCCCAGACAGCCCTTAACTTAAGAAATGAACTTTGTCAGTATTTAAATTCTTTGTAAAATCTAGAAATTTTAACCAATTTATATGACAATTTAAAATTTTTTTTTAATTCAAAATTAAAACAAAAACGATTCAATAAAAATTTTAATTGAATATTTTAAATTTATAATTTTTTTTTAATTATGTAGTTAGTTTGATGACGACCGTTTAACGCACATTGAAAACAAAATTTTCAAAATTTTATATATGAATAAAATGTGAACAAAATTAAATTGTAAAATATTGAAAATTGAATTTTTTCTAAAATAAATATGTACTAAAATTTATGTATATGGAAAGAACTAAATATATACTGGCGTATTCACAAAAAATAATACAGGTTTATAAAAGGTTATGAAACAGATTTTGTATGAAAGCTTTTATTTACCTGTTTTATTTTTTGTGAATACGACAGTATATATTTAGTTCTTTCCATATACATAAATTTTAGGACATATTTATTTTAGAAAAAATTCAATTTTCAATATTTTACAATTTAATTTTGTTCACATTTTATCTATATATATCAAATTGTAACGTTACTGACTGACTGACTGACTCACTGATTCATCATCGCACAGCCTAAACGCCTGAAGCTAAACACTTGAAATTTGGACCAGAGATTGGTCATAGCCCAAATCGATCCATTAAGACGGGATTTTCGGAAATTCGAATGCTTAGGGGGTAAAAAAGGGTAAAAACGGGAAAATTCGGTAATCTTATATCTCCAAAACTAAAAGAGATACAAAAAAAATGTAATACTTATCGGTGTTCTTTAAAAAAAATAGCGGACAGGTGTCTGGTACTTTTTTGAAATTCGGCCCTTTTAAGGAGTAAACGGGTAAAACCTGAATTTTGGTACTTTTTTGACACCCCATCTATCTTTTGATTCAATAAACATAGAAACAAAGTTTATACCACATTCGAAACTTATCAAAAAAATACGAATATGAATTTGGTACTTTTTCGAATTTCGAACATTTAAAGGGTCAAAATCGTAACTATTTTTGGTACTTTTTTTACAAAACCTTTTTCTACATTCATTGAGATATTCGTACCAAATTATGGGCTCCCACTACAATACTGAAATTTTTGAAACTTTAATGGGGGGAACAAATAGTACCAAAAAAAGGAAATACGGGAAATTTGATATTTTTCTTTAGCTTTTTGGATCTACAACTGGTATTTTTTTAATTATCGTCAATATTGGACCCAAAAACATAACATTCAACATGCAATGTTCTGAGGGGATAATAATCTATTGCGGAACTGTTTGGTACTTTTTTGTTCTATAACTGGTACTTTTTGAATTTCCGTTATTATTGGAACTAAAAACATAAAATTTAATATGCAATGTAATGAGTGGATAGGAATCTATAAGAGGGAACTTTTTGGTACTTTTTTATTCTTGGATTGGTACTTTTTTAATTTCCGTTAATATTGGACCTAGAAACATAATATTAAACATGCAAGGTCCTGAGTGGATAAGAACCTGAAAGTGGGCTTTTAGGTACTTTTTTGTTCATTAATCGGTACTTTTTGAATTTTCGTTAGTATTGGACCTAGAAACATAACATTCAACATGCAAGGTCATGTGGTCCTTTTTTACAAAATATTTGTCTCCATTCATTGGCATATTTGTACTTAATTATGGGCTCCCACCACAACACTGAAATGTTTCATACATAAATATGGTGAAACAAGTATCAAAACGGATAATACGGGAAATTAACTTACTTTCATTTGCTTTTGTGTTATACGAGTGGTACTTTTTGAATTTTCTATAATATTGAACTTAGAAACACAAAATAATAGGTGCAAAGTCCTGTTAAATATCAACCTATGAGATAAAAATTTTGGAACTTTTTTGCTAAAACATAGATACATATTCTTTGGCATATAAATATGTTCATGAAAGAAAAAGCCCGATTAAAAAGTAGCGGGTTAAATGGTGGAATTTAAACAAGTTTAAGCCTAGATAAGTAAACTTTGGCATAAAAATATGTCTACGAATAAAACGAGACGCTAACGAAGTAGAGGTTTAAATGCTAGTTCATATATAAAATTTTGAAAATTTTGTTTTCAATGTGCGTTAAACGGTCGTCATCAAACTAACTACATATTTAAAAATACACATATATAAATATAAATACACATATTTAAAATAAAACAAATTGAAATAAAAACAAAACATTTTTATTGTATTCATGTTGTTCATAACTAAAATATACATATGAGAAAATAATTTAATAATAATTTAATTAACAAAAAAATAAAAAAAAACAATGAATTCAGGTACAGAAAAATATTTAAGTTATAAAAAAATAAAATAGGTTTATTTAAGGTTTATAAAACGGATTTTCTATGAAAATTTATTTTATAATCCCTTTATGAACCTGTATCATACAAACTTGTAACTTACAAATCTTCAAATTTATTGACCTTGAGTTAAATTATATATTTGTTTTTTTGTAGGCAACAAACACAATTTTAGAAAGTTGTAATTTTAAAACAAGGTAAATCAATTTGTAGGTTTGTAAGTTATAGTTTCTACTTTTTATAAACAATTTTTTCGTTAACTAATTTTAAAATTTCCACTTCAACATTATCCACTTCACTTTCTTCCAATTTGTCCAGTTTTTCTTTAAGAATTTCAAAAAAGCTTTTGTACTTATCTTTGGATTGTGTTACTGGCTGCTCATATTTCTTTTTCATGCTCATTAGCACTTCCGTAAAGAGATCATCATTTCTTCTCTTTTTGTTAGGTTGGGTATTAAAACTCGTTGTTTGGCTACTGCTATCATCGAGTAACCACTCCACACTTGTGTCAAATTCATCAGAAATATTACCGATTGTACTTCGCTTTTAAAATTATTATGTAACTGTTTTTACCTTGCAGGCTCCATAGATTCTGCCAGAAAACTTAAACTCTGCATGTGCTTCCACGGAGCTCCAAGTTTTTGTGAAGAGCCAGAAGGAAGATCTTCGGCAATTTTTTGCTTCCTATATCTGTCGCGTAGGCTTTTCCACTTCACTTTACAATCTTTCACTAAAAAATTTTAGATAGAACAAATATGTAAATTATTTTCAAGACAACAAATGTTGACTTTTACTACCTGTCAAATTTGTCTCCTTTCCAATATCCTCCCAAATCTTTTCTTTATGTTTGACATCTTTGTATTTTCCATCTCTTTTATTGTAAAGGCATGGATTCTGATGCACTATTTCAATAATTTGTTGGTTTAAATTCTTAAATTAAAATTACGATAATACAAAAACCATACATTTGTATGTAAGTATACAGAATTTAACACAGATCACAATATTTAACAGTACAAATCTAGTGTACCAACGCAGATCCAAACAAAAAATACATTTGATAATAGAAAATTTGAAAATTAGATAAAAGGCTATGCGGCCGGCACATTTGTAATACCATCGAGCAGGAAATCTTACGTCCCGCCAGAGGCCGGCTATCCAGGGAATATTAATTAATGAAATAGTTGTTTGTTTTAATAAATTTTACAATAAACTATAAATAAACTACAGACATATTTACCGAGTTTTCTTTCGCAACATTTTCATGTAAAATTTTGTTAAAATTGTATTGGAAACAATTTTTAAATAAATTTTGTATATCCAGAAACATCTATTTTTCTATTACAATATGTTACTCTCTTTTTTTTTGTTTGGATTTGCGCCTATTTAATTTAAAAGATGTACTTACCTCCATTTTCTTAAAACAAATTTATTTTATTTTTATTAATTTCTTTTTCTTTATTTGTTTACTTTTGTTATGTCTTGCAACTAACTTCACTATTAAACGCGTTGTCAAAATCGGATTTACGCTACATACAAATTGTATGGGCATGAGGATTTTTGACACCTAGAAAACGCTTTCCGCGCTTGTTTAGGTATGGCTGTTACATCAGCACAAATGCATAATGCCCTCTCCACTCTTTAGTGTAGGTAAAATAAAATACAGAGAAAATATAGGTTTTTGGGAGGATATTGTTCAAGGGAAGCACAAAATATTACCATAACGTTGAACGATTTTTTTAACCAGAGTTGTTACAGCACAGAAATGGTTGATTTTTTAGTATTTATAAAAAAAAGTTGCACATAAAAAAAATAATAATAACGATTTTTGCAAAATTTTATTAAATAAGTTTTTTTCTTTCTATCTTGTAAACCAAAAAATAAGCATTTGCTTTTTTTTGGTTGCCCTAATAATAAGAAAAAGTACAAAACCTTAAAAGCAACTTACCATAAACTACTGAATATACACATACATTCTTGTTTCTAATTAATTTCAATTTATTTTTAAAACGTTTATTTCTCGATTTCTAGGTTTTTTTGCCTTATATCATAAGGTAATGCTGAATTGTTCTATTTGGTTATTTTTTGTCACTAAAAAGTCGTTTTGTTGTATTTTAAATAGGCATTTTTTTTAATTAAAGTGCCGATAATGCCGATTTTTTTTTAAATATGCCGATTTCCTACGAAAATCATGTGGCACCCCTGCTGCTAACCCAAAATTATTTTTCTTACTAAACCGGATGCCACTAGTTTTCGGTCACACAACTGCTTAATTCAAAAATTATATTAATTTGCTGCCTTTTTTATTTTATGCTGTACTTGCATGTTTGATCCGTAATCCTGATTACAACTTTCAATCCCTAGGACAATGCTACACCAGGGAATCAGTTTCCTTTTTTATTTAGTTTTTTCTCCTTCTTCCGTTGGCAATATTATTCTGCAGGAACATCTATTAAACAATATTTCCAATTTTTTTTTTTCATATGAACTAACAATAATTAACCAAATTTTATCCTAATACTTTATTTTATGTCCTGCCAGTGCCAGACAAAAATTTTCTTCATCGCGGGTTCTGTTCACATTTATATATGTGTTTATCACTCATCTAAATGGGCAAGTGATGCAGTATCTCTTCTCCTTAAGCTAGTGTGGCCTTGATTTAAAATAATTCGAGCTAGTGGATTTGGATGTTGTTCAAACCTTTTTAAATATTTTACTGCATATTTTGTAATCATAGTTTTTACTAATGGCACATTGAGATCCTTATGAATGTTTGAGTTTTTAACACATCAAGGGGCAGCTGAAGCAGAATTTTATTTTGGCGCCTTTGAATTTTTTCGATATTAGCGGCCGAGACATAACACAATACCATAGCACCAGATTAGCTTTAAGATGGAGTTGTATAGTAGAAGTTTGCAGTCAAGACTAAGGACAGAGTTTCTTCCAATAAGTTAATGAATTTGGATCTCTTTTAGTTTCATTTGAGTTAATTTTGCCTCTATATGGCTTTTCCACGTTAAACGGCGATATAAATGTATACCAATTTATTTCAAATGCGAATTTCGGGGTATTATTTGATTATTGATTTTAGTAGGGGGGCATGATTCCCGACGCAAGGTAAATGTTATATGTACGCATTTTTGCTCATTGACCTTTATCCTCCATTGTTTTAACAAAATTTCTACACACAAAAGAAAAATCAATCCAAACGTACTCAAATCAATCCGAAGCGGGATTGATAGTACGGTGAGTACGGATTTTCTTGAATCAGGTACAAAAAGATTGATTCAAGTACGGATTTTCAATCGCAAAATACTTAAATTATCCGTATTCAATCCCGAGTTCTTACTTGCAGTAATCCGAAAATGAGATTGATTTAAGTAAAACAAAGATTGAATCAATCTCAAAATAAGTTTGATTCAAGAATTATAAAATTGTTTTAATCTGAATTCGTACCTAAAATAATCCGAAAATGAGATTGATTAAAGTAAAACTAAGATTGAATCAATCTCAAAACGCACTTGATTCAAGTATTATAAAGTGGATTTTATCGCGAATTCGTGCCTGAAAAAAACCAAAAAACAAATTAGAATGAAAAAATTATTATGATTGATTTACATAGCTTACACCTAACAGAATGTTAAAACACCAACATCATGCCCGATATGGTTTTTACTTTAAAAATCTTACGTGTGATTAAGTTAGTAATCACGAGTCGTTTTTCTTTCTGTGTAGTTGAAATATGTATATGATCCTGTAAGTAACGAGATGCTTTATGAAAGATTTCGTGCACGCTAAGAAAGGCTGTGTTGTCCGCAAATGTTGAAGTTTGTGTGTAATTGTTTGTTGGCATGTCCGAAGTATAAATTAAGCATAATAGAGGGCCCAGAATGCTGCCTTGTGGGACTCCAGCACCAATTGGCTGAGGTGAAACTAAGAAGTTTCCTTCTTTAATAATAACTGGTAAATTTTGCTTCAATTAATAAAAGAAGCCTTCATGCCAGACTTTATCAAAAGCTTGAGAAACTTTGATGAAGAGAGCAGAACAATATTTTCTTTCTTCAAAGGATTTTATTATGGCGTTTACTATCCGATGGGTTTGTTCAATTGTACTATGTTCTCTTCTGAAACCGAATGGCGGTTAATTTTGACGCTAAGAGCTTCTCAAACAGCTTTGATATATTAGATAATAAGCTGTCTTGGGTATCATCGTAACTATAGAGACCTTCCATTCTTGAGGGTAGTATTTAAGGCGTAAAATAGCATTAAAAATAAAAAGAATAATTTCCTTTGCTATGCGAGGGAGCTCTAAAAGCATTTTGTTACTGATCTTAATAATACCTTGCATCCAAGTCCTTACGACATTTTTCCACAGAAGCCGTTTTCTGAGACTGCAGTAATTTTCTTAGGCTTTTTGTACACTCTTTTAATTACTTCTTAATTTGAGGGGATCTGTGCAATTGTCACTCTCTTCGAACTCTCCTTTTTTCATTTAAGAGGCGCTCGACATCTGTAGAATATATTTTATTATTATTGGTTTTTTTGAGGGTTTTGCTGGAACGTTGAACAGCTATTTACAACTAATACAAATTTGTTATCCAACGGTTTTCAAACTGTAGTATAATTTACAATTCAGTTACATTCAAATAACAATTCAAGTATTTACTAAATAAAAATAATATATTTTCTTTTTAAATTCATTTTTTTCCATATTTAAAAGATTTTAAAATTCATTTATTTCATATTTTATTTAATGTTCAAATGTGGTTTGAACAAATATACATAGTAATAACAAAGCAAATTCAATTTAGCATATAATATTTTTATTTTAATTCATTTTAATTCTTGGCATAACTTGTTGTTTAAAAAAATACTCCATTTAAAATTATTTCTCAGCCTTCAAGGCTATTGGTGGAATAGGTTATACAATACCCGCCTTCAGTTATTCCACTTTAGCCGATTGTCAAATTTTTCAAAACAAATCTTATATGTACATAAATACAATTACAAAACTTTTTAAATTTCTAGGCTACCCAATTTAAAGTATTTACATTTTCTTTTCTTTGCCATCATTTTTACACACAACTTCTTATTGAGATCCAACTTCTTACTTCTAACACGCAACTATGCTTAGAAAAACTTATCTAACAGCATTAAATAAGAACTCGCGTTTTTACACCCAAAAAGAAAAATTCTTCACATGCAATTATGACTTCAGTGAAAAACTCAATCGTATGTAGCGACGCAAATCGGAATCATAAAAACGCAAAGCGGATTTAACGAATTATTATAAAGCGACGCAAATCAAAACGACGCAAATAGGACCGACGCAAGTCGGGGCTCTTGTGTATATCTTTTGCAGTTTCGATAGCATTCATTTAATTGTAGAATTCGAATTACGAATGCTTCTAATGAAAGCCACCTGGTTTGTGATCAACAATTTTTGTATTTTGAAAAATTAATTTTTACCTTTTGAACTGTTCCCAATATAATTGTAAATATGTCTTGTAAGTGTTTTATTGATGCCAGAAAATTGTCATTACACCACTACTTTTAGCAAAAAATCGTCAATCGTCATTTTACTGTATTTTATCAGAAAATCGTCAAAATGACGAAAAATCGTCACATCTAACAACCCTGTGCATAGCCTAAGTCGTAATGTTAATATTTTTGTGTAAGCTTTGTAAACATCAGTGTGACCTTTTTAGCATTTTCACTGCTAAATTTTGCATTATTTATTTTGATTTAGCAGCGAATTTTTCAAATAGCATTTAGCACTATTTTCAGCATTTTTGTAATATTTTTTTAGCATTCTTTAGCATTTTTTAATCTTATAAATTTTATATATGTATTGCTATTTCACAACATAACTTAACATTTCTGTCATTCTCTATCATTGTATTTTGTCGTTTATACGTTCATACAAATGTATAATAATGGCAACCCTGTAAACACCAAAAAAAATTAAAGGAGAAATGGTAGATTTTACTATAGAAGAAATAACGGTTTTGGGACAGTAATGGCAAAAGCTGAATGCATACGAATGGATGAACCAAAGTTAAACTATTGAATTCTGGATAGGTAATTATAGGAACGAAAACGCTTTAAAAGGAAATGCTTTCAACGAGTTAGCTTCTTTTGTTAAGAAGTTTTTGGTTTTGCCATTGATTTACGTTAGATGTGGACTAAAAAGGCTAAATAAATGTTACAGATTTTATCATTACTGTTGATCTTATAAAAATGTGGGATGAAAACAGATCTTATTCTAGTGATATTTTGACCAATACTTTGGCAGTTAAAGAAACTATTTCAATAATGATGTGTTTAATGTGTAATTAAATTTACTGAAAATGCGGTTGAATAGCCTTTTATGTCTTTAATGAAATTTAAATTTTGTATTTAAAAATATATATGTATGTATATCGTTACCTAAAACGCAAAAAGCCCTATCTTACATTTTGAAAATTTTACTGGAGAAGCAAAAAACGTATTTAAAATGATAAATTTATTAATCGCCTTAAACTGTTAACAATTTATTTTTCTCCTACTTTTCTTGTAAAACCTACCATAAATTTTAATATTAATTCGAATGTGTATTCTAAGTCAAATTACATTTTATAAAGCTTTTTCAGGAAAATTTTCTATGCACTATCAGAATTATTTTATGTACCTATACATTTATAAAAAAGACTGAAAGAAATATTTGCATATTTTATGCAAATACGTAAATTTAAAAGAAATATAATATTTTCAGCTCAATTAATATATAATTCATTTATTATAATGATACAATTATTTAAGAAAATTTAGCATTTTCAAATTTAATTTTTAGCATTGTTCCAATTTTTTTTTAGTTGTGGTCACAATGGTTAACACAGGGATCGTTTCTAAATAATATTTAGTTGGGAAATAAAGGGGGGTTCCACACTTCCCACCTATTTCACAATACCTGAAGTTACTCTATTACATTTTTCATTTATACAGTCCATATCGAAAATTAGTAAGGACACTCTTCACTCGTATGTTGAAACAGGAAATAAAAGGTAATGCAATGATATTGCACTTAGTAAATTCACCAACCATTTATTTATCTTGGAATTATTGGCAATGCCAAGAAATAGCTTACAGTTTTGTGTGTTTTATTCAGTATAATGAAAAATGTTGCAGACACTGTTTAAAATTCAGTCGCCAGTTTGTATTTTTAAACATGCAACTGTACTGAAAATAGTTCGAACCATTAATTTTGATCCCCATTCGTACCATAATCAGTTGAACTGTGTGCGCCCAGGAACTGAAAAAACATAACACAATTTACTTGAGACTGAAAAACAGAAGATGCTGTTACAGTTCACATTAGAGTTGTGTCGGTCATGAACGAACTATGTAGTTCAATTGAACGGGTCAGTCAGATGAACGTTGAACGGCCGTTCAGTTTCATCGTTCAATTCCATTCAATCGTTCACTTGTGTCTTTTTCGTCAGACGGTCACTTGCTTACCAAACAACTGGTTAAAAAGAAACAGAAATACTATTCATGTGTAAATGTTATACCAATATAAGATACTTGTTTCTTTTTCTCATTGCCACATTGCTTTACACATTTTCATAATACAATCAGGGTTGTCATGTGTAACGATTTCTCGCCAAACGGCGATTTTCATGATTTTTTACCAAATTTTCGATTTGGCGACATGGTGTTTTGGCGATTTTGTTAGCTATTATAAATTTGTTTTACAGCTCGTGGACCAATTTACCGTTAGTTATTTGGAAAGATTATTTCAATAATGGTATTCCATCTAATTTAAATCAGTTTTGGCTAAAATTTTGTAGCGTTACGTCCGGTACGCAACATTATTAGGAACTTGGTTTGAAATATATATATCGGTTGAGAAAATTTGGTTTTTCTAAACACAGCTTATGTTATATCACTTAGGTTATTTGGAATTGTAAAAATCTGAAACAAAATAACCTATCAGCAGTAATAATAAGTATGAATAAATAACAATTTCTTTATACATATGAATATTATATACATTAAATAATAACAGTTATAGTTTCTTTTACTGATTTAAGCAAAAAAAAAAAGTACTTATTGTTTGTTTAAATTACACCATGCAACAGAATTAAACTTTTATCGCGATTTTTGATGATTTATTTTTATCTTTTTTTAGTGCGTAACGTTCCTCTAGGTCACTTGTCATTTGTAATATTATACATATGTTCAAAATTTTGCACACATATGCTTTATGATATAGGGAATAAAAATCCATAAAAAACTCATACATATTTTAAATTTTTGCAGATTAGGTCTTTAAGATGACGATATATACAATATTTTTTTTAATACTAACACAAAAAATGTTTTGCTGCTTTTGCTGCTGTAAACTATTTTATAGCAAACATTGTACCTTTTTTGTGTTAATTAATTATTAAAAAATAAGAATAATAAAAAAGGACCTTTAGCTCAAAAAAAAGTTCTTTTATAAATATATTAAAAGAAAGGTTTTGGCGTTTCTGACATTAAATTTGGCGAAAAAAAGTCAAAAGTAATCTGATAACTCTGGTTGTCATTCACAGTTTTTCTACAATTTACTTGAGCGATGCCAATTGTTTTTAATGTTAAACCCGTCAAATGCAAATTTCTTCATTTGAGCAAGACATTTTATACATACTTATTTATTTAATTTACTTTCAAAATGAGACCTATAAATAAATAACCAAATTCGATATTCGACAGCGTTATTTATAAAAATTTTATGGTTTTAGAGCAGGCAATTAGTATTGAAAATCCACTTTTAGTTTATACATTATTTAAGCACTCGATTGTGAATAAGACCGTTAAAAATATGAAAAATGGAAATCAAAGAACTTTTCTGTCAATTCAACGCAAAAAATTAAAAACAACTGATTTAAAAATAAAAACAAAAAAATCATATTAGAAGATCTTTTGAAAATATAAAATATATGAATAATAATAAATACATTTGCTATTTGTACATTGTTTTAATATTCTTTTCATTGCTTAGGGTTTTGCAATCGCTGTTATTTTTTTTTAGTTTTTAAGAGCCTTTTCTTTTCAAAATTTTTTTTTTTTTTTTTTTTTTTTTTCTCAATATTATTTATTGAATCTTCATACATTTAAATATGAACTAACAATAATTAATCAAATCTTAACCTAATACTTTATTTTATGTCCTGCCAGTGCCAGACAAAAATTTTCTTCATCACGGGTTCTGTTCACTTATCTAGGTGTTTGTCACTCATCTAATTGGATAAGTGCTGCAGTGTCTCTTCTTCTTAAGCGAGTGTGGCCGCTATCATTTAAAATATTTCGTGCTAGTGGGTTTGGATGCAATTCGAGCCTTTTTAAGTATTTTACTGCATATTTCGTAATCATAGTCTTGACTAATGGAACATTGAGATCCCTGTGAATATTTGAGTTTTTTACATACCAAGGGGCAGCTGTGATTATTCGAAGAATTTTATTTTGGCGCCTTTGAATCTTTTCTATATTAGAGGCCGAGGCAGTGCCCCATAACTGAATACCATAGCACCAGATTGGCTTTAAGATGGAGTTGTAAAGAAGAAGTTTGCAGTCGAGACTAAGGACAGAGTTTCTACCAATAAGCCAATGAATTTGAATGGCTTTTAGTTTCATTTGAGTTAATTTTGCCTCTATATGGCATTTCCACGTTAATCGCCGATCCAGATGTATACCCAGATATTTTACATGCGAAAGTTGAGGAATTATTTGATTGTTGATTGTTATATGGGGGCAAGATTCCCGGCGCAAGGTGAATGTTATATGCACGCATTTTTGCTCATTGACCATTATCCTCCATTGTCTTAACCATATTTCTAGTTGAAATATATGATGCTGTAAGAAACGAGATGCTTCATAACGGTTTTCGTGGACGCTTAGAAATGCTGTATCGTCTGCAAATGTTGAAGTTTGGGTGTAGTTACTTGTTGGCATGTCCGAAGTATAAATTAAATATAATAGAGGGCCCAGGATGCTGCCTTGTGGGACTCCAGCGCCAATGGGCTGAGGTGAACTTAAGAAATTTCCTTCTTTAATAATAAATTGACGACCGACTAAGTAGCTTTCTAGCAGCTTGTGTGTGTTTGCTGGTAAATTTTGTTTCAATTTATGTAATAAGCCTTCATGCCAGACTTTATCAAATGCTTGCGAAACATCGATGAAGAGTGCTGAGCAATATTTTTTCTCTTCAAATGCTTTTCTTATGACATTTACTATTCGATGAGTCTGTTCGATTGTGCTGTGTTTTCTTCGAAATCCGAACTGATGGTTTGGAATACATCTATTTTCACTTAAAATCGGTGTTAATTTTGAAACTAATAATTTCTCAAACAGCTTTGACATATTTGATAATAAGCTAATTGGCCTATATGACTCAACTTTTGTATGATCTTTACCTGGCTTTGGTATCATGGTAACTAAGGAAACCTTCCATTTTTGAGGATAGTATTCAAGGCGTAAAATAGCATTAAAAATAAAAAGAATAATTTTCTTTGCTGTGCGAGGTAGCTCTAAAAGCATTTTATTACTGATTTTATCAATACCAGGTGCCTTCTTAGTGTTTAAGTCACAAATAGCCTGTTCGATTTCTCTTATCTCAAATCTGAGGGGAATAGCTGCTCTAGCAGGAACAGGTGGTAACTCGACCGCAGTATCGTGAGATATATTTGGGGTAAATACGTTTTTTAAATGATTAACAAACAGATTTCCCTTTTCGTTATCATTTCTTGCCCAACTTCCGTTCAAGTTTCTTAATGGTGGCTTAGAGATAACTGGCCTATTTAGATTTTTAGCTGCACGCCATAATGAGTAGTCTGATTGCGGAGTTGCATCAAGTTCCTTAAGATATTTTTGCAGAGAATCCGTTTTCTGTATCTGTAGTAACTTTCTTAGCCTTCTTGTACAATCTTTTAACAAACTCTTAAGTTGAGGGGATCTGTGCAATTGCCACTCTCTTCGGGCTCTTCTTTTTTCAGACAGGAGACGCTCAACATCTGTGGAATAAATTTTAATATTTTTAGTTTTTTTTTGGGTAATACTGGAATGTTGTACAGCTAGCTTTAGAAAACTGTCAAAATTAAGAATAGCGCGATCTACGTATTCCGGTGTACTAAGCGGAATATTTTCTGTGCAATGGGTGCTGAGATATTTTTTATATTTTAGCCAATTGATTTGTGTAGCTGGCGTCGCTAAGTAACCAGTTGGAGATACAGTTCTATTGGGGTTCATTAAAGTAACAATTGTTGGTGTGTGGTCGGAAGATAATTCTAAGGAAGCTTCAACATAAATCGTTTCTAAGGGGATGTTTTTAACCACGCCAAAATCGATGACATCTGGTATTTTTTGCTGATCAGTAGGCCAATATGTTGGTTGTCCGCTCGCTATCACATTCAAATCCATTTTAGTAATAGTATTAAATAGAACACGACCCTTTGGTGTTATAAGTCGGGACCCCCAGAAGGTATGTTTAGCGTTATAATCGCCAGCGGCCAGGAAACAGGGTCCTAATGATTTGAAATATTTATAATATTGGCCTTCTGATATTGAATATCTAGGTGGGGAGTATAACGATGAGATTACTACGTTTCTATTTAGTTCTTCAACGCAAATGTTTGTTGCTTGAAGATAATCTTCACGATGATCACCCATTAGGTAGTGTTTGACTCTGGTTTTAATTAAAATGGCAGAACCTCCACAAGCTCTATCTCGAGGGTCCTTTGTATCATATAGTATATAACCATTTATTTTAAACGTATTTTTTGAAGTCAAATGAGTTTCAGAAACCATCATGACATCAATTTGTTTATTTTTAAGAAAGTATTCTAGTTCATTTTTATGTTGGCGGATGCCGTTTGCGTTCCAAAAACAAATTTTTATACAGTTCATGGCTTGTTAAGTACAGCTTGCAATAACATTGATTGCATTCTAAGAATTTCCTGCATCATATTACCCATTGTGTTCGTAAAATTATTTACTGTTTGCACTAATGTTTCCATAGTTTTTTCTAAACGACTTAAATTAGAAACTGGAGTTTCATCATTACTTGGCGAGGCACCTTGCATTGGCTCATGGTTTGATTTTAGAACGTTAGCATAAGAGGTTCTGTTATTACTAAACTGGGGGGCTTGAATTGCATTTGTGATAACTTGATTTGCAACCAGCATTTGAGGGGCATTTGTTTTTGGTCCAACCGTCTGCTTGACGATATTATATACAGGGCATCCTCTATAATTGGCAGTGTGATTACCGCCACAGTTGCTACATTTTTTAACGTTGGGGTCGGTTTTAGGCTTATCGCAAGAAACTGTACCGTGTAGCTCACCACAAAATACCACAGAAATTTGAATTTTTTCAAGTTTTTTCTTACGTTATATTTGCTTTAATTAATTTATATATACGGATAACTTTGTACTATTTACAACGTCTTATTTTGGGCATATTGCAGAAAGTTATGTTGCTAAAAATTAACATGAAATATGTACATGTATGTATAAGCAACACGGTAGCAACTTTTAAAACATCTAGCTCCTTGCGCAGACCGAAGGAATGGACCTTGGATTAAGAATTTACTTGTCAAATAATAGTTGTAGGATAATAGTTTAAATTTAAATTATTTACCTGACACACCAAACTTGGTCCCAATTAATACAAATTTACATAGTGATAATTTCCTAAATGAGTTATCGGATCTCTGTCTTTTTCAAATGAATGATATACAAAACAATAAAGGCAAAATATTAGACTTAATATTTGTCAATGATCCAACAGACTGTTCAATAAAAAGATCTAGCCCTGTAACAACACCTGAAGATCCTTACCACCCGACTTTGAATTTAAGATGTTCTATACAGCTGGGCCCGGAGCCACAAAGTGACAATGATAACGAGAGAGTATTTTGTTTCAAAAAGTCAAACTATAATATGTTTAACAATCTTATTATTAATACAAACTGGCAAGACCTGCTATATTTGTCTAATACCAGCCATTTGGCTATTGATTTAATGATCGATACTTTTTATAAAACTCTTTTTGATATTATGGATAAATGTGTCCCAAAAAATGTAATTCACAAACAATCTGGTCCCCCTTGGAGCTCCAAACAACTATCAAAACTTAAAAATAAGAAGAACAAACTCTATAAAAAACACAAACAATCTAATTCACTTATTGATTTTGGAAATTACTCAATCTGCCGTGCGGAATATAATTTGCTGAACACATTGCTGTACAACAACTATATAAATAATCTAAAAAACGATTTCAAACTTAATCCTAAATCTTTTTATAATTTTGTTAATTCCAAAAGAAGATGCCAAGAATTTCCACCTTCTATGAAATTTGAAGGTCAAGAATCTGAGGATGCTGCTACCATAAGCAACATGTTTGCTGATTTTTTTTGCTAAAACCTATACTGATGTCAAATATAACCTATCTGATAATTATCCATATCCTCTGCGTTCAACAAATCAAATATGTTTTCCCTCTATTGAACATTCACTAATTTCTCAAAACTTAAAAAAATTAAAAATATCTTTTAATCATGGACCTGATGGAGTTCCAAGTTGCATATTAAATAAATGTGCCGAAAGTCTTACCACCCCTTTATCGTACATATTTAACATTTCAATCAAGCACGGTTATTTTCCTAAGCTTTGGAGAAAATCGTATATAATACCATTATTTAAATCTGGATCTAAGTCGAATGTGATAAATTATAGGGGCATTGCCAAACTTAGTGCTATTCCAAAAGTTTTCGAAAAAATTGTTACAGATTTTTTCTGTCATCAAGTAAAATCTACATTATCACCTTTTCAGCATGGCTTTCGTAAAGGTTGCTCAACAACTACTAACCTTTTGAATCTTACAACACATGTTAATCGAGGATTTGTTAAGGGACAACAAACGGATGCGGTCTACACCGACTTCAGTAAAGCTTTTGATAAAGTAAATCATAACCTTCTTCTCTGTAAACTGGACTCACTTGGTCTAAATTCTAACAGCCTTAATTGGATCAAAACATACCTGTGTGATCGAACACATACAGTCCGATTTAAAAATAAATCTTCTAAGATCATACATGTTATATCTGGAGTACCTCAAGGAAGCCATCTTGGACCTATTCTTTTTAGCTTGTTTATTAATGATCTTCCAACAATAATAAAATATTGTAACATTTTAATGTACGCTGATGATGTCAAAATCTTCTTTAGCTATAAAAACCCATACGAACATATTTTTCTTCAAAACGATCTGGATAATTTTTATCAGTGGTGTAAAGCTAATCTTATGGATCTTAATCTAAAAAAGTGCAAATATATGCGATTCTATAGGAGGAACTGCGTTAATGATCATTACGTTTTAGGAGAGCATAAACTGGATCTAGTTGATGTTTTTCTCGATCTTGGAGTTTTACTCGATCCAAAACTGAGTTTTGTTCCACATATTCATATGACCGTCAATAAAGCCAGAGGGGTTCTTGCCTTTATCAAACGATGGGCAAAGGAGTTTACCGATCCCGATATTACAAAACAGCTGTATACTTCACTTGTAAGACCGATCCTTGAATATGGATCCGTAATTTGGGACCCGCAATACAACGTACATAGTAACCATATCGAATCTGTTCAAAAACAATTTCTTCTGTTTTGTCTGCGAGGCTTACAATGGAATCCGTCTGTAAATCTACCATTATATGCAAGTAGACTTAGTCTAATTAAACTACCAACTTTAAAAAGCCGAAGAATTATGCTAAATGTATCCTTTATGTTAAATATAATTAATGGCGATATTTCATCAGAGTTTCTTTTGGAAAATATTACTTTCAATATCCCTCAAAGACCTACTCGTTACTTTTGCCCCATAGCATTACCATTTTTTCGCAGCAATTACGCAAATGCTGATCCATGGCGGAGAGTTGGAAAAGATTTTAATGACTTGTATAAATTAATTGATTTCTCATTAACCTCTACAATTGTAAAACGAAACATAATAATTTATTTAAACACTTAAAACAAAAAACTGTATATATTTTTTTATTATTCTACATATGTAAACATTTTTTTTTTTTATGCCACATTGTATAGTCTGTAAGGATGTAATCCATAGACTTAATAAATAAAAAAAAATAAATAAATAAAATTAAGTTTTTTACCAAATATTTTTTTTTAATATGTGGCAATGTTGTGTAAACGGCGAAACTAGATGGTAGCGCTTTTTAGTATTTTTGACTATTGTGATTTATATACGTTACTAAAATTGTATTTTACGAGAACACGAAAGTTAAGTTCAACAAATTCTTCATTAGAAGCGCAGAAAAATTTAAAATTTTTAATCAAAGCAAATATTCAACACACAAAAAACCAACAAAACAATAAGTATAAAGTTTAATTTAAACAAAATACAAAAAACTATTGGAAAAAAATAAAATAATTGCTTCTTTTTCATCTAAATTAATTAATTTTAAAAATATATATGTATTTTGATATTATTATATTATATTATTTTATATATTATTTTAATAACATAATTAAAATTTCGTTAGTTTAAAAAGTTTACGGGTTTGTTTTTTAAAATATTAGTATATTAATTGTCCTTGACAACTTAATATACATCTATACCGGTTACATTTCGTTATTGAACGATTTGTATTTAAAATATTTGATTTTTGCGAAGTGAAAAGAAAAAAATATATATTTAAAGTGATAATAAAAGTGTTAGTGAAAAAGTGTTTTAAAATATAAATTGCTAAAAACTTATTAGTGGAATTAATTTTATTGCATTAAAGTGATCAAGCAGCTTTAATATGTCGGGAAAGAGGAAAACTAGTACCACATGGATGCATTTTACAGAAGAGGGGGAACAACGAGCAAAATGCAAATATTGCAAGGCTTCCTTAAGTACAGCGGGTGGCTCCCTAGGCAATTTAACTCGACATTTGAAGAGTAAACACCCTCTTACTCCAATGACTATTGAAAGGCAAGAATCAACGCCAATGGCTTCAGTAGATACTGAAAGTATTGTGCCTAGTACTAGCACTAGAATACCCCAACAGCAAACAGACTATGAACCAGTTTTTGCGCAGGCCTCTACCCATAAAAAAAGTGGAAAAAATTGATAAACAGGTTCTTAAGATGATAGCCAAGGGACACCACGCCTTAAGAATTGTGGAAGAACCGGAGTTCAAAAAACTTATAGAGGAAGTATCGCAGTGCCCAGGCTACACCTTGCCAACAAGAAAAACAATTTCCTACAACTTGCTGCCATCTACTCACATGGAAATTTTAGAAGTGATTAAAGCCGAAGTGAGATCCGCTTTTGCAGTTTGTTTAACCACTGATGGGTGGACATCCAAAACAAATGTAAGCTATATGGCAGTTACAGCCCATTACATAGACTCTAGCACAGAATTGAAATCGCATTTGTTATCCTGCGAACAGTTTGATGAACGGCATACAAGCGAAAATTTGTGCAATTTTTTAAAAACAGTGATCTCAGACTTTGAATTAACAAACAAAGTAACGGCCATTGTAAGTGACAATGCAGCAAATATTACTGCAGCAATAAAACTTGGAGGATGGAGATTAATTGGGTGTTTTGCCCACTCCCTAAATTTAGTGGTTCAGTCGTCGCTAAAGGATGTTAACGGCGTTGTAATAAAAGTGAAAAGAATTGTAGAATATTTTCATAAAAGCATGCTGGGTTTGAAAAAATTGCAAGAAGCTCAAAAGCAAATGAGCCTTCCTGAATTAAAACTCAAGCAGGATGTGGTCACACGGTGGAATTCGACTTTTGAAATGCTTGAGAGAATATACAAAATAAAGGAAGCTGTGATTTTAACCCTGTCGCTCAATAGACCAGATTTGACATTATCTCTCGATGAATGGGAGCATATAAAAGACATTTTACCAATTTTAAAGCCGTTCTACGAGGTAACAATTGAAATGTCTTCGGAGAAAAATGTAACGCTTTCCAAAGTTACATTGTTGTGTAATCTTTTGGACCGTTTTATTTCCAAATGCCAATCTTCAAAACCCACTATATCGCAAATGATAAAAACATTGCAACATGAGATGACACATCGTTTTGGCAATCTGGAGAGGACCCATTTGTATGCGGAAAGCACAATTCTTGATCCTCGTTTTAAAAGAAATGGCTTTAAAAATAAAACAGCGTACGAGGAAACTATTAAAATCTTAAGAGAAAGAATAAGCCAAGTTATACTGCCAAATAATGCTGAAGTGGAAGCGCCAAATATACTCAGTTCTGCGGTTGTGCAAAGAAAAGAAGATCCCCTTAAGTGGTGGAAAAAAAGAAAAATATTGTATCCACATGTTTATATGTATGCAATGAAACGCCTTTGCATTATGGCGACTTCAGTACCATGCGAAAGAATATTTTCTGCAACCGGCCAGATAATAAATGAACGGCGCACTCTATTAAAAGGGAACAAAGTTTCCAGCCTGGTATTTTTACATAACAATATGTAAAATGATTACATTTTAAATAGTCTTAATAAAAATTTGTGCTAACCTACTTACTTTACTTCATATAATTTTTGTTATCTTTTCTTAAACATAGTTATTAATTGTACAATACTAATTGTATTAATATTTAAAATAAATAAAAAAAAATAATATATAATAAATATGTATTTTTATTTATGACTTTACTTTAGCCATATTAAATTTATAATCAAAACTTGTAAATCTTCCATTTCAGATATAAAAACAAATTCCCGAAACTGACAGACAGGACAAGTAGATTACACCTACCGGGGATACCACTTTAAAAAAATGCGCCATGTTCATTACCTCGTAGGTGGTGTGGAAATGTGAACATATTAAGCGTTAACTTGAAAAAAGACGAAGGTAACTGCACTTTTTATTTTTAACAGGAGAAGCGAAACACTTTATAAATATAAAGCTATAAATTTCCAGCAACCCCATAGGGGAGTGTGCTGGAAATCGCAAACGCAAAACGCAAGAATTTGGAGGCTGTTTATAATACACTTTTAATCAAATTTTTTTAATTTTTGTTATAAAATGCTGTTTAATAGAGAAATGTTTGCATAATATTTGTCATAAAATTCTTTTATTACAGAAATCTTACTAAAAAATGACTTAAAATTCTTGCGTTTTGCGTTTGCGATTTCCAGCACACCCCTTTTTGTTTGATACTGCGTTATACATTTCTTTTCAATTCACTATATCTAGGCTTGCCATTTCTATTTTGAGAAAAAGAGGACGCCAGCATAAAAAATGTAGGACATTTGTTCGAAAAAAGAGGACACTTTCTAAACAACTTAATATTAATAAAATTAACGACGGCACACAAAAACTTAATTTGGGTAATTCCATGTCAAGTCAACCAAGAGTGGGACTCGACCCCTTTCGATTTGAATGCAATTTGGCGAGAGGGTTTATTTGATCCCATAAAGAACACATATCAACGAAAAACTATTTTTTAATTTTTTTTCAAAAGTTATGTCATTCAAATTGTCATAATATCGCTGAATAAGCCGAATGTGTTGAGTTTATTCTTTTAATATCTCGAAAACTACTTTACATACGAAGATGATTTTTGTCAGTTTAAAGAGAATACTTGAGGCTACAATAAATAAATTGAAAAAAATGTATATGCAAAATATCAAATTTTAAAAATGGATTAAGTCAAAACCATATTTTTTTGCTGATTTTTTTCTTTTTATATAATACTTCAAATTGTTTTTTAAAAATCCTAAAACTTTGAGGGATGTGCTTTTTTTAAGAAATGATTTTTTTTTTCTTTCCAAAAAGAATCTTAAAATAAAATTTTAATGTAATCATTTGAGCAATAAGTATTTATTTGAACAAAAGTAACGACATTGATAAGGTTGCTATTGCTTATTTGTTCCATTTTTTTTGGAAGCTCCATTTTGGGCACATTCAAAGAAATATACTCTTTTTGTCACGTTACGTCCCCAAAAATTAAATCATACCTATCTTAAAAAAACCCGAGCACCAAAATCTTTTTTTTTAATGAATTTTGTGAACTGTGATTTAAATCCAGGAACAAATTTACAATGAAGGTGTAAAAAGCCGGACAACCCCGGACACTTGATGAAAAAGAAGTAGGACTGCCCCGGATACCCAAAAAAAGAGGACGGTGTCCGGGGAAAAGAGGACGGATGGCAACCCTAACTATATCGCACTTAATCAACAAGAGGGTATTAACACAGAATATTTATTTTTTTTCATATATTTTCAATATCGTGCTATTTCTATACTTTTTGGTAATGAAGCGGTTGGTTTGTATTGTTTTGTATATGCCTTTAATGTAAAATTAAAAATTGTTTTGATTGTACTGAAAATTTTTAAATTTTGAATTAATACCATCTTGTTGATTAAGTGCGATATGTATAGAAAACTTATTAGAACTACGATTTTCACCATTAATACTCATTTCGGTAATATCCGAAAATAATATTAGTTTTTGGAAAATAACAAATTTCAAACATACTGCCTTTCATCGATTTCAAACGTTAACGTTCACATAGAAAATTACCTTTAAAACAAAAACAAAATTTGTTTCTATGCGAATGTTTAAAATTTGTTATTTTCCAAAAAGCTTGGCAGTTAGAAAATAAACGTCTTTTTGGTTTCAGTATTTGTTGCCAAGCAGAAAGTGTAGTCAGTCAGGCCCAACCGTATGATAACCTACACCACAGCATATAAGAACAAATTTTAGCAAGTGTACCTATTTGGGACCTAGTGTTGAAAAATGCATTGCTAATGTGGCTTTATGAATAGGGATCTTTTTTGGTATCATAAACCCTGTTTGAAAGTTTCTAAGAGGTAGATATTGCCCCCAATCTCTTCTCATGGCCCTATTTTTAAAAAATACATAGCTTATGTATATGGCTATATAAATATGGATCTATGCTTTAAATTTCTTTAAAATCAAGGGCACAAAGACTCTATTCCCGTAAGCAACTTGTATGGGGCTATATGAAATTATGGACCGATTCGCCCCATTTCCATTGTGCCAATTAGAACCTATGTACGAAATTTCATAAAATCTAAAAATTACGACCTGTACTTTGCGCACAAGGTTCGTGACAGCCAGCCAACCGGGCGGACATTTTTAGATCGACTACGACGCAGATGATCTTTTGTGCAGTCTATGTATTTCACCATGTCATGTTGAGGCTACGTATAAAGAATATTTCTCTGCCTGGTTAAAGATCAAGTGATGTTAAATAAAAACCAATTTAAATTCTTGTATAAGGTAAACATTTTTTTGCGTTTTTGAAATATGAAAATTTTATTGTCAATACAATTTCAATAAAACAAACCGACCTAAGGATCTGTAAAAAAGGATTTTGCGACAGGATAGTATTGCTTTCGCCTTTACGATTAATATAAGCGTCGTTCGCTGCATTATAGAAGAATCTCTCATACGAATCAGCACGTGGAACACTTTCTCCCGTGCGAGGAATCTTCAACAATTGAAAAATGAGCTCGTCGACGATCAATAACACTCTTTGTAAGATTCCCAATAGACTCCTACACGATTAAAATTGCTAGCGGGTCGTTTTACTTTCACCAACACACATTAATACTGGAACAAATTGGATCGTCTTTCATCCAGCCGAATACATGCTTTAATACACAAGAAACTATAACACCAATGGAACACAAGTATAATCTAAAAAGTGAAGAAAGATACAGCCCATGATTCTCAAATCATAAAGCATCCTCGGCATGTGACTGACTGCCTTGAGCGTGGGAATGACCATGGCCTGAAAAAAAGATGTTTTTGAGAATTAGAATTAGATTAAATTAAATAGTATAAAATATGAAAAACAAAATGTTTACTTACATTTTTTTAACTTATACACATGGTGAAATAAACAGGTGGCAGCACTACGCCAGATGACGATTTTTTGCTCATGCATTTTTTGTCTAGGTTTATGTCAAAGTTTTGTTTATGTTTACAAAAAGTCCACGTTTTGTGCTGTGATTATTGTATTTTATTAAAGTTTTTGATAATTTTAAATTAAAATAAATAAGATATTTACCATAATTAAATAAAAATTGGCTAAAAATTTATTAATTTCCTCACGTTCAGCGGCACGCTTTGATTTTTGCTTAATGTATTTTTTGACGTAAACGGTGATGTAATTTCCATTTTTGTTGTAATGTTGTGTTTGTTGCCGTAACGATGCCACCTGCTTATTCCACCATGCTTATACATACGTTCACAAATAAATCACAGAGCACAATGAAAAACACAACAAAGTCTGGGTTCACACTATGAAAGTTTTCTTTCAGAAAGTCTGAGTTTATGGGTGAGAGAGGAGAGAAGAAAACCATGTTCTCTTCCCCTCTTACCAATAAACTCAGACTTTCTGAAAGAAAAATTTCATAGTGTGATCCCAGACAAAGCAAAATGACAAATTATATTTCGAATATGCTTGTTTCTTTTAACACATTGCCGTATTCAATCAATTGTGAATGACTGAACGAAAGCCACAAAAGACCAAGTGACACAAAAGATCAACTGACACAAAAGACCGGGTGACAAGAAACGAACTACTGAACGAAAGAACGAACTAGTTCATTTTTTTTAACTGAACGATAATGACCGGTCACCTGAATGAACGATTAAGCCCAAGACTAGTTCACATAAACTCTTGTTTTTAGTTTACTAAACAACCGTAGCTAAAACGTGGCAGTTCGACTCAATAGTCACGGCAACACCAACTGGCTGGTTGACTAAATTGAGTAGTTTTTAGTTGAAAACAGATTTGTTTTGTTGTTTAAATAAAATAAAAGAGGAATAAAATTACACATGTATTGATAGAATGAAACAAATGATTTGTAATGTCAATTAAAATACTTTTTCTTTAAAAATATTTACATAAATTTGCTACATACATTTTATGAAAAATTAGTATGTATTGGGTGATTTTTTAAGAGCTATAGGAAAGTTTAAAAAAAACACATAAAATTCAGAAAAATGCATGAAATCTTTATTTGAATCGATAGTACGGTCCATATAATTTAATGTTTGAAGATTATTTCATGCAAATATTGACCGTGACTGCGCTTTAAATGGTCCATCCGCTTAGTCCAATTTTGGCATACTCTTTCCAACATTTCGGCCGGTATCTCATGAATGTTGTCTTCCAATGCGTCAATTGAAGCGGGCATGTGTGTATAGACATGAGCTTTAACATAGCCCAACAAAAAATAGTCTTAAGGCGTTAAATCTCACGATCTAGGCGGCCAATTGACCGGTCCCGAACTCTCAATAGGTCCATTGTTAAGCGTGCTGTGTGGCATGTGGCACCGTCTTGTTGAAACCACATGTCAAGCAAGTCAAGCTCTTGCATTTTGGGCAAAAAAAAAGTTGGATATCATCTCACAGTAGCGCTCACCATTCACAGTTACGTTACGATTCGCATCATCCTTGAAGAAGTACGATGCACCAGCTCATAAACCGCACCAAACTGTGACTTTTTCTGGATGCATTGGTAGCTCTTGCAATGCTTCTGGCTGATCTTCACTCCAAAATCGACAATTCTGCTTATTAACGTAGCCATTTAGCCAAAAATGAGCTTCATCGCTAAACACAATTTTTCGATAAAAAAGTGGATCGCATTTTGATAATAAAAGTCAATAATTTGCAAGCGTTGTTCGTTTGTAAGCGATTCATGGTTAAATTACAGACCAAACTGAAGATGTTTGACAGTGAAACAAAACACAAAACATGCTTCAGCTGTTTAAACCAGTGATGTCAAAAAGATAATAGCTAAAAAATCACCCGATATATATAAAAAAATTTTCTGTTATGCTAAAATAAAATAATTTTCTACTAAAATCTCAGTTTTGATTTTGTTTATTTTTTAACGGTTATCTCAATTATGTAATATTTATTCATGTACATATGTGGGGGATTTCATGTCAAATGACCCAACTTTTGAAATCGATGTTTTCCGATTAGACACAAGTTCGGTCAAAAGGTTTTTTAATGAGAGGAGGGCAAAATATGACATTTTGGCCAAATAGGTGTTCTATCTCATCCATGTAACTTATTACCTATTGGTGTTAGCAAAACCCTATATGTATATTCATTTTATATTCCATAATTCTGGCAGAGTTTAATATTTCTCAAGAAAACCTTTTTAAAATTCGTTACCGTTTACCTGCAAAAATTCTCAAATGAAATTTGTACTGAGTATGAGTTATAAAGCTGTATAATATTTCATCATTATGTCATAATGGGCATACCATTCTCACATACCAAGTATGATTGTCTAATATGCGCTTAAGATTTGATTTTGAAGAATTTTTTCAGGGCGAATTCACTTTCCAGATGGCGTTAAAAGCAGCAAAAAGAGGATTTAAGAAAGAGGGCACTTCTTTGAAAATCGGAATAAGTACACCAAATTATGTTTTTTCCGCGCATTTTGTTGAGTTTATGTTTAAACAAAAAGAGGATTAAAGAAAGAGGGCGCTTCTTCGAAAATCGGAATAAGGCCACCAAATTGTGTTTTTTCCGCGCATTTTGTTGAATTTATGTTTAAACTTCAGATATAAGCTTATACATACAGTGACTCACAGCTTATTTCGTGTGAGACAATATTTTTACTTCTTATTGGGAAAAAAACACAAAAATGCAATTTAACAAAAAAATTTTTTTTGCATTTTATTCTTTGTTCACTTCTTCGTGTAAAAAGACAAAAAAACAATATTTAAAAAATTAAAAAAAAAAAAAAAATATAACAAAAACAAAATTTCATACAAAATCAAAGTCACAGCTTATTTCATGTATATACTAAACTTAACACAATTCTTATCTAAAAATTAAAAATAAGGTTAATTAATATTTGGTGGGGTAACCTTTTTGCTTTAACACACTTCTTAAACGAGAGTTCATCGAAGAAACCAATTTTTTTGTATAATCGGGGGAAATCTTACACCATTCATTTTTAAGGGCCTCTTTAAGGTCGTTTACGTTGGATATGTTATAAAGTCTGATTTTTGTTTCAAGCAAATGCCACAAATTTTCAATTACATTTATGTCTGGTGATTGGGGTGGCGTTTGGAGCACATGTGGACAATTCCAAATCAACCATGTTTTGACTACACCCGACTTGTGCTTTGGGTCGTTGTCTTGATAGAAGCTGAAATTCTCTCTTATGCCCAATTTTTCCGCACTCTGAAGTAAATTTGCCTTCAAAATATTTAGGTATTGAAATTTGTCCATAATCCCTTCAATAAAGTGCAAACTTCCAACTCCAGATGCCGACATGCACCCCCAAACCATTACATGACCACCGCCATGCTTTACAGTACCACGTAAATTTTGAGTTTGGAGCTCCGTATTTGGCTTCCTCCACACGCAAACCTTTCCATCGGACCCGAATAAGTTATATTTACTCTCATCAGAGAAAATAACGGTATCCCAAAACGAGTCTGGCTTTCCAAGGTACTCCGTTGCAAACTGCATTCTAGCCTTTTTATTTTTTGCGCTTATAAAAGGCTTATTTCGAGCCGTTCGACCGTGAAAATCATTGCTCCGAAGAATTCTACGGATGGTTTCAGGGTTGCTCCTTTTTCCAAGGTACTTTTCCGCTTCCGAAGCTAAATAGGGTGCACTTATTCTTGGATCCTGCTTTATTTTTCTTATAATCCATCTTTCATCAGCTTCATTAAAGATCTTATTAGGAGCATTTCTGCCCAGATCTGCAATGCGATTCTCGCGTACGAAGCGCTGTATAATGCATTGGACTGTTGAAGGGCTCAAATCCACAATTTCAGCGATTTTCTTTTGGGTTTTGCCCTCTTTGAAATTTTTAATCACGATTTCACGCATTTCAATTGAAGTGCGTCGACCCATCCTGATAGCCATCAAATTAATAACTGAAATAATTGCTAATAGCTCATTAAGCAGGTACAAAACATATTACAAGTCAATTGAAGTAATATATTACTTTCAAATAACGGTTAATTCCAACACACGAAATAAGCTGTGACATCGATTTTGCAAGTGGTTTTGATGTTGCAATATTTTTTATTCTGTGATATTTTTTAATGTTGTTTTTGTCTTTTTATACGAAGAAGTGAACAAAGAATAAAATGCAAAAAAAAATTTTTTGTTAAATTGCATTTTTGTTGTTTTTTCCCAATAAAAAGTAAAAATATTGTCTCACACGAAATAAGCTGTGAGTCACTGTATGTATATACAAAAATTTATGACATTTCACTGTTTGTGTGTGTAAGTAGAAGCGCTGTGTCGCAAACTGAGACGACGAGGTAATGCGGTTCAGGACGCATGCAGTTGCTCAAGAGTTCACCTATCTCCTTAGTCAAAAAATGCGGTTTGAAACAAAGAACTGAATTTATTGAATTACAGGCAGAGGAAAGATCTGGAAAATTCTTTGCTACTGTGGACGGAGGAAATACCGGTTTTAATTAATAAAAAGCATTTGAAGATTAGTGTAACCAAAAGCGTACAAAAAGGTAGCTCTGTCATCAAAAAATGACCCCAAAAAATTATTTTTGTTTAAAAATATAAAATGTCTAAAGCAACGCAGTGTTGGAAAAAGAATTAAGTGAAAATTTGCTGGAAGGAATTAGGTACAACCACTCTAATATTTATTTCGGTTTTGAATAAAAGACGGGCAGGAGAGATAGAGGGACTCACAATCAGCAACTACACAAACAAAGAGGTAATAACAGAAAATTGTGAAAATTATATCATTGAAAATGTGTCTGCAGAATCAATTACATTTGCGAAAAAATTTATTCGACTGACATTGCAAGGGAAACTTGGAAGGACTGAGTGTTTTGCTAAGCTCTTTATGTAAAGGGTCCGCCAAATAACTTTTTTTTTTGAAAATGCTATAAAAAAAACTACTGAATATTTTCTTAAATTTCTTTTTTTATTTGAAAGTACAATCCTTCCGGTTAATAATGGAAAATAATTTCATTCAAATGGCTGCCTCGGATGGCAGTTATTTTTTTAATTACTTATTTTCCTATTATCTCTATAATTCAATTTGTGAAAGTACTTATTTCTTACCATTCCCTCCTTCCCACTATATATAGCTTCTTATGCCATTATAATTCTACTTTTTATATAGTAACAGTTGTTCTTGATTCTGTCTTCACAATGGTTTTTGATGTGTCGCCTTGATCAAGGATTTGGCGCTGTTGAAAGAAATTCTGCTTTGTTGAATATTCTGTGTAGACAGAGAAATGGTTTGAATATAGTTCATTTTAATGCTAGGAGTCTGCATGGTTTAAAATTGGATGACGTTAGAAGCACTTTTGAGAACTCTAGTATTGATGTTATTTGTGTAACTGAAACTTGGTTTCATAATGATGTGTCTACTGCTCATTATGCTATAGGGGGATATACTCTATATCATAACAATAGAGGTGAAAGAAAAGGTGGTGGTGTGGCAATATATTGCAAGTCAAGTCTTAAATCTAAATTTGTCAGCAGATCTAGCAACTTAGAACCAGGAGTTGAATTTCTTAATTTGGAAATTTATGATAATGCTACTAGAGTTCTAGTGTCATGTGTGTATAACCCCAATAAAAAATATGATCTTATGCCTTTTTTTACTGATTTTAACTCGTACATAATTGATTATGATTTTTATGTGACTTGTGGAGATTTTAACATTAATTTGTTATGTGATGATAACTATAGGGCAAATCTGTTAAACTGCGTAAGTTCGGCTGGTCTGTCGATAGTTAATCAGCAAATGCCTACACGTTTTTCAACAAATTGCTTCCCAAGCCTACTTGATTTGCTTATGTTATCGGATACTGGCTATTTAATGCTATTTGATCAGATATCATTTGTTTCAGATCATGACCTTTTGTTTTGCTCGCTTAATATTAGTCTTAATAAAACTGAGACATCATGTTTGGTATCGTATAGGGATTTCAAATCAATTAATTATCCCTTATTATTTTCTGACCTTGTTAATAGTAACTTAACTGACTGTTGGTATGAGTCCACAGTAGATAACAAATTGGAGGTATTTCTGGCGACAATACTACATATTTACAATCAACATGTACCATTGCGTAGTTTTCACGTTAGGAAATCTTCATGTCCGTGGTTTAATGCGACTGTTAAAAACTCAATTCGTGAGCGCAATCGAAGTTATAACAGATGGAAAAAAAATCCCTCTGCTGCAAATAGGGAATTGTATAATAGAGCTAGGAATCGTGCTAATTTGGTTGTGAGAGAAGCGAAGAAACTTTTTTTCTCGCGGAAGCTAAGCACGTCACTACCCCCTAAACAGCTCTGGATGAATATCAAAAGGTTAGGTGTCCACCCGCGTGAAAACTCAGATTGTATATTGGATCCTAACACTCTAAATGATTTTTTTTCTTTTAACAATCCAAATGATCCAGACTTGTCTACTATTCAGCCCTCTTATGTTTGTCCGAATGGATTTGAGTTTTCCACTGTATCTGATGATGAAGTCTATAGTACTGTGTTGAGCATTCGTTCTAATGCCATTGGTGAAGATGGTGTGTGTTTAAGATTTCTAAAAATAATATTACCCTATGTTGTTGGTTTTATAACACATATCATTAATTATTGTATTACAACTTCCACTTTTCCAAAAGTATGGAAAATTGGTAGGATTATACCGGTTGCAAAAACAAACTCCCCAAAGGTCCCTAGTGACTTTAGGCCTATTAGTATACTTCCTGTTCTTGGTAAAGTATGTGAAACAATAATGTCACGGCAAATGATTGACTTCATCAATACAAATTGCTTGTTGTCACCGTTGCAATCTGGGTTTCGCTCAAACCATAGTTGTACTACTGCTGTTATGAAAGTACTTGATGATATCAGGCCAGCATATGATGTGGGTGATCTGTCGCTAATGTGCTTATTGGACTTTTCAAAGGCCTTCGATAGAGTTGCTCATTCACTACTTTGTAGAAAATTGGAATGCTTCTTTGGCTTTGGTCGAAGCGCAGTGTCCCTTATAAGTAGCTACTTATCTGATCGTGTACAAAAGGTTGTTATCGGTTTAAGAGAGTCAGGTTTCAAGGATGTACATTCTGGAGTTCCACAGGGCTCAGTTATTGGACCTTTGCTATTCAGTATTTTTATCAACGATATATTTAATGTCGTCAATTTTGTTAACATTCATGCATATGCTGATGATATCCAATTGTATATATCTAGTCGCATTGGTCTTGTTGATGATATGTGTTACAAACTTAATGAGGACCTTAAAGCTGTTTATCAGTGGGCTATAGCTAACAACCTTATGCTGAATCCGGTAAAATCAGTTTTATTACCCATCAGTAGGATGAAACTTGATTTTAATCAGCTTCCAATTGTTTGCTTAGGCGACACTCCACTTGCATATGTGGAAAAAGTGAAGTACCTTGGTTTTTACATTAACTCAGCCCTGTCATGCAGTGATCATATTAATAATGTAGTACGCAGTGTGTATATGACACTGCGCAATCTACGAATAACCTCTGGTTACACACCGATGGAGATCAGGAAACGTCTTATTGTACAGTTAATTATGCCCCTTATTGCAACTTCTGCGGTGGTGTATAGCAAATTGGACTCGTGCACTCTACATAAGTTACAAGTTTCGTTTAACAATGCAACTCGTTATGTATACGGTATTCACAGATTTAGTAGTGTTTCATCTTGGAGAACCATGATTCTTGGTTGTGACTTGGTAGATTACCTTCGCATGCGAAACCTATTATTTCTTCACAAATTATTAAATGATCGATCACCGACATACCTGTTTGACAAAATTTCATTCGGTAGATCGGCCAGGGGTGTGACCTTAATACCCCCTCGTTACAACTATTTAAACTCAAGCAGATTTTTCTTCATCAATGCCATAAAGCTTTGGAACTCGTTACCCTCAAATATAAAACTAATTGTTGACAGACAGAGATTCAAGAAAACTCTTATGGATTATGTTTCACTAAATGGCTAGCCTTTAACTCCATCTTTCTCTTTATTATTATATATTTTTTTCCTCTTTTTTATAACTGCTTAGTAAAATTTTTTTTTTTTTTTTTTTTTTTTTTAGTATGTACCATTTAATTTTGCTCTAATTTTTATTTTCTTTTGGTTTTATTACTTATTGTTTTGTTCAAAACTTGATTTTATAATTATATTATTGTTACTATTGTTATTATTACTACTATTATTATTATTATTTCTTTTATAATTACTATTATTATTATTACTATTGGTTTTCATTATGTAATCCTCTGGACTATAAAAGAATTTAATTCTTAATGTCCTTATAGCTGAAATAAAAATAAAATAAAAAAAAAAATAAAAAAAATATACGATCGGTCCAATTTTTAAGCACATTATCGATTGTGTGCAGTTGTATTTCACCAATGGCTTCACGAATATTGTCTTTTAAAGCGTCAATTGTCTCTGATCTTGTCGGCGTAACACTTATCTTTGACGGGACCCTGCAAATAATAGTCCAACTGTGTCAAATCGCAGCTCCGAGGTGGCCAAACGACATCAGCTCTGCGGCTGATAATGCGATCTTCAAAAACAGGGCGCAAAACATCGCGAGTAGCTTCGGCTGTGTGGCACGTAGCGCCGTCCTGTTGAAACCAAATGTTGCCAATATCCTCCTCTTCAATTTTTGTGAACAAAAATTCGTTCAACATGGCCCGATAACGATCGCCATTGACTGTAACGGCCACTCCTTGCTCATTTTCAAAGAAAAATGGCCCAATTATGCCTCTGGACCAAAATACGCACCAAACAGTGACTCGTTTTGGGTGCATCGGCTGTTTAATGTATGCGTGCTGGTTTTCTGTGCCCCAAATGCGACAATTTTGCTTGTGAACATACCCGCCAAGATCAAAATGAGCTTCATCTGAAAAGATGATTTTTTTTTTGGCAAAATTGGCATTTTCTGTTAGTCGATCGCAGGCCCACTTAGCGAAGCGAAAACGCATTGGATGGTCAGTTGGCTTTAACTCCTGAACCAATTGGATTTTGTATGGCGTCATACCAAGGCCTTTATGCAAAATTCGTCTCAATGATGTCTCCGAAATGTTCAATTGATGAGAACGACGGTGAATTGAAGTTGATGGCGCTTCACGCACACTTTCTGCCACAGCAGCAATATTGTCGGGTGTACGGACTGGTTTTGGCTTTTCACGCTTTGGTTTATCGATAAGGATGCCAGTTTCTTTCACTTTTTTCACAAGATAACGAACATACGGAGCTGACGGTGTTTCTCTTCTTCCAAAATCCGTACGCAATTTTCGCACACATTCTGCAACATATCCATGATTTTCAAAGTAATGTCGCAATATTTCCCAGCGTTGTTCAAGCGTATACACAACCATATTCGTTAAGCGGAACGATAAAACTAATTATTTGTCAAATCAGACATGAGCTAAGTGTTACCATTCAGGAAATAAATTATCAAATTTTTTGGGGCATACAGATATTCACAAGAATATTAAATAACTTGTGTCTCTAAACGGCTCATGGCTGCTATAGGTGATGACATGGTGAAGATGACGATGAAATTGTTGAAGTCTTATCGTATCAGGATGATGCAGACTCTGACCTAAATCAAAATCCAAAGACATCATCGAAGAGAAAAACACGAAGCAGTAAGTATAAATACGTTGACTTTATTTGTTAATTTTATCACATTTTTTCTTAACCTTCCTATCCTCCTCAGTCCCGAGACGAAAATAAAAACTAAATGTTCGGAAAACCCGTTTTATTAGACTAATATCATCAAATTAAGTGAAAAAAAATGTTTATTTGAATTTAAGGACGAGAGAGTCCTGAGTTATTTAAGGTCCAGCGAGCTGGACATTTGGAACAAGATTAAGTGCAAGTTATTATGTAATTAATTTTTTATTCATATTAATTTAAAAATAAATCGTGTATCTCTTATTCAAATTATAAAAAAAAAAAATTTCTAAATTATGTGTGGAACTCCATAAAACATTGACGTTCATTAGTAACGCACAGAAAAACTCCACAAGCAATACATTTGAATCGGGTTTTTGGCTGCACCCTTACTTACGGCAGCGCATAAATTTATTTTTATTTCTTACAGCGCAAACAGGTAAATGTTTATTATTAGTTTTTCGAACTTCCTTCGGTGGAACAGGCACAGTTTTCGATTTTTTTTTTGCCGGTGGTTCCACTTCATCTTCAGAGGGTTTTTCTATTTCAGTGTCTTTATTTGCATCCGCGATCAGCCAATCAGCATAACTTGAATTCTAACAAGTCCATTATATTTTTACGATTTTCACCGCTAGCGTATTTATCTTTTTTGTACATCACCCAAGAGTTGCATAGATCAAGATCTATTAAGTGCCAGAATACTTTAGAAGGCCACTTTTTGGTTCTAATAGGGATGCGGTAATACGAAATGTGTCTGTCTGCTAAGTCTACACCTCCCATACATTTGTTATATCGTGAGATGGCATTTGGGCAATCAATATTTATGTAAATTTTGATCCTCTTTTCCCATCGGCGCGCTCCAACTGATGTCGTAGCCATTACGACAGATCGGCTATCCATCCATTTAATGACAGAAATTTTCTCATCTTCTCTCACAAGCTGTTTGAAAGTTCCTCTGCCCTTGCTAAGCATGACCTTGTCTGTGGAAAGCTTTGCAACAAAATGCATACACGTATCAACGCATCAAAGTAGGTTTACTTCAGTGATGTCAATTGTGGTTGTATTACTTTATATTAGTATTAGTGAATAAAGAGACAATTATTCTTAAAAAATACGTAAGCATCCGCCGCATGTGCACTCGTCGCTTGATAATCGACGAATAATTGTGTACTCTCGTGGACTAAATGAAAGAGCGTAAGAATGCGTGTGAAGAATGTGTGTGAATTAATTTACACAATTGTGTATGACGCTGACACCCCTGGTTTACTTTCTACTTTTGTATGCGTCGCATGTGTGGTGAAATAAAGTCAGCTGGTATTGATGGCCATGGATGACAAGTCATATTTTATTTTCAATGTTATCGATAAATATGTTTGTGTGGTGGATTACTTTTTACTATTTTTTTGCATTAAAAAAGGTTTTTAATAAAAAAAAAGCTTTCATAATAAAGATTACATAAACTTTAAAGAATAAAATACATTAAAATTAATTTTTAGCACAATTTGACCACGAACAAAGTTTGTCATTCTAGTTATTAAACACATCATTGTTGTGTTTATTATTATTATTATTTTTTTTTTTTTGAAGAAATGCCATGAACTGAAAAGTTATTGTGACCTTGAAAAATTTCGAATATTTGTATAATAAAAGCAGTTCCTCTTTGAATCCTTTTTAATAAATCCTATAAAAATATCAATAGCACTTTCCATTTTTGCCAAAATTATTTTTATTTAATAAAAATATTCTATCAACTTATCAACTTGTCACATAAAACGCATTGCATATAACTTGAATTTAGAATCGCATAAATAAGGTATCATACGCATCAACGCATGGTGTGGACCTTCAGCTTTAAACCGCAACCAGTGACCGACGCAACCACGCCGCTCTCGACAGGCGGTTGATGTGCGTATACTAATACGAAGAACATTGTTGAAGTCTACTTTATGTTTAGTTGTCAAAACAGACCTTAATCTAATTTTTGTTTTAAAACTCGGTTTAATACAGAAATGTTTGTATAATATTTGCCTTAAAATTCTTTTATTACAGAAATCTTGTTAAAAAACGACTATTTTAACCCTTTCGTGGGCATTTTGCTATACCTACGTCATTTTTCTAGATAGCAAAATTCCGAAAACACCAAACTGCTAGAAATTAAAAATTTAAATAATATACAGTAGTTCACGCTTAAATGACCTCGCTTAAATGCGTTCCCCGTTTTAATGATTCATTACTTTTGTCTGAAATTACAAAAATTTTAACAAAATAAATCGCTTAAATGCGTAACCAAAGAACTTGGGTTTTTTTAAATATCCGGCAAGGCATTTATAAAATTAGTAAAAGTATGTTTGTACTTACATATATGTATGGCAACACAAGTATTTAAAACGGCAGTTGAAGTAAAAACGTAAATTTCCCTTGAATTTCGAAAATCATAGAGAGAATAATTTTAAAGAGTTATCGGAATCTTCCGATGATGAAGAAAAGGAAATAATTGAAGATCCAACTCATAAGGACCCAGAATATATATACTTTATAGGGTCTAACACCAATATTATAGAAATTACAAACGGAATGACAAACTTATATATACCATATTCACCACCTGTGGTGAAGGGTATAAAAAGACCACATAAACAGAGAACAAGCTTCTTCGTATACATCATTTGGTTGACAACAGTTTAAAATATGGGTGTGTTTTTTTAAAGGAGCACATTTGTTTCTTCATGATTTATTACATACTATATGTAGGTAAGTATGTAAAGGGTGTTTTTTTAAGCCCGAAAGAACTTGAAATTGTAAAAAATAACACAAAAAATTAAATTGTAATCAAAATTTTTTTTTTATTCGAAAGATCAATACGTGACATTAACATTTGAAAATGATTTCTGGCATATGGGCACCGCGGCTGTTCTTGACGAAGCGCATTCTGGACGTCCAATTTTGGGCCACTTTTTCGAGCACTGCTGGCCGTATGTCACGAATAACACGAACAATGCTGGCCTCCAAGGCGTCAATTGTTGCTGGTTTATCAGCATAAACCAGTGACTTCACGTAGCCCCACAGGAAATAATCGAGAGGTGTCAAATCGCACGACCTTGGAGGCCAATTGACAGGTCCATTTCTCAAAATCAACTTATCGCCAAATTTTGATTTCAATAAGTCGATGGTTGCGTTCGCCGTATGGCACGTAGCGCCATCCTGTTGAAACCACATCTCCTCCGGATCAATGTCATCCATATTTTCAAACAAAAAATCATTGATCATGGTGCGGTAACGATCTCCATTGACCGTAACGCGAGCTCCGGCCTCATTTTTGAAGAAATAAGGTCCGATGATGCCACCAGCGTGAAAACCGCACCAAACGGTGCATTTTTCTGGATGTAATGGAGTCTGTAGGGTCTTTTGTCGATTGGTCTCGCTCCATATGCGGCAATTTTGCTTATTAACAAACCCGTTAAGCCAAAAATGCGCCTCATCGCTGAACACAATTTTGCGATTTAAATTTGGATTAAATTTTTAAATTTTTCAAAGTAAATTTGGATAATTTCGTAGCGTTGTTCAAGCGTGAGTCTATTCATGATGATTTGTCAGCGTATACTGAAACGATAAAAAAAAATATTTCATCAAAATTTAATTTTTTTGTGTTACTTTTTACAATTTAAAGTTCTTTCTAGCTTAAAAAACACCCTTTACATATTAAAAAAAACTAAAAACATACATACATATTATTTATTTATTTATTAAATTTCAGTAGCCTAGCCTATTGGCCATAATCGGCTTACAAATTTCTACTTAATAATAGTAAAAAAAAACTTTTAAAGATATAAAAAATTTAAAAATAAATAAGTACATAGTACATAACAACAAAAAATAATTTATAGAAAAAATTTTAAATAATATATAAGTAACATTTTAATAATAAGTTTTAATTAAGAGGTCAATCAAATTGCACAAAAATTAAAAGCAAAACCCAACAATTCCAAAAAATCTACAAAACATAAGGATACTAATAATAATGTGAGACAAAAGTCCTACTATATATCCATTAATCCATTAATCTGATAGGAACAGCATTTACTTTAACCCAAAAATGCAGAAAACTCACGATAGAGCTTAATCTCAAACACATCAGGGGAAATATCAAATACCCTCAAAAATACTGGCAACTTATTATATAACCGACCCACTCTTACAGAAAATGAACGCTCCAAAACTGATGTTAATCTTGGTATTATCAACTGCTTATTTCTGTTTGATCTACCAAATTCAAACAAATCAACCAAATATTAAGGCGTTAGCAACCTATACGTCCTAAATTTAACTAAATCCTCAAATGAAAAACCAAGAAATCGTACAACATACGAAGAAACATGCCGACATAAACTGAGAGAAAACAAATATCTCATTACCCTATTGAACACCAGCCTTATTCTTTTCAAAACATATCCCCAAGTTCCCGAGTAAACTTCCAAGGCATAAAGAAACAATGGCATAATAAGGCTATGAACAACCCGCCTTTTAACAAAAAAGGCAACATAATCCAAACTATACAACTTACGCAAAATAAAGTTAACCCTAGAAACTATAGTATTAACGTGGCTTTCAAAACTCAATTTTTTATCAACAATAACCCCTAGGCATTCCATTTTCTCAACAAACTCAATCAAATGACCATCTAATGTAATAGAAAAATCAACCCTATCACTTTTACCAAACATCATTGCCTTAGTTTTTTTCGCATTAATAGACAGGTCATTATTACCTATCCAATCAACCAATAACCCAACAGTATATTCAATCATGTTTTGCAAAACATCAGAAAACTCCACAGTACCCCTGAACAACAGCTGCACATCGTCAGCAAATGCAAATGGAGTACACATTCCATTAGCAATGTTCCCAAATAGATCATTAACAAACATGATAAACAAGAATCAGTCAAATGATCATTTAAAAATATTTTAGACTGAACACCATTACAAAGGCTTGGAGAGACAATATCCACAAGTTTAATATATCTGTTATTACTAAAGTTAATCATAATTGCATCACGAATCTGAATTGAATTAAATTTTACCAATACAGCTCATACCAGCAAAATAGGTACAGTGCTGAATATCAGAATTAGAAACCGTAACATTACATTTCGAAAAGATGTTTAAAAGTGGCGTTCGAAGGTCCTTTATTTTCATTGGCAAACCTCTTATAACAATGTTGGCTCTATTAAGCCTTCTTTCCATTATGCTCCTCTGCTTTTCAAGTACAGCTAATCTCCTATTCGCAGCATTATCAACGGCATTAACTTCATCAAAGCTATTTTTAACATCAGTTTTTATTTGCTGAACATTCAAAACTTGGGATTCTACAAAATCATTGAATTTCTTTTCCATTTGCCTAATCATCTAACTTACTCCGGCATTCCAGCATCTTATCTTCAATTTCCTTTTCTAGGAAAGTGGTAAGAGTAGCAAAACCTTTTTTAAGCTCTTCTTGAACGTTAAAGAATTTTGGTATATTTGTGCAACCTTCACAAATAAACTTAAATACTTTATTTTTGGCCATCAAGATATGTTGTTCAAGAGTAATTTCTGCACATTGTATATGAAAATATTTGTTACATTATGCACATCCAATACTTCTTTGACTCTTTGTGACGTTTTTGTTGCAGTCAGGACATTTAAAATTGTCATTATGAGGAGCCATTTTATTCATATAACAAACTCCCAGCTCTAGCAAAAACAGCATCAGAAAATATGTCTCAAAAAATGCAAATACGATGAACAAATTATATGAAGAGGAAGAGCAAACATATGATGACAAACAGTGTTGTTTATATTAAAAGACGCAACAAGCAGTGCTACCAATAACAGCCAATTTATTTATTTTATTATGTATGTGTATGTATGTATGTATATGCGAATATTTAATCTTTATACAAAACAGCAAAGTACTTAGCAAATTGATTAAATTTTCATTTTAGCCATAAACAACAACTTTATATTATTGCAATAAAAGCACTACGATATTTAATTTGTACTAAATGATATTATTTTAATTATTTTTCTTAGCACAGCAAAATTTTTGCTTTATCTCATGACAAAGTTGCCATGAGTTTTTGTTTCATTACTATAATGCCATTTTTCATTGTCATAATGAAAATTTTAATTTATGAAGGCATGCTTTTCGAAATATTTTTATACTTTTAATTATTGAGACTATAGAGTTAAATTTAATGGCATATTACATTAGATGTACGAAATAATTAAATCTTACATTTTTTAAATAACAATTAAACATTTTTTAAGGAAACTTTAATTTTGTATTAATTTATGAATTTTTTATTTTCATTATTTATTTATTGAATCTTCATATATTAAATATAAACTAACAATAATTAATCAAATCTTATCCTAATTCTTTATTTTATGTCCTGCCAGTGCAAGTGTGTTATCGCTCATCTTAATGGGTAAGTGCTGTAGTGTATCTTCTCCTTAAGCGAGTGTGGCCGCTATCATTTAAAATATTTCGAGCTAGTGGATTTGGGTGCAAATCTATCCTTTTTAAATATTTTACCGCATACTTCGTAATAATAGTTCTTACCAGTGGCACATTGAGATCGTTATGGATATTTGAGTTTTTAACATACCAAGGGGCAGCTGTGATTATTCGAAGAAGTTTATTTTGGGGCCTTTGAATTTTTTCGATATTTGAGGCCGAGGCAGTGCCCCATAGTTGAGTACCGTAGCACCATATTGGCTTTAAAATAGAGTTGTAAAGTAGTAGTTTGCAATCGAGACTAAGAACAGAATTTCTTCCAATAAGCCAGTTAATTTGAATTGCTTTTAGTTTCATGTGGGTTAATTTTGCTTCTATATGGCATTTCCATGTTAAACGCCGATCTAGATAAATACCGAGATATCTGAAATGCAATTGTTGGTTAGTTGGTTATTGATTTTAATAGGGGGGCATGTTTCCCGACGCAAGGTGAATGTAATATGTACGCATTTTTGATCATTGACCTTTATTCTCCATTGTTTTTTTTACCACAGTTCTAGTTGAAATATATGATCCTGCACATATACAGATGCTTCACGACTGTTCTCGTGTACGCTTAGGAAAGCTGTATCATCAGCAAAAGTTGAGGTTAGGGTGTAATTCTTTGTTGGCATGTCCGATGTATATATAAGGTAAAAAAGTGGGCCCAGGATACTTCCCTGAGGGACTCCAGCTTCAATTGTCTGAGGAGAACTTAAAAAATCACCTTCTTTAATAATAAATTTTCGACCGACCAAGTAGCTTTCTAACAGCTTGTGTGTGTTAACCGGTAGGTTCAGCTTCAATTTATGTAACAAACCTACATGCCAGACTTCATCAAAAGCTTGAGAGACATCGATAAAGAGAGCGGAGCAATTTTTTTTTTTCTTCAAAGGCTTTTCTTATGGCGTTTACTATCCGATGGGTTTGTTCAATTGTGCTATGTTCTCGTCTGAAACCGAATTGATGGTTAAGTATACAGCCATTGTCATTTAAAATTGGGGTTAATTTTGACGCTAAGAGCTTCTCAAACAGCTTTGATATATTAGATAATAAGCTGATAGGCCTATATGACTCAACTTTTGTATGATCTTTTTCTGGCTTTGGTGTCATCGTAACTAAAGAGACCTTCCATTCTTGAGGGTAGTATTCAAGGCGTAAAATAGCATTAAAAATTAAAATAATTTTCTTTGCTATGCTGGGTAGCTCCAGAAGCATTTTGATGCTGATCTTATCAAAACCAGGAGCCTTCTTGGGGTTTAAATCACAAATAGCTTTTTCGATTTCTCTTATCTCAAATCTTCGGGGAACAACTGCTCTAGCAACAACAGGTGGTAACTCGGCAGCAATATCGTAAGATATGTTTGGGGTACATACGTTTTTTAAATGATTAACAAACAGATTTCCTTTTTATACCCTCCACCACAATTAGTTGTGAAGTTTGTCATTCCGTGCGAAACTTTTTTATTATTCATCTCAGACCCCATAAAGTATATATATTCTGGCTGCTTGAGTAATTCTAAGTCGATTTAGCCATGTCCGTCTGTCCGTCTGTTGAAAACACGCTCACTTTCGAAAAACTCAAAAGAAAAAAACAAACTAGGTGTCAAATTGCTTGTAGTTATCCTAAGCAGTTTGGGATTGAATTTCAGCAAAATCGGTTCAGTAGGACCAGAGCTATGAATCAAAATGTGGAACCACCACCTTCAAAAACTTGATAATTTTGTTACAAAAACTAACATAAATGATGCAAAAATGCACGGAATGACATAAGATTTTGCACAAGTCCGTTTTATTCGACTAAAAATGACACTGTAAAATTTCGCGAAGGTCGGTCCATAATTTACCCTAAGCCCCATATAAACACTACTCCCGGAAAACAGGCGTACTAAAGCCTAAAACCGTAAAAAATAATGCAATCATAACAAATTTTGGCTCGTCACAATTTTATAGGTCTATTAATGATACTGTGAAATTTCGTGAAGATCGGTACATAATTTACCCTAGGCCCAATATATGCCCTACTCCCGGAAAACAGTTTAGTCTCCTAAAACCATAATTAATAACAAATCGTCACAGTTTAAGATAATAATAATAAAAAGACATCATACAGATATTACTCCTTAAACATTCGAACTGTCGGTGGAGGGTATCAAAGATTCGGCACAGCCGAATATAGCACTCTAACTTGTTCAACATCATTTCTTGCCCAACTTCCATTCAAGTTTCTTAATGGTAGTTTAGAGACAACTGTCCTTTTGAGATTTCTAGCTGCACGCCATAATGAGTAGTCTGATTGTGGGGTAGCTTCAAGTTCCTTAAGATATTTTTCCAGAGAAGCCGTTTTCTGAGTCTGCAGTAACTTTCTAAGCTTTTTTGTACACTCTTTTAGTAAGTTCTTAAGTAACGGGGATCTGTGCAATTGCCACTCTCTTCGAGCCCTCCTTTTTTCCGACAAGAGACGCTTGACATCTGTGGAGTAAATTTTTTGTTTTTTTGGGGGCAATACTGGAATATTGAACAGCTAGTTTCAGAAAACTGTCAAAATTGGCAATAGAGCGATCTACGTACTCCGGTGTACAAAGCGGAATATTTTCTGTGCAATGGGTGCTGAGTTATTTTCTATATTTTAACCAGTTAATTTGCGTAACTGTCGTCGCTAAGTGAGCAGTCGGAGATACAATTCTATTGGGGTTCATTATAGTAATAATTGTAGGTGTATGGTCAGAAGATAATTCTAAGGAAGCTTCAACATTGCTTTCAGAGGTAATATCAATTTTATTGATGCATTGTTTTTCATTCCTTTTTTTGATTTCTTCTCTAATTCATTTCAGGTAAGTTGGTGGAGTCACAAGATCACCGTGTATGATGAAAATGAAGTATTTGAAGAAGAAAAAGCTGATGATGGAGGGCAGTCTGGAAGCAACGTGCCTGTGGACACCATAAGTTCTGGATCAGAGTCAGATTCGGACGATTCGGACGACGATTTGGATCCACAACTTAAGAGAATTCGATTTGCAAGTCCAGGGCCATCTACATTAAAAACATAATACGAATATTTTTTTTTAATATTTTTGTAATAGATAGCATAGTATCTCAATGTTGAAGTAAAGAAAAAACGAATGAATTTAAAAAAATTTCGGGAAATTTTTCACTATTGCGGCTACCTAAACGGTGTTAAGAATCATTCCTAGAAAGTTCATATGCTCTAGAAAGTTGTTTATTGAGATCTTAAATACATTTTTGTAGTTGATTGTTTCCTTGAATTTTGATCGGTTTGCTACCTATGGACGAGAACAGCGGAAAAAGGTAAAACAAAATCTAATTTTTTAAAGTTTTTTTGCGATTTGAAAATGAAGTTTTTTTGATTTTATTTGTTCACAATTTTTGTTCTTTATGGCAAGAGCTACAACTCAGGGGCCATAAATAAAGTGCATGACTTTGGGCAAAACTGGGAGACACGGGTCTTTTTTTTTGGTCCTTTATGGTTATTTATTGTCCGTATATGGTTATTTATATCGTGTTGCACTGTGTTATCAAAAAGAAAGTTAATCCACCTCAAAGAAATTTTAATTGTACCAAAAAAGGATGAATTGTACCAGTGTACCAATAAAGTTTCGATTGTACCAAATTTGGTACAATTGTACCACAAATCCCAACAGTGATTCCCACATACACTGGGAGCTCTGGATGGGAAGCATATCCGGATTAAGGCTCTAGCCAACACAGGCTCCCAATTTTTTCAATTTTAAAGTATTTTTTAGCGTGGTGCGGTGCTCAAAGTCGATTTTCCTACATAAATGTAGGTTGCAATGGCAAGTCGTCCGACAACACTATTTATAGCGAGTGTTTTTTGTACCAGTCGCTGCAGAATGGAACACTTGGTATTCCTTAACCTAAGCAGCTAGTTCCAGGGGAAGGGAATAAAATACCTTACTATTTTGTTGGCAACGATGCTTTTGCCCTTGACAGGCATTTAATGAAGCCATACAACAGAAGCCTAAAATAAAGCGAGCCACATGAAGTTTTCAACTACTGGCTGTGCCGGGCAAGAATGGTGGTGGAATGCGCTTTCGGACGGCTAGCGAATAGGTTTCGGATATTTCACCGACCAATCGAGGTAAAATTGCAAACAGTAGACGCCGTGGTGAAAGCTTGTTGTGTCATTCACAACTACCTCACGAAGCCGAGACCAATACCGGAAAAACCCCAATTGTTGAGGCGTTTTCAGCAATTGGCAATCAAAGCCATAAAAGATATACTAAATATTCATGCAGAACTCGAGATGAGTTGTTACGGTATCTGACCACTAGTGGGTGTGTGGATTTCCAGTGCCAAAAAATTAAATAAAGTTACAAAAAGCAATTTAAATCAAGACAAAATTAGCACCAACCCTACATACTCGTCGAGTAAAGTTCTCTTAACAAATTCTTTCTCGGCTACATCTTCTGAAATAAAATCATCAAACAATTATCAATCTTCTTTCCAAAGAAAAATCCTTTTTCAAGCTCAACCTCTGCAGGCTCTTCATTTGTCTTAAAACAAAAGTCACAAAAGGAACGTAAAGCTGCTCAAAAACAAAAGAATTATATAAGTAAAACTGTAGTCGACAATTTAAATCCCTACCAAAAAAAATTGCTACCAAAGAATTGTTTAAAGTATTGGCCAAACGTATAACAGACCGTATTATAGTTGGTAAATTAGGTAAGTTGTAAAGACATATTTATTAGCTTCAAATATATTTTTCTTCTACTGAAATATTTTTTAGCTTCATCAGATTGCAAAAACTATATTAAAACAAATTTTCATTCATTGGAAATGATTTCAGAGGAATCAGATATTGATAAATATTTTCCTACAACGTAAAGAAATGTTACATTCTTTTAAATTTTGTTTTTTTCCTCATTATTTTTTTTATAAACAAAAAATCTCTTATGTTTCCTTTTATTTTTAGTAGCTACAAATAGTTTTTTAAAATTTATTGTCATATATTTTATTTGGATCTCTCTATTGTTAACTTTGACAGTTATATTAAACTAGCTGTTCAACATTCCAGCGTTAAAATAATAAAATATATTCTTCAGATGTCGAGCGGCTCTTGACTGAAAAAAGGAGAGTTCGAAGACATTGGCAACTGCACAGATCCCCGCAAGTTAAGAATTTATTAAAAGAGTACACAAAAAGGCTAAGAAAGTTACTGCAGACTCAGAAAACGGCTTCTCTAGAAAAATATCTTAAGGAACTTGATGCAACTCCACAATCTGACTACTCATTATGGCGTGCAGCTAGAAATCTAAAAAGGCCAGTTATATCTAAGCCACCATTAAGAAACTTGAATGGTAGTTGGGCAAGAAATGATATTGAAAAAGGAAATCTGTTTGTTAGTCACTTGGAAAACGTATTTACACCAAATATATCTCACAATATTGCGGTCGAGTTACCACCTGTTGCTGCTAGAGCAGCTATTCCCCTCAGATTTGAGATAAGAGAAATCGAAAAGGCTATTTGTGACTTAAACACTAAGAAGGCACTTGGTATTGATAAAATCAGTAAAAAAATGCTTTTAGAGCTACCTCGCATAGCAAAGAAAATTATTCTTTTTATTTTTAATGCTATTTTACGCCTTGAATACTATCCTCAAAAATGGAAGGTTTCCTTAGTTGCCATGATACCAAAGCCAGGTAAAGATCATACAAAAGTTGAGTCATATAGGCCTATTAGCTTATTATCAAATATGTCAAAGCTGTTTGAGAAATTATTAGTTTCAAAATTAACACCGATTTTAAGTGAAAATAGATGTATTCCAAACCATCAGTTCGGATTTAGAAGAAAACACAGCACAATCGAACAGACTCATCGAATAGTTAATGTCATAAGAAAAGCATTTGAAGAAAAGAAATATTGCTCAGCACTCTTCATCGATGTTTCGCAAGCTTTTGATAAAGTCTGGCATGAAGGCTTATTACATAAATTGAAGCAAAATTTACCAGCAAACACACACAAGCTGCTAGAAAGCTACTTAGTCGGTCGTCAATTTATTATTAAAGAAGGAAATTTCTTAAGTTCACCTCAGCCCATTGGCGCTGGAGTCCCACAAGGCAGCATCCTGGGCCCTCTATTATACTTAATTTATACTTCGGACATGCCAACAAGCAACTACACCCAAACTTCAACATTTGCAGACGATACAGCTTTTCTAAGCGTCCACGAAAACCGTTATGAAGCATCTCGTTACTTACAGCATCATATATTTCAACTAGAAATATGGTTAAGACAGTGGAGGATAATGGTCAATGAGCAAAAATGCGTGCATATAACATTCACCTTGCGCCGGGAATCTTGCCCCCCATATTACAATCAATAATCAAATAAATCCTCAACATTCGCATGTAAAATATCTCGGTATACATCTGGATCGGCGATTTACGTGGAAATGCCATATAGAGGCAAAATTAACTCAAATGAAACTAAAAGCCATTCAAATTCATTGGCTTATTGGTAGAAACTCTGTCCTTAGCCTCGACTGCAAACTTCTTCTTTACAACTCCATCTTAAAGCCAATCTGGTGCTATGGTATTCAGTTATGGGGCACTGCCTCGGCCTCTAATATAGAAAAAATTCAAAGGCGCCAAAATAAAATTCTTCGAATAATCACAGATGCCCCTTGGTATGTAAAAAACTCAAATATTCACAAGTATCTCAATGTTCCATTAGTCAAAACTATGATTACGAAATATGCAGTAAAATACTTAAAAAGGCTCGAATTGCATCCGAACCCACTAGCACCAAATATTTTAAATGATAGCGGCCACACTCGCTTAAGAAGAAGAGACACTGCAGCACTTATCCAATTAGATGAGCGATCAACACCTATATAAGTGAACAGAACTTGTGATGAAGAAAATTTTTGTCTGGCACTGGCAGGACATAAAATAACGTATTAGGTTAAGATTTGATTAATTATTGTTAGTTCATATTTAATATATGAAGATTCAATAAATAAATAATGAGAAAAAAAAATTTATTTTATTTAAAAGTTTTATTTGTTTTTATAACGATCGAAGACTGTTTACTAGCGATATAGCGCCAGAAAATGTAGTCAGTAGTGGCTTTGTAACCAAAAATTTGTAACGAAATTATTTTTATTTTCACAAAAATTATCAGAAAAATCTTAAAACGTACAAATACATACAAGACTTATCAATTGGAGAACATTTAAATAGTATGGTGCAAAGCCAAACGGTTAAAGCTGCAGGGTCACATACATAGTAATGTCGCATTCATAAAATTATAGCTTACAGGGGTGTTCTGCAAATCGAAAACGCAAGAATTTGGAAGTTGTTTTTAATACACTTACTCCCATTTTCATCTACAACTTTACTTTAACCTAAAGTGAACGATAAGTTAAAAAAAGATTCATAATACCTGCTAGATTAAAGTAAAATTGTAATAATGAAACTTTTAGGCCGATCAAATCCTTCCTTCAGCTTTCGGTACGTCGTGATAACGGGGGTTAATCTAATTTTTATAATTTTTGCTATAAAATTCTGTTTAATAGAAAAACATTTATATAATATTTGTCATAAAATTCTTTTATTACAGAAATCTTATTAAAAACCGACGTTTAAAATTCTTGCGTTTTACGTTTTCGATTTCCAGAACAGCCCTGAATCTTTTAGGTTTTTAAAATGATCATCATAGAAAATTCGTTTTATAAACCTCTTGTAAACCCTAAATATTGTTTATAAATAAGAAATTAAAATAGTTCTTGTTTGTTTTTCTTTATTTTTGGCCACTTTCTTTTATTTGTATTAATATATATTTTTATTATATATATTTAGCTGGTGAGGCCTAACTCCATTTGTGAAAATAAAAATGCAAAATTTTTTATTTCATTTTTCCCGACGTTTCGTGAATTTTATGTTCACTTCTTCAGGGGATTCGTCTATTAATATAAAATAAAATCATCAACATTTAATAATACAATAAATATAAATGTAACGAACTTACAGTGAAAAGAAACAAATTTGTATTACATTAATATATTTTTAAAAACATAAAAGCAAACACTAGTGGTGTCATCTACTGTTTTTCAAAACAACTCTATAACTGGCGCTTAAATTGTCAGTATCTTCTTTTTTATTCATTGTTCTATTTATTTTTTGTTGAATTCTTAAGCTTTCTGTTGTATATCTTTTCCTCACGTTATTTTATTGAAAGTACTGATCTGAATGAATAATAAGGAACGAACGGTTACCGAATATATGTTCATATCAAACCATTGTGAAGAGTAAATAAGATTCGGTACAGCCGAAAATAGCACTTTTACTTGTTATTATTAAACAGTAAACTAAAGTGCCGGTGCGCATCCCTTTTTATAAAGATAGAGATATATAGATAGATACTGAAATATTGTAATTGTCGGTGGAGGGTATCAATGGTTTGGCACAGCCAAATATAGCGCTCTAAAGCTGGGATCACACAATTGCCGCAATGCGCCAATTTTCACACTTTTTAATACCCCAATCGTGTGATTGCACAACCAAATGACTCATGTACCAATCGAGGACAACATTGCGCTAACTTTTACCAATCAAATGCAACCCTGGTGCGGCAGTCGTGTGACTGTTTGCTACGCAACCGCGCGTCAATAAAAATAACAAAAATGCACCAATATTTATTGTGTTCTTGTGCGGCAATCAAACAACACAATACCCGCCAACATTTGTTTTTTTTTTTAATATATGAAGATAAATATGTATGTATTTTTTTTTATGCATTTTTTTTTTTTTTTTTTTTTTTTTTTTTTTTTGGATTTGGGTGCAAGATATGTTAAAAATCATATGCTTGCAATGGCAAAACCTTAGGTTTATATGCCAGGACTAGAAGATTTGTATGCTATTCCTTCACATACAGTTGCATACTATAAAAGAGAGGTGCTACAAGGATTTCACAGAACGACCTATACCGTCGTATAGGAAGATGGAAATCCTGAAGTCCACTCCACGGATTCTCTCCAATTGAATTTTGAATGGTCTTCTACCAGTAGCTAGTTTTTTTTTAATTTTAAGAGTTTTGACTGGAACTCTACCAGTTAGTTAAAGAGTTTTAAATGGTCCTCCACCAATATCTATCAATTTAAGTCAAAAATCGTTGGCCACTTATTTCCACATGGTCACCGCCAAGCAAAATAAGGTTAAAACGAATGCATGTGATTAATGCCGAAAACACGAAAAACTGTAAATTATTACAGTTACACGACGCCACGCCATCAACCAATGCTGTGAAACGCAAAACGCAAGAAAGACAGACAAACAAGAACGACCTGATTGTCCTTAAAATTAATGACAACGAGCGCGAGCTGCTTCCCCGTCCAGAGCAGTTTTACGAGTGTTTTATGCATTTAAATTTTTTTTAATTATTACTGTTAACAAAATATGTATGTATGTTCACTGTTCAGTGCGAATATTTTTTTTTAAGATAGTTCTATGCGAACCTTATCATACATACAAACGACATTGTTGAACAGACTCTTAATTTTTGGCATTTCTTAAAAAAATTAAATAAAACTATTCAACAAAAATTTGTTTAAGTATGTATGTATTTATATGATACCAATTTAAATTTTTTTAATGAACAAACCAAAAAGAACATTCATACAAATAAAAAAGTTACCAAAACAGCTGTTTTCGCAGTTAACGCAAGTAAGAACAATCGTGTGACTGTGCTGCGGTAATTGTTGTTACCATTTCACTTTGTACCAACTAGCGGCAATTAAATTTGTTTAAAACAGGGCAATCGTGTGATTTCAGAACATTTGATTGGTGCAATTTCATTATTGTGCGTCAATAAAGCGCAATAAAAAGTGTGTCATATTGGTGCGTTTGCGACAATCGTGTGATCCCAGCTTAAGTTGTTATATTTGGATCTGCGTCCTTTAACTAGATTTAAGCCGCCGTATGTTTTTGTACTGTCTTACCTGTTTTGAGTTGTCAACAGGTGCCCGACGAATAATAGATGTGTTGAGAAATGCCATCTCGTTCTACCAGAACACGGTTGGCATGTACATAGATTCTGTGCTTGATCCAGATTTTTTACTTCTTTCCACTTTACTTTTTTCCGCACTGTAGGCTGTTCGAAGAGATTCAATTTTTTTTCACCTCTTCCACAGACATTGTCATTTCTGCAGAAATTAGTTCATATGCCTTAAGCTTTAAATCATTTCGTCTAGGGGAGACTGGGGCAGCCTCGGCACTTTTTTTTTTGAAGCCCTGAATCTAAGAATGTATGCAACAGATTTAAAATTGTATCGCTTGTTGTTGTCCTTGGATATTAAATAATAAAATATTAGTACAAAATTTTATGAATACTGAGTATTTGTTTTTTTTCTTTTGAGATTAGTAAAAAAAGTCATTTTCGCTGAATGTGCCCCACGCCGGGGTAGCTTCGGCATTTGACGGGGCACATTCGTCGACTATATTCTTAAAGGCAGTCGCTTATTAAAAACTCCATAAAAAATAAAATTAGTTGCCAGTTATAAACGGATTAAGCATTTTTTATTAGATGGATAGAGTTAATGAAAAATAAACACATTTCTTGGAATTAGTAACTTAAGTTTTATTTCGCCCCATAGAACTTGCCAAATATTTTCATTTTCAGGCTTAACAAATCGAGATCAAAAAGATATCAAGCATCCGAAGGAAGTTTATCAAGAGTTTGGCTTATTACTATATCGACCAAGTTTGTCTAGGCCGAATGTGCCCCAATTGAAAATGCCGAATCTACCCCGAAAGCACTATTTACACTATTTTTTTATTCTTTAACAAAGATTTAGATTTAATTTATTTTTTAAGAAACTAGCACAATTATAATGTTGGTTTGTAATTTTTGTTTTAAATATTGATCATTTTCAAATACAAAATACTTACGAAATAGAATCAAAATATTACAAAAACACTTGGAAAAACACTTAACACGTGTAGCTTTTTAGAGAGATGACAAACTTTGCGGGAGTTTTTTTTTTTATTTTCGACACATTTAAATAAATAGTTAGTGATGTAAAATAAGTGCTTCATATCGAAAACGTCATTGACGAATGTACCCCAGTGCCGAAGCTGCCCCAGTCTCCCCTTTATGACGAAAGATTCATATTCCATAGGATTGGTTGCCTCTATATAGTTCTATGAACCGTAACACATCCACATTTTTATTAATTTTGTTCATATTTTTTTATTTGCAGAGATTATTTTATAAAAAAAGTACTAGAATTTTTAAAAACACAATTTTTTCTCCAATAAAGCACATTTACAAATTTTGCAATTTTTTTTTTATAAAGAAAGCGCCAAAACTGATTTGTGATCAGCTGTTAAATTGAACGTAAAATTGTCAAGCAGATAAAAAGGTAAAATTGAAAGCAATCTCGTGGTCAATTAAAAAAGTGTGAGTGTGTTAGTAAAAAAGTAAGAGTGTATTGCAAATTGAAAGGAATTGAAAGGCAAAACTTGATCGTGTGGCCTCCATGTAAGAGATTTTGCTATTCCATCTGTTGCCTCCGTTTTATACCCTCCAGTAACCACTAGTTAAAAATCAGGGTATACTAAGTTTGTCATTCCGTTTGCAACTTTTTTATTACTCATCCCAGACCCCATAAAGTATATATAATGTGGTTCCTTGAGTAATTCTAAGTCGGTTTAGCCATGTCCGTGTGCCCGTCTGTAAGATGAGAGCTATGAGTCCAAATATGTGACCACTACCCTAAAAAATTTATAATTTTGTTACAGAAACTAACATTAATGGTGGTATAATGCACGGATTGATATAAAATTTGGCACACATTCGTTTTATATGTATTTATGACTAGAAATCATTTCGTGAAGATGGGTTCATAATTTACCATAGGCCCCATATAAAGCATACTCTCGGAAAACAGTTTAGTACGCATAAAACCGTAAAGAATAATTAAGCTTCATATGACCAAAAATAATACAATGCAATTTTGTAATAATCGGTCCATAATTTACCATAGATCTCATATTAAGCAGCCTTCTGCGAGCCACTTTAAAACTATAAGACGCTTTCATAAAGTTCAATTCTATATTGACATTTGTTCTAATTTACACGGAAAGAAGTTTATTTTCTAAAGTAATCAATATCGTTTCTTAAAACGAAAAATCCAAAAATTTATTTCTTGATTTTAACTTATTTTGTTCGTACTTAATAAAATTTTCTTATATAAAGAAAAATTTTCTCATAATCAAAAAATTCACGTTTTCGGTATATGATCAAAAATTTCTTTAAACAAGAAATATAAAAGTAGTTTGTTCTTTATTTACAATATGTACAATAGAATCGAATTTATTATGCCAGCAAACAAGCTGTCATTTTGTTCCAGCACAACTATGCCCGTGTGTGACAAGCCAATGGTAAATTGTTTGGTTTTTTCGTTTTTTAAAGTTTAATGAGCATAAGAACTAACTTATTCTCCAAAAATTAATTTCAGCGTATTTGTCAATTATGAAAATTGGGAATTAAACATGACAAACAAATCATATTAATTTAAAACAAGTGACTGAGCTACCTAAATAAGAGCGGCAGGCGTTGTTTTTATGTCAAACCTTCTCATTTTCCCACAGTTTATATGAAACAAACTTTTAGAACGCGAATTCAACACCACCAGTCTGGAAAATCTTATTTAACAGATCGCTAGGTCGGTTTGTTTTATTAAAAATGTATTGGCAATAGAATTTCAATGTTTAAAAAAACGCTTGGCGCTTTTGTTTAGGTAGCTCAGTAAGAGTGCAATAATTGCCTATGCCGAATCTTATATACATTTCTCCATGGTGCGATAATAACAAAAAGTTATATAAATACAATGAGATATAAATAAGTAAATTTTGTGACACGTCCATTTGTCCAATCCCGCCCACATTTTGTCAGATGTTGTGCATTGATACTAGAGTTTTTTTTCCCCCGGACCTTTTCATTTCCCGGGAAAGCGGGATTTATTTTTCAATTTCCTGGGATCACGGGAATTCCCGCTCAATACAAATCGATACAAAATATTATTTAATTATATTTATTTGAACAAATAACATTTTCTGAGATCAATTAAATAAGTTTATAAATGCATTCAACGTTTATATTTCTGTTGCAAAAAGGAAAGAGTGCTTAATGGGACCTTAAAATCTTCATGTTTAAAAGTACACATGGGCAAAGTTTCAATTATTTTGTAAGATTTTTGAGGAAGTTATAGCAAAATGACTTTTTAGTTATTTTTTTTTTCCAATGGGAAATAACATTTGGAATAATAAAAGCTTCCGATTAGTGACATTCGGAGGGTTAAGGAATAAAAACTTAAAAACTATAACCGCAGAGAACTGATGATTATATTAAATTCGTAGTTAATTTCCAAAAGCCACCTTTAAAGTTTTAAATTGTTCTCTTATAAAACATAACGAATGGACTTAAGCACTTATTGCCACGGAATTAATTCAAAGCCAACAGCATTTATATAAAACAAAAAAAGCTAAATTATTTAAACAAATTATTACAAAATATTTCTTTTAAAATTGGATTTAAGTTTAGAATAAGCATTAACAGAATCGTTTGAAAGCCTATTTCTAATTTTTATCAAGAAGATTTCAATGAGAAAACACGTTTTCTTTCTACGGATGTTTGCCTTTATGGTCAAAGAATCATCATATAATATCTTAACACTTCAGTTTTCTTAACACTTTCTGCAAAATTTGTAATTCCTTTTAAAAAGAAATTATTTTCTTCGAATGGAATAAGCGTTTTCTTAATTAATAACTTTTGTCATCATTTCTTACAGAATCTAACCCGAAAAATCTTTTAAAATTATTAAATTTTTTGAAGCAAATAAATCTGGATATTTAAATATATAAAAAATTTTGTACATTTTTACTCTTCCTATGAAATTTCAGAGCATTAAACATTAAGTCAGAAACTGTATTTCGTTGACTTTTTTCCTAAGATCAAATGATAACGATTAGAAGCAATTGTGCTAGACCAAAGATGCCCAGTAGTGGCTGATATCAGCAAATTAAACTCACACGTATACTTACGCTCTTTTGCTTGATCGTCAATCAACCAATAGGATCTCAGCATGTTGAGTGTGAGAGACAAACTACACTTGCAGAACTTCTGTGTCTTATTTTACATTTTAATCGTCATCGAGACTGCTGTGAGTTAACACATAAATTGAAATTATTGCGATTTATGCTTTAAACACATTCGAGACAGCAAGCTACCGACTTCAATATGTCAAAACTAGAATACATGTGTGCATATGGAAATGATTATTTTCACGACGGCACGGATACATGGCTGCAGGTTGTTGTCTGTGCTTATTTTGTCGTTGTAGTCAAATTAAACTAATGCTATAAACACAATCAAGTCCACCGACCATCGACTACAAGATGTCAAAAATAGAATACATGCGTGCTTATGAGAATAATTCTTTTAGCCGCTACACAACTACCGACTACACGGCTATTTTTGTAGCCCGTATCCAACTTAGGCTAATTTCTATTTTTCTTGGCTACAAAAAACAGATAAGTGCTGCCAATACAATAAATGCATGAAATGGTGGTTTTAAAAACGCAATACATTAAATATCGGTACTAAAAACGCGAAAAACTATTATAGTTGCACCATTGAAAAATAAAAATCTTCTGTTCATTTGTTTACATTTTTCATTTACTTTTTATTTGGCGCATTTTTTATTTACTTTTTATTTGTCAAATTTTCCATTTAGTTCGTTATATTTACTGGCCGGACCCACCATCTTCGGTTACTTTTGTTCTGATGTTTTTTATACACTTCATACACTGAAGTCGTTGTTTCCACTATTTTAGCAATAGTACTTATAAAGTTAATTAAATTTTCTTGAGACACTTGAAATTTTTTTTTTCACACAAATTCACTTAAAAAAATCAAGTTTGTTTTGTTTTGGTTAACTTTAATACATATGTCAAAACAGATGTTTATTTTTTGTAGTTAGTGGTCGGTAGTCGTTAAAAGAATTAAGTAGCTGGCGACTTGGCTATTTTTGTAGCCAGCTACTTTTGTAGTCAGTAGTCGATGGTCGGTAGCGTTTGATTGTGTTTATAGCATAATGCATTAAACACATTCACCACAGCAGGCTACACGAACACAATACTACAAATGCTGCTGGCTGAAATTTTAGTCGTGTAGTCAGCTACTGAATTATGTTGAAGACGGCAGCTACAATTGAAAAAATACAAACAGCTGTTTTTGTTTACTATGTCTTTATATTTCAGTGGTGCCACTACCATTTTTTTTCTTTTGTAAAATGGAAAAACATGCATTATTGCAGACTCTTATTCAAACTTAATTTAAGATTATCAACAAATGAATTTATTTAAAAAAAATTAAAATATTTTAATTTTGTTGTTTTTGTAACTAATAAACCATATAATTTTAACGGCAGATTAAACAAAAAATACATATAAAATGCTTTTAAAATAAGAAAATTTGTTCCTTCAACACACGTGGTATAGTTCGTAAAAGTTTCAGAACACTTTGGGTACGTACGTAAATGCATAAAAACTATGTATCACTGCTGCAGTGATGAAAATGTTGTTGCTGATGTGGGATTACCAGTTGCAGTTGTGTTGCTGATACTTTGCACAACAGCTGTGCAAAGTTTGAATTTTTGAAATTTCAAAAGTTTAATAAGCAAAAATTAAATAATAATAAAAATGCTTTTTACAATAAAGATGACAAATTTAATTGAAAATATTGAACCAAAAAGTAACAGTTTTCTTATAAATGACGATTAAACGATTTCTTTTTTGTCAAAAGTTATTGCTTCAGAAAACCAAGTGTGCGTCTTTACCTGACAATTTTTTGTCATACCAAACGTCAAAGTCTTTATAAAAAAAACTCGAAATTTTTTGTCAGCGTTTTTTAATATGAAGTTTGACGTTTGGTATGACAAAAAATTGTCAGGCGAAGACGCTTTGTAACTGAAGCAATAATTGCCAAAGTTAATATTCTTGTTTCATGCCGATTCTTTTCTGTTAAACAAAAAAAAAAAAAAAATTTAAGCACTTATTTTTTAAATATTTTTTTATATTAGCAGCACTTTTTCTGTTTTGTAGTGGACAAAAATAGAAATTAGTTTAATTTGACTACAACGACAAAATAAGCACAGACAACAACCTGCAGCCATGTATCCGTGTCGTCGTGAAAATAATCATTTCCATACGCACACATGAATTCTAGTTTTGACATATTGAAGTCGGTAGCTTGCTGTCTCGAATGTGTTTAAAGCATAATTTCTATTTTTGTCCACTACAAAACAGAAAAAGTGCTGCTAATATAAAAAAATATTTAAAAAATAAGTGCTTAAATTCTTTTTTTTTTTTTTTGTTTAGCAGAAAAGAATCGGCTTGAAACAAGAATATTAATTCGGCTCAACACCAAATTGTTATTTATATAATTTTTTTATATCCTTGAAAGAAGTTCTATAGGAAGATGTTTTTCGCGCCAACGCTTCTAGTTCAGGAGTTCTAGGTCGTAAAAGTTTCAAAATACTTTATCCATATCTCTTTAGGTATAAAATGAATCTATAAAATATGGGAATCATTGGAAAATTCTTTAAAGTGTGTTCCACATGGCGTTTATGTCATACCGGTTAACCAATTAAGAGCCAATTTTATATATTTATACTCCGTGGCTGACTTTTTTTTACAAAAATTGGCTTTATCTTTAAATCATGTCGAAATAACAAAAATTATTAAACTCTAAGATATTTGCTTAATAAAGTTTTTCTGAATTGCGGTTTTTCGGCGTTGCAGAACACTTATTATTTATGTACATATAACAATAATTCAATCAGCCCAATCATGAATAAAAATTCCCCGGGAGTTTTTTCCCTTTTCCTACTTTTACAATTGAATTAACATAGGAAAAATGAGAGAAGGGAGAAAACTCCCGGGGAATTTTCATTCATAATTGGGATGAATATGTAAGAAGTACATAAATTATTACCAGATATATATTTTTAATCAAAGTTTTAAATAAATTGACTAATTTTCCAAAATAAAATTTTTAAAGCTTAATAAATTTAAAATTTTATATGATGAAGTTACTAATAATATGGTATATAAAAGATTAAGTGTTCTTCCCTAAAGATATTCAGCCGTATTCATAACAAAAAGTTAGCCACAGTTTGTTCACTATGTACAACGAGCTGCTAACTAGAATGCCGATTAAGCTTAGCAGCTTGTTGGCACAGAGTTAATTCATAATGAACTTTTCTCCATCTGCCAACTTTTAATAAATCAACTCTGAATTTTTATGATGCCACATTGTATTACTCAAATACGTTTTGCATTAATCATCGCTGAAGTTGACATTTTTTCCTTTTTTGTTTTTCCCTTCACATATAAAAATTTTTAAAAGTTTTTAAAATTAAAATAAATTAAAGTAAAAGACAGTAAATTAAAAAACAACCAAGAAAACTTTTTGACATTAAACGGTTTTTCACAAGTTGGCAGGCAGCTCGTTAACAAGATTTTAGCAAATCGCTAGCCAGAGTTTGGTAAGTCTATTATGAATAAACTTTTTGCTAACTTCATGCCAAATTTTCATTATGAATACGGCTGATTATGTTTAAATAAATATGTATATTGACAAAATTTTAAGTTTTGTAGAAAAATCTTTCAAGAAATATTTATTTTTGAAATTGGCCCTTAACGGGCTAATAAATCGGAATTTTTTAAATATCAAGTGAAAGCCATTTCGAAGTAGTTTCTAATAATACCACTACTTCTTAGATCCAGTTTTTACCTAAAAAGTTATTGATAAAGGGTACGTTCGTAAATGCAGTTGTTGGGTATCACTTGCGCAGAAGTAAAGTTTAATGTTCGCAAAAGCATCACTTGTAAGAAACTTGGCATCACTCTCATATGTCAAAAGTTTTTATGCAGTAATGCCGCAGCTCTGCAGCAAACTTTGGCAATTATTGCTTCAGTTAATTTTCTGAAGCAATAACTTTTGACAAAAAAGAAATCGTTTAATCGTCATTTATAAGAAAACTGTTACTTTTTGGTTCAATATTTTCAATTAAATTTGTCACCTTTATTGTAAAAAGCATTTTTATTATTATTTAATTTTTGCTTATTAAACTTTTGAAATTTCAAAAATTCAAACTTTGCACAGCTGTTCTGCAAAGTATCAGCAACACAACTGCAACTGGTAATTAAGCATCAGCAACAACATTTTGCATCACTGCAGCAGTGATACATAGTTTTTATGCATTTACGTACGTACCCAAAGTGTTCTGAAACTTTTACGAACTATACCACGTGTGTTGAAGGAACAAATTTTCTTATTTTAAAAGCATTTTATATGTACTAGATGACCCGTGCGAATATTTCGCACCGTTAGTTGTCATTTTTGTAACATTGAACTGCATTACTATTAAGCGACCCTGTATTACCACATTTGAACAAAAACATATAATCATAATGACAACAGTATAATTATGCAGTTCTATATAAAATAATTTTTTATCAATGAAAATATTAATTTTTCAATTTCTAATTATTTTTCGTCATTAGTGTTAGAAATAAGCTTTAAAATGAGATATCATTCATTAAATTTGATGCGGCGGTATGGGAGATATTTGCAACCGACAAAAAAAAGTGCTTTAGAAATAATATATATGATTTTTTGTTTAATCTGCCGTTAAAATTATATTGTTTATTAGTTACAAAAACAACAAAATTAAAATATTTTAATTTTTTTAAATAAATTCATTTGTTGATAATCTTAAATTAAGTTTGAATAAGAGTCTGCAATTATGCATGTTTTTCCATTTTATAAAAGAAAAAAAATGATAGTGGCACCACTGAAATATAAAGACATAGTAAACAAAAACAGCTGTTTGTATTTTTTCAATTGTAGCTGCCGTCTTCAAAATAATTCAGTAGCTGACTACACGACTAAAATTTCAGCCAGCAGCATTTTAGTATTGTGTTCGTGTAGCCTGCTGTGGTGAATGTGTTTAATGCATTATTAATGATGTCAGTCGAAAATTATTTTATGTTACAAAATGCTTTTGATGACATGCAATGTCTTATTTGTCATAAGACATTTAAAAAAACTAAGAAATATAATTTAAAAAAACATTTTGAAGATGTTCACAAAGACATGAATTATTTTCAGGGGGAAGAAAAAGAAAAACAATTTAAAATTTATAAGAAAATTTTTATTGAAAAGTTGAAGGAATGGGTAAATCAATATAAAGAAAATGATGAAGATATGGTGGAGGAGAATTTAAAAATGGGTTTATTTAACTTAATAAGTTTATATATTGTAAAAAAAGGAAGGCCATTTTATATTGAATTATATTTGCTCAAAAAACGCAATAAGCTGAATTCTTCTAGTTTGAGAAATATACTTTTATTGAGTAACTGCAATAAGAGTATCAACTTAGAAGATTTTATTACTTTTTAATTGCAAATTGAACAATGATTAATTGAGGGAAAATTTATAAACACTTCGAAGAATCTTTTTATTTCGAAATATATCATACTATCCGCATATATAAATTATATATGTATGTATTATAGATATATATATACCTATCAATACATTCATCAAGAGTATTACTAAAATAAATACATTCACCAAGAGTATTACTAAAATATGTACATTCATTAATTTTACATTTCCCTTTTGTTAAACAAAGAAACAGAAAAAAATGACAACACCTGCCACACATGTGCTTTCGTCGCAATCTCGTTGACGACTAAATAAAATGAATAGCAAATTGATTTCTTCCAGTGTTATTTCGTCACTCTCACCAATACTACTACCTTGGGCATCAATGTGCTAGACTAAAGTGACTTAAACCAAACATAAGAGAAAACAAAAATTGAATTAAAGTCGATCAAAAACTCAAAATTCGTTTTTTTGCCTAACGCCTTAGATCTATCTCATGACACAACTTATTTACAATTATATGTACATATCAGCAGTAAAGTTGCCATAATGAAATAAAAAAAATCCCGGGAATTCCCGCACAAATTTCCCGGGATTTTTTTTCCCGAAAAATGTGCGGGATTCCGGGACAAAAATCCCGTATGAAAAACACTAATTGATACCCAAGATGCTTGTACCTTATTTGGGGACGTTAGCTCTTGCCGTTCTCCAGATATACAAATATCTATAATATGTTTGTATACAAAGTGCCATGCCCACTTATATAATCCCGCACACATTTGGCGGACGTTGTGTATATATAACCGAGATGCTTGCACCTAATTTTGAAAGTTTGGCTCTTGCCAAGGTAAAATGTGCTTCTAAAGGAGCAGGTTTTATGTATGAATTCTTACCTAAAATCGCTTCAAGCAATAAGTGATTTCTTTAACCTAACAAAACATGCAAACAAAGCGCTTTCATAAAGTGCTTTTTTAAGGGCTTACTATATTAACATATTCATTAATGTTTTGTTTAGCTTGTTTAAATGCTTTTTTTAATCATTATTGTGATTTTTTTTCTGATTTTAATTTAATACACTTTTTAAAAAACTTATTCTTATGTCAACTCGCGCGCGCACCCATTGGCACCAACAAAAAAAATTCTATCTGAATGTTTGTGCTAATAAAAAAACCATAATAAATTTTTACCTTCTTTGTTATCAACACAAAAATAGCAGCTCTTTTATTCGTTATCATTTACTGCTGCAAAAGAGCTCTCTTTTTTAAAGCGCTCGATAATGCGCTTTATTTCTTAAGTGCTTCAAAAAACACATTTTTTTTGTTTTGACAGTTTGCTGGTGTCATTTAAAAAGTATTTTTTTCTTTTTTTTACAGTATTACATTTTTATAACAACTAAATTTATTTCAAAAACTAAATAGAACAACGAAAAAAAGCTCGATTAAAAACTTGATTATATTTCCAACACACATATGTACATATGTGGCATGTGGGTTAAAAAAAATACGTAAAGATTTATTTGAAAAGAAAACCATGAACATAATATTTTATTCAAAAAAATATTAAGTAAATAAATAGAACTGAACTAAACGTTTAAACATAAATATTATTTCGTTTTTATATATTGCTTTCATGAGTTGAATTTCAATTTATAAAGCTTTTTTACAATAGTTTTATTTCTTCAATATTTCTAATAATTTCGCTTAAGCCAACTATTGGTTAACATTGATAATAATATATTATTCTAAATTGCGGCAAAAATCTGTGATTAAAGCTGCAGTTTCATGTTTTCATTGCTGTATATTAAATAATGGGTGGTATTATTGATTCCGCACGGAAAGGAAAATTCGACGGAAATAAATATCGATCGATATGCAAATTGCAATTATTCATTCCTGCGGTATAAGCTTTCCGCAATAAATTTTTAACATCCTTGTTTTAATAATTTCTGAGTTGATATTAGCTCTGTTTCTTTACTTTTTGGGTAAAGTTCGTGCAAATGAGAGCAAACATAAATGTCTATCATAAAGAGACAAAACTACACAGAAGTATGGGAACAGAAAAAACATAATTTACAAAATAAAAATTCAGTGTTTTGGCAGTCTTTAAAACACAAAAAAAATTGCGCCACTTTTGAAAAATTTTATGTTGGCTGTAGAAATAAACTACTTTTAACAAAAATAAAACAAAACAAACACTTTTACAACATTTTGTATCCCTAATATTTCAGTACAAAACTATATATTTATTTTTTTTTTTTTTTTTTTGATTTTGCTTAAAACTAAAAATTTTTGGCGAAACTATTTAAGTTATAATGCCAGGGTATCACACAATTTTTTGGAGCTTCAAACACAAAAACCTCGTTCGACCTAAACCTTCGTATAGGAAGGCGAGAGCTTCCAGAATCCGCTCCAGAGTATTTTGGTCTCCACCAGTAATCTTCTGAGTTATTTCCTTGGTACTCCACCAGTAAAACGTCTGAGTTATATATGGTTCTCCACCAGTCACATTGAGTTAATTATGGTTCTCCACCAGACAACACATTTAAACATTGAGGTTAAAAACGAATGCATATAGTTAATGCAGAAACCGCAAAAACTGTAACTCGGTACAGTTATACGACGCCGAAACATTAACCAATGCGGGGTGACACCGCAAAACGCACGAAAAGCAGACAAACAAGAACGACCTGTTTGTCCTTAAAAAATAATGACAAAAAGCGCGAGCTGCTTCTCCACTCAGAGCAGTTTTACGAGTGCGACTATATATTTAAGTACATTATTTTATTCCACAAAACTTTTTCCAGAATTTGGATCATGAACTTTTAATCTTTGCTTTTTTTGTTTTGTGTGTGCTTTTTACAGCTGTTTGACAATTTACACAATTTGCACAAAGAAAAAGTCTGGCTTGTTTCGTGCAAGAAGAAGAATTTTATTATCTCAAACCCGTCTCATTTGCACAAATTTAAAGTACGGGAACGCGTTTCGTGCAAATTGGGATCCCAAAGAAGAGTAAAAAAACAGAGCTATTCACCCCTATCGTGAATAACAAGTGGAATTTTTGTTCCTATGAAATTTTCATTCCCCTCGAAGGGAAAAAAGCAATCGTGAATCTCATGTGAAAAATTTTTCATGCTATCAGTGTTCCAGTGAATGTTAAAAAGAAGAAAATTAGAAAAAATTAAAAATCATTGAAATTTTATATTTATTTTAAAGGAAAGTTAAAAAAATTAATCTAAATAATTAGTATTGGAGGGATAGGTTGATTACAACGTTAGTTTTTTTGTACTTTTTAAATTTTATGTAGTAAAATATTTTCCAAAATTCTGCCACCACGTCTTTCACAAATCCGTCGGCAATCAACCTGTTGTTTTGCATTTTGTTGACCAATATATCGGTTTGTGCCTTATTAACGGATCTAGCCCTTAATATTCGATTTATAGGAGGAACTACTATCATACACGTTCTATTCCCTAGCAAAAATAAAGTGAGAAAATCTAAGGGAAATGTGAATAAATTACGAGGGAAAAAACTTTTCATGATAAGGGAAATTTATTCCCGTGAACATTTTTTCACGTTATTATTCCCCTTTGAATTACATTTTTTTCATGGGAGCTGTTCATGATCGCAAATATGTGAAAAGGAGAAAAATTACGAAGGAAAAATTATTCACGATAGGGGTGATTGTGTCAGCTGTTGGTAAAAAGAACATTTTAAACCAGTTGGAATTTTTGTGAGCAATAATTTTTTTATTAAATTAATTTCTGTAAAATATACAAATAATATAACAAATAATAAATAAAAATAAATTTTTTTAAATAACAAAACTTTTTTTCTTAACAATCTCTCATCTTAATCATCTCAAATGTAATGTGAACGGCCTTGATTGACTAATAAATCAATGCAAGTTGAACTCTCTTTTTGGTTTAAAATGTGCTTAATCCAGCAAATCTATTATTCAGTTCACATATAAACCATATTTAGGCCCGTTTTCACGACTTAACGATAGCTAAATGTAGGAATTTATCGAACAGATAACGAGTTTTTAATTATCACAACTTCCCTTTAATCTAAAAGTGAAGGATACGCTAAAGAGAGGAACGTTCTACCTTTAACTTTTGTCGTAAGTCCCAATTTACACTAGGGACATATCCTGCCGGACATTTCTTGAATTCTCTTTCAATCTTACCTGAAGCGTTTACATATAAAGTCAGACAGAAAAATAATATAAAGCAACAAGATATAAACTACGAAAAGTAAGAAAGAGAACTGAAAAAATGTCCAGTACAGATAGTCATGTACTACACACTCTACCTTTTCGATCCCTCGCCATCAAACTTCGTCTGTCCGGCAAGAAATCTCCCTAGTGTAAATTGCGACTAAGGTTTTGATTTGAGATTGCCATATTATATTCACATATTTTTTATATATGGCAACTCCAATTATACGTATATTTTGTAAATGTAAAAAAAGTACGTACTTGCCAGACAGTTCGTATTTTTATTTTGGCAAAAATAATCGGTATTTTTTTTAAGTATAGCCACATTTTCAAAAATGTTAAGTTTATTTTATACAGAAGTTGTGAAAACGAAAATAGCTTGAAGGTAATTTTATTCCTCACTAGTGCTAAAGATACCGTTAACTATTTCGAACTTTATAGGTAAGTCGTGAAAACGGGCCTTAAACGCTTAAAATTGGGCTTTTAAACTACCAATACAAACCATACGAATTTGACAATATTTATCGTAGTGCTGCCACATTATTTTTTTTAAGCAGCATGTATTATATAAGGCACTGATTTACAGCTGTTGAGTTTAAGCTACATATCAATTCAAGTTTAGTTCAACTTAACCAGCGTTTAAACCACCAGTGATTTATTAGCCATTAATTAACATTTTGCTTAAACGCGTTTTAAACCCCAAGTGTGAATATAGAATTACCTTCTTTGAAGGGTATAATTATGTATTTCCAAAAATTACTTTGGTAATAAGTTTATATATTAATTTTTACATTAAATTTTCATTGAAGTTACCATATCTTTAGCAGAAAATATGGTAGCTTCAAATTCTTAAAGTTCACTTATAAAGTTACCATGAAGATAACCCTGCTGTTAGCTTATCAGTTACTTTTAAGGTTAATGTTAACTTGTTACAACAAAAAACCATTTATCTGTTAGATAAATAATGGCCCTAAAAGCACAAAAGCTCGTACTACTGAAATCTAAAATATGCAAGTGTGTACGAGTACCTTCTTATATTTTACGTAATTTAATAATGTATGTGGTAACAAGAAGTGCACATATTAAGTTTTACGATTTATACAGTATGGTCGATTAAACAAATTTAATTTATTTAACGTTTAACACATTTGAATTTCAAATAAAAGCAATAAGCGACAAAGGTGTTTTTTTCTGAGCTTAAAAACTGCAGTCGAAACCAAAAACTGTCGAACAAAAAACTTTTCGCTTTTTGAGTTGGTGTGACATCGACTGTTTTCATTTAATGAATTTAATGAATGGAAGAAAATGCAGTTTTTCTAATTTGACTGCAGTTTTTTGAACGCTGTTTTTTTGTAGTAGGAAAACAGGTTGTGTGTTTCTTTAATCTAATACAAAAAAAAAAACGACACAGTCGCTTACGACAACCATAAAAAGGCTTTAAGGCTCAGTTAGCCGGGAGTAACAGTAACGTTGCAAATCAGCTGCTTAATTTTGTTGTATGTAAAGCAATTAGACGATTATAGTTAGCAAAATTTTGTAACGTCTCAATCTGTAAGAAATATATTGGTCTTACTTTTTTACGGTAAGGTTAAGTCACTGTTACTACCCGCTAACTGAGCTTTAATATGTTATACATACACACATAAAAAAGTCTTTGGTTGAAATGTATTGTACTATTTCATTGGTTTTTGTACTATTTTTGCCTAAAATTTTATGTTTCACTGGTGGCAACGCTGATTAGTATACATACATAGCGCCGGTTCACACACGTTAAGATTGACTCGTCAAGTCTTGAGCTTTTGGGAGAGAATGGAAAAGAGATTGCCATTTCCTTTTCCCTCTCTCCTAAAAACTCAAGTCTTGACGAGTCAAACTTGACGTGTGTGAACCGGCACTAACATGCTAGAAAGGCAATTATTTACATCGAATTCCATCGTGCACTGCTGATCGGCCGAATTGCTTTAAGTTTTATAAATTTAAACCTTGTTTTTTTTAATATCTGAATGCCATCTCATTGCATACGAATTAAGACTTAATCGCTGTTGTTGCGTGAACTTTTTTGACGCCAGAGTATAAGTAAAATAGATTTCTTTTTTGGTTTTATTGACCCAAATTTGATATTTGCAAAAAATGCTACCGCCCATATATTCGAGTATTTTTTTTAATTTACGATTTTTTGATTATATAAATTTTCCTTTTATTTTGTTATCAAATATTCAATTTGAAAATACAAAAATAATTTTATTTTATATTTTTAATTTTTTTTCTATGACATTCCGGTCGCAACCGGCGTATAAAATAGAATAAAATCTATGTCGACGTACGACGTAGGTACGCTTTAACGTCTATGCCAGGTATTGTGTGCCTTTGTATAAAATGTTATACGTTTTAATTTGACAATGTTTCTACGTCGTACATTCATTTTTTTTATTTATAAAGTTAAACAACAAATTTTTTTATATTTTTAATAAATTCGCTTTATACCTACATATATTTACGAAACAATAAAATTGCACAAATGTAAACAGCAAACGCAATGCAAGTAGTACATACAACGATGGCATATGTTTCCTATGTTTACTGTATTTCCACTTCTTATTTCCTTTTCTATAGTTTTCCTTTAATTAAAAACTCAGGTTTTAAAAATATTTTATCGCAAATTTCATAATTTAAAAAATTGTCAAACAAAAATTACATTTAAAGATGTAATCACGTGAGCCAAAACATCAAACAGCTGATTCGAAAAAAACAAATCCGACTTGTTTTCATGACACGAATTGAAACCAATATTGGTTTGCAAAGCACACAATGAGCATTACCGACTAGGATTCTATGATACCCCTGAATATATTTCTTAGGGTACTCAATATTTTCAGCGTTTTTTTTTTATTTTTAAGTATTGACTCGAAGTCAAACGCTGCTTGTTTATAGATTTTAAAATCTTTTGTATTAATATTTCAAAACAGTATAATTCTTTGAACTTTTCCTTATTGTTAGCTTGTTTTTGGCCGATACTTATATTTTAAAAATGTATTGTTTTTTTTAAACAGAGTTGTACTTTGAAAGCGTGCCATTAAACTCGGTTCAAAAAATACAATTCTGAAAGTATTAAAGCTGGGATCACACGATTGCCGCAATGCACCAATTTTCACATTTTTTAATACCCCAATCGTGTGACTGCACAACCAATTGGCTCATGTACCAATCGAGGACAATATTGCGCTAACTTTTACCAATCAAATGCAACCCTGGTGCGGCAGTCGTGTGACTGTTTGCTACGCAACCGCGCGTCAATTAAAATAACAAAAATACACCAATATTTATTGTGTTCTTGTGCGGCAATCAAACAACACAATACGCGCCAATATTTGCCTTTTTTTTAATCAATTTACTTTTTTGTGTTTCTTTTAGTAGGTAATGAAGATAAATATGTATTTATTTATTTTGCATTAAAATTTTTTTTTTAATTATTTCTATTTACAAAATGTGTATGTATACTCGCAAGCATATTTAGCTGTTTAGTGCGAATATTTTTATTAAAGATATTTCTATTAACATACGAAATTGTTGAATAGACTGTTCATTTTTGGAAAAAAAATTAAAAAATTAAAATAAAACTATTCAATAAAAATTTGTTTAAGTATATGATACAAATTTAATTTTTTTTCTTTCAAACAAATAAAAAAGCTACCACAACAGCTGTTTCGCAGTTAACACAAGTAAGAACAATCGTGTGACTGTGCTGCGGCAATTGTTGTAACCATTTTGCTTTGTACCAACTGGCGGCAATTAAATTTGTTTAAAACAGGGCAATCGTGTGATTTCAGAATATTTGATTGGTGCAATTTCATTATTGTGCGTCAATAAAGCACAATTAAAATTGTGTCATATTGGTGAATTTGCGGCAATCGTGTGATCCCAGCTTAAGTAACTACTTTTGAGTATTGGATAGAAATTGGAATAAAGTGCAAATACTCCATATTCGGTACCCAGTAATCAATACTTTTACAGCACTACTAAGAAAACAAAAGCTCTAAAATATGCAAGTGTGCACGAGTGCTTACATAAACTTTACGTAATTTAATAATGCATGTGGAAACAAAGAGTGCACATATTCATTATTATAATTTATACCGTATGATCGATTAGACACATTTAATTTATTTAATGTTGAAAATTTCATTCAAGGTTGATAAAAACACGTCACTTGGGTTACACACATTTTTCCTATCACCAAGCAATACAGAATTAATAGAAAAAAATCGTGTTCGCGGGTCATATAAACAAATGAAATTTTCAAAAACTGGAACAAAATTATGTGTGCCGAATATCTGTCACTGGTGGAAATACTGATCCTGGTAATCCTATGCTATTACATACAAATATTTCTTTCCTGTTGCAGATTACTAAAGTGTATATTATTTATCTGAAATAATCAAACAAATTTTGACAAAAAATATTTTTTTAAAAAATTGTTCTGTAAAAAAATTTGACACTGCTCAATGTGCGGAGTATAGTAAATCAGATTACTACATATTACTAAATATTGGTGATAAACATCGACACTGATCAATATGCCCAGGATACTGAGTATCTCATTTCAGATTACTTTAGTATATAGCTTTTATCATAAACGGCCAGACGAAATTAAAAAACTTATTTTCAAAATATCTTGGATTATTCCTGTGCTACTACAGTTTACAACCGTATAATTTTATTTTGTTTGAAATCGAAAAAATTAAAAATTTTTTGTCACAAAAAATGTTTCTTAATTACTTTTGAAGTCATGTCCGACACTCGTTTAAAATAAGCGTTCGAAACGAACGTTTATGTATAACTTTCACACGTTTTTTTTCAAAGCTTCACATAAAATCAAAAAGGCCGCAAGCGAAAAAAATTTTAAATCTAATTTTCGATAAGTTATGATGATATTAAATAATATAAGTATGTTCATCATAATCATTAAAAAATTCGATTTTAAATTTTTAAATATGATTACGGCCTTTTACATTTTAGGTGACGATATGTAGCTTTCATTAATTATTTGGGCTGCAATATCGCATATTATTTCATTATCTGGAATTTATTTGCTTTTGTTTTTAAATTGAAAATTCAGACGCAGAATTATGTGGGAATTCTATTTTGATTTTTGGTTAATTAAAAGTACAAAGCAGTATTTATGGCGTTTTCTTTTCTGATTAAAATGCTGCATTTACATTTTTTTATTAAAAATTTATTTTAAAGAAGTACCACAATTTTTAAGTTAGTATTTGGTAAAAAAGGCATTCTTCTTTGATATGAGTCATCACTTTATTTAAAGGATGTATTAAGCCGTGTGTCCACTACCAAGTTTTCTTTTGGAAGTTGCTTTCAGAAGTGACTTCCAGAAGTTTTTGTCGTGTAAACACGTATTAGAAGTCGACTTCCAGAAGTCACGGCTTGCAGAAGCTACTTGCAGCAATTATTTGGAAACACGATTTGTTGCTTGCTGAAGATACCCAGTAAAAACTTCGCCTACAAAATAATGTGTTAAGTAAACAGGAAAAAGTAAAAATACTACTTTCAATGCTACTGAAAGAACCAATGAATTTTACAAGGGATGTCCCAAAATGAACGCATTAAAATGTAAGTCATTATTGTTTGCTTACATACATCTGAAAAATAATTAGTTATGTAGAACAAAGCTACTAAATAATGAGTGAAAGAAGCTATTCATTTTAAAAAAGTAGGCGAAGTTTTTACCGGGTAACTTGAACGACTTGCTGTGAACTACAAGTGTTTTGAAGACTTGCAGAAGAAGGCGGGTATACGTGAGTAAACGGTTTGTGGTATTCTCTTCTGTTTTCAGTTTTGTTTTGTGTTTTTTTTTCGAGTTCTTTTCAAAATTTATAAAAATATACAAAAATAAATTCGCTTGGAGTAGTGAAAAAACACATTTGGTAATTGAAAAACAAGAAAGTTATCCTGAATTATGGGACACGTCCTCAAAAGACTATTTGCTCTAGTTCCGATGATTTAAGATTTCAAAATACTTCTCTAATAAAAACACTTCAAATACTTTAATCATTATTTGCTATTATAGAATATTAAATATATATCAAATATTTTCCCTTCATGTATATTTTCCTTAAAAGGAAATATCCTTCAGTTTGTTTGGCACTAAACTCTTTTATATTTTTAATTATATAATGTAAGTGGAATATGGTGAAGTGATTTTATATTTTTGTGATCTTTTTAACAAAAGGATATTTTAAAATACCAAAATTCTTGCTAGAATTTATATAAATTAAGTACATCAATTTTAACATTATATTTATATATGTAGATTTGGTCATTTTTAACAATTCAACATTAAAAGTGTTGCCGAATTAAATTAAAAAAATCCTTTGACGGAATTTTTTCAAAACTTGAAATTTGGTTTAGAATTATCATATATATGTACCTCCAAGCAAAATATTTTCAGTCTGGATCAACTCCTTCTATTTTTGCAAAATTTTGTTCTACATCAAAGTATTGTGCGCAGGGTTCTAACTCCACTCGAAATAGTGGTTGAGGATTTGTTTCCCGATTTTTTAAGTTTGTTATGTTTTTTATTTTAAAGGCCTTCTCTTCCATAAAAGTTTTTATTTCTCTGGGTCCACGCATGAGTCTATGCCCTTGATCACTACCTGAAGACCAGGGTTGTTAGATGTGACGATTTTTCGTCATTTTGACGATTTTTTGAGAAAATATAGTAAATTGACGATTTACGATTTTTTTACTAAAAGTTATAGTGTTATGACGATTTTTTTAACATCAATAAAACACAAGAAATATTTACAATTATATTGGGAACAGTCCAAAACGTAACAATCAATTTTTCGAAATACAAAAATTATTGGAAATTAAACAAAAAAAAAAAATTTTCCCGCCATCACAAACCAGTTGGCTTTCATTAGAAGCATTCGTAATTCGAATTCTACAATTATATGCATGCCACCAATACTGCAAAAAACATAAACTAGAACCCCTATTTGCGTCGTTTCGATTTGCGTCGCTTTTTAAAAATTGGTTAAGTCCGCTTTGCGTTTTTATGATTCCGATTTGCGTCTCTACATTCGATTAGATTTTTTCACTGAAGTCATAAACACATGTGAAAAATTTTTCTATTTGCGTGTAAAAAAGCGAATTCCAATTTAATTGCGTGTTAGGAAGTAAGAAGTTAGTTTTTAAAAAGAAGTCGGGTAGAAAAACGAGTACAAAGAAAAGAAAATGCATTAGTTTGGAACTAAAATTGTAAGTAGAAAAACGTTCAAAGTCGGGTGAAATGGCTGTTGATATAGACAGAACCCTTGGTTTAGCACCTTCAACAGCAAAATAATTTGCGACAGAGAAAGCGCTTAAAATTAAGCATTTAAAGATAGCTCGACTTAATAGCAAATGAGATTTTATTTTTTATTTAATGTTTTTGTGAATAAATTTTTTAACAAATAGAATCTGGGAATTTATTTCTCATGTTGAGTAACATTTTTACTATATTAATTTTCATATTAATTGAATGTGTATTCTTAGTCAAATTACAATCCTCAAAAGCTTTTTTTTATACTTTAACCCTGTCATGCCCACATTTTTCCAGGTGGTGTTAAAAAATATGAAACCTTCTGCTTGTTTGTAGAACGCGAGCGCAAAAGTGACTCGTTCAACTTACATTTAAAACAAAAACAAAATTTGTTTTTGTTTTAATTGTAATTTAAACGAGTCACTTTCGTGCTCGCGTTCTACAAACAGGCAGCTTGTTTTTCTGTTTATTTTGGGCTCAGATAAGGTATATACCAAGTTTCGGACACCAGGTCCTTCCAGGAAGGACTCCAGAGGAAGTTGCTTTTAAGCAACAATGGGCATTAGTGGTATACAAATTTTAAAAGAAACAAATACATTTTTTATTTTATTTTAGGAAGAAAAGCTAAATTCTTCCGATTTTATTAAGAAAACTAGTAATGATATGATAAAAAACAATTCTTATTTTTATTACTGCATAAATGGACCTTACATTTAGAGCATGTTGATAAGGGCGTTGCGGTTTTACAAGAACAGCAACGACCTTTTTCACCCCATACTACCATATGTATGTATATATGCGTTTTTTCGAATTGCTTCTTCCTATTTCATGATGTCAATGGTTGGTCATTTGCGAGCGTAGATAGCATTTGCATGGACTTATTTTCAAACCAGCGAACTACTGCAATATTATAATTTATTTCGCATTTTTGATCATAGGAGCCTCTGCCTCGTTTTTTAAATTTTTTTTTTCCGAAAGCAAGTCACAATTTCCCACTTTGTTCTGGCGTACAGTGCCAGTTGAAATAATACCCATTTCTTTGAGAGCCATCATAAGACTTATTGATGTAAACCAATTATCAAAGTAAAGCTTGTAATTCAGAAGCTTTGGCATTGTTGATGCTAAATATAGAACAATATCTGATGATATGCCTAGTCCATAGGATGGACAAGTTCCCTCACCAAAGAACAATGAGAAGTCATATACCATACCAGAAGACCCGGCGTGGGTGAACATTTTGAAGCCCCATTTATGTGGTTTTGCTGGATTGTATTGTATAGGCCAGAACGACCTTTGAAAGCTATAATCGATTCTTCGACAGATTAAAGCTCCTCCTGAACCAATGCATTGAATTTTTTTTTCAGTACAGAAAGTAATGGCTGTAACTTATATAATTTATTATAGTTTGGATGGGCTTTTTCTGGTTGCTTCGAGTTATCATTGAAGTGAAAAAACTGCTTAATTTTTTCCAATCTGTTCCGTGACAAGGAATCAGAAATGGGACTTAATTTCAATTTATTTGACCATGCCATTCTCATACCGGGAAGCTTTACAATGCCTAAGTATAAAAGCGTGTCTATATATCGTCGAATTTCAATTGGTTGTCATTTAAGTTATATACCTTTCTCCTGAAGAGCATATAAATTGGTTTGGTCTGCGATCAATTCAAATAACTCGTCATCTAAAAAATCTGAAAAATATTCAAAAGGCAACTTCAAGACAACGGCATCTGAGTTTTGTTCTTCCTTCCAAGTAGTGTCAACAGCTTCCATACTCTTATTTCTCCATTTTTAATTTTTGCTGTCAATTTTTTCAACAGGATTTGCAGCGGCGCTTTCTTCAATGTTATCAGTTTCGCTATTTGAAGCAATTCGATCTATAATATCCACCTCAATTTCCTGATCATTTGCAATTATTTCTTCAATGTTTTTTTCCAATATTTCTGGTAAATATTCATCTTCAATAACATCCTCTTTATCAGATGACTTGCCCCAATCAAAATCGATGATTTGCTGTATATCTGTATCAGTCAATCCTTTGCGTCTCTGCCTTTCACCAACAATTTACTCATATTCATTTAAGTTTTTTTTTTTTTTTTTTTTTTTTTTTTTTTTTTTTTTTTAAACAAACAGTAATATATAAAAAAAAAAACTCTTATGAATGCATATAATGCAAAAACAATAAAACATAACGAAAGAAATGCTTATGTTACATTGAGTGTTGACGAAACAAACGTAGAAAAAAGAATCGATGATAGCAATTATTTAACGGCTAAACCTATTACTCGAACGCGTTCCCTCTCACCCTCTTTGTTTACAAATACGGTCGATCGTAATACAATAACAAATTTATTAACTGCAAGCGTTGCCACTTTCACTTTAATAAGTGATGAAACGGTTAACCCCAAAACAGCCGCTGTGGACAACTCAATAACTCAAGTAAAAACTTCTCAAAAGTCTACAGTACAAGTTGGTATGGACAGGTACATAACAGTGCTCAAACGGGGACGCATCCCTACCTCTGCAGCAGTTGCTTCGGCCTCAAAAGTACCATCTTTTGATAAAAAAAATTCTCAAAATCGTTTTGCAATTCTGGAGGATGAATCCTCTGAAGCACAAAACGTCATAAAATCGTCCAAGCCTCCCCCGATATATCTGAGGGAGCAAAATTCTAATGAGCTCATAAAGAGTTTGATATCGGTTATAGGTGAAAATTCGTTTTAAGTAGCTGCTATCAAGCGTGGTAGTATAAACGAAACAAAAATACAAGTCAATCATGAGAATGATTTTCGCAAAATTATAAGCAACTTTGAGGCACTTAAAAAAAACTTTTATACATACCAACTGAAAAGCAGTAAAGGTCTTCAGGTAGTGATTAAGGGTATTGACTCATGTGTGGACCCAGAAGAGGTAAAACATTCCTAGAAGAAAAAGGCTTCAAGGTAAAACATGTATTAACCCTCTGTAGCATATAGTATACTACAGGCAACATACTGGTCATCTCTCAATAGTTTCCATAGTAATAGTTATTGTGACCTCTCAAGTAATTTAACCTGTAGTATACACTCTGTTATTTACCTCAAGTGCAAAAAAGCATAAGCTGTTTGTTTCTTATTGTTATTAATATTGCGATTCCATTATAATTTTATAAATTTTAAAAAGTGAAAAAGTGTTATAATAAATAATTAATAAAAACTATTTTTATAATCGCTGCTTCGTTGTTTTTGCGAGAATCTGTAAAGTAAGTGTCCAGATATGAGTCATAGCCTTAGTACTTTTAATATTTTTGACTTATTTGCATAAAACACGAAATTTAGTGTTTGTGTCTTGTGGGCTACATTGAGCGAAAAGGGAATCTATTTTTTACAGCCTCCAGCAAATTTATTATTGGTACTATTTTATATTTTTTGGTTGAGAATTACTATTTAGACGTAACAATGTCTAACTTTTAGTTCATTTATAAGAACGAATGCAAATAAATCAAGGTCCATTATGTTATCGAGAAACTTTCGCCTAGAAGTTAGCGAATCTCTTTGTAGGATGAGAGCTTAACCCACCCTTACACGCCGACTTTTATAAGGATAAATCCAAGCAAAAACAAATAGAAAACCTCCGCAACACTTGCTTTCGCAAGTAGTCCGCCAGAATCAAGTCGAACAGTGGCCTCAATGGGCGAAAAACAATTCGACGCAACTATCCAAAATACGTAAAATTTACTCATACTGTGTGAGATATGCATCCTAGATTTATGCTACTCGAAAACAAAAAACTATTTCAAGAGCTTTTACTCGTCTTATCTGATCTACATAACATAAATATGAAATGCCTTAAATTTTTACGTTTAGCTTTTTTATAACTTTTTTACTTTTGCTTTCCCTTGTTGCTCCGTTTTTATGAAAAGACTTCTTTAAAAAAAAAAAAATTTAATATTAAAAAATACGTATTTCTTTAATGTTAACCTCGATGTGAATTAATTGAGAATTTGTAATTTTACGATGTTGAGTTATAGAGGGTTAAACATTAAAAATAGAGAAAAAATTCCCCAACCACTTTTTCGAGTGGAGTTTGAACCCGGCGACGTTAAACTTAAAAAAAATGAAACGCATCCCATCTATAACTTAAAATACATTCTGTACAGAAAAGTAACTATAGAGGAGCCGCACAAAAGAGGTGGTCCCGTTCAATGTCTGAACTGCCAAGAATTTGGCCATACTAAGGCATACTGCTACTTACCCCCTGTTTGCGTAGTATGTGGCGAATTACATGGTACAGTTCTTTGCGACAAGTCTAAAACCGACCCCAACGTAAAAAAATGCAGCAACTGTGGTGGCAATCACACTGCCAATTATAGAGGATGCCCTGTATATCGTCAAGCAGTCGGTTGGACCGAAAACTAGGCTCAGCGAATAAAGGCCTAACGAACTAACGCCTAAAAAAAATGAAATAATGCCTAAAAATTGCAACAAAAAATTATATAGGAATTAGGCGGTTGTTCATTATGAAAGAATGTCTAACATTTTAGGCATTCCTTCATTAAAATTGTTAGGTGATTTTTCATAATGAAAGAAAGCCTAACAATCAAAAATGAAAAAACGCCTAATTAGATATTTATTCATTTTTGATTGTTAGGCTTTCTTTCATTAATGTTAGGCGATTTTTCATTTTGCTAAAAGTGTGATTTTTATTACTATTATGCGTGAATTCATTGAAAACTAACAGTTGTATTTACGGTTAGACAAATGTTTTTGCAATTTGTTATCAGTTGTCGTCATTCGTTAAACTTCTATCACTATGAGCAAGTCATTCATAAGTGTTGGACATAAAAAATTATATTATAATTAAAAATGGATTACGAAATTATTTCTGGCAAGAGGATTTCCCTTTTACAAAATGCATACACTATCTTGTAAACATTCTGTAAAAGGGAAAATTATTAGTTTTTAAAATTATAAAAACAATTGATTTTCCCTTTTAATTCCAGTTGTTAGGTTTTCTTTCATTAGGTGTTAATTCATAATGAAAGAAACCCTAACAATTTAGGCTTTCTTTAATTTTTATAATTAGACTTTCCTTCATTTTTAAAGTTAGACGTTCTTTCACTTTCTTCTTAGGCGTTCTTGTTTAGGCATTCTTTCATTTTGAAAAATTAGGCGTTAGTTCGTTAGGCCTTTATTCGCTGAGCCCGAAAACTAATCCCCCTCAGGTAACAAATCAAGTAAACAGAAATGACCTACAGGCCCCCCAGCCTAGTAGTAACAGAATCTCTTATGCTAACGTCTTAAAATCAAACAATGTACCAATGCAAGGCGCTTCGACAAGTAATGACGAAACTCCAGTTTCTAATCTAAGTCGGCTAGAAAAAACAATGGAAACATTAGTGCAAACAGTAAATAATTTTACAAACACAATGGGTAATATGATGCAGGAAATTCTTAGAATGCAATCGATGTTATTGCAAGCTGTACTTAACAAGCCATGAACTGTTTAAAAATTTGTTTTTGGAACGCAAACGGCATCCGCCAACATAAAAATGAATTAGAATACTTTCTTAAAAATAAACAAATTGATGTCATGATGGTTTCTGAAACTCATTTGACCTCAAGAAATACGTTCAAAATCAATGGTTATACTCTATATGATACCAAGGACCCTCGAGATAGAGCTTGTGGAGGTTCTGCCATTTTAATAAAAAACCGAATTAAACACTACCCAATGTGTGATCATCGTGAAGATTATCTCCAAGCAACGAACATTTGTGTTGAAGAGATAAATTGAAACATAGTAATTTCATCTTTATATTCACCACCTAGATTTTCAATATCAGAAAGCCAATATTATAAGTCATTGGGGCCCTGTTTCCTGGCTGCTGGCGATTATAACGCTAAACATACCTTCTGGGGGTCACGACTAATAACACCAAAGAGTCGTGTTTTGTTAAATACAATCTCTAAAATGAATTTAAATGTTGTCGCGAGTGGCCAACCAACATATTGGCCTGCTGATGCGCAAAAAATTCCAGATGTCATCGATTTTGGCGTTGTTAAAAACATCCCCACAAAAACGATTCACGTTGAAGCTTCCTTAGAATTATCCTCTGATCACACACCTACAATAGTTACTATTATATACACCAATAGAATTGAATCTCCCTCTGGATACATAGCGACGTCAGCTACACATATAAATTGGTTAAAATATAAAAAATATCTCAGTACCCATTGCACAAAAAATATTCCGCTTAGCACACCGGAGTATATAGATCGCTCTATTGTCAATTTTGATAGTTTTCTAAAACTAGCTGTTCAACATTCCAGTACTGCCCCCATAAAAACCAAAAATAATAAAATATATTCCTCAGATGTCGAGCGTCTTTTGTCTGAAAAAAGGAGAGCTCGTAGAGAGTGGCAATTGCACAGATCCCCTCAACTTAAGAACTTACTAAAAGACTGTACAAAAAGGCTGAGAATGTTACTGCAGACTCAGAAAACGGCTTCACTGGAAAAATATCTCAAGGAACTTGATGCAACTCCACAATCAGACTACTCATTATCGCGTGCAGCTAGAAATCTCAAAAGGCCAGTTGTCTCTAAGCCACCATTAAGAAACTTAAATGGAAGTTGGGCAAGAAATGATGTTGAAAAAGGAAACCTGTTTGTCGATCATTTAAAAAACGTATTTACACCAAATATATCTCACAATATTGCGGTCCAGTTACCACCTGTTGCTGCTAGAGCAGCTATACCCTTCAGATTTGAGATAAGAGAAATCGAAAAGGCTATTTGTGACTTAAACACTAAGAAGGCACCTGGTATTGATAAGATCAGTAATAAAATGCTTTTAGAGCTACCTCGCATAGCAAAGAAAATTATTCTTTTTATTTTTAATGCTATTTTACGCCTTGAATACTATCCTCAAAAATGGAAGGTTTCCTTAGTTACTATGATACCAAAGCCAGGTAAAGACCATACAAAAGTTGAGTCTTATAGGCCTATTAGCTTATTATCAAATATGTCAAAGCTGTTTGAGAAATTATTAGTTTAAAAATTAACACCGATTTTAAGTGAAAATAGATGTATTCCAAACCATCAGTTCGGATTTAGAAGAAAACACAGCACAATCGAACAGACTCATCGAATAGTAAATGTCATAAGAAAAGCATTTGAAGAAAAGAAATATTGCTCAGCACTCTTCATCGATGTTTCGCAAGCTTTTGATAAAGTCTGGCATGAAGGCTTATTACATAAATTGAAGCAAAATTTACCAGCAAACACACACAAGCTGCTAGAAAGCTACTTAGTCGGTCGTCAATTTATTATTAAAGAAGGAAATTTCTTAAGTTCACCTCAGCCCATTGACGCTGGAGTCCCACAAGGCAGCATCCTAGGCCCCCTATTATACTTAATTTATACTTCGGACATGCCAACAAGCAACTATACACAAACTTCAACATTTGCAGACGATACAGCTTTTCTAAGCGTCCACGAAAACCGTTATGAAGCATCTCGTTACTTACAGCATCATATATTTCAACTAGAAATATGGTTAAGACAGTGGAGGATAATGGTCAATGAGCAAAAATGCGTACATATAACATTCACCTTGCGCCGGGAATCTTGCCTCCCTATTACAATCAATAAACAAATAATTCCTCAACATTCGCACGTAAAATATCTCGGTATGCATCTGGATCGGCGATTAACGTGGAAATGCCATATAGAGGCAAAATTAACTCAAATGAAACTGAAAGCCATTCAAATTCATTGGCTTATTGGAAGAAATTCTGTCCTTAGTCTCGATTGCAAGCTTCTACTTTACAACTCTATCTTAAAGCCTATCTGGTGCTACGGTATTCAACTATGGGGCACTGCCTCGGCCTCTAATATCGAAAAAATTCAAAGGCGCCAAAAAAAACTTCTTCGAATAATCACAGCCGCTCCCTGGTATGTTAAAAACTCAAACATTCATAAGGATCTCAATGTGCCATTAGTAAAAATTATGATTATAAAATATGCGGTAAAATATTTAAAAAGGCTTGAACAACACCCAAATCCACTAGCTCGAAATATCTTAAATCATGGCGGCCACACTCGCTTAAGAAGAAGAGACACTGCAGCACTTACCCAGTTAGATGAGCGATAAACACTTATATATGTGAACAGAACCCGTGATGAAGAACATTTTTGTCTGGCAATGTCAGGACATAAATAAAGTATTAGGATAAGATTTGATTAATTATTGTTAGTTCATTTTAAATATATGAAGATTCAATAAATAAATATTGAAAAAAAAAAAAAAAAAATTTTAATTTAAAACTTTGTATACCCTTAACGACCAAAGTTGCTTCTAAGCAACTTCTAATTTTAAAAAATTCTAGCCTCTACATTAAAATTTTTTTTTGTTTGTTTTTGCTTTTATAACTAAAATTACCTTTTCTTTTAGCCATAGTTCCGATAAAACAATTTTATAATTTCGAAATTCTAATATATTTCAGTTTTACGTGACTCTGTTTTTGGAGAAAAATTTTTTACACGCACTAACTTTGGATTCTTGTCTACAACTAAATGCTTGTTTACATATGTATCTTTTGATGTTTTTTCATTTTATTACTTTAAACGCATAAACAAAAACAATACAATTTACCGTTATTCCTTAAATTGCAAAGGCAAAGAAATATTAGCTTTGAAAGTCAAAGTTGCTTATAAGCAACTTTGAGCGTGAAAGGGTTAATAGGCTTATTCCTTCAATATTTTTCAGGAATATTTTCTATGCACTATCAGAATTTACTGAAGTAAATTGTAAAGAAAATTTATACAACTGTTAGATACCAGCAGAATGTAATGCATTTTCTGGCCCGCTACAGCCTTCGTCAGCATTCTTTGTATCTTATAACTGGATAGTTTAAACAAAAACTTTGATATTGTTACAAGTAGAACTGTTGCTTATGATCAGTGTTGCCAATTTAGCCATTTAGTGGCCAAATTTAGCCATTTTTCATCTTGTTTAGCCATTAGCCATTTTTTAGCCATTTTTAAAATTGTTTAGCCATAAATTTTTTTTGCCGTTTTTGTAGTAAAATAATAGAAACAATATTAAAATATTCAATTTATAAAATGGACCAACAAAAGCAACAGTTTCTTTCTGGTCGGAAGATTTAGAAATTTTAGTATTTCTGTAAAGTTGCGCAAGTAAATTGAGTATATAGCTAAGTTAACATTTTTAAAAGTAACTTGAGAAATAGGCAACCGTAAATTCTATTTTATGAATTAGGTAAAAAATTTGGCTCTACCAATAAAATATTTTTTATCTTTTTATATTTTCTAACGTAGATTTGGACTCAAAAGGTTGGGTAAAGGATGTCATGATAATGGCTTACCGTTTTATTTATGAACGATAACGACATCGAATTTACCGATGATTTAATTTTTTAAATGCCAGAATATTTAATTTACTTTTTTTTTCTTATGTAGAAAATTAATCTTAGGTTATAATTTCATTCTAAAACATTTTTAATGGTTTATATTTGTTCTGTTATTGAATTTTAATGTGTTTTTATTTAAAAAAGTTTTTAGCCATTTTTTTGCCGATTTTTAGCCACTTTTTAGCCATTTTTTTCTGTAAATTTAGCCATTTTTGGTCACCAAGTTTTGGCAACACTGCTTATGATTCTTATACGCTTAACAGTTTTATTTGGTTTAATATCTTTAGTTTTTTAAAATCTTTATGAATGAAGTTTCCTGATGATCTGGCCAAAGCAACCAGTGAAATGCGCATAGGAATAGCTTATCCCATCAACAATAAATTTCAGTGTTTTTTTTATCAAGAATAAAAATTGGGAATTAAGCACGAATAACAAAATCTTTTAAATTAAAATTTTGTATTCCCAAAAATTACTTTTGATAATAAACTGGCAAGTGCACAGCCTAAAAAACTTACCTGGCAACATGCTTTTGCAAGTTGTTTTTTGCATTTTGTTTTTTCTTAACCTACTTACAACTACAATTAATGTTGGAAGAATTCCAACCAATTGTAGTGGGGAATGTAAGAAGGATAAACTCACTGTTTATTGTTGATGTTTTGTTTAAACTTTGATATTGTTATAAGTAGAACTGTTGCTTATGATTCTTATACGCTTAAAAGTTTTATTTGGTTTAATATCTTTAGTTTTTCTAAAATCTATAGATAAAGTTTCTTGATGATCTGGCCCAAGCAACCAGTGAAATTCGCATAGGAATAGCTTATTCCGTCAACAATAAATTTCAGTGTTTTTATCAAGAATAAAAATTGGGAATTAAGCACGAATAACAAAATCTTTTTTTTTTTTTTTTAATCAATGCAATAAATTGCTTCTGATTTGTAAAATTAAAATATTTGACGATTTTTTGACGATTTTGTTAAATGTTTGTGACGAATTTTTTTTTTTTTTTTTTTTTTTTTTTTTTTTTAATTTCCTAAGCTAATCCCGCGAAGCTCTATGCTTGTCTGCAGGAAAGAAACCAGAGTCTCTGGCGGGAATCGAACCCGCAACCTCGGCGCTGATAGACTAGCTCGCTACCAGCTAGCCTACCGAGGCACTCATCAGCGCCAGCGACTCTGTTAAAACTTTTGACGGTTTTTTAAGAAAAAAGCCTAACAACCCTGCTGAAGACCTTTACAGCTCTTCAGTTTACATCAGAGAACGGCTTTGTGCGATTGCAAAAAATTCGCATTAAATCAGCAACATCAAATACACTCATTTGTGTTCATGCAATCTAACTTTCTCAGCCACACATATCGGTGTTGTTTTAAAATTCATTCAAGTCATGCACAGCGTATTGGCTTTGCCAATTATTCTACACTGAAAGAAATATGCTTCATATATTTAATGAATCGTTTTCATAAAAAAAATTTCACTGGTTAAATGAAAATTTTCATTGTTCAAATCGAATTTCGTAGTTATAATGAAGTATTTTCGTTAAAATCGATTCATTGGATTTCGTAATTACGTTAAAAATGTTCAATGGATAAATGAAAACTAAAGTTTGTCCAAGTTAAACAAAAAATTTTAATTGGGAACATAAAAAACAATATACAAACATAACTATATTTATAAATTAATAAAAAATTATAGTTTCCCTAAAAATATGTTTAATTGTTAATTAAAAAATGTAAGATTAAATTATTTCATACATCTAATTTAATATGCCATTAAATTTATGAAATCAAAATTTTTTTTATAAAAGCAACATGTTTCAATAATTGAAAAAATAAATTATTTTTAACATTCAAATAACTCTATAGTCTCAATAATTAAAAGTATAAAAATATTTCGAAAAAGCATGCCTTCATAAATTTAAATTTTCATTATGACAATGAATATTTTAATTATAGTAATGAAACAAAAACTTTCAATCCATAAATACGTATGTTTTTAGTTTTCTTTAATATGTACATACCTAAATACATATAGTATGTACTAAGTAATGAACAAATAAATGTTCTCCTTTAAAAAAAAAACACACCCTTATTTAAAACTGTTGTCAACCAAATGATGTATACGAAAAAGCTTGTTCTCTCTTTATGTGGTCTTTTTTTATTATGCGTAAGCAAAAATATCAACGTTGTTATGTTATGACAATTTAATCTCATATTTACGCTCTTAATTGAGTAATGGCAAAAACATAGTTTTTTTATTCAAAAACTACACTGCCCCTGTAGGCTAGCTGGTAGTGAGCTAGTCTATCAGCGCCAGCGACTCTGGTTAAAAAAAAAAGTTGAAAAAGAACAACTTTGATTAAAAAAAAAAATTTAAAAAAAAGTGTATCAGCGCCGAGGTTGCGGTATCGATTCCCGCCAGCGACTCTGGTTAAAAAAAAAAAAAAGTTAAATAAGAACAACTTTGATTAAAAAAAAAAAATTTTTTTTACTTTCTTGAAAGTATTCATCCAATGAATAACATTCATAGATCTAATGTAATGTTTCATTAAATACATTTTAATGAAACAGGTTTAATTGATCCAACGAAGCGCTGCATAGGTTCCTTTTTAATGCAATTTTTCATGGGATTAATGTCAAAATTCATTGGTATTCTGAAGAAAATTCTTTCAGTGTATGTTTAGCTTTGTTCGCCAATTATTGCTTTGGTAAAAAACATATGCAAAGAAAAATACACAAAAATCATTGCTCTGATGACTATTCAGCACCTGAAACAATTTCCATAAAAACAGAACACGTTTTTATTTTTTATAATTTCTTAAAAAGTACAGTAGTTCTGTATGCACAATGAATTGTTGTTATTGTTGTTAATGTTGCTTGATACACTTTTAAAAAAATACCCTGCAAATAATAGCACTAGTCCAAACACGCGTGTAAAATGTAGCCCACAAGGGACAAGGAATAGTCCAAAAGTAACCCAAACGTATGGAAAAAACATGGTCTATTTAACATTACGATGTCCTAGGGCAGGACCATATAACCCAGCTTTGGATTTCAAAGGAGTATTATTTAAACTACTCCATGGTATACTCAAGAGGATTAGTTTTGAAGTCGTTTAAAAACGAACACATTTCGTTAAAAAACGAAGACATGTCGTCTCACTACAAACACTTTTTAACAATGGCATGGTCCATGCTTGCATTACATCGGACTAGTCCAATGAGTAGTCCATTTGATCAAAATCAGGTGGTCCAATATTATTTGCAGGGTAAGCACAAAAACAAATTGAAGAATACGACTAGTTTATTTGAACTTATGCCTACAACAATCATACCAACAAAGCGACTCGTACTCATACCAATTTACATTCGTCGTTGTGTCATCGAATGGACAATGACTACTTAAATGAAAAAGCAAAAGAATAAATGCCGTTTGACTTTAAGAAATTGTGTTATTGCGTGCGCCAACAATAAATGCAAACAAAGTACTTTCAATAAAAAACTCACGCATGCACAAATCAAATGTGTACAAAATTATGTTAAAATTACCAAAGTTGAACTTTGTTTTGCAGGCATTAGAGTTAATGTAAATTTAAGCGTATCAATAAATCAACAAAAATAGTTGATTTTGCAGTTCTCTGGTTTATATGTATAAAAGTTTTTTAAGAGCTTCAAATCTTGTAATTACTTTTCGAAAATCATCCGCGTGATTCACCTGTATTTAAGTCTCGTTAATACTACCTCGCTTTGTTGCAGCTACATAAAAGGAATTTTCACCAATCAACGAAATCAAACTTTTAATTAACTCATTTGAGTTTTGCTCTCTTAGGCCGAGGCCACGCAATGAGCGGCTAAGCGTCAAGCGTCTGAGCGATGAGCGTCAAAAAATTAAAACATATGAAATAATATTGAAGTGGCCACGAAATGAGCGGCATGCGAGCGAAATTTTTGAGCGGCTAAGCGTCGTCGCTCAGGAATAAAACTTGTTCTAATTTTTAGTTGTTTTCTGAGCGTCAAAAAATAAACATGGCAAAAGTGAATGTGGAGGTTACAATTTCATCTGTACAAAGCCGACCGCTATTATGGCAAAACAGATTACTAAATTTTAAAAATAAAAATATAACCGAAAATTAATTTTTTGGTTTTGTCAATCTAGTGTTATCTGCTTGCAACAGCAAATCAATGGATTTCACATTTGGGTAGATTTGTATATATATGGTTAATGATGAACACCAAGGCCTGTTCGTCGATTTCGATTAATATACATATATATGTATATTATAATTTGTTATTATAATTTGTTTTTGTTTTAAATGTAAGTTAAGCGAACGAAGTCTTCGCTCGAAATCGACGAACAGGCCGCAAATTGTTTTTTTTTTCTTAATAAACGCATTAAATTCATATGAATACGATTTTCGCGTAATAACATTAAACAATCCACTCTTTACAATAGCATTTTAACAACTAACCGCTCAGAACTGACGCTCAGTAATAAGGCACTTGCCGCTCAAACTTGACGCTTTGACGCTCATCGCTCAGACGCTTGACGCTTAGCCGCTCATTGCGTGGCCTCGGCCTAAGATATATCGGAGATGGCTTAGACGATCTTATGACGTTTGGTTCTTCAGAGGATTCATCCTCCAGAATCGCAAAACGATTTTGTGTATTTATTATATCAAAAGATGGTACTTTTGAGGCCGCACACAACAGCTGTCCATAATTTACCCTATGCTCCATATAAGACCAACTCCCAGAAAAGAGTTTAATACGCCTAAACCGTAAAAACTAACGCTATCATAACAAAATTTGGTGCTTCACAGTTTTATAGGATAAGAAAAGACACTGTGAAATTTCGTGAAGATCGGTCCATAATTAACCCTAGGCCCCATAGAAACCCTACTCCCAGAAAAAAGTTTAGTACGCCTAAAACCATAATAATAATACTATCAAAATAGAAATTGGGTCGTCACAGTTTCATAGAACTAGAAATGAAACTGTGAAATTTCGTGAAGATCGGTCCATAATTTACCCTAGGCCCGATATAAACCCTACTCCCGGAAAATCGGTTAGTACGTCTACAACCGTAATTTATTACAACAAATTTTGGCTCGTCACAGTTTTATAGGACTATAAATGATACTGTGAAATTTCGTAAAGATCGGTCCATAATTTACCCAAGATCAAGATTGTCGGTCAATAATTTAATATAAGTCTAAGCCGCAAACAATTTTAATGCTGATGTCTGTTTTTATAAAGATAAATTAATAATAAATAGAAATCATATACATAGATATCACTCCTGAAATATTGGAACTGTCGGGGGAATTATCAAAGATTCGGCACAGCCAATTATAGCACTTCAACTTGTTTTTTTTTGTAATTCGGGTATTATCTTTCCATCCCAATGCACTGTTATGAAATTTGACGCCTCAAACGATTTCCTAATAGACTCTGCGACAATCGTTCGCTGTTTCTGACGTTCCCTCCAAATTGAGCTCTTTCAGCATGCAGCTTTTGATCAACTTTGTCCAGGATATTAGAAGCAATTCACTACAATTGCGGCTTTACGGCAACTAATTTCGGTTCTGTCCAGACTTGCACAAAGCTGTTGCTTATTTGAGGAAGTAGCAAGTTCTTTTTGGACTAATTTTGTTGTTGGCTCATATTCAGAATCATTATCATCGCTATCAACGCTGCAGCTATCCATGTTTGCAACAGACTCCAATTTTATCTTCCGGACCAGGGGCCTAATTCTGGCAGATCGAGTAATTTCTCGATTCGAAAGTAATTTTATCTCAGTCGATACTGAACGAATCAAAATTATTTTTTCAGTATTGTGAAACTCAATTTAATGCTTTACAACACTGCAAAAATAATTTCAATTCGTTCAGTATTGACTGAAATAATTAGATATTAAATTGCTTTCGAATCGAGAAATTACTCGATCACGACTGCCAGAATTAGTCGATACTGAACGAATCAAAATTATTTTTTCAGTATTGTGAAACTCAATTTAATGCTTTACAACACTGCAAAAATAATTTCAATTCGTTCAGTATTGACTGAAATAATTAGATATTAAATTGCTTTCGAATCGAGAAATTACTCGATCACGACTGCCAGAATCAGGCCTCTGGTGCGAACTTGGAGATTTTGCAGAACGTTGAACTATTTTGCCGAATACGCTCCTCATGTCGTGCATGAATTTTTCTTGTTTTTCAATTTGTCGTTTATGTCTTAAAGATTTATTCTTATCTAACGGTACCAACTTTGAGAGCAATTTTATAACATCGCGTGCAATGTGTTGAACCTTTCGAATCGTTTCCCCAAATCCATTAAATTACATGCAATTTTTCGGGCGCTTTTCGAAATAGTGTATTTTTCAACCAAATGTAGTTTGAAAAATCGTTGCAGTATTTGAATTTTCGTTGGCGCTTTAGCAGGATCAAAGGCATCAATCATTTTGCCCACAAGCTACACACTTCTTGTCTTCAACAAAGCCATAGCTATTTTTAATCGAAACTCCTTATAATTATTTGACTACTATATAGTAATTTATACTAACCAGTTCAATAGTGGTTCAGACTTATAAGATATTTTTAATATTAACGCGATTTGTTATACACTTACAATATTCTGTACGTAAAATTAACTGACATTGTAATATAAAATAAATGAAAATTCAGTTTAAACCGGTCTACTTATTTTTCATTTATTTTTAACGAAAAGTTCATTGAGTTTTAACTGTCAAAAATTTAACCCCAGAATTCAGAATTTCCGTATTTATTGCAGGGCATAGATCTTCATCGTAAAAGCTCTAATAAATAACACTGCTTTACAAATTTTTAATTTGGAAAAATACCAAGAACGCCACATGCCTAGATAAGTTAATTGGGACCTCCTGAACACGAAAAACGCTGTAATTTTTTTTTCTAAGTACCGTTTTTAGATAACGGTACTTTTGTGTTTTTCGGTGTATGGTCCCACTCAAACCCTTATGGAGCCCAACCGAATATAGGGTGTGAGCAATGAAGATGAAAATATTGTCGTTCCACAAAATCCTTATATATTTAGTCCTTTAAAATTCCTAGTTGGAACATAGGGCCATTACAAATGATTTCCATTGAATTCTGTCTGTTGCCAATCTTTTAGCTTCGCTCCAACTCTTTCCAGCTGTGCGTAGTTCAGCTTCTACTTGCCGTCGCCATGTATTTGCTGGTCTGCCTCTTCGCCTGCTGCCTTGAGGGTTGTATTCAATTGCTTTTCTGGTGACGTCATCATGTGGCTTTCTGAATGTATGACCCAGCCAATTCATCTTTCGCATTCGAATGTCAACTGTGACAGGGTTTTGTTGCGTTTTTTGCCATAGATCGTTGTTTGATATAGTGTCTGGCCAGAAGACATGTAATATTCTACGTAAACATCGGTTGACAAAGACTTGAAGAGAATACGAATCTCTTTCCGTGATATTCCATGTCTCGCTTCCATATAACAATACCGACTTTACATTTGAGTTGAATAATTTCAACTTCGTACGAAGCGTAATACGGGATGAACTCCAAACTTTGTTTAAAGCACCAAATGCTTGGTTTGATTTTGATATTCTGTATGCAATATCTTCTTTACTACCACCAGATGACGTAATTATGCTACCAAGGTAACAGAAATGATCGACATTATCAAGGGAATGGTTCCGAATTTTCAAAGATTCGTTGTTGTTTGCATTAATACGCAATGACTTCGTTTTGGAGATGTTGATATTGAGACCAGCTTTTGCTGCACACTCCACAAGAAGATTGAGTTTGGACTGAAGGTCGTTGTAGCTATGCGACAAAAGACATATGTCATCAGCATAGGCAAGGTCATCCAATCTACCTTGTAACCCAAAGGTTATGCCACGATCACCTCTCATTGATTGCATCATTACAACATCCAAAACGATATTAAAAAGAAGCGGGGAGAGCACACATCCTTGTCTCACTCCTTTACCGACCGGAAATTTGGTACTTACAAGCCCCTCGTGTAAAACACGGCAAGATGCGTCATCATACAAACACTTAATAAGTTCTATCAGAGTGTCTGGAACTCCTTTGCATTTAAGAGCGCCCCATATAGCCTGGTGTTGCAACGTGTCGAACGCTCGTTCAAAATCAATGAATAGTAGATATAATGGGGATCTCCATTCAACCGATTGCTCTACTATAATTCTCAGGCTGCTAACCTGATCGATACAGGATTTACCTTTCCTAAACCCTGCCTGTTCTTTACGCAGCAGTGGTTCGATTATAGTAGCGAGCCTTTTATTGAGGATGTAACCAATAATTTTGTTTGTCATATTCAAAAGTGTAAGGCCCCTCCAGTTCTTTAGTTCTGACAGATTACCCTTTTTCGGGATCTTTATTATAATTCCTTCTTTAAGTTCTTCGGGGAGATGTTTGTTAGACCAAAAGTTCTCTATCAGGGGCTTAAGTAAATTGGCAGTGATGTTGCAGTCTGCCTTTAGAAGTTCAGGTGGGAGAAAGTCAGGACCTGGGGCCTTATGGCATTTCAAAGATTTAATTGCAGATATAATCTCTTCAATATTAGGTGGTTCAACATTAATGTTATTATTTGGTTGGTGTTCAGAGTCTCCGCAATTACAAATATCCGGTCTATCAGTTGTTAAATGTCTACTTAACATTACTCTATAATGTTCCTCCCACATTTTGACCTGGTCTTCCTTATTGTGCACTAGCTCATTAGCTGAGTTTTTTAAAGGTTTTGTGTTGACGGTGTTACGGCCCGTGAGGGTTTTAGTTATCTTATACAGATCTCTTGTTCTCATTGTTTGACTTGCATTTTCAGCCTTATCAGCAAGATCATCCACCCACTTCCTCTTATCTGCCCGTGCACTGCGCTTTACCTGGCGGTTTGAATCATTATATTTTGCCTGCCACTCCGATTTCGCTTGTCTCGTCCTTGCATTATCACGAGCATTTTTTAAGAGTTTACGGCTTTCAATAAGTTCCCAGGTGTGGTTCGATATCCATGGTTTATGCCTTTTCTTTACATACCCAAGATGTTTCTGGCCAGTTTCTAAAAATATAGATCTGGCATGTGACCAGTATTGTGCAGGGTCGTGGCATCCATTATTAATCAGTAGTGCGCTTCTCGTTTGAACTTCAGTTGTAAATGCTGTTGATGTCGGTGCATCTGACAGTCTTTGAACGTTTATTTTGCCTTTTCTTGTGCTTCGGATATTGGTTGTAACGGCTACTATTTTAAGGCGTATTTCTCCAACTAGCAAGTGATGATCGCTTCCTACGTCGGCACCTCTACGGTTACGCACGTCGAGAAGGGAACCTCTCCACATGCGACTGATTGCAATGTGATCAATTTGATTTAAAGTAACGAGATCAGGGGATACCCAAGTAACTTTATGGATATCCTTATGAGGAAACAGGGAGCCCCCAATAACAAGGTTGTGATTGCTGCAAAGCTCTGTGAGCATTACACCGTTCTCAGTTAAGCGACCCATACCATGCCTACCCATGACTTTTTCTCTGCTAACATTATCGCTCCCGACTTGTGCATTGAAATCTCCAAAAACAAGTTTGATGTCGCCATCGCTTACATTATCTAAAACCTTCGAAAGATTGTCGTAGAAGGCGTTTTTTACGTCGGTTTCAGCAGCATCAGTGGGAGCATAACATTGTATGCATGTAAGATTGCGCACTCGGGTCCTAAATCGGGCCATTATTATCCTATCACCAAATGGTTGCCATTCAATCAATGCTCTACGTGCATTTTTTGACATTAGAAAGCCAACACCACTAGATTTGGGCTGATCAGCAGGTTTCCCAGAGAAAATTAAAGACATGCCACTTGCAGTCCTATGTTCACCATTATCTGGCCATCTCGTCTCAGACAGACCTAAAAATTCAAGGTTGTATCGCATCATCTCGTTCTCAACCTGATCCAATTTTGTTAGATCAAGCAAAGTACGAACATTCCATGATCCAAATCGTGTCCTTTTCTTCATGCTTAAAGTCGTCGCCAGGGGAATCCGTTGTATTTCATTTGTGATGGTTTCAGTAATCATTGGATTTCAGATGAGTAGGTGATTGGCCAACAGCATCCTAGGCTGGTGTTGGGGCTGCCAACTTTTAGTCTCCAGTCCGACATTCAACGTTGCTCACATTTGCTAGTTTCATAACAGATGTTACAAAACCATTGCCCGGTGTCCACCTGCCCCTGAGGGTCGGAGGTAGTGAGTCTTCTTAGTTGGTTACAAAACAAGGATTGGTTCTGGACTTTACCAAGTTAAAGACGATCAGTTCCGTTACCTTGTATGCCCAACTCTGGCCACCAAAAATCCTTAATAAAAACTTAATTTTTCATCCGATTTTTTTCAAATTACACTTAAAATGTTGGTAATTAAATAAACTATTAGGCAAAAAAATAAAACATTCCAGATCTTTACTATAACGTGGAAAAAAAAACGAAATACAAATGAAAATTTTTGAAACAAACGTAAAAAATAGGCAAATTTTGAATTTTGAGGTGCCATAACTCAGCCATTTCTTATCAGATAGAAATTTCCATATCGGCGGAAAAGGCATTCAATTACCTTTCCAACGATATGCCATTCATCTCGATCGGACTTTTCAGTTGGGCTCCACAAAGGTTTGAGTGGGACCATACACCGAAAAACACAAAAGCACCGTTATCTAAAAAACGGTACTTAGAAAAAAAAAAAATACAGCGTTTTTCGTGTTCAGGAGATCCCAATTAACTTATCTAGGCATGTGGCGTTCTTGGTATTTTTTGGCTGTAAACCAGTGTAATTGAAATAAAAAAAAAATAGTTTTTTAATTTTTTTTGGGTATGAGAAGTAAGCTGCCTAGAGTTTTTTGGGATCGCATTGCTGAAGTCTGCGCAACAGAAAAAAAAATCGCCCATATTGAATATTTTGAAAGAATACCTAATATCTAAATTTCTTACATTAAAATAAATCCGATGATAACTGGCAAACACATTACAATATTTTTTATTTCACAAAATGGGTACAAAACTTAAAAAGAGTATAACTTTGGAACGGTAAGAGTAAATTCAATTATTTTTGAATGACTCAGAATTTATCCACATTTTAAACTGAATCATTAGTTTTTTTTTTAACTTTAATATAAATTTTAAAAGTTAAAAAGCATTATTTTTCAAATTTATGCTAAATTTACAAATAAATGTCTTAAAGGGGACTCAAATAAGCAAACAAATAACCGAAACTTATAATAACTGCACAGATAAGTAAAGTCTGAGCAGTTTTCTTTAAAACAATTGACTTAGTAACAAAGAAAACAGTGCTAATGTGCCGAGTAATGAGCAAAATTCAAAAAAAGTCGAGAAAACCCGATTTTAGGTTAATTCGCTGTAGGCGACCTCTACCCTCTTCCGAAAAATCTGAAAAAATCACAAAAAAACTAAAAATACACAAAAATAATTTAATAATTAATTTTTTTTTTCATAAAAGGTACCCGCACATTTGCAATATTATTGTGTAATCGGTCTGTATATTAAATTTATTAGTGCGTTGCACAATATATTGGATAAAATCAGTAATGTGTTGACAACATTGTACAATACGCACATGTGTGCATTGGTTGCGTTAAGAATTGTGTCGTTTCGGATCGGCCTAGTTACACTTAACAACTCCCTAATAGGAATTAGTCTTGGGCATAGTTTTTCGTTCAGGTGATTGTTCATTTTTGTTCAGTTCAAAAAGAGACCTAGTTAATTCTTTTCTGAGCAATTAATTGTACATATTATGAAAATGTTTAAACATGTCAAACCATCACGAAAAAATGGAATTTTCGGCATCATAACCTCCGATTTTAATGAAACAGATGTTGTATGTTATTGGACTTTAACAACACAGATGTTGTATGTTATTGGACTTTAACAAAACATAAACTTTCAGACCCCAGATTCTTGCGGCTTCCGAAATATGACGTCAAAAAAGATGAGAAAAATATTAAAAAATCATAAAAGTCTCCTTACAAAAGGGGATAGAACTTTTGAACTATTAAAGATAATTTACTTTTTTGGTATCGTTTTAAAGGTGAAAGTACACCCTTTAAAATGATATGCATATTGTGTTTTTTAAGAAGAGGTCAAAGGTCATTTTTTGGGGTCCATATCTGGAAAAGTATATTTTTTAAAATTCTTAAAAAAATATATGTCAAGTATTAGACCCTCTTCTACATTTGCAGAAAATTTAAATGTGTAGATTGGTGTCAGAGTTAAAGACCAGAACGTGATCCTAAGTATGTTTTGTGTTCAAAAATCCCTTGTTGTTGTTGAATTTTTAATACTTTTTTCAGTATATCTGGAAAAAGGCGAGAGCCAAAGTTTCCAAATTAGGGACACACATTTACGTTATCAAAACACAGCATCCCACAAAATGTGGGCGGGATTGGATAAGTGGGCGTGGTACGTCTCGTACAAGAAATATCAAAATTTTTTTTATCTGAACCGTCTTACGTTTGGCGTAACCATAGGTCATATGACAGTCCAAAAATTCAGGTTTTTATACAATACATTATATACACTAACATCGCCACGACGTGAGATAACGTGGCCATTGAATTTCTCGCTCAAAAGAGCCATTGTTTCGTTGGATGTGTGGCAAGTCTATGATAGCATCCTGTTGGTACCACATATCGTCCAGGGCCACAAAAAGTTCTTTATCATCTCGCGATAGCGAGCACCTCCTTTTCGAAGAAGTACGTCCCGATGATGCCACCAGCCCATAAACCACACCAAACAGGTGCTGACAAAAAAATCACTAAGTGCACGAAATGCATTTTGATTTGAATGCCCATTTTCGTACAAGGCTTAAAATGAATTGTGTACCTCTCCATGGTTGCATTTGTCAAACACTGAAACAAAAAATTGTCAAATTAAGTTGGGCGAAAAACTTGTTGTGATGAGGGTATGCTTAATAAAAAGTTTTTTAATATTCATCTATGATCCCATAAAGTGTGTTATATATATATATATATATATGTATATTGTAACGACACTATTTTGCTGGGTTTCCACCGTAAATAAAAGGCAGGTTGTTTATAACGTAATAAACTGTATACTTAATTGCTTTACGAAACGGCACAGAGACTGGCACTTAACGCTAGGCAGGATGCACGCTGCGTTCGGAGCTAGAGGTGCGCTTCGGGAAATTTAATCTCCCTGACCACCACTAACACTGACCTACTTAGATCGTCAACTGGCAGAGACAGATACACGCTCGAAGGTCGCTTCGGTTGTGTGATCGCGGTAGTAAAAGTAGAAGTATAACCTCTGGCTTCACTACTTCACAAGTTGACTATTCGAGCATGCACGTAAGAAAAATCAGTTGGGGAGATGTAATCTCCTTGCCAATGGTAGTTCTTACCCGTTTCACAGAGCACACAGAGGCGTCACGAGACAGAAAATATTGTTTTTTTTTCTGTCTTTTTCTTCGAAAGCTGCCCTTTTTACATTTTTTGTTTTGATTACTCAATTCGTGTTGATAGTAGCGGCCTGTTTTTACACATTGCCACTTTACTACTAAAAAACGTGTTCTTTCTCTTTCTTCGAAAGCTGCCCTCGCAAATGATTTAGGCATTTTTCATACGTCACTTTTTTCATCTCTGTATGCTTTGTGCCCGTTTGCTGTCTACTAGCCGACTGACCCAATTTCATGAAAACACACCCTTTTATACAGTGTCGAACTCAACTCACCACTGTCAAGGCCCATCTATTAGGTCTGCTTACTTGTACAAAAACAAAAAACGATTCTTTTTAGTTGTCAAAAATTTACTACCACATATACAATTACTTGTACAAAAACAAAAAACGATTCTTTTTAGTTGTCAAAAATTTACTACCACATATACAAAGCAAAAGGAAAAAACGTGTATGTGTGGCATACCACAAGCGTATACATGCACATGTAAGCAAAATCAAAACAACTTTTGACAACTAAAAAGAACATAAACAATGATCATCAGGCTTCTTGCGCAGACCTTTTCAATGGGCCTTGACCACTGTCAACCGGCTGTTCACGGCTTTCACCACGACACCCTCTGGGTTGGGTTTTCTCAGTCGGCATGTTCCCTAAATTAACGCTAGGCGTCTCTACTGCTCTATTCTTCCGTTACATTTAAATAATTACCAGTAAACGAGAAATCATATATTTCATATACAAAGAAAAGTAAAAATAAACAAAATAACTAAAAGAAACAATTCAACTTATTAATTACTAGTACTTTTTAATAAAAAATTAACAAAATAACTTAAAAGAACAATTCAACTCATTAATAACTAATAATACATATAAAATAAAAGAAACAAAATAATATATTGGGCAAAAACGAGGGCAGCGACTTTTGTCGTCACAATATTCTGGGTCCTTGAGTGATTCTAAGTCGATTTAACCATGTCCGTCTGTTGAAATCACGATCACTTACGAACCACTTAAAAAAAAAACATTATTGGTGTCAAATTGTTCATAGTTCACCTAATCAGTTTGGGATATAAATCCACCAAAACCGGTTCAGTAGGTAGAGGTTTGAAGAAAAATGTGGAACAACAACCCTAAAAATTTGATAATTTTGTTACAAAAACTAGAATAAATAGTCGCGGAATGCACATATTGATATAAGAATTTGCACTTAATCGTTCTATATGACTAGAAGATCGATCCATATAAAGCCCACATTCGATAAACCGTAGCGAATAATGCTATTGTAATAAATATGGGTGTGTCACAGTTTTATATGACTTGAAATCTTACTGTTAAATTTCGTGAAAATTGGTCCATAATTTTCATGTGGATCCGTACATAATTTACCATATGCCCCATATAAAGCCTACTCTCGGAAAACAGCTAAGTAAGCGCAGACCGTAACTAATAACGGTATTGTAAAATGTTTTGTACTGTTACAGATTTAGTTGATAATCATTCATATTGTCAACTTTCGTCCAGATCGGTCCATAGTTTACCATAGGCCCCATATAAACCTACTCTCTTTAAAAGGCGTTAAAATGTAAGGAATAATACTTTTATAAACAAATTTGGTCAGTCATAGTTTAATAAGTATAAATCACTTTGTCACATTTGGTGAAGGTTGGCACATAACACTATGCAACAAATTGAAACTTTCGTCATGACATTAAATGACCACTATTTTATTTTTTTTTTATTTACTACAAAAACTGTCGAAATTTAAAATTCTATGAATACTTTATTTTTTTCTTCTAAAATTTGCGTTTTTCAAGAGGCTGTTCTACCGATTTTGGCATAACTTAGGAAGGGGTTATTCAATTTTATTACAAGAAACTCTTCATAAATTGAAATAAAATTGTCTTTTTGCTACAGCCTAGTATAATTAATTTCTTATCAGTTAAATTCATTTTTAGCTAAAATTAGACGAACCTGTCTCATGTTATTAAAACAATCAGTAGAGCGCTCTCTTTAACACTCCATTTTTTCCAAAATCAGGTTATTTCCCTTTATTGTGAATAAAATCAACATTTATCCATTGATTTACATGAAATAAGCTGGTTTTATTAAGTATATACGCAGTTTTAAGAAAACCTTATAAAAAATTGTAAATTTTTTCATTTTCAATTTTTATAAGTTATTTAAAAATAAACATTTTCCAATTTTGCCAAAACAAATAATATTTATTATCATTGCGCACAGTGGTCCCAAAGGCAAATTAAGAGCGAAAAAACTTATAACTCTTTTTTATAAGTACATATAAGGATACAAATTTGAACGAACAAATGACTTGGTATAGCACGATCTAACGCCAAAAATTGACGGATTCGATTGCGTTGGTGTGGCGCTTTCCATATAAAATTAACTGGCATAAAACCTTCAAAATCATTTCATAATACAAGGGAACAAGGTTTTTGTTTGACTTTTCGAGATATACCGTTATGGCCAAAATTAAGGCACTTCCGCTACATATATTGGAACAACTTGAAAATGGGTAACCATATTCAGTTAAAAAAAAAACAATTAAAAATTCGTCTTTTCGTTTTAAATTTGACCATGAGCCTAATTCTGGCAGTCGTGATCGCGTTCTTTCTCGATTCGAAAGCAATTTTATTTCAGTCGATACTGAACGATCGAAATTATTTTTTCAGTATTGTGAAACTCAAACTAATTCTTTACAACACTGAAAAAATAATTCCAATTCGTTCAGTATTGACTGAAATAAAATTGCTTTCGAATCGAGAAAGAACGCGATCACGACTGCCAGAATCAGGCCCCAGTATTTTCTTAAAATTTAAAAATTCATAAAAAATAAAAATTCAGCGCCCCAAATAACCATAACATACGACCTTTTTTAGTATTTACCATCAATGTACTTTGCCAGCGCTTCTTCACAGCTATAATGTATTATTTCTGTAGATGGCGTATTTAACAATTTTTTTATTTTTAGTGCCCTTTCTGGAGAAACATCTATGGTTCCAACAACATCTGCAGCAACTCTTTTGTTAACTCTTCTTGGGAACAAGTGCTCACAAGAGACTTAATTTTTAACTGCTTTGATATTTGCCCTCCTTCTAAAAACGATTTGGAAGGTCGTTCGGGTCTTGATGGTCGTTTCTCCGAGTCCTCTTCCAAAAAACTTGACGAGGCTTTACTGGGAAAAAGAAAACATTCATCCAACCAATATTTAAAGATAGACTCAAAAACATTCTTTGTACTGTGTGCATTAGGGTGGGTCGAAAAAAAAGTTGTACCAGTCACCCCCTAGAATGAAAGATATGTCAATGAAGTTTCTAAAACATGAAAACAATTTTTTTTTGCCACGCCCCAAAATACAGCACTTTTGGTTTTTTAAATGTAGCGCTGTCATTTAAAGCCCGATCTTGTCGTATCGCATATCGTTGTTCATGGCTTGACAGTGGCTTCATTTTTGCTTTGGTGACTTTTCAATTCGACATCAAACTCTGGGCGCCACTTATGCAATCTCGGATCCTTCCCCCAAAAGTACATTTTTTTAAATGTGCCAAGAAGGAAGGGTTTCTTTTCTTTTTATAACAAACTGAACATGAGAACGGAATGATCTCAGATATCATTAAAAAGCACTAAATACAAAAATGAAGCCATATTCTAGCCATTAACAATGATACACGACACGATGAGATTTAACTTCAATTAGCGATGATAGATATGTGTATAAAACAGAAATGGCTGCATTGTAGGGCGTGGTAAACAAGTTTTGTAAGATCTTGAAACTTAATAGATATGACTTTAATTCTATGAAGTCGCTGGTGGATTTTTGTTTGTTTTTGTGTTGGGTTCTACCTGGTTTAATATAATATGTATGTGAAAAACGAGAAAGGCGCTAAATTTTGAGGCGTGGCATAAAAGTGAGTATAATAAAAGCTTTACAAGGACTTTCTTGGCACGTTTAAAAAAATTTACATTTGGGGGAAGGATCCAAGATTGCATACGTGGCGCCCAGAGTTGGATGGCGGATTAAAAATTTTAGAAAAAAATGTTTTAAGAAAATGTATACATAGAATTTTAAATTTCGACTGTTTTTGTTGATAGGGGACAACAACACATTACAAAAATTTAGTTTTAATACCTTTAATTTTTCTTGTTGCATAGTGTAATTTATTAAAGGTCACATATAAAGCCTACATCGGGAATAGTCTAACTGTAGATGGAGGGTATCAAAGATTCGAAATATAGCACTCAAACTTCCCTACAAGAAGTGAATGAGCGAGTAGTCACTTTTTTCACGTTGGTGTTAAGAAAATGATGGAAAGATATGACAGAAAACCTGATTTCGGTCATTTCATTCTATTATTTTCTTAACACCAACGTGAAAAAAGTGACAACTCGCTCATTCTCTTCTTGTAGGGTTGTTTTCTTATAAAAAGTTCTCTTACACAGAATACTTTTTATATTGACATTTGTGGAAAACACAGTGCTGTTGAAATGCTTTCTTTAGAAGCGGCTTTTCTTGTTTGTACATGTACTGTACATAACGTTAAGTAAAAAAATTGTGCGAGTTACGGCGCTTACGTAGAAATGTTTTCATTAGGTTATTTTTGAAAACAACATGACGCTTGCGATATTTAGTTATTGAATGTAGTGTTTACTCGTTAAACATTTTATTATTTTGATCTAGTCAACCTTTTCATATGTTTTCAAATATTTTAATTTTAAATAAAATATTAGTTAGTTTTAACATTTTGAATATAAAAATAGTTTTATATGTTGGTGACCCGATATGCCTACAACACATTCTCCTACGCGCGATTCTATTGGAGATTCTGCTGCTTATAGCTCGCAACAACAACCGGTATTGCCTCAACTTTATGGAAGTGTAACGAATGCAGAAGTTGCTGCTGCACTCACAAAGCTGCCTCAATTTTAATCGGAACAACCACAGCTATGGCTTATACAAATTGAAAGTAAAGCTGAGTAATACAGCACAAACATAAAACATTAGTTTTGTTGCGGAAAAAGTAAGTTTAAGTTCTTCTGTAAGTATGAAATGGGTTTTTGACTCAGGAGCTAGTGATCATATGGCAAAAGATGAACATTTCTTTAAAGATATACAAAAATTGATCAATCCTATTTTTATTAATGTAGCAAAGAGTAACGTCTGCATAAAATCATAAATGATGGGTAATATTAAAAGAAGTATTCATGTCAATGGAAAATATATGAACTGTCAAATAAAGAATGTGCTGTTCTGTAAGGATCTCAAGTGTTATTTATTTTCAATCAAACGTTTGGAAGAAGCTGGCTTCAAAATAGTATTTGAAAATAAAACTGTTTTTAAGATGGTGTCATGTGGTTACAAGGTATGAGAACTTTGTATTAGTTTGTATGAATTTAGTTTAAACTGCTTTGAAAATGCAAATTCAAGTTTAAAGGTTTCGAAAAATCAACTTAATTGATGGCATCTCAGACTAGGTCATCTAAAAGTTTCAGATGTGTTTAAATTGTCATCGATAGTGGATGGTATTGATTCATTAAAGTCTGAAGATAAATTGTTTTGTGAATCCTGTATTTTAGGAAAGCAGTCAAGAAAACCTTTTAAGTCAGTGTCTCATTCAAAATCAAGCCGTTGTTTGCAGCTTATACATAGTGACGTTTGCGGTCCAATTACGCCTACTTCTTGGAATGGGAAAAGGTATATTTTAACGTTTATTGACGACTATTCGCATTTTACTGTAGTGTATTTGCTGTCGAGAAAATCAGAAGTGTTTCAATATTTTAAGGAGTACAAATCAATGGTTGAAAATAAGCACAATTCCAAAATCGCTAGCTTAAGATGTGACAATGGGAGAGAATATTCTTCTTCAGAGTTCAAAATGTTCTGCAAAACTGCTGGAATAAATATTCAATACACAATTTCATATACGCCAGAACAGAATGGAACTGCTGAGCAAATGAATAGGACATTAATGGAAAAAACTCGATCAATGATTGCATTTTCAGGTTTGTTCAGATCGTTATGGTCAGAAGCTATATTGTGTGCAAATTATCTTACAAATAGAAGTCCAGCAAGTGCCATTGTAGGAAAGAAGACTCTAGCTGAAATTTGGTACAATGTAAAACCCAATATGGTAAACATTAAAGTGTTTGGTTGCATTGCGTATTCCCAAATACCAAAAATACATCGAAAGAAATTGGATATGAAGTCAGAAAAATAGGTTATGGTGGAAATGGTTATCGTCTTTGGAACCCTAAAACTCAGAATATTGTATTTTCAAGAAATGTGGTGTTTAATGAAGATTCTTTTATTGAAATTAATTTAATAGAAAACCTCAAATTTCTACAGGTATTGAAATAGAAAACATACCATCTATACAATCGTATGCAGGAAAAGAAGCACCTTTCAATGAATGTAATGAAAGGCCAAGTACAAGTGAAAATATTAAAGGGGTAACAGTGATAGCAGTGAATATGAAGATTTTGATGAGATCAAGAACAAAATCGTGAAGAAAATTTAATACAAGATTTAGAAAACCCTAGAAGTGGAAGTCAGAAGTGTAAAAGCAACACAGAAGAAAAAGGTAATTCGTCCTTAGGAAGAAGTAGCAGACAAAGAAAACAACCCGAAAGACTTAATTATTGTGCTATAGCCCTAAATGCAGAAGTGATGAAAAACGAATGAAATATATTTTTGTTAAGATAACAAGTCGAGAGAAGTACAGCCACCTTGAGTCTCGTCAAGATCTACAAACATCGACTTCCCAATTTATAATTTTACGCAAATATGTAATTGATTTACTAGTTTTTCTTTTTCAGAATTCTGCGATTTTTTAAATTTTTTTTGTTATTGTTTTAACATTATACCATGGTTTCATATATAACAATTTGTTTGCGTTTACAGTTCAAGAAGAGTTTCACAGTTCACTTAAATACCGAACATTAAAAAAATTCAACTCCACGATACTATTGTTGATAGCAAGTAAACGCGATATTTTCCTCACATATGTGAGCAAATAATAAAATGGGCATAATTTTAAGGTGTGAGTAAAAAGTGAGTATTTAAAAAGCTTGACTTATAAAGTTTCAGAAGGAGTTCTTTTCTATTTATGAAAAATTGGATATTAGAGGGGAAGGATCCGAGATATAATAAATGCAATCTAGAATTTTAAGTTAAATTAAAAAAGAATTAAATACAAAAATGAAGCCGTATTCTAGCCATAAGCAATAATATACGATGCGATGAAATTGGACCTTAAATGGCGATGCTGTATAAGTATATATAAAACAAAAAGCGCTGTTTTTTAGGGCGTGGCAAAAAAACATATAAAGTTCTTCAAACTTAATAAATTATATACCTTTAATTTAAGGGCGTGAAAGATTGAATTTTTTTTGTTTTGTATTGCGTTCTACGTGGTTTAATGTAATATATATGTGAAAATGAAAAAAGGGGCTCAATTTTGAGGCGTGGTAGAAAACTGAGTATAATAAAAGCTAGACATACTAAGTTTTAGAAGGAGTTTCTTGGCAAGTGCAACAAATGGGACATTTGGGTGAAGGATCCGAGATGGCATAAGTGGCGCCAAGAATTTGATGTAGGATTGAAAAGTCATCAAACGCAAAAATTAAGCCACTGTCAAGCCATGAACAACAATATACAATATGATGAGATCGGACATTAAATGTCAGCGCTATATATAAAACCAAAAAGGCTGTATTTGGGGGCGTGAAAAAAAATTTCCTGTTTTAGAAACTTCATTGAAACATCTTTCATTCTAGGGGGTGATTGGCACAACTTTTTTTAGACCTACCTTAATATACATATTATTAGATGAGTTTTTATGTTTAAAAGAGTAAAATTTTCTTACTTTTTCGTTTAGCTTTAGACAATTCTACAACGCTTTCCAAAAAAAAATATTTTCGATGTCCTTGGAGAAAAACCGAAGCTCGATAAATTATTTAAGAAGAAATATAAAAATAAGTTACCAAAATGTTTTTAGTTTCGAATGCAATACTGGTAATTAATTTTTAATGAGAATCTTGAAAATATGTTAGCATTTTTTAAAATAATTTTGAGCATGCTTTAGCCGTCTAATGCCAGATTAAGCTGCAAAAAATTTTAAGATCTGCTCACACTGAAAACGTCTTACAATTGAGATCAATCATATATTTGTGGATAACAAATAGTTTGATTTTTAAAATTGATGCAACAAGAATTTGTAGAATGTATCAAATCTTTAGCTTGCACATATCGGTTCGAAACTGTAGAAACTTACGGCCTATTGCCTCCTTTAGCTTTTATTTTGATATGAAAAAGCTCTTTCTACATTAGCAGATAAATGTGGAATAGATAATATTCCGCAAACCACTTTAAATCGATCTTCAAACGTTAATTCGCCTTATTAATATTTTAATGTTGAAACCTTCTTACAAAAATTACAAATAATTTCAGAATTTTCATTATATTGCTTAAAAGTCTGGCATTTTGTGCAAACTGTGCATTTTTGCGCCCTCGCAAATGAACTGTCAAAAATTTTATGAGAGTTAATTTACACAAACTTCGTAAATTTGCCCAACAATTTTGACTTGTGAACTTGCGGTATTCAATTGTGCATAATACCAGTGCCGCCACTTTGTGGGTAATTACCCGAATTTGTTGTAATTTTTACTGTCGTGGGTAGAACGTAGGTAATAACTGTATAATTTGAAGATTCGATTTCACTGGTGACACTTTGATAATTTTAAATAGTGTTGATAAAAAACACATAGTCTTCTGAACTAAAGTCACCATTTCTTTTAAAGAAAAGAATTCAATCGTTTAATATATATTTTTAAAAGTTTGGTATGAATGTCACCAAATGGACTCTTAGATTTGGATTAAGATGTTGATAGTCATCTGTAATTTAGAACCCAAAGTTTATTGGAAAAATTATTCAAACTGCATAAAAAGTTACCTGGGGGAAGATGTGTTTTCTATATTTATTTATTGTTATATGTATGTCTACGAATTTGTCTTCTTACATGCAATTTAAAAAATAATTGATTACAAAAAGAAACCCATAAAAATAGCACACATAGTGAACAATAATAACTACTAAGAATTGAGAAAGGTGTTTTTTTCCCCCTTTTCATGACATTAGGATTTGATGAAGAGTCGATAAATCTATAATTTTTTACAATTGAATTTAAGGCTCAGTAAGCCGGGACGTTGCAAATCAGCTGCTTAACTTTGTTGTATGTAAAACAATTGGAACGATTACTGTTGACAGTAAGATGCTACGTCTCAATCTGTAAGAAATAGATTGGTCTTACTTTTTAACGGTAAGGTTAAGTTACTGTGGTATTCCCGGCTAACTTAGCCTTTACATAGGAAAAATGGGAGAATGGAGAAAACTATCGGGAAATTTTTATTCATAATTGGGCTGTATATACATAATTTGTTAGATGTATTGCTCATTCTACTGAGCGGATCAGCATCGGCATAATTGCCGAGTTTTACCCGCGTTATCTCAGATATCCATCGTATTGAATGTCGTATTGAATTTGACACTGGGCAATCAAATATGAGATAAAATGCTGTCTCCCCAGTTTCGGGTTCTCTGCAGCTGCGGCGGCATTTATTAAGAGGGAGACCGAGTCTCATAGCGTGCTTACCGACCGTCCAGTGACCAGTAAGTATGTATACCAGTCTGGAGATGTACCTGCGACTGAAGTTAAGAAGTCGATCAGAGCAACTAATATCGTATGTACGCCACGTTACTTTAATAGTTCTGCAGCCATCCAGTTTCTTCCATTTATCATTAGCCAGATCCAGTTATTTTGTTTTACTTTTTTTTAATCTGTTTTAAATCTTTAATGTTCTTCTTGTTAATTTATTTTAAATTATGGTAAGAATCTTAATAGAATGACTAATGTTGATCTCCTTTAAATGATTTGTTTGTGTTTGTTCTTTTTTGTAAATATTTTTTATTAAATAAAACGTTAATTTTATATCAGGTGTAATTTCATTAAAATCGGGTAATTTTGCGTTACTCAAGTGTAATTTTGAATTTGGCTGGTGGTAACACTGATTTAAGCCTATAGTACACGAATGCCACATTCGTATGTAGTTCTGACGTAATTTTGTCGTCATCACACATCACGAACTTGCTATTGTGGCTTTGAAGTGACGTCAAAATTACGTCAGAACCACATGCGCATGAGGCTTTTTACATTCCGTGTACTGTAGGCTTTATACAAACAGATTTTTTTGATGCTCACCGTTGTTTTCAATGAAAACAACAAAAGTGTTTATAAATCACAAACAATAAATTCTTGCAATAATTTGAGCAAATTAGTTTTTGCATTATTAATAAATAAACTTCACTTTTGAATCGCAAATTTCAAATTTCAACTTTTATTTTTATATTTTTTTATTTATTTTTAATTAACGTTTTTTACGTCTACGTTCAAGTGCCAAAAATGGCCCAATTGTGTCAAGTTTTGCATCACTAATCTAAATGGAGCTGTGTCGCACTTAAGTGTCCGCGTTAAATTAAGGGATAAGTTATTATCATGAAAAAACCATAACTAAGTAATATTTTGGGTTTCAATTTGTAAATATTGTATATATTATATGTATTGCAATAATGTTTATACAACATTTGCAATTTTTTATACGCTCCACCACAATTAGTTGTAAATACTAAGGGTATACTAAGTTTGTCATTCCGTGTGAAACTTTTTTATTATTCATCTCAGACCACATAAAGTTTGTATATATATTCTGGCTCCTTGAGTAATTCTAAGTCGAAAACACGCTCACTTTCGAAAAACTCAAAAGAAATAAACAAACTTAGTGTCAATGTGGAACCACCACCTTAAAAAATTTATAATATCTTTAGTTTTCTAAAATCTTTTTGGATAAAGTTTCCTGACGATCTGGCCTAAGCAACAAGTGAAATGCGCATAGAAATAGCGTATCCCATCAACAATAAATTTCAGTGTTTTTATTAAGAATAAAAAATGGGAATTGAGCACGAATAACAAAATCTTTTAAATTAAAATTTTGTATTCCCGAAAATTACTTTGATAATTTATAACCTTGTTACAAAACCTAACATAAATGGTGGAAAAATGCATGGAATTATATAAGATTTTCGAGTTCGTTTTATTCGACTGGAAATCACACTGTAAAATTTCGTGAAGATCGGTCCATAATTTACCCTAGGCCCCATATAAACCCTACTCCCGGAAAAAAGTTTAGTACGCCTAAAACCATAATTAATAATGCTACCATAACAAAATTTGGCAGGTCACAGTTTTATAGGACTAGAAATGGCACTGTGAAATTTCGTGAAGATCGGTCCATAATTTACCATAGGCCCCATATAAACCCTACTCCCGGAAAACAGTTTAGTACGCCTAAAAACGTAATTAATAATGCTATCAGAATAAAATTGAATACTTCACATTTTATAGGACTAGATATAGCACTAATAAATTACGTGATGATTGGTTCATAATTTACTATAGGCCCCATATAAAGCCCACTCTGGTAAATTAATTAAATACGCCTAAAAGCGTAGCATATATATTTATTGTGGTAAAATTTCTTCCAACTTATACCCCTTTTACAAAGTGACAGACAGAAGGCAGACAGACGAAGTTTGTTGGTAAGGGGGCGACGCTGTATGCGTGACACACTTTACTTTTTTCCTCTCTCGCCTACAAACTTCGCCTGTCTGCCTTCTGTCTGTCACATTGTAAAAGGGGACTTAGTTTCATATGGCCAGAAAAAATGTTATGGATTTTGTGGTATACGGTCAATAATTTACCTTAGATCCCATATTTAGAAGCCTTCTGAAATTTACTTTAAACGCTAAAACTAATTTCACCGCTGTAATGAAATTTATGTTTTTAATACCAGAAATCACTCTGCCGAATTTTAAAATGATTGGTTCATAACTTACCAAGGCTCCAATATAAGTTACCCTCCTGAAAATCATTTAAGTTCGGCTTAAACTGTTACGAATCATGATATTTTACTCAAGCTTGTAAAAATTGCTAAAAAAAAAGCAGAAAACTTTCTAATTGTCGGTTAATAATTTAATATATGTATGTTAGAGCGACTCACCAAAAAAAGTGCTCGACGAATCCTCCTAAAAATGAACCTTGGACGTTTTAAGATGCCATTTTAAATATTTCGGCTTCAGCTTTGATCTTTAGTCGATTTAATTAAGTACTGGTCTCAGCTTTTTTTGAAATTCGCGCTAGATCCCTAGCCCTTCATTTTAAATAGGGCAATATGGGTATCACATTTTTTCTTTTGCCAAGTACATCATCTTTGTATGTAAATAATTTAGATTTTTGCAAATTGGATGCATTTTACACGGTGCTCTGGAATATATATATATAAATGCAATTTTGTGTTAACTCTAATATGATAGCGGATTTAGTTTCTAGATCATGTATGGATGAACATAGGACTAAAGAAAGAAAAAAGGAAAGGATTCACGACTTTTTGGCGGCATATTTTTTTTGCAAATTAAAAAAAGTTATTAAAAAATATGCCGCCAAAAAATTGTGGATCATTTCTTTTTTTTTTCTTTCTAAAAAATTTATGTCTAAACCGCAACCAATTTTAACCCTAGAAAGATAATCTGCGTAAATTTTACGCACGCACTTTCGAAATATTGCTATATCTTTTTATTAAGCTTGAATAAGTTGCTGTGCACTTCAGACATTTCATATATAAACATGTTTTTAATTTTGTATTTGTTTTTTTAAAAATGTAAAAATAAAATTCATATAAGTTTTTTCTTAATTAATCAATTAATACAACCATATAGCAGGTTAAAATAATGCGTTATTTTTACGTATGATTATCTTTAACGTTTGTCATGATATGATTATCTTTTTAGGGTTAAAGCTGATGTCTGTTTTTATAAAGATAGATTAATAATAAATAGATGTTATGTAGATATCACTCCTAAAATAATTGAACTGTCGGTGGAGGGTATCAAAGATTCGGTACAGCCGAATATAGAACTCTAACTTTTTTTAAATTAAGTTTATGGATTTTAATTTTATAAAAAAGAAATATATATACATATATATATATATATATATAAAATGTATTAATATCCCATGTATTTGATATTGGGTTTGTTCACAATGGGCTTTTCCTTACGATACTGAGAACAATGTGTTATTGAAATGACAACTAAATTTTGTCAATAAATAAACGGTGTGTTATCAAAATATTAACAAAATGTTGTCGAAATGAGATCATAATTGTGTAAATACGTTAACACTTTGTTGTCGGAATTAGACCAAATGGGGACAAAATAAGAACGGGGTGGTTTCAAAATCTTGCCACCATACGTTATCAAATTAAACACAAACGTAGTTGGCTCACTTTTGACAACGGATGGTGTCAGTTTTGGTATTTTTATACCGGATTTTTCCTGGTATATCATCATTAAAATACTCTTTCTAATTTACAAACGGTATTATTTTCAATTGTGTTTCGAAACATCCAACTGTACGTTAGGATTCATAAAAATCTGTTAAATATTTCTAACAACAACGAATTTTCTTAGAGATAATAAATTGCCACATTTTATAATGGAAAAATGTTCGTTAGCTTTAAATATATTCATGTTTTAAGGAATTCTGTTTATTAATTTTTTCAAGAGCATCTCTAAATATGAAAAACAACTTTCTCGAAGATTTTCAGTATATAATCAGCCACTTCAGCATAACATAATTTATTTTCAAATATTTACCATACATATAAATGCATGAATCAAGATACAGAGTGCGCAATATTATTTTTTTGATTCATGATATGAATGCCTGAAAGTCCGTTCATAAAAATACTAGAATTAACAATTTTATTTTTTCGTATTGAATTTAACGAACTTGAAAGCAAAATCATGGCTCATTAAAAATAGCAAAAAAATCTACAACTATTTTATAAATAGCCATGTCGTTTGAAGTTTGAAAATCGCAATGTTTGGCGAGAAATCGCCATATCTGCCAAACCTGATTTAGACTACAGCGTCAATGTATATCAATTCCAATCGTTCCTACAAGGAACATATTGGTTCCATTCTGTCTGTTGTTAGCATCTTACCATCGCTTTATGATATGTTTGCTCTGGCTATTTTGGCGATATGTGAGTGGAAATTCCTCTTCTTCGAGTACCTTCCGGTTCCATTTAATAGCATTTTATTGATCTGCGCAATGCATGCCCAATCTACCTCCATTTTCGACGCTTGATTTCGATATAAATGGGAGTATGACACGTTATTTGCACAGCGGTTGGTTACTAATTGTGTTTGGACAGAATAATTGTATTACCAGGCGTAGAAAGCGGTTAGGAAATACTTACAGGGCATTTAAATCTTGTCTTGCAGCGTTTGATGATTCGCATCCATACAAAAGCACTGACTTTACACAACTTTACAGACTTTATCACATTTTGTACGCAAGGACAGAACTGAGTTTACTTTGCCATACAACTGTTAAGTCTTGTTTATCTTGTTTAAAACATCTTAATCGGAGCTGCCTTATTTTGTTATGATGCTGCCGAGGAAGCAACTCCTTCGATACGTTGTTGATATATGATTAATGGTGTATTGGGTTCAATATTATTTCTCATAGCCTTAAGGAATGTTCAGACCTAGCAAATATTTGAAGTATATTGTTCAAACTTTAGCTTAATTTTTAACAATTTTTATTGATTTACTTAATTTTCTTTGTAAGAAGATAATTGTACAATGTGAGTTAGAAACTGTTAATTGATGTTGAATCTATCAAACGTTATTTTTTAATTAAACTAGTGGGTACGTTTAGGACGTAAAATTTTTGATAGGTGTGAACAAAGCTTTAGTTTTTGAGACATTTATTTTAATCTTATTTTTCTTCAAAGCTTTCAGCTTCTGTTGCCTTTTTCAGTTATTTGCAAGATTTTTTACTGAATTATTTGCCTTTTCTCTGTCGTGCTGCTTTAAGGTCAAAATACATTGATCAAAATACTCATCAAGCATTGTGGTAGTATTAGTGAAAATGTGTTTGTATGTGTGACACCGACAACGCTTGATGAAAAATCAAAAAATTTAGATATGACGGCGAATATTACGTCCAGCAAACGTACACGTTGAATTCGCCGGCTGGACAAGCATTTGACAAGTGTATTTGGCCCTTTATAGTAACGCATGTTTTAGCTGGATAGCCAATATAGCTCTGTTTACTTCAGGTGATAACTTAAAGAACTGTCGAATCTATTTCTTAAGCTCTCTTTTAGGTTAAATTCAACTCAAGTAATTTTAGTTTAGGGCTGCGATAAAAATTGTTTCTTAAGGGCTCTGTAAAGCAGAAATCGGTAGGAACACCTGATCTACAATATAAAAAAAATGTATTTAATTACATATGTACATACATAATACAAATTTTGTTTTTTAATATTAGAAATAATTTTTTTTATTTAAGTCGAAGCACTAAATGTTATGATTATGTGATCACAGAATATTTTAACCCACTGCTTTATTGGAACAAAAAACTAATATCTACAAAGTTTACAGAAGACATACATACTATTTACTAAATACAATACTTTAATATGCATATTAGGGCATGCCATTTTTTTTTTTTTTAAAAACCCAAATGTTCGCAAGAACTTAATATTAAATAAAAAAAAAAAAACTTTATAGCCTATGTAGTAAAAAGTTCGTATCTTTTGACAGAGATATTTTAACTTTAACATATAAAAGAAATATTTGCGATGCCAAGTTAATAACTTTTGTTCTAGATAGTTTTTTCTAGATTTCTATTTAATGACCTGCATATTAATTTAATGGAAATAAATGATTATTTATTTAATTTTCAACAAATTTTACCTTCAAACTTCTTAAGGGATTGAGTTTTTTTTATTACCTAGCAACATTGTAAAAATAACAAAAAAAAAAAGATAGAAGTCAATCTACATTTTCAACAAAATAACTTGCAATAATTTGTTTGGTTATATCCCTAATATACGTTCGTAATTAATATACCATCCACTTCGAGTTGTAATTAAGAGTATATGTACTAAGTTTGTCATTCCGTTTGAAACTTTTTTTAGTTTTGATTACCCGCTGCCATTTGAGCATTTGTTCATTAATATCCTCCTAAAGATAGGCTCAAATTCCTTCGCGTTGGATTATTAATTGCTTGTCATCTACATTTTAGAATAACTGTCCTGTTCCCATGTTCTGTAAATCCCGCGTCGAGAAAATTTTGGATTAAAATGTGAGAAATAAAACAAAAATGCCAAAAATTGAAACAAACAACTGTTTTTCTCACATAAGTCCTCATATACGTTATTTTTTGTCGTTGCCTTTATTGTCGTTTCTTCTTTGAAGTCGGTCTGATATTAACATTTTTCGATTTTTGTCGTTACAAAATTTTCTGTGTCACCGAGCTTAAATACTTTTTTCGTCAAATGAGAGAACGAATGAGCGAACAAAACGAATCAAAGAGTACACTCGCTTGTGTACGGCTTTTAATTCCTCTCTCTCCTCTCACCTATAAGGTAAGAATCGCAACGACATTAATCGTATGATGTAAATGGGGACTAACTGCGTCTGTAATATTCTTGGCGAGTAATAGCTGTTACGTAAGGAAAAAAAATTTAACACAACAAAAATATAAAAAATGCAATGAATAACAACACGGAAGAGGTAAGTTTTTCGTTCTTGGCAGATTTTTATATTTTTGAATTATTTTGCTTTTTACATTTTTTCAATCTAAGTCAATTTTGGGTCGCCGTCATCGATATGTTTAACTGGCGTTCTCAACATCTGCAATGTCGCATCGGCTTCGTGTGGAATATTATGACATTTATAACGTAACGACGTAATCTGTGCCCATGTTCTGTAACTCTCGCGTCGAGAAACTTTTCGATTGAAATGTGTGAAACGAAACAAAAATGCCATATATTGAAACAAACATCTGTTTTTCTCACTAAACTGTGTCTGTAACTTTTTTCGGCGAGTACTAGCTGGATATTACTCGCCAATTTACAGAAAAAGTGTATCTGTAACATTTTTATGAGAAAAGTTCACGCTTTGAACTGTCAAAAAAAAACTCAGGAATAAAAATGGGGCGAGAAAAAATTTCAACACTGAAAAACAATTAAAAATACAAAATGCGAATAAAAATAATAATAATATTTTGTTCTTGGCGCATTTTTTCATTGTTTAATTATTTTGCTTTTAACATTTTTATAACATAATACGAATGTTTTCAAAGCTCGTTTGCAAACAACAAACATTAGATTCGCACTTTACATTATTATGTATAGCCGATGGTTGTATTTTCGCGGCGTCGTTGAAAATGTTTCAATTTTAGTAAATTTTGGTCGCCGTCAGCGATTTGTGTGACTGGCGTTCTCAACGCTTGCAATCTCGCATAGGCTTCGAGTGCAATGTTGTTACATTTATACCGTAACGACGTTATCTCTTTTGAAAGTTTACGACATGAGTTGCAGACACTCTTTTTCTTGCTTTTCGAGAGACGATGGAATATTTTGTTTCATATATTTTCGATGCGAGAAGTTCTCACTAAAGTTACAGAACATTGGTACTGGTTTTTTTTTTTTTTGTTTCTTTGTTCAAAATAGTGTCGACATTTTATTTGCTCTACATGCCAATACGCATGGTTGCTTTTATTATATCAGCTGAGAGCAGTTGCTGCTGCGCTAGTTATCAATTATTTTAAGTTTCTGTTTTATTAGTTTCGACTTTGGTTATTATTTCTGAATATGCGCCATCTTAACTTTAGTGGAATCGTTCCGACCGATCCAAAAGATTAAAAAAACTAGGTCGTTCCTTTCGTTCATCGTTCCTGTTTTTTACTTTGAACAATGAATGAACGAGGAACAAGAAAACTTCTTTGTCGTTTGTAAAAACGTCAATAAACAAATATTTGTTATTGTTTGTTGTCATGTTGTGGCGTAACAACTACATAAATAATAATTATATATTTTTTTAAATGTTTGTAAAAAATAACAACTTGTTCAATATATTATTCAGGTAAATTTATACCTGTTTTAATCTGCGCGTACCCTAATGCCGTTGCTGGTGGTGAACGAGTGGTATATTGCTAAAATATATTGCTTTGGATCACATTAGTAATTGATTTAATTAGAAATTTTTTATATGTCACGATGTAAATACACAAAAGTCGGCAACACTGATCAACGCACAAAAAATTAACCTACAGAAATACATGTGATGATTCAACGGATTGCAATTGCGGAGCGAGGAACGATAAAAAAAAGGAACTATTGAAAAAGTCCGCACCGTTCCTTTTATGGAATCGTTCTATGGAACTGGGTCGTTCCGGAACGATAGAACTCTAAGAAGTACTACTTCGGCATTTTTATTTACTGAGTATGGAAGACTTCTGTCAATATTGTAAATGACGTGTCTACTTTTTTCTGATTTTCTTCTTATGGGGATCCTCTTATTATATTTAACTTTTTTTTTGCAGTGTTGTCAGTACGTCCAAGAGGATTTTTTTAAATAAATCACGAATTGCAAAGTTTGTTCATTGTAAAGAAAATGAACTACATGGAGATCATCAAAATACTCTAAAACTTTAGGAAAAAAGCTTTGTTTTTAAAATATATATTTATAATATGGAAAGGTTTACTGTAAAAAAAGTTCGGCTGCATTGTATACCGCTACAAATTTTTTGATCCGCCCACTACAGTGGGCACTACATCACTAAAAACCTAGATATAATGTATATAAAATGGCACTGATTGCCATTTGATTTGGCACAACTACGCTTCATATGACTAGAATTATATAACAAACTTTCATGATGATCGGTCCATAATTTACCGAATGTGCCATATAAAACTTACTCTCAAAAATCCAAAAACCACTTTAAAGCGCTAACAAATTTACTACTGTAATGAAATTTAGTGCAATTTAGTTTTAAAAAGCTATAGACTACACTACTGAAATTTGTAATGATATAAACATATGGCATAGGTGCCGTATAAATCCCCTTCCTGGAGATCTTTTTAATATGCTTATAACCGAAACGAATAGCGATGGATGGTGGAATTAGGTCGAAGTACACGAAAAGAATTATTAACTAAATATGACTTGACCCAAGAAAATTTTGCATGATTCTCGTCCAAGCCAAAAATTACTTATTCCAAATATATGTGTGGCTTGGTTTAAGCAAAATATTTCTTTATACGAAAATTTTACTAAATAAGAACAAAATAAATTAAAATAAAGAAATTATTTTTGAATTTTGAATTTTGTTGTTTAAAGAAACGAAATTATTGATTACATTAGAAAAAAGACTTCTTTCCGTGTAATTTTCATGTGATTTTGTGATGGTCGGCATAATATTAACCCTTATAAAGCATACTCTCGGAATACTGGTACACTTTTGTATGCCTAAAATCGACGAAACTTTGTCTTTTCACGGTTCCTGTTGACATAATTGTTTAGCGCTCTTCTGTTCGAATAAGTCCTGTAGGTGCCATCATTTAAAATTATACGAGCTAGAGGATTTGGCTAACTTTTATGTGTAAACATTCTGAAGCCCACCAATGAAAAATTATAATTCGTTATAGAGGGTATCAGAGATTCGGCATTGCCGAATAGAGCGTTGTTACTTGTTTTTTAACCGAGTGTTCTGCACTGGCACCTATTGTAATTTCGATTATTTAAAATTCAAAATACATTAATTAATAATAATCATACTTACTTGTGGTATAAAAGAAGACTTAATCGAAATTTTGTTTCAGTTTGTTCGCAAACATTCGCAAAATATTAATTCTACGTTAACAAAAACCTAATTTACGATCGAAATGTCGGATAAAGAAATGCTGGACAATAGCAATGATATTGTAATTACTGGAGTGTCTGGTCAATTCCCAAATTGTAAAAATGTGAAGGAATTCGAATATAATTTGTACAACAAGGTGTGAGAAAAAAATATGTATATTATTGTATAGAAATTAATACAAATTAGAATATAAATATATAATTTTTTTATATATTTAAAAACAAAGATAATTTACAATAGAAAAAGAAAAAAACTCAATAGTGCTGTGTATTAAAATTGACAGAAGGATTAATTTTACAAGAGTGATTTTACGACGTGCATACTAAATATAAAAAAGTTTGAAAACATTCCTTTGAATATACAATATTACATAAGTATTTTAATGCGATCAAGCCTGACTAAAAAACAATTTAAGATGTACCTTTAAATAATTAAAATAATATCAATAAATGACAATACAAGTGTTAAAGGGGTGTATTAATTTAAATCTAATTGGTGAATTAAAAATTGCCAAAATATAATTTAAAAAAATAGGAGTTTTTCTCTCCAAAAAACAGTAATTTTTTTTAATATCGTAGCTCTACGCACAATGATCCAGTTGTCTTATATGGCGTGCAATTTTGTCTGGAAGTGTAAATGGTCGGATGGCAATGAAATGTGTTTAGATAAAAAAGGGGACGAAAATATCCAAAGTATATAAATATATAGGTATATCAATGTAGATATTTATGTTTACTTATATATATTAACATACATCATTCCACGCCAAACCGGACGGTTTGAAAAAAGTTTTTTTGATTTCCCCAATTTGGCGATATTTTTTTAGTAGACCACGGAAGAGCCTTCCATTTTTAGATTTTTGTTCATAACTTTCCTAATAACGTTCCGAACCAGTGATGTTCTAAACTTTTTAGAAACGTCCTTACGCTGCCCGGTAAAAATCCCTATTTTTCCCTATGCGTTAAAGAAATTGTCTAAAAAAATCCCTACAACTTTTAAATGATGAAATATGTGTCAGTTTCAGTTAAAAGGGACCTATGGGCAAAATATGAGTTTTGGAGAAAAACGATTTTGAAGTTAACTAGTCAATTTTGAAACGCCTGAACACTTTTTATGCTCGAAACCAGTTTAAGGGGGTTTTGGGGGTCGCTGATTACGAATCAGTTATTGGATTTTGAAAATTCAAAATGGCGGACTTTTTTGTAAGTTTAAAGAGTTTATTTTGATACACCTGAACACTTTTATAGCTTGAAAATTATCATCCGAGGATTTTTGAGGTAGAAGATTGCGAATCTGGTATTAGATTTTGAAAATTTAAAATGGCGTATCCAATATGACGGATAATTTTTTTCACATTAGTGCATTTGCTTGCGGTTCGTCACTCAAGTGCTCTCTGGGTCACTGATTACAAATCTGGTATTAGATTTTGAAAATTCAAAATGGCGTATCCACTGTGGCGGACTATTTTTTATTGGAATCGCATGAAACTCGTCACTTAAGGATTTTCGGAGTCGCTGATTACGAATATGGTATTATATTTAAAAAAATTTAAAATGGCGTATCCAATATGACGGATAATTTTTTTCACATTAGTGCATTTGCTTGCGGTTCGTCACTCAAGGGCTCTCTGGGTCACTGATTGCAAATCTGGTATTAGATTTTGAAAATTCAAAATGGCGTATCCACTGTGGCGGACTATTTTTTATTGGAATCGCATGAAACTCGTCACTTAAGGATTTTCGGGATCGCTGATTACGAATATAGTATTATATTTTAAAAAATTCAAAATGTCGGATCCAAAATGGCGGACTATTTTTATGTAATATTATTGAATTTGTTTGAAACTCGTTACTCGGGGTTTTTCGGGGTAGCTGGTTATGAATCTAAAGTCAATATCAGATTCGTAATCAGTGACCCCAACAACCTTTAAGTAAAGAGTTTCAAGAAAACCCCATAATGTTACAGGAAATAGTCAGCCATATTGGATTCGCCATTATGAATTTTCAAAGTCTAAGAACAGATTCGTAATCTTCAATCCAAAAAACCACCGGAGAACTAGTTTCAAGCCATAAAAGCGATCAGATGTAACAAAATCGGCTTGTTGACTTTACAAAAAAAAGTCCGCCATATTGGATTTTGAATTTTCAAAATCTATTACCAGATTGTTTTCTTAGCAAAGGTGTAGTTTAAAGCTTACTTATGACAAAAGCAATGCAGTTAGATGCTGCATTATAAAGAGCGTATTTTCTATTTTAAGAATCACCAAAAAAGTACAAATCGATTTTTTCATCCATAGATCCCTTCTAACTCAAACTGGCAAATATTAATACAAGTAAAATCATTTGTAATAATGTATAAAAAATTTATTTAAATATGTTCCCATTGTTCCAAATCACCTAAATGAGTCTTTTTGAATCACTTTTAATGATTCAAAACTGATTTAACACTTAAGCGATTGCAAAAAGATTCAGATATGATCATTCATTCGTCACGCCAAATTAAAAAAGAAAAAATAGAAACTTTCATGTCAGTCGAACAAATAAAAAGGTTGTCTAAAAAAGAAGAAAACAAATAAATGTCAATCAATGAAATAAATGTTAGTGCGAATGATATAGAAAAAATTTAAAACATCACGATTAAAAATATTTGAAATATATATAAAAAAAAAAACTACAAATATAATTTATGAAAATGAGACGAAAAATTTACATTAACACAACAATAAAAAACTTAAAAATGAACATGTTTAATTCAATTTTATAAACTTCCATTATATTGCTCAAAAAGGGATCAGAAAATTGTATCACATGATGACATGATTTTTTAAGATTATTGGTCGGTAGGGTACCATTTTCCCACAACGAGTGTATCTTTTATGATCGTAAAATTAGGTAATATAAGGTTAATATGCTCAAGAAGCCGATTGCCAAAATATTCGATTTTGATACAAAATGCTAGCTGGGTTATACATACATGCGTCCATACATATGCATACATATAAATATAATCTTTTTAATGTATATAAACTATATAGTTTATATACAATATTAAATCAGTTATTTTTTTAAACTTGAAACTAAATAAACAAAACAAAACATAATTATGTTTTTATGTTTTGGGAATTAAGCACCATAAACAAAATCTTATTAATTAAACGTTTTGTATTCCCAAAAATTACTTTGATAATAAATATGCAAGTGAACGGCTTAAAAAAACTGAGCTGGCAACTTGGTTAATTTGTTTTTTCTTAACCTTCTTACAACTACAATTAATTTTTGGAGAATTCCAACTAGTAATTGTAGAGGGGAATGTAAGAAAAGGTAAACCCACTGTTTATTGTTGGTACTTTGTTTAAGCTTTGATGTCGTTGCAAATAGGACTTTTTGAGTATTTGCAATTCTCATTCGCTCTAAAGTTTTGTTTGCTAATATCTTTGGCTTTTCTAAAATTTTTTTGGGAGAATGTTTCCTGATGATCTGGCCTTAGCAGCCAGTGAAATGCGCATAGAAACTAGCTTATTTACTATTTATACTTACTATTTGTAATTAGGCATGATAAAATAATCTTACTAATTAAAAATTTTGTGTTCCCAAAAATTACTTTGATAACAATTTTTATTGTTTCACTTAACTTTATTTGTAGCATAAATGTATAATATAATTAAGAAACTGTTAAATGATGTTTAATCTAGCCAAACGTTTTGCAAAACAATAAATGTTTTAATACAACTAGTGGTTACGTGTAGGCCGTCAAATATTAATAGGCGAGACGATAGCTTTAGTTACTAGGAAGCATATTTTTTTTTTTGGCCAAAATGAGCTGTAGTGAATATTTTAATATAAATAAATATCTGCATTAAGCCCAAGTACACCAATTGCGGTTGGTTTTTTTGATACTAAAATAGGAGCGTAGGGAAAATCGGACTGATTTGTTATACTCGCGAAAATGTAGTAGGCCTTTTAAAAATACTATTTTTGCTCATATTGCATTATTTATAAAATAAATGCAAAAAAATGCATTTTTAAACACGGTTTAATATTGAAAGAAATGGGATTCTTAACCCATTTATCGCTGTACCAAGTTCCAAGTTGCAGTGACTCGATACCCACAAAAGCCGCACTACATATTCCCCTAAGATTTATTTGTCAGTTATAAACAGTGAGTTCTGGTAATTATAATCACCGGTCGTCGAAAAATGGGTGAAGGTCAAATTTGAACTTTTGTCTTAACAATTTAATTTAAGTATACGCAAAGAAAAAACATGATTTATACAATTAAATCGCAAACTATCATTAATGTTTGTGGTTATGATTGTGGCAAACACGTCTTAAGTAACAATATATGTTCACACATAATGTAAATAGCTTGTTATTGTCTCAAACATATTATTATGTTTAGAAGAAAAAGGCTAACGATCTTTTAAACCATGTTTCTATATTTCTTAACACCATGCAACATGTCTATTTTAACATGTTATATGGTTATCACAATAAAACTAATACAACATTTAATATCAAGAATATATTTTTATTAAAAAAACATATATAACTCAAATACATATAAAATACAAAATACAACAACATAGATAAGTATATACAATGTATATGTAATATATATGTAACATATGTATATTATATATATGTAATATATGTATATTATACATATATTAAAAAATAAAATTAAATACATACATTTAGCACTTGTAAAAATAAGATTAAAGACAAAATTACTTTTTTTCATTATAAAATCAAATATTTTAATACACTCTGGAACAGCAATTGAAATAATTTCTATGCCGACGTCAGTTTTGTAGGTTTTCTTGGCTGTAAGAAACTTGGTGACCACACGTTCAAGTTTCGCCTTTCAATTCCATTCAATTTGCAATACACTCACACTTTTTAAATTGACCACGAGATGGCTTTCAATTTCACCTTTCCATTTGTTTGGCAATTTTGCTTTCAATTAAACAGCTGTTTTCTTGATGAAATCTTGAATGTAAATTTCTTACAAATTGAGTGCAGCCTACGTCACAGCTTTCAATTTATGTAAATTTTGACAAGCAGTATATGTAAAAGACCATCAAGAACAACTTGATCGTGTGGCCGCAGGGAAAGGCAACGTTATTGCATATTTATACTTGAATATAATTATATATTAATAACAAACCTGTTTCAATAAACTAATTTATTTTCACCCCGAAAAACTTCTTAATTATTTTGTAATCATTCATGTTTGCCGATTAACTGACGCTTGCGGACGGAAGAAATTTTTTTTTTTTATAAACACACACTGTTGGTTTTAACAATAAATGTTTGCTCATTTAGAGAATGTTTGTTAAAGCAAGCAAAAATTATGATTTTAAATGTGTAGTTGAAAATATATTCATTATAGTTAGTAGCAAGCGTTTCATATAATTAATATGTAATATTATTGAAGTGATTTTAAAAATGTTAAGGACAAAAAATATTTTTTCAAGTTATATTAGAACTATAATAAATTTATTAGGGTAAACATGTTACGCAAATATGAACAAAAATTATCGTAGTGACCACTCAGTAATCATGTTTTTTCTCTGCGTGTATCAATGAACTCATGTATCAGTGGAGTTGTAAAAATAATATGTCTTAAAGCACGGATTTGGAACAGTTTTAGATAAAAAAAAAATAAAATGAAAAACTATAATCATGAGGTTGTGTTTCCTAACTTATCAAAACTGGTACGGATTTTGTATGCTTTATCTCATGCAAATGCCGATGCAGTGAGAATTTTTTCAAAAATAACAGATGTTCGCACCAAATGCTAAACAAATTAAGCCACACAACTATAAATTTAATTTGTACTAACTATAAGATCATTTTTGCAAAACAGTGGAAGAGATCGCATTCATTTCGACTGCCCTAATAATAATTTTAGAATATTCAGTTCAAAATAACTGCATTCATATATTTATTAATCATTTAAGTATATACCTCTTGAATTTAATCAAAAGTCCCTATTTTTTTTTGTTATTACTACCCTCAAAAATAGCTTTTAATGGCACAATGTCCTTTTGCATGTTGGCATTGATATTAAAATTGGCGACAATAACTTTAACGGTAGCTACTATGTCATGAAAAAATGTTGAGCTGGTCCTGTTTCTCAAAACTACAAGTTACAAATCTACCAGTAAAATATATTTGAAACAAAAACTAAAATTGTAAAATTGTTGCTTTTTTAAAGTATTTTACTTGTAGACTTGTAACTTGTAGTCTTGAGAAACAGGGCCCTAGTTAATACAAAATTAACCATAGGGACCATATTTACCCCCTGTCTAAAAATAGGTTACACTTTGGTGTATGCACTTTTCATATTCTTAAAATATTTTTTAAAACTCTTTTGTTATATTTATGAACGTTGCGTTTAGCAACATAGTCCGGTACGTGTATGGATTTAAAAGGCGTTCTAGTGTATCTTTGTTTTCATATAAAATATAAACAAACCTGAGCACCTGCACGGCAAACTTTTTATTTCTGATATATATAATAATTCGGACTTCATATTCGGATTGAGGGGAAAGTTTTACATAAAGATAAGTTGCCAGATTCATTTGGTCACGACTTTGTCAAAAATTTGTCACGTAGTGTAATCACCAGGCAAAGAATGCGAAGATATGTGAAAATTTCGGTGTTATTTTTTAATTTGGTTTTTTCTGGATTATATATTAATGTGAAAGAAAACTTATATAGAGCAACATTGTTCGTAAGATATAGCCCTAGAATATTTGTGAATAAGGTTTTTCTCTAAAATAAATATTACTGAAGTTATGAACACTTAAAGCCACCCATAGTGAGAAAAATAGCATTTTTAGCAAACTTTGTGGGCTCAAGGCACGCCTAATAACAATGCAAACGCTCTAAAATTTTATATATATTGTTTTTTTCTAATTTGGAATCAATCTAAGGGGTTTCCCAAGTGAAAAAACGAAAAAAAAATTGTCCACTAGTGTGTATACTTAATGTTAGTGGGTTTTTCTCTATATATTAATTTAAGCTAAATAGTATACTGCATACAGATTTTTAACTTCGAATTTGGCCATTTCCAAATCAAATTCAGGTTGTTTAAAAACAAATTAAACTTTTTAAAATCAAATTCGACATTTTAAAAATTATCTTCCGTAAGCTAAACCGGGTCTAAAAAGGGTCAAAAATGCTATTTTTAATGAATAAAAAGTTCGGTAATTTCATCATCCAGCAAAGGGATGAGGATTACACGAAATACTATTAACCCCAAAAAAACCTAATTAACCCAAAAAAGTCCATGAAAAAACCCGGTGTGTTGGGTTTTTGCCAGCCCTGGTTGCTATTCGTAATCGACCCAAAAAGTTTTTGGTATTTTTAAATAAATCCCTACATCCAAAATTGTTTAGTGGCCGTTTATTTAAGAAGAACTTAGCCCGATACTGTTGCTGTTAATGTAAAACACAAGAAAATTGCTTTAAACTTACAAACAAAGCATAAACAAAAATCAAGAATTTCATTCTCGTAATTCACCGTGAAATTTTTTTATATTTTATTGTTTTACCCTGCCTTTACACATGCAAGTAGTGGCATGCCACTGTTGTATACATATTATCAAAGAAAAATTGTTCGAAAGAGTCGAATCTCATGCCATTGGCTTTTGTGTTTACACATGCCACTGCGAGTTCATTTTCAAAATGTCGTTGAAGCGTCAACTTAAGATAATTTGTTGACTTCTCAAATTAAAAAAAAAAGTACCAAAAAACCAAATAGAGTTACCGAGTTAATCATAAAGGCACATTTTTCGGGAAATGTTTTACATTTATTTATATAAGCATTATTTTAACATTATTAATGCTCTATAATTAACAAACTTGCTTTTATTAATGCGCGTTTCAAAAAATTAATCATAATAATAAACGTATCATGTTAAAACTTTAATAACAATTTGACAATAATCCAGTTAATTTGCATTAAATTTTGAACAGGGTAACATTGTTCATCGTTTTGTCATTTAGTGGCAAGCAAGTGCCAAATTTCCACTCGCATGCAATTTTTGCTGCCACTGGAGCTGCCATTCAGGGCTGCCAGGTACTTTTTGTCCTTGTCCCCAAAAAACTAAAAAAATATCCCCAAAAATCCCCAGATTCCCAAATCCCCAAAAAACAAAACCTTAAAAAATTAATATTTTTTGTTTGTTTTTTTTCCTGACCAAATTTAAAATTTTTTTTAAAAAAAGGTAAGAAAAATGTTAATAAGAAATCCCCAAAAATCCCCAAATAAAAATTTTTAGTCAAAAAAATCATTTTATTTTGTTTGTAGGGACTGGTTTCTGTATGTTTTCTTAAATCCTTTTTATGCGATTCCAGTGAGGAATTACAAGCAGAACAATATGCTGTTTTTAAAGACGAATGAGCCAGTTTATAAGAATTTGGAGCTTGTTCAATCGGTTAAAGTCATCCTTATAATCAACAATTAAAATACATATATCCAAATTTATTTAGTACTTCGATCCATCATATTGTATTGTATATAATGCATCATAACTACTAACCAATAGCTTAGCATTTTTTTCCCAATCTTTATTATATGATTTTTCATATTTACTTATTTTTGGGGAATACATTCATATTTGCTTCAAAATTGTCTTTAAAAAATCAAAAATTTTATGTGTTTTCAACGATTTTAGATTCTATTTTAAAATTCTTTTTTTTAAACACTTACTCAAGAAAAATAACAAGTTTATAAAGTACCTTTTACACACTTAATAAAAATGATAATGTTAATTAGGACCCTTTACACTATATAAGAGTAAGATAAAAGTTTTGCTATTTTTATTCATATATAATAAAAAATAATAAAAAAGTGTAAAATCCCCAAAAAATCCCCGAAATCTTTTTTGAAATCCCCAAAAAAATCCCCAATCCCCAAATGACTTTCCTTGTCCTTTTTGTTCACATGAAATCCCCAACTTTGGGGATAAATCCCCAAGTCTGACAACCCTGCTGCCATTGCGAAAAATTTGAGTGTATTAGTAAAAAAACGTGAGTGTATTGAGTTTTTCGAACTGGCAGTGGCATGTGTAAATGCTAGGTTACGAAATATATGACCTTTTAATGAGTGTAACGCAGTGAAGCGGGATGCAATTAAGGAAACATATGTACATAAATTAAATGCATCAAGGGATCATTTAGAATTATTTAAGAGTGAAACTTATTTTAACGTAATGTACTTATCCGTGAAGTACTGTTTTATATATGCGTCTTTGTAAATTTTTAATGGTTGGGTAAAAAAGGTTGACGCTACGAAATGTGCCCCCAGGATATATGGCGATACAGTAATTTTGACTTAGCTGCACAATCTCCTTTACACGATTTTTTTTTTGCAGGTGAATAAAAAAATGCAGTTATCTTAAATGCATTTACCTGCCTTGATGTGCAGGTCAGTGTTGCCAGTGGATTTTTGGAAAAAGTACCTACACATGCTAAAAAAAATTCGATTTTTCCCTACACGTTAAAAAATTTTCCCTACAAAAATCCCTACGCATTAGTGTCATTAAAATAGAAGAAAAAGATTAGTAATAAAAAATAAATTTTTTAATAAATATCGCACTTGTTCAACAATACTGTATTAACTCAAAATTTTTAAATTTTCAGTAGAAGAAAAACAAATTTTAATTTTTAATTTAATATGAAAGGCATATGAAAAAGTACTTTTAATCCAACCGTTTCTTTACCAAAAGGTAGACAACATAGCTCGATATTTTAACAGTGGGTATATATGAATAATACCTGTCGATTATTTCCAAAAAGTGAAAAACTAAACATTTTGAGTTAATCAGTATTGTTGAAAAGCATACACATACATTTTAGTGTCGCCAACTTTTTAAACCATATACAACTCTGGAAATATATTTTTAAGTGATTTTATTGAAAAGAAAAATTTTTAACAGTTTTGGACAAGAAAATACCACTAACAAAACGTTTTTTCTGTATTTATTTTATAAATAATGCGATGTGACGAAAAATCCCTGCATTTTGGTGATAACAAAAAATCTGTCCGATTTTCCCTACGTTCCATTTTAGTGTCAAAAATACCTACATGTAGGGATTTTCACCTACTTCTGGCAACACTGGTGCAGGTACACAATTGTGGTTACCTGCACAAAAGTGCAGCGAAAGTAAATTGTTTGATTTCAAAGTAGAATAAAAAAATTATTTTATTAATACATAAATTTATATATTATTTTATTTCAAATTTTATTTCAAATAACAAATAATTTTATACATGTTTGTATGTATGTACCTACAGTGAGCGTCAAAATAAAGTGTAAAGCTTGTTTTCCAATATAAAAAAAGAGTTATGTTAGTTATAAAAAGTAAAATTTCTACTTTGCCAAATTTATTCAAACTTCAAACTTGCTGTCATTTGTGAAAAATGCGTTACTCCAAAATATTGACAAAAGAAGTTGGACAAAGAAAAACGTGATAAAAGGTAGAAATAAGAAATTTAATGCAAAATATACAGTATCTATAGTGAAGCGTGTTTTATAATAACATATTAATAAATTAATCTTTATTTGTCCTTTTATTTGTTAATGATTTAACCATTTTTGGGCTTATGCTCGTATTTTAAAGCTTTTATTTAACTTGTTCGGGTGAAACTCAATTTGAAGCAGATATCTTCAATTGATTGAGCTGAAATTTTGTACACACGTTCAGTTTTGATGACAATGCATTGTTAACTATGTGACGTCATTCTATATCCAACATAGCGGCACAGCCAAGATGGCTGTCTAGCTATTTTTAATGCACTCCTATAATATGGGTATCAAATGAAAAGTCTTGCTAAGAATAACTCGAAAAATAAAATTCCGTCACACCAAATCCTATATGGTGGACTTCTGAAGCTGGAAACTAATTGTTTTTAATGCATTCCAACAATATGGGTATCAAATGAAAAGACTTACTGAAAATACAAATGCGATTTTTAAATCAATTTGAAGAAAAAAGGTTTTATTTTAATGCGCTAAAAAGAAAAATAAAATAAGAGTAAAAAATCTTTTTACAAAACAAGTTTTTATTTAAATGCGCTAAAACAAAAGAAATTTACTTTTACTTAAAATTTTTACTAGCAACTAATAGAGTCACAGATTTGCAATTTTTGTTGCAGAAATTCTTAATTTTATTGTTGAGATGAGTACCCCTCCAAAATTTTCTCACCCCTCTCACCAATAAACTCAAGAATTGCTGCAACAAAAATTGCAAGTCTGAACAGGCACTATGAAATAAAAGCTTGTCAATTGGCATTACACAATTTACACGATGTAAAAACTTGCCGCAAAATTTACTTGTGTAGAAAAACAAGTAAATTAAATAATTTGATGTGATTGATTTTACCTATTTAGAAATAAATTAAAAGTAAAAAACCTTTTTAAAAAACAAGCTTTTATTTAAATACCCTTAAAGGAAACTTTTACTTTAAGTCAATACCAACATTATTTTCGTAGATGTCATTTTTATGCCAAAATTATTATGTTACTCAAGGTTTACTGCAATAAATATTTTGGGGAAATCGTGCGGGCAAGATGTTTGCCCAAAAAACTCATTTGCCAACTCATTGATTAATCAATTTTACATTGTATTGACCGCTCTTGTTTTTTGAATTAAAATTTTTTTCAGTTAAAAAATTGCGTTTAATGTAAAATTTGTTCCTTTACTATTTTTTTGCGCACTTGGACAGGACATTGGCGCCAACCTCTTTCATATGCAATATCGTTCATGAAAAAACCCAAATGTAACAAATTCGCAGAAAATTAAGGAATTTTCGGTTCACTCATTATTTATTTTAAGTTAAAAATATTTCCATGTATGTATGAATATAAAAAACAATTCTTTTACTGAAAAAATTTATATTGTATAAAACAAGAGGAGTCATAAAAATGTGTTATTTTCTTTCTTCAAATAAACTCGAAGAACACAACGCACAATAACAATTTTAATTTACCACCTACAATGTTGCTCAACATTTTTCACAAATTTGAACAGAGTTCTAGGCTTAAGATGTTACGTCTCAATCTTTAAGAAATATATTGGGCTTATTTTTTTACGGTAAGGTTAAATTACTGTTACTCCCGGCTAACTGAGCCTTAAGTCTTATACTGTGCCGATACGTCTTATAACTGCGAAAATTAATTAAGCATTATTTATTAAAGATATTTATATTGTCTGCACAAGTTATTTAATTTACTTTACAACTAATAAAAAACTTAAATTTTTTTTATTTTAATGTTTTTTTTTTTCTTAGATTAATATGGTTGACGAACGTGAGACACGTTGGAAACATAAATATGCAGATGTGCCAAAAGCTTTAGGAAAAATTCCATATATCTCTAAGTTTGATGCCACTTTCTTTGGAATTCATCAAACTCAAGCGGACCATATGGATTTTCAGATGCGTATTATTATTGAAGAAGCGTACAAAGCTGTCATGGATGCAGGTGTTAATCCTTCTAGTTTGCGAGATTCTAATACAGGAGTATATATAGCAGCTTGTTCATCAGAATCTGATTGTTTTATCATGTATGCCGAGGAGTCACCTCATGGATTCGGATTATTAGGGTATGTTTCTTCTATTTATGCCAAAAATTAACTGATTTTAACAGCGAAAACCTTTTTACTAAAAAAAGTAGTAATATTGTAATAAGCATTTCTTAACACCCAACTTACTTTTAAAGTGAATAAGCACATTATTTTTACAAGATTTTAAAAGTAGAAATATTAACAAGCAAATCATTCAGCTAATTTAAGGCGAATTCAACTGAAGGTGGTGTGGAAACGCCATCCGATATTGACAGTTCGAAACTATTTGTTTTGATTTGTTAGTGTTTTGTAAGCAATGGTTGACATTTCGAACCGTTAACTCTAACAATGCAATGCAAAATTCCCTATGTTGTTTCTGTTGTTTTTGGTTTATTGTAGTATCGGCAGCACCTGTAAGCCTAATTTCTCCGAGAAAAGGGACCTAGTGTGTCAGAAAACGGGTTTAGACTTACGAGTGGATTCTGGTACCTAAAAGTGTGTAGAATAAGATGAAATGAGTTAGATTAGGGAAAATCGATAAAAAATGAGAAAAACATTAAAATTTTACTGTTTTTGATTTTTTGGTTTTAAATTGTTATTTTTGTCAGTCTTCGATTTTTTTGGAGTTTGGACTTTTTTTCGGTGTTTCGTGATCTGGTACCTCGATTTTCTTCCGTTTGACAATTTTAGTTTTTTCTTTTTTCGGCGCTTTGACTTCAGCTTTATTCCTCTCGTGATCCGGTGCTTTGATTTTTGTTTTTCTTGCTGGCAGGTTCAGACTTATATTTCGATTTTTTTTCGCTTTGGGTTCTCTTGGTTTAGGAGCTACAAATCCCTGTTTCTGTGATTCAGGACATAGGACCCTGACATTCTCATAATTCGTTTGGTGCTCAGCCGTTAATCGCAGATTAAATCTTTCTTATTCCGTGTCCACAAGTTCTTTACATACAATTTCGTTTTTTTTTTTAATCAAAGTTGTGGTACTTGGTAATACCTAAAATGCAAACGTTTACAAAATTAATTCAAATGAATTTGAAAAATTAAAATCACAAAATCGCGACAGTTTACCTGGTAATCTTTGTAAAATCCTTCGAAATGAGTATCCCATGTCCGCCACTCTACTTTACTTCCATTCACAGCGTTGTTAAATTTATAACTGCTAGATCTATTGATTACATCTTCAAAATCTTGGTAGTAATCTACATTTGAGCGACTATATTCTATTTTCATTAATCCGAAAGAGCGATCGGGACTGAACTTGGTGTTGTCAGTTAGGAGGAAATTTACAGATATCGATTCGTTTAAGCCAGAATCCACTCGCCAGGCCAATTAATGCATCATTGTATTATTTTTATTCTGTGCTACGCAGTTATCACAAAACAAAACTTATTTTTTAACGGCATTCTTCGTGAAGTAATTGTGAATTTGGCTAATGACGTCATTAGGTCCTTTTCCTATTTCTTACTCTTCGTCTAATAAATAGTTCGACTGAACGTTAGTGAATTCATTATGCCGTTCCGACTTGTGGACTGGATGGATAAAATATATTTTGTGCATAGTCGAAACTCACTACAAGAGTAGAATAAGCATCACTCATCTTGCAGCATTGTTGGTAGAATTCACGCTGGCGTTTCGCATGGTCAAGATAAGTAACAGCCATTCGTAATTTTGCTTCGTTTGTATCTGAATCAGATTCTTCCAAAACTCGTCGTAGCGTCAAGGTATTCTGTTGACAGACGTCACAAAGATCAGTTTTCGGTTTCATAGGCGAGATGTAAGGGCAGTACTTCATACAAATTTTGTAAAAAGTTTTTATTGCGATTTTTTCTTCAGTAAGACAAACTTTCTCAAAGCGACGATAAACATCACTTTTTGTTTGACTGGATGGTAGCAGCATTACTTTACAGTCTTTGTAGTTTGGCATTCTACCAGGAGAAGGTATTGCGAATTTTTCAGCAAAGTTTTGAATAAATTGAACGATACGAGTAAGTGATTTCGGTAATAACACACGCGATTGCCGTTTTGGCTCATGTGAACTAAATCTTATTCTTGTTGTTCTGGTTTACTTAATTCTTGGAAAAATTCCCGGCTTTGTATATCAAGTTTTTCTGGAACTATCTTATTACATTCTTTCGAACAACATGCTTCGGGTTTTTCTCCGTACATCAAATCGATCTTCATCGACTCTTCCATATCTTCAAGGGATTCCTCCAATTCGGATATAATATTAGATTTGGAAACATCATGCAAAAAACTTTGATTTGTAGTTAGTCCCGAAGTATTAGCACACCGACACTTTCAGATAACATCATATCGATCTCATCATTGCCATAAACCAAGTCTAGTCTTTTGAAATCATCATCAAAACTGTCGGAAATATACATTTTTATAAAAATTACTTCAAATTAACATCAGCTTAGTAACAAAATTACAAAAGAACCAAAATTGCGAAACAACTTTTGAGATAATGAGTGTTATCCAGTTGGCACAAGACTGAAGCGTCACTTTATTCTTTTCCTTTCTTAAGGCCCAAGAAAAAAAATAATGCATAGCCTTGCTTAACGTACTGTCAAAAATTAACAAAAAGTCTCTGCAATGTATTTAAAAAAACAAAATAAAAAAACATTTGATTCCGTACGGAATTTGCGATTAGATTCTCACCTTGCTTAAGCAAATGACCGTTTCATTAAACTTAGCAAAAAGTTTCCTTAAGCTCAATATGGTTTGCCTTATACAAATTACATGTATTCGCACATATGCTTAAGCCAACTTAAGCACATTATGGTTGGGCCTTTATAGTTATTTTTACAATGTTCTTCGTATTAGTATACGCACATCAACCCTTTGCTGAGAGCGGCGTTGTTGCGTCGGTCACTGGTTGCGGCTAAAGAATCAAGTATCGAGATCATAACAAACAGAGCAGCAACAATAGCAAAGGTATTGCCACACTAAAACCGAAAATATAAAACGTCACCACATAGGCATGACGTCACCAAAGTCGGCACCCAAACATAACTAACCATACCAAATTGCATCTCCCAACTGAAAGTGTGTTCACAGTGATAATGCGTTATGAAACTTTAAATGCGTTTTTCTCAAAACTTCATTTTAACACACGAGGTCCCTTTTCTCGGAGAAGGTCACATATTCATCTCAGATCACGTAACTTAGAAGTACATTTAGTACATATATTTTTTTGACTTATTCCAAACGTTTCAACAAAATTCAAGGACCTAAAATTCGTAGACCCGAGCTAACTTTTCAAAACCCTTTGTCTAGTTTCATTTCGCGTTGCGGCGATGACTAAAATTTTTTTTCACTGTTTAATTTTCCATAAGCCCTATGTAAAGCCCATTCTCAAAAATCAGCTTAAGAAGCCTAAGACTGCAGGAAATTTTAATATTGTGGTTAAATTTAGTTGGATAAAACAATTTAAGACACGAGTCCCACATTGATTTACTAAAAAAAAAAAAAAAGTTTTTGTCAAAATTTCCAGGGAATCCCGCAACTAATTCCCGGGAAAGCGGGAATGGAAAACAATTGAATTTTCCGGAAACAAACTATTTATTTTATTGTATTTATTATTTTACCGCATATTTCGGAATCACAACTTTTACTAATGGCACATTAAGATCCTTGTCAATATTTGAGTTTTTAGTTCACCATTGGGGAGTGATTGTTCGAAGAAGTTTATTATGGCGCCTTTGAATCGATTTAAATGCGGAAGCAGTGACCCATAACTGAATACCGTAACCCTTTCAGACCTAGCTGAATCGAGTGTGCGATCTGCCTTTGTTTGCCTCAAATTATATGAAATAATAATTTTTTGTCTATTAACCGGCAAGCAATGATTGTGAGTTCTTGTTTCTGTTAAAAAAAAAATAAAAAGAAACGACAAACCAGCAGAAAATAAAAAACTACAGCTTAAGTTTGATTGTATCTTACCACAAGTGTAAACATGTGTCCACATGCAAAGTGTTTTTGTAAAGTAATATTGAAATACGTTTTTAGTCTTAGCAGTGGTAACTGTAAAATGAGTTGTTGCAACAATTAGGCTCGTTAGTGTTGATATTGTGCATAGTAACAAGGAGTCAGCGCTCAAGAAAATACAGATAGCACAATTGTGTTGATCAGACACAATATGTCATTTTGTTTTATGCTCACGTTTGTGATATCTAATAATTTTACAGGGAAATTTTTTGATTTAAATGACAATTATGATGTTGAGGTAGTTTAAAACATTCTTAACAATTCTGATGCTGACTTAGGTATTGATGATAATGTTGCTGATGCACAGGGCTGGGCAGTATTTGAAATACGTATTTAAAATACAAATACGTATTTTGTATTTGTATTTTAAATACATGACGTGCAAGTATTTTGTATTTTGTATTTTAAATACATACAATAAATATAAGTAGTTTGTATTTTGTATTTTAAAAACATAGTTTACAAAATATATTCTGTCAGTTTATTGATGGTTGATTGCATTTTAATCTACCAAAATATAAAAAATATGGTGTCACTTTTCATCTTTCGTGAAAAATGTTTCCGCACCGAAAGCGTTGAAGTTTTGTTTTTATTTTTTATTTTCATCATTAAATCAGTGGCACTTGTCTTAAATAAGTTCGTTTTTGTTTAAATTCATATATAATCTTCAACATTAAGTCTAATGCAAAATCAAAAGGGTTTCAATTTCCAAAAATAAAATTTACACATAATATGGAGTTTTAGGAATCGCTTACGGTGCGGAAACTTTTTTCACCGAATCAGCTTAAAAAACAGTTTTTTTATTATCAGAACAAAATTCCCCACATGGCGCTGGAGTGGTATTTTGCACTCAAAAAAAAGTTATAACCTTAATGTACATGACGTGGAAGTATTTTGTATTTGAAATACGTTCAATAAATGGAAGTATTTTGTATTTTGTATTTTAAATACATACAGGATGTGTAAGTATTTTGTATTTTGTATTTTAAATACCGCAAACCATGTATTTTGCCCAACACTGCTGATGCAACATGGATCCCTTGTAACGTAAATACAGAAGCACAAGAAAGTGATGAAACCTCATGTAACGAAAACACTTTCCCTAACACGAATGACCAAACAAGTACATCAGTTGAACAATCATACACCTCGGACCACCCAGATACAGCCCAACTACCATCAGTTTTTAGATCCAAAATACCAAACAGGCACGTTATATTGAAAAGTTTATCATTTCCGAACACAGAACTTCTAATACCACCTAGTTGCAAAACGAAACAAATGATTAAACTCCATTCAATATTTTAGAAGCTACTTTCCAGAAATACATCGAGAAGTTGTGAAATAAACTAAAATGTATGTATGTGTTGAGTAAAGGTGGTCAGAAAGTGCGTTACGTACCAGCATAAAAAAAAAATAATAAAAAGATTGGACGGGTGCGCGATCATGATGGGATGTCTCAGTTTAAGAATGTACTTTACGAGTGGAATCAAAATTACTGCCGTTTATAACTCCATGTCCCGCGACAAGTTTTTTCAGCTACGTCCACATACATATTTAAAGATAACTCTGAATCACACTCGAAAAATAAGTTTTGGTGAGTTCAACAAAAAAAAAAACGGTGTTATGAATTGGCAACAGAAATCATGAATTACTCAATTGATGGGCAGATGATAATTTTTACGGGAAGATGTCTTGGACGTGAAGTAATTAGGCCATTAGATTAAAAATTGTGGTCTTGGTCATGGACCCTTTCTATCCATTAATATATATATATATTTCAGACCGATTTTTTTTTAAACAAATGCCACTGCTAGAAGAATTACACCAGATGGGTTGGTAGAAGCAGGTACAAATATGGCAAATAAATCCTTTGCACAAAGAAATGAATCGGGGCGATATTTCCCAATTTTCCAATATCGAAATTGTAGCTGCAGATAAGCGTAGAGCTTCGCGGGATTAGCGTAGGGGGAAAAAAGGAGATGTGGAAAGGATCCTGTAGGAAAAATTAGAAGATGGAACAAAAACTTGAAACTCCGCTGATTATATTTTTTATTTCTTATAAGGCAGTGAAGTATCTGTATATTTTAAGTTTAATAAACGTTAGAAAAGTTCCAAAAGGACCATGTAGGAATATTTTATGGTACTATCTTATACAAAATGCAAAAACATTTTGTTTGATTTTTATGATTTAGGGTAATTTGAAAGCAATTTAAAGCATGGGTCTGAAAGGGGTAAACCAGATTAACTTTAAGATAGAGTTGTAAAGTAGAAGTTTGCAATCGGAAATAGTTAACTTATTTTAACAAAATCTTTCCTTGAAAATAGGATTCAAGTACAGGATAAGCTTTCACGCAATCGTTTGATAGCCTATTTCTGATGTTAGAAGAGTCCTGTCAATGAGAAAACAAGTTCACTTTCAACGGATGCTGGCCTTGTAGTCATAAGAGCATTATATAATCCCTCGACGGTTTCAGTTTTTTCACCACTTGCTTCAAAAACTTGCAATTAATTTTTTAAAGAAACTATTTTCTTTGAACTGAATTGTTTTCTTTACAAATTACTGCATTTAAGATTTCTTCAAATGTTAATTTTTTACTTGTGTCATTATCTCTTACAAAATTATTTAGTATCAACTGTATTTTCAGATTCTAATAAAAAAATTCTTTTATGCAGCTGCTCTGCATATTAAACAACTACATTTTTTTGAGCAAGTGGGTACAGTTTTTTTTGTTTTTATAAAACAAATCTGGGTCTTTTAAAATATTTAAATTGTACAGATTTTTACTTCTCTTCTTTCATCAATTCGAATTATCAGAGCATTAGACATTGCCTTACTTATCGGATTTGAATTTACTTCTATTTGTTCACATAACGTATTTAATCCAAATTTTTAATAATTTTAATTAGGCTTAAGTTCATTAAATTAAATTTTCATCAAATTATTTTCATGAAGAAAGGAATTTTACAACATGAAAATTAATTAAAATTGTTATTGATAATCCTTCATTATTGACCGTGGCCGGGGCTCGAACCCGGGTCGGCAGGTTACCATGACATGTTTCGATCGCAACCACTCGATCTCCTCAGATGGATTTGCCGTTTTACACTCGCATATTTACATTAATAAATTAATTTCTCTGCGACAAAGTTTAACATGTTATTTAAAATGCTTAAAATGTCTTCATTCCACAATTCAACATTTTTGAATTTTTTCTATCATTGGAACTATACAGTTCCAACGAGTGACGATGTCAATTTGAAGCGAAATTTCTTTTTTATGCTCTGTAATATATACTTTTTTTTGCAATAAGGCATTTTTTGTAGGCTAGCTCACACCTTACACCAACTCTCATCACTGTCATCTTCACAATTATCTCCATCCGCATTTTTGTACAAATCTGCTATAACTGCTAGACGAAAAATTCCTTCAACTGTCATAGCCTTTTCACACTTGTCAACATTTAACATCAACTTGCGAAGATATTGGAATTTTCCTATAAGAAATACATAGGGCTAAAAATCAAAATTTTTCAACATCTTTACAGAATGTTACTATCTCATTTTGTTCCCTTTTACATTTTTCGATTCTTTTAGTGTCATCACTAGAAAAGTGGCAATAAATTATATCATTATTGTGGCATCACTGACAAAATGGAAGTTGATTTGAAAGCAGCGTTACCATTTCTCAAGTTTTTCCTTTTTTGTAAGCCTTATTTTGCTTAATTTTGCTAAAATTATTAAACAAAATGAATGAAAAATACATTTTGGTGTTATCTTTTAAAATGTTGGCACTTTTGTAGAAAAAAAGTATTTAAAAAAAATAAATTTTTTTTTTTAGAAATGGTGACATTTTTTATTAATGGTAGATGTTTCAAGTGTGAACGCGTATTTCACATTTTCAACATCTTCCATGCGTTCCTCAGAAATGTATGCAAGTGTACAAAGGGTATCACGCACGAATTTCTTCATCACGTTTGGTCCGTCAGTGGTTGTTGAAACAATATGCTTTTCAAAATTTATACCATATTCATTTAACTGTCCTTCCATTAAACTTGAAATTTCGGCTGCTCCGCATTTGCCTAGTATACAAACCATACCCAAATTATAAAAACAAATTTTTGTTCCTAAAAATACAAATATTTAAACATCGCTTGTTTTTAAGACTTGTCCACTCATCCATTTCCCAAGAGAATCTATTATTGTCTTGTAATTTTTGTTTAATTTCTTGACACATTTCTGTTTTTACTTAATTAAACTGCTTTAGAACTAAATTTTGAAAGCTTCTTACCCTACGTTTCCACATGCAAGTAATTACTTGCAAGTAGTGTATACGTATTATCAACGAAAATGGCGAAGAAAAAGCCGAAAGTCTTGCAAGTAGCTTGAGTGTTTACACGGTCAGTTGTAAGTTCATTTTTTAAATGTTCTCGAAGCGAAAACATCTTATTAAAAAAGGTTTGTTTTTCGGTTAAAAAACATTACCATGTTGAAAACATTACCATGTTATAACCAAATAAATTTAATAATTTCTTCTTTATTTAATTTTCGGTCCATCTTGAAGAAAAAATTATGTTTATTTAATAAAATATGTGACTACAGTATTACCGTAGTGGCGATATCACAACTGAAAAAATATTTTGATTAACAATTTTTTTTCAAAATGCTTAAAATTCATGATTAAAGATGCGTTGTTGTATAGTTGAGCTCTTTTTTATTTGTTATTTTTTATAAATACACAGAAAATCCGCTATAAACATAAATTTTATTTTACTTAGTACTAGTAGATTGATACAAAAGTCATCCACGGCAACACTGTTTTTTCATTTGTCATTTTACTTGCAGGAAGTGTCAAAAATTTACTTGCAAACAAATTCTCTTGCAAGTTGAGCTGCAAGTACGAAAAATTTGATGGTATTAGTGAAAAAGTGAGAGTGTATTGAGTTTTTCGAACTTGCACTTGCAAGTGTAAACCCTAGGTTAGTCTCATACACTCAGCAATAAATGTGCTTCTGGTACAGCCATTACTAAAAATCCATCCACTGCGACTGGTTTCGAAACTAAGGTACTTAAGTCTTCTTCCTTAGAAGAATAGTTTTCTAATAGTTTAAGGCCAATGTACGCTTCATGCGGCTGCGGGCGGAGATCAGCTGTTTAGTTTTTCGCTTTAAAATTAGCTGCGTTCGAGAACACAAAAGTTTTTACTATTTTTTACTGAACTTTACTGCATTTTACGAAATTGCGTTAGAGTACACAAAATGCAGGAAATGAGAACACAAATTGAGTGCGAAAAGTGACAGTTCTTGTCTGAGTATTTACAAATTTTTACTGCAGACATTTTTGCAGTAAAATTTAGTAAAACAAAAAAACATATGTTTCAAAAGGTAAACAAACAAAATGGTTACAAATTATGAAAAAATTGTTAAGTAAAAGCTTTTTTACACTTGTCAACATTTGACATTTAACATCAATTTGCGAAGATGTTCGAATTTTCCCATAAGAAATACATGGGGCTAAAAATCAAATTTTTCCAACATCTTTATAGGCTTTTTACACTTGCTCTCATCTTACATCTTTCATCTTATCGCAAAGATGATAACATCTTCCCATAAGAATTGTACAGGGCTGAAAATCAACATCTTTCTTCATCTTTAAAAGATGTTCTTTTTTCATGTTGTTTCATTCATCATCTTTCGATTATTTTTGTGTCATCACTAGAAAACCCCAATAATTTGTTAAAAAAATATATACCATCACTAGAAAAAAATACAAGAGAGCAGGACAGCAATATCATTTATTTAGTTTTTATTCGCTCTTACACGCGAAAATAAATATTTTTATGATGAAAGATGAAATATGTTGCAAATGTAAACAAGTTTTTTTCATTTTTAACATCTTCCATGCATTCCCTTAAGATGTGCTCAAGTGTAAAAAGGCTATTACAGAATGTTACTATCTCATTTTGTTCCCTTTTACATATTTCGATTCTTTTAGTGTCACCACTAGAAAAGTGGCAATAATTTCTGTAAATCTTGTGGCATCACTGACAAAATGATAGTTGCTTTGAAAGCAGCGCTACCATTTCTCAAGTTTTTCCTTTTTTGCAAGCATTACTTTGCTTGATTTTGCTAAAATTATTAAACAAAATTAATTAGAAATACATTTTGGTGTTATCTTTCAGAAATGGTGACACTTTTTATTGATAGTAGATGTTAGATGTTTCAAGTGTGAACGCGTATTTCACATTTTCAACATCTTCCATGCGTTCCTCCGAAATGTATGCAAGTGTACAAAGGGTATAAACGAAAAGTTGATATAAAAATTAAACAAAATGTGAATAAATATTAATTAATTAAACTTGGGATGGGCAAATTGAAAAATTATATCGATATATATCGAATCGATATTTTTTAAGAGTATCGATTTTTATCATTTAAAAAATATCGATATATCAAACGTTTTTTCCTGAAACTTTTACCAAATTAAAAAATTTAGTATGCCTTATACCCTTTGTACACTTGCATACATTTCGGAGGAACGCATGGAAGATGTTGAAAATGTGAAATACGCGTTCGCACTTGAAACATCTAACATCTACTATCAATTAAAAATGTCACCATTTCTGAAAAAAAACTTTTATTTATTTTTGAAATACTTTTTTTCTACAAACGTGCCAACTTTTTAAAAGATAACACCAAATGTATTTCTAATTCATTTTGTTTAATAATTTAAGCAAAATAAGGCTTGCAAAAAAGGAAAAACTTGAGAAATGGTAACGCTGTTTTCAAAGCAACTTCCATTTTGTCAGTGTTGCCACAATAACAATAGAATTTATTGCCACTTTTCTAGTGATGACACTAAAAGAATCGAAAAATGTAAAAGGGAACAAAATGAGATAGTAACATTCTGTAGAGATGTTGAAAAATTTTGATTTTTAGCCCTATGTATTTCTTATGGCAAAATTCCAACATCTTCGCAAATTGATGTTAAATGTTGACAAGTGTGAAAAGGCTATTAGGCACTAATTTTGTAAAACACAACGCACGCCAAAGTATTATATTAAAATCAAAAACAAATTCATAAATATTTTGTAATTTTGTTGTTGCTTTGCACAGAAATTTATGTACCGTTTGTAAATGTTCAACGCCACAAGGCTTTCAATGTAATTCTTTGTCGTTGCGTTATGTTTTACAAAATTAGGGCCATAATATATGTAATTACATTGTTACTTTTTATTTCAAATAAATAAAAAAAAAAAAAATTTTAAGAAACGCTTTTCTTTACCTTAATATATTGATCAGTTGTGAACACAGAATAAATATGAATACTAAAAAAATCGACTAAAAGTCAAAAAATAACAACATTTCAAACAACATAAACTTTTAAATCAAAATTGAAAAAAACTCACACATCCCTTAAAGAAAAGCGTGGGGCGCCCATACCAACCTGAACTTAAAAAAAAAACATGACTTCCGTGAGTACATTTTAATATTTCAGACCGAAAGAGTTTTTTTTCCCGGACTTTTTCGATTCCCGGGAAAGCGGGAAATTTTTTCAAATTTCCCGGGATCCCGCTCCATATAAATAATACAAAGTAAATTTTGTTATTAATTAATGAAAAAAACTTTTATAAAAAAACGTAAGGGAACTCACGCCTTTATTCCCTATTATTATGCTTTTATTCAGTATTATTATGCTCTGGATACAAGATAAAAATATAACATAAACATAACAATTTAATTCATAAAAATAATAAAAACAAAATAAAAATTGAGGTACTCAAGATATAAGATCAAAAAGTTTATTAAATAGATAAAAAAAATAGATAAAATATTTTAAAGAAATATATAACATTTTTTAACGGCTAAGGAAATAACTTTCTGACACACTCAAAGCGCTTTGTAAGTCGTCAAAAAGTATATTCCTGATTTTATTTACTAATTATCATGGTTCCGAAAAATTTCGTTCATTTTTTACCGAGGTTGGACAAATAGTTAAAAGTGCACCGTTGTAGCATGCTTCGGATTCACAATCAGAAGCAATTTTTTCTTTTTTATAAACAACGTCTATATCAGTCAAATGTATGTCAAGGTTGATGCAAAAATAGCATCAACCGGACTGCTTCTTACAAACCTTTTCATTTCAATAAGTCCATTTGTAATCTTTAGGACAATGTGTTTTTCAAGTTGTATGTTGTAGTATCTTACACGAGTTTCCAAAATGTTATTTTATTTCGGTTTCCCCGCACGGGTATATAAACCAACAGAAATTGAAATTGAAAATTTGTGTTTATCAACTAATAAACATATCGCTCCTTCATTGCATCATAGTCATATCTCAAAATGTGAAGTAACTTTAGCAAAGTTTTCCTTCATACATTCTCGTATTATATCTTTCACTGAACCGAAGTAATAACAAAATATATCTTTAAATCGGTACATTTTGAAAACTTTAATCGCATTTTGCCAAGATCGTTTGTTTTTGTAGATATGACTATGTTGCAATAATATATGTTTAGGTATCCCCTATTTTTAAGACTTGTTCATGGACAATGAAACTTTACTGCCTGCATCTTATTTTGAATTAATGTACTTTATTAACTCTTCACTTCACTAAATGTAGTAATTATCAATTGTTGCACTGCCCATTCTGCTTTTAGTAGATTTATTGCATCAGGAGACATTGATTTAAATACATGTACTCACTTCTTGTAATTGATCTAATCCACAACCCATCCACAGATGCTAATTTTTAGAGAATAAAAAACTAAATTTCAAAGTAAAAATAGCTTTTATGAGGAATTTTTTATTTCCGGGATCCCGCAAAAAAATCCCGGGAAAACGGGAAATAAAATAATTGAAATTCCCGGGAAAAAAACCCTAAATACAACCAATCATGTTTAAAGCTACCAATTTTCAATAATTGAGCATTTTGTTTCATAACAACGCGCCCCACGCCTTTCTTTAAGGGATGTGTGAGTTTTTTTTCAATTTTGATTTAAAAGTTTATGTTGTTTGAAATGTTGTTATTTTTTGACTTTTAGTCGATTTTTTTAGTATTCATATTTATTCTGTGTTCACAACTGATCAATATATTAAGGTAAAGAAAAGCGTTTCTTAAAATTTTTTTTTTTAAATTTATTTTTTACTTTTTAGTAACGAATAGCTTTAATTAATGCATTACAATTTCCATGGTAAATAAGAAAATTTTTTTACATGTTTTGTATTTTATATTCATATAATAAAAAAAAATGTATATTCATATAATAAAACTTTACACACGTGGATTAGTATCTGCCCCCCCTAGATTTTATCCTGGCTACGCCCATGTATTCGTGTATTGTCATCGGAAATATGTATGCCTGCAAAGTTTCATCCATTTGCATTGATTAGAAGGCAGTCAAAAAAGCATTTTACCAAAAGAAAAAATTTTGCCCCCCCCCCCCTAGATTTTATCCTGGCTACGCCCATGTATTCATGTATTGTCATCGGGAATATATATGCCTGGAAAGTTTGATCCATCTGCATTGAGTAAAAGGCGGTTAAATTAACGTTACAAGATTTGATTTTCCCTTCTAGATTTTATCCTGGCTACGCCCATGGATTCATGTATTGTCATCGGGAATATGTATGCCTGCAAAGTTTCATCCATTTGCATTGAGTGTAAGGCGGTTAAATTAACGTTACAATATTTGATTTTCCGAAGTGAAGCTAAGGAAAAGGTTTTAACAAATTTTATCCGCCCCCCCTAGATTTTATCCTGGCTACACCCATGTATTCGTGTACTGTCATCGGAAATATGTATGCCTGCAAATTCATCCATTTGCATTGAGTAAAAGACGGTCAAAAAAGCATTTTACTAAAAACAAAAAAATTTTTGAACCCCCACCCCCCCATTGATTTTATCCTGGCTACGACCATGTATTCGTGTATTGTCATCGGGAATATGTATGCCTGCAAAGTTTCATCCATTTACATTGAGTATAAGGCGGTTAAATTTACGTTACAAGATTTGATTTTCCGAAGTGAAGCTAAAGAAAAGGTTTTAATAAAAATTAATAAAAACAGAAAATTCTATCAAAAAAAATTTATTATCACAAAAACAAAAGGGAAAAATACAAAAAACCATATGCAATCTAAAAAAAAAATATATATGTATTACGAAAATTTTAAATGGAAGTAAATAAGTCATGGAAGTACCAACTTACCTTAAAATTTGAATTGCACCCTAAAAGTACCAACTTTAACTAGAAATGTTTTTGATTGTTTTAGTTAAACCAGTAATCATCAGATATGGACATTAGGAGCACTCTCTTTTTTATGTGCTCTCCTGGCAATCTGCTTCTTGTAACCGGCGCTGCTTCTTATAAATGCCAATCATTTTATCTTCATATTAGTTTAAAAAACATATGTTGCATGCAGTGATGCCAATTCTTAAAAAAAATATTGTTAAAATTTAGAGTTTTAAATAAATACTGACCTTAAAAAATATCGAGTTCGATAGTCGTATTTTAATATCGATACATCGATATATCGGTATCTTAAATATCGGCGATATATATATATATATTATTTTTTATTTAAATATCGATATTTTGATATATCGATATTTTTTGCCCATTCCTAAATTAAACTTGCTTGTGAATCATTTACTTGGCTAAAGGCTAGTTTACACTATTATACTTTGTATTAATACATATCAAAAACTCAAGTAATATGAGAAAGTGTGATAGTGTGAATGCAATGTGTCACGATTACTGCATTTTACTGTAAAAGTACTCAAACGCACCTATTGTTTGATAGGCAAATGAAAGCAGCACATTTTAAGGCGGCAAATGTTGAATAAGCTGTTAAAAACCTGTTTAATCTATAAAAACGATTCTTTTGAACATATTAAGAATTTACTTATCAAATTAGTTTTCATCCACTTCATTTGCAATATATTTTTAATTTCTTTTGTTAAATGATTATTATTTTTGAATGGCAACATCTACTCCACGCGGCTTAAAACAAAAGTTGAAAAACTTCAACTTTGCCGCGCGGCATCTTTTCTAAACGCCGAAATACATTGATCAAAATACTCATCAAGCATTGTGGTAGTATTAGTGAAAATGTGTTAGCATGTGTGACACCGACAACGATTGGTGAAAAATCAAAAAATTTAGATATGGCGGCGAATATTACGTCCAGCACACGTACACGTTGAATTCGCCGGATGGACAAGCATTTGACAAGTGTATTTGGCTTAAGTAATAACAAGTCTTAATTTTTGTGATGTCTAATTTTTTTTATATGAACATTTTTGTAAACATTGGTAACATTTTCACAATGGCAATGCTATTGCCGCCCGCAGCCGCATGCCGCGTATATTGGCCTTCCACTATAATGTTGCCTATGTTTTACAGATATTTTTTAGTGTTTTTTGATTTCTGCCCTTTTATTGCAATTTTATGGATATCGTTAAAATGGCGAATAAGGCCACTAATGCTGTTACCTTAAAACAAAATAATTTTTGCACATAAATTGCAAGCCGCTGCGCTGCGTCTTTGCCTTTTTGCAAACGTGAGAATTTTCCATGTCCGAAATTGTAGAATGTTCTCTTTTTATTTAATTCAGTATGAATTAATAACACAAATTATGATGCAATAGCAACACGTCAGGTTATTATTGTTTAAGCCTATAAGCCATCAAGTCGGTTTTGAGAAAAACGTTAAAATAGGTTTACACTCAATTTTCTCAAAAACTACTCGCTCCTAATTGATGGCTACGTATGTTTTTAACAAAACTATACATATTCATGAATTTACATAAAATAAATCCAAAGTTTTAATGGTTTTTCTAAAAAACCATTTTGTCGTTTTGTGCTCCATATCAAATTTTATTTCGTATTATGATGTTTTCTTTGACGTGGAGCAAAGTAAGTCTATGGCAAAAACAATGAAGTTGATAGTTAATGGTAAAAAATGGTAAAAATTGCTAAACTCCCTCCTATAAGCCCCGAACGGCAGATGCAACATAATATGGAAAGAAAATACATATATGTTAGCTGCCGCAAATCAATATTCAACAATAAGTTTTGTTGTGGGCTCCATTTTCATCTAAATTTCACATAGTGTTCAATAAATATTAACTATTGTGACAGTTTATTTTGACCTGCGAATGGCGCAAAGCAATAGTAAAGTATAATTTTGTTATGTTTGTATGCAAAATTTGTTCCATATGCAAATAAATTGTCATATAATGTTCAATGAACCTAAAAAATGTGGATGTAGACCGAAGTCGATGCTGAATATCTCAGATTCTATACGAGATATCAAAAAATATCATGTTATCATGTTTTTCATTTCTTTTCATAATTTACTTACATTTACACATCGATAAAAATCTCATAGAAGTACCAACAAAATTATCCAACACAAATTTTGTTGCTATTGTATAACTCAAGGCGAATTAACTACAGGTGGTGTCGAAACGGCATCTGAATTTGACAGTTCGAGCTTATTTGTTTTGATTTGTTAGTGTTTTGTTAAGAATGGTCGACATTTCGAGTTATACGCACTTACAATGCAATGCAAAACACCCTATGTTGTTTATGGATTTTTGTATTTCCGACGCCTCCTGTAGTTGAATTCGCCTTGGTATTAGTGCTGGGAAACTATCGATAATTTTATTATATTTTAAATACAGCTATGAAGACATGTAACAGCACCTATACAAACACAGTTTTTTGCCGCAAGGTTTAACTTATTATTATTAATGCGTGCTTAATTACAGCAATGAATACAAACAACAAGAATGGCAGGTGGTATGGATTGCTTAGCTGTGCTTTTTTACTGCTAATTAAAGGCCTTTAAGTCGAAATTTGCCCATGTTTACATAGGGAATGAAATGTCAAATATTTTTGTAATGTTGTAAAAAAATTAAAATCCAAATGCAATTGCAATTGCGAGCATAGGACAAAACAATGAATGACCATTAGAGGATAAGTCCGCGAGATTGACTACCTTTTGGGTTGAGAATCAAAACAAATTTAGAAAATTATCTAAAGTTGCAATAGTCCCTGCTACTTCGGTTCCTTTAGAAAGGTACTGATCAATTTTTCAAAAACTGTCATCTAAAATAACGTGCGAACATACATTACATACGTCTCATACGTTCAATAAAGTGATAAAAACAACGAACTGTTGCCTGATAAAAAACTAGGTCAAGTTTTCCTGCACAAGTACAAACATTCAGTCGATAGTATCGATAGTGAAATCTGAACTATCGATTATTATCGATAGTATCCCAGCACTACTTGGTATAGCTTTTGCGAACAACGGCATTCATCAAGTACAAAGCAGTGTTGCCACCAACAAAATGGTAAATTACACATGGATCACGCTAAAATTACACATGAAAATGCGAATTACACATGATATCTTTTATTTGTAAACTCACGTGTTTTGTTTTGAATTTCATAAAATGTATAAGCTTTTCATATAGTTTAAAAAAAATGATTGTTTTTTTTTAAAAAATTAACTATTCATCGTTTTTTATTTCAAAAAAATATCGGTTCAAAACAAAAAATAAACAAAGTAAAATACATCACATTTATATTGAGAAATTTTTTTTTTTAATTTTACGCATATTTATAGCTTTTACTTTTTGTTTGTAATGATTGAAGTAGGTTAAAAATTTGATCCTCCATTTCTATGTATTCCATCTTAAATATGTCTTACAATTGAAGCACAGCCGCAAATAACGTTTTAAGTAATAAAATAATAATTTTTCAGGAGAGCAAAAAACGCTTTTAACAGGCATGTTTAATGTTTTAAAGTTTTTTTTATTAAAAATAATGAAAATAAAATTGTTTATGCAAAAGGCTTTTAAAACAATATTCCACACTGCAAAACAATTTCGGTTTCATCATTTTTTTAGTAACTTATAACGTAGTTCCACTGGCTGACATTTTGTATCTTATTTTGAAGGCGTTAAGGTGCCAAATTTTGGGTGACTTGATGTTTAAACTGTGTAAGAGAGTAAGGATAACGGTTATCTGCAAAAAACAGTTTTTGCAAAAAGTGGCTTTTATAATGTTATTCGCGGATGTGCTTCAATTGTTTAAATTGCTCAACAAAATAACTATTTGCAAAGTAGGAAATAATCTGTCTCCCATGGAGTTTTTATTTCAAAAACTTTTTCCAAAAATATTCTGGCGTCAAGTTACTATGAATCTCAACGTTTTCAAAATGTAAGAGTGCAACAACATTGGGTGTGTCTGATGCAAATCCAACTAGATTTTCAAAAGGAGTCCTTTTTTCTATAATTGTGTTTTTGAGAAGCTCAAACATTTTTTTTTTTTGCGGGAGATGATCCACTCTATTTAAATAATGTACCCGGGATGTTTCGTCGTTACAATAAATTGTGGCAAAAGCTATCTGAATGCCAAATGGTTAGTACTTAATGAGTAGTTCAGTTCTCTTAACGCTTCCATTGTTTAAACTAAATTGGTAGGTTTTGCCAAGAATATTTAACCTTTTTACTTCTTGTGACAAAATAACAACAAAAATCAGTGGTAAAAACGTCAAAATTTTTAATTACACATGAATTACACATGCAGTTAATTACACATGGGCTACACATGAAAAAAAATTACACATGAGGTGGCAACACTGGTACAAAGTAAAGTTGCAACAATTAAATTAAAAATTCAAAAATTTCCCGGGACTTTTTCCAGGAATATGTGCGGATCTCGCTAAATCCTGTATGAAAAACACTAGTTGAGGTATTTTTGTGGTTACACTTTTTATGAGCTTTTTTTATCCATTCCAGATCCTTATGTTTTTTAACATACTAAATCCAAATATGAACTCAGTTTTGTCCCATCACGGACGTTTCGTGTTTTTCGCTGGAAACTTCTTTTTCAGCCGCTTTTAAGAGTGAAAGTCTAGTTTAATATTATTGTTGTTGTTTTTGTTTAAGCTTTGATATTGTTACAGGTAAGACTGTGGCTTATAGTTCTTATTCGCTTAACAGTTTTATATGTGTAATATCTTTAGTTTTTCTAAAATCTTTGGATGAAGTTTCCTGACGATCTGGCCTAAGCAACCAGTGAAATGCGCATAAGAATAGCTTATCCCTTCAACAATAAATTTCAGTTTATCAATAGTATGAAATGGGAATGTAGCACATTTAAACGAAACCTTGTTAACTAAAAAATTAATCTTGTTTAAAAAACTACTAAATATACTGTAGACCAGTGACTAATACCCCTGACAGACATATAGTTTACGTACCATGGTGTGCGTACTACAATTCTTATTGAACACAGCTAACGATATCAAAGCTTAAACAAAATACCAACAATAAACTGTGAGTTTATCTTTTCTTACATCCCCCACTACAATTGGTTAGAATTGTGCCAACATTAATTGTAGTTGATAAAACATTTGTGTCATGTAGTCTAATGAAACATTTTGTTATTAAACACTTTTGGTAACCAAAAAAGTAAGAAAATTTTGAATGTAAGCGTTTGTATTTATTTTATTAAAAACGCGCCAATTTAGCATTTTTTTTTTAATTGGGCTAAGAAGAAAATAAGCGCGCTGTGCAAAATTAAAACGCGCCAAATTACAATCGTTGCTTATTTTATTCCATCATTGTATTCAATCATCAGCTAGTATCTGATTGTGCGAAAGATAGGAAAATATTGAAACAATCAATAGCAATATCGTTATTAGGGATGGTTTTTGACTATCGTATAACCATCTTTAGTTTTCAGTACACACTAATACCCTTTGTACACTTGCATACATTTCGGAGGAACGCATGGAATATGTTGAAAATGTGAAATACGCGTTCACACTTGAAACATCTAACATCTACTATCAATTAAAAATGTCACCATTTCTGAAAAAAACTTTTATTTATTTTTAAAATACTTTTTTTCTACAAACGTGCCAACTTTTTAAAAGATAACACCAAATGTATTTCTAATTCATTTTGTTTAATAATTTAAGCAAAATTAAGCAAAATAAGGCTTGCAAAAAAGGAAAAACTTGAGAAATGGTAAGGCTGCTTTCAAAGCAACTTCCATTTTGTCAGTGTTGCAACAATAATAATAGAATTTATTGCCACTTTTCTTTCTAGTGATGACACTAAAAGAATCGAAAAATGTAAAAGGGAACAAAATAAGTTATGTAGTTACATTCTGTAATGATGTTGAAAAATTTTTTTGATTTTTAGCCCTATGTCTTTCTTATGGGAAAATTCCAAGATCTTCGCAAATTGATGTTAAATGTTGACAAGTTTAAAAAGGCTATAGCGATAGTTTTCGACAGTTTTTGTTTTTCGAAAATTATTGTTCTATCATAAACTTTTATCGGTTAACAACGTTTAGCAGTAACACAACTTCTCAGCATCTTTTAAGCCACAATTCTGTTTATTCCGTGTGTTTTTTAAATTAAAATTGTAAAGTTGACAAATAAATTGAAATACAATTGGGGGATTCACAAGGTGTCATAAAGTCATAAGTCTTAAAATAATAACATGAAAAAATTCGACTGTTGTGAACAACCCGTCATAATTTAGTGTGCTATTTTGAATTCAAATCAGCTGATTTAAAACAAATATAATAAATAAATATTTACCTAACATCAAAATATTATTTAATTTTAATCCATGAATTAAAAATTAAGTTAGATCTTCGGGAATCATAGATCTTCCCGAGTCCAAGATTTATAACCCAAATAACTGGCAAATTTCTTCTTAAACACGTCGGTATATAAATCTGTCAAATCGGTTAAAAAATTTCTGAGTTATAATCAAAATACTGAAATTCCAAAAACTACTCTTTTTATACCCTTCACCACAGGTCAAAAAGGGTATATATAAGTTTGTCGTTCCGTTTGTAATTTCTACAATGTTGATCTTAGACCCTATAAAGTATACATATATATTTTGGGTCCTTATGAGGAGAGAAGTTGATTTAACAATGTGATGTCTCTTCTGATTAATTACGATAGCACAATAAACATAGCAAGAAAAGTTTTATTAATTTAAGACACTTTTTGTTAACAAAGCAAAAACAATATTTTTAAACCATTGTAAAATGTTAGAACATTATGACAATATAACATGATAGCACACCTTGTGAATACCCCAAATAATAAAGAAAGAAAAAATATGGATATATTCGTTAAAAGAATGGAAAAGTTTAAATATTTGATACTTAAAAGACACATATAACTATTTGCATTGTCCTTTAATATTTTAATTGAAAAAAAAACAAAATTAAACTAAATTAATAGCAAATACAACCAATTTTACACAATAGAACACTTTGTGAATTGCTTTGTTAAATAATTCTGATTGGTTTAGTTTCATTCCATTTCTTGCAAGCCAAATTCTGTTCAATTATATTAAAATTAATAATCAGGGAACTAATCACCGCATTTGATATGGAGTAAAAACTATCGTATTTTTATACCCTTCCGTTTGTAATTTGTACAATATTCTTCTTAGACCCTTTAAACTATATATATTCTGGATCCTTATGAGAAGGGAAGTTCAAATCCGGTTGTCCATCTGTCTGTTGAAATGGGGTTTCTGAAGCCACCAGATATGATGGGGGGTATATATTTTTGTCAGGTGTGCTCATTATAATTGCGCTATTGAAAAAATGGCTGAGATAGTAGCAAAATCCATGACTACCAGAAATCCCTTTGTTGTTGTTGTTTATTTTTTTTTCTGTATATCTGGAGAACGGCAAGAGCAAAAGTTTCCAAATAAGTTTCAAACATTTAGGTTATCAATACACAACATCCCACATGGGCAGGATTGAAGAAGTGGGCGTGGTACCTCCCGAGCAGAAAACATCAAAAATTGCATAAAAACTTAAATTTTTGGGCAGTCATATGACCTTGTATATCAAAAGAACGGACATCTTTAGTAGAAAATATTGTCTAAAAACTCGGAAACATCGGTTCAGATACGAAAAAGTTATGACTAAAATATAATTTTGTTTTTTTTTTTTTTTTGAAAATTCCCATTTTCCGGAACCGTATTTCTTCCCACAGTCAAGTTTTATCCCCAAAGTAAATGGTAAATTTCTTTTTAAAGACATCGGTATACAAATAAATGGCTGAGTTATAACCAAAATACTGAAATCCGAAAAATTTACTTTTTTTTTATAATTAAGTTTATCTTTTAATAAATTTAAAAGCACGCAAACATGTGCAAATAATTAAATGCAATTAAGCGATAAATCCTATATTAACATACATGTATATATACATATATTTAGATATAAGTATATATAAACTTCCGTTCTGAAGGGTATATATAGGATTCGGCATGGCCGAATAAAGCACTCTTACTTGGTTTGCATACGATAGGCACTGGCGTATCGAATGAAAACTCGAGAGATGTCATGTTTTTGGTTACTCGATATCGAAATGCTTAATTCTCAAATTACGATACATTTAATTCGATATCGAGTGTCATGATTCCAAAATAAAAAATTGCGATCAATTTTGCTCGATATCGTATGCGGTGATTAGACCCCTTGTATGGGATGGAAAACGATTTTGAAAATTTTATATTAAGGGCAATTATTACAATTTTCCTTTAGTTAAAGGTAGTATCTTGTGCCACGTATACAAAGTTTTTTACTACTACAAATTTGCTTTAAACTAAAGTGTGCAATATGTTAAATGCAAGTTGATTCTACCGGGTAGGTTTAAGTAAAGTTGAAATAGGAAATTGCTTGTTATACGTTCGACAAAATCCTACCGTTAACTGACGGTAAGTTGTAAAGGCCCAACTATAATATGCATAAGCCTGTGTCAAAAATTAACAAAAAGTCTCTCAACTTTTTAACTTTTTTTTGCTTAAAGGGGGTAGGACTATAATTCATAAATGGATTTTAAGATCGCTCGAAATTCGTCACTCATTTTAAAAACGATCGATTTTCATTTCATACCTATGTATAAAAATATATTTAAATCTTTGTATAAGGAAGTACATTTTTTTTAAAGAAATTGAATTTAAACAAGTTAGAGTGCTATATTCGGCTGTGCCGAATCTTTGATACCCTCCACCGACAGTCCGAATGTTTAAGGAGTAATATCTGTATGATGTCTTTTTATTATTATTATCTTAAACTGTGACGATTTGTTATTAATTATGGTTTTAGGAGACTAAACTGTTTTCCGGGAATAGGGCATATATGGGGCCTAGGGTAAATTATGTACCGATCTTCACGAAATTTTACAGTGTCATTTCTAGTCGAATAAAACGGATTTGTGCAAAATCTTATGTCATTCCGTGCATTTTTGCATCATTTATGTTAGTTTTTGTAACAAAATTATCAAGTTTTTGAAGGTGGTGGTTCCACATTTTGATTCATAGCTCTGGTCCTACTGAACCGATTTTGCTGAAATTCAATCCCAAACTGCTTAGGATAACTACAAGCAATTTGACACCTAGTTTGTTTATTTCTTTTGAGTTTTTCAAAAGTGAGCGTGTTTTCAACAGACGGACAGACGGACAGACGGACAGACAGACGGACATGGCTAAATCGACTTAGAATTACTCAAGCAGCCAGAATATATATACTTTATGGGGTCTGAGATGAATAATAAAAAAGTTTCACACGGAATGACAAACTTAGTATACCCTCTTCACAACTAATTGTGGTGGAGGGTATAAAGATATGAATAAAATACAAATGTTCAAAACTTCTTGAATAAAATATTTTAAGATTTTGTATTGAATTATAATTTAACTTTTTTTTTTAGTGAGAAAAGTAGTAAAGTTGTATATATAAGGAAATATTTTACGAACATTAAAAACAAGATAATTTTTTAAATTTGTACCATTTCAATTTCACTCGAATTCGATTTCAAGAACATGGCTGCTTAATGCTATTTGGAAAGCAACAGCAAGAAAGTTGTACGACAAACTGTATACAGCTTAGACCATGCCCTTCATACAGTTGTTTCAAGCGATTCAACCTCAAAACAACATCACTGAATTGCACTTTACTTCAAATAAAGAAATCAAACATCGGTTTAAGTTTGAACAAAAAACTTTGTGTTAGGCTATTAACTGTACTAGAATAGACTAAACATCGTTTTTTAATTTTTCGAATACGAAATCGTTTAATTTCGTTTTAGGTTTTATTAAAACAAAATTTTTGTTTTTTAAATTTATACAATATTCAAAGTCTCAGCGCCTCTAGGGCATTAAAGAGACATACTGGCAATAATTAAGACTAGCAGTTAAAATACATACATAAAAATTAGTCAAATATACATATTCAAAAGTATACCAACTTAACAAAATTTTTTTTTTTTATTTATTATTTATTTATTAAATCTTCATATACTTAATATGAACTAACAATAACTAATCAAATCTTAGCCTAATACTTTATTTCATGTCCTGCCAGTGCCAGATAAAAATTTTCTCATCACGGGCTCTGTTCACTTAACAAATAAAACGTTTATTATACCCTCCACCACAATAAGTTGTGAAGAAGGTATACTAAGTTTGTCATTCCGTGTGAAACTTTTTAATTATTCACCTCAGTCCCCATAAAGTATATATTCTGGCTACTTGAGTAATTCTTAGTCGATTTAGCCATGTCCGTCTCAAAAGAAATACAAAAACTGGGTGTCAAATTGCTTGTAGTTATCCTAAGCAGTTTGGGATTGAAATCCAGCCAAATCGGTTCAGTAGGATCAGAGCTATGAATCAAAATGTGGAACCACCACTTTAAAAAATTGATAATTTTGTTACAAGAACTAACATAAATGATTGAGCAATGCACGAAATGATATGAAATTTGCAAATATTCATTTTATTCGATTGGAAATCACACTGTGAAATTTCATGAAGATCGGTCCATAATTTACCCTAGGCTTCATATAAACCCTACTCCCGAAAAACAGTTTAGTACGCCTAAAACCGTAATTTTTAATGCTATCGTAATAAAATTTGGCACGTCGCAGTTTTTTAGGACTAGAAATGACACTTTATAATTTCATGAAGATCGGTTAATAATTTACCCTAGGCTCCATATAAACCCTACTCCCGGAAAACAGTTTAGTAAGCCTAAAACAGTAATTATTAATGCTATCATAATAGCATTTGTCGGTCAATAATTTAATATAGGTCTAATCCTCAACCAATTTTAATGCTGATATCTGTTTTTATAAAGATAAATTAATAATAAATAGACATCATACAGATATCACTCCTGAAATATTCAAATTGTCGGTGGAGGGTATCAAAGATTCGGCACAGCCGAATATAACACTCTAACTTGTTAGGTATTGTAATTATACAAGAAGCATATCAATATTTTGCAACAAATAATCCTTTACATTTTTTTTGAAGGAAGATATTGTACAACAGTCTTTAATTTGTAACGGCAAACTTTTATATTCTAAACTACCCGATAATTCAATCTTTTGTTGTGTAATTTCCAAACGACTTTTTTAGGTTCGTAAATGATGGCTACTTTTAGCATTAAAGAGAGTTTGATTTCTTGTAAAATTTATTGTGTGATGACCGATTCCATGTGTTACTTTGTAAACGTAAATCAGCAATTGCATTTTAAATAACACATATATTGATAATATATTTTTTACAACATCTTTGTACAGCAACAATGTAGAATACATAATGGGGAGATTGTAAACAACTTTCAATGATTTGTTTTGAAGTACTTGTAACGTCCTTAAAGTATTTTTTCGAAAACCTTATACGAGAGTTAAGTAATTCAGATGACTCTGTACTAACGATTGATAAAGTATTAACTTGGTTTCAATATTAAGACAGTGTTTTAACTTGTATAAAATTCCAAGAGCTGGGGCCATTTTGAATTTCAAATATTGTATATGATTATTCCACGAAATATTACTTTGAAGACAAATACCCAAATATTTTATGGAATTTACTTCTAAAGCAGGTTGACCTTCAAGAAATATGGTTAAATTACTCATTTGTTTTGGTCTGGGCATAAAGCATATTCAAAAATTAAAGCAGCACCCCGTTCTTTGTTTGTTTTTACGAAAAGATTTTCTTTGTATGGGTAAAGAATACACATATCATCAGCATATAAAAAAATTCTTCCATGAAGATATATTGTAAATAATAAAGGCCCTAAAACAGATCCCTGCGGAACGCCATATTTAACATAAGCCAGAGTACTTTTGTCGTTGTTAATCTGTACAAATTGTTTACGATTTATCAAAAACCTTACCATTAGTTTAAGTTAATTTAAGCTCTTTTCCTCTTAATCCATAATATCGTAACTTCTTCAGCAAAATAGAATGTTCAACAAGATCAAAAGCTTTTGAAAAATCATAAAACATTCCTCCTACGCCTGCAAAACCATTATCTAAACTGTTGCATATAAAATTAACAACATTAATAACAGCCTCATCAGTACCACAACCTTTTTTGAAGCCGTATTGATTAGGATAAATAAAATTTTCATTTTCAAAAAATGTGGAAATTTGGCTGTATACATTTTTTTCGAATATAGCTGATAGCACTGCGATGGTTCTAAACTTATTAACATCATTACAGATATTTTCTTTCGGTATTGGAATTACTTTATGTGTTTTAAGTGCATCCGGATATATTGCATGGTCTATTGAAGAATTAAAGATTCTTGATAAAAGCGGAACAAGTATATCCTGGCATTTGACAAGACACTTCGTTGTTATAGAGTCACTTCCAGGGGTTTTGTTTATATCAAATTGTGAAATTAAATTATAAACCTCAATAATATTAGTGTCTGGAATTTAAGAATATTGCCATTATATTGCAGAGATCTGAGCGCGTTACAATCATCTCTTGGATTTTATTGAATTTCAAGTTTTAAATTTTCCACAGACTCTATAAAATATTTATTAAATATGTTTGCCTTGTCTTCATCGTTTGAAATATTGTCACCTGATATATACATTGGCTTCAAGGTTCTTCCTAACGTTTTGTTTAAAAACTTCTAACATTTCCTTGGTGCTTGTTTAATTTGACATAAATTATCATGGAATTTTTAATTCCTGTATTTTATTATTTAACATATGTGTATAAAAACACCAATAGAATTTTTTTTATTTAAATGTTTTAATTTGAATAATTTTATTTTCTAAAAATTTTGTTTTGTTGTGTAGTTCTAAAACTACAATCAGACAATAAATTTCAGTTTATCAATAGTATGAAATGGGAATTTAGCACATTTAAACGAAACCTTGTAAATTTTTTTTATTTGAATAATATTCAGCTTGGAATATTAATATAAGACAAGTAAGAGTGTATATTTGGCTGTGCCCAATAATCGATACCCTCCGACAAAAGTTAGAATATTTGAGGCGTAGGCACTATAGAGGTCTTTAAATTATTTTTTAACTTTATAAAAACGGACGTCAGTATTGAAATTGTTTGCGGTTTAGACCTTCATATCGTCGGCTTAATATGCAAACCCGCCAAATCCACTTTTTAAGAAATTGAGATTTTGATGCCGTGTGGTAGAGAAAGATACGCCTCGTCGACCAGCATGCAGTTCTTCTATTTTTGGTTTTCCTCTCAAGCTGCAAATATGAAATATAAAAAGTTGTTTGTCTCTCCTGTAAAATTTGCTGAAAGGGAGTTAGCAGGGTTGCATTTTAAGCCGACGATATGTTACATTACACTGGTTTATGAATTTTAAACTTTTTGCCATAACCTCAAAAATTAGATGTTTTTAAGGTAAATTGGGGCGGCTGAACACGAATATGGCACTCATTTTTTTCTCGTAAGAAGCGTTTTTGAGATATTCGCGAAAATAGTTTTTAATTCTACGGCAGAAAGGAAAAAGTACTTAAGTTGACTGCAATTTGAGCTGATTGCATCTTTGAGAAAAGTACACATGCAACAACAACGAGAAACAAGGGCACCTTGGAGCCTTTCACGTTCAGAATTACAAATGCTCATTTGTTTTTTACGACTTTTCAGGAAGTTATAGCAACATTACTCTTTGCGAATTTTTTTTTCAATGTGCAATAATATTTGTGGCATTAGGAATGTTAAGGAACAAAAACTTAAAAAAATATATCCGCAGATAAGTGATGGTTATATTAGAATAGGCGTAAATTTTCAAAAATTAGCCTTAAAACTTAAAAAAAATACTTAAGCACTTGTTCCTTTTTGCCACATAATTGCAACTAATTTACATATTTAAATACCCTGCAGGAAATGTTAGTAGCGAATCTGTACTGATTCACTATTGACACAGTCACCAGTACAAGTGACTTATAATACCCCAGACAACGTAATTTGCTATAGACATTTAACATGTGCGTGTCATTGGAAATCTACTACTACAGACGTTGGTACTATTGACTAGGTAGTTTTTTTTGGGAACATATGTAGACATTGGAAACAGAGAATAACTAGTACACGCAGAGAAAAAATATGGTTGGGCATGGTTACGGCAACAACACTATGTTTAATGTAACAATATATTGTTGTCGTACACAAATAATTGTTATTTTTATTTAATATCAACAATATTATAGTTACTGTAAACATATCAATGTTTATCGCAATTATGAATTTGAGTATTGTTGACCGAAAAATAATTATTTTTCTAACAACTTAATTATGATAACTTTCTAAACATATTATATTTCTCACAACCATATCATGATATTTAATAGCCATAACATGATAACTTTCTATACGTTTATCATATTATGTTAAAGATGCAATCAAACTATTTTTACTCTAATCATATTATGTTAGCGCCATTTGTAAAATAATTTTGAAGAAGTTGTGTCGTTTTTTTATTTGTGAGCGGTTAAACATTTAAAAGATAAAATTCCATAAAAAAAATAAGTTTAAAGAAATTAAAAAATTAAAATATTAGCGGAGTTCATTCAAGTATAAGTGATGTAATAGTGCAAATGCAAAATATCATAGTTTTTTGTAAAATCCAACAACAAAACACATAGAGATTTCGTTATATTTTAGAAAAGTGCTACGATATTTCTGTGGTTTTCATGGGCAACCGCGTATGTCTTAAAACAAATTGTTCAGGAAAGCCGAAAACCCATTCTAGATCAAACTATGGGCTAGGAATTGCACATTTTAAACTTTGTCATTACGTTACAAAACGGAATTGATCCATCTTTTTTCAAAAAAATATAAAGAGCGTTCAAAATTAGGCAATATGGCATCAACATCTTGAAATCAAAAAAATGAACACACGCGGTTGCCCATGAAAACCACAGATTTTTCATTTGCTCTTTTGCAAGCCTTATATTTAACTCCGCTATTTGATCAACATTAAGAAAAATTGTAAAAAGCCACAAAATAAAAAATCGATTCAAAAATATTTAAATTTATTTTGTATTTTTATGACAGCTATGAAAGGTGCTGTATCATAATAGGTCTGTCTGCGTACACATATTTTGCATCATTTTGTGAAAAATGTTGCAAAATATTACAAAATGTTGTCTGTTTACTCCAAATCTCTTGCAGCGAGAGAGCCAAAAAGAGAATTTTTTGACAGTTGGAAGTTAGAGAACTTACAAAATGTTACTGGAGAAATTTCCTCTTGCAAGATTTTGCAACTAGTTTGAACAGCTGTTTTTATTACGTGTGCCAAGATAGCGTCGACGAAATAGCGTCGAATTTGGGAATATAAAAACCGGGAAAACAAAATACCCAAATTATGGTCTTTTGCAGAATAACAACAAAATGTTTGCGTCGAATTTAGGAATTTAAAATGGCGAAGTAAAAATAACTAATATTTTTAATAAAAATACAAAAAATAGTTAGCACAAATAAAAAAAATACACATTTAGGAACAAAATAAGCAATGCGTGCAAAAAATCGTTCGGTTAGTTCCCGAGATTTTTGGGTGCATCCAAAATGGTCAGTACAAAGCTTTACTGATTTATCCCTTGGAACACAAGCTTTTGCACGGTATAAAGGCTGAGTTCCAAAACGTTGGTTGCAAAGCAACTATCTTTTTTAAATGCATGCTACAACGCAACCGTGTAGGTTATTACAATTCTATTTGTCCCAATGTGCACCAAAAAAGTATTTAATGAGAACATAATACAAAAGCTGTGCATTATTAAACTTGAATATACATTTTTGACTTGTGCTGCAAAGTATATTGATGTTTTGGAACTCATCGCTCATTTTGTTCCAAAAAGTTAATTTGTTTTTAACTATTTTTTGTATTGTAGCGTGTATAATGTTCTGCCATAACTAATATAGTTACGTGTTAAAACATTCCCACGGGAACAACAATAATGTCTCATATTATTAATGCTAGACGTAACTTTATACGTCTACATTCCTTTCCCACAGTACTGTTACCAAGGCAGGTAAAACTGCGTAGTAAGTGATTACCATGATACGATGGTCGCATTATACACGTGACGCTTTCTATATTTGCTTAAGATTGTATTAGTGATTAAGTTTGGTTTAAGCTAGGGTAGTTTAAGAAATAATAATAAATAAAGAAGTAGTTGCTCGTAAGAGTTAAAACAGAAAAGTTAAATGTTTTATTTACATGGCGATCCTGCCATTTATTAAATTAAATCAAAAACCTGAAAAATTTGGATTGAGAAAAAAAAATTAATTAAAAGTTTGAAAAAAAAATTTAAATAAAAAATATTTACAAAATTTGTGTTGAGTGCTAAATTTATGTGCATTTTTTGTTTTAAATTTAAAGTTTAAATTAAGCTAAAACAACAAGAATAACTGTGAAAAAATAAACACAAAGATAAAATAAATATTGTTACAATACTATTGAAAAACTGCAAGTTTTGCTGGAATTTTTAATAAACTGCAAAAACAACAACAACATCAACAAAAAGTTTTCGTACATACAGCAAATAAATATTTGAGTGTGCCAAAAAAAAAAAAGCGAATAAAAAAAAAAATAAAACTGCGTAGTAAGTGATTACCATGATACGATGGTCGCATTATACACGTGACGCTTTCTATATTTGCTTAAGATTGTATTAGTGATTAAGTTTGGTTTAAGCTAGGGTAGTTTAAGAAATAATAATAAATAAAGAAGTAGTTGCTCGTAAGAGTTAAAACAGAAAAGTTAAATGTTTTATTTACAGTATTTTTGTTAAAAATATTAAATATTTATACTTCCCCTTTTAAATTCCTAAATTCGAAGCTAACTTTTTGATTTCATTCGGTAAATCCCATTATTTGGGTATTTTTGTTTCCCGGTTCTTAAATTCCCAAAAGTCGGTATTTTGCTAAATTTTGCTTTGTCATTTCAATTGCCTACACACCGATCAGCTGTTTTCTTGCAAGATTTCACTGGATTCTGTCTGCGTACTTTTTGAGATATTTTCAGCCGACAGAGTAAAATTGGTCTTACTCTCCCAAAAAAATTTACTGAGTATTTGCTACTGGAAAAGTACGCAGACAGACCTAATATGATTGCTTCTAAATTTATTATGATTAACATGATGATAATATGATTACTTCTTAGCTTATTATGATTAACATGACAATAATATGATTAATTTCTTAGCTTATTATGATTAACATGACAATAATTTGATTACTTCTTAACTTAGTATGATTAACAGAATAATAATATGATTAAGGGAAAAATATTATGATGACATATTACGAGTATATTGAGTCATAATATGTTTCAATAATAATCTTAATATGGTGACTACAATCATAATTCTTATCATAATATGTTGCTCTTAGAATATGTTTACCACAACCATGTTTTTTTTTTGCGTGTAGTCTACACTTTTGATACGACTACGAATTCATAACAATCATTTTTTATTATTTCTTCAACTTTTATAGGAATTATACTTCTTATGAGAAGAAGAAACAACTGCATTTGTTAATGATAAAAAAATTTTTGTATTTAAGGTAAATATATTGGCAAATATATTGACAAATGCAGTGTTGTGTAGACATTTTGTTGACAATGTCACCAAAATAGTCGACAAAACTGGTGACTTGGAGAAACTTGCACCCAGGTTTCCTTCAGGGTAATGTTAATCGTACCAAACTTATACAAACTAAATTAATTTAAAGAGTGTTGCCTTGTTTGTTTAACTAAACAAATTTTAAGTGAAAAATAATAATAGCAGCCAGGGTGTTAGATGTGGTGTTTTCTCGGTAAATGTGGCTATATTTTTACCTGGTTAGGGTCTAATATCAATATTGTAGAAACTACAAATGGAATGACAAAGTTATATATACCCTTTTACCTTCGGTGAAGGGTATAAAAAGAGCCCTATATATTGATCTTTCATAACTAATTGTTTTCACACTACATAAAGGGTGGTCCAACCATGATATACAATGTTAAAAACGTCAAGTTTTTTGCCCAACTTAGTTTGGCATATCTTTGTTTAAGTATTTGACAAATTCAACCATGGAGAGGTACACAATTTAGTAGCGCCTTAAGATTGTTGAAGCCGTTTACGAAAATGGTCGTAAAAATCAAATGCAGTTCGTGCACTTCGTGATTTTTTGGCCTGCATAATCAACCAAATCGACCGAATGATAGTCAACGAGTGATTATTGAAAAGCTGATGCATTCACAAAGAGTGACTGTTTGGTGCGGTTTATGGGCTCGCAGCTTCATCGTGCCGTACTTCTTCGAAAATGGTGTTGGTCAAGTAGTTACCGTGAATGGTGTTCGCAATTGCGAGATGATAACGGATTTCTTGTGACCAGAAATTGAGGATATGGACCTGGACGATATATGGTTCCAACAAGATGGTGCCACTTGCCACACAGCCATCGAAACAATAGCTCTTTTACGCTAAAAATTTGTCTTTGGGGATATTTAAAGGAAAAAGTGTAGGTCAATTAGCCAAGAACAATTCAAGAGCTAAAGGACGATATAACCCTGCACATTAACGACATTGAACCTTAATTATGTCTCAGAAATATTGAAAATATGGACCATCAGATAGAGGTATTTCACCGAAGCCGTGGCGAGCAGTTGGCCGATATTTTGTTTCACACATAATTGTCATATCTTGATAAAAATTATCAAGATAATTTTCTGAAAACTTTATTTACAACTGACATCGTGCGTTTTATTATAAATTTTAAATGTTTGACATGTCGTTATACTCAGTATTATAGTGTAAAAGGGCCTTTAATAATAAAGAAAATTATAAAAATATTAAAAACAACAAAATAGAAAGGAAACAGTGTTCATCTCACACGTGTCGGAAGTAAGGAATGAGGCCCACATTGGTGTACGGCTTTGTATAGTGATAAAAGAATGGAAATCGATTTAAATAATCTATTAACGCCAATGTAAGGGCCTAAGTTTAAATAAAATTATACGTTTAGAAAATGTAAACGCCTCTGATTCACATTTAATTTAAATATAACAATGTATTTTGCAATAAGAATTAATTTTCAAACTACTTAAAAGTTTTATGAATGAATAACAAAACCATAAACAATTAAAATTCTCAAATCGTTTTCAGCACCTTAACATGTTTAATGAATTATACGAAGAATAGAGAATTGCAGCCAAGCTAAACTACTCATATAATATTTACACAAACAATTAGGGGATTCACAAGGGGTCATAAAGTCATATGTCCTAAAATAATAACATGAAAAAATACGACTGTTGTGAACAATCCCCCTGTTTTTCAGTAAGCTATTTTGAATTTAAAGCATAAATATTAACCTAAAATAAAAATATTTTTTTTTCTAATCCATGAAATAAAAAATTAAATTAGATATTACCTGAATATTTTTAAGACGCAAATCAAAAATAAATTTTATATTGTTTTTTACCAAACAGCAGAGTCCTTCGCCGATCTAATTTAACGCCGCAGGTGATTTGTTGCAAAAATTGCTAGCCGCAGGTTAATTTCGGATGTTAGCCGGATAAAATTATACCGTTATGCGGCTCGGCGCAGCCGATTAGCGCAGGTCTTTTCTGATTAATTACGACAGCACAATAAGCATAGCAAGCAAAGTTCTATTAATTTAAGAAACTTTTCGTTTAAAAAGTAACAACAATATTTTTAAACCATTGTAAAATGTTAGAACATTATGACAATATAACATGATAGCACACCTTGTGAATACCCCAAATATCGGCAACCTATACTATTACATTTTGTGATTGTATGCGTTGTATGAATTTTACTTATCCCAGCTAGCCTTTTCAATCGCTGAAGAGTCTACTGCGAATCTTATGCAGAGCGTTTTTAATCGTCGACGAGCGCATTTTTTAATTGTAGAAGATACAGCGTACGGGAGAAACTGTTACATGTAGATGATTCGTCTGCGAGAGTCTTCCACAACGCAGCGAAAGACACTTGTATTAATCGTAGATAGACTCATTTAAGATTTATTTACAGATTATCTTACAAATCTTTTATAAAGAATATGAAAAATCGCCTAAGGCTCATGCAGAGATTATTTTACAACTTCTGAACTGCTCTTCATGTTATTATTATATGAGTCGTAGGCTGTTCATTTTGCAAGCTATGTATAAAGAAATCAATTTTAGTTTTTGTATTACAAATTAATAAATAAACAAATTTTTCATTTATTGAATATAAATTACTTTATAAAAAAATTAATATAGAATATTTCATGAAACGATACAAATTAATAAAGAAAACTAAAAATTAATTCAAACTATGGTATATGTAAAAAGTCATATAGATATAACAGCCTCTTTATTTTGAAAAATTATGGAAGTTAGTTTGTTTGATTTTGCTTTGTTAAACGTCTTTCGATACGGTCTTTAGCGTGTACAAAGTGTTGCTGCAAAGTTCTGTTGATAATAGTATCATCACAATGCGTGAATTTGAAATGACAAAGATCTATAAAAAACAAAATTAATCAATCGAACTAGCTTGTTTTAAAAGTTGTTTATATACTTCTCATAATAGAAACAACGATATATTGCTGAATACTCTCTTTCTCGCTCGTACCTCTCCAAGTATATTGAACTGCAATTTCGTCGCGCATCACTTTTTTCACAGCACCTCTAAGAAAGGACGCTGGATCGACTGCTGTAACCTTTCCCAATACATATTGCTTAAATTGAAAAAAATTATTATTACTATGCAAATATAAATTAAGGCATGTTAACAACTTACTAATTGCTTGTACATTTCATCGTTTTTAAAATTTTCATTCAGCAATATAAAAGAATCAATATCTGTAATTGGCAAGGGTGGCAGCAAATTGGTAGGAATTACTTCAGGGACCAATTTTAATTGTCTCACTTCATTTCTTAAGGTGATAACTTCTCTTGTTAAGTTTTCCAACAGTTTAGATTGATTTTGTTCCAAAACTATAATGCGATTATTAAAATTCCGCAATTCGGTAATTATTTCAAGATTTTGAACTGGACCTGAAAGAAAATGTTAAAAGGCATAAAGAATTGTGTTAATAAAAATAATAATAATATAATCCATACCTGCATTAACTTTGCGCAATTCAATATATTCGGCTGTTTCCTGCGAGTTCATATACTGTTCGTCCGCCATTTAAATTAAGAGTATGAAAACGAAGAGGTTGCCTTTGCGATCTTCAATTAAAGCAACTTTTTTGATAGGGTTTTTGTTTTCAAATTTGACGAGCTGTCCCTCTTCAATATTCTCCGTTGTTTTATATATGCCAATTTTTCTAGAATCTAATGGTATTTCAAAAAGAGGTTGTAAATTTTTTATTATTTTTCCCTCAAAGTAAAGTGTGTTACTTGTCGTATATATGTTGTTATTTTTATAATTTTATCATATGCAAAGCAAAAGTTGTTTGGTTTTAATGTCGAAAAAATCAACCCATTTATTGTTATGTGCGTGGTTTTTCCATCTGAATTGCTTTTTAACACATAAGTGGAAGGCTTGCTGTTTAAAGGTATCTCTTGGTTCGCACTTAATTCAACTTGGCGATTATATGTATAGCTGTGCAGCCACATTAGTATACTTTGTGATTTGTTTTTTTTTTATTTTTTGTAGGTGATTCTCATATTTAAAGGCACTTGTAGCTTGTATAGATCCAAATTTTTTTGCATCTTCAAATAATAAATAAATTTCAAACTGTATAATGTTGGTACATCTTTCACAAAACTTAAAACAAGATTTTGAGCATACAGATTATTAACTTGACAATTGTCCTTATCACACAAAATTTTTATAGCAATACACAACTTTATGAAGTGAAAATATCTCCCTTCAGATAAAATATTTTTGAAGACAATTGGTCCAGTGTATAATAGTATTTGTCTTAATTCAGTAGCCTTCCACCTATCCAGTTCCTTTACACAACGTGGTTTTCTAGCAAACTCATCTGGGATGCTGTCTTTAAGACCAATTAACTTTTCCGAAAGCAACTTAATTTTTTGGGAAGAAAGTGAATATAACTCTCCTTTTTGTTTGGTCCATGCACTCAGCAATGTCTTTACGACGCCAAGGAAAACAATGTGCATGAAATCTAAGGAAATTTGCTGGATAAAATCTATTGGAAGCCTTTCAATTGTTGTCGTTCTTTGTACGTTGTGATGCTCTGATTGAGAACGATTTCGAAATGATTCATTTGTTCGCAAATTTAGAGGCTGTGTTGGAGGAAAAACTAGACGGTTTTCAAACATAGTACCTTTCTGTGTACATCTTGTGCATGAATAATAACCTGTATGACCTTTTGTTCCTAGAATTAAAGAACGTGCTGGTGCATCCATTATAAAAAATCCAACTTTTAAGGAATAGTGTTTATTATGATACTCCAAACCATTTTCAACTAAATCAATTAGTTCTTCTACAGTATCCATTAAAAATTCGTCTGGACTCTTTGGCTTAGAAAATCCTTCATATGCACCCACTACAAGTACTTCTGATGAATTACGTACACTGCATAAAATTGGCCACACTTGCTTTTTAGAGCTTTTGCACAAGGGCAAACTGTCTACATTAAAATCTAGCACAATGACTTGCGCATCATAATTATGTAATCGAAGGTAATCTGTTATAGCGTCTTTTACACCATAGTTTACATACCAACCTTCGCCCATTCGTTTGGCCACTACATCTCTTGGGGTTTTCTTTAGCGTTCGCACATCTTTTGGCAGGTCAATATTGTGATCTCTTAAAATTTGTAGTAGTTCATTTACTACTGTCGTGCTAAGTGTATGCTTTATTGCCCATTGAGATAAACGCTTCCTCAGAATGTTTGCTTCGCTTATAGTTTCAATAAAGGATTGTCTCCCATCTTCATCTACTGTATCTTCAATAAAAGTTTGATTATAGTTTTCTTCTGAGTCTTTTTCAACATGTTCCTCATATTCATTTACAACACTTTCATCAAGAGATACATTGGAGTTTTCTTCTGCTTCAACTTGATGAAAGCATTCATTTTTTTCTAGTTGTTTTTGTTTTTTGTTGTTACCACATTCACTTTCATTTGGTTTAAAAATTCTCGTCATAATTAGCAAAGCTTCACGTTTGCTTCTCATCAAGGTATATTTACACAAGGTAGACTCATTTGGGAGTGTAGACATGCTGCTCTATAAATGGAGCCAATTTGTCAAAATTGTCTTCATATAAAACAAAAACAATTTAACGCACACATGTACAAATTTTGGCTCATATACACGCAATTTGACGTTTTGGCTCCAACTAGGGGTAAACAGCTGACAAACATATGGGCCAACGAGTTTACCTTGTGTAAATATACCTTGCTTCTCATTTTTATTGCTTGCGATGACAACATTATGCTTTTTTCAACTTAAAACTTTTTACCAAATAACAAACACATTTAATTAATCATACCTTTACACAACCGACACGAGTCTTAATCAAAACATTAATGCAAATATCAACGAACAAAAGAAGAAAAAATAAAAATCCTAACGGTTAATTGCATGAAAATAGAAACAATCATGGTGAAATTACTACAAGGTGGCAGCACTAGGTGTTGTTGTACAACAATACAACAAAAACAGGCAAATTTGTTTGTGTAATAAACTCCGTGCTGTCAAAAATTATGTGCAACAATGTTGCCATTGTTTGTCTTTTCCGACAACATTTGGTAGGATAATTTTCGCTTGGTAGGATGGTAGGCTAAACCTTAGGGCAATGTTACACGTTTAAATACATATATAACAAAATCGAAAAAAAATTAAGACTAAAGCTATTTTAAGATATTAAAATGGTCATTTTAAATGCTAAAGGATCATAGAAATTAATATACGTACAAACATTGCATAATGAGAATGAAAATATTGCAGTCTAAGTGGAATGCTATTTCTGGAAGGGCAAATGGAAACAGAAACCTAAACATTACGAAGTAGGAATTCTGAAACAATTTCGTTATTAAACAAGTTGTGCATTAAGGAGAAATTTAATTTATCATATTACTACGTTTATCATTCTATGTGAATTTTTTTTTTCAATATTCATCGAAGATCCCATAAAGTGTATATATTCTGGGTCTTCTAAGTCGATTAAGCCGTTTGGGTTACAAATTTTTTCTGGTTCTTCAAAAATGTTTTCATTAGAAAAAAAATAGTTAAGCTCCCAAATGTGAAACTTCCTCCCTAAAAACTAACATGAATTTGTAGCGGAATACAGTGATTGTCATTAAATTTCAACAAAACCCTTTTCATGACACCAAATATGGTGAAGGTCGGTAAATAATTTACATACGGCTCCATGTTAACTTAAAATTTAAAAATTTTCAGTAGAAGCAAAACAAATTTTAATTTTATATTTAAGGTATATAAAAAATAAGTTTTAAACTAACAGCTATAACTGGTAGTAAATTATAACTAAACTTGCTTAAATGTATCAAAAATAGAAAACTGGTCGAGTCCAAAGGATTTTGGTTAATAAGTTTGGTCGAATAGAAAATTTTCAGTGGCAACGCTGATCTGCAACAAATAAAACGAAAAATATTATGAAAAAATTACTAAAAGATTCATACTTAAAATTTTAATGTTTTTTGAATTAAAAACAATTGTTTTTCCACTTTTTTTTCACTACAAGTCCTTTGGAGGTTTAAAGAAAGTGGCGCACAAGCGCATATCAAAAAATACGCATTTTTCAAACGAACACACGACTTGGTCACATACACAATTATTTCTGTTTTTATTTATTAATAAAAAAAAACTGTTAGCCCAACTAAAGACGCACATATAAAAACCACATACGATTTGTTTTTTGCAAATATTTTAATTGTTATGCACAATTTTCATTTAAAAACCGCACAAAAATTATTTTTTTTAAATATTTTTTCAAGAATGTAAACATAAACAAAAAAAAAAATGACATCTTGGGGTTTTCACCACAGTTAAGCAAAAAATTACCAGATGCCGTAGTGATGCCACCTTGTAGTAATTTCACCATGGAAACAATAACAAACATATTTTGGCAAAAAATTAAACATTGCAAGATTAAAACCCAATCGTTTCAAAGAAAGATGAAAGATAAATCTTCAAAAGATCATCAAAAATATCTTTAAAGAGTTGTATACAGTGCTGCCACAACGAATACAATTTTTACAATCAAAATTTTTGAAAAAGTTACCAAATGTAAAAAATTATAACCAAATTTAAAATGCTTTTTATTAATTGAGAAAATATTCAAAGTTGTTCTAATATATCAAATATTTTGCAAATCATTGTAAAATATTACTGCCTTTCGCCTTTCGTAACGTACATTCAATGGGGAAAAAGTATATGACTGACAGTCAAAAGTTTTTTTTACCAAATAATTATCTTAAAAAACATTTAATAAATATACATACCGACAAGTTATAAACAGTAAAATTTCCTTTAAACTTACAGCCATTTTTAAAAGAAAATTCCATAAATTTCAAAATTATATTGATAAATCAATGTAATCTTAAAAAATCTTTAAAATTCCTACGTGTATTTTCAAATATGTATATAAATATACTTCTGGAAAAACCCAAATTCAGAACCTTAAACTTATTTTCAAGTTTTTAAAAACACTGAAACGACTTTTGTGTAATTTTTCAGTAATTTTCTAAAATCGATTCCGGGTGATTTTATGCACTTCCTACTTTAAGTACTAATTATCTTTACTTCTCTTAAAATCAAGAAAAACTACGCTGATTCAAAAAAAAAATAATTGAAAATCTCCATTGATTAAAACTTCATTTGTTTACGATTTCAGATCATGGCATTTTTAATATAAAAATCAAAAATGGCAATATTTTCTTAGCAAAAATATTAAAAAAATTATTTGGTTGCTCTTTTGAAAGGGATTATAAAAAACTTCCGTTCATTGGTAACAAATAATGAAAAAATCGTAGTACACAGTACAAATTATTCGAGCTCGTAAATAATTGTACCAAGAAAAACATATTCGTACGTTATTATTATTGTTTTAGAAAAAAGTAACCAAAATGAAAAAAATATTCACATCTCCACATTGAAAAAAAATATAACCAATTTTGGTTAGAAATAACCAAAAACTTACAATCCTACTTTTAATGACTTCAAGAATTCATTACTTTGTAGCTTTATTCGCCACTTTTTGGATTATTAGTTATATATTAAATAATAACTTTATTATTATATCTTAAATATACAGAAAAATGTATATTTTCATTATGACAATAAAAATGTCATTATAGTCATAAAACATAGTTTTTTAATGCAAAAACTACACTGCCCCGGTAGACTAGCTGGTAGAGAGCTAGTCTATCAGCACCGAGGTTGCGGGATCAAATCCCGCCAGAGACAGAAAAAAAATATAAAAAATAAAATAAAGTAAAATAGAATAAGAAAAAATAAAAATAAAATAATTTAAAAAAAAACAAAAAAAAATAAAAAAAATAAAAAAATTTTTACTTTATTGACTTTGTGTAACTATATATTTTTATAAAAATTTTAAGTATAAAAAAAACATATTATTTTTTAGATTATAATAGCCTAAATTATAAAGGATTACTTTTGGGACATCTCGAACAAAAATAAGTACTTTTTCTAGTAGAAAAATAAGTAGTCTTCTCGTCAAATTCTCATTATTTTTCTGCTTACTTTGTAAGCAAAGTTTTTGCTAGGATATTAATCATTGCAAGATTAAACGGCGAACGTGCCTAAAAACTTAAAATAAACAAAAAAGTAAACATCGTTTTGTTATTGTAACTCGTCAAATAATCATCAGGAGTTTCGTTTGGGAATTGTATTTTAGTCACAATCGTCTATTAAACAGCTCTTGGCTAGCTGGGCAGGTGCAGACCAGTGTTGCCGTTAGGATACGAAAGATACATTTTTCGTATCTTTTGATGACTTCATGTACCATGTATAATCCTGACATTTTTCGTATCTTTTGAATCTGTACGAAAAATGTTCACAAATAAAATATTAAATTTCCGTCTCTGACAAAGTTTTTTAAAGTTATCATTTCGTTATGAATACTAAAAAAACAGTGAAAACCAAGGCGTATTCATGTAAAAATGAATTCGCCTTGGCGACAACAAAATACAAAAATAACATGTATTTTGTTGTTTTGTTTTCTAAGTTCTTCTTTCGTCTGCTTATTCTTGTGTTTGTGTGTTAATATGAAATTTAAAAGACAACAATAACGTTCTTAACAGTTAATAATTTCAGACCATTTTTGTAAAATAGTTTTATAAAATAAAACAATTTTAATCCCGAAATTAAAAAAAGAAAACTAAAAAAGTTGAGTGCAAATATTATATTATATACATAAAATAAAATAAAATGAGTGAATGAATTTTACATTTTACACAAATTTTATGTACATACATATGTATGTTTCTATATAGAATTATTGGCATTTTGTTATAATTTATAGGTAATTCTCCAAAAAAGACAACGTACAATTTTAATGATAAATGGCTGTTAATAAAAGAGTACAATGGGTGGTTAATGAAAAAAATTACTAAGGGAAATGCGGTATCATTTTGCAAAGAGTGTGAAATAACATTAGCAAACAATAAGCCAGTATTAAACAAACACCTGAATTCGTGTAAGCATATAAAAAATTGGAATGCAATAAAGAACTGCAAACCAATCGAACAATTGGTTACTTCAAACCATGAAGATCATGCCATCAAAAGAGCCGAAATTAAAATTTGTACGTTTCTTGCCAATAATAACCTTCAGTTTTCTCTATCTGACTCATTTATTCCATTTTTGGCAAATACGCTTCCGGATTCCAAAATTGCGCGAAAAATGCATTTGGGCCGAACAAAGGCAACAAATATAGTCACAAGATTAGATTAATAAAAATTATTAGTACACCCGGAAATTTTTTTAGCATTATAATGGACGAGACAACAGACATTTCTGTCAGGAAGCAATGTGCTTTATGTGTAATATATTATCATCCAGACAATGAAAAACTTGAAACTCATTTTTTGGATCTTTTTGAAACAGAAAGTGGTAAAGCTGAAGACCTCAGTGAGGCACTTTTAAACTGGCTACGTACTAATTCTGTGCCTTTTGAAAATTTTATTGGATTTTCCTCTGACACAACAAATGTCATGGCTGGAGACCATAACTCTGTTTTTAGTCACTTAAAAAGTCTGTAAAGAACATTGTATGCATTAAATGTAGTTGCCATCTGATACATCTAGTAGCGTCAAAAGCTTGTGCGAAATTACCAGGAACAGTAGAGGACATGTTAAGAAGCATTGCAGGACACTTCTGTAGAAGTTCAAAGAGGATATGCAAACTTCAAGAATTTCAATATTACTTTCACGTAGAGAACCATAAAATTTTAAGTCCAGCAGCAACACGATGGCTTTCACTTAAATCGTGTGTTGTTACAATTTTGGAGCAATATACTGCTTTAACAGAATATTTTCGGTTGGAATTATTTGAAAATCCCACTAAAGGCAACCATGAAATTTTTTGAATTAATGAGTGATGGTATTACAAAAATTTATTTGGAATTTATGTCATACACTTTGGAACTTTTTAACGATTTTAATCTAATATTCCAGGCGGAAAAGCCTCGTCTACACCTTTTGCAATCTGAAGTTGAAAAATTAATTAAAACAATTGCTAGCAACTTTTTAGAATTTAACTATGTAAAGGCAACAGATGTTTTAAAAATAGAATTTTCAAATCCAAAATATTTTTTACCAATTGAAAAAATTTACTTAGGTGTTTTAGCTCATACTTCGCTTGCTACCCTAGAAGAAGAACAGCATAAGAAATATGATTTACTAAAAAATTGCCAGTCATTTTATATCGAAGTTTTAAAACAAATAAATTTAAAATCCGTTTTTACCGATGAAATATTTAATATTATAAATATGTTTAATTTAAAGGAAGCTCCATCCTTTAAAGAAAAGGATTTAACTGTTGTATTAAACAAATTTCCGTCTCTGATTAATTTTGTCGACCAGAATGCTTTGCATAAGGAATGGCGGGAGCACGCTCTCCTCAACCACGAAGAGCTTGGGTTAAACAGTAACATGGCCGCTGATGAGTATTGGGGAAAAGTGTTTAATGTACCACCAGAAGCCTTTTTATACATTGATAGCAAATGTGCTATTCAGAACGAAAATTTAGTTCCAATCTTCTACCATAATTTCAGAAGATCAAATATTAAAGCAGTTAACTGCAATCATACTATCAACAATACCAGATTCGACATGAGTATTTCAAAAAAAGACTTAATGATTCGTAATCATAAATCTAAAGACTATTGGTGGATAAATTGAACACTAATCCCTTTTCCCTTTTTTATTACCTGACATTGACCTTATTGAACTATAACAAGGTAATGTTTTTTAAAACCATTTTTCATTACATAAAAACAAAATAAAATAAACAAACTATCCATTGGAAAGTAATAGCCATTATTACATTATTGCTAAAACCAAATAATAAAACCAAATAAATAAAATAAAATACTTGAGAGCTCGATTAAGGGACTTTGTATTATAAGATAAAATTGTATAGTAGTAACTATTGTTTATTGTAGTTTAAAATAATATGTTTTCTAAATAAATAAACAAAAAAAAAAAAAAAAAAAATGTTGTTAATGAGCCTATTATTAAAAATTTGAAAAAAGTAGTTTGTTTAATTTTTGCATTTCCAATTTCGAATGCATGTGTGGAGAGAATTTTTAGCCAACTAAAATTTATTAAGACTGATCATCGTAACCGACTCAATACAAATACAATAGCAGCTTTAATTACGGTGAAAGAAAACATTAAAGATGTTTCAACATACGATCCACCTAAATCGATGATTACTAGTAGTGCGAAGTTGTTCTGAGGAAATATGAACATTTGTTTTAATAATATCCAAAAATAGTTACAGATAAATTAAAAATTTTACTGGCAACATTGGTGCAGACGAGCACAACCCTTAAAACCGTTCGTAACTATTTTCAAGAAAGAGTCGAACACTTTATAGTGTTCTGTTCTTCGTTAAAAAACAGAACAATTGTAGTGATACTGTAGACGAATTATATTCTAAATGCTCTACAATGTTTCTTTTTTTACGTTGATAAAGAAATGAACAAGCAAAAAGTTTTAGCAACGACCGCAGTACTAGCAGCTTGTGTGTGTTTTATGTATGTATTTATATGTTTTGTTTGTGAAAAATGAATTTGCTGTCTCTTTGTTTAGATCTTGGTTTGCTTATGCGCAACGGCCTAATTATTTGCAATATTCTTCAAATTTATAAACTCTTGTATTTTTGTCTTTGGCATTATCATGTCTAATACCAATAAAAATAGTGTATTTGTCAGTTCACCCCCTTGTCTTACTCTACAGTTTATGTAGAAACTATCACTGGCAACACCCATGAATCGGGCTTTACAGTGGACTTCTGAGTACAACATTTGAATGCTGGCGACAATTTTTTCCGGTATACCCACGTTTCGTAGACAATGCCAAATGGATGCTCTATTTATCACGAATGCACGCTCAAAATCAACAAGAAAATAGATAAGTAGGGAATTCCATTCGATTGAGTGCTCTACAGTTAATTTTACTGAGTTAATATCATGTACGCATGATCGGTTATGTCTAAAGTGGGGGGAAAAACGTTCAGGGATAATAAAAGCTATTATCTTTTGGATGGAGTTCAGAAGCGTGATGCCTCACCAGTTTCTACATTCTCTTAGGTCTCCCTTTTTTGGAATTGCAAAGATGAAACCTTCCTTCCGCCGCAACGGGATGTTATCAGTAGACCATACTTTATATATTAGTGGCCAGATGTTATTAGCTAAGGTAGGGTTGTACTTGAATATCTTTGATGGAATATTATCTATGGCGGGTGCTTAATTATTCTTTAATTTTATAATGGCGTTTGTTACCTTCATTAGAGGTGGAAGCCACTGGGTTTATGTGTTTTTCCTATTGGATTTAAAGAGTGGTCCAACCAAAATGCGCGATGTGTATTGTAAATAAAACACAAAGCTTTCATAGACTTATCTTAATATTTTTGTTTTACCAATGTAACCGCTAATTGACTGGTGACCTGCGAACTGTATCAGAACCCGAACGAGGCAGTTGTGATGGAACATTAGTTTATCGATGTATTTGACTGAATACTTTTTAATTTCTTCCTGAATGGTAGGGATGTTAAATCTCTGTGGAACGCTGTATACAAAAACTGAAAAAATAAGGCAAAGTCATACACCCATGTTCATTTACGTTCTTCGTTATATCATCGAGTGGACAATGACTACTTAAAATTTAAGTCTTAAATGCAAAAGCAAAAGAATACCTGCGTTTTGATTTTGAGTGTTATGGCGTGCGCATCAATGAATGCAAACAAAGCACATGCACAAATAAAATGTTTACGAAACGATGTCAATACTACCAACGTTGAACTTTGTTTTGCAGGCATAGAATTGATGTTAAATTAAGCGTATAAATAAATCAAGAAAAATAGTGATTTTTGCAGTTCTCTGGTGGATATGAGAAATTATTGACCGATTCTTATTATTTGCCAATTGGCTTAGTCTTTGAGCCAACAAAAGCTCGTATACCAAATGTTATCCAATTATCTTTAAAACTGTGACCTGATCTATGTTCCTATGCACAGCGTGACTTTTTAACTTTTAGGTGGCCTAAAGTGAACAAAACAAGCCCCTCCTACTCCCCGATCATTTTGATCTTTTGATATGTGATAGACAGAAGTAAAGGTGATACAAAAATATGCTAATAGGGAGAAGAAAAGGAGTAGTAATAACCAGGGCAAGTTTTTTTATGGCATATGCCATTTTTTGCCATTTCTTCATTTATTTCGTTAAAAAATAGCTTTTTGGTGGTCCAGCTTGCCAAAAAATACCTTTTTTGCAACCTGGAAGAAATTTATAAATAAGCTAAGCGAATATGAGAAAGAATTTTTCGAAATGCTGAGTGAATGTTGCAAAGATCGGACGTAAGAAGTGAGTAAAGGCCCAGTTAGCCGGGAGTAACAGTTACGTTGCAAATCAGCTGCTTAATTTTGTTGTATGTAAAGCAATTAGAACGGTTATAGTTAGCAGGAAGATGTTACGTCTCAATCTAAAAGATATAGATTGGTCTTACTTTTTTACGGTAAGGTTAAGTTACTGTTACTCCCGGCTAACGGAGCCTTAAGTGTACATAAAAGAGCACTTTAATGCATCTGCTCAAGTCTCTTGAAATTCCAAAAAAAATGGTTTTCTATAAATGAAAGTTTAGACTTAATTGACAGTGCTAAGAAAAATAATAACGATGTCAGTAAAAAAGATTTTGCTGAAAAGTTTATTTTATTTGTTTTTTAAAATGCATCCCTAAGCAATTATCAATCTCGTAAAACACTCCGTAAGTTTCGCGCCATTTCTGGGTAATTATTCAATACTCCTGTAAAACTCTCTATATGGCTTGGCATTTCAATTTTAAAAAAACTGTTTTAATCGATTTTCTCAGAATTTTGTTTTTTAAACTTAGCGGTGTTTGCATATTTTAATGAAAGTGAATTTATTGTCAACCTTTCTCCATCTGAACTATTAGCGTTCAAATACGTCCAGTTACATGTTGCGATGTTGAAAGAGTGTTTTCCATTTATTGAACTGTTTTATGCGATAACAGGCGATTACTTATTTTTGACAATTTGAAGAAATATCCTATTGTACTATACAACAAAAACTTAATAATTTAAACGGTTCTTAATTAACAACATGTTTATTTTGGCCGGTTTTTCCCTTTTTTGCCATTTCTCGTGCCTTTTTTGTACGTTTGCGTGCCATTTTAAACTTGCCCTGTAGTGCGATTCTCTATTCAATTTTGATTTAAAGCCAAGTTAGCGTTAATTTTATTCAGTAACATTTTTAACAATAACGTTTACTGCTATGTTCTTTCTTTCGTTCTTTCGTTGTTCTTTCGTTGTTTATTTTTGAATTAGTAGTTATTTTTTTTTAAACAAACAAAAATTTTGGCAAATAAAAGTTACATTAACATTTTAAAAATTCACATTATTTACATACATTTTGCAATAATAATATTAAAAAATTTGTTTTTTGGGAATTTTTTTGGGTATTAATAAAAATCATTAAAAATATTACATTTAAGATGCAGCTTATGGAGATCACTAATAGTGTTTTCTTTTCTACACAAAAAATAAGTGGTAGACTATAATGCCGCTGTTAGCAAATTGTTGCGAATTTCCGCTAATTTAGTAATTTTTACAGAATTTTTGCCATTCCTTACAGTTTAAGTGACTTCAAATCAATTTTATGGTTTGCTTGAAGTATTAAAAAACATTCCGACATTTTGTTTTTTTAACCGATTTAGCGATTTCAAATAAATTTTAGTGCTTCTCTCCAAGTTTGCAATTTTTCGCGAACTATAATCCCGTTCGCGGTAAGTTTTCTGATTCTTTACAGCTTTAACGATTTTTAATAAATAGTAGACTTTGCCATCATGCCTCTGATAACAAATTTTTCGGAATTTTCCCTAATTAAAGAATTTTTACCGAGTTTTTGGCATTCCTTATAGTTTAAGTGACTTCACATCAATTTTATGGTTTGTTCGAAATGTTAAAAAAATTCTCGAATTTTCGTTTTTTTTTTTGCAAAAATTTTTTTTATATATTCCGACAACTTTTTTTTAGCGATTCCAAATAAATTTTACGGTTTTTTTCCTAGTTAACAATTTTTCGCGAACTTTAGCCATGTTCGCGATAAAAGCGATTTTTTCCTGTGGTTCTTAAGAGCTTTAACGATTTTTAATAAATAGCCGCTGTTTGAAAATTTTGGCGAATTCCGCTAATTTAACAATTTTTACCGAATTTTCGCCATTCCTTATAGTTTTAGCGACCTTGAATCAATTTTATGGCTTGTTTAATTTATTAAAAATTTTCGCTATTTTTGCAAATTTTCGGAATTTTTGCAATTTTCGCTAGACTAGCAAAACCTAAATGGGGCCTTGTTAGTTTCGACAGTACTTCAAGTAGTTCCACACGAGAAGTAGTTTGCACTCGATGACAGTGTTCGTTAAATATACTAATTAAATAACAAAGATGCCACCTGATTGAAATTTTTAGCTATGTTGTTGAAATTGAGTTACTGAATTGCTGTATTGTTACTGCAAGCAATAAACTGTGCCGGTAAAATTAACGCTAACGTTAATCGTTAAAAGTTAGAGAATTCCACTACTGGTAATAACAATTGCGGTTATCAAATATGTATTCACTATCAAGAGAAGCTAAAAACCATGCTTCTTAAACACGCCATTTTCCTCAAATGCGGCTCATTTTCCATAGTATTGGTTGGCTTTTGAGTAATATAATTTATAATTTAGCCAAAAACTCTAAAGAGTAAAAATCCACTAATAGGAAGAAAGCAAAAAATTTATGTACACACAATTTTAATTGGAGTAGAAATAAATAGTATCATCAAGTTTCAACTTCATACTGCACCAGAATATTAATAAGAGTCTGTAGTAAAAATATGGGTATTTAATTTAAATTCCTTTTAATTCTTAAGATCCAGTTCCAGGAATCATTACAATTAACAAAAAAAAAAAAACTTAAACTCTTATACTTTTATTTAAATTCTAAAGATCCTGAAAAAATAACAATTAATGATCATAACTTTTTTGCAGAACCAGTAAGTCGCTAATGCCTAATCGTATTTCTTTTATAATGGGTCTCAATGGACCATCGTTACTTTGCGACACTGCCTGCTCTAGTTCAATGTACGCACTACATCTTGCCTATGAACACATGAAGAATGGAACTATAGATGCAGCCATTGTTGGTGGAGCAAATGGATTAACATGTCCATTCGTAACTGCAAAATTTGCAAAGCTAGGAGTTCTTTCAATGTCCGGTAGCTGCCGACCATTTGATGAAGATGGTAATGGTTATGTTCGATCTGAGACCATGAGTTGCATTTTTCTTCAGCGAAGACGAAACGCAAAACGCATATATGCTACTCTCGTACATTCAGCTGTTAACTGTGATGGTTTTAAATCTGAAGGAATAACTTATCCTTCTGGAAACATGCAGATGAAATTGCTGAAAAAATTCTATGATGACGTCAAAATTGATTTGAATGAGATGGGTTACATGGAGGCACATAGTACGGGTACAGCTGCTGGAGACCCCGAAGAATGCAAAGCTATTGATCAATCTATATGCAAGAGAAGAAACAAACCACTGCTGGTTGGTTCAGTAAAATCAAACTGCGGACATACAGAAGCCTCTTCAGGTGTAGTGTCTATTTCAAAAGTCTTACTGACTTTTAACAACAATTGCATACCACCCAATATCAACTTTTCGAAGCCTCGCAAAGCTATTGATGGAATACGTGAAGGAAGACTTGAGGTTGTAACGGAAAGAACCGTATTAAAGAACCCATATGTGGGTATAAATTCATTTGGCTTCGGAGGAGCGAATGCCCATTGTCTTCTCAAGCAATACGTAACTGAACATTCAGTTCCTTCTTATGGAAACCCCAATGACTTACCATATCTTTGTACTTGGTCAGGTCGTACCGAAAGTAGTGTGAATAATGTTCTCGATTACGTCGAATTCAGACCTCTTAATTTAGAGCATTTGGCTTTAATGCGTTCGTGTCAAGAGGGTGGTATCAAAGGCATGGTGTATAGAGGCTACAATATCTTGAAACCCACTAATAGTAAACCAGTATCAAAGTCATTATCCCTGTCAAGAGCAGTGCAATACAATGAAGGTACCAAATGTCCAATTACTTGGGTATTTTCCGGTATGGGATCGCAGTGGGTTGGAATGGGCAAAGACCTTATGAGAGTCAAAGTTTGTGCAGAATCAATTTTAAAAAGTCATGCAACGTTAAAAAAGAAAGGTCTGGATTTAATCAATATATTAACAACAGACAATCCAGACATATTTAAAAGCATCCTTCACTGCTTTGTGGGTTTAACTGCCATTCAAATTGCCTTGGTCGATCTACTTAAGACGCTCAAAGTTAAGCCAGACTTTATAATTGGCCATTCTGCTGGTGAAGTAGGGTGCGCTTATGCCGATAGCTGTCTGACTGCCGAACAAGCTATTCTATGTTCGTATTATCGTGGCAAAGTAAGCATTGACTTAGAAAAAATTCGAGGTTCTATGGCTGCTATTGGCTTAGGTTTCCAGGACATTCGAAAAATGGTGCCACCTACCATTGATGTAGCCTGCCACAATAGCAGTGATTCTTGTACAATTTCGGGACCTCAGGCTGATGTCTCTAAATTTGTTGAGAATCTTAAATCTAGCAAAATTTTTGCCCGAGAAGTGCCTTGTTCAAATATTGCATACCACAGCAGGTACATTCAGCATCTTGGCCCTGAACTAAAAAAATACCTAAAGGATATTATAACTAATCCAAAACCACGTTCCCAAATGTGGATAAGTACCAGTGTTCCATTCGAAAAGTGGCATCTGGAAGACAGTAAATTCTGTTCAGCTGAATATCAAACTAACAATCTCCTAAATAATGTTCTTTTCGAGGAGGGTGCAACATATCTGCCTAAAAACACATTAACTATTGAAATAGCACCACATGCTCTGCTGCAAAGCATTTTGAAAAGTTGCAATCCTGATGGCACTCATATTGGCTTGACTAGACGCAATTCACCAGACAACGTTCTTCATTTGCTCGAATCGCTGGGAAAGTATGTTAATGTTATTAAAAGCTTTTTAAATATAGGCAATGCAAGAAACCACTTCAGGGTCATAAGTAAATATTACGTTCAGTTTGCTTGTCAATAACTTATTGACAACTGTAAAAAAAAAAATTAGAACAAATTTTACTGCCTATTTCCGACGAGCGAAAGAATTCTTTCTTTCGTACAACTACATTTAAAACAAAAACAAAGTTTTATAATTTTTTTTCGTTCTAAATGTGGTTGTTCCAAAGAAAGAATTCATTCGCACATCGCAAATAGGCTATTTAATTAATTTTTTTTTTACTTTTTGTGCTACTACCCTAAAGTGTCTTCTAAATTGGATTAATCTTTTTGTTAAAAGTTGCTAAAGTAGTATGCGGTTTAAGTATTAAAGGAATTCGTTTTATTAACTATTAAATTGGAATCATTTACCAATATCTTTTCCAGTGCACATCTTCTGTAACTCCCGCGTCGAAAAACTTATTGATTGAAATGTGAGAAATGAAACAGAAATGCCATAGATTTAAAAAACAACTATTTTCTCACTTAACTGTGTCTGTAACATTTTTGAAGAGAAAAATCTGTCACGTAAGAAAATTACTCGCCAATTTACAGAAAAAGTGTGTCTGTAAAATGTTTGTGAGAAAGTTCCCGCTTGGAACTGTCGAAAATACTCACGAACAACAAGTAATAAAGTATAGTCGGTCAAGCCCGACCATAGGATACCCTACACCCACTGTTGCCAACTTTTTTTGAACATTTCCCGCCAAATCGGAGTTCAAAACCGCTAGAAACCGCTAAATATTTCATTTAGCGGGAATTTTTTTAAAAATACCTCTAAAACCTAAACATTTTTATAAGTTTTATATAAATCTAGATATAGGCTGATTTTTCAAACGTATATGACTTTCAAATTACGTTGCATACTAAGGTTTCCAACTTCCCTATTTATTTTATTTCCAAAAATCAAATAAGTTAGAGTTATGTATTCAGCTGTGCCGAATCTTTGATACACTCCACCAACAGTTAGAATATTCCCGGAGTGGTCTTTATATGGGACATATGGTAAATTATAGGCCGATATTTGAACAAGTAATTTATAGTCTTGTAAAACTTTGACTGACCAAATGTTATTATAATAGAACACAGATTGAGAGCTCTACGGTTCTACGCGTACTAAAGCTTTTTCCGAGAGTAGGGTTTATATGAGGCCAATGGTAAGTAATGGACCGATCTGATCGATAGTTGACAGTGTAATTTCTAGTGATATAGGACGAATTTGTGCAAAATCTTATATCAATATGTGCATTCCGCCATTAGTTTTTGTAACAATATTTTTAATTTTTATAGGGTGGTTGTTCCACATTTTAATTCATAACTATTTTCCTACTGAACCGATTGTGCTGGAGTTCAATCCCAAATTGCGTAGGTGAAATCTAAACAATTTAATGCCAATATTTATCTTTTCCTTTGAGTCGTTTGAGAGTGAGCGAGATTTCAACAGACGGACATGGCTTAATCGACTTAGGATTACTCAAGGAAACGGAATAAATATACTTTATGGGGTCTAAGATGAATATTAAAACAGTTTCACCCGGAATGACAAACTTAGTATATAAGTAACGCTAGTTTTGGTAATTATTGGCCGTTTTAAGCAATTAGATAAAATTAGTAAGATGAAAGTTAGTGAATTATATTGCTTGGGATCTATCGAGATAATTAACGTTTCCTTACCTTTTGTTTCAAAATTTTAAGCAAGCTAAAAGTTGTGAATTGTCACATACATCCCTAACAAAATACTAACTGAAAATCGTAAAAAAATGTCATATACAATCTTCAGTTCACTAAAAATTCAAAAGTGAACATAAACAAGTAGTTTTTAGCCAGATAAACAAAAAGAAAAATTAAAAAATCTGTTAATTTTAAATTTGAGAAAGGTTTTTGAAGCGAAAATGAGCCGCTGAGAGTTGTTTGAAAATCGCTAGATTTCCCGCTTACCGCTAAAACGTATTTTTTCCCGCGATTGGCATTTCAAAAACGCTAGATTTAGCGGGAAAATCTCTAAATTGGCAACAGTGCCTACACCACAGTATTTTAAAACACAATTTTGAGAGTGCACCCTATACGGGACCCAATTATTTATTTAATTATTTATCTATTTGTGATTAAAATTTCATTAAAATCTGTTAGATAGTTTCGGGGAGGCAAAAATTGCCCCTATCTTCCGTCGTAGTCCTTTTTTTTAAAGATGCATAGCTTATATATCCATATAAATATGGATCTTTCTGTGTTTTAAATTTCATCAAAACCGGTTTGATAGTTTCTAAAGGCAGAAATTTCCCCTTATACTTCCCTCATGGTCCTACGATTCAGCCTATTTTCAATGTGTCAAATTATCAAATTATCTCCAAAATTGCGACCTGTACTTTGCGCACAAGGTTACGTGGACAGTCAGCCGGACGGACATCGTTAGATCGACTCAGAAAGTGATTTTAAGATGTTACACACATCATCACGAATGCATTATACCCTCTCCACTTTTGTGGTGTGCGTATAAAAACGGGGTGAGAAAGAGTTTTAACACTAAAAAATATATCAAAAAAGTAAAATGCAATTAATAATTATACGGAAGAGGTATCTAAGTATGTACATTTCTTGCAAAAAGTGAAAAATTTTAAATATGTATTTAAAAAATATACGAATGTTTTCAAAGCTATTTTGTAAACAACAATGTTAAAGTCGCACTTTACATTATTTTATATAGCCGACGGTTGTATTTTCGCAGCCGTCGTTTTTGAATTTTAGAAAATTTTAATCGTCAGTCAGCGACATGTGTGATTGGGATTCTTAACGTCTGTAATTACACATCGTCTTCAAGTTGATTTTTTTATATATACTATGTTCACACTTGGGTTTTTAAACGCGTTTTAGCAAAATGTTGATTTAGCTAATCAAATACGTTCACATTACATTGGAGATGATTAAGATGACAGTTGCTTAAGAAAAAAAAACAACAAACAAATGTTTATTTCTTAAAAATATTAAAAATGTATAAAAATACTTTAATTAAGTTATCAGAAGATTATTTGAAACATATTAAAGAGGGAATTGTGAAAATGTATGAATTATTTAAGGACAAAATAAAAACATTAAGAAGAAATCGTAGTCTGTTGTACAAGTGAGGGTTACGTTAATGGAGGCCGATTCTACATTATACTCAGTTTGAGGTATGTTCAGAGGATTCTATGGAATTAATGAAGTGATTGGGTTGTAATCATGTCAATTTGAAGTGACTAACAAATCACTTCAATGTATGCATAATCATCTCGATTTTAATGTGATAAGAGCTTAATCACGTTCGAGTTGCTTAAACGCGTTTAAGAACCAAAGTGTGAACATAGTAAAATTTATTTAAAATATTATGACACTTGTAACGTAACGACGTAATCTCTTTTGATAGTTTTCGACATGAGTTACAGACACATTTTTTGCTCAATTTTTAAAAAGCAATGGACTTTTTTGTTTCACATCTTTTCGATGCGCTAAAGTTACAGAACGTGGGGTACACTTTGACTTTACTAAAATGTTATATCATGAAATTTTAGTTAAAAAAGAACCTCAATAAGTTACATAACTTTTGTCTTGATTTAGATTATACGTCAATGGATGTGAGTTGTGCATAGAGAACCTCTATCCACCAGTCCAATGGCCTGTATCAAGAGGAACTCCAACAATAAGTGACCTAATTGAGTTGGATCATTCCCAGGACTATGCTGTATACCTATATGAGGACCAATGTATTAAGACGGGAAATAAAATAATTAGTATTTTGCCAAGTTTTGAACACAAATATATGCTTTCCCATGAACTTGACGGAAGACCATTAGTTCCAGCAACATTTTACATTGAAAGTGTTTGGAGATGTTTCGCCATAATGCAGGGCACTCTTGATTTTGAAACTGTTGATGTTGAGTTTGAGAATGTGCGATTTCTTCGTGCCACTACACTTTCAACTACAGATAAAATTCTTCTTCAGGTATCAATACAACGAGGAACAGGTATATTTGAGGTAAGTATTTGTTAAAGTGTTACACAGAATCTGCTAAATTTTCTACTTCACTACATCAAAGCGCTGCACATACGGCTATTCGGATAATCTACTCGGCCAACATAATTTTATCTTATATGCATAACTATTGTGAAGGATAAATTTTATAAAAAATACATTTGTTAAGTTTATAATCAGGATTCATTAAAAAAAAATCTCTCTGTAGACTCGTCACGAACATTCGAATTTGCTGGCATAAGCAGAGCAATTGTTTCAGGCAAAAAGGAGTTTTTTATATTTTTTGCGTTCCTCATGCTACTTATAAGAGGGTAAAAAGAAGCCTATTAAAAATGTCTTTGTTGCAATCGCGCTTCTGCGGCCTCCTCTGAAAGCTGTCCAATAGGCAATAAGGCATTGTTCATGATAACTACACACAGAAAAAAATCAAGTTAAAAACGTAGAAAACAAGGTTGATTTAAAATTTTTGTGGTGATTTTGCTTCATACGTTTTTCATGTTAATTCAACCTGATTTTACAATAACTTGCGAACAACATTTTTTTTTTTTAAATAACTATAATTCATGTTAATTTAACATTGCAGTGAAGGTAGCGCAAAATGTCATTTATATTGAAATAACAATCCGAATCACGTTGAATGAAATTTATTTCAAGTCGAAACAACGTGAATTTCATATAGAATCAAATTGGTTTCAGTGTGATGTAACAGTGTTAAGAAGCTTCAGAGACAACATATGCATTTATATAAGAATAATTCAAAACACTTACCCCTGTAACACATGTTTCGCTTATTTTGGTTTTCGTCGTCATTCTATTTTGAAAACTTGATGTATATATATTTGTTCCTTTTACTCCTACAAGGAGTGCCGCCACAAGTTTATTCCAATAAACTCGATCTGATGCATGGTGTTTGACTTCATTCCAACACAGGTTTAAATGGGATATTTCGGTTTCAATTTGCCGTTTCCAGGTGTGTGATGGCCTTCCGATACGTCGACTGCCTTGCGGGTTCCAATCTATAGCTTGTTTACGCAATGTATGTCCAATCCAATTCCATTTACGTTTACGGATTTCAATTTGGATAGGCTGTTGACTGGTTTCTGACCAGAGACGGTAATTTGTGATTGTTCTAGGCCAGAATATATGTAGAATCTTTCTCAAGCATTTATTTACGAAAACCTGGATGGAGTGTATGTCACGTGGTGCTGCATTCCACGTCTCGCATCCATACAAGAGTGTGGACTTTACATTCGAGTTGAAAATCTTTAATTTCGTCCTTTTTGACATATATGATGACTTCCACACGGACTTGAGTTGGCCAAATGATTGCCGGGCTTTGTTTATGCGGCTAGATATGTCGGCTTTGGAACCACCACTTTTGTCCAGTATGGTTCCCAGGTAAAAGAATGATTCTACTTCATCAAGCGCTTGATTCTGAACGGTTAGTACTCGCTCATTGTTTACGTTTATTCGCATTGTTTTTGTTTTGCCTATATTTATTTTTAAGCCAACATGCGATGCAGTTTCTTGGACCAGTGCTAGCTTAGATTGCATGTCTAAAAAGGTGTGCGTAAGTAGACAAATGTCATCCGCGTAGTCAAGGTCCTCTAATCTGCCTTGGAGACCCCAAGTGATTCCTCTTCTATGGGATGTTGCCTTATTCATTACTACGTCGAGTACGCAGTTAAATAGCAAGGGAAATAAAACACAACCTTGACGAACACCGGAGTTAACGCTTATCTTGTTGCTCAGTTGTTTTTCGTGCAGAATTCGACAGGTGGCTTTTTCATATAGACCTTTAATAAGTTTTATTAGCTTGGCAGGTACCCCTTTACATTCCAAAGCGCTCCATATGGCTGCGTGGTTTAGGGTATCAAAAGCCTTTTCGAAATCTATAAAAGTTAGGTACAAAGGTGATCTCCATTCTACAGATTGCTCTATTATCACTCTTAAACTATTAATGTGATCGACACAGGATTTGTTTGCGCGGAAACCGGCTTGTTCAGTTCTAAGCTCAGCGATAAGAGAAGTTAAAATTCTTTTATTTATTATGTGTGCGATCACCTTTTTAATCATACTCAAAAGCGTAATGCCTCTCCAATTTTTACGGAGAAGTTCCGTACTCCAGAATTGGTTAATAATATGGGAAAGCAAATTAGCACTCGTTGTTGCATCAATTTTTAACAGCTCTGGAGAAATATTGTCTATGCCAGGCGATTTGTTGTTTTTAAGCGCTTTTATTGCTTCGCAAATTTCAATAATATTGGGAGAGTCGGTGGAGGTATTTGTGTTCGAAGTGTGTGATTCACAACTGCAAATTCTTCCCAAAGTTTTAGTTGTTGTTATTTAGATGTAACGAGTTCTCCAGCATCGTTTTTTAATGGTTTGACCGTGGGTTTTGAGGTATTAGTTAATTTCTTTGCCGCACGATAGAGATCTCCCATGCGATACGTTTCGGCAGCAGCCTGTGCCTCTTTTGCGATATTGTTAACCCAGTTTCGTTTGTCGCGCCGGGCACTTCGCTTTACTTCTCGGTTGAGGCGATTGTGCAACTTTGCATTGGCAGAATGCTTTGGACGAACGCGTTCTGCCAATATTAATTGAAGCTTTGGCTTCCTTTCTCTCCAGCACCAGTTTCCAGGTTTCATCACTGATCCACTCTTTACAAGAATTGTTCTTGTGTCCCAAGTGATTGTCTGCAGCTTGAGTAAATATCTTTTTAGTTTCCTCCCAGCAACGATTTCTGTTATTATTCTGAAGCGATGTTTTTAATGCAGAAGTGAAGGAATTTGCAACTGTTAAATCTTTGAGTTTATCAACGTTAAACCTTCTTTGGGAGATTTGTGTGTTTTTCTCAATGGCGGCAATTTTTATGCGGATTGTTGCGATTACCAAATGAAGATCACTTGCGACATCGGCTCCTCTTTTATTACATTTCTTACTGATAGTGATGTGGTCGATCTGGTTCTAAGTTATTCCGTCAGGAGAAACCCAAGTCACTTTGTGTACCCTTAGATGAGGAAATAACGTACCACCAATAACAAGATTGTTTGTTGAACAAGTCTCCACTAACAACTCTCCATTCTCTGTCAACCGCCCCAATCCATGCTTACCCATTGTGCTCTCTACACTTGTGTTGTCAGCTCCAACTTGAGCGTTAAAGTCACCCATCATTATCACAATATCACCTCGATGAACTGATGTTAATACTCTACTAACAAGGTCGTAAAATGATTCTTTTGAAGATTATTCGGCTGCTTCTGTTGGTGCGTAGCACTGAATGCATGTAAGATTGCGGGCTCGAGTACGCAATCTTGCAGTTATAATACGATCTGAGTGTGGCTTCCACTCGATAAGGGCTTTCTTCGCTGGCTGTGACAGTAAGATGCCCACCCCCCTGGATCTAGGTTCATCACTTGTCTTCCCGGCATAGAGTAGGGTAAGACCATCGGCAGTTGTAAATTCACCAGAATCATACCATCGTGTTTCGCACAGTCCGAGCATTGTGAGCTTGTAGTTGTTAAATTTTTTGCAGACCTGATCCAGACGGGATGTTTCCGAGAGCGTCCTAACATTCCATGTTCCAATTCGTGTCCTTGTTTTCATGCCAAAGGTCGTCGTCTTTAAATCGGGTTTATTTATCATTTTCCTTGTTGTTACGGTTTCGGTAATCAGGTTTTTTTTAAGATGAATGACTGATTGGGCCAAAGCATCCGATCCTGGTGTTGGGACTGCCAACATCACATCCAGGCATGCTAGGGTTATACCGCCCATGGTCGGTTATGTTATTGGTTTTGTTGGTTGGCGCCAATTGCTCGCCACGACGTTACAAGGATCACAGGCAAACTCGGGATTTGGTGGGAGCTCGAAAGACCCTCCGAGACTCTCCCCTTGTAACCTTGATGTACTATTTAACTAAATAATTTTAATTAAAAGAATACGGGAATTGTCTTCTTTTTATAACATATTTTAATCATGAAAATGAAAAAATTTACATACTTAAGTATGTATGCATGTTAATTTAACAAGTTAAACTTTTGATTTTAATATAAAACAGGTTTTTATGGATTCAATATTGAACAATGTTATTTTAACAGTGAATAATATTAAATAAACGTGATTTAAGGTTATTTTAATATTCTTCATTTAAAACTAATATGAAATAATTATAAATTTAAAAAAAGGGCATACTTTTGCAGAAATTTACTATGATTCTTAATCAACTTTTCGCCATGTTAATTTTACATTGGTATTTTTTTCTGTGTGTAGTGTTTTTCATACGGGATTTCCCGGGACAAAAATTCCGGGATCCCGCACATTTTTCGGGAAAAAAATTACAAGAAATTTGTGCGGGAATTCCCGGTATGTTTTTAATTTAATTATGGCAACTTAACTGCTGTTATAATTGTAAATAAGTTGCGTCAACAAATAGATCTTAGCTGTTAGGCAAAAAGGTCTTAAGTCAAAAAAACGCATTTTGAAGTTTTAATTGGCTTTAATTAAATCTTGTTCTCTCTTTTCATTGGTTTAAATCACTGCTTCTAGTCGTTATCATCAGGAAAATTGTCTATGAAATACACCAAATAAATATTTTTATATATAAAATAACGAAAAACTACAGTTTCTGGCTTAAACACATTTTTGCCCAACGCCAAAAAGATGTCAACTCATATCCGATAAGTAAGGCAATGTTTAATGCTCTGAAATTTCGTAAGAAGAAAAGTAAAAATATAAAGAATTTTTAATTTGTTTAAAAACCCAGACTTATTTTATAAAAACCAAAAAAAGTTGTTCCCACTTGCTTGAAAAAATATAATGATTTTATATGCAGAGAAGCTGCAAAAAAGATTTTTCGGATTAGATTCTGTAAGAGATGATGATAAAAGTTATTATTAAAGAAAACGCTAATTCGATTCCAAGATTATTATATTTTTAAAAAAAGGAGTTACAAGTTTTGGAGGAAGTACTAAGAAAACTGAAAGTGTCCTAGATATTATATTATGTTCCTTTGACTATAAAGGCAAACATCCATAGAAGGGAAACGTGTTTTTTAATTGAAATCTTCTTGGTAAAAATTAGAAATAGGCTTTCAAACGATGCTGTAAATGATTATTCTAAGCTGAAATCCTATTTCAAATGAAATATTTTGTAATAATTTGTTTAAATAATTTAGCTTTTTTGGTTTTATATTAATAGTGTTTGCTTTGAATTAATTCTGTGGCAATAAGTGCTCAAGTCTTTTTGTTTTGCTTTATAGGAGAATAATTTAAAGCTTTAAGCTTTATTCACAATCAGAGCAGCAATTTCGTTTTTTCTTCTATCTTATTTCTTCCCAAAGTATTTCATATATGTTCCATTCATTTTATAAACAAAAATGTACTAAAGCATTTTTTAAAAAATTAAGTATACTAGAACTTCAGCAACAATTTGTATAAAATTGTTTCTGACGTTTAAAATAATTTTATTTAGTTTTGAGTGAACATTTTAACATAATGCTGTAAAAATAATAATAAATGCATTATATTGTTGTGGCTTAAATTTGCAAACGGTTTCTTAATGTAAAATGTGTGTGGTTGCAAAAGAAATTGTTGCCCCATTATGAACACCAAGTGAAAATGTTTCTTTGATTATGAACGAAGCTTTAAAGGTGGCTTTTGGAAATTTACTCCGGATTTAATAATGGGTTATCCATTTTGCGGTTTCAAAAGTAATCGTAATTAAAACACATATAAAATATTTTTTTTCATGATATTTCTTTTTTATTATAAAGCTTGAACGTCGACATTATGTGTGAAACACTATATCATTTAAAAGACCACCACGCGAAGTGTTGCAAGCATACTACAAAATTGGTGATTCTGGCACAGCCACATATCGTGCTTTAAGAGAAGATTATGGTTTACATAATCGTCCAACTACGCAAGCAATTGGCAAAATTGTGAAGAAATTTGAAGAGACTGTAGCGGTTACAGATATTGTAAGGCCAGTGCATCACCGTTTCGCTCGTTCCGCTGAAAATATCGCTGCTGTAAGTGAAAGCGTTGCTGAAGACCCGAATGTGTCGACTCCTCGTCGTTCTCAGGAATTAGGACTGCATGGTAGTATGATAACCGACTTTTTTTTGCCTGCTATTGAAGAATACGACTTGGAGAATAAGTGGTTTCAACAAGATGGAGACATTTCCTGGCCGTGTAATTTCTCATCGTGGCGACTTCAACTGGCCACCAAGATCATGCGATTAGACTTTTTTGTGGGGCTACGCGAAAGACCGTGTTTATGCAGATAAACCTTTAACTCTTGAGCACTTAAGAACCAACATTCGTCAAGTTGTGGCTGAGATACCGCCCAATATGTGTCAAAAAGTGGTCCAAAATTACCTCAAAAGAATCAATGCTTGCAACACTTCGCGTGGTGGTCATTTAAATGATATAGTGTTTCACACATAATGTCGACGTTCAAACTTTATAATAAAAAAGAAATATCATGAAAAAAAAATATTTTATATGTGTTTTATTTACGTTTACTTTTGAAACCGCAAAATGGACAACCCTTTATAATCATAAGTTCTCTGCGATTATAGTTGTTTAAGTTTTTATTCCTAAACACTCATAATGTCGAAAGTTTTTATTATTCCAAATGTTATTACACATTGAAAAAAGATAACCAAAAAGTAATTTTGCTATAACTTCCTCAAACATCCTACAAAATAATTGAAATTTTGCCCATGTGCATTTTTGAACATGAAGATCTTAAGGTGCCATTAAGTACTTTTACTTTGCCACAGAAATAAAAAAGTAATTATTTAATAGATCTCAGGAAATGTTATTTGTTCAAATAAATTAAATTAAATAATGTTTTGCATCGATTTTTATTGAGCGGGAATTCCCGGGATCCCGGGAAATTGAAAAATAAATCCCGCTTTTCCGGGAAATCAAAAAGTCCGGGAAATGAAAAACTCTAATCACAATATAGCCATAAATCACAATAAAACACAAATTGTACGCAAACACAAGAAAAAAGTTGATAAGAAAATTACTTGCTTGCAAAAAAAAGTACTTAAGGCAGATGCAATTTTTACCGTTTTTTTGCCATTCCTTATAGTTTAAGGGCCTTTATTTAATCAATTTTATGGCTTTTTTTATGTTTTAAAAATGTTCGCGAATTTTAACTATTTTTGCAAACTTTTCCGAATATTCGCAGTTTTCGCGTTAAATTTACTAATAAAATCTGTGCCCACAACTTCTTTTAAATTTGCATTTTTTATTTTAAACTAATTCAATAAATATGTTTACATTTTATTATCAATTTCAACTAATTGTAGTGGGGAATGTAAGATAAGATAAACCCACTGTTTATTGTTGATGTGTTTTGTTTAAACTTTGATATTATTACAAGTAGAACTGTTGCTATAAGTCTTATACGCTTAATAGTTTTATTTGGTTTAATATCTTTAGTTTTTCTAAAATCTTTATGGATGAAGTTTCCTGATGATCTGGCCTAAGCAACCAGTGAAATGCGCATAGGAATAGCTTATCCCATCAACAATAAATTTCAAGTGTTTTTATTAATAATAAAAACTGGGAATTAAGCACGAATAACAAAATCTTTTGAAATTGTTTACATTTTATTTAAAATTTCTTTAACTTTCATTTGAGTCGTCGCAAAATTTCCTGTCGACTAAAACATGGACAATTCTACTCGACGTCGACTTAAAAGCGCCTTAGAAAATATCAATTGACTGTCAACAGTAATCTATTATTGTCAATAACGACTCAGAAAATACCATTACTATTCAGGTGCCGTCGACTTTCATAATAGGGGTGATTGTCTCACAGTCATTTATAACTGGAGGTAAGAAATAATTATATCCTATCTAAGTGTTAATTGTACGCTTAAACCAAAGGTGATATATATAACGTTTTCCCTAATGTTTTTTTTTAATAATATTTATTTTTTTTTTAAAGGTAATATAAAACATATGCCAAAGTTGTACGTAAATGAAGTAAGCACAAAGTTTATTCATAATACACTTACCAAACACTCACGAACGATTTGCTAAGCTCCTGTTAGCGAGCTGCCAAGCGTTTGCCAATTTTTGAAAAACAGCCGTTTAATGTTAAACAATTTTATTTGTTTTTTTTTAATTTACTGTTTTTTTTTTAAATTCACTATTTATTTTTTTATTTTTTTTTTTTAATTTTAGAAACTTTTTAAAATTTTTATATGTGGAGGGAAAAAAATGACAAAACCAGCGATGATTAATGGAAAACGTGTTGCATTTTTGAATAATATAATGTGACATCATCTAAAATTCAGAGTTAATATTTTCAAAGTTAGCAGATTGGGAAAAGCTCGTTATAAATCAATCCTGTGCTAACAAGCTGCGTAGTGTATAAACTGTGGCTAACTTTTTGTAATGAATACGGTTGTATGTATAAATCTCTATCCACTTTGATGTTAAGTTTTTTTTATCAAATCATATTACATATAAATAACGCATATTATGCTTAATGACGAACCCATTGAGCCAAAAATGAGCTTCGTCATTGAAGATGATTTTGGGATGATATTCATCATCTTGGCGCATCTTTTTCAGACCCCAATCGGAGAACTTACGTCGAGTCAAATGGTCCATCGGCTTCAATTCTTGAGTCATCTTGATCTTGTATGGGTGTAAACCAAGAACTTTACGCAAAATTCGCCATAAAGTGGTCTTTTCGTTTACTACGGACGCCCGAACGACCAACCCGTTGTCTCTCTGGAACGGCAGCATCACACAATGAATATGTTCTCAAATTTTTGCATTAAGCTTTTTATTGCTTGTCTACTTGGGCGAGAATAACTACCGAAAATTTGAGTTAATGCTCTTAAAGTGGCGGTCACCGACTCCGAATTTCGGTATTAAATTTTTATAATTTGCATACGTTGTTCGTTCGTATACTTTACCATGAAAAAAATGTTGAGTGTACTGAAAAAAAGGAAAGTAAAAGTTGGACAGTGAAATAGAGCGGTCACAAATTAAATTCAAAGTTTCCAATACATATCGTCGTTCGTAAAGTATTGTGTTCTATACAATAATTTACGAACGACGATATATTGAAAACCCCGTTATAGTTATATACATACACAGAAAGAAAAACACTCGGGATTAATTAATCTTTTTATACTTACTTTAATCACGAGTCGTACTTAAAAATTCAAGTACGAATAACACTCAAACGTACTTAAATCCAGGGCTGCCAGTTTTGGGGTTTTGACCCAAAATTAGGGGTGATTTGGGGCTTACATTGGGGATATTTAAAAAAAAAATAGGATTTTTTGGGGAAATACACGGAAAGAATTATTTACTAAAGCAACAGAAAATATGGCTTGAACCAAGAAAATTTTGCACCATTTTCGTCCAAGCCAAAAATGTTAACATATGTATGTATGTTTGTATGTGTGGCTTGGTTTAAGCAAAAAATTATGAGTCAAAGTTAACTAACATTTAATTAAATATTTACAGCCGGTTTTTTCTATATTTAATTAAGGTTTTGTTGCTTATAACCAGTTTCTCCAATTCAATTTAAATATCAAATCATATTTAAATATACATTCGTGTTCTGGAAATCGAAAACGCATAACGCAAGAATTTGGAAGTTGTTGCCCTTCAAATGCAAATTCAAATCCTTCAACTATATCACCTGTTTCATCTAAAAGAAAAACTGAGGTAAGACCAATTCGAGATGTACAATTGGATGGCATAGATCACATGCCATGCCATGATGGCAAAAAAGAAGCAACACGATGCAAAAATAATTGCAAAACGAGCAACGGAGTAGCTGGAAGAACTCATTTTTATTGCCAAAAGTGTAAAATTCATTTATGTATACCTAAAGAACGAAATTGCTTCCTACAAATGCATACCAAATAATAATATTTTTTTCAAATATTTACGAAAGTGAATTCTATTCTATTTTTTTATGTAAATCTAACCTTACTTACAATGAATTTGTTAGCTTTTTTTTTTAAATAATTTTAAAATGTGTTCCTTTTATATAATGTATGTATAAAAAAAAAAAAAAAAAAAAAAAAACAAAAAAATAAAACCAATAAAAAAAATTAAATAAAGTGAAAAAGTGTATGCATTAAAGCGGATTGTACATTAAAATGTACATCTTAAAACCCCACTTTAGAATAAAATTCTTTGCACATGTTTTTTAAAGCTTTTTTAAGCTATAAAAAACATAAAAAAAATTTTCCAATGGCCAGAATTAATTCCCGTCTCAAAGGGTTAATACACATTTAATGTAATTTTTATAATTTTTGCTAGAAAATTCTGTTTAAAAGAGAAATATTTGTATAATATTTGTTATAAAATTCTTTTATTACAGAAATCTTATTAAAAAACGACGTTTAAAATTCTTGCGTTTTGCGTTTTTGATTTCCAGAAAATTCAAATAAAAATTAATTGAATCCAACCAAGTTTTCTTGAACATTTTCTGAAAAATTAACAAAAATTTTTGATCATATACCAAAAACGTGAATTTTTTGATCATGATAAAATGTTTCTTTATTTCAGAAAATTTTACTAAATACGAACAAAATAAATTAAAGTTATAAAACTTTTATTGGATTTTCTGTTTTAAGAAACGAATTACTTTAGAAAATAAACTTATTTCCATGTAAAGAATATGAGTTAAATTTTTCTATAGGAGACACATATACATTAGGATGCCCATTTTTGCAATATCACTAAATATCAATGAGCATCGGGTAAAAAAGTTTTTTTTTTTTTATCTAAAAAATAACTGAAAAGTTTGAAACGAATTTGTCAATAATATGATTATGTATAATAAGTTCAAATTTTGTATTTTCCTAGAGAAGTTCATGTTTGTACATATACTTATTAGAGGTGTTCAAAAAAAAAAATAAAGTGAACTCGTAGGTCAATGAATGTGCTAATTTTGTTTCTTTGTATATAAAAACATTAATTATTAAGTACGGTGACAATTGGGCAAAGAAAAGTCGATTGAAAAGTTCAATAGTGAATATAAGGCAAAAAAATTACTTATTGTAGTTTTTGTCAATTTTTAAAACTCGTTAAAGTTTTTATTCTTGATGATAAATTAATCAAAATCTAGATACAACTATGTTTTCAAAAAGGTATAAAAGCCCAAAATCGGCATAAAACTAGCCCAGTAAAAAACAAGTAAGAACCCTACACCACAGTATTTAAAAACACATCATGCTTATGTGTCCATATAAATATGGATTTATCTATGTTTATAAACTTCATTAAAATCGGTTTGAAAGTTTGTGAGAGGCAGAAAATGTCCCCTACCTCCCCTTGTGGTCCTATTTTTGAAAAACTGTATAGCTTATGTGTCCATATAGATATGGAAATATCTATGTTTTAAATTTCACTAAAATCGGTTTGAGAGGCAAAAATTACCCCTAAATCCGCTTGTGGTCCTATTTTTGAAAAGATGCATACCTTTTGTGTCCATATGGATATGGTTCTATCTAAGTTTTAAATTTCATTAAAATCGGTTTTATAGTTTCTAAGAGGAAGAAATTTCCCCCTATCTTCTATCGTGGTCCTACGATTAGGCCCATTTTCAATAGGCTTGGTCCTTGTGCCAATAAGAACCTATGTCCCAAATTTTATCAAATTATCTCCAAAATTGCGACCTGAACTTTGCGCACAAGGTTACAAGGACAGCCAGCCAGCCTGCCAGCCAGCCGGACGGACATCGTTAGTTCGACTCAGAAAGTGATTCTGAGTCGATCGGTATACTTTAAGGTGGGTCTAGGACCAATATTTTAAGGCGTTACACACATCAGCACAAATGCATAATACCCTCTCCACTATTGTGGTGTGGGTATAATAATGCCCAGACCACTTATGTTCCAATTATCACTTGACCGAGAAATGCAATTTTCAAATTGATTTGTGCAATATCATTTTTTATTCAAGACTTAAAGTTGTGAGATATAACCAATTACAAAAACTACCTAACATTATATTGCATTGTATTTACGGACGGCTAAAGCAACCTGTATTTTTAAAATGTTGAACGTAAGCAATTTAGCACTAAACGCAAAAGGCTTTAAACCTGTATTCTTAGGGAAATTAATAAGACAATGTTTAAATGGATAACAGCTGCACGTGGGAGTGTAATCCAAACTAGAACTGCCTGATTTTTTTTTAACAAAAGTGGAAATAAAATTAATTCTGTATAATGAAGTTTTTTAAAAATTAAGTGATTTAATGGTCCCATGCAGATTCATTTTTAATACAACCACATATTTCCTTACCCATACATAGTACAAGTAAAACTCAAATGAATATTCAAATTATCCGTTAAAAATGGTGTAATTTCTACAGGGGCTTATTTTTGGGGATTTTTTGTTTTATCGGGGGATTTTTGGGGAAAAATTTTATTAAGTTTGGGGAGGACGAAAAAAAGTACCTGGAAGCCCTACTTAAATCCATCCTAAATGGGATTACCAAGGTATATTTATAGCAGGTAGCCTCGGAAAGCCAGCTGTTTATTTTTTATTTGCTTGTTTTGCGATACGAACTGTCAAATGTTGTATAGTAAACAAGTTTTTTGCCCTTATCTTTTGTCTTTTTTGTTTCTTATCAACCCATTACTTGGCATCCAACCTTCTATTTCAGTATCCAGAAAATTTAAGCTGGAGGTCCACACCACGCGTTACTCGCTTTTTCGCTGCATACGCAGCTGTCAAAAAAGTAGAATCTGTGTAGTTGTACGTAGTAAGTTACATTCACAAAAGCGTAGATGCCTTGAGGCGAAAAGTAGGTTTACTTTCTACTTTTGTAAGCGTCACAAGCAGCGTTAGAACAAGTCAGCTGATTTTGACAAATTAAATTTTATTTTTACTTGTGCTGCTGCTGCATAAAAAGCGTTGCATGTAACTTGAAACGTGCAACGCAAGTAAGGTTAGAAAAGCATGTACTGCGTGGAGGCGAAAACGCTTGGTATGGACCTCCAGCTTTAGAGTTGATAGCATCGACTCACAAGTTTCTACTTTTAACCTGTTGGTTGCAGCACACGCACTGTCGTGCGGTAGAGTTAATTCACGCGCTGCTTATTTGTCTAAATTAAGGTACAATGGTTAATTAAAAGCAATTTTTAAGCTTCCTACTGTTTGCCAAAAAATGGTTAGCATTTGTATTTTTAAAAATGTAATTGTATGATTTATCATTGGATTTACTTTCTAACAACTTAAATTCGTTAATAAAAGGCTCTGTCATTTATAACATTTTTAAATAAAGATATGAGATCAATAGCGGTAAAAAGTTGGTCTTAAAACGCTTTAAATAATAATTACGATCATCCTAAGTTGGCATGGAAATTTAAAGAATTCGATACAAAACAAAGCATTTACAATACAGTTCAGTAGTTGAAATTGTCTGGATACAAAATAATCACCTGATCAATCGTATGAGGTTACATATCCCGGGGAATGTTTAAAACAAAATTGATATTTTTAGTGGAAAATATGTGATATTATGCACTGTAAAAAAAAAGTATTTCACTTAAAACAAGTAAGAAAGTATAGTCGGTCAAGCCCGACCATATGATACCCAGCACCACAGTACTTAAAAACACATCATGCTTATGTGTCCATATAAATATGGATTTCTCTATGTTTAAAAATTTCATTAAAATCGATTTGAAAGTTTGTGAGAGGCAGAAATTGCCCCCTACATCCCCTTGTGGTCCTATTTTTGTAAAACTGTATAGCTTATGTGTCCATATAGATATGGATCTATCCATGTTTTAAATTTCATTAAAATCGGTTTGATAGTTTCTGAGAGGAAGAAATTTCCCCCTATCTTCCCTCGTGGTCCTACGATTTGGCCCATTTTCAATAGGCTTGGTCCTTGTGCCAATAAAAACCTATGACCCAAATTTTATCAAGTTATCTCCAAAGTTGCGAACTGTACTTTGCGCACAAGGTTACATGGACAGCCAGCCAGCCAGCCGGACGGACATCGTTAGTTCGACTCAGAAAGTGATTCTGAGTAGATCGGTATACTTTAAGGTGGGTCTAGGACCACTATTTTAAGGCGTTACACACATCAGCACAAATGCATAATACCCTCTCCACTATTGTGGTGTGGGTATAAAAAAGGCAAAAAGTCGCAAAAACTTGGAAAAAGTTGCAAAATAAGACGATTTTGAAAAAGTCGCACAAAAAGTGTCAGAGGTTGCAATTTGCAACCAAACTAACTCAAATCAATCCGAAGCGGGATTGATAGTACGGTGAGTACGGATTTTCTTGAATCAAGTACAAAAAGATTGATTCAAGGACGGATTTTCAATCGCAAAATACTTAAATTATCCATATTCAATCCCGATTTCGTACTTGAAGTCAGCGTTGCCAGAAGATTTGGAAGGAAAATCTTTATATGGCCAAAAAAAAATCTTATTTTGAAGAGGAAAATCTTAAAATTTTTAATAACAAGGGCAAAGAAGTAAAAATTATTAATTTTTTAAAAGGAAATACTTCTTATTATGGAAACTATTTAAATTGAAATACATAATTGCGGTATTTATACAAAATTAGATTGCAGGCTTAAATTGTGTTTATAGTTATATTTTCCATAAAATACTTTCTAAAAATATATTTTAAATCCATTTGTTTTCTAATAAATAAGAACGTAAAAAAGTTCATATAAATAAAGAAGTTTCTTTGGAAGTAATTAAATTCTAAAATTAGAGATATGTATATAAATTTTGGGCAAGAAGATCATAGATCATATGTAGTTTTAAGGGTTCTCAATTTAGTATTATATTTGATACCGTTGTTGTATCGAAGGCATTTGGAAATATATGGATTATATGGATTTCCCTAAATATATTCCTAATGGAATTGTTATTAAAATAATGTACACCTTTGAAAAGGCATGTAAAGCACTAATGTTTATACACTTTATTTAATAATTATCAAAAACATGAAATGTGGAATTTTCACACCAAAAGCTTCTTAACCCTAGGTAACTTTTTACCATTTAGGTCTCCTCTTGGTCAGGCCTGACCCCAATTAGAACAGCTAAAAAAAACCCCCAATTAAATAAAAAGTAAATAAATATATTTTTTATTAAATTATTATTTTAGATAAGCAGGGGTGTTCTGGAAATCGAAAACACAAGAATTTGGAAGTTGTTTTTAATACACTTTTAATCAAATTTTTATAATATTTGTTATTAAATTCTGTTAAATAGAGAAATATTTGTAAAATATTTGTCATAAAATTCATTTATCACAGAAATCTTATTAAAAAACGACGTTTAAAATGTTTGCCTTTTCGATTTAAAGGACACCCCTGTATACGAATTTATTATATAATTTTATTATTTTATTTGACATGCAAGTCATCGAATATGTAGTCCCTTATTTTGCACATTGCTTTTTCTCAACTGAGTGAAACGAGTTTTCCGCTTGGTTTTTGTAGTTAAATTATACCTAGCTCATAACGGGCCGTAGTTTTCTGTTTTTTTCGAACTTGATTCATTTAATTCACAACATATCATTTATAGAATTTACCTTTCTGTTTTTTTGATATATTGTTCTATATGAAAAATATTGTAAAAAAAAAATTTGATCCGTCCCAGAGGGTTAATTTCATAGACTTTCTTAAAAATAGAAATTCACCCCGCTAATCTTGCTCCAATCAAATCCAAATTAGTTTCATTCGATTCAGCAGACATCATTTATAGACGACCCTGTTATTTTTGTTATATTCGAAAAATTGCAATAATTGCAAAACACAAATTAGTCTGGCCAGACCAAGACGGTAATCCCAGGGTTAAGTTCCATTAGTATTACCTTTTGGTACTAAATACATGAACTTTTTTGTTCTTTAATATATTAAACTTTATAAATATTCCCAAAATGAACCACCGCTAATTTTTGTGTATGCTAGACAATGGGTACAAAAGTATGCATATCCAATAGACAACAAGCTGATACAAGACCTCATTGTTTTAAAACTGACTGTTTGAAAAACTGCAAAAAATTATGTAAGTTGTACAAACTTAAAGTAAAGAATTTTTATTTCTAAAAATAAAAAATCTTAATTTGAGAAAAAAGATCTTCAAACCTTATTTTAGTCAAAAAAGTCTTCAAAAATAAGGTAAAATCTTCATTCTGGCAACGATGCTTGAAGTAATCCGAAAATGAGATTGATTTAAGTAATCAATTGAATCAATCTCAAAATGCGCTTGATTCAAGAATTATAAAATTGTTTTAATCCGAACTCGTACTTAAAATAATCCGAAAATGATATTGGTTTAAGTAAAACTAAGATTGAATCAATCCCAAAACGCGCTTGATTCAAGTATTATAAAGTTGATTTTAACTCCAATTTGTGCTTGAAAAAAACCAAAAAAGAAATTAGAAAGAAAAACTTATTATGATTGATTTACTTACCCGTTTTACACCTTAAAGAATGATTAAACACTAACATCATGCCCAATATGGTTTTTACTTTAAAAATCTTATGTACATATTTAACTAAAAATATAAGCTAAATGAAAAGCAAGATTGTAAATTTTCTTTTTAACCCTTCATGGTACACAAGAGTCTGGCTAGACCTTTGTTTAATGTGTATAGATAATTAAAACATGCGTAAGCCGGAGGTTTAAACATCAAAATAATACATACATAAATATGTATATGTTTTCCTTCTTGTTCTGTTGTTTTTGTTGTTGTGCAGCAAATCGTTTTGTTCGAACTTGTGTTGTGTTTTTGCAATTGTACAACAAATTTTGAAAAACACACACGTACGCACGCATAAAAGAATGCAATGCTGAGAGATGAGACTAAAGCCTACAGTACACGGAATGTAAAAAGCCACATGCGTATGTCGTTCTGACGTAATTTTGTCGTCATCACACATCACGAACTTGCTATTGAGGCATTGTAGTGACGTCAAAATTACGTCAGAACGACATACGCATGTGGCTTTTTACATTCCGTGTACTGTAGGCTTAATAAGTTTTATGAGATTAAAACCCTCATTTTGTAATTTTAATCTCAGAGTGGCACTATCAACGAAAAGTTTAATCTTTTTTGTACTTGATTTAAGAATTTTATACTTATTTCAAGAAATATCGGGATTGATTTTTGAAAGTAATCCCATTTAGAATTGATTTAAGTACGTTTGAGTGTTATTCGTACTTGAATTTTTAAGTACGACTCGTGATTAAAGTAAGTAGAAAAAGATTAATTTATCCCGAGAGTTTTTCTTTCTGTGCAGTAAAAACTTCGCCTAGAAAATAATATGCTAAATAATCAGGAAAAACGAAGTGCACTACTTACAATTCCACTGAAAGAACCTGTGAATCTTACAAGGGATGTCCCAAAATGAACGCATATAAACGTTAGTCATTATTTTTCCTATATATATATATCTGAAAAATACGTAGTTATTGAAGAAAGCTACTAAATAATGCATGAAAGAAGCTATTCATTTTGAAAAACTAGCGAAGTTTTTACTGGGATATTCAGCCTTATTACGGTTGTCGTTGCCGTTACCGAGTTAAGACTCAGTTTTCCGGTAGTAACAGTAACGTTGCAAATCAGCTGCTTCATTTTGCTGTATGTAAATCAATTAGAACGATTTTTGTTAACAGTAAGATGTTACGTCTCAATCTGTAAGAAATATATTGGTCTTACTTTTTTACGGTAAGTACGGTTACTGTTACTCCCGGCTAACTAAGCCTTTAGTCGTTTCGCAATAATGTTAATTATGTATTTTTTATACATAAGAAGAAGTTGCCTAGTTTAACAATGAATAGTTGGCTTATTGGTAACGCGTTGACGTTTTTGAACCCGCTGTTCTATAATTCTTACAATACCTCCCTCCAAAGAAGTACATATTGTATAAGAAACACCTAATACAGAACAGAACTCTTTCCTCCTCTGTATGTCAACCGATTTGAATAAAATATACACCATTTGAAAGAGATTTACTCATAGAAGCGCACAATATATATTTTATTATAATCTGTTTAATAATTTAATAAGTTTAAATTTGAAGAAGTGGGTGCTATTTAATAAGTGGGCGTGGCAACAAAATGTTTATTAAAACATTTTTACACAATTTTAGGTCTGTAAAATGACCCATGGATACTTGTTGTATCTCTAAAGGTCGGAAATTTGTAACAGAATATATTTTCCGAAAAAGTCGAAAAGATCGGTTTAGAAATAGATGGGCCATGACCAAAATACTATATTTTTTTTTAAAAATATTAATTTTAGTGAACCATAGGTCTTTCTGAGTTTAAGTTTTTTTTAACCCATGTTAATGCAAAATTTCTTCCAAAACACGACGTTATATAAATCATTCCTATCAGTGAAAACAAGGCAAAGTTATTACAAAAATCTTCAAAATTACTCTTTTTTATAATAAATGGCCAATTTCACCAATTCATTTTTAAATATTTGCGGTATTCACAAGGTTGTCATAAAGGTGTAAATGTCTTAAAATAATTACAAGAAATATATTTGACTGCTGTGGGCAACCGCTTATAATTTAGATTTAAAATGTATAGTTAGGACGACTCAATGAACACAGCATTAACATTTTTGTTTTGTTTGAAACACAACAATATTTTTTTCAACAATTGTAAAATAGTATTTAGTACATTATGACGATATTACTTGATAGCACACCTTGTGAATCCTCCAATAGTTTTTTTTATATACAGCCATGTCACAGAGTACAACTCCGTTCGGAAACGGAACTCATTCCGTAATTTGGTGCTTCAGAAAATGACGAAAATATTTTGCGGAATGAAACCATTTTTGTTTTAAAATGAGAGTTTTCTGTATCTAAAAGGCCAAAAACTATCAAAATACCTTTTCTATTAATAAACATATATGTTTCCTTCGGTTTGGAACGGAATAGTACTCTGTGACATGGCCCATAATTTTATTTTTATTAAACATAAAAAACGAATTTTAAACATAAATTTATACCTATATAAATTAGTGAATTAGACCGTACCTCAAAAGAAGTTTCGCCGTACACCATCTTAAATGAATTATTTTGGCAAGGAGGTTTCGAAAAAAAATGTTTGCCGAACGTAGGGGTCGCTTTTTACATTTTTAATACGTCAACGTTTTTGTCTCGAGAAGATCAATGTTTTGTCTTAGGGGCCATTGACTTCAAGTATTTCCTTCATGGAGATGGAGAATTGTCCCAAAATTTAGCGGATATAAATAAAAGATTTGATACTTTAGAAAATAATGAAAGCTTTTGTTTATCTTCAACTATTGACTTTCGATACAATGCTCGAATATTTCAAAGACAATCGACTTTAATCATATCGAAAAAACGTGTTATTAAGCTGCTTAACATGTCTCTGCATTCCGAAAGTGTTGAAAACAGTTAGTATAAGTGCTGATAAGTCTAAAAGAACAGGGGCCTTATTCTCGCATTCGTGATCGAGTACTTTCTCGATTCGAAAGCAATTTTATTTCAGTCAATACTGAACGAATCAAAATTATTTTTTCAGTATTGTGAAACTCAAATGAATGCTTTACAATAACGAAAAAATATTTCCAATTCGTTCAGTATTGACTAAAATAATTAGATATTAAATTGCTTTCGAATCGAGAAAGTACTCGATCACGAATGCCAGAATCTGGCCCCTGGCCTTTGGAGCGTTGTGAAGAAAATTATAAGAACCCGAGAAGGATGAGCCTCTTTCCATCCTATGCTGTGATTGCGGTAAAGACAAAGTCGAAAGATATTTTAGAAATTCTATTATTTTTAGAGGCGCAGATCAACTTGTATACTGGTGCAATGACATATAATATTAACGTGACCATACGTACACTTTTTTAGAAGACAATCATCTATTTTAACTGGCTGTCATCTATAAAATTTGTGTCATCTTTCTGTCATCTTTGTTCAAAATCTGTCATCTTTATTTTTAAAAGCATGATCAATATTGGTTTTTATTTTTATAAATAAAAATATATTTTATTTCACGGCGATCACCGAATATTAAAGTGTAATAAACACCGATATTGTAATGATATATAATTTGGAAAGGCTTTTATATACATATGTATATAGCACACTTTAATTTGATCTTTACTATTTTACTTTTTTACGCTCTTTATTCTAAATTAGCTTTAAATAACTGTTAAGGCTTTAAGTGGTTAGGAACGTCAGAATAAGCCAAATGTTGATTATTTTCTACAAGAACTAAACTTCACCATTTGAGTTAGTTAGTCCAAAATATACGTTTCCCTTTAAATAGCAACCAGCTGCTCGCCTGAATATTTTCAAGATTATTTAATTTATTTAAGAATCTAAATCTATTCGTTAATGTAATTATAAATTTTCTATTAAATAACTACAGATTACGGAATCAAAAACTATAGTTGCAAGTGGTATAATTCATAAGATGTCCGAGAAGTCGCAACCGTCTGCAATAGTTCCGACTGTCTATAACGGAAATGTTTACTTATCGAAAAAAGATTTCTACAAGGAATTGAAATTGCGGGGCTACCACTATAAAGGAGATTTCCAATCTGTTGAGATGGCTTCTGGAGATGGATCGTACTGTAAAATAAAATGGTTTAATAACTGGGTTACTTTTATGGATTGTATGCTGCAACTATGCATTATACGCAGTGATTCACGCAATTTAGCAGTGCCAGTCAAAATGCGTTCAATACGCATCTTCTCCACTTATCACAAAAAGCATTTTGAAAATAACAGTGAGATTGAGATATATTCGAACAGCAATCGTGTAGTTGGGGGAGGAATCGAAATGATTGATTTAAAAGTCAGTCACATTCAAAGACGTAAGCCGCCAGGTGAACCAGTTTTGGAGAAGTATCAGTTCATACCAAACTTCCAAGCACCTAGACTTGCAGCTTATGATATATCAAGGTGTTGTAGCCAATTGTATTTGGAAAATTTCCCAACTTCAATATGCTCAATAGCACAAGCACTAACATCACCTCAAGATGATTTAGTTTTCCTTAAGGGATTAATGCAAGCAATTAACGATTTGCCCAACATTCAAGGCAATTACATTTGTGTAAATATGAATAAAAATGCAGAAATAAATTCTCCAGATCCGAATGAAACTACAACTATTAAATACGTTGAATCTGTTGACGAATTAGAAAGCAGCGTCGACATCCTGTTAATCGATGAAGTGGGTTTTTATTCCGACATATCTACTTTAGCACCAAGACTGTCGGAAAATTCCATGGTGTTGATTAAAACAAAGAAACAAAGTGCTGTTGGAAAAATTAGTTCCCAAAAGGAATATTCGTTAATCGGATTTTTCTCTTGCTCTGACAGTTCGTTTTCAATTTTGGCTCTTTTAAAGAAGCCAACTGAAAAAGACTTAGCTAATGCAAAGGCAGAAATATTCATAAAAATTTCCCAATATGATGAACAATTTCAATGGATAGATGCGGTAAAAGGTGCAATAGGAAAACACGTTGTATTAGTGGCGGAAAATGAATCTCATAACGGCGTTCTTGGCTTGGTGAATTGCTTGAGAAGGGAACCTGAAACATCAAATATTCGATGTGTTTTTATAGATGACATGCGTGCTCCCGATTTTGATCCCAATTTACCATTTTACAGAAATCAACTTAGACTAGGTCTTGCAATTAACGTATATCGCCAGGTAATTAAAATACATTTCAAAATCTAATTTACTAAATAATGTTTGTATTGTCTTTATCTTTTTGAACAGGGACAATGGGGCAGCTATCGTCATTTAGAGCTAAAGCTCAACTATCCAGTAATTAAACAAACGGACCATATTTGTGGTGCAATTGGAAATATTGGAGACTTTTCCACACTGCACTGGCAAAAAGGTCGAATGAGCAAAGAAGATGCCAAAATTCGCATTTCTTACTCAGCACTTAACTTTCGGGACGTTATGCATGCTTCGGGTCGTCTGTCAGCAGAGGATATTGGTCTAACACGACTTGAACAGTCATATATTTTTGGTCTGGAGTACAGTGGCATTGACGAGAAAACTGGCAAGGCTGTTATGGGTATGGCATTGCATTCGGCAGTGGCTTCCCATATTGAACCTTCTTCAATGATTTCGTGGGATGTACCAAGTCAATGGTCATTACAGGAAGCTGCCACAGTTCCAGTTGTCTATACAACCGTATACTATGCCTTTTTCTACACGGTTGATATTAGAAGCGGAAAAGACATACTTATTCATTCTGGTAGTGGCGGTGTAGGAATTGCAGCTATTAGAACTGCAATTGCGTATGGATTGGAGGTATATACTACTGTTAGTACAGCTGAAAAGAAACAATTTTTGCTGAAGACTTTTCCACAACTTAAAGGTTTGTAATCGAATCTTTTTAATATATTTTACAAAAATGAGGGGTAAGTTTGTTTCTTTATTCGTTTGATCCCCAATTACGTATAAACGTCTAATCCGATTTTAATGAAATATAATTTTTAGCGAAATTGCATTGGGAATGTCGGTCTAGAAATAGATGAAATATGTAAAATTAACTTTTGTTGTATGGCTTTATGTCTTACTTGAGGGTTACACGATCAAGTTTTGCTTATCAAGTTTTAATACACTCACACATTTTTACCAATACACTCGTACTTCTAAAAATTGAAACGAACTTGCCTTTAAAATTCTCTTTCCAGTGAATGTTTAAATTTATGTTCAAGAAAACAGCTGATTTCAAGGTTAATGAGCAAATTTTTCGTTTGTCTTTATAAATTTTTTTCTTGATAACATCTTGAAAGTAAATTGTTCAAAAGTTGAATGCAGCCTACGTCACAACTTTAAATTTTTGGAAATTTTGACAAACAGTATATGTAAAAGACTGTTAAGAAAAACTTGAGCGTGTAACTGCAGTGTTAGACAAGTAGTCTTAATTAGTCTTAGGAAAAATGTTTGCGAACATTTAAATTAAACACTTTGAGAATGGAAATTCAAAAATGTATATTTACTGTTAAGGGCAAAATAAACCACACAAATTGCTTGGCAATGTTTGCTGTTTTGACAAACATTTGAAGCATGCTTGTAGAAATGTTAAACATTTCGAATATTTGGCAGAAATGTTGAATAGTTATTTGCAAACTTGTTGTGATGTCTAGTGCTTTATATAATTATTTCAGTGAAAACTTTGCAGAGTGAATAAATAGAAAAAAGCATTAAAATCATTTTCTTTAATTCTAACCCCTGTATTCATAAATGATTATTAATGGCCAATTTTAGCAATTCTTTTTACACCCTTCACCACAGGTGGAATATATAAGTTTGTCATTCCGTTCGTTATGATCTTAGAACCTATATATTAGGGTATTCATTCGGTTAACCGTTAATCGGTTAACCGATTTATTACTACCCGATTAACTGACCGGTTAATTTCAGTCGATTAACCGATTAACCGATGTAACAAAATTTGTGATTTTTTGAGGTATTAAACCATATTTTTTGTGTTTTTAATCATGGGTGAGTTTCAAAACAGCAGTTGCAAACCAACTCGCTTCTTTAAATGCATTCTACAATGCAATAATGTCGAATTTTACAATGTTATCTGTACCAAAGTTCACCAAAAATTTTACTTAAGTGCACCAAAAAAGTTGTGTTTAGAAATATTTTTCCATACAATATATTTCCATCAAGAAATTCATTCTTAAAATACAGTACAAAATAAGAAATAAAGGAATTCGGAAATTAACTTTTTTGCAAAATGCTCGGTGCTGAGCTTTGCCTGGATAAGTTTGTGTAATGACCTGCCAACAGAAGAAACTCTCGATAGTAACACAACAACTATATTAACCGAAATAATGAAAATTATTAAAAATTTAAAAAAATTAAATCAGGACTCTAATGGCATAATGGAAGATTTTATATGTTTAGAGAAATCCAGTAAAAGGACTGAGAATTAGAAATTTTGTATTATGGGTTGCTTTCGATATCTCCAACATCTACGATAATTGAAAGAATTTTTGGAATAAAATGATCACGCAGTTTATTTTTGAATTAATACATAATACCTATATGTATTAATTTAAAAATATGTATGTATAACATAGTTATAAATTATTTTTTTGTTTGTTTTAGTTCAAGAATTTTTATGTTATTATTTTTTTTTTTTTTACTAATAAACTCCAAATAATAAATAATTTTTCATTTTTATTTATTGAAATTACTTAATTTATAAAAAAATTTTATAAACTCGGAAAAATCGGTTCAGATACAAAAAAGTTATGACCAAAACATAAATTTTTTTTTGAAAAATACTCATTTTCGAGAAGGGATAGGTCTTCCTGAGTCCAAGTTTTATAACCCCAGGTAATGTAAAATTTCTTCCTTGAGACGTTGGTACCAAAATCAGTAGAATCAGGATTCAAGGGTGTTTAAAAATTATAAAACAATAAAATATGTACAATAACACATAAACATTAAAAAGTTTTACATGTACCAAGAAGCATACAAATATAAAATATATTTTTAATATTTATACACATATGTATTAATTTTAACTTAAAATATATCATAGCTTAAGTGATGGCAACAATATAAATCGCATTTTTGTTGTTCGTGTCTTCCTTCAAATTCCGTAATCAGTTTGATATGTTAAAATTAAAAACTTTTGATTTTTACGTATGCCATCATACAATCGTACTCGTGTAATAGCAATTCTGTCATACTCAGTAAAAACATAATTTGAACTTTGCAAGCAAAGGGTAACGACTTGGTTAGAGCACGCATTTTTAAACGGTTTTATTTAGAAATATGATCTATATTTTCAAACTTAAATAAAACACGTAATAATTGACACAAAGTTTTATTTAGAGCATTGAACGATACAATGCAAATGCGGATATTATTTTATAAAGAGTATGTCATCCAGATGTCTTCCGTCGAGTTGAACACACTATTCGAAGAGGAGCCTTGTTTTTCGAAAATTTTCGCACACCCTGCGGCATTGCAATGGTTTTTGATGTTTCAATCGAGGTTTGCAAGTTCTTAGAGACCAGTAACGGCAGTTTTGCATGTTGACGTGGCCGTTAAAGTGAAAATGATCCTCGGCGCTCCAAGAAAGGGATTTACAGTACGAAAACGAAACGGAATCGCTGCGCCCACGAACGAATTAAATTTACACTCGGCTTATCACGTATTCGCCGAATACCGAACTTTGAACAAAATTGTCGACGAGCAATTACTCTTAAAAAGCGCGATGCTCACTCGACCACAATCGGTAATTCCAACGGCGCCACCCTCCCTCCGCACCGTTTATTTCTTTTTGAAATAAGCGTATTTAAAAATATAAATTTGCCACCAGACACCCTGTATATACAACCTTCACTACTTTTAATGCTTCATAGGTCTAACTGAAATAATTTTCTAGGAAAAACGATTAGGTGAAATATCTTTCCAAATCCAGCCCGATTAATATGATTCTTACTATTTTCACTTGGCTGAAAGCATCTATATATCTGTGCTCACAAGCAATAACAGTTGAAGTCAAGTAAGGAAAAATTTGACTTATGAAATGCTATAAAATTGCTTACAAAGAGCTTGCAACTATAAGCTTAATAAAAATTCACTGATTTTTGCCAACGGGTTTTCAATTAAAAATGCACTGCTGAGCACTTGCCGAAATCGAGTTAAGATAATTTAGCTCAATTATGCGCTTTGATACAGGAAGGCTTAAGAAGTTCTACTTGTAATAGCTACTTATAAAAAAGGTTGAAAGCTCTAGCTCAAAAAGTTTTTCAAATAGACGAAAATAAGTGTTAACTTGGTATATGCGATGCCACGCCCTCGAAAAATTATATAGCCTATTGTTTTTTCCCGACCATCGGTAACATAGTGTCAAAATTTTATGAAAATCGGCATAGCGGCTTAGGCGCATTTAATACAAAATAATTTTGGTTACTTTTTTTCGCTTTTGGTTACTTTTTGATTTGATTTTGGTTACAAATTTTTTTTGGTCGTGGCAACGCTGGTTCCTATGTAAATAAGCTCGCATCTCTACGTGTCATTCCCTTCACATTGTAATTCGTATACAATGTTCCTTTGTTGTTGTATATTAGTTGGCGCCTTAACTCTAGAAAAAATCGTGCTTAATGTCAAATTGGGTTTGTATGCAAAACAGATGTTTTTTGTTTTTATTGACGACCGTATATTACTGTTATCGGTTAACCAGTGATGCCAGGAGAAATTTTAAAAAATCCCTACATGTCTAAAAAAATACCCTCTTTTCTCTACAAACAAAAACATTTTTCCTCCACTTTTCCCTACTTTAAAAATGTATTGTTTTTAGCAGCAGGCAAACAAATACAAATTTTATTTACATTTTGTAAATATTACAACAAAAGCATTAATTAACAATAAGAATAAAAAAACCAAAATAAATATGAAAATGCCCTACACGTGTGACAAATTTATTTTTTTCTTTTTGGCGGAACACCTCTATATATCCTTTAATCTAAAGACAAAACATAGCCAAGCCTCGTATTTGATTTTTAATTTCATCATCTTTTGTCCTTTTTAAAGAGCTTAATATGTTAAAAGAAAAGTTATTTCAAATAGTTTTTTTTATTATAAATATCTAATATTTTTTAGCACACTTGGTACCAAATATAAGGGAAGGCTCTGTAAAATTAATAATTTAGAACTAATTTGTAAAAAAAAATCCTTTTAAAAATATATCCTTCCTTATTCTTAAAAGATTTCATTACAAATTTTTTTAAAATTCGTAATTGTATTGCTTTATTTCTCTTATGCCCGTAACTTCTACAAAAACAAAGCTGGTCGTATTCGTAACTAACAGTTAAATTTACCTATTTAAAATTTTTTTTGGCTTTCATATTTTTACCTTTAGTTTTCTTTTGTAGAAATTACGGGCATTATTTTAGAAAGTGTGATTGGCTTTTTACAAATTAATTTCTATGTACAAATTTCATTCATTAGATATTCTATAAGCAACTAGTTCGCAAATGCGAACGCGAAAATTCGTAAAACCTAATTATATATTAGGGGCGCCACGAATATTCGGGTACAAGGCTGTAAGGACTAATATACTATAGTATAGGGTTTCTATTAAAAATACTAAATTTGTACTTAAATGCTATTGCAATTGACGTGAGTTTGGTGGAGAAGCTGTTTTTTTTTAATTTTTCTTATAATGTGTTTGTTTTTATTATTAAATTGTGTATCACTTATGTTGAATACTCTAGAAATGAAAAATTTTGCTATGTTGATTATTTGATTTTTGAGTTATGTAGCGTGTTAGTGTACCAATCAAAAATAATCATAACTTTTTTGCGTATAATTTTTGAGTCTAAGTACGCAATTTCTCCGTTTTTCTCAATCTCAGTAGGAAATTTTATCTTATGCTGTTGTTTGTTGAATTAATTTTTTCTTAACCCCAAAGTAATGCTTCAACTAATCGAGAGAAACTTGCAACTTCATGCTCTCTTCTGTGGTTTTTTCGAAACAGAAATGCAAGGATGTACTGCAAGCAGTGTTGCCTTTGAAATTTCAAGAAAGATGCACTTTTTCCCAAAAAGATACATTTTGAAAAAAATTTTAAAATCCATTTGTAACGTTTAAAATAACATTTTTATTTCATACTAGCTTAACCCGGTGCGCTTCGCTACAGTGCTTAAACCACTTCTTCAGTTGAGAGATATTTAATATATGCATTCTATGGAAGGTTTTCCCCCTGCGCCTTCCCGCTTTATTTTTATTTTCAAAAGTGTAGTATACCATAGGAGTGACTTCTACTAAGTTCGAACATTCTTACTATAACAGTTCTTAAGATATGTGATATTAAACATTGGCGTCCTATGGGGGGTAACATTTCCCCGCTGCTATTTTATTTCAATTTTGGGGTTCAGAAGATCATACTACAAAAAGTTTAATAAAAAGAGTGCAGCGGCTCTAAATTATATTTCTATCTATGAGGGGTACTGCTCCTCCTCTGTCCATTTCTATATTGAAATTTAAGGTTTGCCATAATAGTAGCTTGAACCACGTTTGAAGACTCTCCCTTTAATAGTTCTTGAGTTAAGAGATATTTAATATATGCATCCTATGGGAGGTATTTCCCCCCTGCGCCTACCCGCTTTATTTTTATTTTCAAAAGTGAAGTATACCATAAGAGTGACTTCCACAAAGTTTGAACATTCTCACTATAACAGTTCTTAAGATATGCGATATTAAACATTGGCGTCCTATGGTGGGTACCACTACCCCCGCCGCTATTTTGTTTTAATTTTGGGGCTCAGAAGATCCTACTACCAAAAGTTCAACAAAATGCGTGCAGTGGCTCTTATTAATATTTCTATATATGAGGGGTACTGCTCCTCCCCCGTCTACCCCGCCCATTTGTATATTGAAATTTATAGTTTACTATAATAATAGCTTTAACCACTTTTGAAGACTCTCCCGTTAATAATTCTTTAGTTGAGCGATATTTAATATATGCATCCTATGGGAGGTATTTCCCCCCCTGCGCCTACCCGCTTTATTGTTATTTTCAAAAGTGTTGTATACCATAAGAGTGACTTCTAGAAAGTTTGAACATTCTCACTATTAGTGTTTAATTCAATAAATGAATTGGGTTAAACTGATTTGTTTAACCTTTGAATTGGGTTTTATTTACAAGGCTATGAGCCAAGTAACGTTAATAAGATTGTCTAGGCAGTATCACCAAGACAATTGTACAGAGTAACACAAGCACTTGAAACTTGGTTACAGCGGAGTTATAGTAGAGAAACAACTTGTCAAATAAATTGATTTATTATTTCTGATTTTATTAAAATAAAATTGATTCTTATATACTAATTAATTACTAAATACAAATAACAACAAAGCTTATAAAATTGTAAATTAAAGAAATTCCAGAAAAAATGTGAAACCGCCGACGATGCAAAAATAAAATAAACTCAAACAGTAGTTCAAGGTTACTAAATGAAAATATTTAAATGAAATTGGAGTTCCTCAAACTTGGTAAAAAGTAAAAACACAGGCAAATTGCAATTAAACTAGAAGTTCAAGGCACGAGTTAAATTAAAATTGAAACTTTGCAAAAAAAAACAAAAAAAAAAAAATATGAGAATATTAATTTAAGATTGTTCACATAATTTCGGACAGGCACATGTACGTAAGTAAGTTTGTAGATTGGTACAAACGTACTTACAAACGTGTGAAAGAAATTCAAGTTAAATAAAAATAAAAACATTACAAAAAATAAAAGAAAAAACATGAAACTGACAATTTAAGGTTGTTCACATAATTTCGTGCAGGCACATGTACGCAAGTATGTTTGTAGACTTGTACAAACATAGTTACGAATATGTGAAAGAAATTCTTTGTGAAGGTTTGAACATACACCCCGCCGTTGAGCATTGATCAACAAAATTGCAAATGCGACAACCTTACATTGTTTTTATTAGAATTATACGCTTAAGTTATTGATACTTCAAATTCTTGAGTTGGAATATGTTGGCGTACTGCTGGACTTGGGGGTTGTTGAGCTGCTTTAATTCCTTTACAACGTGCCTTTTTCCAGGCAACCTTCACACTGATTATGATTGCGATGACGAGGGCGACATAGGCAATGGTCCCGTGGTGGTATTGTATGCCTTTGATTTGTGATGGAAACTCGGCAGATACCATTCGATGTAATTTGCTCTGTATGTCGGAGATGTTTTTAATTTGGTCAGCATAGGCTTTGGTGTGAATTCTTTCAAATTGTACCTCATCTGGGTAGCTGATGTCAGTGCTATTGCTCATTACAGTGTAAGATGTATGAAGAGATGTGAAAACAGTTTGATGACCTTTGATGATGATTGAGTTGAATTTGAGTGTGCAGTCTGGTGATATTTTTAGGACACCAGATCCTTTTAAGGTGAGCTGTGATTTTTCTTGCCTACATACGGCGCTTATTCGGGAAGGCTGCTGCATTGTGTATAGCCATTGATTGTTATATTCCAACTGTGTAAGTGACGTATTGTCAGTAACAGGAACAATGTAACAACCTCTTTGTGTGTTGTAGTTGAGAAGTGAAAGTTCGCATAGGCATTTGTCAGCGTTTGCGTTGAATGTTGATTGCATGTGTTGGCACAAAAGTTCATCTTCTCTAATTATTGCACATGTGTCCCGCTGTTTTTCTGTCATGATGAAGTACTGATCCCTGTGGGAATTTATAGCTAGGAAGTTGCCGCATGGCCTTATAGCGAGCCTTGTGCCATTTGTCAGAACCGGAATTGGGTGTGGTTTCAGAAGCTCGAATGGTTCAGGATCAGCTAACGGAATAGATATATGAAAGATGACGTGGTCTTTTGTTACGCCTCCTCTTACACTCATAATTTTATACAGTTGTAGAATATTATCTCCGCCTACTGGTAGTTCTAGAGACGTTGGAAGATGGTTCCTCACTTGCATAAGCTCGGCTTGAAGTTGGGACGGTGATAGAAGTGTTGGGCTGATTTTTCCATGGTGTGAATCTGTTAGTGCTGATAAGATTTCTGACTGGATTCGATGTAACCTTGCTGATGTTAGAGAAAGTTGAACAGATCGCGACATAAAAATCCGAAAAAGTCTTGCTTGATACTGTTCTTTTTCATTGTTGTGTAGTCTGGATGTAATTTCTGTTAATTGGTTTTCTACGCTGTTGAACCTTTGTTTTATATTCTCTTCATCTTGTTTAAGTACGTTTAGAGTTGCGTCGACAATTGATGTTTGATTGCTGAGGAGTTGTTTCAGATGGTTTTCATTTGCGTTTACTGCGCTGATGGTGTTTGACATTTGTTCAGCATAATCTGAATCTAAAATTCCGAACAGTGAATTAGCAATGTTACCAACAGCGTTTATAGCGCCACGTTTAACTCTTCTTTTTAGCAAAAGATTATTGTTATTAAGACTTGCTATGCTGAAGTCTACTGCTTGGAGAACGCTCGAGCAAGTTGTCCTTTGAACTAGCAGGTCGCATAAGTGGTGCAATGCCGTTGATTCGTTCATGAAGCTGGATATTTCCTGCCAATATGGGCGTAAGTTATAGTAGGAAATAATGTTCCATTCTGATCGCGATACTCGGATGTTGCTGATACCTTCAAAGTACAAGCCGATGTTGGGTTCAAATTGGGTTATTTCAATTTTATCTGTGGACACGAGTGGGAGTAATAGCAAGATTGCGAGTAGTGTAGTCATGATTGAGTTTGCCAAGGTTCGCTGTTTTTTGGCGAGTGGCCTTCCGTCCGATGATGGTTTTGGTGATTGATTTTCTGCTGACAATTCGGATTCTGGGATTTGTGGAGGAGATAGTTGTCCTTCTTCTTCGGGTTCATCGGTGAGTTTAGGGAGTGGAGCTAAATATTGAATCGCTCTTTTAAGGATGCCTGAAGCGGTCTGAACATCTGCTACTCTTACCACACCGTCGTGTCCTTTATATGTTTGTATAACACGCCCCAAGGGCCATTTCATTACTGGAACATTATCTTCTTTAATGAGGACGGTTGCCCCTGGCTTCAGATTTTTTGACTGTTCTCGCCATTTGTTTCGATATTGCAGTTCATTTAGGTAGTCTCGTGACCATCTCTTCCAAAATTCATGCTTGAGATGAGAAACTAATTTCCATCGTGTTTCCAATTTAAGATTTGTGGGCTTCGCTTGAGCATCAATTTGGGCAGTTAGTGGTTCGCCAATCAGAAAATGGCCCGGGGTAATTGCGCCTATGTCGTTTGCGTCATTTGACATTGGTGAAATCGGTCTGGAATTAAGTATTGCTTCAATTTCCACAACTATGGTTTCAAGTTCTTCGTAAGTTAAGGATGCATTCCCCAATGTCCTTACCAGAAGATATTTTGCGGATTTAACAGCTGCTTCCCAAAGGCCGCCAAAGTGTGGTGCTCTTGGTGGAATAAAATTGAATTGAATACCCTTGTTGCTGCAAGCATTCATAATGGTAGCTTGTGCTTCTGAAGAATGTATTATTGTGGAAAGTTCAGGCAATTTGTTTTTCGCGCCGACGAAGTTTGTTGCATTGTCGCAATATAAATTTTGACAATGTCCACGACGAGATATGAACCGTTTGAGTGCACCTATAAATGCCTCAGTCGTGAGGTCGCTCACAAGTTCCAAGTGTACTGCCTTTGTAGCAAAGCAGCAAAAGACAGCAATGTAGGCCTTGTGTGGTCGTTTTCCCCGAAGTTTATAATGAACGGTGATTGGGCCACAGTAATCGACTCCGGTATTAATGAAGGCCCGGGCGGGTGTGACACGTGTTGATGGCAGGTTGCCCATTATTTGTTGGAATAGCTCAGGCTTGGCTCTGCTGCATGTCGTGCATCGATGCACTGTGGCTCTTGCCATAATTTTGCCTTTTATTGGCCAAAATTTTTGTCGAACTATGCCCAGGAGTGTTTGCGCACCACAATGTTTGTTGTCGTTGTGGGTCATTTCAAAGATCAGCTTTGCAATCGGGTCATTATATGGAATCAAGAGCTGGTGTTTGGAGTCGAATTGAAGCGGTGAGGCTTCTAGTCGACCTCCAACACGAATTAAACCATCTGTGTCTAAAAACGGTGACAGATTGCTTAGATTGCTGGTGCCTCTTAACTCCTTGTATTTGGTGAGTTGTTGAATTTCTTGTTGAAATCCTGATGCTTGCATTTGTGCCACGATTGCGACTAGTGCTCGGCTGAGTTCCATTGTTGTTATCACCTTTGATGTCTGTCGCATCTGCTTTTTGCATTTGGTGTGGGTGATGAAGCGCAGAACATATCCAACAATCCGCTGCAGACGGTGGAATGAATTTTTATGGTTAATTTTGTAAATGAAGTCAGGTTCAGTTGTAGTCATTGCTCGTGCCTCAAGCAGTCTTGCCTTTCTTTCGAGGTTTGGTGGACTGTTGGAACTTAAGTTGAACCTTGGTGGCCACACCTTCTCCACGCCATGAAGAAACGTTGGACCATAAAACCAAAGAGTGCATTCCTTAAGGGCTGTTGGAGATATTCCACGAGATAACAGATCTGCTGGGTTGCACTTGGAGTTTACATGACGCCATTGTTCTGCCTTGGTTTCCTCTTGGATTGCTGAAATCCGATTTGCTACGAATGTGTTAAAGGATGCCGACGATGAATTTATCCATGAGAGCACAATTTCAGAGTCAGTCCAGAGCCATACTGGGCTTGTAAATCGTAGATCAGACCTGATTCTGGTGGCTAGTTGGGCTCCAAGTGTAGCTGCACATAGTTCCAATCGTGGTATTGTTTGCCGCTTAAGTGGAGCTATGCGTGATTTAGCACAGAGTAAGTGTACCATAATGGTGCCATCTTTGAAAACTGATCGAATATAAGCTGCAGCTCCATAAGCCTTTTCGGATGCGTCCGTAAAAATATGTAATTGTTGGGATTCTGGAACTTTGCCCTTGAAAATGTGTCTGGATATTTGAAGCGTTTTTAATACGTTCAAATCTGTGCGAAATGTGATCCATTTAGTGTGCAGTGATTCTGGCAAAGATTGATCCCAATCTAATTTTAACTCCCACAATTCTTGAATAAATATTTTCGCCGTTACTATGATGGGAGATAGAATCCCCAAAGGGTCGAATAACTTTGCAAGGTCTGACGTTACTGTTCGCTTGGTGATCCTCTTGATGTTGCCAGGATTTACCTTAATCCCCAGTTTGTCGGATTTCGGTAGCCAAACAAGTCCCAACGTTTTGATAGTGTCGGCTTCTGTGCTTTCAAAATCTAAGTTTACCTCCAAGTCGCTTTGTTGAATATTATGGAGTAATTGTGGGTGGTTTGCACACCATTTGCGTAAAGTGAAGCCACCTTTCTTCATAATCTGAACGAGTTGCTCTTGCAATTGTATTGCGGTTGCTAAGCTATTTGAACCGCCCAAACCATCGTCCACGTAGAAATTTTCTTTAAGAAATTGGGAAGCAAGGGGATAATGTATGTTGTTTTCTTCAGCCAGTTGTTCTAGACATTTCGTTGCTAAATATGGAGCAGCTCTTGTGCCATATGTGACGGTATTGAGTTGGTAGTAGGAAATGGGCCTTGTTGGATCCTTTCTCCAAATGATGAGCTGAAATTGACGATCTTCAGGGGCAATCAATACCTGTCTATACATCTTTTCAACATCAGTGGTAAACACAAATCTTGGCATTCGAAACCTTAGGAGTATAGAGAAAAGCTCGCTTTGTAAAGTTGGTCCCGTGAACATCAGATCATTTAAGGAGTATCCTGATGAGGTTTTGGCCGATGCATCAAATACTACTCTAAGCTTGGTGGTTGAACTTTCGGGCCGCAATACGCAATGATGTGGGATGTAGTAGTTTGGAGAGGTTATGGATATTGGTTCCCATTTTGTCATGTGTCCCATCGATTCATACTCGTCCATGAACTCAGTGTATTTAGTTTTTAATTCCGGACTCTTTTGAAGACGACGTTCCAGAGCAAAAAATCGGTTGAGAGCGATTGCATGTGAATCGCCTAGGGTATTGGGGTTTTCATGAAATGGGATCCTGACTACGAAGCGGTCTTGATGGTTTCTAGTTGTGTTTTGGGCAAAATGTTCTTCGCATTGTCTGTCGGCTATTGACAGTGGCCTTTTATTAGTTTTGACTTCATCTAGTTCCCAGAGTCGAGCGATGGAAGCTTCAAGCGCTTCATCTTCAGTGCATACTCCACAAGATGCATTTGGTGAATGTTCGCTTTTTATTTTTCCAGCTACAACCCAACCAAAAACTGTGTTCTGTAAAGTCGGGAGTTGTGGGGATAGTTTTATTTGCCCAATTGCGAGCAGTTGGTGGTAATGCTCTGCACCTAGCAATATGTCGATTTTATTTGATCGATTGAACGCTGGGTCAGCTAACATCAGGTTTTTTGGTAGCGGCCATTCATTAATGTCGATAAATTGTGATGGTTGTGGTGCGATGATTCGAGGCAAGACGAGTGCCTCCAGGCGCGTTGAAAACCCGTTAATTCGAGACTGCAGGGCAACATTGACTCGGTGTTGTGTTTTGGTGTTGGAATCACCAATTCCGTTGATGTTTACTGATGACGTATGTTTAGCGATGTTTAGTCGTTTTACCAGGCGTTCGGTGATCAAATTTACTTGTGACCCAGAGTCAAGTAAGGCGCGACATTCCATCTCCATTGTCTCAGTTTTGATTTTTACTAGAGCTGTGCTGAGAAGAACGTACGAATTGGATAGTTGACCGTTTGCTGCCGCCAGTGACGATGCTTCTGGAGAGCTGGTTGGTTCTTCACTGATGTTGGGTTTAATTATTTCAGGTGGAGTAGTCACGGCTGATGATGTCGTCTGCGATGTCCTTCCACTAGGTGATTCTTGTTTTGTTGATTGAGTGTTGTTCTCCAGATGAAGTAGCGAGTTGTGCTTTTTCTTGCACGTTAAGCACAGTCCTGATTTGCAAGTTTTTGCTGTGTGTCCTGATTTTAGGCAATTGACGCAAAGGTTCTGGTTCCGAACGAAACTCAGGCGGTTGGGTGTTGATAGTTGTTGAAACTTCTGACACCGATACAGTGGGTGAGAGCCGCTTTTGCAAAGTGGGCACGCGATCTCTGTTTGCTTTGCTGATGTAGCAGAAACGTATACCTTTGATGATTTTTCCTTCTGGGTTATAGCTTCCAAGGACTGGAAGCGGTTTTCCAGAAAGTTTAAAAGGTCTTTGATTTTTTGTAAATCTTTTGGATTACTGATGGTTCTCTCATACAGGACAAGAGTGCCACGATCCAATTTTTTGACCAGTATGTGAAACAACATGGGGTCCCACGATGTTGTGTCGATCCCGATGTTGTTAAGTGCATGTAGACATTCTTGTGTCGTATCATGCAAAGTCTTGATGGCAGCAGCTGACGGGCCAGCATTCGGTTGATCTAAAAGCTGTTGAATTAGCGTGGTTACAAGAACCCGTTGATTATTGTATCGGTCTTGCAATAGATTCCAGGCGGTTCTGTAGTTTTCGGCAGTAGCTGAAAGATGGCTTATTAACCTTTCAGCTTCGCCCCCCAAGTTTGATTTCAGGTACCACATCTTTTGTGCCGCAGGAATATGTTGGTTGTCTACTAGTTGTGTAAACAAGTCGTAAAAGGCCCTCCATTTTAAATAATCCCCATTAAATTTTGGGATTGTGACTTTTGGCAGTGGCAAAACATTGTGTTGCATAGGTCCCAAACCTTGCTCCGGAGTGCGTGAAGATAGCTTGAAATTTTCAATGACCATTTTCTCCAGATCTTCATAGGAATCCATGTCATATCCTTCCTTCAGTGGATCAGTGCTGGATTCCCAAATTAAAAAATGTAGTTCTTGTATTTCGTCCCACAGTTTTTCTTTTAGCTTCATGTTGGTTGCTGTGGGGTCCGTGGCGAGTAGCCGTTTGAGGGACGTCATCATGACATTTTGCCTTCTCATTGTAGAATTTGTTGAGGTGAGAGTAACAGGTTTTTTAATAGGAACTGTGGGCTCCCTATTGGTGTTTTGTTGAAAGGGATCAAGTGTTGGCGTTCTCAATGTTGCATCCATGGCTGATTCAAATACTTCCCGGTATTTGATGACGAGTTCCTCAATTTTTTGGTAGTAATTTTCGGTAAAATATTTATGGTCTAACTGGGGCTTCTCCAGACATCGTATTTTGTTATCAGTGAGCTCGAATTCGGTCCAAGCAGCGTCTAGCCTTTTAATCCTTTCTTCAAAATAGTGGACTGTCTTTCTGGACGCTGAATCCTTTTTAAAATTCCGAATAATGGATTCTATAAGCTCTCCTGCTGCTCGCTGGGAAGTTGTTAGTTGTTCCATTGGGGTGATCTCGCCTGTAGCCATTATGTTGCTTGCCCGTGATAATTGCGCCCTTTGAGGAATTTGCTTCTAGTGAAGCAGCTGATTATTAATCACGTCTTCTGGAGATGTCCTATGGCTTGTTTCCTTGACAGGAGCACGTCTTCTTGAGCTGTCCTGCGGATTTTTTTTTCTTGACAGGAGCACGTGGTGTTGTATCCTATTGACTTTCAGGACCCTTACCACTGGTGGGGGGAATCTTGAATTTCAAAGGAATCACGTCGGGGTCACCAGATGTTTAATTCAATAAATGAATTGGGTTAAACTGATTTGTTTAACCTTTGAATTGGGTTTTATTTACAAGGCTATGAGCCAAGTAACGTTAATAAGATTGTCTAGGCAGTATCACCAAGACAATTGTACAGAGTAACACAAGCACTTGAAACTTGGTTACAGCGGAGTTATAGTAGAGAAACAACTTGTCAAATAAATTGATTTATTATTTCTGATTTTATTAAAATAAAATTGATTCTTATATACTAATTAATTACTAAATACAAATAACAACAAAGCTTATAAAATTGTAAATTAAAGAAAAAACATGAAACTGACAATTTAAGGTTGTTCACATAATTTCGTGCAGGCACATGTACGCAAGTATGTTTGTAGACTTGTACAAACATAGTTACGAATATGTGAAAGAAATTCTTTGTGAAGGTTTGAACAATTAGAGTTCTTTAGATATGCGATGTTAAACATTGGCGTCCTATGGGGGATTCCACTTCCCCCGCTGCTATTTTATTTTAATTTTGGGGCTCAGAAGATCTTACTACCAAAAGTTCTGCATAATGCGTGCAGCAGATCTTAATATATGCGATAATTAATATTGGCATCCTATGGGGGATACCAATTCCCCTGCCCCTATCGAAAAAATAAGTAGCCTATTTTATTTTTAGGGCTCACGTGATATATCTGTAAAAATTTCAGGAAAATCGGTTCAGTAGTTTAGGAGTCTATAAGCCAACAAACAAACAAACAAACAAACAAACAAACCCACATACAAACATTTTTCATTTTTATATATATAGAAGATAGAAGATAGAAGATAGAAGAAGAAGATAGATAGATAGATTTAATGAATATTGTAAAGAAAATGATATCATTAAATTCATTTTTATATTTATTTAAGTCATTAATATAAGGCTTGTAATTTTTAAAAATACAGTAAGCAAACTTTAAAATCATAATACATATGTAACTATCTTTGGATGTTATCAAAACTAATTCATTTTTGTAAAAATTAATATACGAGTTAAGGCGTTTATACTCAGGCGATTATATCAAAAAGTACATGTAAATTTGCCGGAAATAAAAAAGATGTTCATATTTCCTCAGAACAACTTCGCACTACTAGTAATCCTCGATTTAGGCGGATCGTATGTTGAAACTTTCTTAATGTTTTCTTTCACTATTATTAAAGCTGCTATTGTATTAGTATTGAGTCGGTTACGACGATCAGTTTTAATACGTTTAAGTACATTTTGCGTACAGATTCAAAAGATACGAAAAATTTCAGGATGATACATGGTACCTGAAGCCATCAAAAGATACGAAAAATGTATCTTTCGTATCCTAATGGCATCACTGACTGCAAGTGAAGGTTTAATAACAAAAAAGAGAATGAACATTCCTAAAAAGTAGTTAGTATGCGTAAAAAGTTTATGTTAAAACATTTTTCAACGACTTCTATAAAAAATTAATTTTTCAATAGTAAAAAAACAAAATAAAACAAGTAAGAGTGCTATATTCGGCTGTGCCGAATCTTATATACCCTTCACCATTGTGCGAGCAGAATACAGAGCAACTAGACAAAACCTAAATAATTTCGACATAAACGTACATATATACAATACATAAAACTTCATTATAAATTAAATTTAGAAAGTTAAAACTGGTAAATATTTTTTTTAAATCGTTTCAGAACACAAACAAATTAAAAAAAAATTTTATTTTTGAAAAAACAAGATTCGAACCAGGGACTCACAGTTTTTAACCTAAGCAAACCCCCTAGACAACTGGACCATGAAGGAACGTTTTACGAATATCATTAAAAGTAAATATGATCAGTTCACAGTTCACAACTCAACACAGTTGAGTTGTAATTATTTTTGATGTTTTAGTTCATCACAATAAGCAAAGTTGTAAACCATAATACCAAAATTATAAATCAACCACATATTTGAGTTGTGAACCATAATATCTGGCCTATATTCACCAAAATAGTTTGTACCATGTATGTGTGTTTGTTTGGTTTCCTTTTGTATAGGCACTGTTGTCATAGCGTAGATTTATCTTTGTTGGAGAGTTTTTAAGAAGCAAAACGAAACAAAAATTCCTAGTTTCTATTTGTTAAAATAATTTCGTTAAATAGATGAAATAATAAAGAAGGCTGATAACGAAAATCATATTGAGCATTATGCTAGTATATATAAACAAATGTAAGGTGGGGAGGGGGGGGGGCAAACGGACATCGTTAAATCAACTTCGCTTTCCATAAGGACCCAGAATATATATACTTTATAGGGTGTAGGATCAATATTTTGGAACATACAAACGGAATGACAAAGTTATATATACCCTCTTACCTTCGGTGAAGGGTATAAAAAGATTTTTTTTTGGATTTCAGTACTTTGGACATAACTCAGCCATTTATTAACCGATTTGACAGATTTATATACCGATGTTTTAAGGAATAAATGTACCATTTACTTTGGTGATAAAACTTGGACTCAGAAAGACCTATGGGTTCCGAAAATGTGTATTTAAAAAAAAAAAATTAATTTTGGTCATAACTTTTTCGTATCTGAACCGATTTTCCCGAGTTTTTCAGAAAATATTTTCTATTAAAAATTTCCGATCTTTTGATATATAAGGCGTAGCCATAGGTCATATGAGAGTCCAAAAAATCAGGTTTTTATACAATTTTTGATATTTTTTGTACGGGAGGTACCACGCCCACTTGTTCAATCCCGCCCACATTTTGTGGGATGCTGTGTATTGATAACGTTAATGTGTGTACCTAATTTGGAAACTTTGGCTCTTGCCGTTCTCAAGATATATAGAAATAAAAAAATACAACAACAACAAGGGATTTTTTGGGCAAAATCAGAGGCAGTCGTGGTTTTTTGCTCATATCTCCGTCATTTTTGGACCGATCTGGCTGAATTTCAATACCAAACTTAAACGGAGTATATGTGACATAAATATACATCAACCTAGTCCACATAATTTCTGGGGTTTTCGGAAAACCCATTTCAACATACACACAGACGGACAGACGGACAGACGGACATCGTTAAATCAACTTCGCTTTCCATAAGGACCCAGAATATATATACTTTATAGGGTGTAGGATCAATATTTTGGAACATACAAACGGAATGACAAAGTTATATATACCCTCTTACCTTCGGTGAAGGGTATAAAAATAAAAGTACAATTTAACTCACATACAAATTTGCTATTTTTTATATTTGTTAATGGCCAATTTCACCAAGTTCAGTTAAAGCCAACTACAAGCTTAACTTCTAGTTAACAATATGTTTTTGACAGTTAGAACTGGTCGTTAATTATAACTGAACTTCGTGAAATTGGCCATTAATAACTTAAAATATTAATAAATAAACCTGCCTGATATGAGTTTTTTTTTTTTTTTGTTTGTTTAAAAACCTTGGTCTTAATTTTTTTTCTTTATTGGTAAATATTTTCTTGGAAATTCCATTTTTTAAGCCCCCGTTCTTGGAAAATCCCTTTTTTGTGACCCTGGGTCATGGGTTTTCGTTATTTTTCACAGTTTTAAATGTTGTAAAATGTCGATCATTTTCACTGGTCGGCCAAAAAAATAGTTTTAAATAAAAATATGTGGGATATAAAGATCTTAAGGCGCTAAATTCAAATTCGTTTTCAGTATTTTTCTATCACGGCTAGATTTGTTTGTTTAAAATCGTGCAATGTATGTAAAACGGGTTTTCGAAAAATTAAAAAATTTCAAGGAACGGAATTTCGAAAATCCGTTTTACATACATTGCACGATTTTTTGGTCTTAGAAGACCGCTAGTAAAATTTGATGCATTTTTAGTATACTTTTGTGTGGAAAATGAGTGTTAGAGGGTTAATATATTCTAAGAAAAGAATCGCCATACAATTCTACTGAAGACATCTGAAATAGTATTTCAGCTTAGATGTACATTTAGTATATATTTTTTGACTTTTACCAAACGCCTTTTCAAAAAATTAAAAAATTTAAGGGGCCGATATTTCGGGAACCCGGGCTTTTCAAAACCCTTTGGCAGATTTGCTCTACCAGTAGTCTAGTTTTATTTCGCGTTGCAAGTTTGAGGCTAGCGGCGATGACCCAAATTTTGTTGCACTGTGATATTACACTATGCCACCTAAAAAATTAGATGTTTTTTAAGCTAAATTGAGGCTGCTGAACCCAAAAGCGTATTTAAGATATTTGCGAAAACCCTATCATAAGGCTATTTCCAAAAACTAAAAAGAAAGAAATACATAATCCGTTTAATAATTTTGAAGATATTTGCATTTAAGTCACATCATCTTTATAAAAAACAAAAAAATGGAATGTCTCGAAAACTGTTCCACTTTTGACAATTCTGACTTCATTTTGGATTCAGCGGACAAATTTACATAAAGATTGGGTATCAGATACATTTGGTCAAAAAACTGTCACGAAGGGGTATCTATGACTGATTGCTATTTCTGGAGGACCAAATTGGAAGTTTTTTATCCCGATATAAGATTAGTTGTTCCACATTTTTCTCTGCACCCTAAACGAAAACCTCTCGTAATAAAAGCTACATCAGATAGTGGAGGAGAAGATTTAGATCTGAGTTTTAATTCTACAGGCGATTCAAATATGAAACTAGTGAGGCGAAGCGAACTTAACGATTTGAGTCGTACCAAAAAGCAAGCATATTCTGTCTGGTAGAGCTTTGTGTTCAATATACAACTCCTAAAATAATCTTCTGATGATTATTTGACAAGGAATAATATCTAACGAAAACACCTAAATTTTTTTTATTTATTACTTTTTTAAACATTTTCTGAAACGCTCGTCCTTTTTAATGATTGTTTCAAGAGTACGGAAAACAACAATGAATGGAACACTTTGTTAATCTTTCCTAAAACCACTATCGAATAAATCGTTTGCGACTGCCTGTATGAGTCAAATAACAATTACTGAGCTTCCTAAGGCTAGTTTACACTACTACACAAGTCTTGCGTATTCCATAATACTTTGTGACATAGAAATCTAATGTCACATTACAGTTTGTAGTCACACTATCATACATAAACATGCTTTTGTTAAAATGCAACCCTGATCAAATGAAAAGTATTGAAAATTTTCAAAAAACGTAGAAGTCGTATGGGATTTAAAATTTTTTTTCCATAATACTTGCCATTTTCATGACTCGCTGCATTTACACTTTCTCATATTACTTGAATTTTTGACATGTATGAATGCAAAGTATAATAGTGTAAACTAGCCTTAAGAGTGTTGTTATAGACATGAAAATTCTATTGCCAAAACAATTTCGATAAGACAAACCGCTCTAAGGATCTTTTAAACAGCTTTTCCAAACGGGTGGTGTTGAATTCGCTATCTAAAGGTTTGTTTCTTATTAATTGTATGAACATGAGGAGTTTTGACATGAAAAATACGATTGACGCTCTTTTTTAGGTATAGTTTAGTTGTACGGCTGAGCATTTCACGAGTTGTAAAATAATCCCTGCATGAGTCTCATACGATTCTTGACATGCTTTCTGAAAGTATCGTGAGATAATGGCTGTTTTCCTAAACGCCTGTTGCTTTGTAGTAATACCAGGCAACATGTTCTTAAATGCAAACATAAAAATTTTGACAATGCATTTAGTTCCGAAATGCAACTTTGTAGTTGTCACTGCGCAGAGAAAAGCAAATAAAGCAGTTAAAAAAATGTAGATGCAAACCTCCCTCATCGATTAATACCTATAGGCTTCTTTCGCTATGTTGTATTATCTCACAGAGGAATCAGCTTGTGTAACAGTTTCTCCCGTGCGAGGAATCCTTTACGATTGAAAAATGCGCTCGTCGATGATCAAAAACGCTCTTCATGAGATTCCCAGTAGACTCTTACACGATTAAAATTGCCAGCTGGGAAAGAGGATTTTTGAACACAGAGACATTGAAACCAAAGAAAAAAGTTATAACATTTTCGACTAAAAAAAGAATTATGTTTACATACACAGAAAAAAATATCCCAAGAAAATTTTTAACAACACAGTTTGTTAAAAATAAAATTTTAGGTCAACAAACTTTTTGTTTGATTCAAAGAAAAAATTTATCAAATTTACACTTTGCAAAATAGCACTCAATAAAACATATTAAATAATAAAATAATTAAATTATTCTTCATAATCAATAAAAAAAAATATTTGAATCAAATTTCAGTTATGTATTTTATAAAGCTTTTTTGTAATAGTTCTATTCCTTCAATTTTTCAGAAATGACTTTATACACTACCAGACTATTATATTGTATTTTCTTGGTACATTTTACCTTAGCTTTCCTTTGGAAAGCAATGAGGTATATTTTATGTACAGAAAAATTTACAATTATAAGACACCAGCAGAATGTAATGCATTTTCTGGCCCGCTACGGCCTTCGTCAGCATCAAAGTAAAGACAGTATTTTAACAACTCTTGTTCATTATTAAATAGCTCATAATTCTCATTTGGTTTACAGTTTTATTTGAATAATATATTTAGTTTTGCCAAAGTCTTTGGAAAAGGTTTTCTTATGATCTGGCCTAAGCAACCAGTGAAATGCGCATAGGAACTTACTTATCCCAGCATAATAAATTTTAGTGTTTTTATAAAAATATAAAAATTTAAAATTTATGACATCATCATTAATAAATAAAAAAATAAAGTTTCGATTAACATTTTGTTTGATTTATTCAACATTTTCAACAATTTATTTTAACAAATCAAGTAAACATTTTGTTGAAAAAAATTATTTTGGGCAACAACTTTTTTTATTGACTCAATAAACTTGGTTTTTGACTAAAAATTTAACAATTATACATACAACCTTTTTTATCAATACCGCAAAAATCGTCATCGCAGAAAATTCAAAAATTTTTGTAATCAAATATGCGATTTTCGTATTCAAATATGAAAATTATTTTTTTCTGTGTATTAATTGTCTCTTAGCACTTAATGCTATTCCAATCAACACAACCAAGAAACAAAAATTTTTTATTGAACATTCAAATTTGGATGTTTTTACTAGGAAGATCAAACGGTTATTATTCGACCGGTTTTAATCGGTTATCTAAGTTTTTTATTTATATTTTAATCATGTTCTCTTAAGATTAAAATTTTTCAAAATTATGTCCCTGGTAAAAGTAGAAGGAAATAAACTTTCCATATTGAGAATATTGGGAGTCTAAATGGGAAAGAATGATTCTTGAATTCTTGGGATTCTTCTAGGGAAATTCAAAGGGTACTTTGAGGTCTAGAATTTTTTATTTTATTTTAAATGTCTGTATGTGTGTATCTAAAAATTAATATTTTACCGTTTTGGTAGCAATAATTGAATAAATTTTATTTTTGCAGAAGAAAACATTGGAAACTCCCGCGATTGTTCATTTGAGGAAATGATTAAGATTCGAACAAAGGACAGGGGTGTAGACTTTATTTTAAATTCATTGTCTGAAGATAAACTTAAGGCATCGCTTCGTTGTTTGGCACCAAATGGGCATTTCCTGGAAATTGGCAAATTTGATATGGCTAACGACAGCTCTGTTGGCTTGGGCGTGTTTTTCCAGGGTCAAAGTTTTCATGCGATATTAGCTGATAAACTTGCGCAATATTCGCCACATTTACTAGATGTAAGAAATATAATCAGGAAATTTAATTTGACATAAACATTTTTTTCTCTCATAATAGAAAATTAAAAGACATATTGCAGAAGACATTGCTAATGGTATAGTTCAACCTCTACCATCCACTTTATTCAAACCATCTGAACTGGAACATGCATTCCGTTATCTCATGACCGCTAAACATATTGGCAAGGTTTTGATTGAAGTTCGGCCTGATGTAAACTCACTTGCTACTTATCCCGTCTCGGCAAGCCCAAAGGTGTATTTTAACAAAGACCTCGTCTATGTTGTACCGGGTGGTTTAGGTGGTTTCGGATTGGAACTTGTTGATTGGATGGTATTGAGAGGAGCACGAAAGATTGTATTGAATTCTAGGCGGGGCTTATCGGATGAATATCAAAAGCATAGAATTACGTAAGTGCACAAATTTGTCCTGGCTTTTCTTTAAATTAATCTTTAAATTTATTATAGGTTATGGAAAAGCTACAACTGTCAAGTATGCGTAAATACATCCGATATTACTACAGAAAATGGTTGCTTAGAACTTTTGACCGAGTCCATGAAATTAGGAAGTGTTGGCGGTATTTTTAACTTAGCAGTTATGCTTAAGGATGGTATATTTTCGAATCAAACAGTTGAAAACTTCAAACAATCTTTGGCTCCTAAGGCGTTTGCTACTAAATATTTGGATAAGTTATCTCGAAAACTTTGCCCAAAATTACATTGGTTTGTCATTTTCTCTAGTGTTTCATGTGGAAGAGGCAATGCTGGCCAAACTAACTATGGTATGGCAAATTCCATAATGGAGCGTATCGTAGAAGAACGAGTATCGCACGGATATTCTGGAAAAGCTATACAATGGGGTGCCGTCGGAGAAGTAGGACTTGTAGCTATTATGGCGGAGGGAAAAATAGATATTAATATCGGTGGCACTCTTCAGCAACGTATAAGTTCATGTCTTGAAGTTTTGGATGCCCTCATAACATCTCCAGACCCAATTGTCTCTAGTATGGTAGTGGCTGAAAAAAAAGTTGTGGCAGAGGGTCAAACTGCTCTTCAATTTGTTATGAACACTTTGTCGATAACACAACTTAAATCTGTTTCTGTAAATTCTACATTATCTGAACTCGGCATGGATTCTCTAATGGGAGTGGAAATTAAACAAACGCTCGAGAGAAATTTCGACATCGTTTTAGCACCTGCCGAATTGCGTGCTCTTACTATTGAACGTTTGAAAGAGTTATCGGAAATTCATAAGAAAACTAACGTTGAAACTAAAAGTGATAGCAATGACCTTTACATTATTAACTTTATAGAAAGTTTATATTTTAATGTATCAGTGAAAAACATCAAGGAGGACTTAGTTCTACCTATTAATAACATCGTATCAGATCAAGTACCCATTATAATGTTTCCCGGCATTGAAGGTATTTGTACTGAAGGTTGGCAACAAATTGGCTCAAATTTAAATGCACCGGCGTATATTATACAATGTTTGCCCAAATATGGATCCGAAAATTTAAAAAGTTTGGTCGAAATTATTGTTAAAGTAAGTAAATAAACCAAAAATCTAGTTTTGGCTAATAAATCAGTGAATGTTTAAATGCTGGTTTAGTTGAACTAAACACTAATTTTTTTTTAGTTTTTACTTTAATTACTTAAAAAAAAATATATATTGCTGACTATGGCAACACTACCATAAATTTTGTCAAATTCATATGGTCTGTATTGTTAGTTTAAACGAGTTAAACTTGCACTGATTTATTAGCCCTTAGTATTTTAAAATTTTTTCAAACTCTTATTATTCTGTAATATTGAAACACTATAATGCAATTTTGTCCCCCCAAATAGGTTCAGTTTTATTTATTAAAAATACAAAAAAATGTCATAGCGATAAGTTGTGTTTTAGTGGGTGCGTCCGCCTTTCCATCAGTCACACCCCAGAATTAAAAGTATACATATAAAGTTTGAAGAAAAATTTGTTTGCCCACCCTGAAATACAGCGCTTTTTGTTTTAAACATATAGCATCGCCCAATCTCATCGTATAGTTTAACATTATAAATGGCTAGAATATGGCTTCATGGTTTTATTTAATGCTTTTTTAATCTTACGTCAAATTCTAGATGGCATTTAAGATATCTCGGATCCTTCCCCTTTTATGTCCAATATATATATAAAGGGTGGTAAAATTTTAGGGGCCGATGTTTAATGTGAACCACACCTAAACTGCATTTTTCTGCATTTCATCGACATTGAACTATGGAAAGATACACAATCGAGCAACGCGTTAAAGTTATTCAGGCTTATTATGTAAATGGGCGTTTAAATCAAAATGCATACGTGCACTTCGTGATTTTTCGGTCAATTTAATCGTCCAAATGTGGATACAATCGGAAAAATCGTGCAAAGATTTGAGTAACCCGGTTCTGTAGGAGATGTGCAAAAAACACCAGTGCATGCTCGATCTGCAGAAAATATTGCTGCTGTTCGCGATAGTGTGGCTGAAGAGCCGTCCACCTCAACTCGTCGTGGTGATCAACAATTGCACCTTTCACGCTCGTCGTTGATGAACATTATGCATAAAGACTTGCATTTACACGCTTACAAGCCGCAATTGGCTCAAAAACTCAAGCCTCTTGACCATTCCAAACGTCGTCAATGGTCAGAAAGGGGGCAAGCAGTGGTAACAGTGGATGATCAATTTTCGAAGAAAATCATCTTCAGTTATGAGGCACATTTTCACCTCAATGGATTCGTCAATAAGCAGAATTGCCAAATTTGGGCGAATGATAATCCAAGAGTGATTGTCGAAAAACCAATCCACCCACAAAGAGTGACTGTTTAGTGCAGTTTATGGGCTGGCGGCTTCATCGGGCCGTATTTTTTCCAAAATGATGATAACTAACTTTTTATGGAATTGGAAGATATGGATGTAGACGATATGTAGTTTCAACAGGACAGTGCCACTCGAATTGGAAGATATGGATGTAGACGATATGTAGTTTCAACAGGACAGTGCCACTTGCCATACAGCTAACGAAACAATGGCTTTTTTTGCGCGACGAATTCACTGGCCGTGTTATCTCACGTGGTGGCGATGTCAATTGGCCGCCAAAATCATGTGATTTGTCACCGTTGGACTTCTTTATTTGGGGTTATTTTAGAGAAAAGGTGTACGTCGATAAGTCAGCAACAATTCAAGAGGTAAAGGAGGAGATAATTCGGCACATAAACGGCATAGAACCTCAATTATGTCTCAGCATCATCGAAAATTTAGACCATCGGATGGAGGTGTGCCGCCATTATTAATAATTACACTGTGCATGAAATTGACACTTTTTTTTTGTGACAAGCCGGGCACATGGCGTTTTAACATAATTCGGGGACGCTGAATCCAGTGGTGCCCGCGGTTTTTTCAGATTAGCTCTGGTTTTCGAGATATACCGTTATTTCGAAAATGGAGGAGGTTGCACAACATATATTCGCGTAACTCAAAAACGGTTTAGTTTATTGAAATTACTAAAAAAACCGAAATTCCGCAATAAAATTTCATTTCAGAAAAGTAAAACTCTTTTTGTAATATGAGTAGTCGTTATTGAAACATAATTTTTTTTTTGAAAAAAAAATTAATTTTTTTATCAAAATTTCGAAATTTTTGTTTTTTAAAAATTCATAAAAAATTAAAAAATGCAGCTAGGCTTCTAATTTTTTGCAGACTTATAAAAAACGAAGCTACAAACGACAAATTTTATTTAATTTAAGAATTTCATAAAACGCAATATTTGTATGGAAGCCCACTAAGGGAAATTCTTAAATTAATGAAAAATTTGTCGACTTTTGTGAATAAAATCAAAAGTTGCAAACAGATTTTAATCATTTATGGCTTATTTTGTTTGTAGCTTCGTTTTTTATAAGTCTGCAAAAAATTAGAAGCCTAGCTGCATTTTTTTATTTTTTATGAATTTTTAAAAAACAAAAATTTCGAAATTTTGATAAAAAAAATTAATTTTTTTTTCAAAAAAAAAATTATGTTTCAATAACGACTACTCACATTAGAAAAAGAGTTTTACTTTTCTGAAATGAAATTTTATTGTGGAATTTCGGTTTTTTTAGTAATTTCAATAAACTAAACCGTTTTTGAGTTACGCGAATAAATGTTGAGCAACCTCCTCCATTTTCGAAATAACGGTATATCTCGAAAACCAGAGCCAATCTGAAAAAACCGCGGGCACCACTGGATTATGTTAAAACGCCATGTGCCCGGCTTGTCACGAAAAAAAAAGTGTCAATTTCATGCACAGTGAAATCAACATCGGCCCTTAAAATGTAACCACGCTTTAAAACAAAAAGCGCTGTATTTTAGGGCGTGGCATAAATGTACCTTTTATTTTAGTATACATGAATAAATTTGTCATTCCGTTTGTAAAGCCGACCATATTTATCTAAGACTATATTAAGTGTATATATATTTTGGGATCCTTATACGGAAGATAATATAGAGATGTCCATCTGTCCGTCCGTCTGCTGGTTGAATACGAGCTTGCGAGTTCCGTAAACAATTCCCATACACGTATGTCTTATCATTGGATAGGTAGTGCTTTCGAGAATTTTTTCTTTTTGATATAAATTAACTTTCCAACGCTTTTGTATAACCCTTTAGTATACATTTATTCAATTTCTTTTAGAAAAATCTTTGTAAATTATAACTTATTAGTGTAACTGCTTAATTTGTAAGTATATGATTTGATTAAGGTGATGTATAAAACTATTTGATAGATTTCGCCCATTTTAATTACCGAAGCATCAGGATATACATCTATAAATATATAAAGATATGTATGTACATTATAACTCTTTTTTGTCTTTACAGGATATTTTAAAATTGTTAGGTGCTCGTCGTACAAAATCATTTAGAATTGTGGCACACTCATTTGGTACCCTTATAGCGCATTATGTAGCTAAATATTTAGAAAATTTGGGATACACTGGATCAATGGTATTTATTGATGGTTCGCCTTTTTGGTTAGAAAACATAAGCAAGCAGTTGAATACAGCAAATATTTTGGAAGTTAAAAAACGAATACTGCTTCTTACACTTCAATGTCTTATCAGTGAAGACCAGATGGAAAATTTCAATAAAATAATTTTTGAAAGTCAAACTCTCGAGGTTATTTACTGGAACATAAAACAGAATTTGGGTTTAAAACATGTAGATGAATGCATGCATTATTTGAATGCAGTAATGGCAGTTACGGATATGATCATCGACTCTAGCACATACAAATTTGATGGGATAATTGAAACAAAAATTTTAATAATTAAACCCATGACGACACTACAGTTAAAAATGGACGAGTTTTATGGTCTAAAGCCGGTGTCACGAAGTGCAATAGATACCGCAACTCTTGAAGGTGACCATCAGACGATATTATTAAACAAACAAATACCAAAATTGTTAAGTCAATATTTTGCAATAGAGTAATTAATGTTTATTTTTAATAATTGTATACCTATAGAAAATATTTCTACTTTATATAAATACTTACTTTAATAAATACAGCATATGTGTTACGGGGTCCAATGCAGAAAATGTCTGGTACATAAAATGTTTTTGATTTGTTTTTTTTTTTGGGCTATAGTCAAACTAAAGTCAAAACTTGTCAAAAGGTTTGTTAAGCAACCTGGGGCTCTGAAATAAGGCGATGAAGCAATGCAGTACAGTAAGTTAATAAATTTTAAACAAATTAAAAACATAGAATATCGGGTGAGTTCTAGAATCCGAATCCAGTCGAAGGTGGATTACTTTAGCATGTTTGGTGTTCTGTATTTCACATCCACATGTTTTTATTCGTTTTCAGTTAGAGTAGTAATGGGTTGGTGAAAGTAAAACGAATCGACTTTTATTCTTATATGTGATAACTATGGCAACCAAAAAAAAAAGCACTAAAAAACCAGTTTTAAGCTCTTAAAAAAAGCGTTTAAAAACATGAAAATAAGCTGTTAAAATTTAAAAAAAAAGCAATTTAAAATTGTTTATTTTCCACTTAATTCGTTTAATATGTTGTTATAGAAAATTATAAGTTGATGCAATAAATTTTCGAAAAGAAAACTATGTCTGTTTAGAGTCAGCAAATTCGTGTACATAGAAAAAATTCATCCTACGTCTACAGATGTCAAGGGAGCATTTTTAAAATTGAGTATTTGCTCTGAAGTATATTTTATACGATTGGACTCATAATTCCGCTTGCCTCCCAAATTATCCCCAATATCTTTTAATACCGAAAATCCTTCATTTGTTAATGAAACTGATTTAAATTTTGTATTAACTTTGTCTCCTATATCTCCTGGAACACGGGACATTTTTCTTACGGTCCATAACTATGTTCACTTGGAAAACCAATAAAAGTTTTTTTTGTTTCCAATTTTGTTACATGCAGTACATGCGTGTAAAAGCCCAAAATTTGCAGAAATTAACAATATTTGATATACAGAGAAATTCTTAATAGCTAAAACTATATTAAAAAAGCAAAAAATAAGACGTTACTATACCAAAAACAGAGAGAAGGGGAGCTAACAGACGTTACTTTATACAAAAACTATATTTAAAAAGAAATAAGACGTTACAAAGTATGATGGTAAAAGACGTTACAGTTATGGAATTTTCGAGAGAAAAGAACTTAAACAAGCAAATAATAAAATAAGTTGATAAAAAGGCTTAATACTAAAAACAAAAACACATACAAATTATACACTACACTATAAAAAGTACGTTACAGTACCGCTAATACAGAGTTGCATAAAAATCAAGTAAGAAAGTATAGTCGGTCAAGCCCGACCGTATGATACCCAATACAACAGTATTAAAAAACAAGTTTCGAGAGTGTTTGGCTATATGAATAGGGATCTATCTATGTTTTAAATTTCATTAAAATCGGTAAAATAGTTACTGATGGGCAGAAATTTACCCTATCTCCCCTCGTGGTCCTATTTTTTAAAAAATGCATACCTTACGTGTCCATATAAATATGGATCTATCTACATATGTCTTAAATTGCATCAAAATTGGTTTGATAGTGGACACAAAGACCCTCTTTCGGATAGCAGCTTGTATGGGGGCTATAATAAATTATGGACCGATTCGCCCTTGTACCAATTTGAACCCACGTACCAAATTTCATTAAATTATCTTTAAAATTGCGACCTGTACTTTGCACACGAGGTTACATGGACAGCCAGCCAGCCGAACGGACATCATTAGATCGACTCAGAAAGTGATTTGATTTGATTTGATTTGAGTTGATCGGTATACTTTAAGGCCAATATTTTAAGGTGTTTCTCACATCAGCACTAATGCATAATACCCTCTCCACTCTTTAGTGTAGCTATAATAACATACAGAGATAATATAGAATAATGGGATGATATTGTTCAAGGGAAGCACAAAATATTACCATAACGTTGAACGATTTTTTTAACCAGAGTTGTTACAGCACAGAAATGGTTGATTTTTAACTATTTATAAAAAAAGTTGCACATAAAAATAATAAATAATAATCACGATTTTTGCAAAATATTATTAAATAAGTTTTTTTCGTATGAAAAAAATGAAAAATTATCTTAAAATAACAAAATAAGTAAAAAAAAAGCCGATATCGCAAAAATAACAAAAAAAAGCCGATATTGCCAAAATAAGCAAAAAAAAGCCCTAACAAATATAGCTCATTTTCTTTGTTTTTTTATGATTGGAATTTGTGTTCAATCAAAATCTTTCTATCTTGTAAACCAAAAAATAAGCATTTGCTTTTTTTGGTTGCCCTAGTGATAACATTTTTAACAAAAAAATAAATTTTGTTTTTAGCTTAAAATCTTCTTTATCTGATTTAATTAAAAATATATCGTTGTTTAAAACGCAAAAGGCCCTAACTAACCCTACATTTAAAATCGACTTTTTCATTGATTTTGATGTAATTATAGCTCATTTTTTTAACGATTTTTATCAGGGCTGTGGAGTCGTTAAGAAATAGTTATAACTCCGACTCCGACTCCTTTTGCTGAAATTTTTTAAGTGCGACTCCGACTCCTACTCTAACCTAGCATTATTTAAGAGACTAGTTTTTATTTGACTTTAAACCAGTGATGTCAGCGTCATACACAATTGTGTAAATTAATTCACACACATCCTTCACACGCATTCTTACGCTCTTTCATTTAGTCCACGAGAGTACACAATTAGTCGTCGATTATAAAGCGACGGGTGCACATGCGGCGGATGCTTACGTATTTTTTAATCTTTATTAAGAATACTTCCCAGTTGGCTATGTCGTGCACGAATCATCAATGATTCGTGCACGACAATGTTAATTCCTGCACGACACTTAAGGGACAACTAATGCAAATCGTCAACGACATTTTCAAACAAGTGTCGCGCAAATCGTGCACGACACAAAGAGAGAAAATGTCGCTCAGCCTGTCGTTGATGACCACATGCACGACATTGTCGTCCATATAGTCGTTGATGACCACATGCACGACATTGTCGTCCATATAGTCGTTGATGACCATATGAACGACATTGTCGTTCAGATTGTCTTTGATGACTATATAGACGACAATGGATTCTACTTTATCGTCAACGACTGCGTATAAGACAATGTCGATGAAGTTACAGGAGTAACAGCTTACACGACAATGTCGCCTATAAACCTAAACGAAAAAATAAAAATATACAATAGGACATGCATATTTTTAAAATCAGACCTTAGTCTTTGAGTTCTCAGACTTTACTGACAGATTTGCTTTACTTTGCTTTGGTTGTTTTTTTATTATTATCGTTATTTTACAGTTATTTTTATTTTTTATTGGGAACAAATTATGTTTGTTTGTTTAGAAGACAGCTTAGAAGACAATGCCGCTCATATTGTCGTGCTTAGAAGTTGATAAAGGACACCTTACAAGACACTGTCGGTCATGTTGTCGTGCATACACTTTAATACAGGACAGCTTACAAGACACTGTCGCTCATAGTGTCGTGTATGGTTGTTGATAGAGGATACCTTACAAGAAAATGTCTCTCATGTTGTCGTGGATAAGCTTTGACAAAAGACAACTTGAAAGACAATGTCTGTCATGTAATCGTTTATTAACTTCTTTAAAAGACAGTGCACTCGACAATGTCGAGTATTTTGTCGTCCACGACATTTTCCTCAAAATTGTCTTGCAGAAATCCTAAGTGATAGAGGACATGTCGTGCATAAATCGTTGACGACAATGTCGTCGACGGCAGTTTGGCCAACAGGGTTGTCTCTTTATTCACTAATACTAATGTAAAGCAATACAACCACAATTGACATTACTGCTTTAAACTCTTTTTTAATTAAGTACCTGTTAAATGGTTAAATATAGCAAGAAAATGATTCTGTAAAAATTTCAAATCGATATTTTAATTCTCACGTGCCGCGCATTGAGCTTTAACCTATAAGTTACTAACATATGAGTAGGAAAGCTGCAAAATATTTTATTTGGATTTTGGAAAAAATGCAAAAAACATATAGCGCCCGATTTAATAGACCAAATGAGTTGAACTTTTTTAATTCTAAAGTGTTATGACATTCTTGACTTATAACTCAACAGTTAAGAAATTTAAACCAACTGAAAGATAGAAAAATAATGGATTTAATTTTTAAAGGTTATATTAATTTATTAAAACTAGTGTTCGCCTAATGGTCAAAATTCGACCATAAACTTTTATGTACATACATATGGAGAAAACATAGCACATCTAAATATATATGAATTTACATGTTTTGAGCATTTATTTTGTCCGTCTAAGTGGATCGATTTGGCGAAGGACCAACCTTCGATTCATATTTCATCTTCAACGTGAGTTAATTTAATTTTGTAAGTTAAATATAAAAAATATCAATTGAAAAACAAAAAAGTATCAATAATGGCCAGTTTTCAGGATTGATATTAAAACACATTTATGTTTAAAATAGTTTTAAATACAAAATTCTCTTCTTCACTAAATACTTAAATGAAACTTAATTCACCGATGTGGTGCACTTAATTTCAACTTAAGTTTCCATTGTAATATTTTAGCAAGGTGGCCTCAATATCACAACAATACAACAACAACAGGCAAAGCAATAACAATCACCTGTGTTTTGAGACCACCTTGTAAATAATTATACTTTTTTATGATATTTGTTTGTATTTAGTAGTGCTACCATACTTTTATCTTTTTTAAATAAGACTTTTCAAATAAAACTCAAAAAACCAATCTGTATTTAAATACGATTTAATTAAATACGATTTAAGTTAAGCACGGAAAAGTAAAAAAAAAGAAATTTAATTTCCCGTATTTCCCTTTTTTGATACTTTTTTCTCCCCATATAGGTTCGGGTGACAAACAAAGGAAGAAAGCGGTCTTAATTGTTTTGCCTGTGCCGATTTATACATAAGATTTGTATAGTCGAAATATTCGAAAACCGGTTTCTGAAAAATGTCGAATAATCGACCACCCTATTTTTTATTATTTGATAACTGAAAAAAACAAATTTTTTATTTATGTGTTCTGCATATGTGTTAGTAGCAAATTTAAACACTTATAACTCTGAAATTATCACACAGATTTGAATAAAATATATATTGTGCACTTCTGTGAGTAAATACCTTTCAAAAAGTTCATAAAGTTGCTCCTGTACCTAAGGGAAAAAATCCAATAGCAGCCAGTATGTACAGACCAATAGCAGTTCTCTCCATAATAAACAATGTTTTTGAAAGAATTTTATATAACCAAATTTCATCGTATATGTATAGCAATAATTTACTCAACAACTTCCAATATGGTTTCAGAAAAGGATGTGGAACAGAAGAAGCAGTCGTTAACGTTGTTAATTTCATTTGTAAAAGTTTGGATGAAGGACAAAGCGGCGTAGCTGGCATTTTTTACGATTTAAGCAAAGCTTTTGACCTCATTGATCATAATATTTTGATTCAAAAACTAAAATTCTACGGTATTTGCGGGAAGGACTTGCTCTTATTGCAAAGTTATTTAACTAAACGGCAGCAGTTTGTACAAATTGGTGAAGTTAAAAGCTCATTACGTGCAGTTTCATATGGAGTGCCTCAGGGTAGTGTACTCGGGCCCTTGTTGTTTACTATTTTTCTCAATGACTTACATAACCTTGACCTTACTGGTAACATTTTTATGTATGCGGATGATATTTGCTTATTTTATCCATATAAGCACGAGACGGTAGTAAGAGCTTACATGGAACGTGATGCAGCTTTGATATCTGAGTTTACACGGATAAACAAACTTGTTTTAAACGCAGATAAAACGCAGTTACTAAGATTTAGGCCCACCCGTCAAATTAACACCTTTTCAATGTTTGTTGATGGTAGAGAAATTTTTGAAACCAGTAGCATAAAATACTTGGGTATAATTTTACAAAGCAATCTCGCTTGGAATGAACACCTACAATTTTTAAGGAAAAAACAGCTCAAGCTGTTGGTATTTTGTATAAATTCAAAAATAAGTTTGATAAAGATACTAAACTTTCAGTCTATAATGCCCTAATTCAAAGCCATTTGAATTATTTAACCATTTGTTTTGGTTATAAAAAGAGTAATGACTTTAAAGCCCTTCAACGTATGCAAAATAAAGCTCTAAAGACTGTCTACAATTTGCCAATAACATACCCAACTACATCGTTATATATTGATAAATGTAAAACAGTTTTGCCTATTTATGGTATTTACAGGATGCAACTTCTAACATACGTATTCAAGTGTCTGCACAATATTGGACATCACACTATACATTTCATGAGGAATAATCATGCGATAAATACAAGAAATAATGACGACTTAAGAATCGCCTGGTGTAGGTTGGAAACAACCAAACAGCGTGTGGAATTTATGGGTAGTCGTGAATTTAATAAATTACCTCTTATTTTAAAAAATGAAAACAGAATTTCCGTCTTTAAAAGACTTCTTAAAGAACACATTCGGCAATATATAAATGAACTTTTTATATAATGATATCAAATTAACTGATCTCAAATTATTTTAATTAACTTTTTTATACATTGTTTTTTTTTTTCTTTTTTTTCTGTATTCAATATATAATTTTTATGGAAAATATTATTATGCCAACTTGTCTCAACAATGCCTTTAAGGCGCTGAGACCAACAATTTGTTATGAATTAATTTGTAAATAAATTTGAAAAAAATAAAATAAAAAAAATAAAAAAAAAAAAAAATGGTGTATATTTTGTTCAAATCGGTTGACATACAGAGGAGGAAAGTGTTCTTAACTGTTTTGCCTTAGCCGATTTATATATAAAGGGTAATCACGATGGTCATTGTGCAAATTTGCAATTTGTAAATTTGAGTGCATATTATGATTGATCGTGAGCACACCAATTTTATTTTTTGTGCAAATGTGCTATTTTTCTAAAAATTTATTCTGGCAACACAAAAAACTTCTGGCAGCACTGTTAAAAATCTGCATTTGTTTACAATTATACACAAGCAAAATAAAATAAATTTTTTCTTTTTAAATTATTTAAATTTAATTCTCTATTTTATATTAAAACCCACGACAATGTTCAATTTATAAGTTTCCTTAAAAAACAATATGGCGCTTTATATGTCAAACGTTTTTGTTTACATTTGTTTGCAACTGAGCAAATATGCACTACTAATTTTGCTCATGGTTTTTTTAGTGCAAACGAAGTAAAATAGAGCAAATTGCAAATACGTACATTTTTTTGTTGTTTTGTGCAAATGTGTGTATTTTTGCACGCATTTGCATCGTTTGCACACTTTGCACTACCCATCGTGATTTCCCTTATAGATTATGCAAACAGTGCAAAAAAATGTAAAAATAGTTCTGTAGGGGAGATATAAACTACACCAATTCACATCTTTTTCATACTGTTGGAATTTATAGATGTGTGAATTTCCATAAGTCCTATCTAATGCTTTCGATATATTATTTATAAATCAATTTATAAGGGAAATCACGATGGGTAGTGCAAAGTGTGCAAACGATGCAAATGCGTGCAAAAATACACACGTTTGCACAATAAAACAACAAAATGTACGTATTTGCAATTTGCTCTATTTTACTCTGTTTGCACTAAAAAAACCATGAGCAAGATTAGTAGTGCATATTTGCTCCGTTGCAAACAAATGTAAACAACAACATTTGACATATTAAGCATCATATTGTTTTTAAGGAAACTTATAAATTGAACATTTTCGTGGGTTTTAATATTAAATAGAGAATTAAATTTAAATTAATTAAAAAGAAAATATTTATTTTGATTTGCTTGTGTATAATTGTAAACAAATGCAGATTTTTTACAGTGCTGCCAGAAGTTTTTAGTGCTGCCAGAATAAATTTTTAGAAAAAGAGCACATTTGCACAAAAAATAAAAGTGGTATGCTCACGATCAATCATAATATGCACTGAAAATTTACACATTGCAAATTTGCACAATGACCATCGTGATTACCCTTTATGTTTAAATTTTTTTTTTTTATGTCAAATTAAAATAAAATTATAAGAAAAATTATATTTAAATATGAATTGATATTTAAAAAGAATTGGAGAAATTGGTCATTAAAATTTTTTTTGAAAAATATTGAAAAAATTTTAATGCAAAAAGGTCGGAGTCGGAGCCGCTAGTTTTTGTGGGTACTTCGACTCCGACTCCGGTACAAAAACCTCAACTCCGACTCCGACTCCACAGCCCTGATTTTTATGTTAGTTTCCGACAATTTGAATTTTTTTTAATCGATTTAGCGATCTCAAATTAGTATTCGGGTTTGTTTCAAATTTTGCAATTTTTCGCGAGTTTTACCCATGTTTGCGATAGAAGCGATTTGTTCCTGTAAGTTTTCTGATTTTTTACAGCTTTAACGATTTATAATAAAAAGTAGAACTTGCTACCATGACGCTGTGCGAATTTCCGCGAAGTTAGCAATTTTTACTTAATTATTGCCATTCCTTAGTTTTAGGAACATTTAAAAAATTTTAGGGCTGGTTTGAAATATTATAATTTTTTGCGAGTTTTCGCTATTTTTGCAATTGTTTTTGTTATTTTTCTACATTTTGTTTTTTTAACCCATTTAGCGATTTTAAGTAAATTTTAGTGTTTGCTTAAAAGTTTGCAATATTTTTCTGCGATTCTTTAAAGCTTTCACGATTTTTGAAAAATATTAGTTATTGCTATCATGCTGCGGTTAGCAAATTAGCGATCTTTAGTTCAAAAAAAGTTTTTTCGAACAAAAACTTCGAACACAAAAACATGCGGATTTGAGAACACCAATTTATGAATTATGCAGATTCAAAAAACTTTTTCGTTTTCAATTCGAGTCGAAACCTAGAACATACCTGTATGTATATATCAGGGATGATAAATGAGAAAATCAATACCGTACCAGAGAATTTTTTAAATCGTACTTTTTTCGAACCCAATAGTACTAAATCATTTCTTATATTTTTTTTATTTTATATTTTTTAACAAAAATTTAATACAACAAAATAGCAAACTAAAATAATAAATACATGTTCATTAATTATACACATATAAAAGGGTTGGTAAAATTTTTTCGCATAAAGAGCACATCGCGATTCTTGTTCTATAAGTCATTCTAAGAAACTTTGCCATAGAAACTATAGGTCAAAAATTAATTTCGAGCCCCGGAGTTTTTAAAATATGGGCATTTCCATTTTGACGTGTCATGATATTTGTACCACAAAATGTAAATAAAATTAATGAAGAAGTCAAATTTGTGAAAAAGGTTTTTAAGTATACAAAGTAATGAAGTGTAGTGCTATATTCAGAAAAAAATTACAGCAATCGATGCTAAGGATTTGCAGATATAAGCAAAAACATGTGCTGGCTGGACGTTAAAAAAACGGAAGTGGATTTTGACTTGCATTACAAAACTGAATAAGACTGAGAAATGAGCAAGACGTTTTGTATAAAATCTTTTTTAGTTAACTTTGGACTTATATAGATTTATTTTTCAAGTTATCAAATTTAAAAATCTTTGCTCGTTTTAATGTACATATGGTCATTTTCAGCGAAAAGTTTACTTTTTTTAATGTAACGCCAGAATGCAAATAAGGTTGTATTTAAGGAACATGTTGTTCAACCATTATCTCTTTTGTTACTAAATGTAGAGCTAGTTGCGCTTTTCACCAAAATATAAAAAAGTAAACTATACATATACAATTTTTTGAGAAACAATTTAAATTACTTCTGGCGTTACGTTATAAAAAGTAGACTTTTCGCTGGAACTGCCCATATGTGGTTTTCCAAAATACATATTCAAGAATAGAGGCAAAAAATTGTATTTGCTCTAGCCAAACCTGTATGATGGGGTTTTAAGGATCGAGAATTCAGTTTATTTTTGATTGCCGCCAGAAAGCGCTTTCGTGCACTTTTAGAATTATCGACTTTTTTGTGGAAAATGGACGAAATGGTTTTGAAAATGTAAGAATATTTCTCAAAATGCAATATCAATTTTTATAACGAAAATAAATAAAAGTTTTTAGCGTTCTGAAAATATGTGCATACGAGAATCTGCGGATTGTATTTCAAAATTTATTGTGTTTACAATTTTTAATATGTACTGCAGAAAGAAAAAGGACGTTTGACAAGCTGGAGTTGAAAGTCCGGATATAATAAAATTTAATTAAGCGCTTGAAAAATCTCTTTCAAAATCTTTCGGAGTAAAAAAATAATGGTGTGGCTCCCTGTTTCAAAAATCTGTTGGTTACTTCTTGACGTGACAACCACCTTGTTGACGAATATTTCAAAATACTGTGAGTTCGTTCCAAAATAATCTTGAAATGAGAGGAAGTTGTCGCTTCTACTAGAACTTTTGCTGAAGTGGTTTTATAATATTGCCAAATTTATACAGCTTTGCCACATTTTTGAAAAGTCCCTACATTCTAATGGCTTAACAAATCCGTCCTACTTTTCCCCACGGGCATTTTTTTAAAAGAAAGTCCCTATCAATAAGGATTTTTCCCTTCGTATATCATTAATAACCGAAACACTAAAGCAAGCCACATACTTTGCCACCGTTGGTACAAAATGAGGAGATTAGTGATGCGTTTTTATGGCACAATTGGGCCATTTTTGGCACCGTTGAATGTTGCTAGGCCTTATGGCCCTTTCGCTCTATTTTGGCTATTTTTAGATTCACATATATTTTTTGGTTGTTAGGATTAGGTTGTTAAAGTTCATCCTGATTTTGATTATTGTCAAAGAAACCAGAAGTATACATTAAAAAAAATAATTTTATAATATTTGCTTATGATAAGTTGGCAACCCTATCGTAAAAACGTCAAAAAATTAAAGTGATATTGCAAAAATATTAAAAATTCTTACAAAATCTTAATTAAATGTTTATAATAAAAAAAAAAGTTTTTAATAAAATAAACAGATCCTGTAGAACTTCAATTATATGAAATATGTCTAAAGCAAATCGTCGTAGTATTAAAAACAATAAGAAAAATTGCAGTCAATGTAATTTGGTGGTAAACGAAGAAGAAGATGATTTTATTGTTTGTGACAAGTGCAATAAGATTTATCATGTAGTTTGTACACAATTGGATAAACGCAAATATGAGTTCTTCTTACAGCATGAAGATGAAGAGTTTGTTTGTCATCAATGTGATAATTGTGGTACCATTAAAACTGAGCTGAATGAGATCAAAAGAGATTTAAAGAAATTAGATAATTTGCAAGAAACTGTGAACTTCATGGCAAAGCAATACGATGACATTTTGAAGGGTGTTGTAGAAAACAAGAAAAAAATTGAAACTGTCCAAAAAGAAAACAAATTATTGAAGCAAGAGGTAGAAACATTAAAAAAATCGATAAAATTTTTAAATGATCAGCGAGTTAAACATGACTGTTTAGTTAGTGGAGTAGAGGTACCAGCTGGATCGTCAGCTGTCGATACGATTTTGAAGCTTACAAGCAAAGTTGGTGTAGAGTTAAATGCGGATAGTATTGATGATGCATATTTTATTAAAAAGCGTAACAATAGAAGTGGCAAGAATGAAAATAAAAATGAAGATAAAGCTGAGAAACAGACTGTTGTAGTGAAATTTAATTCTAAAAAATCTAAAGAGAAATTAATGTCTGTAAAGCCAAAGCTAAGAGAAACTGAATCAAACATTTTTGTTCACGACTTCCTTAGTAGAGAAACACTTAGTTTACTAAACCATGCTAAAACATTAAAAACCGTTGGGTATCGTGCTGCCTATGCTGCTGGTAGTAAAATTTTTGTAAAAAAAAGTGAGCTATCTAAGCCAAAATTCATTGCTAATGAAAAAGAAGTGGATGAACTGTTACTGGAGGCAACAACAAATAGTGCAAGAATTCGTAGATCTCGACATGGCATTAGTACTGAGCGTAAAGCAGGAGTAGATAATGATGATGAAGTTTATTTATCACCTTAGTTTTTTATTTATTATATGATGAAAATATGGCACATTTTCAAAAAAAATAAAAAATATAAATATAATATATAAAAAATAAAATATGATTTTTTTGAAAATGTGCCATATTTTCATCAATATATTTTGAACCGCTTTACCAATCTAAGATCCAGTTATACATATTTGTTCGTCATCTCAATACCTTCCATTAACGACCCAATAGGACATATCTAGCTCGAGATATAATTTGTCAAGTGGAAAAAGGTCGAAAAAATGAGAAAATGACCATATCTCAAAAACTGTTCCATTAACCTTGATTTTTGAATTCAGCGGAAGAAAATACATAAGAAAAATCACATCTCATCAAATGTACATTTTCAGTGTAAACCAGTGTAATCAGTATTTTTTCAATTTAAAGTCTTTTGATAATTACATAAAAAACAATAAAAGTTCCTATTTTCAAATAGTCTCTATTAACGTTAGGAGTATTTCTTCAATAAATAAATTTAATGAATTTAAAGCTTTAGTTGCTAGTTTACCACGGCTACCCTATATAATTGCTGTTCAAGAAACATGGATCATGGAAAATGTAGTTCAACTATATAATATTCCAGGTTACAATAGTGTTCATTGTTGTAGACCCGATGGCTATGGAGGTACTTCGGTTTTTATTCAAGATCACTTACAATATAAAGTGGAAATATGTGAGAGTAAAACTTTTACAGATTTGATTGTTTTAACATTAGAGAATAATAAAGTTAATGGTAAACCTATACAATTTGCCTCGTTCTATCGATCACAAAAATGTAACACAGATAGATTTTTATCGTTTCTGGAGAATCTACTTCTTAGTTATGGGCGAAAACCGTGCATTTTTGCTGGAGATTCGAATATTGATGGTTTACAAATACATTTGTCAGACAATTTGTTAAATTTGCTTGAAAATTATGACTTTAGAAATTGTCATACATTGATTACTCGGCCAGAAAGCGGAACATCCATAGATCATATATACAGTAACATTCTAAATTGTTTGTCTATTGAATCCGTGGAATATGAACTATAAGACCATAATCTTATTTCGTGCAGAATCAGAACTGAAATTCAAAATCAAATATTAAGAGAAAATGTTTATTTGTGTTGTGATTACAATCGTGTTTATGATTATATTTGTAACCATCTGCCGAATATAAACCAAACAGGAGATCCATCTATTGATACATCTCTGTTAGTATCTTGTGTTGATGACGCTGTCAGAAATTCTACCTTTGAGAAAAGACAAAAAAGGTTCATTAGAGCAGAAATTACTCCATGGATGACTTTTAATTTGCAAAAATTAATCTGTTACAAAAACAAACTTTTAAAGCAACGGCGAAAAAAACCTATAAGCTTAGATATTCAGGAAAGATTGAAAAGAGTTAGCAATGTTATAAAGAGAGCTTGTAAAGAGTCTATGAACAACTTCTATAAAAATAAACTAGATGAAATTCAACATGATCCAAAAAAGAGCTGGAGGTTTTTAAACGAGACACTTGGAAGAATTCCAAAAAAAACAATCAACATTAAAGATTCTAATGGTGAACTTATTTTAGATGATTCTGAAAAGGCGGAGATGCTTAATAATTTTTTTATTCAATCAATTAAAGACGTCAAGGTGAAAATTGAACAATTTTCAACTGACTCGTATAATTCTTTACGAACAATGGTACGTTATAATAATTTATTTCATCTTAATGATACAACATATGAAGAGGTTCAGGATGTTATATTAAAAATAAAGCCAAATAAAAGCGCTGGACATGATAATATTCTGCCCAAAGTTATATTGAGTAATAAGAATGAGTTTACTACTATTTTGGTAAATATTTTTAATAATATGGTAAATATGAGCATTTATCCTGATATTTTAAAAATTCATAAGGTAATACCGATTCCAAAAGGAATCAATAGTTGTACGTCTGATATGTATAGACCAATCGCTATTTTATCGAGCATTGATAGTGTGTTTGAAAGAATTTTGCACAATCGAATTTCCACTTTTTTGAGAACAAATAATTTACTAAATGATTTTCAATATGGATTCCGGGAAGCATGTGGTACAGAGGAAGCTGCTGTTAATGTTGTTAATTTTATTTGCAAAGGTCTAGATGATGGATATTGTGGCGTGGCAGGTTTATTTTATGATCTTACAAAGGCATTTGATTTAATTGATCATAACATCTTGTTACAAAAACTTAAGTGTTATGGTATATGTGGAAAAGAACTATCTCTTTTGGAAAGTTATTTAAGAAATCGTAAGCAGTTTGTCCAGATTGGTGCTCGCAAAAGTTCGTTTCGTGAAGTCGAATTTGGAGTTCCGCAAGGCAGCGTACTTGGACCTTTATTGTTTATTATTTATATTAATGACTTGAAAAATCTTGAGCTTACTGGCAAAATTTTTATATATGCAGACGACATAAGTTTATTTTACCCTTACAAGCATGAAACGGTAGCCAAAGTACATATAGAGCGAGATGCGGCATTAATATCGGAGTTTGTGAGAATAAATAAACTTTTTTTAAATGCTAACAAGACTCGATTGATGAGATTTAAGCCATATTCGGATCGTAACAACTTTAGTGTTTTTGTAGATGGAAAAGAAATCATAGAAGTCAGTTCTTTTAAGTACTTAGGTATACAGCTGCAAAGCAATCTTGCTTGGAGTCAACATATCCAAAATCTTAAGATTAAAACAGCCCAGGCAATTGGTTTTTTATACAAATTTAAGAACAAGTTTGATAAAAAAACGAAATTATTAATTTATAATGCACTAGTTCAAAGCCATTTTAATTATTTAGCCATTTTATATGGACATAAGAAAAGTTCTGAATTAAAAATGTTACAACGTATGCAAAATAAAGCTTTAAAAGTGGTAGCTAATCTTCCCATCACACATTCAACTTTATCATTATACACAGACGTTTTTAATACTGTATTACCTATTTATGGCACTTACAAAATGCAATTACTAATGTATGTTTTTAAGTGTTTAAACAGCGTTGGACATCATACCATATATTTTTCGAGTTATCAGCACTCACTAAATACAAGGAATAATATGAGCTTGGCAGTAGCATGGTGTAGGCTTGAAACTACGAAGCAACGTATTGAGTACATGGGTAGTCGTGAATACAATGGTTTACCGTCAAATTTAAAAAATATAAATAGCATTTCTTTATTCAAAACTAGTTTAAAAAATTTTTTGCTTCGAAATATAGAGGAACTTTTAATGTAATTCTAATTCATATTGAATGTTAAAATATTATATTTTTTTTTTGCTTCTTTTGATTTAAATATTTTTTTTTTTTCTATTTGTTATTATAAACTTATTGTTAACTAGAAATTATTTCATAAGTTATGCAATATATTATTGCCAACTCGCCTCTAAAATGCCTTCAAGGCGCTGAGGCACTTACATTGTAATGAATTATTTTTTTTGGAAAATAAATGAATTTATAAAAAAAAAAAAAAAAACAAGTAAAAAAGTATAGTTGGTCAAGCCTACCACAGTATGTACAGACAAATTTTTGAGTGTTCCACTTTAGCGCCGGTCGGCAGTAATGGACCAAGCAGAATTAATTATATTATGATGTTAAGATTCATAAAAGAGTTATTTCTGCATTAAAAAAAAATTAACAAGTGTCCAATTAACTAAAAAAGGCGCTTTTGGAAACATGTAAATAAAGGGTGGTTAAATTTAAAGGGCCGATGTTGATTTTGAATAAAATGAGTCAATAAATGGCAGAAAATTTCAAACTTCATCATATTGTTACGTTACTGCCTTTCAATAATAAACCGTTTCGAGTTCTTTTCTTTGCACTTTAATTAAAATAAATAAAACACAACACTTTAAACACTGTTTACAATTTATAACACTTATTTATTATTTACACAGCTCTATTTAGTACTTAGTCACTTTAACAACCGTAATTTACAGCTTTTATTCACAACTCACTATAATTTTCTCCGCGTGATGCGCTCTTATCTTCACAAAGTTTAAACTTAGAATGATCTCATGCCATCTCTTGCGATTCTATTTATACTCTAGCCCTAGACGTGTAGATGTTACTAGTAACGTCTAGATGGCTCTAGAAAGTTCGCCCACTAACGGCTATTTTGTTAATTAAACTTATTTATCTATAGTTACTTTATATGGCTGAATTAATTGAGTTATTAGGCATCATAAACTAATGCATACTTTTAGGCGTGAGAATAAATTAGATAACTAATAACGAGGATTCTAGTATTTACAGTGGGGTTAAAGTACAATTATGCACAACAATTTTAACATTACATCTGTACATTGATTTTTACACTAGAAGTGTGCATAACTTATACAATAACAATTAAAACTAATAAAATGACTAACAAATACTAAATAACTAATCAATACAAAATAACTAATAAATTAATCTAAATCTTAGCTAAAGTTACTTTCGTAACAATATATTTCATGATTTTTTGCAATTTTGCTCTTTTGAAGCTATTTTTTTTAAGCAAAACATTAAATTACTTTAAGTTATATCACTTGCGACATTAGCCTATTTCAATAAGAATATTTTTTGCCCAATAGGATCCAGATCGGTGCAAAAATGACAAAGTTACAGAAGATTAATTGAATTAACGCACTTTTCGATTTGTATCAAATCAAAGAAAAACACAACAAATAAATATACAAAGCAAAATTTTTAGTAACAATAAATATTACAAATAGCTTAAAACTATTGAATTTCTATGTGGGTTAATTCACAAAATCTTCTGTAGCTTTGTCATTTTTGTACCAATCTATGTCTTGGGTTAGGTTAGGTTAGAGTGGCCGGTCACAAAGACCCCGCATAGCCCAAATAGGTCCTTAACGTTACCACGTTGTACGATAACCCGCAGAAGAAAGTCAGAAAAAGGTTATTCCGATGTGATGGTACTCAGAGTACCCCACACTCTCTTGACGAATGCTAGGAGTCTTATTAACCCAATCCCAGAGACTTCCTCGAGACCTTGGAAGTAATGATCTCCAAGACAGTTCGCCCTGACACGCACGAGTGCCGGACAGTAGCAGAGTAAATGCTCCACTGTCTCCTTTTCCCCTGGTACCCCACATAATCTACAATTGTCATTATTCAGCCGCCCCGCCCTTTGGGCGTATACCGCAGTCCAACAATGACCCGTCATAAAACCTACCAGAAGTCTACAGTCCCTTCTCGATAGCGACAGAAGAATTTTGGTCGACTCTGGATCATAGGATCCCCACATTTCCCTGGAAACCCTGCACGTTCTGATGTTTTCCCAAAACGCCTATTATACCCTCCGTATAGCAGAGTTCGTATCTCTCCTAATATTCTGAATTGGAGCCGGAATGGCCATCACCCTATCGTATGGTAAATGGACCCCCCGTTTCGCCAGTTCGTCCGCCTCCGCGTTGCCTTCTATGCCCTGGTGTCCGCGAACCCAGTAGATGTGAACTCTCCTATGAGCACAGAGTCTATCTATCGATTCCCTTCACTCCTGTACGATCGGAGAGTATGAATAATCAGCGGATATCGCTCTGATCGCCGCCTGACTATCGATGAAAAAAGTCACGTGCGAGTTGCCAGTACTGGAACCACGTGCCAAATCAGCAACCATTTTTGCCGCAAATATCTCCGCCTGGAATATGCTGCAGTAATCGGGAAGCTTATAAGATTCCCGATGCCGAGTTCCTGGCAGAAGACTGCAGCTCCAACTCCGTCCTTCATTTTGGAACCGTTAGTGTAGAAAATGCAGGTCCTATGGCCAGATCGCAGTCCTGCCAATCAGCCGTGCTCCTCCAAAGTAACTTGCGGTTGCCTTCCAAGTGTCAGTCTCGGAATGATGTAGTCACTGCTACAATATATTCCCCTTATAATATTGCCATGACCATAAGGTCTGTATGCAAATTGTCCAGTCGCCTTTAAGCGGATAGCATACTTCCTTGCAGTTCCTTCTGCCACTAGATGAATCGGTTGCAAGTCCAGGATCACATCCAGTGCTACGCATAGCACCGCTGATACTTACTTCGGCGTGTCTCTGTAAGCCCGTTGGCATATTCAATTACGATATATTGTTCAAGGCCGTCCACCACACAAGTATCCCGTAGAGTAAGATTGGTCTCGCCACCGCTGTGTAGACCCAATGTGTAAGAGCAGGGGTTAGACACCACACTTTGCCCAACATTCCCTTACATGCGTAGAGCGCATTCGTTGCCTTTTTCACCCTTTCTTCCACATTCAATCTCCACGTCAGTTTGCTATCCAGTATTACTCCCAGGTACTTTGTGTGGTGCTTAAGTTCTAGGCTAGTTCCCCCTAGTTTACCAACTTTGTTTCTTTTCGTAAATAGTACTAGGTCCGTCTTCTCGGAATTAACTCTCAGTGCTACTCCGGCTGCCCACTCGTTGATAATCGCCAGTGTAGCCTCCATTACAGAACTAATAGTATTCAGATCCTTGCCAGCAACTATCACCGCCACGTCATCTGCGTATGCAGTTATCTTTGCCGCCCTGCCCTGAAGTCCATTGACAACTGAATGGAGTGCCGTCTCAGTTGATTTACCCTTCGTGTAAGCGTGTTGATTGGCAGAGAGAATAGTCGGCCTCATGTTACCCTTGACATTATAGTCCAAAATCCTCTACAACGTTTTCAGCAGGAAGGATGTGAGACATGAATGAGACATGATTGCTCCTACCTGATTTCGGTAAAGATACAATCCTAAAATCCACCAAGATTTAGGCACATAATTTATTCTCAGACATCCCCTAAAGATTTTCACCAGCCACGGAACTATCCGTTGTCTACCCTGCTGTAATTGCGCTGGAATGAATCGATGGCCCATTCCACACCCTCATAGGAGATAATATCGCTATCACCATCCGCTATAAAAGAAGTGTCATCATTTGGAATAGGATCCTTAGAGCAGCCCGGAAAGTGTATATCAACGAGTAACAGCAGCGTTTCCGCACTGCTCCTTGTCCATTCCCCGTTTTCCCTACAAACTGTACTCGGTATTACCGGATTGCTCACTAGCATCCTCCGCAGTCTTGCCGTTTCAGTTGTCTTTTCTATATAACACAGAAACTTCTCCACGAAGTTCGTTTGGCCTTTCGCATGTCGCGCTTATACACCCTAAGAGCGTCCCTATACTCCCCCTAGCATTCAGACCGGTCGACGATCTTCGCCAGTTTGAATAGCTCACGAAGCTCGCGTCTTTCACAGTACAGCTGTCTATTCCACCAAGGTGGTCTGGACTTACGCCTAGCCCGTGTCGGAGGACACGACTTCTCATAGGATCTAATCACACCCGATACCAATGTGTCTATAGCAGAATCTATGTCCCCTGAACTAACCAGTGTACCCGAGTGACCTAAGTCCCTATTTAGAAGTGAAGAGTATTTGGCCTAATTTGTATTTCTTGGATTCCTAAGCACTGTCTCGACGGGTATAGTGTAATTAAACAAAAAAGATATAAAGGAGTGATCAGAGAAGGATGGCTGCGTTAGCACCTTCCAATCATCTATAAATGTTTTATAATCCGTATAAAGCGTCACATCAATTTCCGAAGTGGGACCCCTATACGTCGGGACCTCACCTCTATTCGCAATTTGTATATTATTCTGTAATATAAAAGCAATAAGATCCTCACCTCTGTTGTTGATATCCTTACTGCCCCATATTGTATGATGAGAGTTAGCATCCGTACCCACCACCAGATTTTGTTTCCTTCTACAAGCTTTTTCGACTAGTCTGTGGAGTTCTACTGGTGGGGCATCTCTGTCGTGTGACATATAGGATGATGCTTCCCTGCCATCTTCCAAGGCCACAAAATGTTCATATAAAAATAATCTAATGTCGCATGCAATAAAACATTAGAATTTTCAAATCATTGCTTTAAAACAAAATAACTTGAAAAAATCAAAATTGAACAAAATCATAAAATTTTCAATGAATCTTCACTAGCAATCATGGTTAATTTAGAAATTTTATAACCTGCATTGGTTTTTCGACAGTCACTCTTGGGTAAAAATGTGCCTCACGATATGCATTTTGATTTGAACGCCCATTTTCATAATAAGCCTGAATAACTTTAACGCGTTGCTTGATTGTATATCCTTCCATGGTTCAAATAAAGCTAGTCTGAAATTGAGAAATGTCAAATGAAATCCAGAAAAACCACGCGTTATATGCAAAAAAATGCTGCAAAGTGTAAAAATATGCAAAAATTTTCACTTACAAATCGATGCCAACATTCATAAAAAAAACTAATAAATATGTTTTTGCCTCCATTGCACAGTGTAAGATTTGGATAAACAAACTGGCAAATATGATGAAAACCATCGTACCGAATAGAGTTTTTCATTTCCTGGACGTTTTCATTACTCGGAAAAACGGGATTTATTTTTCAATTTTGCGGGAAATCCTGGGATTCCCGCTCAGTACAAATCGATGCAAAATATTGTTTAATCTAATTTATTTAAACAAAAAACAAATGACACTTCCAGAGATCTTTTATCGGTGAGAAAAATGTAGTTGTGTATCCATAAATTCATCATTTGTAAAAAGATTTAGTTAATTTTCACTGCTAGTAATATACTAAGTTTATTAAAAGTAAAAGGGAAACTAAAGTTAATAGATTTTAATAAACTTCAAAAAATAAAGTTTTTGAGTAAATATTAGAGATTTAAGGGTAAAAATGAGAGGCAGTCGTAGTTTTTGGCTCTTGTCTCCGCCATTGCTGTGCTAATTAAATTATAATCCAAAACATAAAAATCAGACTAGTTTTGCTTAACTATAACTATAAGATATTAATTGTAGCTCAATCCCAAAGTGAAAAACTGGCTATCAAAGGAAATTTTGTAAAATATTAAGATTTTTTTATTTAAGAACACAGTTAAGGGCAGTCGGGCGTATTTGTAACATTTTGATTATACGAAAAATTTATAAATAAATAATAAAAATATAATATGAATATGCAAACAGAATCGGTTCAATGGACCTATTGTTCTTATTGAAAGTCAATCGAACAGAACATTAATTTAACCGAAAATGAACAAAATTCATTTACATCCACACAAAAATACTATTGTTGTAAGATTAAGCGCACTAAAAAATTAGAAAACAAAAACTGTTTTTAGTTAATTTTTTTCGATTAAAGCTTATGCTACACTTGATTCATCTGGTGACATTTCTTTGACACGGGAATTGCGTTTTAAACGTGGCGGGGGTACAGGTACTTCCTCTGTCGGTTGTCGCGTTTCTATATCTGCTTTTAGAGGATTATTTTCGAGAGCAGGAACTGAACTAAAAGCTGATAGCGTTGATCTTTTTTGTATCGTAAAAGTAGAATTTGGCAATGATTTCTTTTTACATAAACGCTTATCGAGATATGCCTTACAACGCCCAATTAGTGGGTGGTTTTTGCGGTACAAATACCATATAGCCAAGAGTGCCAAACCAATAAACAATAAAATGAATATAACCAGCAAAGGAACATAGTTGAATGGTTCCGAAGATTCTTCCGGTTGACTGGCTTCCGTGCTGCTGGAAGTTGTTTTGGGACGCAAAGTGGGACGGATGGGAGGTCTGACTGGACGCTTGGGAATGCCTTCGCCTAATGCAATATCAGCACATGATCTAAATTCTTCCTGCGGGCCGCAACCAACAGCTCCATTGCCATCGGGGCACATACCCCAATTATTTCCTGCTACATAACGCCATTGCAAAACACATTGATCACAAGTTATGTCTATAAAAAAAAAGTTTTGATTATTAAAATTTGTACGGAAAGGAACATTTTATAGTTATCAGATATATTGCAAAAGATAATTGAAAACTTATTTGTATTTTTATTTTTAAATTCGCCAGTACAAATTTTAAAACGAGAGAATTGTAGAACTTTTTCCTACCCTGCTAAAAACTACTAAAATGGAGATGTGACTTTCTTTCTTAGGCGGACAGTGTAAGTGTTTGGGTATTTGTGAAATTTCGCATGCTTTCGCAATGGAGGACCCAGATGTGAAACATTGTTTGTATTAGAGTAAAAGTGCTATATTTGGCTATGCCAAAATATCCATAGGTCGTGGCCCCACCCTTGGGGAGGCGGTAATTTAATTTTTTTTTTTTTTGGGAGTTGATTCTTGGGGGTTATTTCATGCCGCCCCGAATCTTATATACCCTTCACCATGGTTTGAAAAGAACAGAAAGCTTTATATTTATATGGGAGATCTCATGTCAAGTGACCCAACTTTTGAAATCGATGTCTTCCGATTTGGATGAATTTTGCACCGAGGTAAGTCCTATTGGATAGTAGCTTAGAACAGTTTTTAAACTAGATAGGTCAAGAAGTCTCTGAGTTAGAGGGGGTCAAAATCTTACATTTTGGCCAAACAGATGTTTTTTCTCATCCATGGAACTTATTACCTATTGGTGTTAGCAAAATTTCTCCCAAAATTTGCAATTTTTATACCCTCCACCACAATTAGTTGTGAAGAGGGTATACTAAGTTTGTCATTCCGTGTGAAACTTTTTTATTATTCATCTCAGACCCCATAAAGTATATATATTCTGGCTGCTTGAGTAATTCTAAGTCGATTTAGCCATGTCCGTCTGTCTGTCCGTCTGTCCGTCTGTCCTTCTGTCCGTCTGTCCGTCTGTTGAAAACACGCTCACTTTCGAAAAACTCAAAAGAAATAAACAAACTAGGTGTCAAATTGCTTGTAGTTATCCTAAGCAGTTTGGGATTGAATTTCAGCAAATTCGGTTCAGTAGGACCAGAGCTATGAATCAAAATGTGGAACCACCACCTTCAAAAACTTGAACATTTTGTTACAAAAACTAACATAAATGATGCAAAAATGCACGGAATGACATAAGATTTTGCACAAGTCCGTTTTATTCGATTAGAAATTACACTGTAAAATTTCGCGAAGGTCGGTCCATAATTTACCCTAGGCCCCATATAAACACTACTCCCGGAAAACAGTTTAGTACGCCTAAAACCGTAAAAAATAATGCAATCATAACAAATTTTGGCTCGTCACAATTTTATAGGACTATAAATGATACTGTGAAATTTCGTGAAGATCGGTACATAATTTACCCTAGACCCCATATATGCCCTACTCACGGAAAACAGTTTAGTCTCCTAAAACCATTATTAATAACAAATCGTCACAGTTTAAGATAATAATAATAAAAAGACATCATACAGATATTACTCCTTAAACATTCGAACTGTCGGTGGAGGGTATCAAAGATTCGGCACAGCCGAATATAGCACTCTAACTTGTTTTTAGTTTTTTCATTAGTACAGGCTATGCCGAATCTTATGTACCCTTCACCATGGTGCGATATGAACAGAAAGCTATTTAACTCAGTGTTCGAAAATAAACACTAAATATAGCTCCTTAGTGTTCGGTTTGGTTGACTTCTGGAAAACACAAACGCTAATAGTGTTTGTGTAGAAAATCATTAAAAAAATAACGTTTTCCTGTTTGTCATCTTTCGAACACAAAAATAATACTGTTTTTATCAAACTCAACAAAAGATGAGAACCTTTAATTTCGTTCAGTTTTTTTTAATACACAATACACACACAAGCTGTTCGTGCTGCGGTCGTTGCTAAAATTTTTCGTTTGCTCATTTCTTTATCAATTTAAAAATTTAATGTTTGTCTACAGTATCACTACAATTGTTCTGTTTTTTAACGAAGAACAGAACATTCTAAAGGGTTTGGCTCTTCCTTGAAAATAGTTACGAACAGTATCAAGGGTTGTGTTCGTCTACACAATCACTAAAAAAATATATATCGTTCTTGGGCGTGTGAGCCGAACGCTAAATAATTAACTGTTTATTTTCGAACACTAATATAAATACTGTTCGTTGCTTAACCCCGCCCACATTTTGTCGGATGTTGTGCATTGATAACCAAGATGCTTGTGCCTAACTTAAAAAGTTTGGCTTTTGCCGATCTCTAGATATACAAAAATCTACAATGTCTTTCTACGGGAGATGCCACGCCCACTTCTCCGATTCCGTCCATATTTTTAAAGAGGTTGTGAATTGATTTTTCTTTTAAATCTACTTTGTGCCACGCCTACTTTTCCAATTTTGACCACATTTTGTCTAATGTTGTCTGTTGATAAACATGACTTTTGTACCGAGCTCGGAAACTTCGTTTCTTTCCGTTCTCTAGATATACAGTTTCACTTCCACTTCACTAGCCCCGCCCACATTTGGCCGGATGTTGTGTATTGAAAACCATGATGATTTTGAAATTTGTTCTCTTTCGTTCTCCAGATATACTGAAAAAAAGACGGACAGACAGACATATTATAAACAATAGCACTGTATTTGTAATGTGCAGGGCAAGTTGTTAATGCCATGCATTTTTGCCATTTCTTCAATTATTTCGTAACAAAACCATTTTTTGTCCAGCTTGCCAAAAAATAAATATTTTGTAACCTAGAAGAAATAAGCTTAGCGAATTTTAGGTAGAATCCATTCGAAATGCTAAATAAATATTTGTTTTTTAAAACGGCTCCCTAAGCCATTAAAAATCTCGTACAAAACTCCGTAAGTTACGCATCAAAAATGCAATAAGATTTTAAACAACAAATATTTTTACGTTCTTTTAACCCTTAAATTATAGCACTAAGAAAGCATTATTATCTATGCTAAAGTTTGTGGGGGCGCGATCCTTGGTCAAAGATAATGGCAAAAGAAGTAGCGGTCCGAACGTGAAAAAATGGAAGTAGTTTTTGTGGCCATGTATAAAAAGGCATAATTCAGCGAAACCTGGCACAATTTTTTAGTCAAACTACATTCAGAATTTTACGAACCAATGTAACATTAATATGTCTGTGGTTTGATTTCAAAATCTTCTGTATTGTTTTTTTTTTTTTTTTGTTTTTTTGTTTAAGCCAAAATCTGGTTCGATACGTGACATTTCGAACGTAAAATTTTTTCCATAATAATTTAACTGAATAATGATTAAAAAAATAAAAATTTACCGTTAATCGGAATAACATATTTCTCTTCGAACTCTTACTTAGATTACAGACCATGTAAGAAAATTTTTTTGGAATAATTTTCATCAAATATCACCTATTTTAAGGAAGATAATATTAAAGAAAACATACAATAAAACATTTTTACAAATAAGAAATTACGTTTGCACAACTTTGCAGTCTGATTGTTTATCTAAGTAAAAAAATGTATGGGTAAATTTATAAAATTAGTAAAATCTAAAAGATTTTGTTATTCGTGCTTAATTCCCAATTTTTATTCTTGATTAAAACACTGAAATTTATTGTTGATGGGATAAGCTATTCATTCCTATGCGCATTTCACTGGTTGCTTAGGCCAGATCGTCAGGAAACTTCATCCATCATGATTTGAGAAAAACTAAAGATATTAAACTAAATAAAACTGTTAAGCGTATAAGAATCATAAGCCAGAGTTCTACTTGTAACAATATCAAAGTTTAAACAAAAACATCAACAATAAACAGGGAGTTAATCCCTCCTTACATTCCCCACTACAATTGATTGGAATTCTTCCAAAATTAATTGTAGTTGCAAGCAGGTTAAGAAAAAACAAAATGCAAAAAAACAACTTGCAAAAGCATGTTGCCAGGTATGTTTTTTTAGGCCGTGCAATTGCCAGTTTATTATCAAAAGTAATTTTTGGGAATACAAAATTTTAATTTAAAAGATTTTGTTATTCGTGCTTAATTCCCAATTTTTATTCTTGATAAAAACACTGAAATTTATTGTTGATGGGATAAGCTATTCATTCCTATGCGCATTTCACTGGTTGCTTAGGCCAGATCGTCAGGAAACTTCATCCATAAAGATTTTAGAAAAACTAAAGATATTAAACCAAATTAACAAAAACATCAACAATAAACAGCAAGTTTATCTCTTCTTACATTTCCCACTACAATTGATTGGAATTCTTCCAACATTAATTGTAGGTAGTTGTAAGTAGGATAAGTAAAAACAAAATGCAAAGAACAACTTGCAACTTTTTGTTTAAACTTTGATATTGTTACAAGTAGAACTGTTGCTCATGATTCTTATACGCTTAACAGTTTTATTTGGTTTAATATCTTTAGTTTTCCTAAAATCTTTATGGACGAAGTTTCCTGATGATCTGGCCTAAGCAACCAGTGAAATGCGCATAGGAATAGCTTATTCCATCAACAATAAATTTCAGTGTTTTTTTTATCAAGAATAAAAATTGGGAATTAAGCACGAATAACAAAATTATTTAAGAATACTTATTTTAAATAACATTTTTTAATAAACATAAGTATCTAATAATTTTTAGCAAACATGGTATCAATTAAAAGTGAAGACTCTGTAAAGTTTTAAAAAAATATATTGTGCAGTTTCCATGAACAAAAATATAAAAAAAAATTCCTTTAAAAAATATATCCTTTCTTATCCTCAAAAGTTTTTATTAAAATTGTTAAAAAATTCAAAATATTTTTTTTACAAATAAATTTGTATGTGTGTGAAATGTCATTCATTAGATATTCGCTCTTAATATTTGCATACATTTTAGCGAATCTGAGTGCAAAAGCACGTAGCAAAAATAAGAGAATAGTTCGAAAATGCGAATATTCGTAGCCCTCTAATATATAATTAATAGTTTTGGCAATTCGTCTGCTGATAATTTAATTATCGTATGTGGATTCCGATAGTTTCGAGTAAATTGAGTTTGAAGTTTGAACTCTTATAAGCAAATACCACATACGACAAACTCAACACTCCATATCTCGAAAACTGTATGAGGTATCGAAAAACTGATTACGCCAAATGAAAGATCAGGCCGAAAAACCTAAGGAATCGATCTTAGCTCAAAACCGTAAAAAATATACATACGACATTTAAATTATCCGCCGACGAATTGTTGAAGATTGCCAGGCTGTTAGAACTTATAATATGAGGTTTCTGTTAAAAAATACTACATTTGTACTTAAATACTATTTTATATGAAAAATCATTATTTTAAAATGAAAATAAGATGAATATTTACGTATTTTTAGATAATTTATCGAAAATGAGATATTATTTTGAAAATTCCTTTGCCTTAAAATAAAATATCTGTCCTTTTTCCCTACGCCTGAAATTTTCCGAAAAAATCCCTACAAAAAGGGAAAATCCCTTACTATTGGCATCGCTGTTCGTACTGGTGCCCTAAACATTTTTTAGGAAAATGTTGATGTTCATTTCTTAGCCATTTATATATACCCCGATTTGGCTGGTTTTACACGCAAAGAAAAAACATGGTTGTGGTAAACATTTCTAAGAGCAACATATCATGATAAGATTCATGATTGTAGTCACCATATTAAGATAATAATTGAATCATATTATGACTAAATATACTCGTAATATTACATTAAAATATTTTTCCCTAAATCATATTATTATTCTGTTAATCATACTTAGTTAAGCACTTATCATATTATTGTCATGTTAATCAGAATAAGTTAAGAATGTATCATGTTAATCATAATAAGCTAAGCAGTAATCATATTTTCATCATGTTAATCATAATAAATTTAGAAGCAATCATATTATAATATAGCACCTTTCATAACTGTCATAAAAATACAAAAAAAAAAAATAAAATTTTTTTGTATCGATTTTTTATTTTGTGGCTTTTTGCAATTTTTCTGAATATAAATCAAACAGAGCAAAAGAGCAATTTTAAAATCTGTGGTTTTCATGCGTGTGTCCATTTTTCCGATTTTGAGATGTTGATGCCATATTGCCTTATTTTTTACGCTCTTTACATGTTTCTAAAAATTTTTAAAAAAAGATGGATAAATTCCGATTTTTTAACGTAATAACAAAGCTTAAAAAGTGCAATACCTAGCCCATAGTTTGGTCAAGAATTTTTTTTCGGCTTTCTTGAAAAATTGGTTTAAGACATACGCGGTTGCCCATGAAAACCATAGAAATATCGTAACACTTTTATAAAATATAACGAAATCTCTGTGTGTTTTGTTGTTGGATTTTACAAAAAAACTACGATATTTTGCATTTGCACTTTTACATCACTAATACTGAATGAACTCCGCTAATATTTTAATCTTTTAATTTCTTTAAACTTATTTTTTTTATGGGAATTTATCTTTTAATTGTTTAACCGCTCACATATAAAATAAACGACACAACTGATTCAAAATTATTTTACAAATGGCGCTAGCATAATATTATTAGCGTAAAAATAGTTTGATTGCATCTTAAACCTAGTATGATAAAAGTAAAGAAAGTTATCATGTTATGTCTATTAAATATCATGATATGGTTGTGAGGAAAATGATATGTTTTGAAAGTTATCATAATTTAGTTGTTAGAAAAATAATTATTTTTCGGTCAACAATACTCAAATTTATAATTGCGTTAAACATTTATATGTTTACAGTAACTATAATATTGTTTATATTAAACAAAAATAACAATTTTTTGTGTACGACAACAAAATATTCTTACATTAAACATAGGTTACGGCAACAAACCATGCCCAACCATATTTTTTCTCTGCGTGTAAATAGCTAAATTTTCGAAAGCATTACTGACCGATAGATACATCGTACATACATCTATTGACTCCACAGTCTCGTTATTTGAATTTCTCTTCTCAAAATGTTCATATATACATATATTTTTATAGTGTCTATGATCAACATTGTAGAAATTTCAAATGGAATAATGAAGTTATATATACCACTTTACCTTTGGTGAAGGGTATAAAATTGGCCATAAGTTTTATTTATTATTTGAATAATGAATTAAATTTACCCGGCAACTGAGATTTGATTTCATAAATTCTACTTCCATTTCGAGGATAGAACCTTGTATCCAAATCACTTGGCGCCGGCTGGGCTGGTGATCCTCCCAGGATTGTTAAAAGGTTGCGATCTAGACATTCCTGATGTGCTTTAGGCTCTGGACACAAGCGAAACTCAAAATATCTAGAAAAAATAATTACAGTTATATTTATTTTTGCATATAGGTATTACTAAGAAGTCCTACAGATATTACCCCATATGGCTGGCGGTTAATTCTACTCGTATAGTCATTTCAACTCCAGGGGAATAGCGACGCACTATGACACCTTGACCCCACTGGCCACCATGTTCATGAGGTCTTGGTTCTTTCATATCCCATGGATCGCCACAGACTCCACATTTACCTTCATTGCGTTTCCACTGACGCGTAAAACCACCACAGTACAATTCATGGTCATTGTAATCGGGTGGTGTGTTGAAACCATAACGCCATGCTGATGCGCGGCTTGGTGGTTCAATAAGTCGACCATGACCATCGCTGCGATGCACATTCAGAGCAATAACAAAGATGAGCAACATAAAATGTTTGTTGTATAAATTGCGATGGCCATTGTGTATAGGAAATTTTATATTAAAAAGCTCTTTCATTTTTATCAGTCTTGCTTGCCCTTGATTACTCTTGCATCTGAAAAATAGAAAATATTTGTACCCATTAATTAAATTCAAATGGATTGTGTTTGCACAATGTGGAAATGAGTAAAGAAAACATAGGCGTTTGACCTTTTCATATCTATTGTTTCTTCTAAAGTGTAAAAATGTATGTAGTCTATCATATTTTATTATTAATTTCCATAAGAGTTTCAAATTTATTTATTTCTTTTTTTATTATACAATTTTGCATTTGTTTTTATATTAAACATAGTGTGAATATTCCCATCATTGTAAAGGCAAGTTTAACTAATTTTTAAGCAACAACATATCGATAAATGCACGTTAGGGTTTTTTCTTTCATTCTCGGCGAGACAAAATTTTGAATTTCTCGGGATCCGAAGAATTTAAATAATGGGTGATTTTTAAGCTATTATCTTTTTGGCAACACTGGCTTAAACAGCTGACGCACGTTTCGTGTTTTGTTTCACTGTCAAACATCTTCAGTTTGGTCTATAATTTAACCGTGAATCGTCTTATACAGTAGTTTTGACTTAACTGCCTTTTATTTACGTGCACTTTTGACTTAACTGCACATAATTGATAATTTTTGGCATTATTCTTTATAATCCCATACAAATTCCTTTTTTAAGTGCACTTTCTTTACCTGCACATTTAAGATAAGTGCCCAAAATTTTTGGCAGTTTAAAATTTTTTTCATACAAAAAATTAAAGTTAGCTGCACTTTGACTTAACTGCCCAAAATACATATTTTCTGTAATTATTCTTCAAAATCCTTCATTACGTGCATTTTGTATACCTGCAAATTTTTCATATTTTTGGGCAGCGTTAAAATATTTTCATATAAAACATCAAAGTTAGCTGCACACATGAAAACATATGGTGGCCACTTTTTCACATAAATATTCAATTTGAGCTGTTTCTAAAAACAAAAATCGCAAGCAAGTCAGACTGGCATCATTATAATTCATTTATTTTGTTTGCATGTACCTACATTTATGCATATGGTTTGTAGTTATAGCAACTTTACCACGATTATATGAAATGAATAGCAAATCCTAGACCTGAAACAAAATAAAGTAGTTATAGTAGTATTTGAAGCTGGCGAATGCTCTGTAGCGCAACAGAGTTCGAAATTTCGAATTTTGCGATTCAACTTCAAAGACTACTTCCACTACGTATTCTGTTTACACTACTTTGAAACTGCCGTTTTTAACTTTTGACAGCTTGCAGCGCTAATATTAACGTTGTACTACAACGACTATTCTGTTCCCCACTTTATTTTTACCAATTTGGCTATCCGTTCATTATAAAAATGCATAACAAATGACTACAGGTTGTTTGAACGTCACTGTTACTATCAATTTATTAATAAAAACGTTGTTACTCCTCTTTCAAACACTTTACTTTAGCTGCATTTGTATGCAGGTAACCACAATTGCGTACCTGCACATTAAGGCAGCTAAATACATTTAAGATAGCTGCATTTTTGATTTACCTGCACAAAAAATCGTGCAAAGGAGATTGTGCAGCTAAGTCAATATTACTGTAAACGAACAACGCTTGCAAATTATTGAATTTTATTATCAAAAATTATCAAAAAATTATCAAAAAATTTATCGAAAAATTGTGTTCAGCGACGAAGCTCATTTTTGGCTCAATGAGTACGTTAATAAGCAGAATTGTCGATTTTGGAGTGAAGATCAGCCAGAAGCATTGCAAGAGCTACCAATGCATCCAGAAAAAGTCACAGTTTGGTGCGGTTCATGGGCTGGTGGCATCATTGGACTGTACTTCTTCAAAGATGATGCGAATCGTAACGTAACTTTTAATGGTGAGCGCTACCGTGAGATGATATCCAACTTTTTTTTGCCCAAAATGCAAGAGCTTGACTTGCATGACATGTGGTTTCAACAAGACGGTGCCACATGCCACATGCCACACAGCACGCTTAACAATGGACTTATTGAGAGGCGAGCTCGGTGAACATTTTATTTCACGTTCGGGACCGGTCAATTGGCCGCCTAGATCGTGCGATTTAACGCCTTAAGAATATTTTTTGTGGGGCTATGTTAAAGCTCATGTCTATGAGTATGCCAAAATTGGACTATGCGGATGGACCATTTGAGGCGCAGTCACGGTCAACATTTGCATGAAATAATCTTCAAACATTAAATTATATGGACCGTACTATCGATTCAAATAAAGATTCCATGCATTTTTCTGAATTTAATGTGTTTTTTTTTAAACTTTCCTATAGCTCTTAAAAAATCACCCTATACTAACATAATAAGATGGTTTATGGAAACAAAGAATTTTCCGGAAAGACGTTTTTATAGGGGCAATGTGAAAGTATGGACCAATTCTTCCCACTTCTTATGACAATTGAAACGTAAACACCAAATTAAATTACATTATCTCCAAAATTGCGGCCTGTACTTTGCAAATAAGGTTAACATCCACAGCCAGCCACATGGATATTGTTACCTATATAAATTCAGAAAAGTACCGGAAAAGTACAAAAAAGATCTCTGCTTTAAATACAAACATTCTATTTCACCCTCATTTAATAACTCGAAGTGGAACAGAAAATGTTGTACGGTAGCTTGCCTTATAGATGTGAAGATGACATTTTATAGCATATGGATTCAAGGTCTTATCTGTTTACTACTTTGTGCCAAAAATGCGGCATTTTCTTTTTATCAAAAATTAATCTTAGGACTCTTGGGTTTCTATGTCTTATATAACGATACCTCAAATGTCGAAATCAATCCAGCAGCTTGAAAGATTTCAGGTATTAAAAAAATTTACATGCATTCATACCGGCACGATACAGTCGGGTAAAATTTAGTTCAATTAAAACAAACAAAAATTTTGTTTTGAGACCAAAAACTGCTATTTGTCTAAAATATTTAATAATACTTTTGGTCACGATTTATTATTTAATAACAAAAATTATTATACACAATCAATAAAAATATGAAGTAACTATCGATTAGTTAATATTCAAACGAGTGCTTCTTCGCCGCGACTTAATGGGCAAAAATTGCAACTTAGTTTTGTGTTGTTATGAGTATTTAAAATTTCCAATAATTTGTCTACTTTGGCGAATGTAATGAATTCCTGAATTCACAATCTCTTAACATCAGTGTTCGGAAATAGATTTGTGCAAAACACTACCGCTTATAGTGTTTGTGTAGAAAGTCATTAAAAGAAGTAACGTTTCCCTGTTTGTCATCTTTCAAACACAAAAATAATACTGTTTTTATCCAACACAACAAAAGATTAGAACCTTTAATTTCGTTCAGCTTTTTTTTAACCACAAACCTCATTTTGTTCATTAAAGCTCGTTAATGTTCGTCGCTTTTGGCTGGTAAAATAAAAATAAACATTTTTTACAAAAACAAAATATACATACGAAAAAAAAACAAAAAGCCAGCAAAATAATTTTACACACAGAAAGAAAAACACTCGGGATAAGTCAAGTTTTTTATGATTACTTTAAGTACGAGTCGTTCTCAAAAATTCAAGTACGAATAACACTTAAACGTACTCAAAACAATCCTAAATTGGATGACTTTCGAAAATCAATCCCGGAATTTCTTGAAATAAGTATGAAATTCTTAAATCAAGTAAAAAAAAGATTGAACTTTTTGTTGTGTTTAACCCTCCGGCCTACGCATGTTTTAATTTTCTATACACATTGAAAAAAGGTCTGGCGAGACTCATGTGCACCACTAAGGGTTAAAAAGTAAATTTGAACTCTTGATTCTCATTTAGTTTATATTTTTAAATAAATATGTACATACGATTTCTAAAATAAAAAACCATATCGGGCATGATATTGGTGTTTTATCATTTTGTAAGGTGTAATACGGGTAAGTAAATCAATCATTATAACGTTTTCTTTCTAATTTCTTGATAAAATTAACTTTATAATACTTGAATCAATCGCATTTTAAGATTGATTCAAACTTAGTTTTATATGAGTGCACAAACAAAACATATACACAGTACACACACAAGCTAATCGGGCTGAGGTTGCTAAAATTTTTTGATTGTTCATTTCTTTATCAGTGTAAAAAAAAGAAACATTATAGAACATTAAAATATAATGTTTGTCTAAAATATCACTACAATTGTTCTGTTTTTTTTTTTAAGTAGAACAGAACATTATATAATGTTCGGCTCTTTCTTGGAAATAGTTACGAATGGTATTAAGGGTTGTGCTCGTCTACACAATCACTAAAAAATATATATCGTTCTTGGGTGTGTGAGCCGAACGCTAAATAATGTACTGTTTATTTTCGAACACTGCTTAACATATTAATCAATATATGAGTATGTAGTAGTGATTAATAATGTTATCATGAACATAAGGTTTTTTTACAAAAAATAAATTTTTTCAGCTGAAGTGCACGACAAACAAAATCTTATTAATTAAAAACTACGTATTCCCAAAAATTACTTTGATAATAAATTTGCAATTGCCCGTGCATAAAAAACTAAAAAAGGAAGTTGTTCTACAGTAATTTTGACTTAGCTGCAGTATTATCTCCTTTGCACGATTTTTTGTGCAGATAAATAAAAAAATCAGCTAGCTTAAATGTATTTAGCTGCCTTAATGTGCAGGTACGCAATTGTGGCTACCTGAATAAAAGTGCAGCTAAAGTAAAGTGTTTGAAAGAGGAGTAACAACTATCTTAGTAATAAATTGATAATAACAATGACGTTCAAACAACCTGTAGTCATTTGTTATGCATTTTTATAATGAACGAGGTAGCCAAATTGGTAACAATAAAGTGGGGAACAGAATAGTTGCTGTGCAAGCTGTCAAAAGTTAAAAACAACAGTTACAAAGAAGTGTCAACAGAATACGTAGTTGTAGTAGTCGTTGCAGTTGAAGCGCAAAGTTCGAAATTTTGAACTTCACTGATGGTTTAAAAAAAAAACTGCCGATACGTGGCGCTGTTGTCGTTATATTAAAATTTTTTATTGATGGTAGATAACACTGGGGTCAAGTTATTAACAAAATTCTCCAGTAGAGCAGGGACCAAACAGCGAGTGTTAATATAAATAACGCTAAAACATAAATATAAGAATTATGTTATGCAGTTTGTTGAACTTCCAGTCAACAACGTTGGTTATTGGAAATTGCTGACGCAGGTCTAGACGGACGGAAACCTAATTTAATTGCATTTAGTAATAAAATTGAATTAACAAGCACATTTTAGCGGAGAATTTTAGTTATAATTAATATTGTTACACAATAGACAATCAATCTTATTTTTAACTAAGGGTGTGTGTGAAACGGTAGCAAAGTACTCATGGAAGTAAAATTTTGACACTATTGAGGTGAATAAAATTTCACTAGCCCTGGGGGCTAGTATAAATTTTGACATTAGTGTAGAAATTTTTGACAACCACAAAATTATTTTTTTTCTCCAAATTTGTTTAAACAAAATAAAAAATAATATGGAAGCAGGACCAGCGGCAAAAAAATTAAAAAGAATTATACAACATGTAAGTATTTAAATATGTATAAGCTTTTTTGCCTACACTTTTTGTAAAAATTGTTAATATATCAGAACGAATTCATCAAATAGTTGGGACGATCTCATTTCCAACAGAATTGAAATAATTATTGGTAAAAACTTGATTAATTTATTCATTTTCACAAAACTACTAGTAATTGTTTTTTTCTTTATGTCAAAATTTTACGTTGTCAAAAATGTTACAATTTCACACAGCACGAATATGAAAATTTTCAACCACAAACAAATTTCATTTCACCATAGAACTTTGCTACCGTTTCACACACACTCTTAGTAATCGACAGTTCTTCTTTTAGTTTTAGCTTATTTTAACTTTAGATAAATCCATAAAAAGTGTAATTAGTATAAGTTAAATAAACGTATTAATGAATGGAAATAAATATTTTTTTTATTTATTTTTTTTAAATCTACAACTAAGAAAAATATAATTGGCCCCAACGGCAAAAAGACTCCTAAAAGGAAACACCCCATAGGCTGTTATCAGGAGACTCCAAGGAAAAAAAAATCCAGCAAAGGCTGCAGATTTAAGGACCATCAACAAACGCACCCCATAGGCTGCAAAGGTGAAACATCTACAAAACAGGGACGTTTTTGTGTGGAGACCTCAGAGTATGTGGAGACCTCAGAGTACTTACCAGCTCCATAAGGATAATCACCATTTTTATGTACGATCACGTAAGAATATAATTGAGGTATTTAATTGGAAAAGTGAAAATAACATGATTTTTTTTTCAATATAACACAAGTTATAAAATGAAGATAATATATAAAATTTAAAGTAAAATTAAAGAAAATAATTATTCAATGGAAGTTTTAAAATGAGCGTAAATATATAAAATTTTTTTTTAAATCTTGAAAGTTTTAAGGAAGTGCATAACAAAAGTTTTGAAAAAAACAATAATTGCAGGAAAAACGAAAACAGTTAAAATAAAACGAATAAGCGAAGTCTTAAAATTAAAGGAATTTTTTTTTTTTTTAATTTTTGTAGAAAAGCGAATAAACTTGAGATTTAAAAAGATAATACCCCCTTTTATATCCTATAACCACTATTGCGATTCCCAAGGACCCTCCAATAGAAATAAGTAGAGAGAAAAGACTATAGAGCAAATACACACACAGTGTTTTTTAAGATAACAAATAATGTCTAATCCTAATAATTTAGTCAGGCCCACGGTCCTGAACATTGAAAATCAAGCCCCTTACAATGAAAACAAAAGAAACTTAAGGGAGACGATAACAAGGATTTGTGCACAGCAGTGCCAGATAGCAACTAGGCAGATAATAGATCCAAACGCAAATATAGGACGTGCAGATCAGGGAATATAAGATAGAAACAGAAATGATTTAGCAGATTTAGACAAAGTCCCCGACGTTGTTAGGAATATAAGGAAATTCTCTGGAAACCCCTCAGAGTTAAGCTCTTGGTAAAAGAGCATAGATAGAATCTCAGACTGTATGACTCTATGAAAGGAACACCCAAATACTTTGCGATAATAAACACGATTCAAAATAAGATTGTCGGTGCGGCACTGGAATCTTATAACCAGGGTAGGAAAAAATTCGACTCGCGAGCACAATTCGAGTCAACTCGCTCGTTTTAAAATTTGTGCTCGCGAGTTTTATTTTTAAACTCGCGAGCACAAATTTTTTCGACTCGTAAGATTTTTGTGCTCGACTCGTAAGCATAAAACGACTCGTTTTAAAATTTGTGCTTACGAGTTGAAAAATAAAACTCGTAAGCACAAATTTTATTCGAGCAGAAAACGAGCACAAACGAGTTGAAATCGAGCAACTCGTATAAAAAAATTATTGTTTGCTTGTGCGAAGTAAAAATATACATACGTATGTATTTGTTAAGAAGAGAAGGGAAGGCAAGACGTGTGGGAAAAGGTTGTTAAAGTAAATGTAAATAAGTATGAATGTATGTTTAAAAATATGTATAGAAGCAAAATGTTTAATGATGTGTAATAAAATGTATGCGTTCTTCAGCGACTTACATAAAAGTGTTTGAGATTGGTAACATATTTCTTTTCATAAAAGCTGCCTTTAAATGTGAATAAAATTAACATTTGTCCACCGATTCTCATGTTTTATGGCTCATTTTATTCGTAATATACCTGGCTTTCTCATTAATGATAAAAAAAATCGTTATGATTTTTTAGAGTTTAAAAAAAGTGTTATTTACTTACTTTGCATGAAAAAAGCTTGTCGCCGCTAATTTCTAAATAACTCCGAAACAGTAAAAAACATAAAAAATGTTATTCGTATAACTTAAAGGAAACACTATTCGTAATCATTTGTAGGTGTTTTGATGAAAATCGGAGAAATCTTTCTCATGTTGTGATGAAATGTTTTAGCATAAGCGCCTTATTTCGGGTAAAATATTAGCCAAGCCCATAAAAAATCTAAAACTGCAAACGAATTTAAATTTACCGCTTTAAAATCTTTACATTATATATAATTTTATTTAAAGGCTTGATTTTTTTTTTTTGCTTTTGCACTATTATACTAGTAATAAATGAATTAAGCGTTTTTTATGGCAACTGTGTCTCAAAGATGTATTGTATTAATATTTATTGTTAAACTGAACACTTTTCTCTATAAAAAGAACGGTTGGCAAGACGTGTGGGAAAGGTTTGTAAAAGAAATGGTTATACCCAAATATAAGGACTAATGTGAATGCTGGGGGGTTACTCTCTATTGCGATACGAATGCAATTTCGATACGAAAGCTAAATGCGATAAGAAGCCGATTTGGTACTCTCTATCGCTTTCGCAAACCCTTTCGTAAAATGTTCCAAAAACGAAGCAACCCTGGCAATAAAAATTCAAGATGGCGCAGATTGGCAGTAATGAAATGTCAAAATATGAAAAAAAAATTAAACAAGGAAAGTTAAGCCGCTTTTATTTGAAATTTAAAATTTAATTAATAGTGATGGATTCCGTGGCATTATGGTTTGAAGACGAAAACGAACGCGTAGAACGAGTTACAAGGAGAATATTACGAGATAGGTCAGATGTACTCTCTTTAAATGATCGCAGGTAAAAAATAAACTAGTGGAAACAATTTTTTAATAATAATTTTTTATTTTAGCTTTGTACAAAATTTCCGTTTGAGTAAGGAAGCGTTTCTATACGTTTTAAATGCTATTCAGCACGATATGAAAGTTGCAAACAGATCCACAGCAATTCCAACTATAATAAAACTAGCCGCTGCTTTAAAATTGCTTGGGCAAGGTGGATATCAACACCAAATTGGCCAAGACCATCTATTAGGACTATCGCAGCAGTCAATGTCTCGTTGCTTAATAGAGGTATGCGTGGTGATTGAGAGAATACTTTGTACCAAGCATATAAAATTTGATTTGTCTGTGGAAGAGGAACAAGAAACCAAAATATCATTTTACCATACATGCGGCATTCCTGGAGTGATTGGAGCAGTGGATGGCACTCACATACAAATGATAAGACCGGCCATTAACGAGCACTTGTATTTTAACAGAAAGTTAAAGCATAGTATGAATTGTATGGTGGTATGTATATACATATATATATATATATATATATAAACATGGCTAATGAAATATAACCATTATTGTGCATTTTTAGATATGTGATCACAAATTGTTAATTAGATTTGTTGATTGCCGATACGGTGGTGCTAGCCATGACTCACATGTATGGAAACTTTCGAATGCTAGGGAAAAGCTAAAAGAACGATTTGAAAGAGGAGAAAAGGGGTTTTGGCTAATTGGTAATTGATTTGAATTTTTTAAGAATGTTTTTGCTTATTTTCAATTTTCTTTAAGGCGATTCGGGATATCCTCTGGAACCCTGGCTGCTAACACCATACAGAAACGCTACGGAAAACTCTGCCGAGACATATTTTAATGACCAGTTTTGCAAAGGAAGGTCAATAATTGAAAGAGTGTTTGGTGTTTTAAAAGGCAGATTTCGATGTCTGTTAGCAGCTAGAGAATTGCATTATGCCCCAGAAAGAGTAGTTCAAATAATGAACGTTTGCTGTGCACTGCACAATATTTGCGTGAAATTCAACGTTCATCTTCCACAACACGAAGTTGTTCAAACAGAAAGTCTAAACGAAATCGTGTCTGCAATTAATAACTATGAGACAAACAATGATCAAAGAAGAATTGCCACACAGATAAGAAACGAAATTAAAAATAATTAGATTCCAAGATAATAAAATTTTATTAGAATGTAGACCTTTTAACTTGTTAAATGTGTTATGTTTATATTTTTCGGCTTGAGGTCTGTTTCATAAGATAGAATAAAAATAAAAAATTTTGTTTTGTTTTAACTTTAATTATTTATTAATTTCAATATTTCGACTAACTGTGTTGGTCATCTTCAGGGAAATAGTTATGATTTAAAATTTACTGCAGTGTTGTCCGATCGTTTTAAGTTTTCTTTACTGAAGATAAACATCGGACAACACTCCATTAAATATTAAATCATAACTATGTATTTCCCTGAAGATGACCAACACAGTTAGTCGAAATATTGAAATTAATAAATAATTAAAGTTAAAACAAAACAAAATTTTTTATTTTTATTCTATCTTATGAAACAGACCTCAAGCCGAAAAATATAAACATAACACAAAAAACATAAACATTAAATCGTTCATTATTATACTGTAAATTCATATAAACTAAAGAATACATTAATTGACATAATAAAAAGAATTCATAAACTTACAAACTAGTTTTAAATTAAAAATGGCAAGTCATTGGCGCAAAAACAAATACATATTCTTTAAACTTATGGTCTACATTTTAAAAATAAAAAAGACACTTCATTGGTATTAGGGGAAAACAAATTCAATTTTCATTAAACTTATGATCTATAGTTTCAAACTTAAAAATTATCACAAAATGTATCTACATATAATAAATAAAAATATCACAGTTAAGAAAAACATCACATTCCTGCTTTTTCAATCTCTAATTGTAAAATTTGCTTTTTTAACTCTAATTTTTCTAGTTCTAATTTTTGTTTTTGAAGCTTGCACTCTTTTTTAAAATTAAACTTATCTTTGCAGAAATCCATTTTTTTTTCCTTTAACTCAAACGTTTTTCGATGATACCTTACTAAATCCTTTAAATCCTTCCGTATCCCGTCAAGTACATTAGCTGTTTCCTTTTGAAACGTTCCTTGATTTTGAACTTGCGTTTTAAGTAGATTATCCCGCTCATTAAAATTTGATAGCCGCGGACGTTTAGTAGCACGAAGATTTTCATCCAAATTGTTATTTTGGATTTGCGTAGCCTCCGAGTTTTTCTCCGTCAAATCATTATTATTTACTATCGTAATATGGCTAGAGTTATCACCGCTTATACCAAAACATGTCGCCTTTGGTAGCCCATTAACGGCTTCTTCCATATGAAGGAGATTAACGACTTGCTCTTCCATGGCAGAAAGCGGACAAAACTGTGAGGGACCGCCACCCGTGATGGAAATGCTTAATTTATTTTTACGCATCTTGTTCTTTGTGTGATTTTTTAAATCTGCCCAAACCTACATATATACCAATATGTAATTAGTGTTACATTTTATATAAATAAAATCTTAAAGCATTACTTTTTTCCAACCGGTTATATCTCTTACGGGGGGCCCATTAGCGTTTATATCGTCTGACAATTTCGTCCACAAATTATTTGCAGTTTGTTTGGCATTTGCTGTCTGCAACTGTCCCTTGGCCAAATCGCTATGTTGCTCCATGAAATCTACCAAAATTTCGAACTGCCGTTGTTTTGTATGTAATTTTTTTGCTTTTTCCCTTAAAATGACAAATTAGATATAAATAAATTAATTTTGTTTATGTACTTACATGTTTTTCTTCCTTTGCGTTTGATCTTTGGCTATCGCAAGAAATTTGTGTTTATTCAATGATTTTGACATATGCTTTCGCATTACAGAGTGCGGTGTTACCAGATTTGCGAAAAGAAAAAAAAAAAGATGCGAAAGTTAAATGCGCAAACGTATTAAAGAGTACCAATCACTCAATTTGCTACCATTTTTCTTTCGCATCGCAATAGAGAGTAGCCCCCCTGGTCATAAACATGTAGATAAGTACTATGTACGTAATGATGTGTAATAAAATGTATGCAGTCATCCGTGACTTACAAATAAGTGTTTGCAATTCATAAGAAAATTATCAGCTACCTGTTTCTGTATTGAAAATTTTTGTTTGCGAATTAACATGGAGGAAGACCAATAAAAAACCTCAAATTTTTTTCAATATAGATTCCCTAACGCAAATTTTATTTTTATAACATTAAACAGGCAGTAAGAGTTTTTTATGTGCACGGCAGTATACTTTTAATAAGAGTTAAAGGAATCAATGTATGAGATTTTATAGCCACCATATAATTGTTTTGTGACAACCAAAATAGTTGATTCTTATAGAAAACAACAACAGGTAGGTAACAATTACTACAATATAAAATGTAATGAAATTTGTTCATTGATCTGTAGTGAGTGATTAAACGTCAGTGCAATGGGTCGCAAAAAGTTATTTGAGTTTGAAAAATATGTTTCAATCGACGAAGAAAGTGATATATCAAAATGCATACTTTGTCAAAAAATCCTCAAGGGAAAAAGAACTGGAAACATCAAACGTCATTATGAAACAATTCACAATATTAAAATTAGTGAAAGTGAAGATGATAAACAGCCATCATCATCAATTAATTCTGCGATAAAGAAAAAAAAACCAATCATGTGTCAGTTTCTTTAAGCAGAAATGAGACCTAACTTTTAATTTAAATTATTCCTAGTTTTCTCATTTTTAACATACTTTTTTTAATGTTTACTTTTTCCGTATTTCATATTTACTGTTTAACTCTTTAAATGGTATATACTTAAAGTATTTGTATACGCCTTTAAGTTTTGTTGTTATGGAAACTTAAAAAATCTTAAGCACTGGATAAAATATGTTTATTTAGGTGTTTCAACTAATTTATTAATAAACAAAAAAAAATTAATTTTTTAACAAAAAAAAGTTTTTTCTTTTTTAGCTTTTTTTTGTGTGATAAGGCCATTTATAGCCCTTTTAAAATACCGATTTAGACTATTTTTCATTCAGCTTCATTCATCACTGATAGTAACAAACATTTATTTTTATACTTTGTTAGTAAATACTTTCCAATTTAAAATTATAACTATTTTAACATAGTTTTTTTATATTTTCAAAACGTATTACATGATTGCATTCCTTGGTGGCTATAAAATCTCATACATTGATTCCTTTAACTCTTATTAAAAGTATACTGCCGTGCACATAAAAAACTCTTACTGCCTGTTTAATGTTATAAAAATAAAATTTGCGTTAGGGAATCTATATTGAAAAAAATTTGAGGTTTTTTATTGGTCTTCCTCCATGTAAATTCGCAAACAAAAATTTTCAATACAGAAACAGGTAGCTGATAATTTTCTTATGAATTGCAAGCACTTATTTGTAAGTCACGGATGACTGCATACATTTTATTACACATCATTACGTACATAGTACTTATCTACATGTTTATGACCAGCATTCACATTAGTCCTTATATTTGGGTATAACCATTTCTTTTACAAACCTTTCCCACACGTCTTGCCAACCGTTCTTTTTATAGAGAAAAGTGTTCAGTTTAACAATAAATATTAATACAATACATCTTTGAGACACAGTTGCCATAAAAAACGCTTAATTCATTTATTACTAGTATAATAGTGCAAAAGCAAAAAAAAAAAATCAAGCCTTTAAATAAAATTATATATAATGTAAAGATTTTAAAGCGGTAAATTTAAATTCGTTTGCAGTTTTAGATTTTTTATGGGCTTGGCTAATATTTTACCCGAAATAAGGCGCTTATGCTAAAACATTTCATCACAACATGAGAAAGATTTCTCCGATTTTCATCAAAACACCTACAAATGATTACGAATAGTGTTTCCTTTAAGTTATACGAATAACATTTTTTATGTTTTTTACTGTTTCGGAGTTATTTAGAAATTAGCGGCGACAAGCTTTTTTCATGCAAAGTAAGTAAATAACACTTTTTTTAAACTCTAAAAAATCATAACGATTTTTTTTATCATTAATGAGAAAGCCAGGTATATTACGAATAAAATGAGCCATAAAACATGAGAATCGGTGGACAAATGTTAATTTTATTCACATTTAAAGGCAGCTTTTATGAAAAGAAATATGTTACCAATCTCAAACACTTTTATGTAAGTCGCTGAAGAACGCATACATTTTATTACACATCATTAAACATTTTGCTTCTATACATATTTTTAAACATACATTCATACTTATTTACATTTACTTTAACAACCTTTTCCCACACGTCTTGCCTTCCCTTCTCTTCTTAACAAATACATACGAATGTATATTTTTACTTCGCACAAGCAAACAATAATTTTTTTATACGAGTTGCTCGATTTCAACTCGTTTGTGCTCGTTTTCTGCTCGAATAAAATTTGTGCTTACTAGTTTTATTTATCAACTCGTAAGCACAAATTTTAAAACGAGTCGTTTTATGCTTACGAGTCGAGCACAAAAATCTTACGAGTCGAAAAAAATTTGTGCTCGCGAGTTTTATTTTTAAACGAGCGAGTTGACTCGAATTGTGCTCGCGAGTCGAATTTTTTCCTACCCTGATAAAAATTCATATCACACATGAATACAGCTTAATACTAGAATGCATAAAATTAGCAAATAAGAAGCTATTGAAAGATTTTATAATTAAATATATTAAATAATGTTTCTTAATTGTTAATGAAAGGACTCTAAATTAAATATTTTTTTTGTGAACGTCAAAATCATAATGGGATATACGTTTACCCTGGGGCCTAATTCTGGCAGTCGTGATCGAGTAATTTCTCGATTCGAAAGCAATTTTATCTCAGTCGATACTGAACGAATCAAAATTATTTTTTCAGTATTGTGAAACTCAAATTAATGCTTTACAACACTGAAAAAATAATTCCAATTCGTTCAGTATTGGCTGAAATAATTAGATTTTAAATTGCTTTCGAATCGAGAAATTACTCGATCACGACTGCCAGAATCAGGCCCCTGGTTATATATTTGCGTAACAATTTTGGTTATGTTTGTATGTATACAGCGCGAGCTCAATTTTCGCAACCACCGATTATCGCAACATCCCGATTTTCGCCACAGGCAATACTTTTACATTGCAGTCTTTATAACCACAATTATTAAAAAAAAATTGTCTCAATAAGTGCAACATAATTCTTTTTTTATTCATTTAAAGTGTTTCTTTCTTTTGTATTTCTTATTCATAAGCCGATTTTTATCAAAGTTGTCATATTTAGCCAAAGAATCCCATTTTAACAGCATTTCTCACCATTTGTTTTTGACATCTTTAACATGTTTTACACAAACAAAATGCGTGTTGTTTTTTCTATTGTTGCATTGTTGTCGATTTGCGCAGACGTACTAATAAAATACCAAGAATAATTTCATAATTTTTTGAGAAAGTTGTTTGCTACGCCAATGTTTTATCATGCGACTGTTTTTCTACAACAGGGTTTTTTATTCTACTTTGTAGGATTCTTTTAAAATACATATCGCTCCTTTATTGCATTAGTCATATCTCAAAAAATCAAAAATTTTAAGTTACTTAAGCAAAAGTGTTCCTTCATTCCTTCTTCAAATGTAAAAAAAAAAATCAGTATTATACATATCTTAAACTGAGCCGAAGTTATAGCAACATATATTTTATTAAATCTGTATATGGGCAGTTCCAGCGAAAAGTCTACTTTTTGTCACGTAACGCCAGAAGTAATTAAAATTTTTTCTCAAAAAATGTTATATGTATAGTTTACTTTTTCATATTTTGGTGTAAAGCGCAACTAGCTCTACATTAAGTAACAAAAGGAATAACGGTTGAACAACATAGTCCTAAAATACAACCTTATTTGCATTCTGGCGTACATAAAAAAAGTTGACTTTTCGCTGAAAATGCCCATATGTGCCTTAAAACGAGCAAAGATTTTTAAATTTGTCAAAATCCACTTCCGTTTTTTTAACGTCACGCCAGCGCATATTTTTGCTTATATCTGCAAATCCTTAGCGTCGATTGCTGTAACTTTTTTCTGAATATAGAGCTTCTTCATTACTTTGTATATATAAAAACCCTTTTTACAGATTTGACATCTTCATTTGTTTTTTTACATTTTGTGGTACAAATATCACGACACGTCAAAATGGAAATGCCCATATAAAGGTTCATTTTAAAAACTTTATTTGCATTTTGCCAAGTTTGATTTTTTTTTATATATGACTATGTTGCAATAAAGGAGCGATATGTTTAAGTACTGTTTGATCAATTTGTTTATGTAAAATCATACGATAAAATAAAAAAATTTTATTAAAAATTTTTTATTAAGTCTAATAAACAATGGTCAATCATTTCATAATTTCGGTAATTTAAGTAAACCAGATTTTTTCGAGTTGTGAAAATTGAGCTCGCACTGTATTAATTTATAATTTTTGGCATCAGTTTTTGTTGTAAGAATTAATAAACCATTAAAAATTGTATTAAATATAATAAACTTTTTAATTAATTTGTTTATATTTTTTTAACCGGTTTTAAAACAAATATTTTTGCTGTGAAGCTGAAAATTATTAAAAATTATAATGGGGTACACGGATAACCTGGTTATTTGCGTGTAATTTTGTAAATATTTTTTATTGAATTTTTTTTTTCTGTGTAAGAGTTATCGTTATTTGACCAAGACTAGTCATTCCACTATATCACGATCTACAGGGTAAATACGTATTTTTAAATGTTTGTATTGTTTAAATGGTGTGTGTGTGTGCATGTCTACTTCAGTCTCTCTAATCAACTTAAGAAATGTCTGCTCATTTTCGTTTTTATTTCTATTAAAGTACATAATTAAAATATAAAGCTAAATATGTATAGCTGTTTGTTCCATTTATTTTTAGCTAATTTATTAATAACACGACCTCACTTAATTTAATGCATTTTATTTGCCAATTATTACATTATTATTGTTATTTTTTCTCTCTTTGTGTCCAGTCGGTGGTCATTCACCACTCGCTTTTGTTGTTGCTATTTTTTCTTTCTTTATTTATAAAACAATATACATATGTATGTAGTACATATTTGTATAAAAAATATTTATAATACCTATAGATACTACAAACTTTGAAAGGAAAGTTTTTTTTGCCAATAAACACACATTTTCTAAAAAGCCATAAAATAATACATATCGTCATATAAAATCTAAAAGAACGTAACATCACTTTTTTAAGTTTACAGGAGAAGCAAAAACTTTGTAAGATGGAAAATTTTTGAGATATAAAAGCAATGCTTTATTTATTAGCCCACTAAAAAATGGAGCGTCCAACGAAGCAGTTGTAAGGGAGAAACATAAACGTTTCGCCTACCATTGCGCTTACGAAAGACATGAATTTTATATGGCGAGTTCCCACTTTGAAGCAATACGTTTTTGACACAGCGCATATAAAAATTGTTGGATGTAACGATCAGCCTTACATACTGAATGTTTTGATACAGGTTTTTTTTAGTATTCTCCCTTACAAACCTGCTTCGAAGTAAGGGAATGCCGTAGCATTTGAAATGTTATTTTTTTATAGCACTTGTTAAGAGTTCCTTCACTTACTTTACTGCATATTGCGTAGCGCATAATTGTGCGCTTATTTTTTTAAATGTACCATTGGTGCTTCGCAATATGATAAAATTTTTTATTGGGAGCCTAAAATGCGATAGCTGATCTATTTTTGAAGAACATATTTTACATATATTGTTAGTTTTAAAGTAATGTGTGTTACGTTATTTTGATTAATAATTTTCTGAAACAAAAAAAACGTACATCAATGAAAGTATGTTTGTGTTTAAAATTTATTTTAAACATTTAAAATATGAAATTATTGAACATTTTTGCCAATTATAACAAATTATTGAAGAGATTATAACATATTATGTATAATTTTTTATTTAGTCCTAATAAGTAGGGGTTTAAATTAAAAAAGTTATTTTATTAAATTTTCATTAAAACAACAAAGAACTTCGGGGGGGGGGGGGGGGGGTGCTTTAAAACCATGTGAAATAAGCCACAATGGCCTTATTGCCTAATCAAAAAAACATGTTTTATTATGGACACAACCAACAAAACTATTTTTAAAGAAACTAATTTAACCATAATATGGTTGTCGGTGACAATGATTTGGTTGAATTAAACATAATATGGTTAAAGGATTTTCTCCTTTATGGTTTAACAAGTCCCTGTTTCGCTAAGTAAGTCCCCGGACGTTATGACACTGCTCTGATGGACATAATGACACTTTACAAGTGCCATAAAGTCCATGGACACTGTGATACTTTTAAAAGTGTCATAAAGTCCATGGACACTGTGACACTTTTTGGAGTGTCATACGTCCGATGCGTATGAATGAGCGTTTTCCAACTTATGAAGACCACATAATAAAATTTTTACAATATAAAGAAACTAATTTAACCATAATATAGTTGTCGGTGACAATGATTTGGTTAAATTAAACATAATATGGTTAAAGGATTTTTTCCTCTATGGTTTAACAAGTACCTTTTTCGCTAAGTAAGTCCACGGAGGTTATACATTATAAATTTATTTACGTTATAAATTACGCCGAAGGCTAATTTTGGTAAAAATAAAATCAAAAAATTTGGTCGGAGCTTGAAAAATTTAAATTGTACCGTCTTTTACGGTACAACATTGCAATAACCACATGTACGAGTATAAAGAAATTTGCATAACTTTTTAACTAATAGAGAGAGGTCACATAATAAAACTTTGACAATATAGTAAGGACACTATAGGCTTATTTAAATGGGTTATTTCCGGTTTTTTTTTTTCAAATTAATTTTTTTTAAAGAATTTTCTTAAATTTGTCCTAGACCCCACTTGAAGTATACCGATCGACTCAGAATCACTTTCTGAGTCGAACTAGCGATGTCCGTCCGGCTGGCTGGCTCTCCATGTAACCTTGTGCGCAAAGTACAGGCTGCAATTTTGGAGATAATTTGATAAAATTTGGGACATAGGTTCTTACTGGCACAAGGACCAAGCCTATTGAATATGGCCGAATCGTAGGACCACGAGGGAAGATAGGGGGAAATTTCTACCTCTCAAAAACTATCAAACCGATTTTAATGAAATTTAAAACATAGATAGATCCATATCTATATGGACACATAAGCTATACAGTTTTAAAAAAAATAGGACCACAAGGGGATATGGGGGCAATATTTGCCTCTCAAACCGATTTTAATGAAATTTAAAACATAGATATTTCCATATCTATATGGACACATAAGCTATACAGTGTTTCAAAAATAGGACCACAAGGGGAGGTAGGGGGAAATTTCTGCCTCTCACAAACTTTCAAACCGATTTTAATGAAGTTTATAAACATAGATAAATCCATATTTATAGGGACACATAAGCATGATGTGTTTTATATACTGTGGTGTAGGGTATCATATGGTCGGGCTTGACCGACTATACTTTCTTACTTGTTTTTGTTTGATTAGTTTTGAGTTTGAAAAAAAAAATTTAAGAAAACATTTTTTTGAAAACGGTAACACTTTACCACCCCGTAACTCGACAAATAAACATCATAGAAAAATAATATTTTGCACACACAAAAAAAAAATACCAATGTTAAATTAACATGGCGAAATTTCTGCAAAAATATGGCCTTTATTTAAATTTATCATTATTTCATATTTATTTAAAATGAAAAATATTAAAATAACCTTAAGTCACGTTTATTTAATATTATTCACTGTTAAAATAACATTATTCAATATTGAATCCATAAAAACCTGTTTTATATTAAAATCAAAAGTTTATCTTGTTAAATTAACATGCATACATACTTAAGTATGTAAATTTTTTCATTTTCATGATTAAAATATGTTATAAAAAGAAGACAATTCCCGTATTCTTTTAATTAAAATTATTTAGTTAAATAGTACATCAAGTTTTCAAAGTAGAATGATGACGAAACCCATATCGGGCCATTCTGCTGATGCTTCTGTTAACAAAGGGGAATAAAAATAAGTGAAACATGTGTTACAGGGGTAAGTGTTTTGAATTATTCTTAAATAAATGCATATGTTGTCTCCGAAGCTTCTTCTCACTGTTATATCACACTCAAACCAATTTGCTTCTACATGAAATTCACGTTGTCTTAACTTGAAATAACTTTGATTCAACGTGAATCGGATTGTTATTTCAATATAAATGACATTTTGCTCTAACTTTACTGCAATGTTAAATTAACATGAATTTTAGTTACACTGTGGAACAAATTCAGGTTAGCAAAAGTTAGGTCGATTCTAAGAGTGAAAGGCGAAAATAGAGGCTAAATTAGAAGACCCTTAACGCGGCGTTTGTTTATGTTAGTTCGAATTTTTTTAATCGACCTTCATCTTTTGCAGTCAAATGCCGATAATTTTGAAATGTTAGTTAGAAAAGTTCTTGGTTTTTAAGTCCCTAAGGTGAAAACTAACCTGCGTTTTTTTTTTAATAAACATTTTTTAGAACAAAAAGGAATATATGTGACCCATTTAACTTTTATTACGCCTATAAAATTTAAAATTCATCTTTATCTTTGAAAAAAATGAGAGCAAAAGTTTTTCTCCCTGTAATTATTACTCTTCGTTTTTAAATCCCTAAGGTGAAAAGTTGCCTCTGTTATTTTTTCAACAAACATCTTTTAGAACAAAAAGGAATATATGTGACCCATATAACTTTTGTTATGCTTATACAATTTAAAATGCATCTTTATGTTTAAAAAAATTAGTGAATACGTTGTTGTTACCTTTTTTTCCAGAAATTATTATTTTTCGTTTTTAAATCCCTAAGGTGAAAACTTTCCTGCGTTTATATGGTACAAGCGAACTAATTTCAAAAATAAAGTTTCAGTTAAGACTCGGAACTCAGCCGAAGCTGATGTCTTTTAATTAAATTTGAATTACAAATGTCGGAACCAAAATGTAAAATGGACCATTTTTGTAATGTTTGTGGACGTTGCATAGCAAGCGATGAAAAATGTGACAATGCGAGTGATTTTTTGGGCGCCTATAAACAATATTTCTCGCATCAGTTTAACACTGACGTAAACTATGCCCCTAAAAAAGTTTGCTTTAATATCTATTCAACTCTTATGCAATGGAAAAGTGGAAAGAAGAAGGCTATGGCATTTGGTATACCAATTATGTGGCTAGACAACAGCCCGCATCAAGACGAAAATTGCTATAGATGTATCAACTACCATAAAACTTTGAATAGAAGGAAAGCAAAGAATAAAACTTATGTAGCAGTGCCAAGTGTCCAATTACCATTACCGCACTAAGAATTTGTTCCAGTAACAACATAGCGAGGTATTGATCTTCAAACAGATATCAGTACTACAACCGCCGCTGCTACATCCTTGGATTTCTTCTCAGAATACGACCCTGGTGAAGGTACATCCTATGAAACATTAAAGGACCCAATCCTAGTGACACAAAACCAATTGGATGAAATTGTTGCAAATTTTTGTTTAACTCAAAAAAAATCAGAACTACTGGCTTTATTTTTGAAAGGAAATAATTTGCTGGCGAAAGGTACCAAATTAACAGCATATCGAAAAGCCAAAAAGAGTTAGAAAAGTTCTTCAATGGAAATGATGGAAAAAATGTCTCTTATTGCAACGATATTGAAAAGTTAATGGAGACGATAAGGTTAACCTATAAAAAAGATGATAAAAGATGAGCTTAAAAGTTGTGCTTTTGCACAAGACAAATAGAATGCCTTCTGTTCCGATTGCGTATAGCTCTGACACTAGTGAAAATTTCGATAATTTGAAACACATTCTGGAAGTAGTCAAAAATAACGAACATCAGTGGCGCATTTGCTGCGACCTCAAAATGGATTCATTGATTACAGGTTTAACAGCATCTGGGCGTCCAAAATATCCGTGTTTTTTGTGCGGTTGAGATTCACGATACGGAGAAAGTATTAAAGGAAGAAACCAGTACAAACAGCATAACTGGAATAGTCGCATTGGACGGAAATGGCCTAAAGACAATAGGCTATACGGCACTATTTGGCATTGATAAAAATTTTTTTAAATGTATCGCAAAAAGACCAGCAGTATTCAACCGCTTAAAAGAAATTTTCCCAAGACTAAGTAACGTCAAAATTCAGGAAGGGGTTGTTAATAGTCCCGACATATGGAAACTAATGCGTCGTCAAGATTTTGATCAAGCTCTGACAGACCGAGAATTAAGTGCATGGCTCGCATTGAAAGCAGTCATTAAATGACTTTTTGGTAAAGAACGCAAAGACAACTACAGGCAATCTGTTGTACAAAATTCATCTCTTGCATCAGCATCTTGATCAAATCGCTCAACAGTTGCCAACTGAGCAAGGCGAACGTTATCACCAAACTGCTGCGCTTCCATTTGAAATAAGGTAACTATAGAGTGTGCATATTTTGAATTCCTAGATTTTTCTAATATCTTTGTCAGAGTGCACAATTTAAACATGTTAACGATTGAAAACTATTTTCGTTTCAGGTACAGAGGAAAGAAATCTTCACATGCAATACTCGCTAAAATTTGTTGGTGGTATAAAACACCTTTGAAGAAGAGGAAGACGAGGAAAAAAAGGAAGAAGGGGAAGACAAAGATGGAATTCCAGAATATCTGTTGGACGAAATTATCGACCTTTCTGATGATGATGGCGATGACCAAGATATTAGAGAGAGCAGTGATGTTGATCCACAGCCGCCTGCTAAACGGCAACTGGCCAAATCATTAATTTAATTTATTTAATTTTTTTTACTTAAAACCTAACTAACATTTCAAAATTATATTTTACACCCCATATTTTTATAATTTCTTTTTCAATGTTTCTTCAAAACCAACACTGATTAAAATTGGTACATAAAAAATGAGAAGTAAATTAATAATAAGCTGGAAAACGCAAGTTTTGTATTATTATTGTTTTCTTTTCAAATGAAATTTATTGCAGAAACTGAGAAGCAGAAAGCAAAAAAGACTTACTGCCTGTTCATCTATTTACGAACGAAGACTTCGATCGCTTAACTTTTATTTAAAACAAAAACAAATTATAAAATATAGTGTTTTTGTTTTACGTGTAAGTAAAGCGATCGACGTCTTTGTCGTAAATAGATGAACAGGCAGTTAGTTTTTTGGAAAATATTTTCAAAAAGCATGAAAAACAAATAATTTTTCCAACATTTTGCTTCATAAGCACCACAAAAATTTTCTAAATCATTTTTTTAAAAAATTTTAATTGTTGCACACATCTCTAGTCTCTGGCCTTTACAGATTTAAGAAATATCAATTAGTCGACGAGTTATAGGCAAAAAACCATATAAACAATATGCTGAAAATCGGCATTTGACTGCAAAGGTTGAAGGTCGATTAAAAAAAAATTCGAACTAACATAAACAAACGCCGCGATACTGGTCTTCGAATTTAGCCTCTATTTTCACCCCTCAATCTCAGAATCGACCTTACTTTTGCTAACCTGAATTTGTTCCACAGTGTTATTTTAAAAGAAAAAATGTTGTCCGCAAGTTATTGTAAAATCATGTTAAATTAACATGAAGTAACTATGAAGCAAAATCACCACCGAAAACGGTAAAATCAACCTTGTATTCGACGATTTTACCTTGATTTTTTTCTGTGTGCACACTTAATTATATCTATTAGAACTATAGTTATGACAACTATAAAGAAATTCCAACAAAATTTTTTTTATTTAGTTGTCCGGTTCACAAATAATGCCCCAAATATATTTTTGTTGATTTTGATTTTTTAATTAAAATTTTAATTCATGCGGTTTTTTAGAATTTTGGAACGAATAATTATTTTTTATATAAAGCTAGAGTATCGTTTTATGCGAATTCAATTTATGCGATTTTTTTGGAACGCATCTATAGCATAAAACGAGACCTGAGTTTATATAACTTTGTCATTCCGTTTGTAATTTCTACAATATTGATCTTAGACCATATAACGTATATATATTCTGGATCCTTATGAGAAGGAAATTTCAAATCCGGCTGTCCGTCTGTCTGTTGAAATGGGTTTTCCGAAGCCCCCATATATGATGGGGACTTGGTTGGTACATAACCAAGTTCAAAAGATGTTAGATCTTAGCGTTATTTAAAAAAAAATCCCGCTCAATTATGTTCAATTTGGGGGGTGTTCAAAAAAAGTTGGCAACAATGTTTGTGACGTTAATTGATACTAACTGCTATCTCATTAATGTCAAATAAAATGAAAGAAGAAAGTTTTTACGATTTTTATTATACCCTCTTCCACTAGTGCTAATTTCTATTCTGTGTTTGTCATTCAGTGTGAATTTTTTTAATATTCCCCTAAGAGTAATTCTAAGTCGATTTGGTCATGTCCGTCTGCCTGCCAGTTGGAATCATGATCAATTTCAAACAGCTCAAAAGGAAGCAACATAATTGGTTTCAAATTGTTGCTAATTATCCTAAGCAGTTTCGAATGAAATCTAGCAAAATCGAATCAGCAGGAAAATTACACAAAATTAAATAATTTTATTAATTTACAAGTCGAATTAATAACTTATCTACCTAAAAAAATTTCAGATAAGTATATTATACTTTTTAAGCATTTTTTTTTTTCAATTTAGCAATGCCATAAAAAGTTGTAAAAATGTCATGCTTTTACTCTGATAATCTTGCTCTTACTTAGACCCTGACAATTTTGCATTGTTTGTGCGAAATAATTGTCTCTGTGGTTGTTATTTTTTTGCTTTTTCGCAGGGGTGCAACTTTTGACGAGAATACCTTTCATATGCAGAACAACCACCCCAAAAAAAAATATATTTTAGTTACAAAAATTTATAGAAATTTTGGTGGAATGCGTCGATTGTTATTAATTTTTTACATAAAATTCACGGATATAAAAGCAAAACTGTATGCGCTACGGGTAATGAAAGAGTCCGTGAAATTAGAAACACTAGTTCATTTAATTATTGCGACCTCCTTTGCGTTTATAGCAAAACAAGTTTCTTTCAAAGAGGCAGTTTAAAAGTTGCGCTTTGTACCTGCCTTAAAAATCCTGGGGCAAGAGTTTTATAATTTTCTAATTACCGAATGTACATGTACGTTAGGGTTCATCAAAAAAAAAAGTTTTTTGCTATCATATCAAATATTTCTAGCAGGTATTAAAAAGTGTCTCCCACAAGATCAGCTACATATTTCAGCTCAACGACTTTCAGTTTGTTCATATAAATTACATGTTAATTTAAAAAAAAAACTTTGTAAGTACTAAAAATTGTTGATGGGAATATTGTTGTAGAAAATTTAATTTTCCACAAAAACCCTTTTAAATGATTTTTTTGTAAGCCTAACGGGCAAAAAGTTATCAGACTTTGACTCCCCTGGTTATTGCAACAAAAAAACGCCATATGAGAAGTACCGAAAGGACACCAAAAGAAAATACAAAATTTGAGGCAGGGGAAAACACAACGTGTAAACTGGCTCAAACGCTAAGGTTTGTTGTTGTTTTAAGATATATGATCCAGTGTAACCGTGGGATTGAGTTTTTTTATTTTTAATCAACTCCAACTACATTTTTAAACATTTATGCCCGTATTCATGAAAATATTTTACATTTAATAAAGGCTTACAATACAAACTTTCTATGAAAATTTCCCTTAATAAACGTTTATTCAATTTAATAATCGTTTATGAATACGGGGGTTATTTTTTTTTTTATTTCTTGACATTTTTAAAAATTCAAAATACAAAATTTATTCCAAATTCAATTTATATAATTTACATAAGAGCAAAGTAATACGTTTGGATTAAAAATTTTTAATCAGCTTCGCCATGAAGTTCTAAGATGAAAAATGGGAACAATTTATACGTCTAAACTGATGTTTAGCGCTCGGAATTTTGTAAAATAAATTGTAAAGTTTTAACGCATTTACAAATAAATATTTTTATATCCACCACTGAAAGTAGAAAGGGTATAAGTTCGTCATTCCGTTTGCTGATATATCTGGAACTAGGTTGTTATATATTTATATTTATTACAAATAGTCCAAGCAAGTTTGCTATTATATTGTTCAAAAATGGCTGATATGCATATGAACGAAAGACCACGGTCTGCCTCTTATGCCTCTTATGAACTAAGTGTAAAATTAAAATACACGTACGAATTATTATTTTAAAGCATTAATTTTTTAGATTACAAAAAAAATTATAACACGATTTGTTTATTTTATATTGGTGGGGTATTTTGGTGGTTTGTGAGTGTTTTTGGCAACGAAAAAAAAAACAAGGAAATTAATAAATTTTTAATAATAGTTTACTTATTTCATGTTTGTGCGTTACTTGAATTAATGAACAGACCACTAAAGCCCTTATGACACTACATTTTTAATGCATTGTTCAAGTTTTGGTGAACAGTACAAATATAATGTAATACAAAAATTTATCAAGTGCAAAGAGTTAAACTGTATTAAGATAAATGGCAAACTGTCAAAAATTTTACTAAAGTTATCGATAAAAAATGAAGTTATGTCAAAAAAAATGTAAAATTGTTTAACTTAAAATTGACATTTCCAGCTTGAAATATTAAAAGTGTTGCTGAATCAGCGGTTTATAAGCAAATTCAGCGATTTACCGCTTTTTGTTTTTAGGTTTCTCATAAACAAAAAGTTGGCAACATTTAAGAAAATAAACAAAACAGGGATGGCTAAGTTGTTTCAATTGTACTTTTTTGTTGATACTTTTTAAACTAAGATTTATAATACCTTTTTGTGGTGTTTTTTATTAACAAAAATAAAATTAATTTCAACTAAAAAAATCTTTTAGTACAATTAGGATAAAAAAGTAAAATTTTTAAAGGTTGTTGGTACAATTTTAAAAATTCTCAACCCCATCCCTGAAACAAAACCATAACAAGAGAAAAAAAAAACTAAAAAACTTTGTTTACATTTTATAGTTTGCTCTTTCTAACATTTACTGTTTCCTTCTATCAATTCTATATCAATTAATGAATAAAAAATGTAGTGTCATAAGGGCTTAAGGCAAATTCATTGAATTTTTTTTTAATAACACTGTCCAACAGCATTTTTGGAACAGAATAGAGACACTTTAATTCTAAAAGGGAATGTCGAGTAGATAATATTTGTAAAATAAACTTAAAGTCCAGCTGATCTTAGTTTTTTTTAAAGTTGGTCAAAGCCTTAATTTTTTTGGTCGAAGGGAGCTATACTTACAACTTTACTGCTTTATTGACAACGATTTTTGTTTGTTTTTCTCATTAAAAGGTTCAAATCTTTGACAAAAATTAGCCTCATAAGCTTCCACGATATAACTCCGACAACAAAAATTCTCTCAGACATTTAATTACAAAATATTTTTTCATTTAACCATGGTAAACCGTTTTATATTTCTCTCTATTTCCAACAAACACGGAGGCTTGGTTTCAGATTGAAAATGATTTGATATCAAACGTTTTCTCAAACGACAAACGTTTGACAATGATTTGAAAATCATTTGAAAATCATAGCATTCTCAACAAAAAAGGGAAATTATTTTCAATATGAAAAATGCCTTTATTTTCAACTTTATAGGGTCTTTATAGAAATTAAAGGCGGAATGACAAACTTATATATACCCTTTTATCTTCGGTAAAGATGAAAAACACATGACCACGAGGGAATAATGGTTCGATGATTCGTCTGATGAAAATGAAGGCTTACTGGAACTGATCAGAAGCAGAAAAAGGTTGAGGGATACTTTTTTTGTTAGGACCAACACTCAGGGGATGACCCCTACTAATGCATTGAATTGTGTTGGAACTAGGTGAATAGCTTATGGTAAGGAGGATATAGGGAGTAGTGCTTTTGACCATTCGACTTATTCATGGTGAAGGTGAGAAGGAATACTTCCGCGGAATGTTATTCCACACACCAGCATTCCGGCCAAAAAAAGGATGGGCTCTTGAGGAAAAACGTGTTTTACGAACAAAAGCACGGATTCCCTAATTTTATCAGAACACATCGCATTGTAGTAACGATTAAACAGGCAAATACAACCCACATTGCGACGGTACTCAATGACGTCAATAGAATTGGATATCCTACTGTCACCAATGAATGCCTTCGCCCTCTCCAGCACGCGGTCGATAAGCTCCAAAAGACACTTTGAAGCACCAGCCCATACATGAGAGTTTTATTCCTTTCGCGGTCGGATAAAGATGGTATAAATAGTAAGGATATTCAATGGAGGGAGGTATCTCTTACACCCTTTTAAAAAACCGAGGCACTTAAATGCTTCTTTCGACACCTTGAATGTACGTTTTGTCTATCGGGCATCACATTGTATTTGCATCCGTTGCGCGTTTATGAGCCAGCATACAACTTTGGGACTTTCGAGTATTAATGCACATTCTATTTGTTAAAATTGTTGAGTTAAATACATGAAATTTATAAAGTATCAGTATCCAGTGTGACACAAATTGATAATTGTAAAATTTTCTGTACATAAAAAATTTACGTCATTGCTAACCAAAGTATAGCTAAAGTAAAAATATGTATCACGAAGTTACAAGATATTCTTGTAGTGTATAGAGTCATTCCCATGAATAAGTACATATCTATAGCTTCAATGTTAACCAAAGGTTGGCTTAAGCAAAAATTATGTGAAATATTGAGTGAATACGACTATTGTAAAAAGCTTTATAAATTCAAATTGAACTCATAGAAGCACATTCGAAAAAATTTTTAATATAATAAAAATAATTTATGAAAAAAAAAACTCCCACATTCTAGTTATCAAACTATTTTAGAACAACAAGTCCTTAAAAGATTTAGCACAAAAAATTGTTATAGTGGAATTGTAGCGTTTTGTAATGGACCACCTCATTTATGGAAAGTTGTCTGATTTAATTTGGAAACTCTGATCTGCTTAATATGAATTTATTTAAAAATTGTTTTTTTAAGAAATTTTAAAGTTCAAAAAACAGATTTAATTAACATCAATTTTAGTAAGTTTCACCAAACAACTAATTTAAATTTATTTCCTCAAAGCGATTAAATAGATGTATGTATGTATGGAAAAACAAACATTCATACCGGAATATGTACGTTACAAATACATACATATGTAGTTATAAGTTAAAGTTAAATAAACTCATAAGTTTTTCAAAATCTATATTAAATTGTGTGTGAGTCACTATATATTTCCGATAAATTATTATTAATTAATTTTTACTGCGAAATGAGAAGTAAATAATAAGCAAAAAACAACACTGATCGTATCTTGGTTTATATGAAAGTTGGCTTGTGAAAAAGGGGGTGATATTTAAATTTCAGGAAAACAACAAAAAAAAAATCAACCAAAAACAAACTGGTTGTAATAAAACAAAAAAAGTTATTGTACCATACGTTTTATGGTAAAATGTTTATGTCCCGTATTGCAAGTTTTTGGAACAAGTTTTCAGTTTTTTGTTTAGTTATTTTGTTTACTTCTGCTTGTTATTTTGTTTTACTCATAGTAACACATCATGTGACTGGAATTGTACTAAAATACTAAAATGTAGTATATGTCTATTATATTAATGTCTACAAAAAAGGGTGATTTTTTAAAGCCCAATAGAACTAACGAAAGGGTTAGCTCTCAAACGAACTGACTTAATGATCAGTGGCCGTATTCTGTAATTCGCTAAAGCTAAATCTCTATCGCTAAAAATCTATAAAGTTGATTTATAGGTTTGATTTAGCGATTTGTTCACTGTAACGTGAATTGCTAAACTTGGCAATGCTATAAAAATTTAATTCGTCGCAAGCTTAAAGCTTTTAATGTTATCGCTAAACTTTTTAAATTTTGTATTCTCTAAGGCATTTTAGCGATCGAGATTTAGCTTTAGCTAAGCGAATTACAGAATACGGCTGCAGTATACTCTGGCATGAACAACGCTACCAAATTATTTAAACTTATGGAAGACTTCGTCTCTGTGTTTGGCTTAATTGGTTTGTTCGGTTGGGCTACCAACCTGCAACAGATTCCATTACATCTAGATTGGTGCGTTTATACGCAAATGGCATCAGCAGACCTTATTTCTTGAAAAATACAGAAAACTTGGCGTTCAGAATGCGTTTTGCCAAGAACAGTCGCGATGCCCGTATTCCCTAAATCATTTTCAAATGTCAATAAGAAAATTTTTTTTATTAAAATTTTAATTTTGTGTTATTTTTTACAATTTCGAGTTCTATTGGACTTTCAATAAGCCCTTTATAAGCCGGTTAATTTTGTAAATCAATATTTAAAGACATGTATAACTTTTTTACGATTATTGTATTAAAATTGAAATAAATACAGTAGACTCGGGATAGAGAGGCCCCGGATTGAGAGAACTGCTCGATCGAGGGGACGGAAAAAATTTTTTCATTGAGTACTCCGTAGAGGAAACTCTTGACATGAGAAGTGCTAAGAAGTAACTTCTCAGTATTTATGCGATTTTGCACCTAATAAAGCAAAAAAAAAGCAGAGAACCAAAATCTTTTTATTTATTTTTCATATAAATAAATATCTTTGTTGATTGAAATTTATTTTCATTTGTTGATATGTGACCTTCTCCGGGAAAAGGGACCTAGTGTGTGAAAATGAAGTTTTGAGAAAAACGCATTTAAAGTTTCATAATTTTAATGTTTTTCTCATTTTTATCGATTTTTCCCAAGTTCGCTTTGTACGTTTTTATGGGGTAAATAAATTTTTATCAGAAGTCTAACTCATTTCATCTTATTCTACACCCTTTTAGGTACCACAATTCACTCTTAAGTCCAAACCCGTTTTTTGACACACTAGGTCCTTTTTCTCGGAGAAGGTCACATATAAAAAAATTAAGCTTTGATATTTATTTTCAAATATTAATATCCATCGTGATGAAAACACAAAAATCCTTAAACGATAAATATCTGAAATATATACTCATTTTTTGTTGGTATGTAGATTAAATTTGGTCCAAACTATTTTTATTGCAGTCTAAATCATCTCTCTAAATTTTATTGGAATACCGAAAATAGCTTTAAATTCCATAATTTCCTTATAAATGTTGGTGCTGAGATAAAATTTGACGACAGTAACTTTGACGAGAGCCACAATGTCGTCTAAATTTCGTGTTGGTAGATCGTATATAAAACCTTTCCCTTAAATCACTTTAAGCCAAAGCACGGTTATATAAATCTTAATCTCAAAACCTAATTTTGTGCTGGCGGGTCCATGATTGCCCATTCGTCCCAAATAGGGTAAATGAAATCAAAATTATTACAACGATTTTCATAAAATATGTAATGCTTATTTTATTTGAAATATGAGTTTTATGACCATAATATGACCATAAAAATAGTAAGTAAGTTAACTAATTTATTCGATCCACTCAATCTTCACGTACCTTTACGTGCTTTAGTGTAGTAACAAACGCAATAAATTCGTATTATGTATTTCTTAAATTACCATACTGAAAGTATTTGAACAAGAGTCAAAGATCATAAATTAGTACACACTTTTACAGTAACTATCAAAAGTTTGTGAATTTAGTATTAATTTAATTATTTTAATAAATTTTACATACATAAAATGTTAATAAAAATAACTATGTATGAATCATACAAAGAAAGAAAAACAGTCGGGATAAATTTAGTTTTTTATACTTACTTTAAGACGAGTCGTACTCAAAATTTTAAGTACGACTAAAACTAAAACATACTCAAAACAATCCTTAGCCTGGGGTTTATACATGAAAGTACTTTCTTGCAAGAAGAGTATAGGTATTATCAACGGAAAATCGAAGAAACAGCCGATTGGCTGAAAGTACAAAAACTATGTGAGTGTAAGTGCAAAAGTGTGAGTGTTTGCGACTTTTCAGAAATTTACTTTCATGTGTAAATGCTAGGTAATGGGATTACTTTCTAAAATCAATCCCGGAATTTATTAAAATAAGTAGGAAATTCTTAAACCAAGTAAAAAAAGATTGAACTTTTCGTTGGTAAAGCCACTCTGAGAGTAAAATTCCAAAGTGGGCATTTTAATCTTATTTTACTTATCAAAGTTTGTTGTAGACACTACTACAACACCACACACGTAGTCAAAAACGATTTGCTTGTTGTGTGTAGAAACAACAAAAACAACAGAACAAGACGAAAACGCATTATTTTCATGTTTAAAAGTAAAATTGAAAAGTATTGCTTCTCAATTAGTTTATATATTCAGTTATATTTGTGCATTAAGCTTTTAAAGTAAAAACCATATCGAGAAATTCTGTAAGGTGTAAAACGAGTAAGTTAATCAATCATAATAAAATTCTGCTACTAACTTCACTACCCAGTAAAAACTTCGCCTACAAAATAATGTGTTAAGTAATCAGAAAAACTTAAGATCACTACTTACAATTCTACTGAAAGAACCAATGAATTTTACAAGGGGTGTCCCAAAATGAACGCATTCAAAATTAAGTCAATTTTTTTTTTACCTACATACATTCAGAAATAAGTAGTAATAGAAGTTGTTATAAAAGCAGTTATAGAAGAAGGCTACTAAATAATGAGTGACAGAAGCTATTCATTTTGAAAAAGTAAGCGAAGTTTTTACTGGGTACTAGCCTATTTCAAGTACGAATTCGGAATTGAATCAAATTTATAATTCTTAAATCAAGCGCATTTTGAGATTGATTCAATCTTAGTTTTACTTAAATCAATTTCATTTTCGGATTATTCAAAGTACGAATTCGGGATTGAATATGGATAAGTTAAGTATTTCGCGATTGAAAATCCGTACTTGAATCACTCTTTCCGTACTTTATTCAAGAAAATTCGTACTCACCGTACTATTAATACCGCTTCGGATTGATTTGAGTACGGATGGATTGATTATTTTTTTGAGTGTAGAGAAAAAAGAAGGCTTAAGCTTCGCCTTAGAAATACCCACCCGGGTGACCAACTTAGTTTTAATTTATTCATTAATTATGTGTACTAATTTCCCAATATTCATTGATAAATGCATTAAAATTTATTGTTGGGGGATAAGCAATGCACTTTTCACTAGTTGCTAATGCCAGATCATCAGGAAACCTCTTCTCAAAGACTTTGGAAAATATATTATACAAAAAAAAACTGCGAATGATAATTACAAACACTCAAGTTATATTTGCAACGATATCAAAGCTTAGACAAAAAAATTGTCAAGTTCTTTAAAATAACCCTAGAGGGAAGCGAACTGACACCAAAGTAGTCCCGTGATAGGTCTTTGGTGGTAGAGACCGGTTCTAGTTCTAAAACTTTATATGAATAAAACCTATCACTTTTACATGGGGTTGTCAATTTAGGGGGTCAATTGACACCATTTGACCAGTCACAGATTTATTCTCAATGAACGTGCTTGGTGTCAATTACTAAAATGTAGTATTATTTCAATACAATGTAGTATTATTTCAATAAAACAAGTCCTAGAATTAAATTCAAGAACCAAATTTAAGAAAGTACCAAAAAATGTGTCACAGCACCGGTAAACATTGTACTGTAATTCATTACATAAACCAGTTAAGGGATTATTTCTTCTTTCACTGGTCATGAGTCCTTTCTTTTTGTACTTGTTCTATTTTCACAAATCCCAGGACCAGTCTGTTGGACCAATTTACTCAAATTTCCCGCAGGGAAAAAACAGAAAAACATAACAAAATTTTTTTTTTACAAACACTTGTTCATCGCCTATAATTATGTGGCAGTATCACCCGGGTGGGTATCGAAAAATTATGTTCATAAAAGTCTTTGGAAAGGCGAAGGTTAAACGACAAAAATGCATGAATGGCCGTTTTCTTCTGTTGAAAAAAATTTTGTGAGCTTTAAAGAGAATTTTCTTCTACACTTGTCTTGTAAAATTTGTATCATTCGTCCCAAAGGCCATGAACAAAAATGGCGGTTTAAATTCTATCACTAGCAAATATATAAGTTTTGGAAAATTATTTAACATATGATTTTTTAGGACCGGCCCTGCCAATTCTAAAGAAACTGGCAACAAAATTTCCCAGGACGTGGGAAAAAGCGTGCATTAAAATGTTCTGTCATGAGTTGGCAGACACTATAATAAACTTAAAACTATATTTTATTTTGAACAAAAATCGACTTATTTGTTTTAAAATTTCAGAAGTTTTAATGCTTTTGCATGATATATATTCCTTTGCATATTACGCAGGTCGAAGGCCGTTTTTAACAGAAGAATTGCTTTTTAGTCAACCTGTTGTCAGTCTTTTTCTTTCATATGCATTTCGTATACCGAAATTTTTAACGAAAACTAAAAGAAATTTCATTGGGTTAAGTTTTTCTTAACCCTGCACGGTTACTCTTCGTCGAATCGACGAAGCTCATTTACATTTTATCATATAACTTTTTTATATGTATTCAAATTACGCTCTTTTTTTCAACAACGTTAGCTGATGCCGTAAGCTTGTAGTGAGTGGACGTACGCTGGCTCCTCATTTTTTTAAAGCTAAAATTAAGAGGTGTGTACTTGTCGCAACGACGAAGAGTAACCTTAGTGTAACTTTTGTGCCTATTTTGTTGGAATTTCATATATTCCTTTGTCAACAGCTTCGTCATGTATATTCACAATATGTATTATAAAGATCGAAAACCCAAAAACCGACGACAGTATATGAAAAATCTTCATTTATCTCTCGTGGCTCCCTATTGAAGAGGCAGATTCGAGACACCTCCCTTGCAGGCCTTAATTAAAAAAAAAATTCAAAATAAAATACCTAGTCGAAAAGAATCTGTCGAAAATGTTGTCGAAGGACCAAAAGAGCGTAGAATTTGTCATTTCTGTCCCTATAACAAACTTAGAATGACGAGAAGTATATGGTATATATGCCCGAAAAGCATCTGTTGTGAACATAAAATTGAACTTTGTGTCTCATGCGTAAAAATGGCTAATACCTAAATATTTTTTTCTTTTGTATTATTTAAATGATTATTTTTAAAGGCTGAAAAAGAAAAAAGTAATTTATTTTTTAGCTTTTTAGTTTTTGTGGTTAATTAATTTGAAAAACAAAAAATAGGAGTTCAAATTCGTATCGAATTTTAAAGAGAAAAAGAATTTTTATTTTTTATATTTAACTTTTTCTTTATTATTTAATAAAACGCTTAACTAAATCAAATTTTTGTTTATTTTTAACTTTAAAAATTTTTTAAAAAGTTATTCGATTCAACGAAGAGTTACCCTAATGTACTAAAATGAGGAGTAACCTTTCAGGGTTAAATAAACGGGTACTGAACAATTTTTGAATGTTTTGTTTTTGATAGTGATTTATTTAAAAATGCCAAAATAAACTAAAAAAGACTTAAATGCTCGTAAGGTTAGAAGTAACCCAAGAACTTTAAAATTATATTGTTCCGTTCTGTTTAGTGCGCTTTACATTAAAGTTAATCCGTCAAAGACGACGTAAAAGAAAAAGTTCAAAATATTAAGAATAAATATTTATTGAGAAACTTAACAAAGTTTTTAATCAAAATTTTAAGGACCAACTATAATATGCATGACCTAGCTTAAGGTACGCTTGTCGAATGTATTAAGAAAAACAAAGTTAGAACAAAAAGAACATCTGATTTCTTACTTTGCTTAAGCAAATGGCGGTTTCATAAAATTTTACAAAAGGGTGCCTTAGGTTCAATATGGGTTGACACTTATGATTTACATGTTTTGGTTGGGCCTTTGGTTTCATGTTTAAAAAATAAAATTAGAAGCAAAAATTTCCATATTCTATTTGCTTATATTTTTTAGTTAAATAAATCTCATTTTCAAAATAGAGTGGACTATACAAACAAATAGTTTCAAAATAATATTTTATCTCTCTCTGGTTCGAATTTGAATTTTATCACCGAGAAACTCACTCAGAATTATTTAACTTGGGTTATCCGGAAGTTATGCAGTGTAAGTGAGTACTGACTTGTACTGCAGACAATGTGTGTAAAAACTGAATACATAAATTCAATAATGTAAATGAGTTAGCTTTTAAGTCACCACTGACTAACTTCTTATAAACCATGAGTTACATATTTATATATATGTATGTATATGGGCATTTCCCCAGAATGGTCTACAAGGATGAAAAAATAAAATGTTGATAATCATCATCTTTTATTGTTTATTATTATAAAAAAAAGTCTATGTTGTTATAAAAGAATGGTTTCATAGCATGTCTCAGCTGTTTTACTTGAGGAAATTGCACTGGAAACTGGAAAATGTTATATTTTCTACTTCTAAACACATTTTTATATGCTTATTTTACATGCAAAAATATGTTATGTTTACACCCTTTCTTCATAATCTTTTCATTACAATCAATTGTAAATTGAGTATTTAGTTGTTTGTTAAGGAAATTTGAAGACATTAATGGGAAACTGCATGGTGATAATAATAAAAACACATATGGAAAAATCGTACGTTCGCGACCCGTACGTTCACGACCGGTGGTACTTAAGCCAATTAAACAAAAACCAAAAGAGATATTTTTTTTTGGTAAATACTGCATGGAGACCTACATTAATACACTTTTAAAATAAATTAATCACTTTTGAATATTCCGTTCCATTACGCAGATTTTTACATTTAACTGTTGTCAGCCAAAGTTGACTTCTATTTTGCGTACGTTCGTGACCACATGTTAATAACTATTATTATGAAAACTTAAACTCGATGAAATTCATCTTTTGCACTAAACATACAGTTACCCAAATGTTATCGAATCGCAAAAAAAAAGTTAGGAAAAGTTTTGTTTTCTATATTATTTGTACATCAAAAGCGTACGAACGTACGTTCGTGACCCCAGGAAATGCCCATATACATTAGACCGACTCACCTTGTATGGAGCTGAAAAAGTGTTTTTGTTACCCCTCTGAAAATAAAGCTTGATATGTTTTATGATGATTCCCAAAATATTTTAGTTCTAGCGTTGACAATCCGTGAGCTGGACCAATTTAAAAAAGGCCTTTTTTCAGTTTTTCACATTTTTTGTACTTTGCTCCAAGACGATATAAATAAAATTTGGTATCATCGAAAAGTGTTTTTGAAGCAGCATCCAATAAAAACTTGACCACTTGCGACCTACTAATTGAGATATTTAACTAAATAAATATTTTCGTTTCAGGTTTTCATACAAATTCAACGTATGTGGAAATAATGTTCTGCTTTTCAAATTGAAAGAAAGAAAGATTAGAAAAAACAAATATATATGATAGCAAAATATACAAAATAGCTCATAAATCGTTTAACACAGTAGGTAAACTTTTTACTAGGTTAACCTAACCTAACTTTTTACTAAAATTAAAGACAAAATAAAGAAGATGATATGTCAAATATCGTTTATAAAATACCATGTAAGGGTAATGTTAGTGGACAGTGTAATAAGGTATATATAGGTACAACAAAAAATAAACTGAAAACTAGGATACCAGGACATAAATCAGATCAAAAATATAGAAATATATCACAAAAAACAGCTTTATCAACTTATTGTGCTAATCTCAATCATTATCCAGATTTTGAAAATACAACTGTTTCAAACACAGAAAATAATTATAAACGTAGATTTATGTTAGAAATGTTACAAATTATAAAGGTTCCGACAATTTCAAGAATTAATTTTAAGTCAGACACTGAAAATGTCTGACACTGAAATAATATGTCAGTTATTGTTAAATTTGTTATAATTTGTTAAAAATTTATAAATTAAGAAAAAAAACCCCTGAAGAAGGCACTCAAGGAAGTGCCGAAATATTGGTTTTTAAATAAACGTTAAAAGTTTTTTATAACAAAAAGACCTTAAGCTCGAAAATTTAGTAATATTTGTAATGTTAACATATTTTTTTTTTGTTGTAAATATTCAAAAAAACGCGTAAATCGCGATATATTTTATCTTTTTTCATATATAGGCAATATGGGTATACAATTTTTTAATTTTTCAATTTATCAAAATGTGAAAAATAAAATTACAATAAAAAAAAAAAATATAAAAAACCTTTTCGCGATTCTATCTTTGTATAAAGTTTGCACTATTCCATTTCTATGACCAAATTTTGTTTATGTTGTCTTGGAGCAAAGTACAAAAAAATTCGAAAAACTGAAAAAAGGCCTTTTTAAAATTGGTCCAGCTCACGAATTGTCAACGCTAGAACTAAAATATTTTGGGAATCATCATAAAACATATCAAGCTTTATTTTCAGAAATCACTTTTTTTGAGTCGCTCTAATATACATACATACATAATTTAAGCATGCGCCAATAGCATCGACTGATGTTGAAATTTTTTAATATATTCTATGGTTTTAGATCATTTTAATTTGTTAACTTAAAAAAACATTTGGTAAAAAAAACTAATTATAAATTATTAGTTGGCGTTTTTTCGCAAGCATATTTTTGTGCATACTTTTAAGCTTTTTCGGTATATTTTGCATGCATATTTAAAATATTTTAAGCATATTTAAACAGGCCCTGGGTAAGTACATATATCGTTGGTCTCATTGTTATGGCCTTTCTTCATGAGATCAACAATATGTAAGATATTAGTACAATAAAAGACTGTTGATTTATTCGTTTAAATAAATATTTTGGTAACTTAAACTTAGCTTCATGCTGAGAAAAGCTTAAATTGAATAAAAAAATATTAAGGTATTCACGCCAAAAGTTGCACTCTTGCGAAAAAGCAAAATTTCAGAAGCATAACAACAACCCCACGGACAAATATTTTGCACAAGCGATGCATAATTGTCAGGGTCCAAAAAAGTGCTATTTTATCAGAGTTGAAGTATAAAAGTTATGAAACTTTTTATGGCATTTCCAAACTTAACCCCACGTCTCCATGCGCTTTCGATTTGAACATGACATGACCATAACGCCGGCAGAGCAACGGTATTAATTTGTTCACGATCTTGTATGTGGCGAATACGTGTTGATGTTCATGTTCTGATTGACCACAATTTTTGTTGTTGTGGCGTTTGTTTGTATGCAGAAAATACATTGTATGGCCAACATCATGGCGCACATGGATGCTAAGACGAATGTTTGGGCAACGATGGCAGCACATGGACGAAACATGAACATGAACAGTCTACACGAGTAGAATTCATGTGCGACATGCTGTTCTTACCAAGTTGATGGATGGTGGAGACGGGTAGTAAAAAGTACTCTAAAAATCAACTCTGCACTAAACAACAGAAATACCTTTTTAACGTACATTTTTTTCTTTGAATTGAAAAAGATTATAAGTTGTGTTTGAAGATGAACTCTGTGAAAAGTAAAACAATTAAAGGAGAAAAGCGTATAAAAAAATGGAAGGAAGCACAAATAATAAAAGAATCGCAAGTGCATGTCTCATGTGATGTTGTAAAATGAAAGGTGCGTTGTTTAAATTTTTTTTAGAAAAGCTGAAAATTGGAAGTGCAAACAAAATATGTAGGTTGCTCACGTCACTATGCTATTTCGCACAGTTGCAAGGGTAAACAAATTAATGTGAATACCTTTTACTTAAAACAAATCCACTTTTTAAATTTTTAAGAAAATTAAAGGCCAATTTTAGTTTTTTTGGTTTTTTCACAAACTTTCTATATGAAATTGGCTTTAATTTTATATAAAAAAAAAATATCAATTCAAATTCAAACACTTATGTTAGACACTGTGTGTGGGCAATTTTGTTGCTCACTTAATTGGTAAATAATAATAAATTTTCAAATGAAAGTGAAATTAAGTTAATTTTTATGTTTATTTACATTTATTTCTTTTGTATTCCATATTTTGTTTTTTTAATTATTGTTATATTTCTTTCATAGCCATTATTTCTGTTTTCACTTCATTCACATTGTGGTTTTGTGTATCACATACATATTTATTTTTTCGTTTATTTTTAGATATTTTTTCTTTATAAACTGAATGTACACTAAAGTTTCGTTGGGTCTACAGATTGACTGGCTGACGGAAAGGCAGGCATACAAATTTAATTGAGTTTATATGTATGTATGTGTGCAGTAAAAACACCAAAGACTTAATAACTTGTTTTTTTAAACAATTGTAGCATACAAAATATGTCACAAGTACATTCACTTACAACTTTTTCTCTTCACTTTCTAGCAACATTAAACACCAACCAAGCGATAGCGGAGAAGGGTGGCCGATAAGTTAACACAGTGTAATTTAGATCAAGTTTAAGTAAAACAAAATAAATACCCGTCTCCAAGGTTCTTATTTCACAATGACCAACCGACCGATAAGGCAAAAAAAATACTTGGTTTTTTTTATTGCGTTAAGAAATAACGACAATCGCTGCTGACTATTCGCACTTTACAGCTTTCACCGGCGTCGAAATAATCCAAAGCAACATCAAAGAAAATTGTGTTTGTAAAATAAAATTATTTATTGCTGGATGAAGTGTAAAAGTCTCACACTCGTATTAAAAACGCCCGTAATCCGTGAAAACGTCTTTCTTTATTCAGCAACTGCACCAAACTGTTAAACCATCACAACCAGTTGCTGTCTTTTCGTTCTTCTTAGCAGCGTGGCCATTTTGGCATTTTTGCAGCTAGATTTAGCATTTTTTTGTCTGATTTTGCTGCAAATTTTTCATTTAGCAGTTAGCATTTTTTTTAGCATTTTTCAACTAAATATTTAGCATTTTTTAGCATTATTTAATTTAAGAATATTCAAGTAATATTTTTTTGAAAATCTACCACACTTTTTTGTTGAATGCACATACAAAACCCTACTCTTTTGCTATAGAAACTGTACAATCTTTTAAAATATCTTTCATATCAAATTGTTTTAAAATTTGATCAGTTTGATCCATTAAATTCATGTTAAGCTGATTTTTTCCAATAACGATTTTGAAAAATTTTTGGAAACGAAAAGTGATACCATAACTTTTGAAATAGAAAAACAAATACTAATTACATGCCGAGATTTTATAGCTGAATTAATATGTCAACTTAGACAACGATTGCCAAAAAGTTTTAATAATTTAACAAATGCTAACTTTTATTGTGTAGAAAACAGTTTAAAAGCTAATAAATGCAACTTAAGCGAATATTTTAAAGAATAAATAATAGAGTTCACTGTAGAAGAAATTACAACTTTGGAACATCAGTGGCAGAAACTAAATTCATATCAATTGTTAAATAAGAGCTCAACAGTTGATTTCTGGATAAATGTATATGGATATAAAAAAGCAATAAATGAAAATCCATTTAGTGAATTAGCTTCTTTTGCAATAAAGTTCTGGGTTTTGCCATTTAGCAACGCGGAAGTTAAAATAGGTTTTTAGTTGTATAAATTTCTTGAAAACGAAAATTCGAAATAGATTGACGTTAAAGTCTTTGAATTCGCTACTTTATATTAAGTGTGGTTTAAAATTTTGCCATAGTTTTAAAAAAATGTACGATCTCACATAAAAATGCAATAAGGACATATATTATAATGATATCTCGATCGATTCTTCAGAAGTTGAAGCATAATATTAATTTTGATGACGTATTTAATTAATAAAATGAATTTTTTTATTAAACATGTTATACATTTTATTGAAATACTAAATAAAAGCCATTTATAGGTCAAGTTCCTTTGATTTTTTCTTTTATATGTTTAAGACTTTTTATGTTTACTAAATATTTTATTTATTTTAATCAGTTTGTTCTATTGATATGATGTAAGTTTATAAGGAAGAATTATGTAAAATAAATCATATATGGGTATTTCCTCAGAAAGGTCAACCAGGATGAACATTTAAAATGTTGACAATCATCGTCTTTTATTGTTTATTATTATAAAAAAGTCTATGTTGTAATGGTTTCAAAGCATATCTCAGCTGTTTTACTTGAGGAAATTGCGCTGGAAACTCGAAAATTTTATATTTTCTTTTTAAGCTACCATTTTTATATAACTATTTTGCATGCAAAAAATATGTTATGTTTGCACTCTTTCTTCATAATCTCTTCATTACAATCAATTGTTAATTGAGTATTAAGTTTTTTGTTACGGAAATTTTAAGATATTTATGGGAAAATGCATGGTGATAATAACAAAAAAAAAACTTATGGAAAAATCGTACGTTTGCGACCGGTACATAAGCCAATTAAACAAAAGCCAATAGAGATATTTTATTGTGTAAATACTGGATAGAGACCTACATTAATACACTTTTAAAATAAACTAATCACTATTGAATATTCCGGTCCATTATGCAGATTTTTACATTTCACTACTGTCAGCCAAAGTAGAGTTCTATTTTGCGTACGTTCGTGACCACATGTTTATGTTTATAACTAGGAAAAGTTTTGTTTTCTTTATTATTTGTACAGCAAAAACGTACGAACGTACGTTCGTGACCCTAGGAAATGCCCATATAAAGGTATATTAACTAAAATAACAAAAAATAATACAATTTAAATTTTAGCATTATTTTTTGGCAGTTTAAGATTTTTGTTAGCATTTTTTAGCATTATTTTAAAGCCGATTTAGCTGTAAAATATTTTTGGATATGGCCACACTGCTTCTTAGCAATACATATTTGTTAAGTTTTTATTGTGTTGCTTGGAGTTCACTTTGGCCAAAAATTAAACTGGTTAAAATAAACAACAAATATTGTTCAAAACACAAACAGCTCTCGTTTTCTTACCACTTCGTTAAGTAACTGGGAGAGAGTCTATTTACTACCTTGGTTGAAACCTTAATCCAGTCAATATTATCTTAAGTCACGCTATTTGACCAAAGCTTCATATCCAGAGCATTTCCTTAAGGGTTGGTATAGGCAGAGATGGCCCACATTAAAAAAAAATGGTTATTAAATTAATTTTACAATGCGAAAATTGCAAACAAATTTTGAAAAAATGTTTACTGTTTTAAGCAGGGTTTATTATTATCTAAAACTATGCACAGTAGGTAATTTAACCCGAAATCTTGGACAAAAATAATTTTTTTCATTTACAATAATAAAGTATATGTATATGAGGAGGTCCATAACAAAACGCAATAATTACACCATAACTTTTTTTTGGTTAAACGACAAAATGTAATTTAAGTAAGTAGCACATAATTTTTTTAAAAAAACAATTATTGATTGAGGTATTATTGTCTACCAAAAAATAATATTAATCACAAATTATTTATTTTATTTGACAGTTTGTTTTAAAGTTATTTAGAATTACATATTGCGTTTTGGTCCGAATCATAGTATTTATTTCATTTTGCTTTGAACTGTATGAAAATATTGCGTTTTGATCTGAGCTAGGGCTGGAATTTCTGCTTTTTGCTTTGAATAGATTTGTATTATATAATATTGCAACCACTTGTAGAAAAATTAAAACACTTTTTTATGTGTAATTATTGCATTTTGCTCTGAACCATTATATTTGATATTAAATTGCAGTGTAGTTATTAGAGTTGTCAACCAATTAAAAATAATTCGATTAATCGATCAAACAAAACCCAGCTCTTGCTAGAATAATTTTAAAACGACGATTTTCGAATATCGAATAAATCGATTAATTAATGTCGATTAATCGAACAATTTTTTTTTTTATTATGAAATGAAATAAAAGCTTAGAATTTGATTTATTCTCATCCGTTTTTAGTGATTTTATACAAAATGTGGGAAAGTTAAAAAATTTTGCCATAGCCCTGGTTGTAATTAATCTCAATGTTAAGTAAGCAAAAACCGTGTTGAGTACTCATAGTATTTAAAAAATGTATTTATTAAACAAATCTCAACAAACAATGGAGTAGGTGAGTTGCAAAACTCGTTCGTTACAAAATTAAAAATACGAGATGACACTTGATTCTAACAGTTCTTTTGAATGTTGAAGGGTAACGGGACCAAAAAAAAATTGATTTTGCTTTTGCTTGTGCAAAAAAACAATACAAAAAATGTTACTCCTTCTCTACTCCCTTCTCATAGAAGCGAGTGTGGAAGGTGTATCTTATCTTTTATATGAAAGAGCCGAGGCCTTCCTTAGCAGTTAGATAAGAATAGTAATTGAATCAAAAAATCTTTTAAGCAGGCCTTTAAATAGGCCTGAAGTAAGGAGGTCTTCTAAGTTTTACCACTGTGAAGTGTTTAAAATTTGCTACTAACACATATGCAGAACACATAAATAAAAAATTTGTTTTTTTCAATTATCAAATAATAAAAAATAGGGTGGTCGATTATTCGACATTTTTCAGAAACCGGTTTTCGAATATTTCGACTATACAAATCTTATGTATAAATCGGCACAGGCAAAACAATTAAGACCGCTTTCTTCCTTTGTTTGTCACCCGAACCTATATGGGGAGAAAAAAGTATCAAAAAAGGGAAATACGAGAAATAAAATTTCTTTTTTTTTTACTTTTCCGTGCTGCATGTGATAATTTTTAAATTTTCTAAAATGTTGAAACTAGAAGCATAATATTCCTGAGTGAATGAAAACCTATAAGATAAAAAATGTTGGTACTTTTTGTTTTTAATCTGGAACTTTTTGAATTTTCTTTAATATTCGGCCTATAAAGATAAAATTATACATTAAACTGGGTGAACAAGAACATGTAAGGGGAGCTTTTTGGTACTTTTTCGTTCAACATCTGGTACTTTGATTAATTTTCGTTAATATTAGACATATTAACATAAAATTAAAGATGCAATGTCCTGAGTGGATGACAATCTAAAAAGGAGACTTTTTGATACTTTTTTGTTATTCAATTGATATTTTTTATATTGAACTTACAAAATTAAATTAACTCACGTAGAAGATAAAATATGAATCGAATGTTGGTCTTTCGCCAAATCGATCCACTAAGACGGAAAAAATAAATGCTCAAAACATGTAAATTCATATATACTAAGATGTGCTATGTTTTCTTCATATGTATGTATATAAAACTTTATGGTCGAATTTTGACCATCAGGCGAACACTAGTATAAATAATATCTTGAAAGTAGAAAATCTTGTTATTGTATTACATATTTTTTTTTTAATGATATATGTATGTATATCGTTACCATTTGCGTAAGTGGCACAATGTTACCATTGAAAACGATGTAGTGAAATATAATCCAACGACATCTAGAAATGCCGAACTTGGTCCAATGGAAAAATACATTAAGAGAGACATCGGCTGTTCTATAGAAGAAATTGTATACAGACATTTGGCTTAGGATGGTAGGTCTGCCAAAACCGTTCGGAAATCCAAAGTAATATCGGATTATTAAAGAATTAAGGGTTTTACGATGCCTTTTAAGGCTAGTTTACACTATTCTACTTTAAATTAATACTTGTCAAAAGCTCAAGTAATATGTAAAAGTCTGATAGTGTGAATGCATGTGTGATGAAAATGACAAGTATTATGGAAAAAAGTTTGACAACCCATACGACTTCATTGTTTTTTCAAACATTTTTTAACAATAATACTTTTCATTGGATCAGGGTTGCATTTTAGTTCATGTGGGAGTGTTTATACTTTGTGTATATGTGCAGTCGATGTTGACAATTGCAAGCATCATTCACAGTGCAGCATAAAAAGTGTAATTTTGATATAAATTTCAAGTTTTTTATCAGTTATTAAACAAAAAGAAGGAAATCGTGCATAACATGCAGGCTAGAACTGACATGAAATGCTTAACATTAACACTAGTATGATGCTAGTGTTAAGTATAGACTTATCATGTTAGAGGTTTTCTCATGCTAAACACGGTTGTTAATGCAACTGTTTTAACAACGCTTTTAAAACATCATAAGATCAAATCATGCCAGTTGTAGACGGGGATTAATATGGAGAAGAGAGGGGATAGTAAGTTATTAAAAAAAAACAGAAAAACTTGGTGGACGTTATTGCTTTTGTTAACAAAACGTGTAATTCTAACTTAGCCTCAAATAAATGACTTTTTCCATTAGGGTATTCATTTCATGGGACTTTTGCTTTAATCGGTTATCGCTCGATAGGTTAACCGAGGTTTTTGGTTTAATCTGTTAAAAATCGGTTAATTTTGTTATTGATCGGTTAAACTGAGATTTTTTTATTAATTATTTCAATAGTTTAAGATTAAAGCGATTCTTTCTTTTAGTTTTGATAAAACTTGACTTGGAAAAAATTCTTTCACTTATCGAAGATGTTGGAGAAATCGGAAGCAATATGACGTCACTTTAGCATATTATACACATGTTTGTTTGCTTGTGTTTCCATATTTTAGCTGACCTTATACACTGATGTGACGTAGATGTGCAGAAACATTTCATTTTTAAAAGCTGAATGCGTTATCTTGGTTTCTTTGTATCATGATAAAGATTATCGAATTGCTCAGTCCTTTTCCAGGATTTCTCTCAACATATAAAATCTTCCATTATGCCATTATTTCGGCTAATTTTCTTAAGGATGGTTGTGTTACAATCGAGAGATTCTCCCATAGTCAGGTCATCATCTGACTCATCCTGGCAAAGCTTAGCACCGAACATTCTGCAAAAAATGTATTTCCGAACCCCATGTTTCTGTTTTTGTACTGTATATTAAAAATGTATTGCTCAAAAAAAATATATTGTATGAAAAAAATATTTTCCAAACATATACCTTTTTTATATGAGACGAAACAAATATGTAATTAAAAACACAAAAAAAGTGTTATAATTCTACAAAAAACTAAAAAATTTTGTTACATCGGCAAATCTGTAAATTTACTGAAATTAACCGGTTTAATCTTTAATCGAAAATTGCCAATTTTAAATTAGTTAATCGTGTAGTAATTAATCGGTTAACCGATTAACGGTTTACCGAATGAATACCATAATAAATATATACTTCACAAAAGCTTTTGATAATATTGGCCGTAGAATGTCGTGTTTTTCATTGATGAAAAGTGTTGATAAAAGAACTCTGAATTTATTTTTTGTTGTTTTACGTTTTGGTTTTTGATTTATATGTATCATTTTCTTTCAGACAGCCTCAGCTTCAAATATAGCGAACATTCAAATGCTTGGATTTGTGGAAAAAATAAAAAGAAAAAAACTGATGCTCTTTGCAATTTCATTATCAGTGAAATTGATTAAAATAATGTTTCGAAACAAGATTAGGCTTCGTTAAAGCAAAACGTACAAACTTTTTGTAAAAATGTATCCTTAAGGTGGCACAAGGCTCACGGAAAAAATTAACGACTTTTTCAAGCAAAAGAAAAACTCTCAAATTCCAAATTTCAACCATATCGGTCCAAAACATTGGCCGAAATAAATTTTGGCCTAAAAAGTAGCTCAAAATATCCAGTGTGCTATGGTATCCAGAAAACTGCATCCAAATATTGGTAATTGTGGGTGTGGCATGCTACTGGAAAGAAATATTTTATGTTGTTTTAGCAAAATTTTATTTTTGTAAATTTGATCAGAATTAAGTTATGAATTCTCACAAACTGTTATCAATTATGGGTCAACATTTTTTTTATATTAGTGGGAAAGTAGTCTTTAAGAAATGGTTCGTTACATCTCCTTATCATTTATACTTGATATGTTATTTAAAATTTCCCCAGGTTCTATATTTTTGTTGATTCCGAAATTCAGAGGAAGAGAACTTGTTAGGGTCAAAAGGGGTGAAAGAGATTTTGGTACCAATAAACAGCTGAAAGTGTCTTTAACCCCATTGATATATTTATTAATTCTGAATATATTTTTAAAATAACATTATATGATAGTTGATATTAAATAGTATGATAAGTTGATACAAAACATATATTAATAAGAGTAGTAGTTAATAATATAAATAACTTATAAATAGTTAATTGTACAACATCTTCCTTTTTAAGTAAAATAATATAAATTTAAATATAAACAATATATATATATTTTTTAATGATAGTTAAATATAAATACAATTAATTTAAATTTCTAATTCTCAAAACCTAATCTCTGAGGTTTTAAAATCCTTCTTCCACACATAGTATGATAAATATCCGAATTCATTTTAACATTATTACTAACTTCTTCTGTTTCAGCATTACCCAATTCTTTTTCAAACTTGCTTTTTTCTTTTTCTTCCTGTGAAATTTCAAGAATATGTTGTCTATTTCGTCTGTAGGTAACACCCTCCCTATCTTTAATAAGATTGGATCTCGGTTCTTTGCAAACATCAGCTATTATACCTGGTAACCATACTGACAAAGGAGTTTTCTTAAAATATATTTGTTTACCAACTTTAATGGAACTAAATTCCTTTCTATTTTTTAAAACTCTTTCTTGTTGTCGTTCAGATGACTTCTGAAGCATTTTGAATCCTATCAATTTCGGTTTTAAAAACTTTGTCAATTTTGGTAATTTCGTTCTTAGAGCTCTGGACATTAGAAGTTCGGCAGGACTAGCCAAATTGTCTTTCTTTGTAGTACGATAATGCAGTAATGCCGTATAATAATCTGTTTTATTTTCACGACATTTTTTCAACATTTTTTTAACCGTCTGAACAGATCTTTCTGCAAGGCCATTAGATCTTGGCAAATATGGGCTTGATGTTAGATGACCTATTCCCCATTCAGAGCAAAATTTTTTAAATTCTATAGAATTAAACGGTGGACCGTTGTCCGAAATCATTACAGTCGGAATACCATGCCTAGCAAAAATGCTTTTCAATTGAGCTATCACATATAGACTTGAAAATCCTGTATTCAAAGGAGCAATTTCTATATATTTAGAAAAGTAATCAACAACGAGAAGGTAATATTTTCTGTCAAATTCAAACAAGTCTATGCCTAATTTGTACCATGGAATTTTTACGACCTCGTGACTTAAAGGGGCCTCTCTATAATTTGCATTCCTATACTTAATGCAAGTTTCACACCCAGATACTATATTATTTATGTCATTATTTATATTTGGCCAAAAAATAGTATCCTTTGCTAAACTCTGACACCTCTGAATACCCAAATGCCCCTCATGCAACTTAGACAACATTTCCGATCGTAAGCATTTTGGTATCATGAGCCTATTATTTTTTAAGAGTAAACCGTCTATAACATTTAAATCATCTTTTAAAACAAAGTATGGTATTAACTCCTTATCACAGGATTTCTTATCCTTAGGCCACCCAAATTGTATATAATTTTTTATCTTTTGAAAAAGTTCATCTTTTTCAACAGCTTTCTTAATTTTGTTTACTTCTTCTTCCGGTAATGCAATATTATTTATAATAGCATGACAATGTAAATCGATGTCCTTGTCGATTTCAGTAAGAGTGTGTGATTTCAAGGGAGCTCTAGACAATGTATCAGCAATATGAAGATATTTCCCTGGCTTATAAACTACTGTCAAATTATATGTAAGTAATCTCATCATAAAACGCTGAAGTCTAGCAGGAATCTTATGTAATGGTTTATTAAAAAGTGACACTAAGGGTTTATGATCAGTTTCTACAATGACATTATGTCCGTATATATACTTGTGAAATCGAGTACAACCAAAAAGAATAGCAAATAACTCCTTTTCTATTTGTGCATAATTACATTGGCAATTTGTCAAAGATGCTGATGCATATGCTATTGGTGTTGTATCATGCATAATGACAGCGCCCATAGCAAACTTTGATGCATCTACAGATAAAGTTATTGGTTTTTCCGGATTGTAATAAGTTAAAACAGGCGCATTTGTTATTTCCATTTTTAAATTATTAAATTCCACATTCTGTTCTTTACCCCAATGCCAAAGTGAATCTTTTTTTAACAAATCTCTTAAATGTTTATTTTTTGCCGATAAATTTTTAATGAATTTGCCTAAATAATTAATCATACCCAAAAATCTTTGAAGTTCCTGAGCATTTCTTGGCACTGGCATTTCCAAAATAGCATTAACCTTACTCTCATCTGGTCTTACACCCGTTTCACTAAAAACATGTCCTATGAATTTGATTTCTTTTACCAATATTTTACATTTATTTTTGTTGAAGCGCAAGCCTACCGTCATAGCCCGATCCAGTACCCGGCACAAAATCTTATTATGTTCCTCTAAATTATTGGAATGAATAAGAAAATCATCCATGTAAATGATGAGACCTTTAATATCAGAAAAAAGTCTGACCATCTCAGCATGAAATATTTCCGGTGCTGCATTTATTCCAAATGGCAATCTAAGAAAACGATATCTCCCAAAAGGAGTTCCAAATGTGCAAAGCTTTGATGATTCCTCACTCAAAGGCACCATCCAAAAACCCGAATTTGCATCTAATGAACTAAAAAACTTCGAACCACTCATTTGAGCCTTACACTCATCTATGTTAGGAAAAGAAAACCTTGGCCTTACAATAACTTTGTTCAGATTTCTTGGATCTAAGCACAATCGCAATGATCCGTTAGGCTTTGTTACCAGAACTATAGAGCTAACCCATTCTGTTGGTTCATTTTCCTCTACAATAACACTTAAATTCTTCATCCTTTCTAACTCTTTCCTAAGTGGCTCTAACAATTTAAAAGGTACTCTACGAGTTGGCTCCACAACCGGCTGGGTATCTTCTCTAAGTTGTAGTCTACATTCATTTCCTAAGTGCCCTAGGCCATCAAACACCTTTGCATATTTTTGCAAAATTTCTTCCTTTTTCACAACATTGACTATTTTTATCAAACCCATTTTAACTGCAATGTCCAGACCTAGAACTACATTGCATTCCATATCTAAAACGTAAAAATTTGTTTTGTATACACCATTTCTAAATGTGAACTCAACATCTACTTCACCTACTACCGGTAATTTTTCACCACTAAATGTCAATATATTATTTCTAATACTAGCAGATAATTTCTTAATATTAAGCTTACGAAACATTTGCTTAGACATCAAATTAGCTTGCGATCCAGAGTCCACCTGACAGGAAACTTTCACGTTGTTTATTTTCACATTCACCTTCCATTCCTTCACAACTGTTCCAACATCATTATACACCATACCAACAAATAAATTTTTATTATCTTCGCCATCATCCTCAGATTGTGAGCTAACACATTCCTCTTCGTTAACATTTTTTACAAAATATTTTTCTCCTCTTTTCATTTGAAACTGCTCGTCCTGTCGCCTAAAACACATTTTTGCAAAATGATTAGGCTTTTTGCAAATATAACATATAACCCCTTCAGCAGGACATTTAAACTTATGTTTTTGTCCACATTTATTACACCTTTTTGTTTGTTGTTTTTGTTCTTTATTGCCTTCTTCTTTGGAAAATCCTTTTCTAGTCCTTAACACAGCTACCATACTTTCAGACGTTTTTTGAATTTCTTCTGTGTTCTCTTTTGCCATTTCAATACTTTTCGCAATAGATAGGGCTTTTTCCAATTTAATATCCCCTTCACTTAATAGTCTTTCTTTTATGTTTTTAAAATTTTGTGACAGACCACATATAAAAATGTCCTTTACTAAATCTTCGCGCAGAATTCCAAATTCACAGGTCGTACTTAAATTCTGTAATACTGTTGCATACTGACTTATTGATTCATCTGCCTGCTTCCGTGTAAAAAACTTGTTCCTTTCGATGGCAATATTAATTTTGGGAATGAAGTAAGCCTCAAATTTTTTCCATAAATCGTCAAATTTTATAGCATTAATTTCGACGTTAAATGAATTAAAAACTTCTAGTGCCTCAGAACCCATATGATGTAAAAGAATTGCAACTTTCCTTTCATCAGACTGTTCAACTAAATTAGACGCCAATAGAAAAATTCTGAACTGTTTGCTCCAGCTTCGCCATTCTAACGACAAGTTCGTGTTTCTCATGTTTAATGGTGGTATACTAGCAGCAAATGAAAATATTTGTTTTCCGGTCTCCATTATTTAATAACTTATACCAATTCTTTATTATATTTTTTATATTTAAAATTTTAAAAAATTTTTTCACCGATTGACACCTGACACCATGATATATTTATTAATTCTGAATATATTTTTAAAATAACATTATATGATAGTTGATATTAAATAGTATGATAAGTTGATACAAAACATATATTAATAAGAGTAGTAGTTAATAATATAAATAACTTATAAATTTTATTTTACTGAAATATTATACAATGGTTAACGAACGTTTTGTTTTAAAAAAAAAATAATTCTGCAACTGATGCAATTCTTGAAACTGTCAAGGCCGTGGTATGTTGAATTGTTAAATGCTTATGCATTTTTTCATAAGTAAATTGGTATGTTTGAGGCGATTGTATATGCGTATAAAGGGAATACATATGAATACTCATTTTTACTAGTTCACCAAAAGATGGCTATGTACTTAAGCCGATAAAACAAAATTTTTTCCAGAAATAAATAAAAAGACTTATATTTTTCAAAAGAAAACGATATGAGTATGCTTGTAGAAGCAAAGCCAAAAAAAAAATTATTTTTCAAAAAAAAAAAAAAAAATATTTATTTAAGTAAAAAATTCTAAAATTCAACACACCTATTTTAAAAAAATTAGAACAGTATTGTTTTCTAATATGTCCATGATTTTTTTTAAAAGCGTTTTACCGGGATTGGGAATTTGGGGTATGATTTTTATTAAAAATGGGAATGCTTTTAAGTCCACTGTCTTAAGATCTCTTTGGTCTACATAACTTGAAAATTTCATTGTGGTATCTCTATCTATGTCTGAAACATGGAATGTAAAACCTTAAAATAATTATTTCTATAGTGTAAACGAATGAAAGGGCTTTCAATATGAGTAAAAAAGTATTAATATAAAGTTTTGACATTCTATAAATCATCTGACATGAATAAAGATATCACCATTAAATTTAGTAGTTTTGTAGATAAAGAATTTCTTAAAACAGCGCAATTAAAAAAACATCCCCTTTTAAAATAAAAGAAAATACCATAATTCTCAATCTCACTCAGAAGCATTTTCTTACTAAATGCTAAAAAACATCAAAAGTTCAACTTTGACCTTAAATTTCTCAATAACTGCTAAGCCGATTTTAATAAAATTAAAACTATAGGAATGTTCAAGAAGTCTTCTCTCCAGCAAAAAGTGCAAGATTATCTCTATCGGTTCAAAAGTTACAGATTTTTGGCCGATGAAAAACGATTTTCAGTCACTGTGTAGCGTAGCAAAATCTCACAAATTTTTTTAATTCTTTAAATTGTACTTACTTTTTTATTATAATTTTATTATAAAAAAGCGTTAAGGTCATGCCCCTAAATACGAATTTTTATTTTATGTTTGTGCCTAAAATTTTTTTGTAATAAGATCTTATATAATATATAAAAGAAAGTGGCGTTAGTTACTACGTTTATAACTAAAGAACGGCTGGACCGATTTCGATGATTCGTACCAATTCGGAATGACCAAGTAAGAAGAATAGCAAAAAAAATCTAAAATAGGTGGCGCCATTGAAAATTACTCAGTATGAATTTAATCGTAAACTCTGCATTTGACGATGCTATGATATTTGGCAAAGTTGTTGAGCATGAGCCGGCGAAGGTTTATAAGTTGATATGACCAATTTAAGACAGGATTTAACCAGTATTTAATTTTTAATTATAATTTGGAAAATCCCGAGCAACGCCGGGACCAAACAACTAGTTTTTAATAAAAACACAATTTTTTCAATATTTATTTATTAAAAATTGAAAAACATCTTAAGTCGATAAAGGATAGCAAAAAAGTTTTTAAAAAAAAAACTCGGTGAAAAAATAATTTTTATCAAATAATAAAATAAATCAAAATTGGAGAAAAATTTCGTTTATAGTACAAAATTTTAAAAACGTAAACAAAAATATTTTTGGAATGAAAATTCGTATGATTGACACCTTTTTTCGAAATTTTTGATTTGACTTAAGATGTTTTTTCAAAATGCCAGAGATATATATTTACCCCCATATTCATAAAAAAATATTTTAAAAAGTTTATTGAAAAAATTTTCATAGGAAGCTATGGTCAAATATGGACCGAATCCAATTAAATTTGGTAAGATAATTTTGATTGCAATAAAATAATTTTGGAACAAATTAATTTTTAATACCAACATAATAAGATTGTTTATGGGCACAAAGACCCTATGCCGGAAAGAAGCTTATATGGGGGCTATGTGAAATTATAGACCGATTCGGCCCATTTTTAATAGGCTTGGCAAATTTTCCAAAATAGCGACCTGTACTTTGCAAACGAGGTTTACATAGACAGTCAGCCAGCCGGACGGACATCGTTTAATCGACTCAGAAAGGAATTATGACTCGATCGATATACTTAAAGGTGGTTCTAGGACCAATATTTTAAGGTGTAGCAAACATCAACACAAATGCACTGTTTTTTTCACAATAATTCCACTTTCCAATTTTTTATGAATTTTTAAAAAACTAAAGTTTCGAAATTTTGATAAAAAAAAATATGTTTCTCAAACGCCTGCTCATATTAAATATTTTAGAGGAAATTTTATTGCGGAATTTCGTTTTTTTTTATTAATTTCAATAAACTAAACCGTTTTTGAGTTACGCGAATATATGTTGTGCAACCTCCTCCATTTTCGAAATAACGTTATATCTCAAAAACAAGAGCTAACCTGAAAAAACGGTGGGCACCATTGGATTCAGCGTACCCGAATTATGATTAAACGCCATGTGCCCGAGTTGTCTAATTTTGCAACTAGCACAGTGCTATTATACAAGAACAAATAAAGCGAAAGATTTTTTGTCTTGTTCCCTGCAAATAATATTGGACTACCTGATCCATTTTGATAAAATGGACTACTCCATGGACTGGTCCAATGTAATGCAAACATGGACCATGTCATTGTTAAAAAGTGTTTGTAGTGAGACGACATGCCTTCGTTTTTAATGACATGTTTTTGTTTTTAAACGACTTCAAAACTAATCCTCTTGAGTATACCATGGAGTAGCTTTAGGACTACTCGTTTGTAGTCCAAAGCTGGGTTATATGGTCCTGCCCTAGGACATCGTAATGTTAAATAGACCATGTTTTTTCCATACGTTTGGGTCACTTTTGGACTAGTCCTAGTCCCTTGTGGGCTACATTTTACACCCGTGTTTGGACTAGTCCTATGTGTGTTAATGGCCATTAGTGTGTTTTTTTTTATTTTCATAGGTGCTCAAGCATGATTTAAGAGCTTTTATTGTAAAGTATTTTTGAGATTTTTTTCAGATTTTTCGGAAGATATTTAGAGGTCGCTCAAGTCGATTTTTTGCCAAAAATCGGGGCTGCTGGTCTTTTTTATGTTTTCTTCATAACTTTGTCAAAAACAACGATTTTCTTGACTTTTAAGGAAATAATTGAAAAGAAAAACGAGAAATTTTCAGCTTTTTTCTTTGCATCTTGAAATGACTTGTTGCCTTCCCAATTTTCTGGATCTGTTTTTAAAAAATCAATTGAAATGTTGCATACTTTAAATAAAATTAAGATTGGTTTTGGAAATCAATCCTTGAATTTTTTTTTAAGGTTGTCTTCTATTAAAATTTACTATATCGTTCTCGCTACTTGGCCTATGTAGATTTTTTGCCATTCAACTCAATGTTGTGGTGTCGATATGTTCATCAAAAAAATACTAAGGGAGTCAGTCAATTTTGGGATAAAGTACCACTAATGACAAAGAAAAGTTTTTAACGTAGGCGTGCAGCTACTACATTAATAATTTTGTAGTTATCCAACCGCTTTTATAGACTAAGATCATTGAGAAAAGTGTATCGTAGACATTGACACAGGTACCAATGTTTGATATTTTTTCTTGATATAAATGAACATAATTTAGCAAGGCATTCATTTTTAATTGTCGCTGTAAGCTGGTTTCAAAAAATGCATATTTTCAAAGAATATAAATATAATTTTCTTCCTCCAGCAAGCCCAATTAAAAGCTTCTGAAGCTTTGACTGTTGGATAGGGCTTAGATCTACCACCCAAAAAAATAAGACTTAGATAAAACAATTCTTTATAGCCTTCTCACGGTTGCATGTTTTTAAGCTGGCCTTTAATAAAATTGCTGAAATCTTCACGTATTGGTAATGGATAGCGCTTCCATCAATGTCCCAACTTCTGAAACTAATTTTTTACGAATTTATTACAGGGCATAGAGCTACATCGTATGAACCCCAATAAAAGATTTTTAAGCAAATCAAACGCAAAAGTTTGATTTTTAATTGTTTGGTGGGTATACATAAGTAATAATATTATAAGCTGCGTACAAAGCTAAAAACCGGTATAACTCAGGAACAGTAAGAGCGAATTCAAAAATATTTTTTTCTAAATTATTAAGAATAAATTGATCTTTCAAACTGCATTGTTTTGTTTGCGTAAGTTAAAAAATTTATTGAAAAATTACCAAAAATTTTAATGTAGGGTGCATAAATGAGCAAATGCATTGCAAAAAACTTATTGTCTTTGTACACCAAAATAAAGCTTGGACATTTTTCTTTTAAATTTTTTTCCTTAAAAGTGAAAAAAATCGTGGTTTTTGACAAAGTTATGAAGCAAACTCATAAAAAGACCGGCAGACCCGATTTTTGGCAAAAATTCGACTTGAGCGATCTCTAAACCTCTTTTGAAAAATCTCAAAAATCTCAAAAATACTTTGCCTAAATTATGCTTGAGCCCCAAAAAAAATTTGTTTTGGGACACACTAATGACCATGAGTGAAAAGTGAATGCATATCTGGAACTCTTCCCTGCAAATAATGAATGCTGCAAATAATCTTGCAAGGTTGTCTATGCCCTGAAATAAATTCTAAAATTCAGTTTCGGAATTTGTGACATTGATGTAAGTGTTAGACAAAGCCACACCACGTTCTGCTATATAATTTACCACTTTGAACTTTGTTCTTTGCATCTTAAAATAACTTGTTGGAATACAAATTTTCTAGACTTGTTTTTAAAAAATCAATTGAAATAAATAGTCCCAACTTTAAAAAAATAAGACTGGCTTTGAAAATTAATCCTTGAATTTTTTTATTTTTAAGGTTGTCTCCTGTTAAAATTGCTTTTACTACCTTATTTTAATTAAGATTTTTTGCCTTTTAACGCAAAGCTTTGGTGTCGATACGTTCATCAACAAAACGCTGTAGTAGCCAATTTTGGGGTAAAGTATCACTAATAACCTTGAAAAGGTTTTAACGTGACGCATGCAACTGCTACACTCATAGACTAAGATCATTGAGAGAAGTGTGTCGAGGGCATTGATAGAGGTTCCAATTTTTGATATATGTATATTCTTAAAGTAAATGAACTAAATTCAAGCAAGGCATACATTTTTGAATTCTTCATGTAAGATTGCAGCTGGTTTTAAAAATGCATATATGTATATTAAAAAAAATATATAGGCCCTAAATTTGTAAAACGCAAACTCAACGCCAAAAATTATATTGAAAGCAAAAACAAAATCGAAAATATTTCATAATTTTGCTGTTGTTTTCTATCAATGTTGGAAAATTCAGTACTTTGGTACTTTTTTCAGTACTTTTTCATATTGAAAATACCACAGTACCCCCGCGTTGTTTTCAGTACTTTATTATACTTTGAGATTTTTAACTGTGATGTGCTCATTTCGATAGCAGGCTTAGGTAATCTATCATGTGTTTGTTGCAAAATATATGTTGTTTTTAAAAATATTATTAAAGACGTTAATATTGAAATGCAAAGCGTGGAAGCCAGGATTCAGATTTTGCTTTCCAGAATGGAATATTTGTTCTTATAACTGGCAAGAAAATTTATAAAAATGAAAAGGATAATATGTTAGTGGAAAATTGAAATGAACACCATATTTATAGAAACATGCTATCCTAAGGAAATGGTTTATAAAGTCAAAGAAACGTCGAAATCGTTTTATTCAACAATTTTCGAAACACTAAGAACTAAATTTTGTTTTGAACACAAAACCTTAAAAGTGATAATCAGCTTCACTCCAGAAAATATTGTTTCCGAAAAAACCATTAGCATAATACTTTTTTCTGTTGTTATTAATGTTATTTACAAACGATAAAGAAAACTATGCATACATAATAATATCAATTCTTTATTCCGTGTTCTAGCGGATCTTTTAGAAATAAAGCATTTTAGAACTGAATATATTTAAATTTCTTTCTGAGCATCAATTGAACGCACATTTTCAAATGCAAAATGATGTAAAAAACAAAGAAAGAAATCGTTTACACGTAGAAACTGTTTCAAGTTTGATAAAAACTAAAAATCTATTAAAATCAACTGGTAGTTGCTGTTGTAGTTATAATATTTCGTATGATCTCTTAAAGTAAATTTGCTTTATCTTTAAACACTGAATTGAAATCTTGATTTTTAAACACTTATGTTTTAAATTTTTTTCAGAATTAAGTTCTCAGTATGTAAAATATGTAAAAGTCTGATGGTGTTTTCTTTTCTACAAAAAATGTGACATTTTATTTTAAAAAAATGCAATTTGGTGTCTGTTTCCTAAAAATTTTGCTCCCAAAAAGGATAAGTTTTTTAGAATAAAACAAGCCACCCTAGTAGTACATGGCTATCTGTACTGGGCATTTTTTCATTTCTCTTTCTTACTTTTCGTAGTTTACATCTTGTTCCTTTATATTATTTTTCTGTCTGACTTCATATGTAAACGCTTCAGGTAAGATTAAAAGAGAATTCAAAAAATGTCCGGCAAGAAATGTCCCTAGTGTAAATTGGGACTAAATGCTGTTGCTGCGCATTAGTAAAGTTGAATGTTCGTAAATGCATCACTTGTAAGAAACTTGGCATTACTTTCATATGTCAAAAGTTTTTTTATGCAGGGATGCCTCATCTCTGCAGCAAATATTGGCAGTTATTGCATCAGATAATTTTCTGATGCAATAACTTTTAACATAAAAGAAATCGTTTTATTTTTTGATGCTTTTTCTTATAATGTATAAGAAAACTAGTACTTTTTGGTTAAATATTTTCAATAAAATTTCCCATCGCTGTTGTTGATAACATATTTTTTTATTATTTTATGTTCGCTCATAAAACTTTTAAACTTTAGCTTGTGTTCAAAAACCCAAACTTTGCACAGCTGTTGTACTATAAAAAAGCATCAGCATCACAAGTGCAACTGGCGATCACGCATCAGCAACAAAATGTTTGATGCATTTACGAACGTACCCTATATATATAAATATTTTCCAAAATTACCGCCACAGTTTATTTTAGTTATTAGAACTCAAGTAGTTATATCGATCTAATGTAAACGATGTTTCTTGAACAATATAACATTTACATTACACACATTTGTTTTAGAGTGTTAAAGCTATAAATGATTTTATGCAGCCAAAACACTCTTTATTAAATGTTTTCTTACATTTCGAAAAATCTATTGTTGTGTACATTTTCGTGCATATAAGAGCAATTTTAATTAGTGTGCTTAACATTTTTGAATTAATGTGCAATAACTTATTTTTGGCCTCTTTTTGTTCCTATATATTTCTATAAAACTTTTAATTAAAAAAAAACACAAATTATTTTTTAGGTTAAAATTAGCCAAATTATAAGGGATTACTTTTGGGACATCGCGAACAAAAATAAGTACTTTTTCTAGTAGAAAAGTAAGTAGTCCTCTCGCCATGTTCTCATTATTTTTCTGCTTATTTTGTAAGCAAAGTTTTTGCTGGGTCCTGAAGCTTTTGTTGGATAGGGCTTAGATCTTTCACTCAAAAAGATAAGACTAAGATGAAGCAATTCTTTATAGTCTTCTTTTGGTTGCATGCCTTCAAGCTGGCCTTTAATAATATTGCTCAAATCTTCACGTCAATTCAACAGTTTTGTGGTTTATACAGTCGGAAAATTGGACTTGTCAATGAACTCCCACCTTTGTCAGTAAAGCGCCAAATACATTTGTCATGCTGGCAAATTCACTCGTGTACCTGTACTGAATGTATGTTAACCATCTTATCTATATTTTTTGATTTTCCATCCAGCACCGCTTGATGAATATTTTGATAAGTGTATTTGGCCCTTCATAAATCTAACCGAATGTTTTTATACTTGAAGTTTTGTATTTTAAACTGTCAAACACCACATCTAAAAATTTCCTATTATTGTTGTTGTACAACTTGTGTTAGTGCCGGTTCACACACGTCAAGTTTGACTCGTCAAGTCTTTTCCTCTCTCTCCTACAAACTCAAGACTTGACGAGTCAAACTTGACGTGTGTGAACCAGAACTTAAGGCTCAGTTAGCCGGGAGTAACAGTAACAGTAACCTTACCGTAAAAAAGTAAGGCCAATCTATTTCTTACAGATTGAGACGTAACATCTTACTACTAACTATAATCGTTCTAATTGCTTTACATACAACAAAATGAATCAGCTGATTTGCAACGTTACTGTTACTCCCGGCTAACTGAGCCTTTACATTCTATTACTTTACCTTAGTAAGTAACAAAACAATAACAGTGTTGCAACCAAAAAGCGTCAAGTTAACAAACATATTGTTCATTAGCACAAGTGTTGAAACTTTAAATTGATTTTTATTTGAAACATTATACTATTTTTTAATAACGAATCGATTGTACCGTTATTAAGGGAAACGGTATACGTATACCGGTATTTTATGCATAAAGCTAACTTCGGTATCAATTTATTGGTATCGGTATCGGTTGTCAACCTTGTTTTTTTATATATATGTACATGTGTATATTAGTGTGTCCCAAAAAGAAGTTGTTTCATTTTCATAAAGATTTTAAAAGTTATAAAGCGTAATTTACAAAATGTATGGAAAAATTACTAATAATTTTAATGTAGGGTGCATAAATGAGCAAATGCATTGCAAAATCGTATAGTCTTTGTACGCCAAAATAAAGCTTGGGCATTTTTCTTTCAAATTATTTCCTTAAAAGTGAAAAAAGTCGTGGTTTTTGACAAAGTTATGAAGCAAACTCAAAAAAGACTGGCGACCTCTAAACCTCTTCCGAAATTCTAAAACAAAATCTCAAAAATACTTTACCCTATAAGCTTTTAAATTATGCTTGAGCCCCAAAAAAATTTTTTTGGGACACAATTGTGTACATATCGCTTATTTGCTGCAAGACCGGCATAAATCAAAAAACACAATTTTGGAGTTAGTGATGCAGAATTGTTCGCTATGTTTTTCTTTATATTGTGTATAAAATTAATCTATATATTGTTACGAAAGTAACTTTAGTTAAGAATTAGTTGTAATTATTAGTTAAGAATTAGTTGAATTTATTAGTTATCTTGTATTTATTAGTTAACTTGTATTCATAAGTAATTTTATTAGTTTACATCGTTTTTGTTATAATTTAGTACACTTCAATCCCAATGTGCAGAAAGCCCTAGAAATGACCGTTAAAAAAGCTTCTTCAAGTCACGGATGTAAAAACGGTTTTTGATGAAAAACTACTCAATTTAGAAACAAAAGTTAATAACATTCAATGCCAGGAGGCAGCGATGCGAGTTTTTCCAGAAGTTTCTAGCAGAATAAAGGCCCCTTGCTTTGACGGTACTGTGCCATTAAATGTTTTTAAGTTCCAGTTCGATACAGTTGCCAACAGGAATGCATGGAACTGTGAGGAAAAAGCCATCGAGCTAATTCTAGCTTTGAAGGGGACTGCGGCTGAAGTGCTTGAAAGTGTACCAGTAAGTAGCAGAAACAACTATGATGAAATTATGGTAGCACTGCAACGTAAGTATGGAGGTGAACACAAAAAGGAAATCTACAAAATGGAGTTGCGCGGCAGAGTGCAAAAAGCAAACGAAACCTTACAAGATTTTGCTCTCGAGATAGAGCGCTTGATGCAGCTTACATACCCTGGTGAGAATCATCCATTTTTGGATCATTTTAAAACTGAGGCATTTGTAAAAGGTATTCGTGATGCAGATATAAAACTTGCGGTATGTGCATCACAAAAACCAACATTTGCAGAGACGGTTTCATTCGCCCTGGCCCAGGAAACCGCAAGAATTATTTCAAGACCTCAAGTGGGCAAGGTGCGAAAGCTCGATGTGACCAGCGATGCAGAAAGAGATATTGTGCAGTATTTAAAAGAGGCATTTATAGAAGCTTTAAGTGAGAAGCAACCTAAATCTAAAGTAAAATGCTATAACTGCGGAAAGATTGGTCACATACAGCGTAACTGCAAAGCACCAAGAAAACGTTCAAGATCTGCTTCACCGCCAAGAAACAACCAGCGGGGTAATCACCAGTCTTCACAAGAATCCCCGTTAAACTAAAAAGAGCTAGCACTGCGGGGCATGAGCTAGATCCCACATCTAAGGGCCCCACAATCTCCATCTCAGTAATGCAACAGAGTAATAGAAACCTTACTGCTTGTGGTTATATTAACGGTCAAAAACGGGTCTTGACTGTGGACACTGGGGCATCACATTCGATAATTAGGCCTGATTTAATACAACAGCCCATTGAACCACTAAGGGGTGTGAGTCTGCGAACAGCTACGGGTGAGCCTGCCACCGTCTATGGGAAAGTTAAAGTAAAATTAAGTATAGGCAATACAAGCGCTCACCATGTATTTATTGTGGCTGATATTGTAGACGAAGTAATTATTGGCTCAGATTTTATGATTGGCCAAGGTGTTCATCTGGATATGGGACAACAAATTATGACTTGGCGAAATGTTGAAATTCCCCTTGATATTGGATACGAAAACAAGGCTCATGTAAGACAGTTACACGCCTTTACACGTGAAAAATTGCCACCAAAGTCAGAAACAATAGTGTGGGCGCGAATGGAGGGAGATTGTGAGGACAACAATAGTTTATGGGTGGTAGAGCCAGCAGCAGTAACAGGTGATATAGTAACAGCGAATGCCCTCGTTAAAACCAGCAACAGCCTAGTTCCTGTAAGAGTTTTAAATTTATCCAACAGCGAAAAGGTCCTTACGCAGAACTTTAAAATTGGACAATGTGCTTCAACAGAGGCAATAATAAGTTGCGAGGAACATCCAGACGCAGCTAAAAAGGGTACCAAGGACCAGGAATTATTAGAGGAACATGTGCGGAAATGGACCGAAAAACTGAGGCAGCCCGAGAGAAATAAGGCTAAGCAATTACTAAAGAAATATGCCTTTATTTTTGCTTCGAAAGGTAAAAACCAGGGCAGGACGTCAATAGTGAAACACGAAATTAACACCGGCGACGCTAAGCCAATAAAACAGGCCCCAAGAAGCATTCCTCTAGCAAAACGTAATGAAGTTAGAGACCTGGTTAATGAAATGGAACAGGACGGCATAATAAAACCATCATCAAGTTCCTGGAGCTCACCTGTGGTTATGGTAAAGAAGAAAGATGGAAGTACTAGGTTCTGCGTAGACTACAGGAAACTAAATGACGTCACTAAAAAGGACAGTTATCCATTGCCTAGGATTGATGACACCCTGGACACGTTAGCCGGAACTGAATGGTTTTCTACTTTAGATCTGCAGAGCGGCTATTGGCAAGTAGAAATTGCAGTCAAGGATAAAGAGAAAACTGCTTTTAGTGCAAGTGATGGCTTATGGCAGTTTAATGTAATGCCATTTGGACTCTGTAATGCTCCGGCTACTTTCGAGCGTTTGATGGAACAGCTGTTGAAAGGTCTCCACCGAAAGACATGTTTGGTGTACCTTGATGACATAATTGTCATGGGAAAAACATTTGATGAACACCTGAAAAACCTCGAAGAGGTGTTAAAACGTATATCTACAGCCGGACTCAAGTTAAGTGTCAAGAAATGTTCACTGTTCCAGAAAGAAGTAAAATACCTAGGGCATCGTGTAACATCTGATGGCATTTCAACAGACGAAGAAAAAATACGAGCAGTTATGGATTGGCCTCGCCCTAAAAATCTACATGAGCTACGCAGTTTTCTAGGTTTATGTACATACTACAGGCGTTTTGTACCGAATTTTGCAAATATTGCTGCAAGTCTGCATGAATTGACCAAAAAGGCGCAGGCATATGACTGGGGTAAAGCACAGGAACGGGCATTCCAGAAGTTGAAAGAATTATTGTGCTCAGCACCAATTTTGGCTTATCCAATCGCGGGTGAAAAATTTGTGCTAGATACTGATGCGAGCGGATTTGGAATTGGAGGTGTGCTGTCCCAAGTGGTCAACGGTGTAGAGAAAGTCGTAGGCTATTACAGTCGAGTACTTTCGAAGCCTGAGAGAAATTACTGCGTAACTCGGCGAGAGCTTCTGGCTGTACTAGAGTGCATAAAACATTTTCACAAATATTTGTATGGTCAACATTTTCATTTAAGAACAGACCATTCTGCACTCAGGTGGTTGCTGCAATTTAAAAATCCAGAAGGCCAGATAGCTCGTTGGATAGAGCGCCTTCAGAGCTACGATTTTAGCATTGAACACAGAAAAGGTGGAAAACATGGTAATGCGGATGCTCTGTCAAGACGACCCTGTAAGCTGGAATGCAAGCACTGCGTAAGGACTGAAGGAAAAGAAAACATCTGTTACGTTCGTCTATTGCAGATAGAGTCCAACGAAGATTGGTCAATTGCGCAGAGAAATGACCCCATTTTAGCAAAAAATTTTCAAGCCAAGGAAGATGGCAAAAGACCCACCCGAAACGAAATCTCTCCTGAAAGTCCCCTGATGAAAGCATACTGGGCCCTGTGGAACAGCCTTCAAGTAGTAAATGGCTGCTTATACCGGACGTGGGAAAGTACTGACGGAAAATCTGTTAAAAACCTTATGGTAGTGCCGTCGGCGAAAGTAAAAGAAGTTCTGAGTGAATTTCATAACGGTCCTAGCGGTGGTCATCTGGGTGTGGCAAAAACCCTAGAAAAATTAAAACAACGCTTCTACTGGGTTGGCTGCCAACAAGCTGTAGCTGATTGGATAGCAAATTGCGCACAATGCATTGCCGCTAAAGGTCCAGTAAGGAGAAGTCGTGGGCCGCTACAGCAGTATAATTCTGGTGCCCCATTTGAGCGAATTGCAATGGATATAGCTGGGCCATTTCCTGTAAGTAATGCCGGTAACAAATATGTGCTAGTAGTCATCGATTACTTTAGTAAATGGCCGGAGGTATATGCCATCCCAAATCAAGAGGCTAGGACAGTTGTAGACGTCTTCGTGAACAATTGGGTGTGCCGCTATGGTGTTCCATTAGAAGTACATTCTGACCAGGGCAGAAATTTTGAATCTGCTATATTTAAGGAAATGTGTGAATTGTACGGAATAAAGAAAACAAGAACAACCCCATTGCATCCGCAATCTGACGGCATGGTTGAAAGATTTAACCGTACATTAGAGGAACATTTACGAAAAGTAGTCAGCACACAACAAAAAGACTGGGATGAGCACATTTCAAAATTCCTGTTGGCGTATAGGTCAGCTGTTCACGACTCCACCTCTCGTACACCCGCTAAAATTGTGTTTGGAACAGAACTCAGACTACCAGGAGATCTAGAGTTTGGTGTTAAGCCCATACTAACGGGAGAAAACAATGAAGACTCCACCTCACAAGAACAAGAAACTCTTCATGAACTTCATGAATTTGTACGAAACCGTATTAAGTTGTCTAGTGACAAGATGAAAGCCAGATACGATCAAGCGGCAAATTCTGAAGGATTTAAGGAGGGCCAGTTAGTTTTGCTTTTTAATCCCCAACGAAAGAAAGGGTTATCTCCCAAATTACAGACCCATTGGGATGGGCCATATAAGGTGATAAAGAAATTAAATGATGTGGTATACCGAATACAGAAATACAAAAGTCCAAGAGCCAAAATGAAAGTTGTTCATTTAGAACGATTAGCCCCTTATGGAAGAGGTGATTCTGAGCCTATTCGGGACGAACAGGCTTAAGTGGGGGGCAGTGTTACGAAAGTAACTTTAGTTAAGAATTAGTTGTAATTATTAGTTAAGAATTAGTTGAATTTATTAGTTATCTTGTATTTATTAGTTAACTTGTATTCATAAGTAATTTTATTAGTTTACATCGTTCTTGTTATAATTTAGTACACTTCAATCCCAATGTGCAGAAAGCCCTAGAAATGACCGTTAAAAAAGCTTCTTCAGTATAAGAGGTAAAATTATGTAAACATAAGTGCTACCATAAATCAAATTAAAGTGTGGTGAATAAAAAAAAGCCTCGAACCTTCGAAAAACATTTCGAATATTCTAGACAACCAAATTGCAGTATAAATACTAGCGGCGAGTAGCAGAACAAGATCATTCTTAGTTCAGACTTTGTCAATAACGCATAACGCTGAGAAAATTATAGTTGGTTGTGAATAAAAGCTATAAATTACGGTTGTTAAAAAGACTTAGTACTAAATAGAGTTGAATAAATTGTAAATAGTGTTTAAAGTGTTTGTGTTTTATTTATTTTATTAAAGTTGCAATAAAGAACTCGAAACGGTTTATTATAAAGGAAATAAACCAAAACGTTATTGAAAGGCAGTAACGTAACAATATCTTTTATACTTTCCCCGAAATGGATTTTTTGAGTTATGCCGGTCTTGCAGCAAATGGGCGATATATCGTAATTTAATAACTTTACAAGATTTTGTTTGTCGTGCTTAATTCCCAATTTTTATTTTTGATACAAACACTGAGATTTATTGTTGATGGGATAAGCTAGTCCTATGTTGCTTAGCCAGATCATCAATAAACTTCATCCAAAGATTTTGGAAAAACTGAAGATATTATACATACAACTAAAACTGTTAAACGTATAAGAATTATGAGCAGCAGCCTTACTTGTAACAATATTAAAGCTTAAACAAAAACATTAACAATAAACATTGAGTTTATCTTTTCTAACATTCCCCACTACAATTGGTTTGAATTCTTCCAACATTAATTGAAGTTGTAAGTAGGTTAAGAAAAAACCAAATAGAAACAAAAACAACTTGCTTTATTGTTTTCGCAAAAAAATAAAGCATGCTGCCAGAGTTTAGTTTTTTAAGCCGTGCACTTGCCAGTTTATTATCAAAGTAATTTTCGAAATACAAAGTAAAGTTTCCAGATGATCTGGCCTAAGCAACCAGTGAAATGCGCATAGGAATAGCTTATCCCATCAACATTAAATTCAGACAAACAAAATCCTGTAAATTAAAAATTTTGTATTCCCAAAAATTACTTTGATCATATAAAATAAATCTTTCTCATAATGTCCTCTTTGTAGCATATTCGGAAACCTAGTAATATGAGTGGCAACACTTGCACCCATTTTTAATTTTGATAGGATTTCATTAGGGATTTAATAACTCTATGGTATCGCTAAAGCATTTGAACTGCCTGCCCTGGTCCGTGGTAATTCTTTACGGAACCCCAAATCGTGATATCCACTGTTGGTAAAATGTGAATGCATTTGTTTCGGTGGTCATGTCGTCTAAGGGGTGTGCCTCAACCCAACGGGTGAATCGATCAACACATGTGAGACAGTAGCGGTTACCCAGAGATGGGGGCAGGGGGCCCACAATATCGATGTTGACATGTTCAAATCTTGCTCCGGGAAGAATGTTTTCTCGCATCTGGCCAAATGAAAGTTTCAAAATAAGTTTTGTTGTTTTGGCTACGCTAGGGTGACTTATGTCGTGCGTTATATAAAAAGCTATTTTAGGGAAAGATGATGTTAAAAATGGGCGTGCTTTACCGGCCGAAACATCACAAAATATTTACAGCTGCGTGCTTCTAAAAAATGTTTGAGCTCCTCGTCGTTTATTTTACTTTTCGAAAGTTCAGCGTAATCAATACTCGATGTAGTGTGCAAAGCGTTGATTAGTGAGAGGGCAGTGGCTATAATATTTTTCTCGCCAAATAAATAACGGATGTCTCTCGTGAGCTGACCCAAAAAATCAAGAGAGCGGTCTTGTGTTGTGTTGCTATCTGTTGAAAAGCGTATTGTAAGGGATTATGATCCCAGTAAAAACTTCGCCTATAAAATAATGTGCCGAGTAATCAGAAAAAATAAAAGTACTACTTAAAAATTATGTGTCTACTGTAAGGGCCAATGGTGCATTGGGTTTCGGGAACACTAGTTAAGTAGCCTCACAAAAAGAATTTTTACAGTTTTCGAATTCCTGTCTTGCCTCATCAGTCTAGTCAATTATAGACTTATCGTTTTTGTATTGCCCTTAATAAATTGACACAAAAGGGCCTGCTTAAGGTAAAAACCGACGGCAAAAATTCAACATGCCGAGAAATCTTCGTAGATAACAAACACGTTCAGGAAGTTGGTACTCAACTAAGGCCGAACAAATTAACTTGAGTGATATCTTTGAACTTATATTAAAGGTCCTTAAAAGAATCGTTTTGATGAATAAAAAGAGACTTTGTTACAACTCACCATTCTTGCATAAAGAACAAATTGTTTTGACGTTGGTTAAACTATCTACGAGTTTACGCTGTCGTATGTATGTTGACCATCAAGTTATAAAACGACAAAAGTTTGCACCGATTATTGGTTGTGTGCGTTAGACCTGAATCGGTTATTAACGCTATGAGACATTTGGAAATCGACCCAGCGATCATTCAATTTGTCAGCAGTATCTTGCACTTCAGGCGTATCGAGCCCAACTTGGGCGTCTCGAACATTTCCAAGGTTGCGACTAGGGGCACCCCGCAAGGTGGTATACTGTCACCTTTACTTTGGAGTCTGAATATTAATTTCCAAATTTGATACCCCGAGGATAAAGGGGGTCTCAGTGGAACTGTCTGACAGCGCTTATATTGGATAGCAAACTGAAATGAAGGATGAACACCATTTCCAGGACTAATAAGGCGGCAACTGCATTATATTGCTGCAAAAGGGCCGCCTAAACTGGGGAATCAACCCGAGGAATGTGTACTGGCTAAACGAATGTGTCATTTAACCCGTTCAAACTAGGTTTGAACGTACAATGAGAACGATGACGATAGCAGTAACAGGTGCCATTAGAACAACTTCCTCTAAGGCATTGTTTACGATTTTAAACTGGTTACCACCAGACATTTTGGCGAAAAGGCTAGCTACGAACGCAGCGGTAAGATTAAGGGCCACCGGAGCATGGAGGGACTACAATATCGGACATGCTAATATTCTGAACGAAATTAATTGGCACATGGATGTTAATTATGCCGCACCCGAGCCAATCTTTGATCCTGGCTTTACGGTAAGCATTTTGGATAACGTGGTCCACTATGATGACCTGCAAATTCCCGCGAATGCGATCCGAATATTCACGGATGGGTCTAAAACACTGTATGGTGTCGTCGGTTCTGGCATATACTCCGAGCAGCTAAACTGGAACATTGCTATAAGACTGCCGGACCACTGCAGTGTCATCCAGGCCGAAATAATGGCCATCCACACAGCCGCGAGACGCATCCGGTACGGTGATATATCTGTAAGGGATATTCACATTATTACAGATAGCAAGGCAGCCATAAGATCCCTGGAGAATGTGTTCATCACATCGAGAATTGTCCGAGAATGCCGGATGTCTCTAGAGGAGATAGCGAGACATTCACTGGTCACCCTTAATTGGGTCCCCGGACACGGCGACATGCAGGGAAACTACAGGGCGGATTCGTTGGTGTATGCAGGCACCACCTTGAATCGAGACGGTTCAAGATATAATGTAGGTGCTTCACTACCAACTTAAGGCGCACAAGTTTCATCTAATCGCCAGTTAGAGGTGGCACGATGAAACTACCTGTGGGGAAGCCAGGAAAATCTGGCCCATCATAAATGAAAAAAGGACACGGCGGGCATTACAGCTACCCAGACATCATCTAAGAAACCTAATTGCGCTTATAACTGGCCACTGGCCCATTGGGAGGCACGCCCAGAGGCTGGGGCTCTTTTATAATGACTTGTGTAGAAGTTGCGGTGACGAGGAGAGGAAGAGTCAACGGAACATCTTCTCTGTAATTGCCCGGCATTCGGAGATTTAAGACTCAAAATGTTTGTTCGAAGAGCCCTTGGGGACAAAACTTGTCTCTCTGATGTTGATGTTAACAGGATCCACTCCTTTATTGAATCGACCGGATGGTTGCATAGGAATACTAGCAGCTAGATAACATAGGACCCATGGGAGACGGTGTGACATGGTAACACAACGAGAACTAATTAATGGACCCACGTGAGCTGTGATTGATCACGGCTGCCAATGGAACCTAACCTTACCTATTGGTTGTGTGACATCTGCTATCATGAATTTCCATTTGAAAACACGATGAAGACCCAAGTTTAGTGTAATTGTTTTTTCACCAAACATTTTTATCGCGGAATGGTTAGCAGCATATAGATGCGAACTTGTTTGTGGATATTTTCGTTGTGTCGGTGAGGAAGGAATCACACATACCTCGGCACCAGTGTTAATTAGGGATTCAAGTTGCGACTTTTTGCATTTGCGGGGTACCAGCATACTGGCGTAGAAACTGCATTGACGTGCCAGTATAGCTACTTTATCAAGCGGATCACTACTTTTTGGAATTATGGTACGCACGTTTTGTGGAAGTCGGCTTATCCAGACAGATTTTAGCATGTTGCCGTTAATTTCGTTGCCGGCTAAACCTCGCATCTCGCGAAGCAATTGTGTTGGACGCTGTCACCAAATTATTAATCCTGTAAAAGCTTTTCTTCTCTGAGACGGCATAATGTTTCAAGAGTCGTGCCTTTGTGTTGTACATGTTATACACAGGGGAATTTAGCGCAATATCACTATTTGTGACAAGACGCAATTTTCGATGGCTGCTACAACTGTATAATGTTTTGTCGCTAGTTATACAAGCGATCTATAGAGCGGGTTTGGCATGATCTTGCGCACTGATACTCTTGCGATTTGCGCAGCATCATTATTGGCAGCTCGTTGTTGTCTGTCAGCGTCGGCGGTAGCCTGTGCAGCAGCAGACACAATTTCGTCGTGACTGCCCATAATAATTTATGTTTTTTTATAAATTAGTATAAATAATTTGTTGTGATCGTTTATTTATTTGTTCTGCGTTCTAAAAACCGTTACTTTTTAGAATCACGTCGGGATAACCATTTTTTACATTTCGTAAAAAAAACATTTTTAACTTCGACCGGCCGAAATATCTTTCTTCTCTGTGTTATACCAAATACCGCCTTCGGCAACTAAAGCTTCGGAAAATAATGAACGAATACAAAAACAAAATACTTACGTATTTGCAATCGTGAGCAAATACCCTTCAATTTTGGTACCCACACATACCACTAAGTGGGCGGGCGGGTGTTTGGCATATTTTTTGTTCGTGTGCCCCGTAAAATTAATTTCTGTCCCTTAAGGGTACTTTACACTATCACACAAGACATACGTATTTTGACGAAAATGCTTCCCTGATCTAATTATGGTTTGAAAATTTGCAATCAACTATAACAACATATCATGACAGGGTTGTATTTTCCTTAAAATACTATCAAGTCTTAGTATGATAGTGTAAAGTTGCCTTTAGTATTGTTCTATATACTACATAAGGGATGGTCACCGAACTTAAATTGTTTTTTAAATATTTTCATCAAGTCAAAAGTTGTAGTTTTTGCAACGGAAAAAGGCAAAACGACCACCGTGCGTAAGTAGGTATCTTGGCGTAACAAACCCACATGTCTACTAACAGACTTTTATGTAGATATCTGCATACAGTAAAAGAATACATACCAAATTATAGTAAAATATTGCAACTCATGCATAAGAGTTGAATGGGAATATTGCATGTCATTTTACATGAGTTCAGTTATGAACAATTTATTATAAGGTATGTATTTTAAATTCATTTAAGTCAATAACTACTAAAGAACAACAAAGTTACGAAATACCATGTAAGGAAAAAAAGATCAAAGCTGCGATTTGATTTATATTGGCACCACAAAGAGAACGTTGGAAACAAGAATAACAGAACATAAAATCGACATAAACAAATTGAAGGAAAGTACTGCATTAGCCCAACACATAAAAAATACAAATCATACGGCAGATTTTGACAAAGTACGAATATTGGATAGAGAAAAAATCGAAAACAAAAGATTCACAATAGAGACGTAAGGATACAACAGAAAATAAAGCAGACAATGAACTTAAAAGAAGACACACAAAACATTAATGCCAGTTACTGTGTTGCAATTAGGGATGCAAACGATACATCGATGTTTAGGAAACATCGATGTATCGGTTATAAACATCGATATTAACATCGATGTTTTGATGGACGATATATCGGCGATACATCGGCATCAAAACTAAAAAACATCGACATCGTCCATTTAATATTTTCATTTATTTAAATTTTTTTTAAAAATATAAAAAGTTTATTTCAAAGCATAGCAGTACAAAGTAGGCACGGCACCTAAATATGTAGATATGTATCGGGTGTTTTTTTCAGTGGTATAGAACTTCGAAATGAAATAAAACACAAGAAAATCGTTTTAATGACCATCAATTTGGCTTTATTGGAAGGATAATTTTATGCCATTAATGTTTAAATATGATTTCAGGCATGTGGCCGCCGCGGCTGGCTCGAATAAAGCCAATTCTACATGTCCAATTTTCAACCACTTTTTCGAGCATATGGGGCCGTATGTCGGCAATAACGCCACGAATGTTGGCTTCCAATTCCCCTAACGTTTCTGGTTTGTTGGCGTAGACGAGCGACTTCACATATCCCCAAAGAAAATAATCCAATGGTGTCAAATCACACGATCTTGGTGGCCAATTGACAGGTCCATTCCGCGAAATTATGCGCTCATCGAATGTTTCCTTCAATAAATCGATTGTGGCGTGCGCTGTGTGGCATGTAGCGCCGTCTTGTTGGAACCACAACTCATCCACATTCATGCCATCCAATTCGGGAACAAAATAGTCGGTTATCATGGCTCTATACCGGTCTCCATTAACGGTAACTGCCTCTCCAGCATTATTTCGGAAGAAGTATGGCCCAATGACTCCACCAGCCCATAGAGCACACCAAACAGTCAGTTTTTGTGGATGTAATGGCGTCTCAAGGGTCTCATGAGGATTCTCTTCACTCCAAATGCGGCAATTTTGCTTGTTGACGTAGCCATTCAACCAAAAATGAGCCTCATCACTGAACAAAATTTTGCGATGAAAATCAGCATAAAGATCAATCTCATTTTCGGCCCATACACCAAAATCACGACGCATTGCATGGTCTCGCGGCTTTAATTCTTGCACAAGCTGGATCTTGTAAGGTCGCAAGCCAAGATCTTTGCGCAAAATCTTCCATAAAGTTGATGGACAAAGCTCCAATTGCTGTGCACGATTTATATTTAATTTTTATACATAGTTTCTTTAATCATCTCTTTATTGTTTTATTTTTTCATTAATAAGTTGTTAAACAAAATGTTTATTTAAAAACACAATTTTAAAATGCACATGTAAACAAAACTTTTGACATATCTGGCACAAGGCGAATTCAACTACAGGTGGTGTCGGAACTACAACAATCCAAAAACAACAGAAACAACATAGGGTTTACTCAGATGCCATTTCGACACCACCTGTAGTTAATTCGCCTTGATCTGGCATGACCAAAAAAAATAGCCGGCTGTCTTTTCGACACCACCTGAAGTAAATTCGCCTTGTTAGCAACCAAAGTATATTTATAAAAGTACATGCAAGTGAACGGCTGTTAGTTTGTTTATAATCCTGAGCTCGTCAAAATTTGATTACATTTTTATTTTATTTTTTATTTCTAAATATCGTCACCTTAAATGCAAACGGACGAAACTGCACAAGAATTCGAAATCGAGTTTCTGATTGATAATGGATTGTTTTATTAACCTTCGCGTTACCAATACCCACCCGAGTGACCATTTCTGTTTTATTTGTAAAATAATTTCTTTAAATTTGCTTCGGTTAAAAATAAATTTTTAGGAACAAATCTAGCTTAGTTTTCGAGTTATGGACGGTTTTAGTTTTCATAGAAATATGTAATTTTTCCATTACATTTCTAAAAGTATATGGCCAATATTGGTATCATTTTGAAGGTTTTGACTAAGTCTTTCTAGATATAAAGTATATAATTAAAAATTTTGAACTTTTAAGCTCACATTACAGTTTTTGTGTAGTAAGTGTATAAATTTAAATTTTTTATTTATAAATAATTTTTTTTTTATTTTTAAAAAGATGTTTTATTTTTATGGAAATATTTAAATAAAAATTAGTACATATGTACTATATACAAAACTAATAAAAAAAATTAATAAATTTTTTAATTTGTTGTAACTAATAGACTATTTCCGATGTGCTAAGGAATTCTTCCCAGCGTAGCGATTTTCTCCTCTATGGTAAAGGGTGGTTAAATTTTAAGGGCCGATGTTGATTTTGAATAAAACACAAACTATTTAGGAAATTATTATAATTTTATTTTATTATGATATATTTGTATTACTCAATTATGTATGGAACAAAATATCGGCCAAATGGGCGCCGCGACCACGGCGGCACACAGTGGTATTTTTTTGGCAAAAAGTCTATTTTTGTACAGTTATTTTTTAGAAATCTAATGATGCAATTCTGTAAAGAACTGTTTCATTAGTAGAAAACCATGATTTGTTTTGAAAAAAAATAAAATTTTGTATAAAAAAGAGTGTGTTAAAGTTATCTTAATATTATGCAACGAAAACTGATGAAAATTTTACTACATTTCAGTTGTTTATATAATAAATATGGTTCAACTTCATTAGTAGAAAACCATGATTTGTTTTGAAAAAAAACAAAAGTTATCTAAATATTATGCAACGAAAACTGATGAAAATTTTACTACATTTCAGTTGTTTATATAATATAGTTTTAGAGCATTTGTATTAAAATATAGTATTTTAAATTTAATAGGAAAGAAAAAATATTTAAATTATATATATATTTAAAGAGATCTGAGCAAATCAAAATGACTCCAAAAAATTTAGCATTTGCAGTTTTCATTAGAAAAAAAATAAGTTAGCTCGGTCTACCTCCGTGTTGGTAATACTATTAAATGAAATTTTGGAATGTTTTCTTTCATTTTATGTAAAAAAATTCTGCGACTTTTTGCGATCGCTGAACAAACTTATAAATTTTGTGATAAAACTCACGTATTTTTTGTGAATATTTACAATAAACTGCAATGCATATTTACAATAAAAGCTTTTGTATACTTTTAGGCTTTTACTTTTTAATAACTGATTGACAGCAATATCGAAAAAGTGCATAACAAAAAAAGAAAAACAAAACCATATGATTATTTGAAATAATAATATTTGCCAAAAAAAGTTTAAGAAAATTATTAACCGTAACTAATATTTAAAATGGGTTCATTTTGTGTTTCATATAGTGAATTGTGCAAGGAACTTATAAATTGCAATAATAATGTGGATTTATTAACTGATTTCATAAAAACAAAAAACATGGTGCTTACTATTAAAGAAATTCAAATTGTGAAAAAATCAGTTCAAAAGCGATTTCTTAGTCACTTTTTTAAACGTTGGGCCGAATCTCACAGAAACAAATCATATTTCTTAAAGAAAAATTACACTTGGCTAAAAACTACGTTTCAAAACAAAATAATTAATGTGTACTTTGAATATAATTGAAAATTTTTAGATATATTTGAAGTATATATAAGTAGTATAAGACGTCAACCACGTAAACATATTTTGGAACTAGATGATGTAGTAAAAGAAATGATAATTGATGAATAAAAAGTTTAAAATGAGTTTAAAAGTTTACTCATTTTGTTTATACTCAAATAAAATTATTCTTAAATGTGTAGAGTGGGTGGGTAGAGGGCGTGGCCAATTTCGATGAAACTTTATATTTTTCTTAATTGAGCTAAATAAAGGCTCAGTGCAAAATTTCAAAAACTTTGGGCCAAAAAAAAATTTTGGGTTCTATGGGCAGTGGGAGGAGGGCGTGGCCAATTTTGATGAAACTTTATATTTTTCTTAATTGAGCTAAATAAAGGCTCAGAGCAAAATTTTAACATTCTACGAGCACTCCTTATATTTTTTGCCAAACATTGTATGGACAAATCCCTCTGTGCGGCACACCTCCATCCGATGGTCTAAATTTTCGATGACCCTGAGGCATAATGGAGGTTCTATGCCGTTAATGTGCCGAATTATCTCATCCTTTAGCTTTTGAATTGTTGCTGGCTTATCGACGTACACCTTTTCTTTCAAATAACCCCAAAGAAAAAAGTCCAACGGTGGCAAATCACATGATCTTGGCGGCCAATTGACATCGCCATTACGTGAGATAACACGGCCATTGAATTTGTTGCGCAAAAGAGCCATTGTTTTGTTAGCTGTGTGGCAAGTGGCACCGTCCTGCTGAAACCACATATCGTCCACATCCATAACTTCCAATTCGGGCCATAAAAAGTTCGTTATCATCTCACGATAGCGAACACCATTCACAGTAACTGCCTGACCGGCCTCATTTTGGAAAAAATACGGCCCGATGATGCCGCCAGCCCATAAACCGCACCAAACAGTCACTCTTTGTGGGTGCATTGGTTTGTCGACACTCAATCTTGGATTATCATTCGCCCAAATGCGGCAATTCTGCTTATTGACGAATCCACTGAGGTGAAAAAGTGCCTCATCACTGAAGATCATTTTCTTCGAAAATTGATCATCCATTTTCATAATAAGTCTGGATAACTTTAACACGTTGTTGGATTGTGTATCTCTCCATGGTTCAAATTGAGTAAGTCTGAAATAGAGAAATGTCAAAGAAAATTCGGAAAAAAACTTGGCGTTTAGGTGTGGTTCACATTCAACATCGGCCCTTACAATTTAACCACCCTTTATAACAAAAACCGGCTTCGCTAACTAAAGCTTCTCTGCATAGCCGTTCTTCGCCGGGCGCAAAGATTTTCTCCTCTATAGTATAACAAATACCGGCTTCGCTAACTAATGCTTTTCTGCACCTACACAGAAAAAATTATTGCTGAATTATTTTCAAACAAACGCTTGTTTGAAAATTTTTTTAATTTCTACAAATTTTTTTACTGATTCAATTAATATTTTTGTTTGATTTTTATTTTAACCAACAAAAATGTTGACAACTATTCAAAAATATAATATACGCGTTATTGGTTTCAAGTTTTCATAATTTTGTATGAAATATTTAACGCCATTTAATGTTGTCGTTTCTTTTTTGCATTTTTTTATTTGATCGCAAGCAACACTTCTTTATGTGAAATATTAGAGCAACGACACAAACACATACAGTCTATTTTTGGACGCTTTAAAAAATGACAACAATAAGAAAGATGGTAAAATAGCGTGGCGGGGTTTGTAGTTAAAGAAAAACAAAATCAATAGCAGGTAAAAGAAAAAACTTTTCACTCTTTTTAAACAACAGAAACAACAACAACATTTTAAGAAACAAAATAAATTTTTGGTAGGTTTCAAAGTTGGTAAAAAAGAATGAAAAACAAAATCCCGTATTCAATTTTTTAAAACTGTTTAGTTAAATACATACATCAAATACAAAAATAAAATGATGACGAAAAACATGTCGAGTCGGTCTGCTGCCAAGGAAAGGATACAGCAACAGCGAGTGAAGAAGAAAAACATTGTGTGTATAAACAAGACTTAGTTCAAAAATTATTCCAAAAAAAAGTGTCTCAAAGCCAGCCGCCGCTCTGCTCTCTCCTCAGTATACAGTGCAAGCACTGTAGAAGTAGATGAAGGCAGAGCAGAGCGGCGCCGGCTGGCTTTGAGACACATTTTTTTTTTGTTGGAATAATTTTTGCACCAAGTCTTGTTTGTTCACACAATGTTTTTCTTCTTCACTCACTGTTCTGTATCCTTTCCTTGGCAGCAGACCGACTCGACATGTTTTTCGACATCATTTTATTTCTTTTATTTGATGTAGGTATTTAACTAAACATTTTTAAAAAATTGAATACGGGATTTTGTTTTTCATTCTTTTTTACCAACTTTGAAACCAACAAAAAATTTATTTTGTTTATTCTAATGTTGTTGTTGTTTAAAAAGAGTGAAACGTTTTTTTACCTATTATTGTTTTTGTTGTTTTTTACTACAAACCTCGCCACGCTATTTTATCATCTTTCTTATAGTTGTACCTTTTCAAAGCGTCCAAAAATAGTAACTGTAAATATTTTTTTTCTTGTTCTTATATTTCACATAAAGAAGTGTTGCTTAAGGTGTTATGATACTTGCTATTTTTTGTATTTTTTCAATATTGGAGAACAGTGCAAATATATTTGCATAAGAAAACTGACTAAGTGTAAAGAGTAAGAGTATATCATAAAAAATCTTTAAATGTCAAACAAATATACGTGTGTTATCGATAAATAATCTAAGACTGTCAAAAAAAATATAAAAATTTTTAACTTAAAATTGACATTTCCAGATTAAATGTTAGCACTGTTGCCAATTTTTTTAGTTTTTGATCGAAAGTAGCGGTTTTTAACTTTTTTTGCGATTTTTAGTTTTTTTTTTTGACGTGTTTTTGTGGAAACAAAACGTGGGCAATATTGCTTGTTTTGTTTACATTTTTTGTTTGATCAATCAGAAAAAAGGATTTGTTTACATATTGTATTTCTTGTTCTTTCTCGCATTTGTTGTTTCATTCAGTCAATCCTAAAAAAATCCAATACAAAAAATAGCAAGTATCATAACCCCTTTACGGTCAAATAAAAAAATGCAAAAACACGACAACAATAAAGAGCGTTAAATATTTCATACAAAATTATGAAAACTAGAAGCCAGTAACGCGTTTATTATATTTTTGAATAGTTGTCAACATTTCTGTTGGCTAAAATAAAAATCAAACAAAAATATTAATTGAATCAGTAAAAAAATTTGTAGAAATTAAAAAAAAATTCAAACAAGCGTTTGTTTGAAAATAATTCAGCAATAATTTTTTCTGTGTAAAAGATACTTAAATTAACCTAAAGAAGAAAATAATGCGCGAATAAAAAAAAAAAAAAAAAAATACATATTTGCAATCGTGAGCAAATTACCTTTAATTTGAGTACTCACACATATCACTAAGTGAGCGGGTCAGTTTTTTGGTTCCAGGGGGCCCCAAGGACCACAGTCTCCTTAAATTTTGGTTTTTTTTCTTTTTTTTTATTCTGAATCGGGTGGCATATTTTTTATATTTTTTCGTAGCCCCTTAAACTGCACTTCGCCAAATTAAATATTTCTATGAAAACTAAAAACGTCCATAACTCGAAAACTAAGCGTTTGCGCCAATGTTTTTATTTAATTTTTTCTTCTTAGTTTTCAATTTTCTATTACCCTTGGTACTTTTTTTTATTTGGGTGTGTGTCGCCAAGCTAGATTTTAGCCAATTTTTATTCACTGAACAAATTGTAAAGTTCTTTAACAAAACATGAAAAAAATTCGTTTGACCACCAGTTTTTTATCACATGTGGAGTACCACCCGGTTGGTAATCGAATAACGATGTAAAAATATGTAAAAGTCTCCGGTAAAAATGGCAGCATTATAAAAGAAATTTAAACGAACGTAACTAGAAGTGCATATATTTTTTAATGCAAAAAGACTTTACTCTTTAAAAAAACATACTGTTGGAAACACTGACAAATCTACTTCAGCTTTTTAAACCTAAACCACAAACAAACCCTCTCCATGTTATTATGCATTATTGCATATTTGTGTAACATTTAAAAATATTTGAAATTCCGATCATCAAACAATCAATTTTTGACTGGATCTAAAGATATCTGCCCAGCTCATGTAAACTTAAATTTTTTATTTATAAAATTTATTAATTTTATTTTCATTTACAATTCCGTCTGTATTTAAAAACATTTGTTTTTTTTAGTTAAAAAATTAATAACATAAATTCTTTTCCATTTTTTTGTCAAAGTATAAATAACAAAATTAATTATTATTTGTGGCATTATTGATTGCAAATTTAGAAATGACTTATGTAAGTGTTGGTGCGCCCTCTTGTTTCAGAAAAAATCAAGCCAAAGTACGAAACTAACATAAAAACTAAATATAAAGAAAGTGAAAAAACTTGTTAAGTTTTTTGTAAAAAAATTAAAAGTGTAGCTACAGCCGTTTGCATTGAAGGTGACGATATGTTTGTTTACATTTTTAAACACATATATATACATATTTATGTGTATCAGGAATGATATATTACTTTTTTAAAATTGTACTTAATTCAGTAAAAAATTTTATCTTTTCGACCCTAAATTGTACTAAAATTCAAAAAATATTTTTTACTATATTTGTTATTTGAATAACAAAAAATCGTCGTATATATATAACTAATTAATTGTACTATAATTTCATACATAATTTAACTATACTTTTGGCAATTAACAAAAAAAATATGTAAAAAACTTTTTAACTTGTTATCTTAGAGTTGATAGTGGAATAGGAAAAAATGCATTCAAACGAGTAGCAAGTCCAAACTTTTTGAATTTGGTATATCGCTAAACGCCATTTTACAATAAATCAGTTTAGTCTGGAGCTTCTCTTAAATTAACATTTTTTTAATTTACGGTACGATTTGGCTGAAATTCACAAAATATTATTAATAAACAAAAATAAGTTTCCTGATAAAATGTTGACCCGGTAGATAGCGATGGGGTCAAGTTATTAACAAAATTCTCCAGTATTTATTTTTTTTTTTATTTAGAAAATCCCGAGCAGCGCCGGGACCAAACAGCTAACATTGGTATGAAAATATCAGATCGTCGGCGAATGTGGTATAGACAATATACCTTTGGCGATTCTCTGATATCTGGAAACATTAGTTCATTAATTTCATGTTTTAAATTTCCAACCCTACCTTAAAATATTTGAATTTTAAAATAGTACTTAACTTGTAGTTTTAAGTACTTTTGTAACTACTGATTATTTTAATTAAAATAAAAAAAGGTCAAACAAAAAGTTATATATAAATGTACTTTTGTAATGCTAACAGAACTGAAAAATGTACAATTGTACTGACTTTATCATCCCTGATGTGTATGTATTAATTTATTTTTGACAAGCTCAGAAGTTTTTACACCAGTGATGTCAATTGTGGTTGTATTGCTTTACATTAGTATTAGTGAATAAAGAGACAAGTATTCTTAATAAAGATTAAAAAATACGTAAGCATCCGCCGCATGTGCACCCGTCGCTTGATAATCGACGACTAAATGATGAAACAGAACTGGGGCTGAACGTTGTTTTTCATACAGTTTGACATAAAATTATGCCAGAGAATGCGGTCGAGAAAATAGAATCAATTTTATTTTGAGGACGTTTTTTCTAATGCTCTCACATATAGACACTTATTCTCTTAACAATGCTACCATACTTTCATTCAATTTCATACATTTTGTAAACAAAGAAAAATAAGAACAAAAGAAAAAGAAAGAAATGAGAGAGAATTTGAAGTTACTGCCGACGTTTTAATTATGGGCTTTAGAATTTTTTCTTGAAGTTGAAGACTCAATTCTGTTTCATCATTAATTGTGTACAATTGTGTACTCTCGTGGACTAAATGAAAGAGCGTAAGAATGCGTGTGAAGAATGTGTGTGAATTAATTTGCACAATTGTGCAAGGCGCTGACATCCCTGTTTTACACAAACAAAATGCATGTTGTTTTTTGTATTGTAGTTTTGTTGTAGAGTTGCATGTACTTTTATGAATATACTTTGTTAGCAACCAACGTTTTAAACTTTTTTTTAAACGCAATTAAGCGAGTAAAATCATTTGAGTTTGCAATCTTAAATCTAAAAAAAATTAATCAATAATGCGGGAACTCAATAAAGCGGGAATCATTTAAAAGGGGATTTTTGTACATTTTTTTTGTAAATTTTTATTCACCTTAAAGCTAGTTTAAACTTCGATTGGCTGAAAGTACAAAAATTGTGTGAATTTTAGTAAAAAAGTGTGAGTATATTGAGTTTTTCTAACTTGCACTTGCATGTTGAAACGGGGAGAAATAAAAATAAAAAAAAATTGATAAAACCGCCAGATTGACCAAAAAGTAGCTAAATTGCCATTACTTATAACAAAAAGCAGCAACTTCGCGCTGTCAAAATCGAGTTTTCCAATTGCAAAGCGTTGACGCCACGCTATTTAGGGATGCTTCATATAAATTGTATGTATGTGCATGACAATTTTTGACAACTATAAAACGCGAGCCGCTTTTGTTTAGGTATGGCTGTAAGATTTTTGTGTCGATGTCGTGTAATGTTTTCCAAGTACTTTTAGACTATATTTTCACGAACAACAGGTAGTAAAATGGTGTAACCGTGAAGCGGCAACTTTAATTCGATTATACCTATTGCCAGTTTACAAATTATAAAACATTTAACTACATGTATGTTTGTAAGTACTTGTTGATCAGTTAAAGTAGGAAATATGTTCAGATATCAACGTTACATGTACATACAAACTTATGTATACTTAGTATTTAGTATAACGTGTTATGTATGAAAGTTATCATCATTAACGTGTTAAGGAAAATAAACTTTTATATGTCACTGGGCACAAGTAGTAATTAGTCAACCTGTATGTAGGTTGAATCATTTACTACTGGTTCCCATTGCACTACTATAGTAAAAAAACTAATTTGTGTTTTAAGTTACGCTTAAAAATCTTACGCAAAACTCACAGTTGTGTTTAATATAATACAAGTAGCATTGTGGAATTTAATTTTGTTTTCAAATATTTGAATATCGTTTTAATTGAAATTTTTCCAATTGTAAATATTAGGTGCGTTTGAGTACTTCTACAGTAAAATGCAGTAAATGAGAAAATTGTAAAATTTGCTCTCACAAAAAGCTGTTGTCCAAAAAAGTACGCGAACGCAAATTTTGTAAAAATTCGTAAAATAAAGGCAACAGCTGATGACAAATAGTTGAAGTGTTGAAAAATGTTAACACTTTTGACTACTTAACTCGTTTTCTTATCGGTACTCGATTAAATACTTTTTAAACCACAAACATTTTTGGAAAATACAAACAAATTATTTTATGTAATCTTTCATATTTGTTTGTTTTTTGTTTTATTTGATGTTACTAATTTGTGGCGGGTTAATTTATTCAAAAGAACATGAATAGTTTTTTGCTATTGATTACTTAAGTACCCAAGTACTTAGCACTTTTACAACTCTAAAAAATTAACATAACAAAAAAAGTTTCAAATGTTTGTATTTAGCCCAGTAAATGATTCACAAACAAGTTTAATTAATAATTATTTATTCACATTTTGTTTTTGTTTAATTTTTATTTCAACTTTTCGTTTATTTAACAATTTTTTCACAATTTGTAAGCATTTTGTTTGTTACTTTTGTTTGTTTACCATTTGAAACATATGTTTTTTTTGTTTTACTAAATTTTACTGCAAAAATTTCTGCAGTAAAAATTTGTAAATACTCAAACAAGAACTGTCACTTTTCGCTCTCAATTTGTGTTCTCATTTACTGCATTTTGTGTACTCGAACGCAATTTCGTAAAATGCAGTAAAGTTCAGTAAAAAATAGTAAAAACTTTTGTGTTCTCGAACGCAGCTATTATGGCAAACAAAAAATATTAACTTCTAATTCAAGCCAGTTTTGTCATCTTTTTATAACCAACAGTGCCATTTTATAGGTGGGTTCCAGAAGATCTCGGGCAAGTTCGGACTAATGAGAATATTTTTGTACTTTTTAAATTAAGATCTATTTAAGAGATTTTAGATGCTTAATAGTCATAACCAGGGAAACCAAAAATATGCAGTATCATGTTTTTCCTGCGCATTGTTTTGATAAATAAATAAGGTACATATTTATACGTTTTAAAAGATTTTAAGAAATCTGGCATTGATTTGATAGGGCATATTTTAGCCTTAAGAGCATAGTTTTACATATTATAGGTTCAAGAACATATTGTAGCATAAAAGCATATTATTAGAGCATTTTTCAAGTTTAGGGGCATCTTTAATCCGCAAAATCGTTTTGCGGAATCGTTCCGAACAATCCGAAAGATTAAAGGAACAAAGTTGTTCCTTTCGTTAATCGTTCCATTTTGTACTTTGAACAAAGAATGAACGAGGAACGAAGAACTAAAAAACTTTTCTGTCAGTCGTTAAAACGTCAACAAACAAACATTTGTTATGGTTTGTTTTTTTAATGTTTGTGAAAAAAATTACTTATTTAATAAATTGCAGGGGGCATGTCTTAAGGTACATGGGTAAAATGACACGCCAAAGAATTCCACAATGTCGATGGACACAAATAAACTTTTAAATGTGATATAATCAATTAATTGTTGGTTCCAATATTGACAAGCTCTGAGACGAAGGACTTAGTCCGCATTTACCTTACTTTTAATTTACTGTGCTACCTAAATAAGAGAGTCAAGGGTTTTTTTCATGTCAAAACTTATCATTTTATACTAAACCAACCTTTCAAACGCGAACTTAACAACATCCGTTCTGCTATCGCATATAGAAAAAGGTTTTAATATTTTTTACGTGTGGCTTAAATGTTCTAAAGCATTTTATTAATGAATGTATTATTGACACAATTTTCTCCACCTGTGTCAAAAATGTTAATATCAATAAAAAAAAAATAACAAATGTATCCTTGCCTTATCCTTTTTTGAAAAATTGTGTGAAAGCAATTAATATATTCTCATATAACTATACCGGTTTTGTTTATAAAAGGTGGTAATTTTGAAACATTTTAAAGTGGCATAACACTGCAAATGTCACAGTGCCCATGGACCTTATGACGTGTCTTAATGCTTATGGACATTGCGACACTTTTTGCTGTGTCATAATGTGCATTGACTTTATAAGAGGTTTTCTAGAAATCGAAAACGCAAAACGCAAGAATTTGGAAGTGGTTTTTAATACACTTTTACCCCCAATTTCACCAAGTTCAATTATAATCAACTATCAGTTATAGCTGTCAAAACATATTGTTAACTGGAAGTTAAAGTAATTGGTAGTTTTAACTGAACTTGGTGAAATTGTGGGTTAATCTAATTTTTGTTATGAAATTCTGTTTAATAAAAAAATATTGGTATGATATTTTTCATAAAATTCTTTTATTTATTCAGGTTTAACATTAGAATATAAATATTTTAATGCTAAAAGTATAGCTATAGCTTCAAGACCATAAGCTACAACCAAAAATCTTATTAAAAACGACGTTAAAAATTCTTGCGTTTTGCGTTTTCGATTTCCAGAACACCCCTTTATGTCATTGGACATTATAACATGGCACCTACATACATAAATTGCCAATATTGTTACGAGGTTCAGGAAAAGTCTAGAAATAATTATGAAATATAAAAACGAGTGAATCATAAACAATTAGTTTTAGTTTGTTTTGAGACATAAAACGGTTGGGCTCAAAACTAACAATATTGGATAAGTTTTGTGAACATAATAATTAATTGTAATAAAGTTTGTTAAGTTGAATAAGTGTGTGTATTTATTTGGATTTGCAATTAAAAGAACTCAAACGCGTTTATTAAAGGAAAAACGTAACAGTTGGGGTATTCATCGTCATAATGTTCTAAATAATATTTGACAATTGTTTAAAAAAAATATTGTTGTGTTTCAAACAAAATAAAAATTGTTATGCTGTGTTCATTGATTCGTCATAACTATACAGTAGAAATCTTAATAAAAAGCGGTTGCCAACAGCAACCATATATATTTCTTGTAATTATTTTAAGACATATGACTTTACAACTTTATGACAATCTTGTGAATACCCCAAATATGTTTTAAGAATTTTGTAAGTTTGTACCTGTTTTAATATACGCGTGGCTGAATGCCATTGCTGGTAGTGAATGGGCGCTATATAGTTTTGGATGAAACTAGCTCTAAAGATAGTAAAATAGTTAAAACTATGCAAGAAGTCTATTGAAATCTTATATATAAATCGTTGTAAAATCACACAATTGCTTTGTTAATAAAAAACTCGTTGAAAAAATCATTTCTATTAAAAAAATAAAATAAACCAATATTAAAGAAAAAAAAAAAACGATAAAAGGCGAATTCATTACAGGTAGTCTTAAAAGTTCTGCTGATAACTTTTTTATCTTTATCCCTGTTGGATGTCAAAATTTTGTTAATTATCTTTGTTTCTTTACAAAGGCAAATTGCTTGTGGTTTTTTTACGAGTTTTACCTGTTGTAGTACCGAGATAACCTGGAATGAATTCGCCTTGTATCGATTATAATACAAAATTTTTAAACCGTAAAAAAAATGTTTTTGAATGAAAATTCGTATGATTAACAACATTTATTCAACTTTAAAAACTTGACTTAAGATGTTCTGTCAAAATGCCACAGAATAAATTTCTTGTTTTTTTAAAATTTCGAATTTCAAAAAAAAAACCAAGTGAGATAAATTGCCGATAATCAAAAAGTAATATTAAGGGTCTTAGGATGAGAAAGGAATTTAAAAATTTATACCCAGCAATAAATTTACATAATGTTCAATCGGTATTGTTTTAAAACTTTCTAGGAAACTAAAAGAACCAGTTGATAATTTTATTAATTTTGAAATTAATTATATATTTCTCTTTAGTTGTAGTGTTTATAAGCCTGAAGTGTTTCTTAGAATAAATCTGTGGTTTTCATGGGCAACCGCGTATGTCCATTTTTTCGATTTTGAAATGTTGATGCCATATTGCTTAATTTTAAGCGCTCTTTACATGGTTCTAAAATTTTTTGAAAACAGATAGACCCATTCCGATATTTTTAACTCAATTACAAAGTTCAAAAAGTGCAATACCTAGCCCATAGTTTGATTTAGAATGGTTTTTCGGCTCTCCTAAAAAATTTTATTTTAAGACATACGCGGTTGCCCATGAAAACCACAGAAATTAGGCATAAAGTTAGGTTTCTTAGGCCCGTTTTCACAACTTACCGATAGCTAAGAGTAGACTTTAACCGGCCTTATAAAAAGTGTTCCATTATTAAAACTTTACTTTAACCTAAAGTGAGCGATAAAGTAAATTAAGGTTCATCCTACCTGATAAAAGTAAAGTTGTAATAATTGAACACATTTTATACGGCCGATAAAATCCTACCTTTTGGTATCGGTAAGTTGTGAAAACGGGCGTAAGACTTTCAAAAGCTTTTGTTCCTTTAAATCAGAGTACCGAAACGTTTACTCATTTTTCAGTCTTGAGCGAGCGTGAAAAATTAAAAATTTTACTGCTTTTTCATCCTCATGAGGGGGAGGAAAAAAATATTATGAATTTCCTCATTCATGAAAAATGAGCAAACAAAAAAATGCTATGTGAATTTGACAGATATGAAAAATTTGAAAAAATTAATATTCAAATTCCTCATAAGGAAAAAAACGCGATATGCCCGACAATTAACAGCGGAAAAATTAAGCAGTAAGGAGGCTTTATAGAAGGCCTTTTTGGCGATATAAAGTTTTCCAGTTGCATTCCAACTGTATTTCTAATTTACAAAGTGTGTCATTAGAGACCAAAGCCTTGGCTTCTTGCATCAACTTTAAAGACTTTCTAAAAACAATTAAGAATAAAGCTTTATCCCAGTGTAATTGTTGTTGCTAATAATGCGAAGTGAGTAAATAATTAAACTTGCTACACATTCCAACATAACAACTAATTAAACGATTTCGACAGGCCTTATCTTAGAATAGAAAATTTGAACTTTTAAAGTAAGGCAGAGTAGAAGTAATAGTTTATTAAAAATACAGGGCCCAAATCGTCGCACACGTGATCGAATGAATTTCGTATCGAATAAAACTTCGTGACGTATCAAAAACGGGATTGCTGCATTCGAAAGCTTTCGTATCGAAATTTGTTTAAAAAATGTAATAGATTTGAATGCTTGTATACTAATGGCATAAGGCATTGCACTTTTTGCCGCATATAAATCAACAATGTTGATAGTGCCCTATAAAATAGGTGACTTCGGTTTATTTATGTGGCTTTTTTTATAACGGCGGCGCTTGCCAAAAAGAGCAACAGAGCAACGCAAAAATTGCAAAGATTCGGAAAACATTTTACAAATTCAGAAAATTTGCAAAAAAAGCGAAAATTCGCGAAAGTTTTTAACATATCAAACAAGCCATTAAATTGATTAAAAGTCCCTAAAATTACAAGGAATGGCAAAAATTCGAATAAAAATATTAAATTAGCGGAAATTTGCAAACAGCGGCATCAAAGCAAAGTCTAGTATTTATTAAAAATTGTTAAAGCTGTACAGAATCAGAAAACTTACAGAAAAAATCGCTGCTATAGCGAACATGGCTAAAATTCGCAAATAATCGCAAAATTGGAAACAAACCCTAAAATTTATTTGTAATCGGTTAAAAGAAAACAAAATGTCAACAATTGACAAAAAAAAATTTTTTTGCAAAAATAGCGAAAATTCGCGAAAATTTTTAATAATTCGAACAAGCCATAAAATTGATTAAAAGTCCATAAAAGTGTAAGGAATGGACAAAATTCTGTAAAAATTGATAAATTAGGGGAAATTCGCAAAAAATTGCTAACAGCGGCATAATAGCAAAGTCTACTATTTATTAAAAATCGTTAAAGCTGTAAAGAATCAAAAAACTTTCAATACAAAAATCGCTTCTATCTATGACTATAATTTGCAAAAAATTGCAAAACTGAATGTTATTATTTTATTTCTTATTGCCGAAAAAAGTTTAATACTTAAATTTTTAGCTATTTGTTAAAGAAATCTAATTATTATTCCCAAAAAGTGTGTAAATTGTTTGTAAAAAAACAATTAAATGTTTTTACGAAAGCTCTTAACCTATCGAATGACATTTCGAGTAAAGTCATTCGATCGACTACTCGTTATCGAATGACATAATCTCAAAAAGTAAAATTTCGATCAGAGTCACTCGATCACGACTGCGACGATTTGGGCCTAGTTGTAAACCTTTTTTTAGGCCTGAAAAGTGAAAGCGCTCGCAATTTTCCCGCTAGGCAGCACGATAGCCTGTGTGTGTTGTAAAATTATTTATTGGCTGGTAAACTAAAATGTGTTTTGCTTTTTTAAAATATTCTTTGGTGCCTCTAAAAGGGTCAGTGTTTTTTTCGTTTAAAAGACATAAAGGCAAAAAGTATTGAAAAAATTACTACCTCCAAGAACTGAAGACATGTATTTTGGTCTTGTGAAAAAATGTTTGTTCCTGGATTAGCCGCAACGGTGTTGAAAACACTACATTGAATTAACAAAAACTGGCATAATTTGGCGCGAAATAATAAAGTTTCATTAATACAACAATAAAACACATTTTCTTGCTTATTAAATATACTTACTGTCGCATTTGCTTTTATGCATGTATGTAAGTTATTATACCTACACCACAATAGTGGAGAGGGTATTATGCATTTGTGCTGATGTGTGTAACGCCTTAAAATATTGGTCATAGACCCACCTTAAAGTATACCGATCGACTCAGAATAACTTTCTGAGTCGAACTAACGATGTCCGTCCGGCTGGCAGGCTGGCTGGCTGTCCATGTAACCTTGTGCGCAAAGTACAGGTCGCAATTTGGAGATAATTTGAAAAAATTTGGCACATAGATTCTTATTGGCACAAGGACCAAGCCTATTGAAAATGAGCCGAATCGTAGGACCACGAGGGAAGATAGGGGGAACTTCTTCCTCTCAGAAACTATCAAACCGATTTGAATAATATTTAAACATAGATAGAACCATATCTATATGGACACAAAAGGTATGCATTTTTTAAAAAAATAGGACCACGAGGGAAATAGGGGCAATTTTTGCCTCTCAAACCGATATTAATGAAATTTAAAACATAGATAGATCCATATCTATATGCACCCATAAGGTATACAGTTTTCCAAAAATGGGACCACAAGGGTAGGTAGAGGACAATTTCTGCCTCTCACAAACTTTCAACCCGATTTAAATGAAGTTTATAAACATAGATAAATCCATATTTTTATGGACACATAAGCAGGATGTGTTTTTAAGTACTGTGGTGCTGGGTATCATATGGTCGGGCTTGACCGACTATACTTTCTTACTTGTTTTCATATAATTGTAGCAAAGCAAGACTTTTTTACCTACGTAAGAAAAGTGTTTTCAACCGACGCGATTGGTACAGAAACTAAAATATTTATACAAGAACGAAATACCAACATCTTCTTGTGGCTATTTTTTTTTTTTTTTTTTTTTCTTTATAATTTCTGCCTTTAGGTACGTCTTTTTAACGAAAGGAAAACTGACCTTTTTAAAGGCATCAAAGAATATTTTACACAAACAAAACACATATCGTTAGCATAAATGCAAAACAATGTAGGTATTATTGGAACATTTGAAATTGACTTGTTTTGTTGACTACGATTCACGTTACATATTTTTATAAAGAACACATTTATATTTTTAAACGTCACAACTGTGTAAACTGTTTTATAACTGTTATCACGGTGTTAGTGGAATTAGTGATCAGACTGAAAATTATTGCATAAGAAAAATAAAAAAAGTGCTGTAAAATTATAAAAACCGAATCCATATACGTATGTATTACAAAACCTATAATAAGTGTGACTATCAGCTTCTTCCACATACGACTGTTAGACATTTTTGAAATTTTGCAGGCTACCCCATTGCACTACGAAGCAGGCCATTGGATTTTTGTTTCCATCAGACTGACATTATTTTTATGATAGTATACCTTATGAGATAATAATGTATACTAATGTAATGTATAACCTTTTTAATACATTTCAAACTTCCCTATAATCAATCTGTATGGAACCAGACAATTTCTTCATTATATAAAAAATCTATATATGTATAATACAATAGAAATATTTTTTCCACGGTTATTTAAAATAATCTGGTGTTTTTTGCATTCTTCCAAGTGGCCCTTCATCAATATCCTTAAAAATAAATATATTATAAATTTTTAGAATAAATGCCTTTTTTAAATTTTTTTATTAAGAAGTGGAATAAAGACCGTTTAGCTATATTTTGTAAATTCTTCAATTCTAATAATATCTTTTTTTGGAGAAGTACTACTTTGTCCAACATTACTACTCTTTCCTTTTTCTTCTTATTTTTCAGAAATCTACTCATTAAAATTTACTTTTTGCTTCGCACATAGTGTTGTAAGTATGCGATACAGAAGTTCTTTTGAAATGATTCCTTATATGAAGACAAATATGTATGTATGTATATTTTTATTTGCAAACTTTGTTTATTGTAATGAAAAATTCATTCAGAAAATTCCTTATAAGGAGATCAATATACCCTTAAATTACAATGATGGCTTTTTAAAATCAATTCATATTTAAATTCAATGGAGTACATTTTTTAGTTTAAACCACTTCTTTTTGATAGTTTCTTCCTCTCAGAACCTATCAAACCGATTTTAATGAAATTTAAAATATAGATAGATCCATATCTATATGGACACAAAAGCTATACAGTTTTAAAAAAATAGGACCACAAGGGGAGATAGGGGCAATTTTTGCCTCTCAAACCGACTTTAATGAATTTTAAAACATAGATAGATCCATATCTATATGGACACATAAGCTATACAGTGTTTCAAAAATAGGACCACAAGGGGAGGTAGGGGGAAATTTCTGCCTCTCACAAACTTTCAAACCGATTTTAATGAAGTTTATAAACATAGATAAATCCATATTTATATGGACACATAAGCATGATGTGTTTTTAAATACTGTGGTGTAGGGTATCATATGGTCGGGCTTGACCGACTATACTTTCTTACTTGTTTTTATTTTTATACATCCTTTATTTACTAGGTTATTTACATGATATGTTCATTTTGGGATTTTATCGGTTGTCAATACACAGCATCCCGCAAAATGTGGGCGGGATTGAAGAAGTGGGCTTGGTACCTTTCGAACAGAAAACATGAAAAGTTGTTTAAATACTTGAATTTTTGGGCTGTCATATGACTTATGGATACGTCTTACATACCAAAAAATTGGAAATCCTTAGTAGAACATATTTTCTGAAAAACTCGGAAAAATCGGTTCAGATACAAAACATAATTTTTTTTTTTTAAATACTAATTTTCTGGATCTATAGGTCTAACTGTGTCCAAGTTTTATAGCACTAGGTAATGAAAAATTTCTTTCTTAACACGTTAGTACTTAAATCAGTCGAATCAGTGAATCAGACCAATAAACTGAAATCCTAAAAAGTACTCATTTTATACCCTTCATCACAGGTGGAAAAGGGTATTTATAAGTTTGTCATTCCGTTTTTAATTTCCACAATATTGATTTTAGACCCTATAAAGTAAATATATTCTAGGTCCTCTTGAGGAGAGAAATTGATTTAACGATGTGATGTACCTCCCACCCCCTTTGTAATTGTTTTCATATACTAGCATAACGCCCAATATGATTTTCGTTTTCACTCTCAGAAACTATCAAACCGATTTGAATAATATTTAAACATAGATAGAACCATATCTATATGGACACAAAAGGTATGCATTTTTTAAAAAAATAGGACCACGAGGGAAATAGGGGCAATTTTTGCCTCTCAAACCGATATTAATGAAATTTAAAACATAGATAGATCCATATCTATATGCACCCATAAGGTATACAGTTTTCCAAAAATGGGACCACAAGGGTAGGTAGAGGACAATTTCTGCCTCTCACAAACTTTCAACCCGATTTAAATGAAGTTTATAAACATAGATAAATCCATATTTTTATGGACACATAAGCAGGATGTGTTTTTAAGTACTGTGGTGCTGGGTATCATATGGTCGGGCTTGACCGACTATACTTTCTTACTTGTTTTCATATAATTGTAGCAAAGCAAGACTTTTTTACCTACGTAAGAAAAGTGTTTTCAACCGACGCGATTGGTACAGAAACTAAAATATTTATACAAGAACGAAATACCAACATCTTCTTGTGGCTATTTTTTTTTTTTTTTTTTTTTCTTAATAATTTCTGCCTTTAGGTACGTCTTTTTAACGAAAGGAAAACTGACCTTTTTAAAGGCATCAAAGAATATTTTACACAAACAAAACACATATCGTTAGCATAAATGCAAAACAATGTAGGTATTATTGGAACATTTGAAATTGACTTGTTTTGTTGACTACGATTCACGTTACATATTTTTATAAAGAACACATTTATATTTTTAAACGTCACAACTGTGTAAACTGTTTTATAACTGTTATCACGGTGTTAGTGGAATTAGTGATCAGACTGAAAATTATTGCATAAGAAAAATAAAAAAAGTGCTGTAAAATTATAAAAACCGAATCCATATACGTATGTATTACAAAACCTATAATAAGTGTGACTATCAGCTTCTTCCACATACGACTGTTAGACATTTTTGAAATTTTGCAGGCTACCCCATTGCACTACGAAGCAGGCCATTGGATTTTTGTTTCCATCAGACTGACATTATTTTTATGATAGTATACCTTATGAGATAATAATGTATACTAATGTAATGTATAACCTTTTTAATACATTTCAAACTTCCCTATAATCAATCTGTATGGAACCAGACAATTTCTTCATTATATAAAAAATCTATATATGTATAATACAATAGAAATATTTTTTCCACGGTTATTTAAAATAATCTGGTGTTTTTTGCATTCTTCCAAGTGGCCCTTCATCAATATCCTTAAAAATAAATATATTATAAATTTTTAGAATAAATGCCTTTTTTAAATTTTTTTATTAAGAAGTGGAATAAAGACCGTTTAGCTATATTTTGTAAATTCTTCAATTCTAATAATATCTTTTTTTGGAGAAGTACTACTTTGTCCAACATTACTACTCTTTCCTTTTTCTTCTTATTTTTCAGAAATCTACTCATTAAAATTTACTTTTTGCTTCGCACATAGTGTTGTAAGTATGCGATACAGAAGTTCTTTTGAAATGATTCCTTATATGAAGACAAATATGTATGTATGTATATTTTTATTTGCAAACTTTGTTTATTGTAATGAAAAATTCATTCAGAAAATTCCTTATAAGGAGATCAATATACCCTTAAATTACAATGATGGCTTTTTAAAATCAATTCATATTTAAATTCAATGGAGTACATTTTTTAGTTTAAACCACTTCTTTTTGATAGTTTCTTCCTCTCAGAACCTATCAAACCGATTTTAATGAAATTTAAAATATAGATAGATCCATATCTATATGGACACAAAAGCTATACAGTTTTAAAAAAATAGGACCACAAGGGGAGATAGGGGCAATTTTTGCCTCTCAAACCGACTTTAATGAATTTTAAAACATAGATAGATCCATATCTATATGGACACATAAGCTATACAGTGTTTCAAAAATAGGACCACAAGGGGAGGTAGGGGGAAATTTCTGCCTCTCACAAACTTTCAAACCGATTTTAATGAAGTTTATAAACATAGATAAATCCATATTTATATGGACACATAAGCATGATGTGTTTTTAAATACTGTGGTGTAGGGTATCATATGGTCGGGCTTGACCGACTATACTTTCTTACTTGTTTTTATTTTTATACATCCTTTATTTACTAGGTTATTTACATGATATGTTCATTTTGGGATTTTATCGGTTGTCAATACACAGCATCCCGCAAAATGTGGGCGGGATTGAAGAAGTGGGCTTGGTACCTTTCGAACAGAAAACATGAAAAGTTGTTTAAATACTTGAATTTTTGGGCTGTCATATGACTTATGGATACGTCTTACATACCAAAAAATTGGAAATCCTTAGTAGAACATATTTTCTGAAAAACTCGGAAAAATCGGTTCAGATACAAAACATAATTTTTTTTTTTTAAATACTAATTTTCTGGATCTATAGGTCTAACTGTGTCCAAGTTTTATAGCACTAGGTAATGAAAAATTTCTTTCTTAACACGTTAGTACTTAAATCAGTCGAATCAGTGAATCAGACCAATTAACTGAAATCCTAAAAAGTACTCATTTTATACCCTTCATCACAGGTGGAAAAGGGTATTTATAAGTTTGTCATTCCGTTTTTAATTTCCACAATATTGATTTTAGACCCTATAAAGTAAATATATTCTAGGTCCTCTTGAGGAGAGAAATTGATTTAACGATGTGATGTACCTCCCACCCCCTTTGTAATTGTTTTCATATACTAGCATAACGCCCAATATGATTTTCGTTTTCACTCTTCTTTATTATTTAATCTATTTAACGAAATAATTTTAACAAATAGAAACTGGGCATTTTTGTTTCTATTTGCTACTTAAAACCTCGCCAAAAAAGATAAATCTGCGGTATGACAACACTGCTTCTACTAAAAGAAAACAAACAAACAGACATACATGGTACAAGCCATTTCGGTGAATATAGGCCCCTATAACGGTTTACATCTCAATAAGTTGATTTGTAATTTTTGTATTATGGTTTACAACTTTGCTATATTGCGGTGAACAAAAACATCAAAAATAATTACAACTCAACTGAGCTCAGTTGTGGAACATAAAACAGGCCATATTTTATTTTAATGATATTCAAACAACGTTCCTCCATGGTTCAGTTGTCTAGTGGGCTTGTTAAGGTAAGAAACTGTGAGTCCCCTGGTTCGAATCTTGGTTTTTCAAAAACAAATTTTTTTTAATTTTATGTTCAAAAACGATTTTTAAAAAACATTTACCAGTTTTCGCTTTTTAAATTGCATTTATAATGAAGTTTATAGTGTTGTAAATATGTATGAATATCGTTAGCTAAAATTCAAAAAGGCATAACTAACAAAAAATTCAAAATCGTGTTTTTGATTGATTATTATGAATGCCATTGAACTACATGTCTTCACAAAATTTAGCACTTCTCCGAACAACAATTGCGCTTTTATTAACAAAAAACAAAAGGGCGTAACTACAAGAATGTTTATTTTAAAAATGAAAAATTATGTAATTACCCAATTTTTTTTCAACAAAATATAATGAAATGGTTTCCTTTGAAAATTGTTTAAAGAATTTCATGGACGACTTACCAATACATGTTTTCCGACATGTTTATAGTTTTCATTAAATAAAGTTTTTTGCTTCTCCTGTAAAATTATAGTTTTGTTTGTTACGCCTTTTTGCATTTTAGCTATCGATATGTAAAAATTATTTAGTTTTTGTCTAGTTGCTCTGTCTTTTTCTGCTCGCAAAATTGTGAAGGGTATGAAAGCCGAATATAGCACTCTTGTTGGAGTTGTTGTTGTTGTTGTTGGTGTTGTTAGAATTATTTATATTTCTTCAATGCTACACAGCCTAAACACCAAATTATTAATGCGGCAAAAAATTTTATTTTCAGAGTTTTAAATATTAGTGACCAACAATTTCATGCCAAAAATATTAAAAATATAAAACTTCTATTAATTAACAATAGTTTTCCAATTAAACTCATTTATTCATTAATTGAACAAACACAGCTAAAATTAAAAAATAATATCACTACACAAAATACTGATAAAAAGGAAAATATTTTTTTTCAGTGTACGATTTATTCCTGGTTTAACGGACAACAATAATATAAAAACAACAATAGAATCACAAAACATATGTTTTGCTTATACTCCTTACTCCACACTCAGTACAATTTTTTCAAATGTAAAGGCGCCGATAGGAAAACAACAACAATGCAATGTTGTGTACGAACTTGAATGTATGGGAAATGACGAACAGAAATGCAATCAAATATACTATATAGGTACGACAAAACGATTGCAAACAAGAATGATTGAACATAAAAACGACATAACAAAACTTAGAGAATCAACAGGGTTGGCAACACATATTCTGTCATCTGGACATAAAATCAACTTTGATGACGTTAAAATTTTAGACATAGAGGGTGGGGAAAGAAAAAGGTACACAATAGAAAGCTTACGTATACAACAAAAAATAGAGAGAACAATGAACAAAAAGGAGGATACTGACAATATAAATACAAGCTATAGAGTTGCAATATAACTTCAAACTGTGATATTAATTTTTAATATGTGGTTTTGATTTATTTTTTGTGTTAAATGTTCTTTGTTTTTTGTAAAATTTATTTATATTTAATTTAATGTGAAAATTACTGTTAAATTTGTAAGTTTAAAGAAAAAATATTTGGTTTATTTATGTTTTATTAATGTATTATAAAAAAAAAAAAATTAATTAAATAGACGTAACCCTGATGAAGTCAACAAAAAATTGACGAAACGTTGGAAAACATGTAAAGAAAAGTTTTTTATTTACATTAAATAATATAGGCCTAATTAGCTGACTTGATACAATTCAAACATAAAATATTTATATTTAGGTTGGGAATTCACTTCCGTTATATTGAAACTCTGTATGTTGTCTAATATTGTTTCTATGTGAATTTTTTGAAGTGGCTCTTGCCCTTGCCTTAAGGTATAGAGAACGGAAAGGGCAATTAACGTCGTTAGCAGAATGATCAAATCGCTCTCTTCCATGTTTTTTACAATTGAAACAGGAAAAAACTGCAGGTCTTTTTTCATTAGTATTATATGGGCAATCTTTTGTATGATGTTCACCAGCACAAACCATGCAAGCAGCGATACGATGACAGTGTTCTCCACCGTGACCATACATCAAACAATTCCAACACTGAGTTGGCTTATCGTTATTTCTTTGCTTCTACTTCTTACACGAGATTATTACATTGGAAATTGTTTTTACGTTTTTTAACGAATCTGGGTTAAATATTTTTTGAGGGAATTGCACTTTATAAACTGCATTGTTGTTGGAGGTGAATTTTGTGTTAACCTCTGTCACATAAGTAGGAACTAAGTTGTAACTTGTTAGTTCAGCCTTGAATTCATCAGGATTAACTTTGGGCAAACCGTATAAAAATGTTGTGTACAACCGATTTTCTTTAGAGTTAAAAGAGTGAAACTCTTTGTTTTCTTTTAAAATTTGCAAACAGCAATTGTATGACTCAATATTTGGGGGGAAAACTTTTGTACCAATAGATGTACGTTCGTAAATACATTCCCTTCCTAATAAATTTTAAATTTCTATAAAGGGTGTGTCAGCTTCAACACCTATGAGCGGAGGCTTTTGTTGTTTGACTACCGATAAATTCGATGATGGAGCTGCGTCCATATCGATGAGATCTGGTAAAGGGTTGAATCTGTTGCGTGAGGTGGACAGGTTGTTCGAGTAAGTATTACCCGGTGTTGTTTGTTGTTTCGTCATCTTAGTCTTTGCTAGATGATTTTCATATCGAGATTTGGATTTTTGAATTTTAGTGATATTGCAAATTTTTTCACTATCACTAAACGCAGTTGAATGCAAAAATCTGCACTCAATTCAAAAAGTGCAAAATTTGGACTTGCAATCAAAAAAGCTTCAGACAAATATTGTATCACTTAAATTTAAAAAATGTAACTTCGTATGTGCATGGCTTCTGATTTCTTTGGAGGATACGCATGAGTAAAGAACATTATACAAAATGAAATTTTGTCAATAACGGTGTAATTATTGGCTTTAACCATGAAAAGACAAGTTTTTATTTTAAATTTAGTGCAACAATTTTAGTTGAACTCAAATGAGTGAAGAAAAAAAAAGTTGCAATAAGCTGATGATTGATTTTTTTTTTAACTCAAACTATTTTTTTGAGTGCAAAATTTTTTACCATGTTTAGTGAGGCTGCAAATTTTCAATTCATCACTCAACATCAACAAAATGATTGCAATATTTTTGCACTATCACTAAGTGTGAGTTGAAACTGCAAAATGAGTGCACTACCCCCATCTATGGTTAATTGTCTACCTTGTGTGAGAATTCGAATGAAAACAAACGTAGGCAATTACAAAAACAAAAGTATGATACACTTGTTGTTTAATTGTTAATTTCTGCAAAGCGCTTTTACTAAAGACACGTTAAAGACCGTACGTTAAGAGAGTCAGGTACGAACTCAGTTTACTTATGTATTAGTAATTTAAATCAATAAAAAATTATACATAATAGGAATTACATAATAGAATTACCAAGGCCTATCCAATAGGTCTGCTTACTATTACAACAATACAACAATACAAAAAACAACAGGCATTTTGTTTGTGTAAAATTCCTCGCCGTTGTCAAAATCTTACTACTACATAGGCAAAACAAAAGGAAAAATGTGTTTTGTGTACATGTATGTGTGGCAAAAAACCAAAAAAGTAAACAAAAATATACACGTATAAGGAAAGTGTAAACAACTTTTGATATCGTTGAGGAAAAAACCAAATAAACATCTGGCTTCTTAAGCAGACCTATTGGATAGACCTTGAGAATTACATTTAAATCAAATATAAATACAGTATAACCCGGTTAATTACCCCACGCTTAAATACCTTTCACGCTTGTTTACCTTGTGTTTTAAATCCCTGTTTTTTTTTCTTCCATTTTTCAAAAAAAAAATCCACGCTTAATTGCCTCAGTACTATTCAAGGTATATTTATAGCAGGTAGCCGCGAGATTACAACAATTGTACAATAAAACAAACAACAGGGCTTTTTATTGTTGTTATGTGGTACGAACTGTCAAAAGGCAAAGGGGTTGATAAGAGACAAAAAGACAAAAGATAGAGACAAAAAACTTGTTTACATGTTTACTATACAACATTTGACAGTTCGTACCACAAAACAAGCAAATAAAAAATAAACAGCTGGCTTTCCGAGACTACCTGCTATAAATATACCTTGGTACTATTTGACAACAACACAGCAAGTAATGCAACCAAGTTTAGATGTTAATAATTTGAAAATATGCACTGAAATTTTTTGCATTAAAATAAACTTTATTCCGGAATCACTCGTATAAAGTTATGTTTGGTTAAGATTCTTATAAGAGTTATTTGTGCTGAATATTATCTACAATGCAAGAAGAGGTCGCTAAATTTTAAATTATATTAACATTTTAAAGGATAAAATAGCTTGAATATTTTAGGGATTGATATTTGAATAGAAGCTGTATTTCAACCATATTTAATTTGCAGTAAGATGTTGTGGGCAAAATTTTATCTTAATAATGAACATGATTAAATAGTTTATGAACATAAAAAAAGAAGTTTGCATGGGGACTATGGGATATTATAGACCGATTCTCACAATTTACATAGGTTTCGTTCTTATGACAATTAAAACGTATTTACCAGCCAGTACCCATGTTCTGTAACTTTAGTGAGAACTTCTCGTATCGAAAAGATGCGAAACAAAATATTTCATTGCTTCTCGAAAAGTCAGAAAAAAGTGTGTCAGTAACTCATGTCGAAAACTATCAAAAGAGATTACGTCGTTACGTTATAAGTGTCATAATGTTACACTCGAAGCCGATGTAAAATTGCAGACGTTGATAGCGCCAGTTAATTTAAAAATTTAAACATTTTCCAGATTTTTTTCTGCGGCAGCCAACTTCACACTGAAGCGGTCGTATTTGTAGCGCAAATAAATTTTAATTTAAATAAAATTCTTTTATTTTTTAATTAATATATTTTTTTTATTTTACCACGAAGACAGTTTATTTTACCAGGAGACAGTTTTTTTTCCAGTTATGGATCTGGAATATGAGGACGAGAATTTGGTCTATGCACCTGTTGAAATTTTACCACAATCACCGACAAATGCCCAAAGAGAAAAAGGTCAGATATTGCAAATATTGACGTCGCCCAGCTGAGTGAAAATAGATTTGCCTTACTATCAGGACTGTGTGCTATTATCAAGATCTCTTTATTAATGATTCTTATTTGATAAACAGTGGTTTCCCGGTTTAACGAATTATATATTGTCAGGCCCTTTTGTTAAATCGAAAAAATCGTTAAATCCTGAAGTTTTTTTTAATAAATTTTGATTAATAAAACAACAATATTTTAATAAAACAAAGAAAATTCGTTTATTTCCATTCATATCACAAACAAAAATTATATACCATTTTCATTATCATATCATTTTCAATTAAATGAGAACAAAACTAATAAGAATTTTTTTTTCATTATTTATTTATTAAATCTTCATATATTAAATATGAACTAACAATAATTAATCAAATCTTATCCTAATTCTTTATTTTATGTCCTGCCAGTGCAAGACACAAATTTTCTTCATCACGGGTTCTGTATCACATTTATATATGTGTTTATCGCTCATCTTAATGGGTAAGTGCTGCAGTGTCTCTTCTCCTTAAGCGAGTGTGGCCGCTATCATTTAAAATATTTCGAGCCAGTGGATTTGGGTGCAACTCTAGCCTTTTTAAATATTTTACCGCATACTTCGTAATAATAGTCCTTACCAGTGGGACATTGAGATCCTTGTGGACATTTAATTTTTTAACATACCAAGGGGCAGCTGTGATTATTCGAAGAAGTTTATTTTGTCGCCTTTGAATTTTTTCGATATTTGAGGCCGAGGCAGTGCCCCATAGTTGAATACCGTAGCACCATATTGGCTTTAAAATAGAGTTGTAAAGTAGTAGTTTGCAATCGAGACTAAGAACAGAATTTCTTCCAATAAGCCAGTTAATTTGAAGTGCTTTTAGTTTCATTTGGGTTAATTTTGCTTCTATATGGCATTTCCATGTTAAACGCCGATCAAGATGAATACCGAGATATTTGACTTCCGATTGTTGAGCCACTAGTTGATTATTAATTTTAATATGGGGACATGTTTCCCGACGCAAGGTGAATGTAATATGTACGCATTTTTACTCATTGACCTTTATTCTCCATTGTTTTAACCACAGTTCTAGTTGAAATATATGATCCTGCAGGTATCGAGATGCTTCACGACTGTTCTCGTGTACGCTTAGGAAAGCTGTATCATCAGCAAAAGTTGAGGTTAGGGTGTAATTGTTTGTTGGCATGCCCGAGGTATATATAAGGTAAAAAGTGGGCCCAGGATACTTCCCTGAGGGACTCCAGCTTTAATTGTCTGAGGAGAACTTAAAAAATCACCTTCTTTAATAATAAATTTTCGACCGACCAAGTAGCTTTCTAACAGCTTGTGTGTGTTAACCGGTAGGTTAAGCTTCAATTTATGTAACAAGCCTACATGCCAGACTTTATCAAAATCTTGAGAGACATCGATGAAGAGAGCGGAGCAATATTTTCTTTCTTCAAAGGCTTTTCCTAAGGCGTTTACTATCCGATGGGTTTGTTCAATTGTGCTATGTTCTCTAGGGTGGCCGTTATTTTTTTTATTTTGATTTCTTATATTCTCCCCCCCTAAATCGGTTCAGTTTTATGTAAAAAAAAATACAAAAAAATTTCGAAGCGATAAGTTGTGTTTTAGGGGGGCGTCCGTCCCTCAAAGTTTGCCATCAAGCCATTTATTCAAATGTAATTTGTTTGCGTATGACTATCTTCTAAAAACAACATTTTACAAGAATATGATATATGACAATATTTTAGATCTTCTAGTCAACAACATAAGCCTCCAAGAAAGTTTATTGCTGAGACTAATATCTTAGAAAATAATTAAGAAAATAAAAACAAAATACCAAACATTTTATATACGTTTTATATATATAAAAGGGGGATTTAATGTCAAGTGACCCAATTTTGAAATAGATGTCTCTCGATTTAAATGAAATTTACACCAATTTTAGTACTGTTAGATAGTAGCTTAGACACAAATTTTCAACAAGATCGGTCAAAAAGTTTCTGAGTTAGAGGGGGTCAAATTTTGACATTTTGGCCATACAGGTGTTCTTTCTCATCCATGTAACTTATTACCTATTGGTGTCGGCAAAATTTGTCCCAAGTAGCTTAGATAGCTTTTTGATCAAACTTTTTAAAAAATTTTTTTTTGTTTTTTTAAAAAATTTTTTAAATTTAACACTTGGCTAAAAAAAATAAAAAAAAAAGTTTTAAATTTAAAAAATTTTTAAAAAAAAAACAAAAAAATATTTTTAAAAAGATTGATTAAATAGCTATCTAAGCTACTTGGGGCAAATTTTGCTAACACCAATAGGTAATAAATTACATGGATGAGAAAGAACACCTGTATGGCAAACTTTGACCCCCTCTACCTCTGAAACATTTTGACCGAACTTGTTGAAAATTTGTGTGTAAACTACTATCTAATAGAACTAACCTTGGTGTAAATTTCATCCAAATCGGAAGACATCGATTTCAAAATTGTGTCACTTCACATTAAATCGCCTTTTTATATATATAAAACGTATATAAAATGTTTGGTATTTTGTTGTTATTTTCTTAATTATTTTCTAAGATATTCGTCTCAGCAAAAAACTTTCTCGGAGGCTTATGTTATTGACTAGAAGAGCTAAAATATTGTCATATATCATATTCTTGTAAAATGTTGTTTTTAGAAGATAGTCATACGCAAACAAATTACATTTGAATAAATGGCTTGATGGCAAACTTTGAGGGGCGGACGCCCTCCCTAAAACACAACTTATCGCTACGAAATTTTTTTGTATTTTTTTTACATAAAACTGAACCGATTTGGAGGGGGAGAGTATAAGAAATCAAAAAAAAAGTTATCCATACAACTAGAGCCACGCTAATGTTCTCTTCTGAAACCGAATTGATGGTTAGGTATACACCCATTGTCATTTAAAATTGGGGGCTTCTTAATGGTGGTTTAGAGACAACTGGCCTTTTGAGATTTCTAGCTGCACGCCATAATGAGTAGTCTGATTGGGGGGTTGCATCAAGTTCCTTAAGATATTTTTCCAGAGAAGCCGTTTTCTGAGTCTGCAGTAACTTTCTAAGATTTTTTGTACACTCTTTTAGTATGTTCTTAAGTAACGGGGATCTGTGCAATTGCCACTCTCTTCGAGCCCTCCTTTTTTCAGACAAGAGACGCTCGACATCTGTGGAGTATATATTAATATTTTTTGTTTTTTTGGGGGCAATACTGGAATGTTGAACAGCTAGTTTCAGAAAACTGTCAAAATTGGCAATAGAGCGATCTACATACTCCGGTGTACTAAGCGGAATATTTTCTGTGCAATGGGTGCTGAGGTTTTTCTATATTTTAACCAGTTAATTTGCGTAGCTGTCATCGCTAAGTGACCAGTCGGAGATACAATTCTATTGTGGTTCATTATAGTAACAATTGTAGGTGTGTGGTCAGAAGATAATTTTAAGGAAGCTTCAACATGAATCGTTTCTATGGGGATGTTTTTAACCACGCCGAAATCGATAACATCTGGAATTTTTTTAAGATCAGTAGGCCAATATGTTGGTTGTCCGCTCGCTACCACATTTACATCCATTTTATAAATTGTGTTAAATAAAACACGACCCTTTAGTGTTATAAGTCGTGACCGCCAGAAGATATGTTTAGCGTTATAATCGCCAGCAGCTAGGAAACAGGGTCCTAATGATTTAAAATATTTTCAGTATTGGCTTTCTGATATTGAAAATCTAGGAGGGGAGTATAACGATGAAATTACTAGGTTTCTATTTAATTCCTCAACGCAAATGTTCGTTGCTTGGAGATAATCTTCACGATGATCACACATTAGGTAGTGTTTGACTCGGGTTTTAACTAAAATGGCTGAACCTCCACAAGCTCTATCTCGAGGGTCCTTGGTATCATATAGTATATAACCACTGATTTAAAACGTATTTCTAGAGGTCAAATGAGTTTCAGAAACCATCATGACATCAATTTGTTTGTTTTTAAGAAAGTATTCTAATTCATTTTTATGTTGGCGGATGACGTTTGCGTTCCAAAAACAAATTTTTAAGCAGTTCATGGCTTGTTAAGAACAGCTTGCAATAACATCGATTGCATTCTAAGAATTTCCTGTAACATATTACCCATTGTGTTTTTTGTAAAATTATTTACTGTTTGCACTAATGTTTCCATGGTTTCCACTGGAGTTTCATCGTTACTTAGCGAAGCACCTTGCATTGGCACATGGTTTGATTTAAGGACGTTAGCATAAGAGGTTCTGTTATTACTAGGCTGCGGAGCCTGAATGCCATCAGTGTTTACTTGATTTGGTACCTGCATTTTTTGGGGGATTAGTTTTCGGTCCAGCCGACTGCTTGACGATAGTATATACAGGGCATCCTCTATAATTGGCAGTGTGATTACCGCCACAGTTGCTTCATTTTTTTACATTGGGGTTATTTTTAGACTTATCGCACTGGCCTGACAATGTAATTCTCCACATACGACGCAAACAGGGGGTAAATAGCAGTATGTCTTAGTATGGCCAAATTCTTGGCAATTAAGACATTGAACGCAACCATTTCTTTTGTGTGGCTCCTCTATAGTTATTCTTCTGTAGAGAATATATTTTAAATTTTAAATAGGATGCGTTTCATTAATGTCGCCAGGTTCTAACTCCACCCGAAATAATGGTTGGGTATTTTTTTCCTATTTTTAATATTTGTAACATTTTTATTTTAAAACCCTTCTCTTCCAAAAATGTTTTAATATCATCTGGGTCCACCCATGAGTCTATGACCTTCATCACTACCTGAAGACCTTTGCTGCTCTTCAGTTGATATGTGTAAAAGCTTTTTTTAAGGGCTTCGAATTTGTTAGTTAATTTACGAAAATCATTCTCATGATTTACCTGTATTTTTGTCTCGTTTATATTTCTACGCTTGATTGCAGCTACGTAAAACGAATTTTCACCTATTACCGAGATCACGCTCTTTATTAACTCACTTGAGTTTTGCTTCCTTAGATATATTGGGGGTGGCTTAGAAGATTTTATGATGTTTGGTGCTTTCGAGGATTTATCCTCCAGAGTTGCAAAACGATTTTGAGAATTTATTTTATCAAAAGATGGTACTTCTGAGGCCGAAGCAACTGCTGCAGAGGTAGGGCTGCGACCCCGTTTAAGCACTGTTATGTACCTGTCCATACCAACTTGTACTTGAGGCTTTTGACCACTTTTTACTTAAGATGTTTGCATTGCATCTGTGTTAGAGTTCATGGTACCATTTGTTACTAAGAATGTGTTTGCCGTTGTTTATATTTTTTAACGTATCACCATCAACCGTCTTTGTAAAAAGAGAGGGCGAAAGGGATCGTGTTCGAACAATTGGTTTAGCCGTTAGGTAGTTACTATTGTGTTCTTTGGTTTTACTTATTACAGCATTGCCTTCGTTAGCATGCACTGTGACATAAACATTTCTTTCATTTAGTTTTATTGTTTTTTAAATGTTTTTATTCATGCAATAAATTGTTTTGGTTTTTCACCGTTTAACTGTGTTTTTAATATTTTTGTTATTTATTGTATTTTACAACAACAAAAAAATAAGAAATTTAAGCTAAAATGTTTTTGCTCAGAATATGTTTGTTTACATACACATGTATGAACATTAGTTCGTATATATTTTTACTATTTTTCTTTATTTAATATTTTTTTTCGTTTTAATTGTTCACTTTTATGTTAAATAATTTAAATAACAAAATATATCATTTATTTTAAGCGTCCATTCGCTGTTTACCTATATTACAAAATCAAATGTGATTAATTCAAAATTCAAATTGTATGCGGAGTTAAAGAGTACACGTCTGTATCACAACAAAGCACAAACCGAACCAATAATAATGAACTTAAAAAACATATTCAAGTTATTTAAAATAAAACAATCCTTTATATTTGTCTGTTTTCGAAGTGCTTTAATGGAGCATTGAACTTTACAAAAACTTCACAAAAATTACGTAAAATTTGAAACAGAAAACAAAAATTTGTTTTGTAAACAAAAGTAAAAAATGACTTTGTAACGTACAAATTTTTATTTTGAAGATCAAGTATTTTCTTTGCTTTCTTTGTAAGAAAAGAAAATACTTCCTTTAACTCGTTGTTTTCAGTAATATCGTTCTTAAAATATGGTAAAAATGCAAACATATATGCATCCATCATCTTTTGTTTTTGAAAATTTTTTTTGTAAAAATTCGTTATATAGAGTACAATAATTTGCTGTTTGTTCGTAATATAAGGTACTCAATGTAACATATATGACAGTACGTTAAATAGCGAATTCGTTTAACTGAGTATACGTTAAATCGGGATACCACTGTATTCCTTGAGGTGATATGGTCCATTCCCCAATTTTTACAAAAATCCGAAAATTCCTTGGAATTAAAATGCGGTCCATTATCGGATATAAAAATAGCCGGTATTCCATGTCTGGCAAAAATTTATTTAAGCTTAGTTATAACTTGGTAACTGTTATAACCCGAACCCAAGATATCAATTTCTACAAATTTAGAATAGTAGTCTACTACCACCAAAAACATTGCGTTGTTCATTTCAAAAAGGTCACACCCAATTTTGTACCAATCTCATGATGTAACAATTCCTCTTTTGCATTCGAGTTTTGATATTTCCTGCAAATTTCACAGTTCGATACCATCAAGTTTATATCATGATTAATATTTGGCCAAAAAATTGATTCCCTAGCTAAATTCTGACAACGTTGCACCCCCATGTGTCCCTCATGTATATGTACCAACATCGCCCTTCTAAGACTCTTCGGTACCAAAATTCGATTATTCATCAGTAAAATACCATTTAATTCTGATATTTAATTTTTTATAGGAAAATATGGAAATAATATTGGATTAGCTTTCCTCCTCTCATAGGGCCAACCCGTTTTTATACAATCAAGTAAAATTTTAAATACTTCATCTGTTTTCGTTGCCTCTTTAATTTTCTCGACCGCAACGTCAGTTAAACTGTTTTGAGACAAAATAAAATTACAATGTAAATCTATTTCCTGATTCATGTCTAATAAAGTGTTTTCCTTAAGTGGAGCTCTTGATAGCGTATCAGCAATATAAAGATATTTACCCGGTTTGTATATAACCGTAACATGAATCTTTGCAAACGAGCCGGAATTTTTTAAAGCGGGTTTTCAAATAAAGTCACCAACGGCTTATGATCAGTTTCTACTGTCACCTGAGAACCAAATACATATTGGTGAAAACAAGTACACCCAAACAGAATTGCAAAAAGCTCCTTTTCTATTTGAGCATAATTAGACTGACAATCAGTCAATGAAGCTGATGCAAATGCAATTGGATTGATTGTCTCCATGCATAATTGTGGCTCCCACCGCAAATTTTGATGAGTCCACAGACAATCTGATTTGTTTTTTAGGGTCAAAATAGACAAGAACTGGCGAATCCGTTATTTCTTTCTTCAAATTTAGAAATTCATTATCCTGCTCAAAACCCCACTGCCATATAACATCCTTTTTAAGAAGTTCTCTTAAATGTTTAGTCTTAGCCGACAAATGTTGTGTAAAAGAAAATAAATTGTTAACCATTCCCAAAAACCTTTGAAGACCCGCTACATTTGTCGATCTTGGCAACTCTACGATTGCTCTGATCTTCTCACTATCCGGTTTAACACCCTCACCATTAAAAATGTGTCCAATAAGTTTTATTTCCGTTTTTAAAATTTTAGACTTCGATTTGTTAAATTTCAACCCAACATATTTCGCTCTATTTAAAACTCTTTCCAGTATTTCATTATGTTTCTCCACACTAGTAGCATGAATGAGAAAATCATCCATATAGATGATCCCCGAATAATCTCACCATTTCCGAGTGAAATATTTCCGGTGCCGCGTTAATGCCAAACGGCAAACGCAAAAATCGATATCGCCCCATAGGTGTATTAAAAGTACACAACTTTGGTGACGCTTTATCTAACGGAATCATCCAAAACCCAAAACTTGCATCCAGACTACTAAAAAATTTCGAATTCGTCAACTGAGATCTACACTCATCGACATTCGGAAAACTAAACCTTGGTCTAACAATAACTTTATTCAAATTCCTTGGATCAAGGCACAAACGTAGGCTACCATTGGGTTTGGTTACCAAAACTACTGCATTTACCCACTCCGTCGGTTCATTTTACCTAGTAATCACGTTCAATTTCTCTATTCTATTTAACTCTTTTTTCAAAGGTTTAAAAAGAGCTATTGGGACCCGACGTGGTGCCTCTACTATAGGTTCACTATACGCACTCAATTTAAAACTACATTTTTTCAGCTCAGCAAGACCATTAAAAATCTCCTCGTAATTTTCAAAAATCGAATCTATATTTATAGAATTAATAGTTTTGATTAAATTTAATCAGATAGCTAAATCTAAACCAATTACATTTCTACACTCCATTTTTATTACGTAAAAGGTTGATAAACATTTTGTTTCTTTATAACAAATATTTAAATTAATTTTTCCCATAACCAGGAGTTTTTCACCACTAAAAGTTAGTATATTACTACAATTATTAGTATAAAGTTTTTTAATTTTCAAAATACTTAAGGTTTTTTCCGATAGTAGATTGGCTTGCGCCCCGGTATCCACTTGAAACATCACCATCTTGTTGTTGATTTCTGCCGCCACATTCCAATCACGAGCTGAAGTACCAGTACTATGTTTAACAGTACCAATAAAAAGATTATCTTCTTCTTCTTCTTCATTTTCGACAGCTTTTACGTATTTGTTGTTGTTGTAGCTACTATTGTTGTAGTTATGATTGTACTTCTTAAGGTAGAAGTACATAGCACGCGTTAATGCGCGCGCGCTCTGTAGACTTCTGGCAAAAAAAATTAAACTAGTGTATTTTCATGCAAAATATTTTGACGCGTTTGCGCCAGAAAATTGGGAAACTTTGAACTTTTTAACGCGTTGTGTATTTTTTACAAGTAATCAGCTGACAATAAAAAAGAAAAATTTAACAAATTTGTAAATCATGAAAGAAAAACTTATTGAAGAGCTTAAAAAGCATTCTATATTTATATAAAAAAAAATAAATTCAATAATATAATAAAATCTTGATATACTTTCGAATCCGTTTTCAATGCACAAATAAGTAAACAAATAAAAAACAGCTGACAGGAATGGCTTTTGTAACGGGCGTTGTGTAACTTGCAATTTTTATGCGCTAAGGTTTTTAAACGCACGACACACGCAGACGAATAGACGTGTGTTATGTACTTGTACCTTTATTTTGGCAAAGTGATTTAACCTACCACAAAGATGACATATTACCCCTTCTGCTGGGCATGTATCATGGGGATGTTGACCACATTTTCCACACCTTTGTTGCTGTTGATTTTTGTTCGACTTGTTGAATATTCTCAAACCACATATATTTGACAAGTTGTTGTTGTTAGTATGATACACTTATATTGCTGTAGCATTTTCTCTAGCCGCTTCCATGCTTTGTGCTATTTGGAGAGCCCTTTCCAACATAATGTCCCCATCCGCTAGCAATTTTTCTTTTATTTTTAAATAGTTATCTGATAAGCCACAAATAAAAATCTCTTTCACCAGACCATTACATAGCGACTCGAATTCACAAGTGTTGCTTAAGTTTTGTAACTGTGTTGCATATTGCAAAATGGTTTCCCCCTCCATTTGCTTTCTTGTATAAAACGAGTGACGCTCCATGGCCGTATTTTTCTTTGGAACAAAATAGTTTTCCAACTTTTTCCACAAATTATCATATTTCACGACATCTATGTCTATATTAAAGGAACCTGCTATGTTTACGGTCGCCGGTCCTAGATGCTAATCAATCAAATACATGATCTTGAAAAAAACACATACTGGAATGGCTTCACATACTTGTCACCGGTTGTGATTATCCACGGACACCTAGAAAACAACCCGGATCCCTGCAATAGGGTGCCTACTCCCGGCACACACTGAGGCTAGGGAACATCTCATGAAATTTTACGATCAATAATTGTCATTTTGTTACTCATTTGAATGTGATATAAAAACACTTTTTTATTTAAATAGTACATATTTCATTATTGTACGTTCGAGTTATATTTTTATTTATTTGTCTAACACAACTGTATGTATGTGTATCAGAGAACGGCTTTGTGCGATTGCAAAAAAATCGCATTTAATGAATACCAACAAATACACACGCTTTCGGTCATACAATCAAACTTGCGCAACTGCACACATTCGCTGATGGTTTGCAGTTATTCAAATAATGCACATCGTGCTTTGTTATTTATACCATCGTTTAGCTTCGTTTTTTAATTAAGATGTTTGTGTGTTCGGTGCGACAATGATTGTTTTGGTAAAGAAAAAAAAATACAAACAAAAAAGCCAGAAATCAAACAATCATTACTCATGTAGGCATTTAGCAGTTGCTATGTAGTACAAGAAAACAAAATTTAAATGAAACACAAACTTCTAGGTACAAACAATTTCCATAGAAATAGAAGGCTGTTTTTATTTTTTATCATTTCTTAACAACAATGGGTCGAGTGAATAAAAAGGTAGTTTATGCTACATAGCACTTAGTACTAGCACTACCTTTTGCTTTTCAGGACTAGCTATGCTGAAAAGTTTAAACTACAAAAAGTGTGAATAACTCTTTGCTAGTGCTAGATAGCTAGTGCTTGAAAATACTAGCTGACCCGGTCCGCGTTGCTGGCCCTAAGCAAACATTAGTGTTGTATAACCAGACGATTTAAATTGAGCTTTAAACGAAATTTACGGCCTTTAAATAAAAATCCATGGAATACCTATCATAAAGTTTTTTTTACAGAATAACTTACATATGGTGTAGATATGGGTTCAATGAAAAAAGAAACACATGCATTTAAGGCAAATTGGAAATTATATTTATTGATTACTTCATCTCAAGGCTAGCGGATAGACAATGTTTTTTGTTTTTTTATTTGGTGTAAAAACGTATAAATTTTTTGGGGTGCCAACTCGGGAGCAAGCCACATACAACTGGCCGTGTGAAAAACATGAATTTTGCAAAATTAAGCCAGCAATAGTCAATGATTGGCCTTGTGCTTTGTTGATGGTAATAGCAAAGGCAAGACGCAAAGGGAATTGGAGCCGCTTGAATTCAAATGGTAAATCGTTGGAAATCATCGGAATTCGTGGAATAAGTACGTATTCGCCTTTGAATCTGTCACCGATGATTGTTGCCTCGATTAAATTTGGTGAACAGTTTTTGATGGTCAATCTGGTTCCATTGCATAACTTTGGTGCATTTAAGTTGCGAATAAGAATTACCGGTGACCCAACCTTTAATGTAAGTACATGCGGTGGCATTCCGGATGGTTCCAATGAATTCAAAAATTCAGTGGGATTATTGACGGCTTGTTCTTTAGCCATTACTGTGTCGATCGATTTGTATTTGATTAATTTGCCGGGCAGTTTCAATTGAATTTGCTCATTGAGCTTGTTGACATCGTCATTTTTTGGTGCCAAAATTGCACGTTCGCACAGCCAATCCGGATTTTTGTAGGAGGTTGTTAGACTTGGGAATACCTTGTCGACGACGGCTTGAATATTCATTTGCATTTGACAGAAGTTAGGCGGGAACGAAATCTCGTTCGTGGCGCGATTAATTGGAATTTTTCCATTACCAATGTCCAAAAGTTGTTTTGCGAATGTTTAGGCAGACGGGTCTTGCAACAAATGCACACGCATGTTCGTCGATAGCGTTATTTTCTCGACTTGGTTCCAAAGATATGAAGCTTTCAAGCATGCGTTCAGCTCATCTGCAGGCATTGATCTTGGTGTTTCTACCTGGTGGGCGGGGCAAAATTTTCTTTCCATAAAAACCTAAGTTGGACCATGGCAATAAAGACCTGCACGAGTGTATCAGTAAGTATTGTTAAAACAGATACACCAGATATTTATCTGTTACTACTTTACTTTTTGAAATAATCACATTAAAAATATAATTTTGCCACCAGACACCCTTTATATGAATAGATTTTACTTAAGGGTAAATGGCAGGTACCGTTAATAAGAGTGATCCATATAATTTTAGCTTGAAAACTCTTCATATTAGAGTCAGCGGAGACATATACTGTCTTATACCAATAGGTTCGTCTCTTTAAGAACCTATGGTGATCTAGAATAAACGATCTTAACTCCACAGTTAAAAATTATTTTTCAACGAAAAAATAAAAGTAGGTTTTAAGTATAAAAGTAGTAGTAACTTCGGATGAACTCAATTTTCAATTGCGAACCTTTAACCATTATCGTTATATATATTTTATTTTGGTTGTGGTAATCAATTAAAGTAAAATTTATTTTTTTGGTTATTGATAACCTAAGTAATTTTTTGGTTACAAATATCTTTTGGAAAAAATTATTTATTTATTTATATTTATTTATAGCAAAATTTAAATATGATTATTTCGCCTTTTGCTTTTTTCCTTTTTCCTAAAAGAAGAGCAAGTTAAAAAAGACAAAACAAAAAAAATTTAAAGCTCAAAGAAAAAAAAAATCTTCTCTGACTGGTAATAACAAAAAGCCGGTTCAATAAAAAAAAGCAGGCGACGATTACAGATTACAACGATAAAAAACTGATCAGTGTACAACTTGACAGCTTGTACAAAAATTTGTTTTACTTTCCATACAAATACCGTTTGCGCTTGGAAAAGGTAAAACACACAAATTGTGACGTTTATTTGATTCCTACATTGTATAGAAAAAAAAAAAATCTTGTTGTGTTTGTCTGGCATCAAAAATATCACTTGTCGTCGTAAATTATTTCTCAGCAATAGTGTGACTTTTAGCAACCTTTTGTGCTGCTATTATCTCCGATTTTGCGTCTATTAGCATACATTGGTTTTTCATTTGGCGGCTAACAGACAGAAGCTGTTTGTTTCATTCTTTTTCCTACAACATAAAAGTGATTGCCGTTGCTTTTTGAGCTTGTTTAAATAAAAAATTTTTGCCATTGTTATAAAAGCAAGTTGCAGCTGCTTTTGAAAAGTGTGGGCTATTTTAGCAGAAAAACTTTTCAATTTTGATTTTTTTTAATTAAGAAAATGACAAAATTTGGCTGCTTTTGCTAATATGGCGATAGCATTTTAAACCCTGGTTTACATAGCCAGCCAGCCGGACGTTTGAATTTCTTTAGATCGATTCCCCTTGTGCTTTAAGTCCCTTATATGAAGTTGTATATTTTTCAAAATGTGTTTGTTGTGTTAGACATACCATAAAAATACTGCAAATATGGAATATATATGTATAACCATTTTTTCCCTAAGTTACCCAAAATTAATAATTTATATAAAATAAACCAAAAAATTACTGTATTGTAAGTGTTTCTCAAAAAATAGGCACTTTAATAATTTAGAGGCAAAAATCGTCCAAATGCCGATAAATCGTTAAATATGGCAGGCCTGTAGCCCGTTTCTGTATATCTCACATCGTAAAACTCTTCGCATGAAACGTGTGAATTGCAACAAAAATAGTGTGAAATGAAACAAAAAATGGTTTTTCTCACACAAGTGTTTCTGTATCTTTTTTTTGCGAGAATTATCTGTCATTTAAATAATTTTCCAGCAATTATTGGAAGGATGCGAGAAAAAGTGTTTCTATAACAATATTTTGCGAAAAGTTTCTTTCAAGAACTGTCAAAATAAGTCACATTTGAAATTGGTGGCGAGAAAAACAAAATGTAGATATTTTGAATTGAAAATATGTTTATATACTATTTTTTTTAAATAAATAAAAAAATAGAAGGAATATAAATGATAAATGCATAATTTATATGATGAAAATAAACAAAAAACAATTGTTATATTTTGTTAGTTTAAATTTTTGTTAGCGTTTTCTTGTTTTGGTTTTAATCAGTGCTGCCAGATAAATTTGTGTCAAAATCGTCAATTTCCTGAGAAAAAAATAAAAAAGATCGTCTTTTTTGTTTTAAAAATCGTGCAATTTAAAATCAATTTTAAACAAATTGGTTTCGACTTTTATTAAAAAATAATCAAACAAAAACATAGTTAAAGTTCAAGGGTATTTAATAATTATTATTTAATAATTGAGATATAAATCTTTAATTTACCTATTCCTATAATCTTTTTCTTTTTTACCTGAAATAGACTTAGTAGAATACCTTGTAGTTAAAATTAAAAAAATCGGTTCATAAATAAACGGGTTAAAGACCCAGTAAAATCTTCGCCTACAAAATAATATGTTAAGTAATCAGAAACACATAAAAGCACTACATACAATTCTACTGAAAAACAAATGAATTTTACAAGGGTTATGCCAAAAAGAACAAATTCAAAAGTAAGTCATTTTTTTTATCTTAATACATCCAGAAAAAAGTATGGAAGAAAGCTACTTAATAACGGGTGAAAGAAGCTATCCATTTTGAAAAAGTTTTTACTGGGAGACAAACAAATTTCTTTCTTGCCGGAATAATGGTTTTGGCACAAAAGTGTACATATAAGATAAGAATATCAAATATCAATCATATTTTGTATATTGCCGATACATTTTTTAGGGAAGAAACAAACAATTTCGAGGACAATTTTCACAATAGGGATAAATATAAAAATTTAAGCAGCCTTGTTTCTAAAGATATCTTTTTTTCTAATAAACAAACATATAAAAATATTTACAATTATCTTATTTCGAAGACTAAGGGGCTTATAGTGTAAAACGCAACGCCAACAATTTCATTAAAAGCAAAAATAAAATCAAAAATATTTTATAAATTTGTTGTTGGTTTCTACAGACATTCATATTATTTTTTGTTTTCAATTTTCAACGCCACAAAATAGAAGTGTTTGAAATTTAAAAATTCAAGATGAATTTCTATAGAAAGTAACAAAATTATAAAATATTTTTGATTTTGTTTTTGCTTTCGTCACTTTTTTAGAAAAAATCATCAAAACGTCACTTTGTTAATATCGGAACAAAAAATCGTCAAGATGACGATAACTCGTCAAATCTGGCAGCCCTGTTTTTATTATATTTATTTATTTTGTTGACGTTTCGCTTTTATTTGACACTTAAGTACTGGAAATATTCCAGTATAAACAGAATTTGTTGTGTCTGTTTTCGCATTCAAATACAGAAACACTTTTATCTCATAAATCGAGAAACGATGGAATTTTTTGTTTCACACTTCATGTAAGAAATTTTACGATGCGAGAAATACAGAAACGAGCTACTGATCACAATGATTCTCGCTTGTGTTGTTGTTGTTGCTCGACAATTTGTACTGCCACAGCATGAACACACAGTGTGTGTTTGTGAAATGTCTGGTTTTTTCTTGGGTTTTTGTTTTCTATACCCTCTGCCGCAAGTAGTGTTGTTGTTGCTTGGCAATTTGTACGACCACAGAACGAGCAGCCTGTGTGTTTTGTTTTTGTAAATTTTTTTGTTTGGCTTTTTTTCGCTCGAAATACATTCACGCTCTCTTTCATTGAAAATAACGGTATCGTACAATAAGTAACTTATTGTATTCCATAAGTATCCACTAGTATCTGCTTTTGCGAAACAGATATAAGCAGATATGATACTCTCTTTCGCTTTTTTATCAACTTACATCCACTCTTTTACAAATCATATCAACATCAACTTATATCAGAAACACAAGAGCACTCATCCATATGCATCAACTTTAGAAAAAACACAGAAACAGATATAAACAGATACATCTGTGCAGGTCTTTACATGGCAATCGTTTTAAAGAAAAAATCGGTCAAGCCGTTCTCAATTTATGCGCTTAATAGAAAAAGTGGGCGTAAAAGTGGGCGTGGTAAATTTTTCTTTCGATGAAAACTTAAAATGGATTAATACGAACATTTGAAAGAAAAATTTGTCAAATCGATGGAGCCGTTTTCCGATTTTAGGTAATTCGAAAAAAGTGGGCGGGGCAAAATTTTCTTTTCGTATAAATCTAAGTTGGACCATGGCGATCATTTTAAAGAAAAAATTGTCCAAATTATATAGATGTCATTGGTGGTGCAATATGAAAATTGGATTTTGCCCCGCCCCTTCGCCCGCAGACCGAAAATCAAAAATCAGACTTCACAGTGTCACCCGCCTGAATATTCTGAAGAATCCCTGAAAATTTCATCAAAATCGGCCCAGCCGTTTTGGAGTCCATACTTTATATATGTAAATAGAAGATAGAAGATAAATGTATATAACAGAATACACTGTGAAACAAAAAAAAACAGCCTCACCATTGCAACGCGAAATTAAAGTAAGGGGTCATTTTTGTCCTTTTCCCAACTCTTACACAAGAGTATAATTAAACGGCACTTTTAAGGGTTTAAATGTTCTACGAATATTTTCTGCATCAACTTTCACTAGCGGTCTGCTAAGAACAAAAGTTCGTGTGATGTGTTTAAAATGGATTTTCGAAATTTCGGGCATTGAAATTTTTTAACTTCTTAAAAAGGCGTTTGGTACAAGTCAAAAAAAATATACTAAAAGTACTTCGGCGCTAAAAGACTATTTCAGATGTCTTCAGTAGAATTGTATGGCGATTCTTTTCTTAGAATATATTAACCCTCTAACATTGATTAAAAGGGGTCAGTTTTTAACTTCCACACAAAAATATACTAAAACGGTACTTTAGAGGGCTAAAATGTTCTACGAATAATTTCTGCATCAAATTTCACTAGGGGTCTTCTAAGACCAAAAAATCATGCAATGTATGTAAAACGGGTTTTCGAAAAATTCAAAAATTTCAATGCCCGAAATTCGAAAATCAATTTTAAATGCATCACACGAACTTTTGGTCTTAGAACCCCCCAAGTGAAATTTGGTGCAGAAAGTATTCGTAGAAAATTTTAACCTCTAAAAGTGCCGTTTTAGTATACTTTTGTGTAAGACTTGGGAAAAAGGAAAAAAAATTACCCCTTAAAATGAAAGAGTCGCCATACGATTCTACTGAAGACATCCGAAATAATTTTTTAGCTTAGAAGTATATTAAGTATATTTTTTTTTGACTTATACCAAACGCCTTTTCCAAAAATTTTGTTTGAAAAATGGAAGAAAGAAACGGGCATTTAAAACTCGAGGTAAATAAGCGTGAAAGGCATTTAAGCGTGGGGTTATTAACCGGGTTATACTGTATTTTCATATTAAAAATGTAAAATAGAAGACGAGTTCTTCGATTTTGTACTAAAATTGTCTCTTATTAATAAACTTGAGAAATGAAAAGGAGGCAATATATTATAAACCTAAAATTTTCGGGTTTTACCAGGAATTTTTAAATTTATTTTTCTTTACAAACCATCTTCTGAAAATAGAAAAAGTCAGCTAAATTACGTGCAATAATGACATCAAGGCATTGTCTAGATAAAGGTTATGGAGTTATAGAAGCTATTCTTTTTGGTGATGCATTGCAACACTGTGTTTATGAAATCAGCCATGGTCACCGTTGCATAGGGGGCATTTATTTGTGTTTGTATGTATGTAGATAAATTTAATATTTTCTATTACGATGTTTCCGTGTTTTAGATACCATTACTTTTTATAGTTATTTGCATATCTAGTTGGGCCTGAGCTAAATCTTCTAAGGCACTCTGGATTTTTCCCAACAGCAACTCTCCCTTTAAAGCGATTTCCTCCAAACTTTCGGCAGCTTCTTGATTTTCTAACTCCAGTCGTTTGAGACTTTGGTTTTGCAATTCCGTTGAGCTGTCTTCATTTGGTAAAGACTCGATTAGAGTATCTATATCTTTGGCACAGCGTGATATAAGCTGTGCAAACAATTGGGCATAATCTTCTTGTTGTGGATTTTGCACAGGAGTTTGCGATCCGGTTCGATCAAAATTAGGAAATTTGCTGGGATAAGAGGTTTGTTGTATTATACCGATTGCATTGCAAAAATGTTCTGCTTGCTAAAATTTATAACAGTAGTTATTAATAGCGCCTAGTAAACCACTCAGATTTATACATACATATCGCGACCTAAGGACCACAGATTACTAATAAGTAATCTATGCTTAGGACAACAAGGTTCTATTTGCACATAAGCTACATGTAAAATAGAACCTTGTTGTCCTAAGGTCGCGATATGTATATATTTATATATTTTATACAAACCATATTAACAGTATCCTGTAATTGTGTTAATCGGTCTGCCATCTTTTAAGAAACAATATTTTAGACACTGATTACTTGTAATCTGTGATTTTGGATTTGTTTATTGTGTTTTGCTTTTAGTTTGTCATAAAACCATAGTTGCCATGCTCAAGGTGTTGAAAATCGTCAAATTATGCGGAAAAATCGTCAAATTGACTAACTTGAATGGTCGATCACAGACGAGAACATTTTTAAGCCGCACAATTTTTGTTCCTTCTGTCACTCACGGGATTATTTCATCTGGCATAAAAATGTATACACCCAACAAACACGAAGCTTGGATTTCAAATTGAAAATGATTTGATATCAAACGTTTTCTCAAACGACAAACGTTTAATAATGGTTTGAAAATCATAGCATTCTCAACAAAAAGGAGAAATTATTGAAATGCCTTGATTTTCAACTTGCTCTCAAACGGAATTCTCAAATGTTTTTCAAATGTGGATTATAATACCACGTGGAACATAAATAAAAGTATTTTATTTATATACCCTCCACCACAACTGGTTGTGAAGAGGGTATACTAAGTTTGTCATTCCGTGTAAAACTTTTTTATTATTCATCTCAGACCCCATAAAGTATATATATATATATATATATATATATATATATATATATATATATATATATATATATATATATATATGCACAGCGCTTATTTAGCGAACAGAGTTTGAAGCTAGCAGATAAATAGCGGACAGTTGCATACTTAGCGAACAGTCCGCCAAATGATCACATGCCTAGAGCATATTCACCGGACACGTCAATTTTGCCAAAAATTTTTAAATATTTTTTTGGTTCCGTTTTTTTTACTTTATTTGATTGCACTGTGGTTATATATCGAGCAATTACTATTAAAACTTCTATATATACGGTTTAAATGCGATATTTTTGTATTTTTTAACAAATTTTGTTGCGTAGTATTGCCAAGTACTCTTATATACTTTCCCGTTTTTTACTCCGTAAAAAATATATACATGTGATTTCGAGGACACAGAGAATTGCATTTGATCAGCGTTGCCATTGTAAAAAATTTTGATTTTAGCTATTTATAAATTAATATACTTTCTAGTTTTTATTGTGTTTGTTTTATAATATTTCAAAAAGGGTGGTTTTATCGATTGATAGCTAAATATACTTTCTATTTAAAATATTGAGCTATTTTTTTTATTGTGTTTGTTTTATAATATTTCAATAATTTTATTTCAAAATAGTGTGGTTTTTAGCGATTTATTAATAAATATACTTTCTACTTAAAATATTAAACTATTTTTTTGTTGTGTTTGTTTTTCAATATTTCAAAAAGTGTGGTTTTTAGCGATTTATAACTAAATGTACTTTCTATTTAAAATATTGAGCAATTTTTTATTTTGTTTGTGTTACAATATTCTAATAATATTTTTCAAAAAGGGTAGTTTTAGCAGTTTATAACTTAATAAACTTTCTATTTAAAATATTGAGCAATTTTTTGTTGTGTTTTATTATAATATTTCAATAATTTTAAATCAAGAAGGGTGGTTGTTAGCGATTTATAACTAAATATACTTTCTATTTAAAATATTGAGCAATTTTTTGTTGTGTTTGATTATAATATTTCAATAATTTTAATTCAAGAAGGGTGGTTGTTAGCGATTTATAACTAAATATACTTTCTATTTAAAATATTGAGCTGTTTTTATTGTTTGTTTTGATATATTTCAAAAAGGTAGGTTTTTTGCGATTTATAACTAAATAAACTTTCTATTTAAAATATTGAGCAACTTTTTGTTGTGTTTGTTTTATAATATTTCAATAACTTTAATTCAAGAAGGATTGTTTTTAGCAATTTATAACTAAATATACTTTCTATTTAAAATATTGAGCAATTTTTTATTGTGTTTGTTTTATAATAATTCAATAAATTTAATTCAAGAAGGGTGGTTTTTAGCGATTTATAACCAAATATACTTTCTATTAAATATATTGAGCAATTTTTTATTGTGTATGTTTTATAATATTTCAATAATTTTAATTCAAGAAGGGTGGTTTTTAGCGATTTATAACTAAATAAACTTTCTATTTAAAATATTGAGCAACTTTTTGTTGTGTTTGTTTTATAATATTTCAATAATTTTAATTCAAGAAGGGCGGTTTTTAGCGATTTATAACTAAATATACTTTCTATTTAAAATATTGAGCTATTTTTGATTGTATCTGTTTTGCAAAATTGCAAAATGGGTGGTTTTTAGCGATTTATAACTAAATATACTTTCAATTTCAAATATTGAGCAATTTTTTATTGTGTTTGTTTTATAAAATTTTAATAATTTTAATTCAAGAAGGGTTTAATTGTATTTGTTTTACAATAATTCCTTAAATGTAATTCAAGAAGTGTGGTTTTTAGCGATTAATAACTAAATATACTTTCTATTTCAAATATTGAGCAATTTTTTAATGTGTTTGTTTTATAATATTTCAATAATTTTAATTCAAGAAGGGTGGTTTTTAGCGATTTATAACTAAATATACTTTCTATTTAAAATATTGAGCTGTTTTTATTGTTTGTTTTGATATATTTCAAAAAGGTAGGTTTTTTGCGATTTTTAACTAAATAAACTTTCTATTTAAAATATTGAGCAACTTTTTGTTGTGTTTGTTTTATAATTATTCAATAAATTAAATTCAAGAAGGGTGGTTTTTAGCGATTTATAACCAAATATACTTTCTATTAAATATATTGAGCAATTTTTTATTGTGTATGTTTTATAATATTTCAATAATTTTAATTTAAGAAGGGTGGTTTTTAGCGATTTATAACGAAATATACTTTCTATTTAAAATATTGAGCAATTCTTTATTGTGTATGTTTTATAATATTTCAATAATTTTAATTCAAGAAGTGCGGTTTTTAGCGATTTATAACTAAATATACTTTCTATTTAAAATATTGAGCTAGTTTTGATTGTATCTGTTTTGCAATATTGCAAAATGGGTGGTTTTTAGCGATTTATAACTAAATATACTTTCAATTTCAAATATTGAGCAATTTTTTATTGTGTTTGTTTTATAATATTTCAATAATTTTAATTCAAGAAGGGTGGTTTTAAGCGATTTATAACTAAATATACTCGCTATTTAAAATATTGAGCAATTTTTTATTGTGTTTGTTTTATAATAATTCAATAAATTCAATTCAAAAAAGGTGGTTTTAAGCGATTTATAGCTAAATAAACTTTCTTTTTAAAATATTGAGCAATTTTTTATTGTGTTTGTTTTATAATATTTCAATAATTTAAATTCAAGGGTGGTTTTAAGCGATTTATAACCAGATATACTTTCTATTTAAAATATTGAGCAATTATTTATTATGTTTCTGTTACAATATTCTAATAATATTTTTCAATAAGGGTTGTTTTTAGCGATTTATAACTAAATATACTTTCCATTTAAATTATTGAGCTATTTTTGATTGTGTTTGTTTTATAATATTTCACTAATTTTAATTCAAGAAGGGTGGATTTAAGCGATTTATAACTAAATATACTCTCTATTTAAAATATTGAGCATTTTTTTATTGTGTTTGTTTTATAATAATTCAATAATTTTAATTCAAGAAGGGTGGTTTTTAGCGATTTATAACCAGATATACTTTCTATTTAAAATATTGAGCAATTTTTAATTGTGTTTGTTTTATAATATTTCAATAATTTTAATTCAAGAAGGGTGGTTTTTAGCGATTTATAACTAAATATACTTTCTATTTCAAATATTGGGCAATTTTTTGTTGTGTTTGTTTTATGATATTTCAATAAATTTAATTCAAGAAGGGTGGTTTTTAGCGATTTATAACTAAATATACTTTCTATTTCAAATATTGGGCAATTTTTTGTTGTGTTTGTTTTATGATATTTTAATAAATTTAATTCAAGAAGGGTGGTTTTTAGCGATTTATAACTAAATATACTTTCTATTTAAATTATTGAGCTATTTTTGATTGTGTTTGTTTTGCAATATTTCAAAATGGGTGGTTTTTAGCGATTTATAACTAAATATACTTTCTATTTCAAATATTGGGCAATTTTTTGTTGTGTTTGTTTTATGATATTTCAATAAATTTAATTCAAGAAGGGTGGTTGTTAGCGATTTATAACTAAATATACTTTCTATTTAAAATATTGAGCAATTTTTTATTGTGTTTGTTTTATAATATTTCACTAATTTTAATTCAAGAAGGGTGGATTTAAGCGATTTATAACTAAATATACTCTCTATTTAAAATATTGAGCAATTTTTTATTGTGTTTGTTTTATAATAATTCAATAATTTTAATTCAAGAAGGGTGGTTTTTAGCGATTTATAACCAAATATACTTTCTATTTAAAATATTGAGCAATTTTTTATTGTGTTTGTTTTATAATATTTCAATAATTTTAATTCAAGAAGGGTGGTTTTTAGCGATTTATAACTAAATATACTTTCTATTCAAAATATTGGGCAATTTTTTGTTGTGTTTGTTTTTCAATATTTCAAAATGGGTGGTTTTTAGCGATTTATAACTAAATATACTTTCTATTTCAAATATTGGGCAATTTTTTGTTGTGTTTGTTTTATGATATTTCAATAAATTTAATTCAAGAAGGGTGGTTTTTAGCGATTTATAACTAAATATACTTTCTATTTCAAATATTGGGCAACTTTTTGTTGTGTTTGTTTTATGATATTTTAATAAATTTAATTCAAGAAGGGTGGTTTTTAGCGATTTATAACTAAATATACTTTCTATTTAAATTATTAAGCTATTTTTGATTGTGTTTGTTTTGCAATATTTCAAAATGGGTGGTTTTTAGCGATTTATAACTAAATATACTTTCTATTTCAAATATTGGGCAATTTTTTGTTGTGTTTGTTTTATGATATTTCAATAAATTTAATTCAAGAAGGGTGGTTTTTAGCGATTTATAACTAAATATACTTCCTATTTCAAATATTGGGCAATTTTTTGTTGTGTTTGTTTTATGATATTTCAATAAATTTAATTCAAGAAGGGTGGTTTTAAGCGATTTATAACTAAATATACTTTCTATTTAAATTATTGAGCCATTTTTGATTGTGTTTGTTTTGCAATATTTCAAAATGGGTGGTTTTTAGCGATTTATAACTAAATATACTTTCTATTTCAAATATTGGGCAATTTTTTGTTGTGTTTGTTTTATGATATTTCAATAAATTTAATTCAAGAAGGGTTGTTTTTAGCGATTTATAACTAAATATACTTTCTATTTCAAATATTGGGCAATTTTTTGTTGTGTTTGTTTTATGATATTTCAATAAATTTAATTCAAGAAGGGTTGTTTTTAGCGATTTATAACTAAATATACTTTCTATTTCAAATATTGGGCAATTTTTTGTTGTGTTTGTTTTATGATATTTCAATAAATTTAATTCAAGAAGGGTGGTTTTTAGCGATTTATAACTAAATATACTTTCTATTTCAAATATTGGTCAATTTTTTGTTGTGTTTGTTTTATGATATTTCAATAAATTTAATTCAAGAAGGGTTGTTTTTAGCGATTTATAACTAAATATACTTTCTATTTCAAATATTGGGCAATTTTTTGTTGTGTTTGTTTTATGATATTTCAATAAATTTAATTCAAGAAGGGTGGTTTTTAGCGATTTATAACTAAATATTCTTTCTATTTCAAATATTGGTCAATTTTTTGTTGTGTTTGTTTTATGATATTTCAATAAATTTAATTCAAGAAGGGTGGTTTTTAGCGATTTATAACTAAATATACTTTCTATTTAAATTATTGAGCTATTTTTGATTGTGTTTGTTTTGCAATATTTCAAAATGGGTGGTTTTTAGCGATTTATAACTAAATATACTTTCTATTTCAAATATTGGGCAATTTTTTGTTGTGTTTGTTTTATGATATTTCAATAAATTAAATTCAAGAAGGGTGGTTTTTAGCGATTTATAACTAAATATACTTTCTATTATAAATATTGGGCAATTTTTTGTTGTGTTTGTTTTATGATATTTCAATAAATTTAATTCAAGAAGGGTTGTTTTTAGCGATTTATAACTAAATATACTTTCTATTTCAATTATTGAGCTATTTTTAATTGTGTTTGTTTCTCAATATTTCAAAATGGGTGGTTTTTAGCGATTTATAACTAAATATTCTTTCTATTTCAAATATTGGGAAATTTTTTGTTGTGTTTGTTTTATGATATTTCAATAAATTTAATTCAAGAAGGGTGGTTTTTAGCGATTTATAACTAAATATACTTTCTATTTCAAATATTGGGCAATTTTTTGTTGTGTTTGTTTTATGATATTTCAATAAATTTAACTCAAGAAGGGTGGTTTTTAGCGATTTATAACTAAATATACTTTCTATTTAAATTATTGAGTTTTTTTTGATTGTGTTTGTTTTGCAATATTTCAAAATGGGTGGTTTTTAGCGATTTATAACTAAATATACTTTCTATTTCAAATATTGGGAAATTTTTTGTTGTGTTTGTTATATGATATTTCAATAAATTTAATTCAAGAAAGGTGGTTTTTAGCGATTTATAACTAAATATACTTTCTATTTCAAATATTGGGCAATTTTTTGTTGTGTTTGTTTTATGATATTTCAATAAATTTAATTCAAGAAGGGTTGTTTTTAGCGATTTATAACTAAATATACTTTCTATTTAAAATATTGAGCAATTTTTTATTGTGTTTGTTTTATAATATTTCACTAATTTTAATTCAAGAAGGGTGGATTTAAGCGATTTATTACTAAATATACTCTCTATTTAAAATATTGAGCAATTTTTTATTGTGTTTGTGTTACAATATTTCAATAATTTTAATTCAAGAAGGGTGGTTTTAAGCGATTAATAACTAAATATACTCTCTATTTAAAATATTGAGCAATTTTTTATTGTGTTTGTTTTATAATAATTCAATAATTTTAATTCAAGGAGGGTGGTTTTTAGCGATTTATAACCAGATATACTTTCTATTTAAAATATTGAGCAATTTTTTATTGTGTTTGTTTTATAATATTTCAATAATTTTAATTCAAGAAGGGTGGTTTTTAGCGATTTATAAGTAAATATACTTTCTATTCAAAATATTGAGCAATTTTTTATTGTGTTTGGTTTTATAATATTTCAATAATTTTAATTCAAGAAGGGTGGTTTTTAGCGATTTATAACTAAATATACTCTCTATTTAAAATATTGAGCAATTTTTTATTGTGTTTGTTTTATAATAATTCAATAATTTTAATTCAAGAAGGGTGGTTTTTAGCGATTTATAACCAGATATACTTTCTATTTAAAATATTGAGCAATTTTTTATTGTGTTTGTTTTATAATAATTCAATAAGGATGGTTTTTAGCGATTTATAACTAAATATACTTTCTATTCAAAATATTGAGCAATTTTTTATTGTGTTTGTTTTATAATATTTCAATAAATTTAATTCAAGAAGGGTTGTTTTTAGCGATTTATAACTAAATATACTTTCTATTTAAATTATTGATCTATTTTTGATTGTGTTTGTTTTTCAATATTTCAAAATGGGTCGTTTTTAGCGATATATAACTAATAATACTTTCCATTTAAAATATTGAGCAATTTTGTATTGTGTTTGTTTTATAATATTTCACTAATTTTAATTCAAGAAGGGTGGATTTAAGCGATTTATAACTAAATATACTCTCTATTTAAAATATTGAGCAATTTTTTATTGTGTTTGTGTTACAATATTTCAGTAATTTTAATTCAAGAAGGGTGGTTTTAAGCGATTTATAACTAAATATACTCTCTATTTAAAATATTGAGCAGTTTTTTATTGTGTTTGTTTTATAATAATTCAATAATTTAAATTCAAGAAGGGTGGTTTTTAGCGATTTATAACCAGATATACTTTCTATTTAAAATATTGAGCAATTTTTTATTGTGTTTGTTTTATAATATTTCAATAATTTTAATTCAAGAAGGGTGGTTTTTAGCGATTTATAACTAAATATACTTTCTATTCAAAATATTGAGCAATTTTTTATTGTGTTTGTTTTATAATAATTCAATAAATTTAATTCAAGAAGGGTGGTTTTTAGGTAATTCACTTTTTGTTTCAAAAATTTAGCTATTTTGTATTGTGTTTGTTTATAATATTTCAAAAATATTATTTCAAAAATAAAATTATTAAAATATTAAAAAACAAACCCAATAAAAATAGCTCAATTAAGTTATAAACCGCTTAAAAATATTATTAGAATATTGTAACACAAACACAATAAAAAATTGCTCAATATTTTAATTAGAAAGTATATTTGGTTATAAATCGCTAAAAACCACACATCTTGAATTAAAATTATTGAAATATTATAAAACAAGCACAATAAAAATTTGCTCAATATTTTAAATAGAGAGTATATTTAGTTATAAATCGCTTAAAACCACCCTTCTTTAATTAAAATTATTGAAATATTATAAAACAAACACAATTAAAAATAGCTCAATATTTTAAATAGAAAGTATATAAAGTTATAAGCCGCTAAAACCACCCTTTTTGAAAAATATTATCAAGTGTTTTTATCAATAATAAAAACTGGGAATTAAGCCCGAATAACAAAATCTTTTGAAATTATTATAAGAATATTGTAAAACAAACACAATAAAAAATTACTCAATATTTTAAATAGAAAGCTAATTAAGTTATAAACTGCTAAAACTACCCTTATTGAAAAATATTATTAGAATATTGTAACACAAACACACTAAAAATTTGCTCGATATCTTAAATAGAAAGTATATTTAGTTATAAATCGCTAAAAACCACCCTTCTTGAATTAAAAATTATTAAAATATTATAAAACAAACACAATAAAAAATTGCTCAATATTTTCAATAGAAAATATATTAAGTTATAAACTGCTAAAACTACCCTTTTTGAAAAATATTATTAGAATATTGTAACACAAACAAAATAAAAAATTGCTCAATATTTTAAATAGAAAGTAGAAAGTAGTTTAGTTATAAATCGCTAAAAACCACCACCTTAAACGCACTAAATTCAGTTTTTAAGGCTTATTTTATTTATAGCTAAGATTATGACGAAGACAAGAAAACAAAATTCTAGTTTGTTTCCGTGACGAAGAGTATGTTACGGTTGTATAAGAAAACCATTGGTACATTTTTTATAAATAATTCATTATTGAATAAAAAGTGCTTAAAGTAGTAAAAAATAAAACTACAACGCGTTTCATAAGGTCGTTATCAAAATCGAACTTTTGAACAGAACATTACATAATTCAACATAAGACTTTGAACAGTTAACTCTAAAATCGATTTCATCATCTTTAGATACTTTAGCACCTAAAGAAATATACGTATTTGGGATCTTTAAGGTATGAAGTATTTAAGGAGTAAACAAAATTAACCAACTTTACAGTAATAAAGGACAGATTCTATCTAAGATTGCTTTATTGCATTAACACTTCACTAAATCTTTTCATCTAATATACTGCAAATCTTAGATTATTATTATTTATCAAAATCTTTATAAAAATTTTAAATATTTTTACGTCCAAAAATACTTTTAAAAAAGGTATGACATGACAAATGGTAACGCTGGTCAAGTACAACTCTGCGTGTTTCTTTCTACACTGCTGCCAATTTAGCTATTTTCTCGTCAAATCCAGCGATTTTTAATAAAATTTTACAGGAAAAAATCATTTTATTTTAAAAAGTGTGATTTTTAGCGATTTATAGCTAAATTAACTTATTATTTAAAAAATTGAGCTATTTCTAATTGTCTTTGTCTCAAAATATTTCAATAATTTTATATAAAAAGGGTGGTTTTTTGCGATTTATAGGCAATTCACAAACTTTGATTGTATTTGTTTTATAATATTTTAATAATTTTATTTCAGGAAGAGTAGTTTTTAGTGATTTTAAACTAAATATACTTTCTTTTGAAAATATTGAGCAATTTTTTATTGTGTTTGTGTTACAATATTCTAATAATATTTTTCAAAAAGGGTGGTTTTAGCGGTTTATAACTTAATATACTCTCTATTTAAAATATTGAGCTATTTTTTTGTTGTGTTTGTTTTATAATATTTCTCAATTTTTTAAATAATAAGTTAATTTAGCTATAAATCGCTAAAAACCACCATTTTTTAAATAAAATTATTAAAATATTATAAAACAAACACAATAAAAAATTGCTCAATTTTTTAAATAATAAGTCAGTTTAGATATATATTAAGTTATAAACCGCTAAAACCACCCTTTTTGAAAAATTTTTTTAGAATATTGTAACACAAACACAATAAAAAATTGCTCAATTTTTTAAATAATAAGTCAGTTTAGATATATATTAAGTTATAAACAGCTAAAACCACACTTTTTGAAAAATATTATTAGAATATTGCAAAACAAGCACAATTAAAAATTGCTCAATATTTTAAATAGAAAGTTTATTAAGTTAGAAACTGCTAAAACTACCCTTTTTGAAAAATATTATTAGAATATTGTAACACAAACACAATAAAAAATTGCTCAATATTTTAAATAGAAAGTATATTTGGTTATAAATCGCTAAGAACCACCCTTCTTGAATTAAAATTATTCAAATATTATAAAACAAACACAATAAAAAATTGCTCAATATTTTAAAAAGAAATAAATAAAATTACTGAAATATTATAAAACAAACACAATTAAAAATAGCTCAATATTTTAAATAAAAATTATATTAAGTTATAAACCGCTAAAACCACCCTTTTTGAAAAATATTATTAGAATACTGTAAAACAAACACAATAAAAAATTACTCAATATTTTAAATAGAAAGTATATTTAGTTATAAATCGCTTAAAACCACCCTTCTTGAATTAAAATTATTGAAATATTATAAAACAAACACAATAAAAATTGCTCAATATTTTCAATAGAAAGTATATTTAGTTATAAATCGCTCAAAACCACCCTTTTTTAAATAACATTATTGAAATATTATAAAACGAACACAATTAAAAATAGCGCAATATTATAAACCGCTAAAACTACCCTTTTTTAAAAATATTATTAGAATATTTTAAAACAAATAAAAAATTGCTCAATATTTTAAATACAAAGCTTATAAAGTTATAAACTGCTAAAACCACCCTTATTGAAAAATATTATTAGAAAATTGTAACACAAACACAATAAAAAATTGCTCAATATTTTAATTAGATTGTGTATTTGGTTATAAATCGCTAAAAACCACCCTTCTTGAATTAAAATTATTGAAATATTATAAAACAAACACAATAAAAAATTGCTCAATATTTTAAATAGAAAGTATATTTAAATGTTATTATCTTTGTTCGGCCTTTAAATTTCCAATCCTATGTGGTGGCCTCGAGCTTGTTTTATTAACATAGGAAAGTATATTTAGTTATAAATCGCTTAAAACCACCCATCTTGAATTAAAATTATTGAAATATTATAAAACAAACACAATAAATATTGCTCAATATTTTCAATAGAAAGTATATTTAGTTATAAATCGCTCAAAACCACCCTTTTTTAAATAACATTATTGAAATATTATAAAACGAACACAATTAAAAATAGCGCTATATTATAAACCGCTAAAACCACCCTTATTGAAAAATATTATTAGAATATTGTAACACAACCACAATAAAAAATTGCTGAATATTTTAAATAGGAAGTATATTTGGTTATAAATCGCTTAAAACCACCCTTCTTGAATTAAAATTATTGAAATATTATAAAACAAACACAATAAAAATTGCTCAATATTTTCAATAGAAAGTATATTTAGTTATAAATCGCTCAAAACCACCCTTTTTTAAATAACATCATTGAAATATTATAAAACAAACACAATTAAAAATAGCTCAATATTTTAAATAGAAAGTGTATTAAGTTATAAACCGCTAAAACCACCCTTTTTGAAAAATACTATTAGAATATTTTAAAAAACAAATATTTTAAATAGAAAGTATATATAGTTATAAATCGCTTAAAACCACCGTTTTAAAAAAAAATTATTGAAATTTACTTTTTGAAATTTACTTATTGAAATTAATTAAATATTATAAAACAAACACAATTAAAAATAGCTCAATATTTTAAATAGAAAATATATTAAGTTATAAACCGCTAAAACCACCCTTCTTGAAAAATATTATTACAATATTGTAACACAAGCACAATAAAAAATTGCTCAATATTTTAAATAGAGAGTATATTTAGTTATAAATCGCTTAAAACTACCCTTCTTGAATTAAAATTATTGAAATATTATAAAACAAACACAATAAAAATTGCTCAATATTTTCAATAGAAAGTATATTTAGTTATAAATCGCTCAAAACCACCCTTTTTTAAATAACATTATTGAAATATTATAAAACAATCACAATTAAAAATTGCTCAATATTTTAAATATATTTATATTTCTATAGAAAGTGTATTAAGTTATAAACCGCTAAAACCACCCTTTTTGAAAAATACTATTAGAATATTTTAAAACAAACACAATAAAAAATTGCTCAATATTTTAAGTTGAAAGTTTATTAAGTTATAAACTGCTAAGACCACCCTTTTGAAAAAATATTATTAGAATATTGTAACACAATCACAATAAAAGATTGCTTAATATTTTAAATAGAAAGTATATTTAGTTATAAATCGCTAAAAACCACCCTTCTTGAATTAAAATTATTGAAATATTATAAAACAAACACAATAAAAAATTGCTCAATATTTGAAATTGAAAGTATATTTAGTTATAAATCGCTCAAAACCACCGTTTAAAAAAAAAAATTATTGAAATTTACTTTTTGAAATTTACTTATTGAAATTAATTAAATATTATAAAACAAACACAATTAAAAATAGCTCAATAATTTAAATAGAAAATATATTAAGTTATAAACCGCTAAAACCACCCTTCTTGAAAAATATTATTACAATATTGTAACACAAGCACAATAAAAAATTGCTCAATATTTTAAATAGAGAGTATATTAAGTTATAAATCGCTTAAAACTACCCTTCTTGAATTAAAATTATTGAAATATTATAAAACAAACACAATAAAAAATTGCTCAATATTTTAAAAATAAAGTATATTAAGTTATAAATCGCTAAAAACCACCCTTCTTGAATTAAAATTATTGAAATATTATAAAACAAACACAATAAAAATTACTCAATATTTTAAGTTGAAAGTTTATTAAGTTATAAACTGCTAAGACCACCCTTTTGAAAAAATATTATTAGAATATTGTAACACAAACACAATAAAAGATTGCTTAATATTTTAAATAGAAAGTATATTTAGTTATAAATCGCTAAAAACCACCCTTCTTGAATTAAAATTATTGAAATATTATAAAACAAACACAATAAAAAATTGCTCAATATTTGAAATTGAAAGTATATTTAGTTATAAATCGCTCAAAACCACCGTTTTAAAAAAAAAATTATTGAAATTTACTTTTTGAAATTTACTTATTGAAATTAATTAAATATTATAAAACAAACACAATTAAAAATAGCTCAATAATTTAAATAGAAAATATATTAAGTTATAAACCGCTAAAACCACCCTTCTTGAAAAATATTATTACAATATTGTAACACAAGCACAATAAAAAATTGCTCAATATTTTAAATAGAGAGTATATTAAGTTATAAATCGCTTAAAACTACCCTTCTTGAATTAAAATTATTGAAATATTATAAAACAAACACAATAAAAAATTGCTCAATATTTTAAAAATAAAGTATATTAAGTTATAAATCGCTAAAAACCACCCTTCTTGAATTAAAATTATTGAAATATTATAAAACAAACACAATAAAAATTACTCAATATTTTAAGTTGAAAGTTTATTAAGTTATAAACTGCTAAGACCACCCTTTTGAAAAAATATTATTAGAATATTGTAACACAAACACAATAAAAGATTGCTTAATATTTTAAATAGAAAGTATATTTAGTTATAAATCGCTAAAAACCACCCTTCTTGAATTAAAATTATTGAAATATTATAAAACAAACACAATAAAAAATTGCTCAATATTTGAAATTGAAAGTATATTTAGTTATAAATCGCTCAAAACCACCGTTTTAAAAAAAAAATTATTGAAATTTACTTTTTGAAATTTACTTATTGAAATTAATTAAATATTATAAAACAAACACAATTAAAAATAGCTCAATAATTTAAATAGAAAATATATTAAGTTATAAACCGCTAAAACCACCCTTCTTGAAAAATATTATTACAATATTGTAACACAAGCACAATAAAAAATTGCTCAATATTTTAAATAGAGAGTATATTAAGTTATAAATCGCTTAAAACTACCCTTCTTGAATTAAAATTATTGAAATATTATAAAACAAACACAATAAAAAATTGCTCAATATTTTAAAAATAAAGTATATTAAGTTATAAATCGCTAAAAACCACCCTTCTTGAATTAAAATTATTGAAATATTATAAAACAAACACAATAAAAATTACTCAATATTTTAAGTTGAAAGTTTATTAAGTTATAAACTGCTAAGACCACCCTTTTGAAAAAATATTATTAGAATATTGTAACACAAACACAATAAAAGATTGCTTAATATTTTAAATAGAAAGTATATTTAGTTATAAATCGCTAAAAACCACCCTTCTTGAATTAAAATTATTGAAATATTATAAAACAAACACAATAAAAAATTGCTCAATATTTGAAATTGAAAGTATATTTAGTTATAAATCGCTCAAAACCACCGTTTTAAAAAAAAATTATTGAAATTTACTTTTTGAAATTTACTTATTGAAATTAATTAAATATTATAAAACAAACACAATTAAAAATAGCTCAATAATTTAAATAGAAAATATATTAAGTTATAAACCGCTAAAACCACCCTTCTTGAAAAATATTATTACAATATTGTAACACAAGCACAATAAAAAATTGCTCAATATTTTAAATAGAGAGTATATTAAGTTATAAATCGCTTAAAACTACCCTTCTTGAATTAAAATTATTGAAATATTATAAAACAAACACAATAAAAAATTGCTCAATATTTTAAAAATAAAGTATATTAAGTTATAAATCGCTAAAAACCACCCTTCTTGAATTAAAATTATTGAAATATTATAAAACAAACACAATAAAAATTACTCAATATTTTAAGTTGAAAGTTTATTAAGTTATAAACTGCTAAAACCACCCTTTTGTAAAAATATTATTAGAATATTGTAACGCAACCACAATAAAAATTTGCTGAATATTTTAAATAGAAAGTATATTTGGTTATAAATCGCTTAAAACCACCCTCCTTGAATTAAAATTATTGAGATATTATAAAACAAACACAATTAAAAATTGCTCAATATTTTAAAAAGAAAGTATATTTAGTTATAAATCGCTCAAAACCACCGTTTAAAAAAAAAAAAAATTATTGAAAAATTATAAAACAAACACAATTAAAAATAGCTCAATATTTTAAATAGAAAATATATTAAGTTATAAACCGCTAAAACCACCCTTATTGACGAATATTATTAGAATATTGTAACACAAACACAATAAAAAATTGCTCAATATTTTAAATAGAAAGTATATTTGGTTATAAATCGCTAAGAACCACCCTTCTTGAATTTAAATTATTGAAATATCATAAAACAAACACAATAAAAAATTGCTCAATATTTTAAATAGAAAGTATATTTAGTTATAAATCACTTAAAACCACCCTTCTTGAATTAAAATTATTGAAATATTATAAAACAAACACAATAAAAATTGCTCAATATTTTAAGTTGAAAGTTTATTAAGTTATAAACTGCTAAAACCACCCTTATTGAAAAATATTATTAGAATATTGTAAAACAAACACAATAAAAAATTACTCAATATTTGAAATAGAAAGCTTATTAAGTTATAAACTGCTAAAACAACCCTTATTGAAAAATATTATTAGAATATTGTAACACAAACACAATAAAAAATTGCTCAATATTTTAATTAGAAAGTATATTTGGTTATAAATCGCTAAAAACCACCCTACTTGAATTAAAATTGTTGAAATATTATAAAACAAACACAATAAAAAATTGCTCAATATTTTAAATAGAAAGTATATTAAGTTATAAACCGCTAAAACCACCCTTTTTGAAAAATCTTTTTAGAATATTGTAAAACAAACACAATAAAAAATAACTCAATATTTTAAATAGAAAGCTTATTAAGTTATAAACTGCTAAAACCACCCTTATTGAAAAATATTATTAGAATATTGTAACACAAACACAATAAAAAATTGCTCAATATTTTAATTAGAAAGTATATTTGGTTATAAATTGCTAAAAACCACCCTTTTTGAATTAAAATTGTTGAAATATTATAAAACAAACACAATAAAAAATTGCTCAATATTTTAAATAGAAAGTATATTAAGTTATAAACCGCTAAAACCACCCTTTTTGAAAAATCTTATTAGAATATTGTAAAACAAACACAATAAAAAATTACTCAATATTTTAAATAGAAAGCTTATTAAGTTATAAACTGCTAAAACCACCCTTATTGAAAAATATTATTAGAATATTGTAACACAAACACAATAAAAAATTGCTCAATATTTTAATTAGAAAGTATATTTGGTTATAAATCGCTAAAAACCACCCTTCTTGAATTAAAATTGTTGAAATATTATGAAACAAACACAATAAAAAATTGCCTAATATTTTCAATAGAAAATATATTTAGTTATAAGTCGCTCAAAACCACACTTTTTTAAATAACATTATTGAAATATTATAAAACAAACACAATTAAAAATAGTTCAATATTTGAAATAGAAAGTATTTTAAGTTATAAACCGCTAAAACCACCCTTATTGACAAATATTATTAGAATATTGTAACACAAACACAATAAAAAATTGCTCAATATTTTAAATAGAAAGTATATTTGGTTATAAATCGCTTAAAACCACACATCTTGAATTAAAATTATTGAATTATTATAAAACAACCACAATAAAAAATTGCTCAATATTTTAAATAGAAAGTATATTAAGTTATAAATCGCTAAAAACCACCCTTTTTGAAATAAAGGAAAATATTATAAGAAAATAGCTTAATTTTTTAAATAATAAGAATATTAAGTAATAAATCGCTAAAAAATACACTTTTTGAAAAAAAATTATTGAAATATTATGAAAAACGTTTTGACAGCACTAATTGAAATTAATCCCCTATAAGAATTTGGGAATAATAATGTGGAAACATGGCAACAAAAAATGTCATATACAAGGAACATATTTTGCAGACAGTCTCGGCAATTAAACGCAACGTATGCAGCTGTTCGTCATATGTGCGCTGCCCCAAAAAATCGATTTTTAAACGACTTCTAAAAAGTTTAGAAGAAAAATATTGAATTTATATTTCGAAAATATTGAAATTTGTAATATTTTATCAAAAAAAGTTATGATTTTTTCTGTTCGCATAATATGCCCTGTGCATACATATATATATATATATATATACATATATATATATATATATATATTCTAGCTCCTCAAGTAATTCTTAATCGATTTAGCCATGTCCGTCTGTTGAAAACACGCTCACTTTCAAAAAACTCAAAAGAAATAAACAAATTGCTTGTAGTTATCCTAAGCAGTTTGGGATTGAAATCCAGCAATATCGGTTCAGTAGGATCAGAGCTATGAATCAAAATGTGGAACCACCACCTTAAAAAATTGATAATCTTGTTACAAAAACTAACATAAATGGTGGAACAATGCCCAGAATGATATAAGATTTTGCAAAAAAATCGTTTTATTCGACTTGAAATCACGCTGTAAAATTTCGTGAAGATCGGTCCTTAATTTACCCTAGGCCCCATATAAACATTACTCCCGGAAAACTGTTTAGTACGCCTTAAACCGTAATTAATAATGCTATCATAACAAAATTTAGTACGTCACAGATTTGTAAGACTAGAAATGCCACTATAAATTTCGTGATGATCGGTCAATAATTTACCCTAGGCTTCATATAAACCCTACTCCCGGAAAACAGTTTAGTGCTCCTAAAACCGTAATTATTAATGCTATCGTAACAAAATTTGGCACGTTTCAGTTTTTAGGACAAGAAATGACCCTGTAAAATTGCATTAAGATCGGTCTATAATTTACCCTAGACCCCATATAAACCCTACTCCCGAAAAACAGTTAAGTACGCCTAAAACCATAATTAATAATGCTATAAGAATAAAATTGAATACTTCACAGTTGTAAAGGACTAGAAATAGCACTAAGAAATTTCGTGACGATCGGTCCATAATTTACTATAGGCCCCATATAAAGCCCACTCTGGTAAATTAATAAAATTCGCCTAAAACCGTAGCAGATATATTTATTGTGGTAAAATTTCTTCCTACTTAGTTTCATATGGCCAGAAAAAATTTTATGAATTTTGTGATATACATTCCATAATTTACCTCAGGTCCCATATTTAGCAGCCTTCTGAAATTCACTGTAAACGCTAAAACTAATTTTACCGCTGTTTTGAAATCACTCTGCAGAATTTTAGGATGATTTGTTCATAACTTACCATAATTCCATAATTAGTATTATGGTTATTTTGTTGAACTATTTATGGTTTTTAATCCAAATTTTTAATATTTTTAACTCTAGAAAGATAACGTTATTTTTTTGTACTGAAAAGATAACGTCACGTCTGAAAGACGTATGCTTGTTTCTATCCTTTAAAGGACACCACCGGAAATAATATTGATCAATTTTATTGTTGAAAACATTTATTTATACTATTTCTTTTAAAAAAATATAATTTTTAAACAGAAAATTATAATAAAAATAAAACTCAATTAGCATTATCAAAAATTAAAAAGTTTTTATAAAGGACTTCAGTTCGGTTCTAAAAACTTAAATAAATATTTTCTTTGTACTTTGTGTAGATAATGTTATCTGTATTAACTTATATAAACAAAACAAAAATAATTTGAATAACATTGTGTGCAAGATTTACCAATTTAAGTTTTGTGGTCGCCACATACAGGTATACCGCATTTGACACATACCATTTTGGACATAAGTTTAATTTCTGATGGACAGAAGCCACCGTATTATCTCTTTTTTGATTCACGCTGTTCTTCACTACAACCTCAATCATAGGTTACTGCATCTTGAAAATTTTTTTCAATGTTGTCGGTCAAAGTTTTCGATAAAATAGGAATTTCTAGCATTCAAATTGAAAATTTTTTGGAAATTTCGGCACTGGTCCATTAAACAATTTCCGAAATTATTTCGGTAGTAAAAAATATGGAAGCATGAAATTGGGTCGTACAGTGATTTGCATTCCCGAGTTCACAGAAAAAATTATTGCTGAATTATTTTCAAACAAACGCTTGTTTGAAATTTTTTTTAATTTCTACAAATTTTTTTACTGATTCAATTAATATTTTTGTTTGATTTTTATTTTAGCCAACAGAAATGTTGACAACTATTCAAAAATATAATATACGCGTTATTGGCTTCTAGTTTTCATAATTTTGTATGAAATATTTAACAGTCTTTAATGTTGTCGTTTTTTTGCATTTTTTTATTTGACCGTAAGCAGCACTTCTTTATGTGAAATATAAGAACAACAACAAAAAACACATACAGTCTATTTTTGACCGCTTTGAAAAAGTACAACTATGTATAAGAAAGATGATAAAATAGCGTGGCGAGGTTTGTAAAACAACAAAAAAAATAATAGGTAAAAAATCGTTTCACTCTTTTTAAGCAACAACAACATTAGAAGAAACAAAATAAATTTTTTGTTGGTTTCAAAGTTGGTAAAAAAGAATGAAAAACAAAATCCCGTATTCAATTTTTTAAAAATGTTTAGTTAAATACCTACATCTAATACAAAAATAAAATGATGACGAAAAACATGTCCAGTCGGTCTGCTGCCAAGGAAAGGATACAGCAACAGTGAGTGAAGAAGAAAAACATTGTGTGCACAAACAAGACTTGGTGCAAAAATTATTCCAACAAAAAAATGTGTCTCAAAGCCAGCCGGCGCCGCTCTGCTCTGCCTTCATCTACTTCTACAGTGCTTGCTTGTGTGCGCGTCATTGCTTGTGCAAAAACATTTTTGTTTGATTCAGCAAAATTATTTGTTTGAAATTTATATGATTTTCAGTAAACTATTTGTTTGTTTCAGTTAAATTATTTGTTTAAAAAAATCAGTGTTTTTTTTTCAATAAACGAAATGCAAATAAATTGTTTGAATATGCAAATTTGTTTGTAGGACCGATTTCAGACAAAAAATGTTTTGATTCTACAAATTTTTTGTTTGAATTGGAAAAATAATTTTTTCTGTGTTCGTCCTCTTGTCGTACGAACTATATTCATTGAAGAAACTCAGCCATCACTGGACCCTTCGATGTAGCCCACTTACTTTTACTTCTGAAAGTGGGTCGAGATATCGTAGTAACGCAGCTATCGGAAGAAGAAGTAAAATGTTCAGGCTCTTGAGGATTTTCCTGAATCGGTGGTATATTCTCGTCAGGTTCAAGGATGTCAAAAGCTCATCTTTGAAGATAACTTTGAAGACTATCCTCCAATATTTCATCATCCAATTCGATCACATTTTCCGGTGAAACCGAGTCCTCCAACACGCCTTGCAAAATAGCGCCAATTTCTGCGTCGTCCAAGCCGCGCTTACAACACATTTTTAAAACAATAACTTAAAGTTCAACCAAAATACAAAGTTATCTTCGCTGCAAAAGTAACACTAAAGATAACGATACGTCTCTCAGACATATGTTGTGTTTATTTGTGTTTATTTCTCAAAAATACATAACTTACAACATAAAACCTGCCACCACCAACTAGGTGCTGCTAACAACTTGAACGTGAGAAACTTGTTTGTTAACAAATGTGAAAGTAAGAGCACAAAATTGAAGATGCGTACGTCTCGCAGACGTAAATTATCTTTCTAGGGTTAATTAGGCTTAAGTTCATCAAATTTAATTTTCATTAAATTTACCATGACATGTTTCGATCGCAAATCGATCTCCTCAGATGGATTTGCCGTCTTACACTCGCAACCATCGACGACTGCTGACGTCAATAGTCAGACATCAATCCTTAAACCAAATTGTATTTTAATTTAATTTTAATGATTTGTTCATAACTTACCATAATTCCGATATAAATACCCCTCCTGATAATCATTTAAGATCGGCTTAAACTGTTACGAATCATGAATATCATATACTCAAGCTAGTTAAAATTGCTAGAACAAAAAAGCATAAAACTTTCTGATTGTAGGTTAAAAATTTAATATATGTATGTATGTCTAAACCGCAACCAATTTTAATGTTAATGTCTGTTTTTATAAAGATAAATTAATAATAAATAGATATCATATAGATCCTATAGTAAGGTCATATAGATATAGACCGGTGCAAGGTATCAAAGATTCGGCACAGCCGAATATAGCACTCTAATTAATTTAAATTTAAATTTATTATTTAAATAAAGTGTGAGATAAACATTTGTACCGTAGCTAAAAGATGAAATAATGTTCTTTTCATCCTCTAATTCTTGGAAAGACCAAATACTTGGCTTCCTTTTATTTTGAGGATTGTAGCACCGCGATCATACAAAAAACTTATAATTTTCTCACTTTTCCGTTTTATTTTTTTCAACTCGTATTCTTAGTCATTGTTATTACAAATAGTTTTTATTTTTGACATAAAATAAATAAATCACTCACTTGTAAAACATATTTAACCACGAATTAAAAATTTGGCTTTAATCGCCGTATTTATACCCATCACCACAGGTGGGAAAGGGTATATATAAGTTTGTCATTCCGTGTGTAATTTCTATAATATTGATCTTAGACCCTATAAAGTATATATATTCTGGGTCCTTATGAGGAGAGATGTTGATTTAACGATGTCCGTCTGTCCGTCCGTCTGTCCGTCTTACGTTTGATATGTGTTTTTCGGATACTCCAGACATGATAGCGACTAGGTTGTTTTACATTTATGTCTTATATAGTCTACCATTTCTTGCTATTGAAATTCAGCAAGATCGGTCCACAAATGGCTGAGATATGACCAAAAAACCACGACTGCCTCTGATTTTGCCCAAAAATCCCTTGTTGTTGTATTTTTTTATTTCTGTATATCTTGAGAACGGCAAGAGCCAAAGTTTCCAAATTAGGTACACACATTAACGTTATTAATACACAGCATCCCACAAAATGTGGGCGGGATTGAACAAGTGGGCGTGGTACCTCCCGTACAAAAAATATCAAAAATTGTATAAAAACCTGATTTTTTGGACTGTCATATGACCTATGGTTACGCCTTATATATCAAAAGATAATAGAAAATATTTTCTGAAAAACTCGGGAAAATCGGTTCAGATACGAAAAAGTTATGACCAAAATATTAATTTTTTTTTGAAAAATACCCTTTTTCGGGAACCATAGATCTTCCCGAGTTTCTAAAACGATTTAAAAAAATATTTACCAGTTTTAACTTTTTAAATTTAATTTATAATAAAGTTTTATGTATTGTATATATGTATGCTTATGTAGAAATTATTAAGGTTTTATCTAGTTGCTCTGTATTCTGCTCGCACAATGGTGAAGGGTATATAAGATTCGGCACAGCCGAATATAGCACTCTTACTTGTTAATATGTGCGTTCGTTTACTTTTCCAGTAAAATCCAGTAGGTGAGTAATATGAAACTTTTACAAATTTATGTGTACGCGAACGCATTTCAGTAAAATCCAGTACAAATTTTGGGGTAAACGAACGCAGCTAATGTTTACATTTATTTTTCGTTTTAGTATTGCCAAGTTTATTTTTGATTTGAATTTAACATTTGGCACCAATTTGACATCAAATAAATAAAACATTTGATGTCAAATGTTTATTTTCAAATCATTATCAATTTGAGTTTAAATTTTAAAATCAAACAATTGAAAAACGTTTGAGAATTGTGTTTGATGTCAAATGATAAAGTCATTTCATATCAAAGGTCAAATGATAAAGTCATTTCATATCAAAGGTTTGACTTCGTGTTTGTTGGGCATGTACTCTGCTTTGTACGTTTAGTGTTTTTTGTATTAATTTTTTTTTTTGAAATTGTGCATGTATTAATATTGCATGTATGTATGTGCATGTATTAAAACTTTAGTTGAAACCAAGGCGAATTCATACAGGTGACCGCATCATGAGATAGAGTTATGCTAGCTATCCCTTTTTTTGTAAAAATACTATGTATTTTGTTTTTGTAAAAAGTTAGAGTGAATGTCAAAATTATTTGCTTATAAAAAATACACAATTGCTTAAGCAGGTAAATCTTTTTCCTGTATTGCAAATTTATTGCCGCTCCACTTATTCCTTACGCCTATAAAAATCCTTGTGTTTATATTTTATGTTCACTTTTTTGTTTTATTACATTTAAATAACTTTTTTTCAAGAATTTATATTTTTATTGAATTTTTAATTTTAAAAATTTTTCATAAAATGTAAACAACGCTTGACATTCAGTATACACACAAGGAAATAAACATTAAACAGATGATTCGAAAATGTCACCTTTATGAATTCGCCTTGGTTGAAACTTTGCAACAACGAAAAACCATTCCCTTCACTTCGCTTGTCAACAAACTACATTTTTACGCCAGCATAACTGTTCTCGTGTGTGATGGCTCATTCGTCACAAAAATCGTAGTTTTATTGGGACAGTGATACAATTTCAACCAAAAAATCAATTTCAATTTCATCAAAAAATCAGCGCCAGGATTTGAAAAATCTTCAATTTATAAAAATCTTCAATTTATAGTGAAAAGTGATTTAAACAATACTTAGACTCCAATAATGAATAATTTTTGCATTTTTATTAGTTGAAATTACTTAATTTATAACAAAACTTTATTAATCGGTTAACCGATCAATAACAAAATTAACCGACTATAAACCGATCAAACCAAAACCTCGGTTAATTAATCGATACTTTGAAAATCAGTCGTCGATTCGCGCAACTTATAGACGACAATTTATCGCAAAATTGTGTTCAGCGATGAGGCGCATTTTTGGCTTAACGGGTTTGTTAATAAGCAAAATTGCCGCATATGGAGCGAGACCAATCCACAAGAGACCCTACAGACTCCATTACATCCAGAAAAATGCACCGTTTGGTGCGGTTTTCACGCTGGTGGCATCATCGGACCTTATTTCTTCAAAAATGAGGCCGGAGCTCGCGTTACGGTCAATGGAGATCGTTACCGCACCATGATCAATGATTTTTTGTTTGAAAATATGGATGACATTGATCCGGAGGAGATGTGGTTTCAACAGGATGGCGCTACGTGCCATACGGCGAACGCAACCATCGACTTATTGAAATCAAAATTTGGCAATAAGTTGATTTCGAGAAATGGACCTGTCAATTGGCCTCCAAGGTCGTGCGATTTGACACCTCTCGATTATTTCCTGTGGGGCTACGTGAAGTCACTGGTTTATGCTGATAAACCAGCAACAATTGACGCCTTGGAGGCCAGCATTGTTCGTGTTATTCGTGACATACGGCCAGCAGTGCTCGAAAAAGTGGCCCAAAATTGGACTTCCAGAATGCGCTTCGTCAAGAACAGCCGCGGTGCCCATATGCCCGAAATCATTTTCAAATGTTAATGTCACGTATTGATCTTTCGAATAAAAAAAAAATTTTGATTACAATTTAATTTTTTGTGTTATTTTTTACAATTTCAAGTTCTATCGGGCTTAAAAAAACACCCTTTATATAGATCAAGAAAATACAATAACGTCTTTTAATTTATAAGGATTAAGAAGAGGCAACACAAAAGCATAACGCATAAATTTTAATGTTTAAAGATTAACCCCCGTATTCATAAACGATTATTAAATTTAGCGAACGTTTATTAAGGAAATTTTTCATAGAAAATTTAGTTTTTAAGCCTTTATTAAATTTAAAATATTTTTATGAATATAGGCACAACACAATTAAAAAAAGAAGAAGCGTTAAAAATAGAAGAAGCAGAGATAATTAAAATACTGGAGTACTTGTTAATAATTTTTTGAATTTTTGAAGAAACTTACGGTTCAAATTTATTGAGAATATTTTTTTTTTAAGTAATCGCAGCAAGTGCATGCATCTTGTCAAAGAAGATGCGTTGTTTATTTAATTGTTTCGGAAAAGCTGAAAATTGAAGATCCAAACAAAATGGGTTGCTCTGTTTTATTTTTTAATTTTAAGTCAATTTCTGTTTTATTATTGTTTAAGTCAAGTTTGAAATGGATTTCTGCTATGTTGTTTTTTATTTGGCCAATTTTTATTTATCTGTTTATATTTCCTTGTTAAGCTAATACGGCCTATAATCTTTTATGTAATTAAAAACACAATTTTAAAACATTTTTTCCCGACGTTTCGTCGATTTTTTGTCGAATTCTTCTGGGGATCGTATTTTTTTATATATTATTACATTAAAAAACAAACTTTAAGTGAATTTTCTTTTTTGTTTTTTTTTTATGAATGAATTTCTGTTTTGTTTTTTAAGTACAATAATGTTTTAGCTGGAAAGGTGTAAATTTTAGGATTCGTTTAACTGGCTAAAATATTTTGTATTTTTTTCCCAAAGACATAGAGCTGAATGTTATGAACTAAATATGATTTTCGTCAGCTTTCAAATTAGGTAATCAAGCTAATTTTTGTGGTATTTGGCATACGAAACAAATTTTTCCAAATATTTACGTTTTCAACAAGTTCTTAAAATTTATTTGCAGTGCGAAAGCATAATTGAATTCTTTAAAATTTCGACGCACAACGAAAATTCCGACATTACTGTCGACGCATAATACAAAATTTACATTCGATAGTGGACGTTCAATAGCCAGCGAATATCGTTTGTCGAATGCAATCAATAATAGGGGCCAGAAACATTTACCCCTATCGTGAAGAAGACGTGAACAGTTTTTTCCATCGAAATTTTATTCAGAACAAAATTAACAAAATATTTATCAATTTGATAATTCTGTGGTTATCATGGGCAACTTTAAACTCTTAAAATCAAAACCATTCTAAACCAAACTGTTGGCTAGGTATTGTACTTTTTATTAAAAATCGGAATTGATACATACATCTCTTTTTTAGAAATTTTTAGAAGCATGTACAACATCTCAAAACTAAAAAACGGACATACTCGGTTGCCCATTAAAACCACAGAATTAAGCGTTTATTTAAGACATTTTCCAGAAGTTTAAGACAAAGAAAATCAAACATCCATGGAATACTTGACATGATTTATTTGTTTTAAATTATTTTAACATTATCGAACAACGTACAACACTTGAGTGTTTCATAGAAGGAAGTGGCGTTGGGGAATATTTATATATTTATTATCTTAATGAATATAGTTATCTTATTACGTATTAATAAAAAATCAGGTGTGTTCTAGGTTTCAACTCGTATTGAAAACGCGAAATTTTTTGAATCCGCATAATTCATAAATTGATGTTCTCAAATCCGCATGTTATTGTATATTCAAAGTTATTGTTCGAAAAAAAATCTAAATGTCGAAAACATAAAAAACAGGTTTTTATCAGCTGTTTCTTGATAGTATGAAACTTATTCCTAAAAAATAAAATTTATACATGAAAATGGCAGGAGCTTTTTATGTTTTTTCCGCAAGTTATGTTTAATAAAAGTAAGTTCAAATTTTTGGATAGGTTAAAAAAATTTGTTTGTATTGATATTATATGTTTTTGATTAAATTGAATAAAGATAATTTCAAACTTAAAACCATTATTTTGTTTTTATTAAAAATATTATCACATATAATTTAAAAGATTTTGTTATTCGTGCTCAATTCTCAATTTTTATTCTTAATAAATAGGAACAGCTTATCCCATCAACAATAAATTTCAGTGAATTTCAGTGTTTTTATCAAGAATAAAAATTGGGAATTAAGCACGAATAACAAAATCTTTTAAATTCCAATTTTGTATTCCCAAAAATTATTTTGATAATTATCACATATAAGAATAAAAGTCGATCTGTTTTACCTTTACCAACTCCTTACTATTGTTATTGAAAACGAATAAAAACATGTGGATGTAAATTGCATAACAACAAAAATGCAGAACTAATCCGATTCTAGAACACACCCGAATGATTTGTTTTTTTTTTTTGTTTTTTTTTTTTTTTTTGGCTTTAAAACTATTTACATTAATATTTATATATTTATGTATATATACAAAAACATATATATATATATATATATATATATATATATATATATACATACATATACAAATACATATATTTTTTATATATACATACATATGTATATATACTATATATATTATAATTTTACGTATATTATTACTTAATATTTTCAGAATTAAAGACTACATAATTTTATGTTGTTTGCATGACTATGTGCTAAAGTATGTTTTAAATTTCAAAGTGTAATGTTAAATTTTTTATGCAATCATAGTTTCTTAAAAAGCCCTAGTATGTTAATAATATAAAAAAAATATTAAGCATTTTAACATTTTTTAAAGAAAAAAGTTCAAATAAATTTAATTAATCTTGAATTAAAATTTTATATATATATATAAATTTAATCTTTTAATATAAAAAAGAAAGACAAATAAAAAGCACTGCTTAAATATTTACAATAAAAACAAAATTGGTTTTTTAATGTTTCCTTCGTTTTGACCCAAATGCGGCAGTGGATCAAAATGGATATTTATGGGCTGTTCATCGATTTCGAACGAAAGCTTCATTCGCTTAACTTACATGTACAACAAAAAAAAATACATTATAATGAGTTTTTGATTTAAATGTAAGTTAAGCGTACGAAGTCTTCGTTTGGAAATAGATGAACAGGTCATTAATGTCGAAAATTATAAAATGTTTACGAATTGAATTAGTGATTGATTGATTGTGATACCAATTGGTAGGCTATATGTTTATTTTACAAAACAACGAATTTTTTTCTTATAATGGAGTTATTTCCAGATGAATACAGTAACCGATTTAGCTGCTAAGTCAAAAGGTGATATTACTCGTACTCGTTATTATTTCAACATGTGTCAATAGATGAAAAACATATTTATGCTTATAAAATATAACTGAGGTAAAGTGTGTGTCTGAGTGTGATTGAAAACTTGATTTGCAATCAAATTTTAAAATACAAAATTTAAACAAGTGTAATCAAGTATTTAGAAGAAACAATTCCATATTGCAGAACGGAATTTAGTCTAATTAAGGGTCCCTCTGCATCCTTGTGCACCACATAAACATGGTATTTTTTCATCTTCCAATGGAAATTTGTAATCGTAGGTAATTTCCTCATTAACACCTATTGGTTGTTTAGAGTAGATAACAATTTTCTTCTCTGACTCAATAGTAATGACTTTTGCATAACAGTTGGGCTAAAAGAAAATATAAGAAAATCATATTATTGTAAACAACTAGTTTTAGTAGAACATACATTGCAACTGTGGTTTATAAAACGGGCCAAGTTGCCACATTTTGTGGCATCTATAATAGTCTCCATGTCAATACGGAATAAATATGAACTACCTATACCGATCGCTTCATATTTGGTTTCGCGCAAGTCTGCCACAATCGGACGAATCATTTGTCCGACATATTCAATGACCATTTCATCTGCAGCAATTGGTTCCATTGCGAACAAGCCCCAGTCGTGGATAGCGGATTTCGCAAATTTTAGCTGTTTCTTGCGGAATTTTAGCTGGTTGAACTTAAGCAACTCCGATTCACCAATGGAACCAAACGCAGTTAAAAGACGACGTTGGTTAGAGCGGGCTTCACGCGAAATGCCTTGCATTTTCGAAACCAGTTTATTGTGTTGTGTTGCCAATGGATCATCCGAACGATCTACACTTTGCGAGTTCTCGACGTTAGCCTTCGCATGATGATATTTGTGTTTGGCTTTTTCTCGTACATCCAATTTGTAATAGCCCTCTGTACGGGCGCAGCCTGTTTTGTGTCGTTTTAATTCGTCGTCTTTTTTACGTTTCTTATTTGGTGGCGGTACAAATGCGCGATCAGTCACGCAGTGATCTACCCAATGAGTATTGTTAAGCCAAAAACTGGAAAGAAATTGTAATTAAAATTTCGACAACAAATATACTGCAATAAATGTCAAAAATTACGTACCCATATGTGTCCTCTTGCAAATGCAGTTCATAACATTTTCGAACGTACTGAATATCTTCAGCATCAATGCCGCGCGTGAGGAATTCGTAAAGAACCATCATTTCGTCTGTAGCCTCTCGAGGTTTATAAATTTCTCGCGACTCAAAGGCTGCTATAGCTTTTGTGTAATTGTTATATGCTGTAACAACAGAAGATATATTTGCAGAATGAGTTCGTTTAGTGGCAGTGCGGTCTTCTTTCTTTTTCGGGCGAGTGGAATCTTTGCGCGGTCTTCCAGGTCCAGGCTTGGTGGCAGTTGTCACCGTACTGGGCTGGTGAGACATTTGAAGTGGAGCGGTGTCTTCTGAAATAGAAGCGCGTGGCGTCGGTGGAGTGGCATAGCCTCCATGATCATGAACCAAATATTGTTGTTTTTTCCTTGCAGTTTCTCCATGTTGTGGAGATAAAGAGTTCTTTGGTTTTGATGTGTCGGCCTCTGGAGGCAAGGAATAGCAATGCTCCAATGCTACTTGACTGGCTTGACTAGCTTGACTAGATCCCCCATCTGAAGAAGTAGGTGATAACTTAACGCCATCATTTTCTTCTTCAGTTTGGGAATCTAAGGAAATAGTTTTCCGTGTGTCGGTAGTGGATTGGAAGGCAATTGATTTTGCTGGTATAACGGAGTCATTTACATTCACAGCCCTGACAGAAATAGACTGAAATTTGACTTCATTAGTGGCAAACCCATTAGAACTAATTTGTGTCGATTGTGAATTTGTGCCAACAGCTGTGGAGTCTGCCGTTACACTTGAGGATAATGATTCGCTTATACTATCGACATTCCTCATTGTTGACGATTCCTTTTGAACTGGTTGAGCATTTTGGATCTTCGATTTTGAGTCCTTTCTAGGTCTACTCATTTCAGTCTTGGAGTTTGTTACAGTCTTTTCTTTTTTTATTTTTCCACTACAAGTCTTTTTCGTTTCTTTTTCCATAACAGCATTATAAGTGTTACTCAATAATCCCAAGCCAACAGTTAACCCAGCACCTGGAGTTGGGGGAGCTTTCGTAATATCGGGTGTTATAGGCATATCGATAATAGTAGATTTGAGTGAAAAATTTAATGACGGTCTGTTTGTTGCTGCAGTGGATATCGTTATTGTCTTATTATTATTTGTTTTTGATGTTTTTTCAGCTCCACATGCATCTTGCTCCTCTCGTAATTTACGTTCCTGTTCTTCGAGAAACTCTCGCTCGATTTGAGCCATATATTCAGTATTGCGTCTTCGCTTTTCTTGATACTCCCGCTCCTCATCAGAGTCACTATATATTCTATCATATTCAAAAACACATTTCCTTTGGGTTTGATCTGGTTTATTTGAGGGTTCTTTTTTATCGCCGGGTTTCTGCACATTTATTTGAGATTCACTGTTATCAACAAATTTAACATTAGGCATTACCCCAAGGGCTAGTTTTTTGCAGTCTTGTGAATCTTCACCTAAACTAAGCGAACTGTCTTTGCTTATATCTTCTAAGTCGGAAGCGTTTGTGGGAAAGATTGTTGTCCTTGAATCTTTACCTGCATTTACTTGTGTTTTAGAAGTTTTTAAATCATATTTCGCCAATTTTGTATCTTCTTCTGATTCGGAATAAATGTTCTTCTTAGCCAGCATGTCCATATTTGTTGCAGTAGATTTTGTTGATACAAGAGTTTTAGATGTTTTGCTTTCATTGTCCTCATCGGAATCCGTGTAAAGATCCCTAGCAATCGACTGCCGTGATTTCTGAAGATTTTTCTCTTTGCGACCTTTGCTCTTCACATCATCTTCCGATATTGAACTTAGTTCATCATCGCTAGCACTATCATCATCATCTCCTGAGGTTCCGTCAGCATCTCTGTCCGCATCGTCATCATCCTCATCATCATTTTCACCCTCACTCGACGATGACGATGAAAAAAAGCTTGATGAGCTGCCTTTCCGTTTTACTCGCGCTCCTGGGGTGCTAGACGAAGCCTTTTCTTTAAAAGTTTGATTTGAAGTGGTTTTAGAATCTTTGGTGCTATTAGCAGTATTCACCAAAGCGGTCGAGCCTAAATTCGAATCATCCTTTTCTGAATCTGAGCCGTGGACCATTTCTTCCTGGTCGCTAAGATGCTTTTCAACGTCGACTTTTTCAGATTTTGGACTGGGCTGTTTGCGAATTCTACGAAAGGACGGCAGTTTAGGAATCGATGCTCGTAAACCAAGAGCTGGGTAAGCTGAATTAAAATCAGACAAATCCCTATGACTGTTAATCAACTGGTTAATATCAGGAGGTTTGTCTAAACGATTTGTAGTTGGAGCTGTTGAACAATTAAGAATAGCTGGAACAATGCCTGTAGACTTTTCTGACGCCGTTTTTTCATTTTCGCTCTTATTTCGTCGGATTTTTTGTATTTGGTCATCCCACCACGCTTCAAAATTTTTAAAAGCCGTATTTTCAATCATTTTTTTGTTGAAATCACGCTTTAATATCTGCTTCAGTTCATCACTTACTCTCTTAACCACCTCTTCGATATGTCTATTGTACGGATCTCCGTCGTAAACATTTGAAGGGTAGCCCATGTAGCTGGAATAACCATCCCCGCTATAGAATTTATATGCATCGCCATAAGGATCACCATATGCGGCGGCAGCGTTTCCTCCAAACGTAGGCAAACTACCACTAATGCCGGGCAAATAGGACGATTGAATGTAGGCAGGGTGGAGATACTGTGATGAAGCACTATCTGTTGGTGGATACGATGGATAGCCACCTCCAGGATAATAATAAGGGTTTGATGATGGATGAGGTGAATATACGTAAGCAGCGGCCACAGTTGAACTTATTTCAGAAGAGGAAATCATCGACGTTCCAGGTGAAGGATGTGGCTTTAGTTTAATTTTATCTGCTTCTGTTTTCAGTTTTTTTGTACCATCGCTAGATGATAAACTTGAAAGCGACATACGATCGTCGTCTTTTGGTTTCAAATGTCCTGGGTATATTGGACTATAGGAATCCTTTTTGTGTAATATTTCATCGTCACTAGATGAAATATCACTTGCTCCGTGTTCGACATTTTTTTTTGTATTGGACGTCGATGGCGCCAAGTGTCGTTTATTTTTCTTATTTAATAGTTTTGAAGATAACCGTTCATTTAAGTCCGAGTTTACTTCGCCCTCCTTTTCATCGCCTTGACCAACTTTTTCGGCATCTGATTCACTACTATCCATTTGAAGAAATGGTGGGGCATTGCCAAATGATTTCCCCTTGAACATAAGCGCAATACGTGTGTCCAAATCTACATTTCCCAAATCTGTTTCTGTTATTTCTGTCTGCTCCACAACACCCTTTACGCTTTTTTCCACAGATGATTTTTTGCTTGCTTCTTCAAGATCCTTTTTCATTGCATTTGTTGTCATTTCGTCCTGACTGGAATATCCTCCAGGGGGCGGGGGCTCAGGTTCATCCCAGTCTGGAGTTGCATCAGGTGGAGGCGGTGGCAAAGGTGGTTGTGTGTGCGGTTGAATTGGCGGTTGATGAGGAGCCCACGTTCTACTTCCTCCGTGCCAGATGTGTGCATTAGTACTATTTTCACTCGAATATCCGTAAGCATGGTATGGATATGTACCTGGAATGGATGAGCCCACCACATGCACAGGCGGTTGAGAAATACCGGGTTGAAGAGGGTAGTAGGCACTACTGCTAGGTGATGGATAAGGCTTGGAAGCTGTACTGCTTGAAGATGTATCAATATAGTCACGCGAATAACGTGATGTTGAAATGTACTTTTCATTTACTCGCGCTTTAGATGAGCGATCGCGGTCTCGATCCCTATCCTTATCGTTAGACCGCTCTCGGTCTCTTTCACGATAATCACGTTCACGATCACGTCTATCGCGATCTCGCTCACGTGCCCTATCATAATCACGCACTCTATCACGATCGCGTTCTCGATCACGCCGATTAATGCTTAAGCTTCCACGCTCGTCACTACGTTCTCTAGAACGGTCCCGTTTATTAAAATGATGATGGTGTTTTGAACGATCTTTATCGTGGCGCATGCCAATGGACGTAGATCCATACTTGCCACGATCTTTGCGTTTGTCACGATACGAAGACCTATTCTCTTCCCCATACCTATCTGTCCGGCTATGCGCCGCATATCTCTCATATTCACGATCTGACCGATAAGAATGTTGATAAGTTGCTATTGTGGATTCAAAACCATCTTGTGATACATGAGATATGTATTCATGTTGATATTCTGACTGAGTAGTCTTGATAGAAGCTATGGCCGAAGAATGAGTGTCTATTTCAGTATTGGGTAATGGTGGTGCACCAGCTACTATTGCCGTAGAGGTACTTGCGGGTGTTGTTGTCTTCGGTTTTGTCGACGTTAAGTTTTCTATCGTTTGTTTACATACACTACCGAATGCATCATAAAAAACGCTTAAAATCTAAAAAAAAAAACAATAAACAAGTTAGAAAAATAATAAATGTCAAATCTAGTTAATTTACCTTTCCCATCACTGATTTCTGATTATATTTTTCAACACATTGTCGTGCAGCTTTTACATTTTCAAATACAATTCTTGCAATTCCAAGATGTTTATTTGTGGTCGGATGATGGTATATGACTATTTCATCATACACTCCGCATTTATCAAGCATTCGTGCCAAAAATTGCTTATCAATGTTGTCATTTAAATTCGTGACTGTTATTTCTATAGCCGGTGGACTCCCAATATAGTTTTGATCAATTTTAAGACTATAAAATTGTTTATTAAAAAAACAAAACAAAATTTTTTTTAAAAGTTCTTACCGTGGTACCGACAATACCATGGGTTCCACTGGTCTTGCTCTTAACCTTACCACTGGGTTGCGGGGATCTCTTGGCATTACCGTTGGATAAGTAGAATCATTTGGCACAACCCCATCAAAGCGATACAATTTAACAGCGCCCTTGGTAATAGCTGGATCAGTGAGCAATTTAAAATTGCGCGGTGCTTTTTGCTGGGTGGCACTGCCTCCCAAATGCTCTCCTGAACTAACAGCACCATTGCTGTTCGGATGTGTTGGTGGCATACGGTTGTAATTGCTGTCCATTAGGTCACGCATGCATCAACAGTATTTTTCGGACGCGATACCACTTTTCAAGTTTCTTTTATTGAAATATTTTTTCTTTATTAACTAAGATAAACAAAGAATTAGTCTTCTTATATACAATAGTGGCAAGAAAATACACATTTTTCTTAGTGGATCCACCACATTTTAGATTGCTTGGCGTTTATTGAGTTCCCAAAAAAGCAGCAATTTCTTTAATACGGCCAAGACAAAACAGTATAGAGCGAACACCGCAACTGAAAAGGTGGCTGCGAAATCAGTCGTCAACGACTCTGTAGACAGAGCCAGAGATCTGCTCGTTTTCAATCAGCAAAGTCAAAAAGAAAATTTTAATTTTTCTTAATTTGCTTTGATTTTTGCCGAAATATTTTTTGGTACTTATGTTTAACAGAGCTTTATGCAAACTTTTTTAAAGCTTTTGCGTAATTTTTTTTAATATTTACTAGTTTTTTTACGAAAAATGTTGTACAAAATTGAAATCAATGTTCACCGCCGCTGCAAGAAAAAATGTTAGGCAAAACGTAAAATGCTGCGCTGCCATAATCTTGTTTTTAACACAAGGTGAGAGAAAGAGATAGACAATTAAATTAGCTATGTCAACGTGAAGGTGGACTACAATGGCAACCCAATAAGCCAGAGTTAGTTCACAGTGTACCGAATACTTAGTTGCATTTTATAGTAGAACTAATTGTATAATACAAGGCAAATATTTTTACAAAATGATGTTGAAATACAGCTGAGTTATTTTTATTTCTCACTTACCCTGCGGCCACACGATCAAGTTGTTCTTGATAGTCTTTTACATATACTGCTTGTCAAAATTTACAAAAATTGAGTGGTGTGACGTAGTTGGCACTCAATTTACTTTCAAGATGCCATAAAAAAAAAACAATTTATAAAGACAAACATGTACTCAGCTGTTAAATTGAAAGTAAATTGTCAAACAAATGGAAAGGTCAATTTAAAAAGTGTGAGTGTGTTAGTAAAAAAATGAGAGAGTTGAGTAAATTGAATGGAATTGAAAGGCAAAACTTGATCGTGTGGCCACCAAGTTAAAAAGAGGAATGTCAAAAATTGCTTGTGTTTTTGATATATCAACCAACAAAACCAACAAATAAAAAACAATGTTGTTGTTTTTGTTGTACTTGTAGTATCGCCACTATCGTTCGTCAAGTTGCCAATGTGCTTGAGCATGGTCCAATTCCCTTCATATAATATTGGACTACCTGATCCATTTTGATAAAATGGACTGGTCCAATGTAATGCGAGCATGGACCATGTCATTGTTAAAAAGTGTTTGTAGTGAGATGACATGTCTTCGTTTTTGAACGACATGTTTTCGTTTTTAAACGACTTCAAAACTAATTCTCTTGAGTATACCATGGAGTAGTTTTAAGACTACTTCTTTGTAGTCCAAAGCTGGGTTATATGGTCCTGTCCTAGGACATCGTAATGTTAAATAGACCATGTTTTTTCCATACGTTTGGGTTACTTTTGGACTAGTCGTAGTCCCTTGTGAGCTACATTTTACACGCGTGTTTGGACTAGTCCTGTTATTTGCAGAGTTATTGCAATTTTTTGTGATACCAAACGTCAAAGTCTATATAAAAAAAATAAAATTTTTTTGTCAGCGATTTTTTATATAAAGTTTTACGTTTATTATGACAAAAATTGTCAGGTGAAGACCCTATGTTAGATCTGCGCGAAACGCCCGCTGATTTTTTGCAGAGTTGTGTTTTTTACGTGAAATTGTTTTTGTAGCAATTGCTTCTGACATTTATACAATTTTTTACACAAACAAATGCTTTTGCTCTTAACATCTTTATCCTTTCTAAAGCGGCTCATACAATTGCAATATAACTGTTCAACTTTTCGTATTGTACAATTATATCGCCAATGTGTATGTGATATTCGAAGAAGGCACAATATATTGGCAAGAATCAAAATCCTTTGATTTTTTTTCACAACGAAATGAAGTGCAATATACTTAATGACTAGAATCGGTTGTGCTAGACTAAAGTGATTTAAACCAAACAAAAGAGAAGAAAAAAAATTAAATTAAGGCCAATCAAAAACTCAAAACTCGTTTTTTTACTTAAGACCTTTTTGCCTAACGGCTAAGATCTATTTCATGACACAACTTATTTACAATTATACATATCAGCAATAAAGTTTCCATTATTAAATAAAAAAAATCCCGGGAATTCCCGCACAAATTTTGCGCGATATTTTTTCTTCGAAAAATGTGCGGGATTCCGGGATTCTTGTCCCGATAAATTTCGTATCAACGCTAGTTAAAAATCATATCCAATTCCTGTTTGGTTTCAGTTTCAGTCTTTGTTCTATATTTAAAAAAAATTTTACTCGAAGAAAATGTTCCCGAGTTAAGAAACAACAAAACGTACCGGCTGGTTTTTTTAACATAATCGAAAAAAAATAATACGGTGAAAAACGAATTTTCGATTAATCGGCATAAGTTATTCATTAATCGAAAATAAGCAATTTCAAATTATACGAACGTTAATCGCCCAAAATATTTCGATTAATCAACAACGGTTAATTATTTGAATATCCTAGTTAACATACCTAAAAATATAGTACACAATTAACTATCTGCCCGTCTATACCAGAGATAAAAATTGCGCCATACATATATTGCAGTAAATGTCAAAATTATGTTATCTGTAATGCACTTTTTTGTACATATTTATTGCCGGCAATTTATGTTGCAATAATTGTTAATCAATTTTCGTTGAAAATTATTGCTAACATATAACGTCAAATTTGGCTGTCAATTGAATAAAAAGAAGCAAAAAGAAAAAAATAGAAGCAAATTGTGTGGGAAAGATATTAGGATTGTGAAATGGTAGCAAACTATAATTGAAGTAAAATAATTAAATAAATAAAAATAAACACTTAAATATTATTTTTTTTTTAATAAACAGTAAAATAAAATTGCAAAAATTATTTTTGCTTATATAAATTTTTTTCTATTCGATCTTGTTTATTTAAATTTATATTAATTTTTTTAAAGCTTGAAGTCTTTTTTTATATAAAAATATTATTATTATTAATTTTATTCTAATAAAAAAAAAAAAATATACATGTTTAATAAAATTAATATTTTTATATAAAAAAAGACCTCAATCTTAATAGAGTCGAACAAAAAGAATTTATATTAATAAAATAATTTTTGCAAGATGGCGTCAGTCTTTGCACTGCACCTTCTTCCTTGATTTTTTTCAAATTATGAGTTAACATAAATACGTTTTCACATGCCTTTAACATAATAAGAAATATTGCTCTTTTGTTCTGTCGAAGTTAGTGCCGGTTCACACGCGTCAAGTTTGACTTTTCAAGTCTTGAGTTTTTAGGAGAGAGGAGAAAATAAATGGCATTCTCTTTTCCCTTCTCACCTAAAAGTTCAGGACTTGATGAGTCAAACATAAAGTGTGTGCACCGGATATTATTGCCAAATTGCTGAGATATTTATCTTTGGTGTAGAATTGGGGTAAGCGCAAGGGTAGCTTGCAAGGCGAATTCATTTTTCAGGTGGCGTTGAAAAAACAGCTGTGCTACTTTTTTTCTTAATTAGAGAGAGAAATTTCAAAAGTTCCTTGTGATTTTGACATATGGATCAACGAAAGCAACAAAGAAATACATTGTTGTGTTTTTGGTGTTGTTACTTTTTGTAGTATCGACACCACCGTTTACATGAATTCGCCTTGGTAGCTTGCCAGCAAGAATGATAGAATTAAAGATTACGCCTTGCGCATGTGATGGCGTAGAAGTTCCCTTATAAAGATTAACAAGTCTGTTTTATATGTGAAATTCATAATATCTTGGAAAAAACGTTTTTATTTCTTGATATTTGGCGACCCAGCAGTAAATTTACTCAGAGAGTTTTGAAAAAAAATTTTTATCAATTGTCAAAAAAAGTACGAATTTTAATAAATATTTTATATTAAAAATATTATTTAAATATTAAATTAATAATAAAAGCGTTAAAACTGGTGTGTTTAAAGTTGTATAGCAAAAGAAAAAAAATTAAAAAAAATAGAAGAGAGTAAAAAAAGAGTGCAAATATGAAGTGTGCAGTGGGCAAATGCAAACAAAGAAACAGCAAAAAACAAGTGAGAACTTGTGTAAAAATAACGTTTTGGGTGTTTTTAATAAAATGTTAATATTTTTGACTATAGCTGTATCGTTTTACAATTTTCCAAAAGATGCAGCCCAAAGTAAGCAATGGGTAATGTTTTGCAAGCGAGTGAAACCAGTTAATTTTAACAAAGAAAAAATTTGTGCTTTACATTTCAAACAAGAAGACTTTGAAAGAGACTTAAAATTTGAAATGGGTAAGTTACTGAAAATTTAATTTTTGCAGTTCATTACTGAATTATTCTGAATAGGTTTTAGTAATCGTCGTGCACCAAAATTAAAACCCGGTGCAGTTCCGTCCATAAACGTGAGTGCTATTAAAAGTTATAATTAAATTAAAACCCAAAATGAAGTTGAAATCCCAATTAATGTTGAAATTCCAAATGAATTTGATAGCAAATGCGTCGTGAAAAACACTCCAATGAAAACTGACGTTAAGGAAGATAGTGTTCAACTATACATAAAAACTTTGAAAATAAAAATGTATGTAAGTTTTTAAAGAGTACACAAACATTTATTTTAATCATTTGTCGCCAGGAGAATAATACGTTGAAAATGTCACAAGTTCAATCTAATATCACAATAAAACATGTGTCTCTTCAAGTTCAGAAGTTAGGTTTTGCAAATGTTAATCTTGAAAAAGCATTGAGACGTTTGTTTACTTGACGGTTTCACGATCAAGTTTGCCTATCAAGTTTTAATACTCTCACACTTTTCTACCAATGCACTCATACTTTTAAAAATTGAAACGAACTTGCCTTTAACATTCTCTTTCCAGAGAGTGCTTCAATTTACGTTCAAGAAAACAGCTGATTTCAAGGTTAGTGAGCAAATTTTTCGTTTCTCTTTATAAAAGGTTTTCTTGATGACATCTTGAATGTAAATTGCACAAAAATTGAATGCAGCCTACGTCATAACTTTCAATTTTTGTTAATTTTGAGAAATAGTATATGTAAAAGACTATCAAGAAAATCTTGATCGTGTGGCTGCACTGTTACTGAAGGACCAGAACAGAAACAGCTTTGTGTATTGAGTTTTGACGAAATGAAGGCGAAAAAAAATATTGTTATGACAAGCCGACAGACTCTTTGTCTGAATTTACACGTTTCATCTTTTGATGCTCAACTTCTTTTCAATTCCCTTTTAAAGATGCCAATATAATCACATGCAGCAACCGGTTTCAACTTTTTTCGGTTCAAAACAACAATAATTTTAACAACAGCGAATCAAAAAGAAAAATAAAATAAATAATAACATGCAGCCATCATTGTGCATATACCACAGTGTTGAAAAATTGAGTACTTTGGTACTTTTTTCAGTACTTTTTCATATTAAAAATACCGCAGTACCCCTGCGTTGTTTTCAGTACTTTTTTATGCTTTGAGCTTTTTAACACTTAACTTTATAACTGTAAATGTGATCATTTGGATAGCAGGCTTAGGTTATCATAATTAACGAGGTTAATATTGAAATGCAAAGCGTAAACGCCAGGATTCATATTTTGCTTTCCAGAATGGGATATTTGTTTTTACAACTTGCAAGAAAATTTAAAAAAGGGATGCATAGGATAATATGTTAGTGGAAAATTTAAATGAAAACCATATTTATAGCAACATGCAATGTTAAGGAAATGGTTTATAAAGTAAAAGAAACTGCGAAATCGTTTTATTCGACAATTTGCGAAACATTTAGAACAAAATTTTGTTTTAAACATAAAACCTTAAAAGTAATAATCAGATCCAGTCACTCCAGAAAATATTGTTTCCGGAAAAACCATTAGCATAATACTGATGTTATAAATGTAATTTACAAACGAAAAAGAAAACTATAAGTAAATCAATTCTCAATTCCGCGTTCTAGTGGATCTTTCAGAAATAAAGCATTTCAGAACTGAATATATTTAAATTTCTTGCAAAAATATAGCCAATATTAAAGACGAAACTAATGTTTGCTGACATTTCACATATTGATTTTGGTATTTTATCGATACCACATTTCTGAGCATCAATTGAACGCACATTTTCAAATGCAAAATGATGTAAAAAGCAAAGGAAGAAATCGTTTACACGTAGAAACTGTTTCAAGTTTTATAAAAGCTAAAGATCTGTTGAAATCAACTGGTAGTTGCTGTTTAAGTTATATTTCTTATGATCTCTTAAATTAAATTTGCTTTATCTTATAACACTGAATTAAAATCTTTATTTTTCAACATTCATCTTTTAAACTTTTTTTAGAACTTAGTTCTATGTATGTAATATATGTAAAATTCTGAATTATGTAACTTTGCAAAAGTTAAAATATAAATACCAGTAAAAATTTATGTTGACAAAAATAAAATTTTTAATTTATTTACTTATTCATAAATATATGAACTATTTCAAATATTTTCTTTCAGAAAATACTGAAAAACGTACCTTAAGCGGCTTATACACTTGCAATATAACTGTTCAATTTTATCGCCAATGGGTTTGTGATATTCGAAGGTGACACAATATATTGGCAAGAATCGAAATCAGAAAATAAGTGCAATATACAGTGAAATGTGTTTGCAACAAGGTACTATGTTGCTTTGCTTTAAAGGTAATTTTTTTTTTATTATAAGAGTTGCGCCATATTTTAATTGAAACCATTGTGCCACTAATTGAATAATATAGGGCCATATATAAATAATATAGCGAATAGCATATACAATAATATTGAAATATTATTTACATGTGTACCTCAAATATAAATACTGTTTGCTATTAAATACTTAAATCAATGAATTCCAATAAAATATTTTTTGTTTCTTTTATTTTCATATATTATTGTTTTTTTAATAAAAAGTACCATTTGTTGGGAAAAATACTCTTTTAGTTGAAGTTCAGTACCATTTCAAAATTTCAATTTTGCAACACTGATATACCAACGAATAAAAACACAAAGCGTACTGACCGAGTACAGGCATCTCCGTACTAACCAAGGTATATTTACACAAGGTAAACTCATTTGGGAGTGTAGACATGCTGCTCTATAAATGGAGCCAATTTGTCAAAATTGTCTTCATATAAAACAAAAACAATTTAACGCACACATGTACAAATTTTGGCTCATATACACGCAATTTGACGTTTTGGCTCCAACTAGGGGTAAACAGCTGACAAACATATGGGCCAACGAGTTTACCTTGTGTAAATATACCTTGGTACTAACCCCCTTTCTTTTTTCTTCCCTCACCTAAAAACATAAGAGTTGAGCATCAAAAGATGAAACGTGTGAAAGTAGTCTTGCTAGCACCAGCCAATTATATCCAGGTGGCTTTGTTGAGAGGTGAGTTTTTTATATCATCTTTAAGTGTTTTTTCAAATCATTTTCTGTCTGATTAAAAGGTTTAATTTCAGATTGGAAACAACCAATTTATAATGACTACGATTGTTAAATGTCTAAAAATATTTTGTTTAATGTATTAAAAACAATGCAGCAGTGTGGTTTTAAAGTTGCGGCCGTTGTATGTGATTTAGGTGATGGAAATAGAAAATTGTTCAGTGAACTTGAAGCAGATTATAGAAAACCTTGGTACGTTTCATACAAATATACATTAATCGGTTTTTTATTATTGAAATGTTTATTCAACGATACCAAAATATTTGTGTTCAATGATGTTCCACATTTGATCAAACTTTTAAGAAATCATTTCGTTGACAGTGGATTCATCATTAACAACAAGGAAGTTAAAAAGAATATAATTTTAAATCTTCTGTCCCTCCAATCCAATGACTTGAAGATCACACATAAAATATCAGCACAAAATTTAAGTGTGGTTGGAGCTGAGAGACAGAAGGTAAAACTGGCAACCAAACTTTTTTCGCATACAATTGCACAGTCTTTTACGCGTGCTGCCAGTTTGAGATATTTGGGATAGTAAAAAAATAGGTTTGTTTACATAAAAAACTGGTTTGTATACAAACTTTGACAAGTCGACCACCGAAAAAAAAACAACATATGTTGACTTGACCCCACCTTCTAGTCAATTCGCCTTGGATTAAAACGAACTTGCCTTTAACTTGAGGGCTACACGATCAAGTTTTAATACTCTCACACTTTTAAAAATTTAAACGAACTTGCCTTTAAAATTCTCTTTTTTCAGAGAGTGCTTCAATTTACGTTCAAGAAAACAGCTGATTTCAAGTTGAGTGAGCAAACTTTTCGTTTGCCTTTATAAATTGTTTTCTTGATGACATCTTGAATGTAAATTGCTCAATTTTTGTTAATTTTGACAAATAGTATATGGAAAAGGCTATCAAGAAAATCTTGATCGTGTGGCTGCGCTGTAATATTCTCTTTCCTGTGTGTGTTTCAATTTACTTTCAAGAAAACAGCTGACAATTTTTGTTAATTTTGACAAATAGTATATTTAAAAGACTATCAAGAAAATCTTGATCGTGTGGCTGCGCTGTAATATTCTCTTTCCTGTGTGTGTTTCAATTTACGTTAAAGAAAACAGCTGATTTCAACGTTAGTGAGCAAATTTTTCGTTTGTCTTTATAAATTGTTTTCTTGATGACATCTTGAATGTAAATGGTTCAAAAATTGCGTGCAGCATACGTTACAGCTTTCAATTTCTAGTAATTTTGACAGACAGTATATGTAAAAGACAATCAAGAAAAACTTGAGCGTGTAACTGCAGTGTAATATAAATATACTCAAGGCGAATTGAGTAGAAGGTGGGGTCAAGTCAACATATGGTGATTTTTTTCTGTGGTCGACTTGTCAAAGTTTGTATACAAACTAGTTTTTTATGTAAACAAACCTATTTTTTTTACTAGCAATTTTTTTGACAACCCGACCACAGAAGCATTGTAGTTGTAGAGTTGACCTCACCTTCTAGTCAATTCGCCTTGAATATACTGTTTACTCTGCTGCTTTTTATTAGTCAATGATAACCTAAATAGTGGTTTACACTTGCTAGTTAGTCTTATCGTAAATATTGGTTAGCACTAACTAGTTATTCATAATGTAAATGTTGGTTAGTACTAATAAAATACATATTACAATTTTTTAAAATTTAATTTCTAATTGAATTTTTTATTGAAAAAATTATTAAAATCCATAGGAAATTAGACTTCAGCAAAGTATATACCACGTATCGTTATTTCTGTGGCTGCTTTATGACGTTCCACCTCTTGCATGGGTCTGGAAATGGAGGTAAACGTACGTGTGACCAATTAATTGTGACCAAAAAATCAAATACATAAGTACTTGAAAAGTTATTAAGATTTTTAATAACATTATTTGTTCCTTTATTATCACCGGCAAATCCTAAACGATTATCCTGGTTTAATCCACCACCCGCATGGGTGATACCTGTTGGACGACCACTCCTTTCAAAACTACCGCTTTGTACATGACCTCTGTTGTTTCCAGAGAATCTACCACCACGTCCTTTGAAGAAGCCATCAGTACCTTACCACTAGCATTCTAGCAATTTTTTTTAGCTCTACTTTAATATTCAAACTATACAAATTTTGAATTTGTATCTAATTGATTCGAAATTCACAAATTTTTACAAGCGTTTTGCAAAAATATATTCAAAAAATGGCTTTATGTATGAAGTGACACAACTAATATAAAATTGTTGCAAGTGTGTTAGTAAATATTTTATTTTTTTAGTTTTGGTTCTGCAGTTCTTGTAGGGTACCTTACATGGGGTCTACACCTAACTCATAGTCTCCACCTGAGATAAGATATAAGATTTTTATATCACAAACGTCAACTTCAATCGCAGAGAGTATTATCTTACGTGTAGACTCTCAAATAGTGTTAGTATTAATATGTATTATAATAAATGTTATGAGACAGTTGACCGTAATTATTAATGCTACCATAATAAAATTTGGCACGTCACAATTTTTTAGGACTAGAAATGACCCTGTAAAATTCCATGAAGATCGGTCCATAATTTACCCTAGGCCTAAAACCGTAATTAATAATGCTATCATAACGGCACGTAACAATTTTATGGGACTAGAAATGATATTGATAATTTACCCTAGGCCCCATATAAACCCTTCTCCCGAAAAACAGTTTAGTACGCCTAAAACCGTAATTAATAATGCTATCAGAATCAAATGGAATACTTTACAGTTTTATAGGACTAGAAATATGTAGCACTAAAAAAATTCGTGATTATCGTTCCATAATTTACTATAGGCCCCATATGAAGCCCACTCTGGTAAATTAATAAGGTATGACTAAAATCGTAGCAGATATATTTATTGTGGTAAAATTTCTTCCAACTTAGTTTCATATGGCCAGAAAAAATGTAATGCAATTTTGTGACATACGGTCCATAATTTACCTTAGATCCCATATTTAGCAGTCTTCTGAAATTCACTGTAAACGCTTAAACTAATTTCACCACTGTATTGAAATGTATGTCTTTTAATACCAGAAATCACGCTGCGGAATTTTGGGATGATTGGTTCATAAGTTACCATGGCTCCAATATAAATACCCTTCCTGAAAATCATTTAAGTTCGGCTTTAACTGTTACGAATCAAGATGTTTTACTCAAGATAGTCGGTCAATAATTTAATATAGGTCTAAACCGCAACCAATTTTAATGCTGATGTCTGTTTTTATAAAGATAAATTAATATCACTTCTGAAATATTCGAACTGTGGGTGTAGGGTGTCAAAGATTCGGCACAACCGAATATAGCACTCTAACTTGTTATTATTTTTGATTTTATTTAAACCATCCGTGTAAATATGAAATATAGTCACAACAGACTTTTATTTTTTTTCTTTTTAACACGGAGAGAATTTCATATTATTGTGATTCTACAAAGTCGTAATACATTGTATTACCGTGTAAACTAGCCTTAAGCGATTTGAAATTGATCCATCAACTCTTACTTCAGTCCTTCAAAAAATAGAATTTATTATGCGCCCCATACACGGTTCAATTCAGTTGTCAACTGAGTCTTTCAACTGAATTGATGCTTGACCACACACTTCATCAACTGCATTTAATTTGTATTCATTTATTTTATTGATTTTAAGTCCTTAACAAATAAGCCATCAACACAGATATTTACGTAAAATCGTTTTTAAATCCGTATAACAAGGTAGGTATTAAATTTGTTTTTGCAAGAAATAAACGAATTCGTAAAGGTATAAATTTTTGTGTTCTCCATAGCGTTCGCGAAAGAGCATATGTTCTTCCAGAGGCTATATTAATTTGGTCATTCCATGTAAGAGTATTGTTAAATATTATGCCAAGATTTTTTGCTGTCCTAACAACCTTAATTCTTCGACCGGTTGATGCGACTTCTGGTAAAAGTTAGGTCTTGATGATTTTATGACTAAGCACTTTGACTTGCACGGGACGCCCCCTAAAACACAACTTATCGCTACGAAATTTTTTTGTGGGGGGAATATAAGAAATCAAAAAAAAAGTTCTCCATACAACTAACGGCCACGCTAGTGTACACGTGCAAGATCAAAATTTTACTTACTTACACAATCATCAATATATTTCTCAGGAGAGCTTATGATATGAATGTTGCAATATAATAATTGGTTTGCTAAGTCGTTTATATACATTGTGAAAAGTTATGGTCCAAGTATGGAACCTTGTGGAACACCTTACCTTTTGTTACATTTAGTGATTAAGATCTAATGTTATTGGCAAATACTGACTGTCTTCTATCTGTGAGGTATTTGGTAATTTGACGACGCAGTAGGGAAATTGAACATTTTATTAAGTATTTTGCAGAGTATACCATGATCGACCATATCGAAGGCTTTTGAGTGATCCAATAGGTAGCAAATGGGCTAAATAAGTATAGTGTATATTTTTTGCAGTATCGATGGCATTCATATACATAATTGCAGAATTCGAATTACTAATGCTTCTAATGAAAGCGATGAAGGAAGCATTTTTTTCCAATAATTTTTGGATTTCGAAAAATTGATTTTTACGTTTTGGACTCTCCATATTATAATTGTAAATATTTCTTGTAAGTGTTTTATTGATGTCAGAAAATCGTCATAACACTATTACTTTTATTAAAAAAAATCATCAATCGTCATTTTACTGTATTTTCTCAAAAAAAACGTCAGAATGACGAAAAATCGTCACATCTAAAAACCCTGCGTGTAACCAAGGTAAATTTACAGAAGGTAGACTCATTTGGGAGTGTAGACATGCTGCTCTATAAAAGGAACCAAGTTGTCAAAATTGTCTTCATATAAAACAAAAACAATTTAACGCACACATGTACAAATTTTGGCTCATATACACGCAATTTGACGTTATGGTTCCAACTAGGGGTAAACAGCTGACAAACATATGGGCCAACGAGTTTACCTTGTGTAAATATACCTTGCGTGTAACCATCAAGTTAGGACTAACGTTTTAGGTTCTTAAGCTGAATGTCCACACCATGCGTTTATGCGTCTGTCCTTTTTATACATTTGACAAAAAAGTTGAATCAGTGTAATTGCATTGCATAGACGTATGAACGCATCAAAGTAGGTTTACTTTCTACTTTTGTATCCGTCGCATGTGTGGTGAATAAAAGTCAGCTGTTATTGATGGCCATGGATGACAAATCATATATTATTTTCAATGTTATCGATAAATATGTTTGTGTGGTGGATTACTTTTTACTATTTTTTTGCATTAAAGGGTGTGTGTGAAACGGTAGCAAAGTACTCATGAAAGTAAAATTTTTTCACTAGCCCTGGGGGCTAGTATAAATTTTGACATTAGTGTAGAAATTTTTGACAACCACAAAATTATTTTTTTTCATCAAATTTGTTTAAACAAAATAAAAAATAATATGGAAGCAGGACCAGCGGCAAAAAAATTAAAAAGAATTATACAAAATGCAAGTATTTACATATGTATAAGCTTTTTTGCCCAGACTTTTTGCAAAAATTGTTAATATATCAGAACGAATTCATCAAATAGTTGGGACGATCTTATTTCCAACATAATTGAAATGATTATTGGTAAAAACTTGATTAATTTATTCATTTTCACACAACTACTAGTAATTGTTTTTTTCTTTATGTCAAAATTTTACGTTGTCAAAAATGTTACAATTTCACACAGCACAAATATGAAAATTTTCTACCACAAACAAATTTCATTTCACCATAGAACTTTGCTACCGTTTCACACACACCCAAAAAAGGTTTTTAATAAAAGAAAATGTTTTCGTAATAAAGATTGTATAAACTTTAAAGAAGAAAAAACATTAAAATGAATTTTTAGCTCAATTTTACCACGAACAAAATTTGCCATTTTATGTTCTGAGTGTCATCTTTGTTGTGTTAATTTTTTTTTTTAACAAATGCCATAAACTGGAAAGTTATTAATACCGTGGAAAATCACGAATATTTGTATAATAAAAGCTTTCTCCTCTTTGAATTCTTTTAAAGAAATTCTATTAAAATATCAATAACACTCTCCATTTTTGCCAAAATGGTTTTTATTTAATAAATATGTTCTCACAACAGCTGATATAAAAAAACAATATGGTGCATAAAACGCATTGCATGTAACTTGCATTTACATGAGGGTTACACGATCAAGTTTTGCCTATCAAGTTTTAATACTCTCACACTTTTCTACCAATACACTCATACTTTTAAAAATTGAAACGAACTTGCCTTTAAAATTCTCTTTCCAGAGAGTGCTTCAATTTACGTTCAAGAAAACAGCTGATTTCAAGGTTAGTGAGCAAATTTTTCGTTTGCCTTTATAAATTGTTTTCTTGATGACATCTTGAATGTAAATTGCTCAAAAATTGAATGCAGCCTACGTCACAACTTTAAATTTTTGCTAATTTTGACAAATAGTATATGTAAAAGACCATCAAGAAAATCTTGATCGTGTGGCTGCACTGTTAGAAACGCATCAAATGCACAAAAAGTATCATACGCATCTACGCATGGTGTGGACCTTTGCTTTAAAACGGCGCTAAATCTAGGGCTAAGCTGGCATCACTGTTTATTTCAACCACAAACAGGGCTGCCAGATAAATTTGTGAGGAAATCGTCAATTTGCTGAGAAAAAATCGTCTTTCACGTTTTGAAAAATCGTCAAAAAAGTCGGACAACTTAATTTTAGTTTATATTTATAACAATTCGATTTTCATAAAAAAAAATTTTAAACAAAAACATAATTATTTTTATACTTAGCTAGCGTTTTTAATCGTGTAATAGCTTCTGAGAGTCTCATGAAGAGCGTCTTTGATTGTCGATCACCGCATTTTTTAAGCGTAGAAGATTCCTCATATGGGAAAAACTTAACACGAGTGAGATTCTTTCATAGCACAGCGAAAGACGCTGCTTCAATCGTTGTTGGAATCGTTTAAGACGCAGATAGAGAATATCTAACGAGTCTTTCAAGTCAGATATTATCTTTCAATTCGTGATTGTGATTGATAATTGTTAAAAATATGATTTATACAGAGAGTCGTAAAAGGTTCATTCGATTATGGTTTGACGAAAGATAAACAAAGTGTAGCATTGTTGTTGTTGTACTCTGAAAATAATCATTTAGGCCCTTATTATGGTTTACAACACAACTCATTTGAGTTGTAATTTTTTAATTTTTTTTTTATTATGGCTTACAACTTTGCTTCATTGCGGCGAACAGCTACATCAAAAAATTACAACTCAACACAACCTGTTGTTTTCAACACAACCAGTTATTTCAGTTACAAATCAACTGAGTTGAGTTGTTAGCCTTTATAGGGGTCTTAAGAATTACTTAGGACTTGCATATCACAGCCGTGCCTTAACAAGAGCGGCACGCAGTTGTTTTATGTACAATTCAACTGAGTTGAGTTGTGAACCGTTATAGGGGCTTTAAAGAATTTCTTAGGACTTGCATATTACAGCCGTACCTGAACAAAAGCGGCACGCGGTTTCTAGTTTTCAAAATATGTCATGCCAAAAAAAATTTGTATGAAGCATACCTAAATAGGCAGTTCGTTAAATAGTGAAGTTGACCGCTATTGTTAATTAATAATGGCAATTTAGTTATTTTTTTATCTCTATTTTTATTTATAATTTGTGGGTTTTATTAAGCAAGAAAGCTATCACTACTGTTCGTGACACAACGTTGCCGCTCTTGCTTAGGTATGGCATATCAGCGCAAAAGCTAAAGAAAACGTTCCGCCTTCCGCTCTTGTTTTAAATGTAATTTTCTATGCGAACGTTAACGTGTGACATCGCACAGTGGTATTTTTTTTGGCAAAAAGTCTATTTTTTTACAGTTATTTTTTAGAAATCTAATGATGCAATTCTGTAAAGAACTGTTTCATTAGTAGAAAACCATGATTTGTTTTCGAAAAAAATAAAATTTTGTATAAAAAAGAGTGTGTTAAAGTTATCTAAATATTATGCAACGAAAACTGATGAAAATTTTACTACATTTCAGTTGTTTATACAATAAATATGGTTCAACTACCAATAGTTTTAGAGCATTTGTATTAATTAAATTTAATAGGAAAGAAAAAATATTTAAATTATATATATAGTTTAAGAGATCTGAGCAAATCAAAATGACTCCAAAAAATTTAGCATTTGCAGTTTTCATTAGAAAAAAAATAAGTTAGCTCGGTCTACCTCCATGTTGGTAATACTACTAAATGAAAGTTTTGAATGTTTTCTTTCATTTTATGTAAAAAAATTCTGCGACTTTTTGCGATCGCTGAACAAACTTATAAATTTTGTGATAAAACTCACGTATTTTTTGTGAATATTTACAATATTAAACGTAACTAATATTTAAAATGGGTTCATTTTGTGTTTCATATAGTGAATTGTGCAAGGAACTTATAAATTGCAATAATAATGTGGATTTATTAACTGATTTCATAAAAACAAAAAACATGGTGCTTACTATTAAAGAAATTCAAATTGTGAAAAAATCAGTTCAAAAGCGATTTCTTAGTCACTTTTTTAAACGTTGGGCCGAATCTCACAGAAACAAATCATATTTTTTTAAGAAAAATTACACTTGGCTATCATTAATACGATTTCTGTATGACGTGCTAAATTCCCAATTTTCCATATTTGATAAATACACTGAAATTTATTGTTGAGGGAAAGCTAGCTTGGCTAAAAAGTACGTTTCAAAACAAAATAATTAATGTGTACTTTGAATATAATTGAAAATTTTTAGATATATTTGAAGTATCGCTTGCTGATGAGCAACCTAGTTGTTCAACAAAAATGGGAAGGCCATCTAAGGAATTCGGCGATTGCGCTGATCGTAGTAAAAGGTACAAAGCTGCTGATTTAGCGTCCCAGTACAGCAAACAACATTTAGAAATGGCAAGTGCATTAGCAGGCTCAAAATTAAAATCGCAATCATATATTCCTCCCGCAACTGCGCTGGCGTTGTTACTGGATGCAGATTTAACAAACTATCAGTATGAAACTGGGAATTATTTCCTTTCGTAGGTTACTTTATATTATATTCAACATTTTATTTTTCGAATTTATTCTATGAGCTAAATTTCAGTTATGTATTTTATAAAGCTTTTTTGTAATAGTTCTATTCCTTAAATTTTTAGGAATGACTTTTTATACACCACCAGACTATTATATTGTATTTTCTTGTTACATTTTACCTTAGCTATCCATTGGATAGCAATGAAGTATATTGTATGTACATGTACATGTATGTACATGTATGTACATGTACATGTATGTACATACAATATACTTCATTGCTATCCAATGGATAGCTAAGGTAAAATGTAACAAGAAAATACAATATAATAGTCTGGTGGTGTATAAAAAGTCATTCCTAAAAATTTAGGGAATAGAACTATTACAAAAAAGCTTTATAAAATACATAACTGAAAATAAAATGTTGAATATCAGTATGAAACTATAAAATATGTTTTGCATAAAGAGGGATACAATATTTTACCTCCGCAAAGGTACTAGATGAGAAGAAAAAGTGTTATCCTTGTGAAGTTAAAATATCAGAAAAAGAAGCCTCAGTAAATTTGCAAAGTTTAATGGATCACACCACTAAGCGTTTATTTGAAAGTTTTTCACACGAAAATATTAATAATATGGTCAATTTAAATTGCACTCTTATGTCAAAGTGGGGTTGCGATGGCTCTTCTGGACATTCAGAGTACAATCAAAGTTTAGTACCTGATGTTACTGACAAGAACCTGCTATTAGTATCGATGGTGCCCTTAAGTTTACGAGCAACCTCTGAACAGGAATACTGGCGTAACAGTAGTCCATCATCAACAAGATATTGTCGTCCAATTTCTTTCGAATTCGCTAAGGAGACTAAAGAAAAACTCTTAACTGTTGTTGAGAAAATAAAGTCCGAAATTACCGCTTTAGGAAATACGACTTTTATAGTATACGGCAAACAATTCAATGTAACACACAATTTAGTGTTCACGATGCTAGATGGCAAAACGGCTCAGACAATTACAAATACTGCTTCAGCAGCCGTATGCTATATTTGTAAAGCGAAGCCCTCTGAAATGAACAATTTGGATATAATATCAACAAAAACCATTGATAGTGAAGCTTTTAAATTAGGTATTTCATCATTACACGCTTAAATAAAGTTTATGGAGTGCATACTCCATATATCTTGTAATATGCCTTTTCAAAAGTGGTCTGCAATTGAATCCAAAAATAAGATATTAAAACAAGAAAACAAACTGCGTATTCAAGCAGCATTTAAAGAACGCATGAACTTGCGAGTGGATACTGTACAACAAGGAACTGGGTCGTCGAATGACGGAAATACTTCAAGGCGTTTCTTTTCGAATCCTGCTCTCGTAGCAGATATAACAGGTATTAGTGAATAACTAATAGATCGCTTCCAAATTATTCTCCAAATATTTACATGTGGGCAAAAAATTGATACGGGGAAGTTTAAGAAATTTTCGTGGGATACTGCTGAGCTATTCGTTCGTAAATACAATTGTTACTTCATGCCAGCTACTGTCCATAAAGTATTGATACATGGAAATGACATAATTGAAGCAGCAGTGCTCCCTATAGGCATGCGCTCCGAGGAAGCGGAAAAAGCACGTAATAAGGATTACAGAAATTATTGATTAATGTTTTCCAGAAAATGTAGTAGAACTGCAACAAATACTGATGGTTTGCTTGCATCATCTGATCCCTATATAAGTAGTATAAGACGTCAACCACGTAAACATATTTTGGAACTAGATGATGTAGTAAAAGAAATGATAATTGATGAATAAAAAGTTTAAAATGAGTTTAAAAGTTTACTCATTTTGTTTATACTCAAATAAAATTATTCTTACATGTGTAGAGTGGTAGGTAGAGGGCGTGGCCAATTTCGATGAAACTTTATATTTTTCTTAATTGAGCTAAATAAAGGCTCAGAGCAAAATTTCAAAAACATTGGGCCAAAAAAAAATTTTTGGGTTCTATGGGCGGTGGGTGGAGGGCGTGGCCAATTTTGATGAAACTTTATATTTTTCTTAATTGAGCTAAATAAAGGCTCAGAGCAAAATTTCAAAAACTTTGGGGCAAAAAAAAATTTTGGGTTCTATGGGCGGTGGGTGGAGGGCGTGGCCAATTTTGATGAAACTTTATATTTTTCTTAATTGAGCTAAATAAAGGCTCAGAGCAAAATTTCAAAAACTTTGGGCCAAAAAAAATTTTGGGTTCTATGGGCGGTGGGTGGAGGGCGTGGCCAATTTTGATGAAACTTTATATTTTTCTTATTTGAGCTAAATAAAGGCTCAGAGCAAAATTTTAAAATTCTACGAGCACTCCTTATATTTTTTGCCAAACATTGTATGGACAAATCCGTCTGTGCATCGTGGGCCTGGCTGTTAATGTTTTATTCAGACTTTGGCAAGGCGAATTCATAAAGGTGACCGCATCATGAGATAGAGTTATGCTAGCTATCTCTTTTTTTTTAAAATACTATGTATTTTGTTTTTGTAAAAAGTTAGAGTGAATGTCAAAATTATTTGTTGAAAATACAAGAAAGGAAATTTTTTTTTGTTAATAAAATATACACAATTTCTTTAGAAAGTATGTAAATGTTTTGACTCTATTGAAAATTCATTGTGGCTCCACTTATTTCTTACGCATTTTTAATTCCTTGTGTTTATATTTTATGTTCACTTTTTTTGTTTTAAATAACAAAAAAATAAACAATAAACAGATGACTCAAAAATGTCACCTTTATGAATTCGCCTTGGACTTTGGAGACTGAAAACATCGTCACTTTGCTAATTTCGGAACAAAAATACGTCAAAATGACGATAAATCGTCAAATCTGGCAGCCCTATCCACAAATTATAATTTCAACATGGTTGCAGCCAACTTCAAGTGAATTTGTCGCTGTCAAATATCCGTGTTGCATCACAATTTTGTGAAAAGTTTCTTTCCTAAACTAAAAATTGGTAAATGTTTAATATTTTATATTGGAATTTTTGTGACGTTTTTTTAAATTTATTTTATTTTGAATACCCCTATACATTTCAAAGAATATGGCACTTAGGAACTTTTTTAATGGATTAATTGCTGTGCCAGTTGTCCGAGCTGACGACGAAGAGGAGTTGGTTGATCCACAGACATCTTTGAGGGTAAGGTTTCGCATATTTTAATCTCTGCTTTGAATATATTACTCCATTTTTCATTTAGGAACATTGCAAAGCTAAGGGAAACATTGAAGGCTTGTACAACAAATATCAGGCCTGCAATGACCGTGTTAATAGCCGCTCAAAGACAACTGAAACTTGTATGGAAGAACTTTTTGACTATGTTGCCGAATTAGATCATTGTGTTGCCCACAGTCTTTTCTCTAAGCTGAAGTAAAATAGTTTAATCGACATACTTTAGTTTATACCAATTTACAATGTGGACATTTTTTGCCACAGACGAAGTTTGTGGGCGAGAGAGGCAAGAAGTAAAGTGTGTCACGCATACAGCGTCGCTCCCTTACCTTCAAACTTCCACCTGTCTGGCAAGAATGTCCACATTGTAAATTGTGTCTTTAGAATCATTGAGTTTGTGATTGTTTAAGGAATGCCAATGTTCATTTACCCGGTTAAAAAATGTTCATATCCTCAACTATAAGCGGCACGATTTGCCTTTAATAAGATCAAAAAAATGTTTTAAAACATATATGTTAATCGGTTTTTATTTTTTTCTGTATGTTGTAATAGGGTGCGTTCGTAAATGCATCACTGCGCTGCATCAGTGATTTCAAATGGTTATATATTTATCAGTGAAGTCAATGTGGACCAAAAAATTGTGAAATACTCCACAAAAATAATAGTCACACATTAAAAAAATTATACAGGTATGTGATGGAAATCGATTTTAAAAACGAAACGATTTTAAACCGAAAATATCGTTTTCAGTATCTTAAAATGGATTTTATTCCTTTTATTTCAGTGTTTATTCTTTTAAATTTTATATTATATACGTTAACTGAAGTGTATTCTGACCGAAAACTTAAGACTTTAATTCAGAAATGGATGTTAAAATCCCTCGAAATTTATCACACCTTTTAGATAACGTTCGTTTTGAAATCGATCGATTTTCATCACATACCGTATAATTATTCTTTTAACGCCATTAACCTAGGGTTTACACCTGCAAGTGCAAGTTCGAAAAACTCAATACACTCACACATTTTTACTAACACCATCTCAAGAGAATTTATCTCCGTGAACATAACAAAGTAGTTAACAAAGTAAATCTTGTTTCACTCAAAAGAAAGAGAGCAACAAAATATGTCTCTCTTCTGCTCATTAAAATTGAGTATTTCTGGCAGGGCAGTACTAAACTTAGGTGCGGCCAAGTTAAAATAGCGAAATATTGTGAATAGATATGGCAACTTTGGCCATTTCATTGAGAATTATATCTTCTTCTTGTTTTCGGTTAATGGGAGAGTTTTCGGCTTTTAACAAAATAACAAAGTAAAACCGGAAATGATATTTATAAAATAATAAATAATTAAAATATTACGGCAAACTATTAGAAAACTAATATATTTAATTTAGTTTACAAATGTTTGTGTTGGATTCCTTAAAAATATATATTTTAAGTTTAAAAAAAAATAAATTTCTATTAAACTTCACTCATAAATTTCTATTGAACTTCACTCATTTTTTTCTTTTGGCTAAGGGGCCAAAATAAGGACATCCTTCGAACTTTGACTATATGTGGCGTATAGCTAAGTACTTAAGCTTCATTTTGGTATACAACATATTTCAAACTTAAGTTTTTTTTAGAACAAAGTTTGAAAAATTAAATTTCTATTGAACTTCACTCATTTTTTTCTTTTGGCTAAGGGGCCAAAATAAAGACATCCTCCGAACTTTGACTATATGTGGCGTATAGCTAAGTACTTAAGCTTCATTTTGGTATACAACATATTTCAAACTTAAGTTTTTTTTAGAACAAAGTTTGAAAAATTAAATTTCTATTGAACTTCACTCATTTTTTTCTTTTGGCTAAGGGGCCAAAATAATCGTTAAATCTGCAATATGCATATAAAAACGTATTATCTTTAACACGTGTACCACAATAAAAACATAAAATACAAACATTATTATACATTAAGTATTCTTCTCTTACTAAATCTTCAAGAAGTTTCTTTTTAGTAATTTTATCATCATTTAAATCTTTTAAAATATCTAAATTAATAGAAAATGAACAATCGAAAATATTTTTTTTTAAGTTTCTTTTAGGTTTTAAATTATTCGTTTCCCCACGCAATACTATTCTGTTACATTTTTCATCGGGGTTCGCTTCCTTTCTGTATTTTAGAAAGTTTGAAACATTTAATGAATCATTTGTAATTTCAAATGGGCTTAAAGTATGATCGCGATTATTACTTTGCACTTTCATTTTATTTGCAGAATCAAGCATATTAAAGCAATTTTGCTTCTTGCAGTTTTCTATTTTATTTTTTTCAATAATTGCACAGTCATTACTATTTCCTAATTTGTCATTCATTTTACTCAATTCATCTTTAATCATTTTAAAGTCAGATTTAAATTCGTCGACGAATTTTAATTTTTCACAAAAATCTTTACAAAAGTTTTTATAGCAATTCATTGAAATCATTTCGATTTGATCTTTCAAGTTTTTTGTTGCTACATCATCTATATTGATTTCATTTTCCGAAAATTTTTGCTCCAACGAAGATATATTCTCTTCATTACAATTTTTATTTTGCAAAGTTTCATTTTTCAAAACTGTTTCGCCATTAAATAAAATTTCATTTTTTTCTTTATAATTTACATTCACGGCATTATTAGACATGCCTAATTCAGATTTTTGAACCTTGCCACTTTTTAGCAAGTGTTTTGCCATACTACAGATGTTTCTTCTATTTTCTATATTATTTTGAATTTGTTGTATTTACTTTTTTTACTCAAAGTATTTAAAGAATTAATAATAATTTCAAATAATTCAAAATTTTTTATAGAAGAACTTATCTGCAATTCCTCTAAAAAAGGACATTTTATCAGTATGGACTTTAAATCACTTATACTATAATTATACCTACGCTTTTTCATTGCTTTGCCTAAATAATAAAGTAAGAAAACAAAAAATTATTAAGTTTTTTTATTTTTTTATTTTGTATAATCAGTATTGTGGTTATTTTGTTGAACTATTTATTAATGGTTTTTATTTTAAAAGTTAAATTGTTTTTTTAAAATTAACTGGAACATACCTTAAAAATTGTCCTTCGTACGAATTCGTCCAAACCTTAAAACGAATAAGATACTGTTTAATAATTGTTCTCTAAAGATATTTAAATTCTAAAAATAAAAAAAAAACGAATTTTGATAACTACTTACGTCGTCGTCTTCCTTCTTAAAAAACCAACTCCAGAAAATAATTTGCTAAAAATGTAAAAAAAGTGTATTTATTTAGTAATATCAAAAGCCCTGATTAAAGTATATAACGCCTTTTATAAAAATTATTGTATTTTCAATAATTGCAAATACAGTATAAGTACCCAGAAAAAAATTAAAAGAATTACTATGCAATTAACACAAAATTAATAATATATTAATGGAAATTCAAAAATAAGTTCCAAAAAAAAATCCCTTTTACAGATTCTCTGCCATTCAGAACATTGTATGTTAAGTTTTATGTTTCTAGCTGCAATATTAACGGAAATTCAAAAAGTACAAATTAAAGAAAGAAAAAGTACCAAAAAATCCCTCTTACAGATTCTCTGTCACTCAGAACATTGTATGTTAAGTTTTATGTTTCTAGCTCCAATATTAATGGAAATTCAAAAAGTACCAGTTGAAGAACAAAAAAGTACCAACATTTTTCATCTTATAGGTTCCCGGCTTAGCTTACTAAAACTTACTATTGAGAAATAGTAATTATTTTACTTACTAAAAAAAATCTTGTGTTTTCGCAAACTCATCCTTGCTTCTTATGGTTTAAGAATTTTGAATAAATTTTTTATATAAAGTAATATCTATTCAAAAGCTGATACCAAAATTGGCCATATAAGTTGAAAAATGTAGTAGAAAATCGCATTGATGTACTTTTTCACTTTATAATTTTTTCTTATTTTTCAATTCTCTATCACCTAGGTACTTATTATTTTATTTGGTGCTGCGTCCGTAAACTAGATATAAGCCGCTAACTAAAGGCCTAGCCATAATGTGCTTAAGTTGGCTTAAACAAATATGCAAATACATGTTAATTGTATGAGGCAAACCATATCGAACTTAAGGAAACTTTTTGGTAAGTTTAATGAAACTGTCATTTGCTTAAGCAAGGTGCGAATATAATCGCACATTCCGTACGGAATCAAATGTTTTTTAAATACATTTGAGAGACTTTTTGCTAATTTTTGACAGTAGGGTATGCAAGGCTATGTATATTATGGTTAGGCCTCAAAGCTTCTAGACGACCTTCGGCCAAATAAAGTTTTTCCTCTATGGTATAAAAACACCGGCTTCGCTAAATAAAGCTTTCCGGAAAGTCGGAAAGATTTTATCCTATATACAAACACTGGCTTAGCTAACTAAAGGCCCAACCAGAATGTGCATAAACAAACTTAAGCTACTGTCAAAAAGAAAACAAAAAGCCTCTTAAATGCATTTAAAATAACAAAAAGAAAATAAAAAAACATTGATTCCGTACAGAATGAGCGATTAGTTTCGCACCTAGCTTAAGCAAATGACAGTTTTATAAAACGTAACATAAAGTTTCCTTAAGTTCAATATGGTTTTACACATATGATTTACACGTATTTGCTCAGTTGCTTAAGTCACGTTATTCACATTCTGGTTGGGCCTTAAAGCTTCTCTGCATAGCCGGCCTTCGGCCGGGCACAAATATTTTCTCCTCTATGGTATAACAAACAACAGCTTTGCCATCTAAATCTTTCTCTAATTATTACAAACAATAAGTAATTCAAAATACATATGTACCTTAATTTTATTTGTCCAAGATTTATAAGATTCAGCTCCAATTCCTATAATTTAAGGGCCTCCACTGAAATCAAAAATTTTAATAAATAAAATTAGAATTTTTTCTTTTTTTATAATTTTATAAAAAAAAAATCAAAATACATACCTTTATTTCCCATAGATTATCTTCTATTCCTGTTTTTAAGGCCTCCGCTGAAAATAAATAATAAATAATAAAAATTAATAAATAAAATTACCAATGTTTTTGTAGTGTTGTCATCTTCTTTTTTTTATAATTTTTTAATAACATATTGCCATATTTATTCAATGATTTTGTACTAAAAAGTGCTACCACAATTCTAAAAAACAATTTTTTCCTAAAAACAATCATTTGCGGTCTGGCAACACTTAAAATAACACTCATTTCTCTGTACAATTGGGTAACACTTCCTCTCTCTTTGAAGAGTGAAAAAATTATATTACTCTCTTCAAATTGAGTACTTTGTTATCTACTTTGTTATCTTCTCGTCCACAACAAAATACATGGGGCTTTTTGTAGTTGTAGAGTTGCACTTACCTGTTATAAATTCGCCTTGGTCGTACCTTAACAAGAGCGGAAGGCGGAACGTTTTCTTTATCTTTTGCGCTGATATGCCATACCTAAGCAAGAGCGGCAACGTTGTGTCACGAACAGTAGTGATAGCTTTCTTGCTTAATAAAACCCACAAATTATAAATAAAAATAGAGATAAATACGCTAGATTGACCAAAAAAATAACTAAATTGCCATTATTAATTAACAATAGCGGCCAACTTCACTATTTAACAACCTGCCTATTTAGGTATGCTTCATACAATTTTTTTTTGGCATGACATATTTTGAAAATGGTCAGTTAAATGGATGAACCCAGATTTCTCAGGAACGGCACGGGCGATTTTTTGCACGCATGGCTCTTTTTGTCCGGAAAACTATTAACTTTCAGATTATATACAGTTTATACCGTGCAGAAGCCTGTGTTCCATGGAATAAATCAGCAACGCTTTTTACTGACCATTTTGGATGAACCCAGATATCTCGGGAACAGCACGGGCGATTTTTTGCACGCATAGCTCATGTTTTTCCAAATAGTGTATTTTTAATTTGTGTTAACTATTTCTTGTATTTTTGTTAAAATATTAAATATTTATACTTCCCCTTAATAAATTCCTAAATTCGACGCTAACTTTTTGTTCTTATTCTGCAAATCCCATTATTTGGGTTTCCCGGTTTTTAAATTCCCAAAAATCGACGCTATTTCGTCGACGCTATCTTGGCTCACGTAAAATTTTCTCACTAACCTTGAAATCAGCTGTTTTCTTGAACGTAAATTGAAGCACTCTCTGGAAAGAGAATTTTAAAGTCAAGTTCGTTTCAATTTTTAAAAGTATGAGTGTATTGGTAGAAAAGTGTGAGAGTATTAAAACTTGATAGGCAAAACTTGATCGTGTAACCCTCAAGTTAATGTTGTTACATCAAGGTTGCCAGATTAACCTAGCTAAAACAACAAAAAAATGCTAAATTTAGCTCCAAAAATGCTAAAATGGTCACGCTGGTTGTTGGTACAATTTTAAAATTCTTAATGCCATCCCTGAACAGAGTTGTCAGATGTGGCGATTTCTCACCAAACGTGGCGATTTTCAAACTTGTTTGGCGACACGGCGACTTTTTGGCACTTTTAAAAAGTAGTTGGCGATTCTGTTGGTTATTTTTGATGAGCTATGGATTTGTTTTAATATTACTTTTATTGTAGTATTTTTATGTATGAAATTTGAGGCATTCATATGTATGGTCAGTGTTTGAAAGTATGTATGTATGTTCAAATGGCTGATGAAGATAATAAAAACCTTCAAGAAAATTGATTTTCGTTTTTAACAGTGCTCTTGAAAGAATCAATAAATATAATTCCTTAAAACATGAATATATTTAAAGTCTATGAACTTTTTTCCATTATATGTATGTGGCAATTTATTATCATAGATAAAAACGTTGTTTTTAAAGATTTGATGAATCCTAACGTACTTTTTGATGTTTACGAAACACACTCGAAAAAATTAGCGTTTGTTAATTGTAAAGAGGGTTTTAATGATGATATTTCATCTAATTTAAATAGGTTTAGCCCAAAATTTTTAGGTACATGGATACGGCAGGTACGTACCATTTAAAGGAACTTGCTTTGGCTGTACTTTATACGCTGGTAATTACAACAAGTATTGCCTGTATTGAAATTATGAACTCCACAAAAACTCGCCTTCGAAGTATAATGCATTACTTACTTCTAGACGCGTTATTACGAGGTTTAAATTATAGGTTTGTGAATGTTGCAATTCTTTTGTAACTTTATTGAATAAATGAAATTCTCTCACAATGTATTCCAAAAAAGAAGACAAATAGCGAGTCTTGCCAGCAGGGTTGTTAGATGTGATGATTTTTCGGCATTTTGACGATATTTTTTAGAAAATACAGTAAAATGACGATTGACGATTTTTTTACTAAAAGTAGTAGTGCCATGACGATTTTCTGACATCAATAAAACACTTACAAGAAATATTTACAATTATATTGGGGACAGTCCAAAACGTAAAAATCAATTTTTTTAAATACAAAAATTATTGAAAATTAAACAAAAAAAATTCTTCCCCCATCACAAACCAGGTGGCTTTCATTAGAAGCATTAAAAATTCGAATTATACAATTATATGAATGCTATCGATTCTTCTAATATACACTAGAGCCTTGATTTTTGTCGGTCCTAATTGATTCGCTTTTTAAAAATTAGTTAAATCCGCTTTGCGTTTTTATGATTTCAATTTGCATCGCTACACGATTGCATTTTTTCGCTGAAGTCACATGTGCAGAATTTTTCTATTTGCGTGTAAAAAGGCGAACTCCCATTAAATTCTGTTAGGCAAGTTATTATGAGTATAGTTGCGTGTTAAGAAGTTAGAAATTGGTTCTTAATAAGAAGTTGTGTAGAAAAATGAGTGCAAAGAAAAGAAAATGCATTTGTTTGGAACTAAAATTGGACGTAATAAAACGCCCACTTGCTGAAATAAATAAAATAAAACTTAACCATATCACTTACCATAAATAGAATTTCTTGCTAAAAATTTATACTTTTGAGCCAATCAATGCAATAAATTGTCTCTAATTTGTAAATTTAAATATTTGACGATTTGTTGACGATTTTGTTAAATGTTCGTGTCGATTTTGACGAATTTTGTTAAAACTTTTGACGATTTTTGAAGAAAAAAGCCTAAAGCTGGGATCACACGATTGCCGCAAATGCACCAATATGACACAATTTTTATTGTGCTTTATTGACGCACAATAATGAAATTGGACCAATAAAATATTCTGAAATCACACGATTGCCCTGTTTTAAACAAATTTAATTGCCGCTAGTTGGTACAAAGCGAAATGGTTACAACAATTGCCGCAGCACAGTCACACGATTGTTCTTACTTGACAACTGCGAAAACAGCTGTTGTGGTAGCTTTTTTATTTAATTGAAAGTTCTTGTTGGTTTGTTATTAATTAAATAAAATTAAATATGTATCATATATGTACTATGTACTTAAACAAATTTTTGTTGAATATTTTTATTTAAATTTTTTAAGAAATTCCAAAAATTAAGTCTGTTCAACAATTTCGTATGTTAAGGTTCGCTTAGAAACTTAAATAAAAATATTCGCACTGAACAGCTAAATATGCTTGTGAACATACATACATACATATTTTGGTAATATGTAGCAACAATAATTAAAAAAAATTTAAATGCATAATAAATAAATAAATATTTATCTTCATTACCTACTAAAAGAAACACAAAAAAGTAAATTTATTAAGAAAAAGGCAAATATTGGTGCGTATTGTGTTGTTTGATTGCCGCACAAGAGCACAATAAATATTGGTGCATTTTTGTTATTTTTATTGACGCGCGGTTGCATAGAAAACAGTCACACGATTGCCGCACCAGGGTTGCATTTGATTGGTAAAAGTAAGCACAATATTGTCCTTGATTGGTACATGAGCCAATTGGTTGTGCAGTCACACGATTGGGGTATTAAAAAGTATGAAAATTGGTGCATTGCGGCAATCGTGTGATCCCAGCTTAACAGCCCTGCTTGCCAGTGATGCATTAAACACATTCACCACAGCAGGCGACACGAACACACGACTACAAATGCTGCTAGGTGCTACTGAATTATGTTGAAGACGGCAGCTACCAAGGTATATTTACACAAGGTAGACTCATTTGGGAGTGTAGACATGCTGCTCTATAAAAGAAACCGAGTTGTCAAAATTGTCTTCATATAAAACCAAAACAATTTAACGTTTGGGTTCCAACTAGGGGTAAACAGCTGACAAACATATGGGCCAACGAGTTTACCTTGTGTATATATACCTTGGCAGCTACAACCATGGTGAAATAAACAGGTGGCAGCACTACGCCAGATGACGATTTTTTGCTCTTGCATTGTTTGTCTAGTCTTTTGTCAAAGTTTTGTTTATGTTTACAATAAGTCCACGTTTTGTGCTGTAATTTTTGTACAGTAGTTTTGACTTAACTGCCTTTTGTTTACGTGCACTTTTGACTTAGCTGCACAAAATTGATAATTTTTGGAATTATTCTTTATAATTCCATACATATTCCTTTTTTAAGTGCACTTTCTATACGTGCACATTTAAGATAAATGCACAAAATTTTTGGCATTTTAAAATTATTTTCATACAAAACATTCAACTTAGCTGCACTTTGACTTAACTGCCCAAAATACATATTTTCTGGAATTATTCGTCAAAATCCTTGTTTACGTGCATTTTGTATACCTGCACATTTTTCATATTTTTGGGCAGCTTAAAAATATTTTCATACAAAACATCAAAGTTAGCTGCACACATGAAAAAAATATGGTGGCCACTTTTTCACATAAATATCCAATTTAAGCTGTTTATAAAAATATAAATCGCAATTATTTTGTTTATTTTTTTCATAAATTGTTATGTTCTTTGTGAATTCTCAATATTTTTTTTTTTTTAAATTTTGCGTTTTCGATTCCCAGAACACCCCTGTACAACTGGTTTTCCAATACAAAAAGTGCTATTTTAGTAAAAAGGAATTCAAATTTTTAGAAGTTTATGATCATTTAATTTAAAATTAAAAATTTACAATACTTCAAAAACAACAAAACAGTATTACTCCGTTTTTAACGCGTCAAAAAAAAGTGTGCAGTTTTAAAATACTAAGAAAAGTGAAGTGGGTTATACTTTGTTTTATTTCTTTTTGCTTTTATGACGGCTTGTAGTCTCTTTACTGTCGATTTCACCCATTTAAAAGTTAGCTCAGTAGACATTTTTGGCCACACTTCCTGCAGAATTTTCTTCAGAGAGTGCTTGCTGCTCATGTTTTTTTTTTAAATTTGTCTGTCCAAATGCTCCCAGATGATTAGCTAAGTTGATGTCGAGCAACTATTGGGCTGATGCAGCTGTTTTATTACAAAAGCCAACCCTATCACGCTTCACTATAGATACTGTATATTTTGCATTAAATTTCTTATTTCTACCTTTTATCACTTTTTTCTTTGTCCAACTTGATTTTGTCAAAATTTGACGTAACGTATTTTTCACAGATGACAGCAAGCTTTAAGTCTGATCAAATTTGGCAAAGTAGAAATTTAACTTTTTATAACTAACATAACACTTTTTATATTGGAAAACAAGCTGCACACTTTATTTTGACGCTCACAGTAGGTTATTTGAAATAAAATTTTAATAAAATATAAATTTATGTATTAATAAAATAATTTTTTTATTCCACTTTTAAATCAAACACTTTACTTTACCTGCACTTTTGTGCAGGTAACCACAATTGTGTACCTGCACATGAAGGTAGGTAAATGCATTTAAGATAACTGCATTTTTGATTTACCTGCACAAAAAATCGTGCAAAGGAGATTGTGCAGCTAAGTCAAAATTACTGTATTTTATTAAAGTTTTTGATAATTTTAAATTCAAATAAAAAAGATATTGACCATAATTAAATAAAAATTGGCTAAAAATTTATTTATTTTATCACTTTCAGCGGCACCCTTTGATTTTTGTTTAATGTATTTTTTGACGTAAACGGTGATGTAATTTCCATTTTGGTTGTAATATTGTATTTGTTGCCGTAACGATGCCACCTGCTTATTCCACCATCAGAGAACCAAGCCGATCGGCGCAAGCCGATCAGCTCGCCGCCGCCGTTTGATTTCACCAAGCCGCGCCGCCGCCGACTTACACGGCTTAGACGGCTCAATTAAAGCCGCCGATGACAGCAGCTGAGCCGTGAAATTTCCTAATTCGTGTGACTGATTTTATTTTACAGATTTGCGTTTTAATGTGCAACATTCAAGTGCCGTTATATTTTCTTAAAATTTTTCAAAGCGTTATTGTACTTAACAACTTTTTCTTAGTTTTTTGAAAATATAATTGGTTAAATGCTTCTTTCGTTTTCATGAATGCATACATACATATGTGAATCTTTATTAAAAATAATTTTTACACAAATATTTCCATGATAATGACAAATTTAACTTGCAATATTTTCAAATAAACTTTCCATGTTCATATTAATATTTTGATGGACTCTTATTTAGGACACAACACCGTTTGAACATACAGAATTTTTTTTTCTCAAATATTTAAGTATTATACACATATGTATTTCCAAACATATCGATTTAGAAGTTCAGACAAAAAACTTGGTAATAGCAAAATATCAGTGAATGCTTTATTGAAGTAATCTATTTGAAAACTTGTTAAATTAAAAAAAAAAAATATGTGAACAACATATTTTTTTCTTGCTTTTAACTAATATGTAAGTGGTATAATTTTGACCAAAATAATTAAATTAAAAAAATAGTTTTGCAGATAAGTTCAGGTTAAGGAAATTTTATATTTAATTATTGCAGAAAGCTTTACTTTTTGTAAATGGATATGGGTATGTGGTCCTACAGATAACATCAGTTTAAAACAGTAATGAGAAAAAAACGAAATTGCACTATCCTTTTATAATTATTTAATGTTTTGTACTTTAACATAAAAATAAATAGATATAGAAATGATTAATAGTTTTCCTTAACTGCCCGTCTACAACTGACATAATTTGCTGTTATAACTTGATGTTATAAAAGCGTTGCTAAAACATTTGCATTAACAACCGTGTTATAACATGAGAAAACTTCTAACATGATGAGTCTATACTTAACAATAACATCATATTAGTGTTAAAGTAAAGCATTTCATGTCAGTTGTAGACTGCATGCAAATAACAATTTTAAACATTTCAAGCCGACATTTAAGCCGCCGCCGATTCATTGACGCAAACGCCGCCGATCAATTATACCCACGCCGCCGCCGCCGATCAAATGCCTTCGGCTTGGTTCACTGTCCACCATGGCTACAACTGAAAAAAATAAAAACTGGTGTTTCAGTTTACTATCAGCGTTGCCACGACCAAAAATATTTTGTAACCAAAATGTAAAAACAAAGTAACCAAAAGCGAAAAAAAGTAACCAAAATTATTTTGTATGAAAAGTACTATTTTATTCGCACTTCAGTTTTAAAATGTGTCTAGCGAAGAAATTATGTTTGTTTGTATCTTGTAGACTCATAAACCGCTGGGCCGATTTTTATACAGTTTTGACCGATGGTCTGGAAAGAACAATAGGCTATATAATTTTTCGAAATTTTTATTGGAAGTGGCACCTCCTTTACAAAGTTAACACTTATTTTTGTCAATTTTAAAAGCTCTATGAGCTAGAGATTTTAAAATTTTTATATAAAGAGCTCGTACAAGTAAAACTATTAAGATCTTGCTGTGTGTTATAGTATCAAAGTGCAAAATTGAGCTAAATTATGCGGTAGATCTTTTATAATATAATAATAGTGAACGTGATGGGTTCGGAAGGGCCTTTGACACTTCATCTAGATCTACACTTCAAAGTATATATCATATGTGGTTAGGTTGATACTCTGTTAAAGTTTAAGCTTCTTTCACAATAGACAGCAGCATTTTCTCTGGTGTTGATTATAATACATAGAAGAAAAAACGAAATTGTTGCTCTGATTGTGAAAAGGTGTAAGCTTCTAAAAAAAGTAATTTTTATGTAGGTGAAAAAAGTATTGGTTTTAAGTGCACAAATACCACACGCAATTTTTAAGGGTCAAAAAATTCGGGCCGTGTAGTTTTTGTTCCAAAACAAAAAATTGTTTTTTTTTGTGTTGAAAAAAAGTAACCAAAATCGAAAAAAATACACAAGTACACATTGGAAAAAAAAGTAACCAATTTTGGTTAAAAGTAACCAAAACGGCAACGCTGTTTACTATGTATTTATATTTCAGTGGTGCCACTATCATTTTTTTTAATTTTATAAAATGGAAAAACATGTATAATTGCAGACTCTTATACAAACTTAATTTAAGATTATAAATAAATAAATACTTATTTATAATACATTTTATAACGTAAAAACAAATTAATTTATTAAAAACCATTTAAAATATTTTAATTTGTTGTTTTTGGAAGTAATAAACAATATAATTTTAAACGCAGATTAAATAAAAAATACATATTCGGGCATGTTCTATAAATTGAAATGAAGTGAAATTGAAATCGAACGTGATTTTAAGTTCAATTATTTACAAAATGACCGTAGTTTTTCCTGGTTTTAAGAGTTGTTCTTGTAAAGCTAATTGGTACTCACAAAATTAAATTGATAAAATGGAATATTTGTATGAACTTTAGGTACATAGTCGTTTTTAAAATTTGCTCAATTTCAAATCCACTTCATTTCAATTTCTAGAACATGCCCGATAAACTGCTTTTACAATAAAAAAAATTAACTGAAGCAAAAATTTGCTGCAGAGCTGCGGCATCACCGCATATGTGAGTGATGCCAAGTTTCTTACAAGTGATGCTTTTGCGGACATTAAACTTTACTCCTGCGCAAGTGATACCCAACAACTGCATTTACGAACGTACCCTTTATCAATAACTTTTTAAGTAAAAACTGGATCTAAGAAGTATTGGTATTATATGAAACTTCTTCGAAATATCTCTCTTATGATGTATTAAAAACTCCGATTTATTAGCCCGTTAAGAGCCAATTTCAAAAATAAATATTTCTTGAAAGATTTTTCTACAAAACTTAAAATTTTGTCAATATATATATTTAAATTATTTTTAATCCAAATTTTTAATATTTTATTATTAAAACATTTTATGTTTTGGGAAGAACACTTCACGCTTTTATATATCATATTTTTAGTAACTTCATCATATAAAATTTTAAATTTATTAAGCTTTAAGATATTGTATTTAGAAAAATTACTCAATTTATTTAAAAGTTTGAGTAACAATATATCTGGTAACAATTTATGTACTTGTTACATATTTAATTATTGTAATATGTACATACATGATAAGTGATCGGCAACGCCGAAAACTCGCAATAACGAAACACTATATTAAGCAAATTGTACAATCTACTGTCATGTATCTACCCCGAGCTTTGAACTACAAAAAAATATACTTACAAATGGAAAAATCGAGTGAGTTAACACTAACCCTATCGTCCCACTATCAACAGTTCCCCGGACTTGTTCCCGTATTGCCCACTGGCTACTTGGTAATTAACGCTCGGCTATGGCTCTCGGCATGGGTGAAGGTTCCTTGCAATACAGAAGAACAAGCATGACCTGAAAAGTTGAACCAGTGTTCACAGAAATCGAACCCCACTTACTTCATCTCACCACCACACACTTACCTCATGCCCCTAGATTAAATCAAGCCATTATCTCATTTAATCAGTACATTCATTTAAAAAATTCAATTTTCATTTTATTAAAATATTTTCTCTTATTTTTACAAATTATTTGCACCGGATTTCACATTCGTTATTATTATGGAATTCAGTTCCCTATCCTCCTATCTTATACCTTAAGACGTCTTTAGATAGTATATATATCTCAGTTCTTATTTTTGTAGCTTGTTTTTATATTCATATTTTTATTAATTTTGGCATCGATATTTTATTCATTTGTTTTCTGTTTTCCTTTTTTTTTCATTTTTTTTCAATTTTTAAACTAAACTTAAAAATTTTGCTTTTAACTTTATTTTCATGAATTTATCTTGTTTGTTTTCGTTAAATTTTGTTTTTGTTTCTTTTTGTTTTATTTTCATTCATTTTATGAATTAACACCAATCTATTTAAATGTGTAAAAACAAAGAAACTAACTTAAGGAAATGTAAATGAATTCAAATAGTTTGAGTTGAAATTTATCAAAAGGAAGCAAAAACATTTAAGAGATGGACTTTCTTAGCATGACTTTAAAATAACTTGGGTTCAGGTTTAAAAAAATTTCTCGACCATTTTAAAAGGTAAAATTTTGAAAAATTTTTAGTTTATTTAAGGTCTTTGATTTCAAAGGAATTTTTGCGCGATAAACTAAAATTTTACTTTATGTTCGTGCTTCAAAATAAACAAAAAAATCAAGAACTAGGGCTCGTCATAAAAAATTGGTGACTAATGAACTTCTTTTGATTGTTTTTTTTTTCTTAAGTTCATAAATCAGCAAGTATGCATTAGCTGTAATCTATGGCAGTAGGCATTAATTATTTATTTGTTTATCAGGAATGCCGCAAAATTTCATTCCGATCGAAAGTCTATTTTTTTTTCGCTTTATCAAGAAAATTTTAAAAAAACACAACAACTCTACTTTCTACTTATCTTTACCCACCGGTCGGTATGACACAGTAGGAGTCCAAGGTGGTATTTGGTTTTGTTCTTTTTTTTTTGGATCCCAGCTCAATGGGGCTGTTGTGTACGAAAGTGCCTGCGGAATGTTGTGGTGGTTAAGGGCACGGGATGCGGTATGGCTGGGAAGTTGATGCTAAGGTAGAAGCTTGCAGACTCTGTTGAAAGGGCTGGCTGAGGCTGATGTTGTACTTGAGGTGGTGTCGTTGTTAACTTGCCGTATGGTTTCAAATAAACTAGATGTGGTTTAGGTGGAAAATAGAAACTGCTGCTAATGTGAAGACTAAACGATACTGTTGTTTCCCCTTTTTTCCGTTGAGGCTCTAAAAGTTGTTGCTGTAGGCTACGGTGAGGGCTGGTAAGTATATAGCCGTTACGTTGTTGTGGTCTTGGCTGTGTGACTGGGGATCCGCTCGACTATGTTGTTGCTGTGATCTGAACCAAGTAAAGGTGGCTGCGGAGGTACTAACACATGTTGTTGTGGAGTGACCGAAAACAAGTTGAGGTGGCTGATGCGTTATTAATGCTGATGGTGGTTGCACGACCTTTCCCGTGTCCGGCTGCGCCAAAGAAGGACTGGACTCTTTCGTCATTGACTACTGCCGTAGTTTAAAATACGATTGGGTGGTTTTACGGCAGCCTACTAAAACCCGGAGGCTTGGTACCTTTACGATGGCCGTGGTCGGCAATCTGACGATAATCTGCACTCACAGCAGGGCGAACTTGGCAGTTTACCGGCAACCACATAGAAGGACTACACCCCACAGACAAGTTGCGGCCACTCCCTTTCACCCTGTACAATTACCAGTATTGCTCTCGGCACGGATGCAATGTTAATGGGCACGTCGTTGGAAAATTTCGGTGTTGTGTTATCCTTGGTTCTGTGTGATTCAATTAATGTAATATTAATCCCTAATATTACCTGATTTATTATAATTAGCTTACCTAATATATAATCGCCCCTGTTTTTAATATATCCTTAGCAGCTGTCGGCGGATTCCTCCTGTTTAATATTTTCACACGTCCTGTGCCGTTTACGTCCAGATCACAAAAGGCCGGATACACTTCGTTTTGTATCCATCTTACATCCGCCCTCTACTTTGCCATTTAAATTTAAACTGCAGCCAACTTTGCCACACATGGTTGATCATTGTTGTAGTGTCTCATACAACTTTACCATTAAATTTCCGATTTTCCCGATCTGGTCATCCTCCTATCTTAGTCGTTTCAGCTGATCACCGAAGAGTTGTATTTGAGGTTCAGTGTTGACCACTGTAGCGATTTGCATGTTCTGTATTTCCATGCGTTCGTATGCACACCGAGTTGAATCGGTACACATCTCCATTCGTCGTTTGGAAGTTCTTTATCATATTAGCAAATCCAAGTTGCTAATATGATAAAGCTCGAGTCCAAACGTCGAATCTTCATCGCTCGGTTGCCCTTTGGCTATGCCTTTAGATCTTTGGCATGGAAGATTCCCAGCCTTTTTCCTTGTAGGTCTTCAATTTCATATAAGCTATTACCCACGGGTTTAACGATTCTACACTTCACAAACTTTTTACATAATTTAGCGGAAATTTGTTTTGAAAAATCGGACAGTTGAAAATTCCTCCGATATACCTCCTGTCCCGCTTTAAAACTAGTGTCTCTACACCGGGTGTTATATCGTTTAGCGTTATCCTCATAGCTTTTATGTAAATGTTTCTTAACTTGGTCACGGACCAGTTCCATAAATCCTCACTGACTTTCTATTCGGTTCTCAGAATCTTCCAAGGTATCCAAAGTTCTAACTATTTTATACGCCGAAGCGTGTGTAATCATATTAGTTCCGAACAACAAGAAATAGGGTGTTACGCCCGTAGCGCTATGAACAGCTGACCTCAGTGCACATTCAATTTCACATAGATATTTGTCCCAATCTGTTTGATTGTTTTCCAGGTATGAACGTATTGCCGCCAAAACCGATTGGTTGACCCTTTCGGAGGCATTTGCTTGAGGTGCATAGCTAGCAGTTTTCATGTGCTTAACTCCAAAGGAATCCAGGAAATCCGCAAAATCTTTTCCAACGAATTGCTTCCCATTATCTGACACTAATGTCTCGGGGACACCGAATTTATAGAATACCTCCTTTACCAAAAATTCAATGACATTCTTTGAATTGGCCTTTGACATAGCCTTCAACAAAACATATTTAGAGAAATAATCTAGTACAATAAAAATGAATGAATTTCCCCTTTTTGAACGCACATATGGGCCTAAAAAATCTATGTAGATTCGCTGAAATGGTCTACAAGCATCAGTTTCTCGTCCCATAGCTGGTCTAAGTATCTGGTTCGTGGGTTTGCTTTCCTTACAAATGTCGCATTCATTGACATAATCGCGGACGTGTATGTTTAAGTGTGGCCAATAAAAATATTCGCGCAATCGCCGGATTGTCTTACCGATTCCCCCATGCGCTGCTGTCGGTGGTGCATGAGCCTTTTCTATTAATTTCTGTGTCAATCTGATCGGTACCCATAATTTCCATGTGTGTTCCTCTCGAATTGTGTTCCCATCAAATGGTCCCGTGCGCTTATAAATTCGTCCTTCAACAATTCGAATATCAGGTAAACTTTCTCGGTTCCTTTCGATTGCTTTCATTAGTTCTTGGTAGTCATCTGACTGAAATTCCGGAGAGTTTAAATCGATTACTGGGGCTAAGCCAATCTCGTCCATATCATATCTAGAGAGGGTGTCGGGCACGATATTCTGCGATCCTTTACGGTGTTGTATTTGGAATGAAAATGCTTGTAAATTAAGACTCCATCTAGCCAAGCGTCCGCTAAGGTCACGTTGTCCCATCAACCATTTCAGGCTGGAGTGATCCGTTATAATAACGAAACTCATTAGCTCGATATATGGGCGAAAACGTTTGATCGCCATTACTACGGCAAGACACTCGCGTTCTGTCACCGAGTAGTTCTTTTGTGCGGTTGTCAATTTTCTGGAGAAATATGCGATTGGGTGTTCGCTCCCCTCACTGTCCTTCTGGAAAAGTACGGCTCCTATCCCAACATCCGAGGCATCACATTGAATAAAAAAGGTTTTATTGAAATCCGGTTGTATCAGGACGGGACTGTTGGTCAGACATTTCTTGAGGTCGTCGAAAGCTTTCCGGGCCTCTTCGCCAAATGTGAAAGTCTTACTTTTCTTTAGAGTTTCGGTTATAGGTGCTGTTAATGTGGCATAGTCGTGGATGAACCTACGGTACCATCCTGTGGTTCCCATAAAGCTTCGTACCTGTTTCACGGTTCTCGGATAATCTAATTTTACTATCGCCATAATTTTCTCCGGATCAGGTCTCAATTGGCCTTCACCTACTATATAACCTAAGTATTTCAGTTCGCGACAACAAAATTTCGACTTTTCCACATTTATAGTAAGCCCTGCCTTATCTAAACAAAGAGCTACTTCACGCAACAGATCCACATGTTCCGCAAAACCAGCGGATACCACTAGTAAATCATCCAGGTAAACGAAAACCTTTTCCCGCAAACGCGCCGGAATAATCTTGTCCATTAAACGGCATAACCTTTGGGCCGCGTTGCACAACCCAAAAGGCATGACCACAAAATGGTACAAGGGTCTTCCAGGCACAGTAAAAGCTGTCTTTTTCCTAGATGATCTAGCCAGTGGTATCTGCCAGAATGCGTCTTTCAGATCTATACTCGATATAAAATATGTATCCCCCAAACGACTCAACAGCCCCTCAATATGAGGAAGCGGATATGCATCCTTTACCGTGTGTTCGTTCAGCTTCCGCGCATCCAAACAAATCCTCACCTTTTCCCCCTTAAGTACCATAGTAACCCGATTGTTCCAAGGGCTTTCGCTGGGCTCGATAACCCCTAATGAGAGCATCCGATCTAACTCCCCGTACATAAGCTTTTGTACCGCGGGCGACACTGGGTAAAACTTCTCCTTTACCGGCACGGCTTCTCCTGTTTCGATGTAGTGCTCTTCAAGTGTCGTTTTGCCAAGACCCTTTTTTATGAAACACGGAAATGCCCCTATAACCTTATCCAATACTTTCTGTTGTTGATCTGTTAAACTATGCATCCTTGGAAAATCTACCTCGGGTTCTTCACCGCTCTTCCCTCCGAGTGTGTGCAAACTGTCTAAATTAAACCTTATTAAATTGAAACGCTTCATAAAATCGACCCCTAAGAAAAGCTTTTGACGCAACGTAGGCACTAGATAAAAATCAATGGGCTGTTCCCTTCCGTTAAATTTGATATTCGCTCTCACTTTTCCGATTATTTTGTTGACGCGACCATCTGCGGTTCTTATATCGGCCTGAAATGGGTAAATTACTAACATTGCTTTCTCAACAAAGTCCAAACAATCCTTTCCTAAACACGTGACGGTTGCTCCACTATCCAGTAAGCCTTCAATGGAATGACCATTGATCTCCATAGTTGTGTATATACGCGAATCCGGGCCTTCATAAATGCTAGCTGATGAAATCTCCCACCTTATCTTTTTCCTGTTTGCAAACCTTTCACGGGCTTTTAAAATTTTCTTTGACGGCGTAAAAATTCTTTCCCTTGCTGCCTCATATGCTGCTTCTCTTTCTTCAAGTGATGGTTGTCTATTGCCTGCGTCAAGTCTCTCCGCTTTTTCCACTATTGGTGTGCTTTCCCGTTTTAAAATTTGACTGAATTTACCCTCCTTGTGTTCTACGGCATCCTGCAATGGGCTATTATTTTCTATTTTTATTGGTGTTGTGTTGTGGGATATTGCCTGTTCGAACGAGCCTCCATCCCTTGTCGAGACACGTTCTGTCCTCGGTTTCCCTGACAATTCGGGCATCTTGGGGTAACCGTGTTTCCTAAACCGCACCTGTAACAAAATAATGTTCTCTGTTCTACTGGACAGTCTACAAAAATATGGCATTCTTCTTGGCAGTTCCAACATTTCAGCCGCTGAGTGGTTTGAATCGCGTCAACTTCTACAACATTCTCCCCTAACACTGGTTCAGTTTCTATCGCATGTATGGTTCTTATGGGCTGCCTCCCACTAAATTGTCGTTGACTGGCAAGTAAATTTTCTGCGCGCCTGCACTCCTTTACAAAATGTGCTAAACTGGTTGCTTGAAATGGAAATAGTAACTGGGCCATCGGTGTTTTTAAATTCCCTTTCATGACGGTAATTAATTCTCTCTCCCCTAACGGACTACGTAGCTGATTCCTAAGCTTCATTATAGAATTGTAAAAATCCTCAAATGATTCCCGATCGTTTTGACGCCTATCCAGAATTTTCCGTTGTATATCGAAATCACTATCAAACCGATGAAACTGAGAGAGCAAAGCTGCCTTTAAATTTCCCCATCCAGTAACATTATTAAATCTGCGGTGGTCCCAGTACCATTCCTTAGCTGGTCCGCTTAAAAGTAGTTGAAACGAGCGTAAAATCTCTTGCCAATCTCCTCCAAAGTCTGCCTGTAAAGTCTCGACCTGAAAAACAAAATCTTCCACACTAGGTCCTTTATACGTGCCATCAAAAGTAATTCCCCATTTATCAATTCTCAATCCGGGTCCTGCTGAACGCTGGCTATGGCCATAAGGTGCTGGTAATCCCATCCTAAAGTTATTGTCCTCCTGTCTGTGATTTGGCAAACGGTTAAACATAGGGTCCGACCATGGCTGTATTTGCATATGTGGACCAGGTCTCGATGGTGGTGGTTGCCTTACATCTGGTAGTGATATATTACTGTTTCTATTTAAACTTTCCCTTCCCTGGGTTTGACTTCGGCCATCCATGCTTTGTTGGATTATGCGTGGAACCAATTCTAACAGCCTTTCCTCAAAATTACGTAAATCAGCGTGTGTCACTTGTCGGTTGCTTCCGCCCCTCATCTGTCCAGGTGGCCTTAATGGTTCGTTGTGTTGTCGGACCGCCTCTCTCACTCCTCTAGCGGTTATGCTGCTAAACGCCGGTGATGTTATCGAGTTTTGCTGGGCTTGACTTTCTTCACTAGTGTCCAAGTCATCTCCTATATGTCCTTCCATAAGAGTTCTATCCTGGTCCGTTTGTAGTGCGTTTTCCAATGACCCCGCTATAGACGTTGTTGCCACATTTACTGCTGACGTGTTCGCTGCTGTAGTCGTCGGTGCTATCGACTCCTCATTCTCCGATCTAGTCTTAGATCTTGTCACATACATCTTGGTGCTACAGCGGTCTCAAACTACTCACGACGAAATTTATTTCAAGCTACTCCCGAAACCCGATGGTCAAAAAAACCCTTTACTTCACAAGATAATCCGCAAAATATACCACCGAATTTTGTCGCCAAACACGAAAAGAATGTCGAATATTCAAAAAAAGGAAACTCACTACCGCCAATCCAGCAAACTAGAGAAATCAGTCCAAACCAAATATTCACCAACAAGTTGATAAACTTACTGTGGAAAAGATCAATGCCCAATAAAAACCCCCTAACAATAGGATAAAAATTAATTTTAAACTGGGATTAATAAACGAAAGTTAAAGTTTCGCCTACCGAAATAACAAGGTTCACGTAAAACTTGGAAAAAATAAAGGTAAAAAAAATTGTTAATAATAATCAATCAACAGGATGAAATCCAAAAATCGATGGGGCGTTACCGTCAAAATTCAATTTGACTAGACTTCCTAACAATCCGATTCAATTTAAAACTTAAATACAATCAATGTAAACTGCCAACAAGGTATCAAATGAAAATTTTAGAGGTCAAATGAAAATTCAAAAAAAGTACAACAAAAATCAAACAAATTCTAAATTTTACGATTAGACTAAAAATTACTCTCTTCAAATTGAGTACTTTGTTATCTACTTTGTTATCTTCTCGTCCACAACAAAATACATGGGGTTGCACTTACCTGTTATAAATTCGCCTTGGTCGTACCTTAACAAGAGCGGAAGGCGGAACGTTTTCTTTATCTTTTGCGCTGATATGCCATACCTAAGCAAGAGCGGCAACGTTGTGTCACGAACAGTAGTGATAGCTTTCTTGCTTAATAAAACCCACAAATTATAAATAAAAATAGAGATAAATACGCTAGATTGACCAAAAAAATAACTAAATTGCCATTATTAATTAACAATAGCGGCCAACTTCACTATTTAACAACCTGCCTATTTAGGTATGCTTCATACAATTTTTTTTTGGCATGACATATTTTGAAAATGGTCAGTTAAATGGATGAACCCAGATTTCTCAGGAACGGCACGGGCGATTTTTTGCACGCATGGCTCTTTTTGTCCGGAAAACTATTAACTTTCAGATTATATACAGTTTATACCGTGCAGAAGCCTGTGTTCCATGGAATAAATCAGCAACGCTTTTTACTGACCATTTTGGATGAACCCAGATATCTCGGGAACAGCACGGGCGATTTTTTGCACGCATAGCTCATGTTTTTCCAAATAGTGTATTTTTAATTTGTGTTAACTATTTCTTGTATTTTTGTTAAAATATTTATACTTCCCCTTAATAAATTCCTAAATTCGACGCTAACTTTTTGTTCTTATTCTGCAAATCCCATTATTTGGGTTTCCCGGTTTTTAAATTCCCAAAAATCGACGCTATTTCGTCGACGCTATCTTGGCTCACGTAAAATTTTCTCACTAACCTTGAAATCAGCTGTTTTCTTGAACGTAAATTGAAGCACTCTCTGGAAAGAGAATTTTAAAGTCAAGTTCGTTTCAATTTTTAAAAGTATGAGTGTATTGGTAGAAAAGTGTGAGAGTATTTAAACTTGATAGGCAAAACTTGATCGTGTAACCCTCAAGTTAATGTTGTTACATCAAGGTTGCCAGATTAACCTAGCTAAAACAACAAAAAAATGCTAAATTTAGCTCCAAAAATGCTAAAATGGTCACGCTGGTTGTTGGTACAATTTCAAAATTCTTAATGCCATCCCTGAGCAGAGTTGTCAGATGTGGCGATTTCTCACCAAACGTGGCGATTTTCAAACTTGTTTGGCGACACGGCGACTTTTTGGCACTTTTAAAAAGTAGTTGGCGATTCTGTTGGTTATTTTTGATGAGCTATGGATTTGTTTTAATATTACTTTTATTGTAGTATTTTTATGTATGAAATTTGAGGCATTCATATGTATGGTCAGTGTTTGAAAGTATGTATGTATGTTCAAATGGCTGATGAAGATAATAAAAACCTTCAAGAAAATTGATTTTCGTTTTTAACAGTGCTCTTGAAAGAATCAATAAATATAATTCCTTAAAACATGAATATATTTAAAGTCTATGAACTTTTTTCCATTATATGTATGTGGCAATTTATTATCATAGATAAAAACGTTGTTTTTAAAGATTTGATGAATCCTAACGTACTTTTTGATGTTTACGAAACACACTCGAAAAAATTAGCGTTTGTTAATTGTAAAGAGGGTTTTAATGATGATATTTCATCTAATTTAAATAGGTTTAGCCCAAAATTTTTAGGTACATGGATACGGCAGGTACGTACCATTTAAAGGAACTTGCTTTGGCTGTACTTTATACGCTGGTAATTACAACAAGTATTGCCTGTATTGAAATTATGAACTCCACAAAAACTCGCCTTCGAAGTATAATGCATTACTTACTTCTAGACGCGTTATTACGAGGTTTAAATTATAGGTTTGTGAATGTTGCAATTCTTTTGTAACTTTATTGAATAAATGAAATTCTCTCACAATGTATTCCAAAAAAGAAGACAAATAGCGAGTCTTGCCAGCAGGGTTGTTAGATGTGATGATTTTTCGGCATTTTGACGATATTTTTTAGAAAATACAGTAAAATGACGATTGACGATTTTTTTACTAAAAGTAGTAGTGCCATGACGATTTTCTGACATCAATAAAACACTTACAAGAAATATTTACAATTATATTGGGGACAGTCCAAAACGTAAAAATCAATTTTTTTAAATACAAAAATTATTGAAAATTAAACAAAAAAAATTCTTCCCCCATCACAAACCAGGTGGCTTTCATTAGAAGCATTAGTAATTCGAATTATACAATTATATGAATGCTATCGATTCTTCTAATATACACTAGAGCCTTGATTTTTGTCGGTCCTAATTGATTCGCTTTTTAAAAATTAGTTAAATCCGCTTTGCGTTTTTATGATTTCAATTTGCATCGCTACACGATTGCATTTTTTCGCTGAAGTCACATGTGCAGAATTTTTCTATTTGCGTGTAAAAAGGCGAACTCCCATTAAATTCTGTTAGGCAAGTTATTATGAGTATAGTTGCGTGTTAAGAAGTTAGAAATTGGTTCTTAATAAGAAGTTGTGTAGAAAAATGAGTGCAAAGAAAAGAAAATGCATTTGTTTGGAACTAAAATTGGACGTAATAAAACGCCCACTTGCTGAAATAAATAAAATAAAACTTAACCATATCACTTACCATAAATAGAATTTCTTGCTAAAAATTTATACTTTTGAGCCAATCAATGCAATAAATTGTCTCTAATTTGTAAATTTAAATATTTGACGATTTGTTGACGATTTTGTTAAATGTTCGTGTCGATTTTGACGAATTTTGTTAAAACTTTTGACGATTTTTGAAGAAAAAAGCCTAAAGCTGGGATCACACGATTGCCGCAAATGCACCAATATGACACAATTTTTATTGTGCTTTATTGACGCACAATAATGAAATTGGACCAATAAAATATTCTGAAATCACACGATTGCCCTGTTTTAAGCAAATTTAATTGCCGCTAGTTGGTACAAAGCGAAATGGTTACAACAATTGCCGCAGCACAGTCACACGATTGTTCTTACTTGACAACTGCGAAAACAGCTGTTGTGGTAGCTTTTTTATTTAATTGAAAGTTCTTGTTGGTTTGTTATTAATTAAATAAAATTAAATATGTATCATATATGTACTATGTACTTAAACAAATTTTTGTTGAATATTTTTATTTAAATTTTTTAAGAAATTCCAAAAATTAAGTCTGTTCAACAATTTCGTATGTTAAGGTTCGCTTAGAAACTTAAATAAAAATATTCGCACTGAACAGCTAAATATGCTTGTGAACATACATACATACATATTTTGGTAATATGTAGCAACAATAATTAAAAAAAATTTAAATGCATAATAAATAAATAAATATTTATCTTCATTACCTACTAAAAGAAACACAAAAAAGTAAATTTATTAAGAAAAAGGCAAATATTGGTGCGTATGTTGGTTGTTTGATTGCCGCACAAGAGCACAATAAATATTGGTGCATTTTTGTTATTTTTATTGACGCGCGGTTGCATAGAAAACAGTCACACGATTGCCGCACCAGGGTTGCATTTGATTGGTAAAAGTAAGCACAATATTGTCCTTGATTGGTACATGAGCCAATTGGTTGTGCAGTCACACGATTGGGGTATTAAAAAGTATGAAAATTGGTGCATTGCGGCAATCGTGTGATCCCAGCTTAACAGCCCTGCTTGCCAGTGATGCATTAAACACATTCACCACAGCAGGCGACACGAACACACGACTACAAATGCTGCTAGGTGCTACTGAATTATGTTGAAGACGGCAGCTACCAAGGTATATTTACACAAGGTAGACTCATTTGGGAGTGTAGACATGCTGCTCTATAAAAGAAACCGAGTTGTCAAAATTGTCTTCATATAAAACCAAAACAATTTAACGTTTGGGTTCCAACTAGGGGTAAACAGCTGACAAACATATGGGCCAACGAGTTTACCTTGTGTATATATACCTTGGCAGCTACAACCATGGTGAAATAAACAGGTGGCAGCACTACGCCAGATGACGATTTTTTGCTCTTGCATTGTTTGTCTAGTCTTTTGTCAAAGTTTTGTTTATGTTTACAATAAGTCCACGTTTTGTGCTGTAATTTTTGTACAGTAGTTTTGACTTAACTGCCTTTTGTTTACGTGCACTTTTGACTTAGCTGCACAAAATTGATAATTTTTGGAATTATTCTTTATAATTCCATACATATTCCTTTTTTAAGTGCACTTTCTATACGTGCACATTTAAGATAAATGCACAAAATTTTTGGCATTTTAAAATTATTTTCATACAAAACATTCAACTTAGCTGCACTTTGACTTAACTGCCCAAAATACATATTTTCTGGAATTATTCGTCAAAATCCTTGTTTACGTGCATTTTGTATACCTGCACATTTTTCATATTTTTGGGCAGCTTAAAAATATTTTCATACAAAACATCAAAGTTAGCTGCACACATGAAAAAAATATGGTGGCCACTTTTTCACATAAATATCCAATTTAAGCTGTTTATAAAAATATAAATCGCAATTATTTTGTTTATTTTTTTCATAAATTGTTATGTTCTTTGTGAATTCTCAATATTTTTTTTTTTTTAAATTTTGCGTTTTCGATTCCCAGAACACCCCTGTACAACTGGTTTTCCAATACAAAAAGTGCTATTTTAGTAAAAAGGAATTCAAATTTTTAGAAGTTTATGATCATTTAATTTAAAATTAAAAATTTACAATACTTCAAAAACAACAAAACAGTATTACTCCGTTTTTAACGCGTCAAAAAAAAGTGTGCAGTTTTAAAATACTAAGAAAAGTGAAGTGGGTTATACTTTGTTTTATTTCTTTTTGCTTTTATGACGGCTTGTAGTCTCTTTACTGTCGATTTCACCCATTTAAAAGTTAGCTCAGTAGACATTTTTGGCCACACTTCCTGCAGAATTTTCTTCAGAGAGTGCTTGCTGCTCATGTTTTTTTTTTAAATTTGTCTGTCCAAATGCTCCCAGATGATTAGCTAAGTTGATGTCGAGCAACTATTGGGCTGATGCAGCTGTTTTATTACAAAAGCCAACCCTATCACGCTTCACTATAGATACTGTATATTTTGCATTAAATTTCTTATTTCTACCTTTTATCACTTTTTTCTTTGTCCAACTTGATTTTGTCAAAATTTGACGTAACGTATTTTTCACAGATGACAGCAAGCTTTAAGTCTGATCAAATTTGGCAAAGTAGAAATTTAACTTTTTATAACTAACATAACACTTTTTATATTGGAAAACAAGCTGCACACTTTATTTTGACGCTCACAGTAGGTTATTTGAAATAAAATTTTAATAAAATATAAATTTATGTATTAATAAAATAATTTTTTTATTCCACTTTTAAATCAAACACTTTACTTTACCTGCACTTTTGTGCAGGTAACCACAATTGTGTACCTGCACATGAAGGTAGGTAAATGCATTTAAGATAACTGCATTTTTGATTTACCTGCACAAAAAATCGTGCAAAGGAGATTGTGCAGCTAAGTCAAAATTACTGTATTTTATTAAAGTTTTTGATAATTTTAAATTCAAATAAAAAAGATATTGACCATAATTAAATAAAAATTGGCTAAAAATTTATTTATTTTATCACTTTCAGCGGCACCCTTTGATTTTTGTTTAATGTATTTTTTGACGTAAACGGTGATGTAATTTCCATTTTGGTTGTAATATTGTATTTGTTGCCGTAACGATGCCACCTGCTTATTCCACCATCAGAGAACCAAGCCGATCGGCGCAAGCCGATCAGCTCGCCGCCGCCGTTTGATTTCACCAAGCCGCGCCGCCGCCGACTTACACGGCTTAGACGGCTCAATTAAAGCCGCCGATGACAGCAGCTGAGCCGTGAAATTTCCTAATTCGTGTGACTGATTTTATTTTACAGATTTGCGTTTTAATGTGCAACATTCAAGTGCCGTTATATTTTCTTAAAATTTTTCAAAGCGTTATTGTACTTAACAACTTTTTCTTAGTTTTTTGAAAATATAATTGGTTAAATGCTTCTTTCGTTTTCATGAATGCATACATACATATGTGAATCTTTATTAAAAATAATTTTTACACAAATATTTCCATGATAATGACAAATTTAACTTGCAATATTTTCAAATAAACTTTCCATGTTCATATTAATATTTTGATGGACTCTTATTTAGGACACAACACCGTTTGAACATACAGAATTTTTTTTTCTCAAATATTTAAGTATTATACACATATGTATTTCCAAACATATCGATTTAGAAGTTCAGACAAAAAACTTGGTAATAGCAAAATATCAGTGAATGCTTTATTGAAGTAATCTATTTGAAAACTTGTTAAATTAAAAAAAAAAAATATGTGAACAACATATTTTTTTCTTGCTTTTAACTAATATGTAAGTGGTATAATTTTGACCAAAATAATTAAATTAAAAAAATAGTTTTGCAGATAAGTTCAGGTTAAGGAAATTTTATATTTAATTATTGCAGAAAGCTTTACTTTTTGTAAATGGATATGGGTATGTGGTCCTACAGATAACATCAGTTTAAAACAGTAATGAGAAAAAAACGAAATTGCACTATCCTTTTATAATTATTTAATGTTTTGTACTTTAACATAAAAATAAATAGATATAGAAATGATTAATAGTTTTCCTTAACTGCCCGTCTACAACTGACATAATTTGCTGTTATAACTTGATGTTATAAAAGCGTTGCTAAAACATTTGCATTAACAACCGTGTTATAACATGAGAAAACTTCTAACATGATGAGTCTATACTTAACAATAACATCATATTAGTGTTAAAGTAAAGCATTTCATGTCAGTTGTAGACTGCATGCAAATAACAATTTTAAACATTTCAAGCCGACATTTAAGCCGCCGCCGATTCATTGACGCAAACGCCGCCGATCAATTATACCCACGCCGCCGCCGCCGATCAAATGCCTTCGGCTTGGTTCACTGTCCACCATGGCTACAACTGAAAAAAATAAAAACTGCTGTTTCAGTTTACTATCAGCGTTGCCACGACCAAAAATATTTTGTAACCAAAATGTAAAAACAAAGTAACCAAAAGCGAAAAAAAGTAACCAAAATTATTTTGTATGAAAAGTACTATTTTATTCGCACTTCAGTTTTAAAATGTGTCTAGCGAAGAAATTATGTTTGTTTGTATCTTGTAGACTCATAAACCGCTGGGCCGATTTTTATACAGTTTTGACCGATGGTCTGGAAAGAACAATAGGCTATATAATTTTTCGAAATTTTTATTGGAAGTGGCACCTCCTTTACAAAGTTAACACTTATTTTTGTCAATTTTAAAAGCTCTATGAGCTAGAGATTTTAAAATTTTTATATAAAGAGCTCGTACAAGTAAAACTATTAAGATCTTGCTGTGTGTTATAGTATCAAAGTGCAAAATTGAGCTAAATTATGCGGTAGATCTTTTATAATATAATAATAGTGAACGTGATGGGTTCGGAAGGGCCTTTGACACTTCATCTAGATCTACACTTCAAAGTATATATCATATGTGGTTAGGTTGATACTCTGTTAAAGTTTAAGCTTCTTTCACAATAGACAGCAGCATTTTCTCTGGTGTTGATTATAATACATAGAAGAAAAAACGAAATTGTTGCTCTGATTGTGAAAAGGTGTAAGCTTCTAAAAAAAGTAATTTTTATGTAGGTGAAAAAAGTATTGGTTTTAAGTGCACAAATACCACACGCAATTTTTAAGGGTCAAAAAATTCGGGCCGTGTAGTTTTTGTTCCAAAACAAAAAATTGTTTTTTTTGTGTTGAAAAAAAGTAACCAAAATCGAAAAAAATACACAAGTACACATTGGAAAAAAAAGTAACCAATTTTGGTTAAAAGTAACCAAAACGGCAACGCTGTTTACTATGTATTTATATTTCAGTGGTGCCACTATCATTTTTTTTAATTTTATAAAATGGAAAAACATGTATAATTGCAGACTCTTATACAAACTTAATTTAAGATTATAAATAAATAAATACTTATTTATAATACATTTTATAACGTAAAAACAAATTAATTTATTAAAAACCATTTAAAATATTTTAATTTGTTGTTTTTGGAAGTAATAAACAATATAATTTTAAACGCAGATTAAATAAAAAATACATATTCGGGCATGTTCTATAAATTGAAATGAAGTGAAATTGAAATCGAACGTGATTTTAAGTTCAATTATTTACAAAATGACCGTAGTTTTTCCTGGTTTTAAGAGTTGTTCTTGTAAAGCTAATTGGTACTCACAAAATTAAATTGATAAAATGGAATATTTGTATGAACTTTAGGTACATAGTCGTTTTTAAAATTTGCTCAATTTCAAATCCACTTCATTTCAATTTCTAGAACATGCCCGATAAACTGCTTTTACAATAAAAAAAATTAACTGAAGCAAAAATTTGCTGCAGAGCTGCGGCATCACCGCATATGTGAGTGATGCCAAGTTTCTTACAAGTGATGCTTTTGCGGACATTAAACTTTACTCCTGCGCAAGTGATACCCAACAACTGCATTTACGAACGTACCCTTTATCAATAACTTTTTAAGTAAAAACTGGATCTAAGAAGTATTGGTATTATATGAAACTTCTTCGAAATATCTCTCTTATGATGTATTAAAAACTCCGATTTATTAGCCCGTTAAGAGCCAATTTCAAAAATAAATATTTCTTGAAAGATTTTTCTACAAAACTTAAAATTTTGTCAATATATATATTTAAATTATTTTTAATCCAAATTTTTAATATTTTATTATTAAAACATTTTATGTTTTGGGAAGAACACTTCACGCTTTTATATATCATATTTTTAGTAACTTCATCATATAAAATTTTAAATTTATTAAGCTTTAAGATATTGTATTTAGAAAAATTACTCAATTTATTTAAAAGTTTGAGTAACAATATATCTGGTAACAATTTATGTACTTGTTACATATTTAATTATTGTAATATGTACATACATGATAAGTGATCGGCAACGCCGAAAACTCGCAATAACGAAACACTATATTAAGCAAATTGTACAATCTACTGTCATGTATCTACCCCGAGCTTTGAACTACAAAAAAATATACTTACAAATGGAAAAATCGAGTGAGTTAACACTAACCCTATCGTCCCACTATCAACAGTTCCCCGGACTTGTTCCCGTATTGCCCACTGGCTACTTGGTAATTAACGCTCGGCTATGGCTCTCGGCATGGGTGAAGGTTCCTTGCAATACAGAAGAACAAGCATGACCTGAAAAGTTGAACCAGTGTTCACAGAAATCGAACCCCACTTACTTCATCTCACCACCACACACTTACCTCATGCCCCTAGATTAAATCAAGCCATTATCTCATTTAATCAGTACATTCATTTAAAAAATTCAATTTTCATTTTATTAAAATATTTTCTCTTATTTTTACAAATTATTTGCACCGGATTTCACATTCGTTATTATTATGGAATTCAGTTCCCTATCCTCCTATCTTATACCTTAAGACGTCTTTAGATAGTATATATATCTCAGTTCTTATTTTTGTAGCTTGTTTTTATATTCATATTTTTATTAATTTTGGCATCGATATTTTATTCATTTGTTTTCTGTTTTCCTTTTTTTTTCATTTTTTTTCAATTTTTAAACTAAACTTAAAAATTTTGCTTTTAACTTTATTTTCATGAATTTATCTTGTTTGTTTTCGTTAAATTTTGTTTTTGTTTCTTTTTGTTTTATTTTCATTCATTTTATGAATTAACACCAATCTATTTAAATGTGTAAAAACAAAGAAACTAACTTAAGGAAATGTAAATGAATTCAAATAGTTTGAGTTGAAATTTATCAAAAGGAAGCAAAAACATTTAAGAGATGGACTTTCTTAGCATGACTTTAAAATAACTTGGGTTCAGGTTTAAAAAAATTTCTCGACCATTTTAAAAGGTAAAATTTTGAAAAATTTTTAGTTTATTTAAGGTCTTTGATTTCAAAGGAATTTTTGCGCGATAAACTAAAATTTTACTTTATGTTCGTGCTTCAAAATAAACAAAAAAATCAAGAACTAGGGCTCGTCATAAAAAATTGGTGACTAATGAACTTCTTTTGATTGTTTTTTTTTTCTTAAGTTCATAAATCAGCAAGTATGCATTAGCTGTAATCTATGGCAGTAGGCATTAATTATTTATTTGTTTATCAGGAATGCCGCAAAATTTCATTCCGATCGAAAGTCTATTTTTTTTTCGCTTTATCAAGAAAATTTTAAAAAAACACAACAACTCTACTTTCTACTTATCTTTACCCACCGGTCGGTATGACACAGTAGGAGTCCAAGGTGGTATTTGGTTTTGTTCTTTTTTTTTTGGATCCCAGCTCAATGGGGCTGTTGTGTACGAAAGTGCCTGCGGAATGTTGTGGTGGTTAAGGGCACGGGATGCGGTATGGCTGGGAAGTTGATGCTAAGGTAGAAGCTTGCAGACTCTGTTGAAAGGGCTGGCTGAGGCTGATGTTGTACTTGAGGTGGTGTCGTTGTTAACTTGCCGTATGGTTTCAAATAAACTAGATGTGGTTTAGGTGGAAAATAGAAACTGCTGCTAATGTGAAGACTAAACGATACTGTTGTTTCCCCTTTTTTCCGTTGAGGCTCTAAAAGTTGTTGCTGTAGGCTTCGGTGAGGGCTGGTAAGTATATAGCCGTTACGTTGTTGTGGTCTTGGCTGTGTGACTGGGGATCCGCTCGACTATGTTGTTGCTGTGATCTGAACCAAGTAAAGGTGGCTGCGGAGGTACTAACACATGTTGTTGTGGAGTGACCGAAAACAAGTTGAGGTGGCTGATGCGTTATTAATGCTGATGGTGGTTGCACGACCTTTCCCGTGTCCGGCTGCGCCAAAGAAGGACTGGACTCTTTCGTCATTGACTACTGCCGTAGTTTAAAATACGATTGGGTGGTTTTACGGCAGCCTACTAAAACCCGGAGGCTTGGTACCTTTACGATGGCCGTGGTCGGCAATCTGACGATAATCTGCACTCACAGCAGGGCGAACTTGGCAGTTTACCGGCAACCACATAGAAGGACTACACCCCACAGACAAGTTGCGGCCACTCCCTTTCACCCTGTACAATTACCAGTATTGCTCTCGGCACGGATGCAATGTTAATGGGCACGTCGTTGGAAAATTTCGGTGTTGTGTTATCCTTGGTTCTGTGTGATTCAATTAATGTAATATTAATCCCTAATATTACCTGATTTATTATAATTAGCTTACCTAATATATAATCGCCCCTGTTTTTAATATATCCTTAGCAGCTGTCGGCGGATTCCTCCTGTTTAATATTTTCACACGTCCTGTGCCGTTTACGTCCAGATCACAAAAGGCCGGATACACTTCGTTTTGTATCCATCTTACATCCGCCCTCTACTTTGCCATTTAAATTTAAACTGCAGCCAACTTTGCCACACATGGTTGATCATTGTTGTAGTGTCTCATACAACTTTACCATTAAATTTCCGATTTTCCCGATCTGGTCATCCTCCTATCTTAGTCGTTTCAGCTGATCACCGAAGAGTTGTATTTGAGGTTCAGTGTTGACCACTGTAGCGATTTGCATGTTCTGTATTTCCATGCGTTCGTATGCACACCGAGTTGAATCGGTAAACATCTCCATTCGTCGTTTGGAAGTTCTTTATCATATTAGCAAATCCAAGTTGCTAATATGATAAAGCTCGAGTCCAAACGTCGAATCTTCATCGCTCGGTTGCCCTTTGGCTATGCCTTTAGATCTTTGGCATGGAAGATTCCCAGCCTTTTTCCTTGTAGGTCTTCAATTTCATATAAGCTATTACCCACGGGTTTAACGATTCTACACTTCACAAACTTTTTACATAATTTAGCGGAAATTTGTTTTGAAAAATCGGACAGTTGAAAATTCCTCCGATATACCTCCTGTCCCGCTTTAAAACTAGTGTCTCTACACCGGGTGTTATATCGTTTAGCGTTATCCTCATAGCTTTTATGTAAATGTTTCTTAACTTGGTCACGGACCAGTTCCATAAATCCTCACTGACTTTCTATTCGGTTCTCAGAATCTTCCAAGGTATCCAAAGTTCTAACTATTTTATACGCCGAAGCGTGTGTAATCATATTAGTTCCGAACAACAAGAAATAGGGTGTTACGCCCGTAGCGCTATGAACAGCTGACCTCAGTGCACATTCAATTTCACATAGATATTTGTCCCAATCTGTTTGATTGTTTTCCAGGTATGAACTTATTGCCGCCAAAACCGATTGGTTGACCCTTTCGGAGGCATTTGCTTGAGGTGCATAGCTAGCAGTTTTCATGTGCTTAACTCCAAAGGAATCCAGGAAATCCGCAAAATCTTTTCCAACGAATTGCTTCCCATTATCTGACACTAATGTCTCGGGGACACCGAATTTATAGAATACCTCCTTTACCAAAAATTCAATGACATTCTTTGAATTGGCCTTTGACATAGCCTTCAACAAAACATATTTAGAGAAATAATCTAGTACAATAAAAATGAATGAATTTCCCCTTTTTGAACGCACATATGGGCCTAAAAAATCTATGTAGATTCGCTGAAATGGTCTACAAGCATCAGTTTCTCGTCCCATAGCTGGTCTAAGTATCTGGTTCGTGGGTTTGCTTTCCTTACAAATGTCGCATTCATTGACATAATCGCGGACGTGTATGTTTAAGTGTGGCCAATAAAAATATTCGCGCAATCGCCGGATTGTCTTACCGATTCCCCCATGCGCTGCTGTCGGTGGTGCATGAGCCTTTTCTATTAATTTCTGTGTCAATCTGATCGGTACCCATAATTTCCATGTGTGTTCCTCTCGAATTGTGTTCCCATCAAATGGTCCCGTGCGCTTATAAATTCGTCCTTCAACAATTCGAATATCAGGTAAACTTTCTCGGTTCCTTTCGATTGCTTTCATTAGTTCTTGGTAGTCATCTGACTGAAATTCCGGAGAGTTTAAATCGATTACTGGGGCTAAGCCAATCTCGTCCATATCATATCTAGAGAGGGTGTCGGGCACGATATTCTGCGATCCTTTACGGTGTTGTATTTGGAATGAAAATGCTTGTAAATTAAGACTCCATCTAGCCAAGCGTCCGCTAAGGTCACGTTGTCCCATCAACCATTTCAGGCTGGAGTGATCCGTTATAATAACGAAACTCATTAGCTCGATATATGGGCGAAAACGTTTGATCGCCATTACTACGGCAAGACACTCGCGTTCTGTCACCGAGTAGTTCTTTTGTGCGGTTGTCAATTTTCTGGAGAAATATGCGATTGGTTGTTCGCTCCCCTCACTGTCCTTCTGGAAAAGTACGGCTCCTATCCCAACATCCGAGGCATCACATTGAATAAAAAAGGTTTTATTGAAATCCGGTTGTATCAGGACGGGACTGTTGGTCAGACATTTCTTGAGGTCGTCGAAAGCTTTCCGGGCCTCTTCGCCAAATGTGAAAGTCTTACTTTTCTTTAGAGTTTCGGTTATAGGTGCTGTTAATGTGGCATAGTCGTGGATGAACCTACGGTACCATCCTGTGGTTCCCATAAAGCTTCGTACCTGTTTCACGGTTCTCGGATAATCTAATTTTACTATCGCCATAATTTTCTCCGGATCAGGTCTCAATTGGCCTTCACCTACTATATAACCTAAGTATTTCAGTTCGCGACAACAAAATTTCGACTTTTCCACATTTATAGTAAGCCCTCCCTTATCTAAACAAAGAGCTACTTCACGCAACAGATCCACATGTTCCGCAAAACCAGCGGATACCACTAGTAAATCATCCAGGTAAACGAAAACCTTTTCCCGCAAACGCGCCGGAATAATCTTGTCCATTAAACGGCATAACCTTTGGGCCGCGTTGCACAACCCAAAAGGCATGACCACAAAATGGTACAAGGGTCTTCCAGGCACAGTAAAAGCTGTCTTTTCCCTAGATGATCTAGCCAGTGGTATCTGCCAGAATGCGTCTTTCAGATCTATACTCGATATAAAATATGTATCCCCCAAACGACTCAACAGCCCCTCAATATGAGGAAGCGGATATGCATCCTTTACCGTGTGTTCGTTCAGCTTCCGCGCATCCAAACAAATCCTCACCTTTTCCCCCTTAAGTACCATAGTAACCCGATTGTTCCAAGGGCTTTCGCTGGGCTCGATAACCCCTAATGAGAGCATCCGATCTAACTCCCCGTACATAAGCTTTTGTACTGCGGGCGACACTGGGTAAAACTTCTCCTTTACCGGCACGGCTTCTCCTGTTTCGATGTAGTGCTCTTCAAGTGTCGTTTTGCCAAGACCCTTTTTTATGAAACACGGAAATGCCCCTATAACCTTATCCAATACTTTCTGTTGTTGATCTGTTAAACTATGCATCCTTGGAAAATCTACCTCGGGTTCTTCACCGCTCTTCCCTCCGAGTGTGTGCAAACTGTCTAAATTAAACCTTATTAAATTGAAACGCTTCATAAAATCGACCCCTAAGAAAAGCTTTTGACGCAACGTAGGCACTAGATAAAAATCAATGGGCTGTTCCCTTCCGTTAAATTTGATATTCGCTCTCACTTTTCCGATTATTTTGTTGACGCGACCATCTGCGGTTCTTATATCGGCCTGAAATGGGTAAATTACTAACATTGCTTTCTCAACAAAGTCCAAACAATCCTTTCCTAAACACGTGACGGTTGCTCCACTATCCAGTAAGCCTTCAATGGAATGACCATTGATCTCCATAGTTGTGTATATACGCGAATCCGGGCCTTCATAAATGCTAGCTGATGAAATCTCCCACCTTATCTTTTTCCTGTTTGCAAACCTTTCACGGGCTTTTAAAATTTTCTTTGACGGCGTAAAAATTCTTTCCCTTGCTGCCTCATATGCTGCTTCTCTTTCTTCAAGTGATGGTTGTCTATTGCCTGCGTCAAGTCTCTCCGCTTTTTCCACTATTGGTGTGCTTTCCCGTTTTAAAATTTGACTGAATTTACCCTCCTTGTGTTCTACGGCATCCTGCAATGGGCTATTATTTTCTATTTTTATTGGTGTTGTGTTGTGGGATATTGCCTGTTCGAACGAGCCTCCATCCCTTGTCGAGACACGTTCTGTCCTCGGTTTCCCTGACAATTCGGGCATCTTGGGGTAACCGTGTTTCCTAAACCGCACCTGTAACAAAATAATGTTCTCTGTTCTACTGGACAGTCTACAAAAATATGGCATTCTTCTTGGCAGTTCCAACATTTCAGCCGCTGAGTGGTTTGAATCGCGTCAACTTCTACAACATTCTCCCCTAACACTGGTTCAGTTTCTATCGCATGTATGGTTCTTATGGGCTGCCTCCCACTAAATTGTCGTTGACTGGCAAGTAAATTTTCTGCGCGCCTGCACTCCTTTACAAAATGTGCTAAACTGGTTGCTTGAAATGGAAATAGTAACTGGGCCATCGGTGTTTTTAAATTCCCTTTCATGACGGTAATTAATTTTCTCTCCCCTAACGGACTACGTAGCTGATTCCTAAGCTTCATTATAGAATTGTAAAAATCCTCAAATGATTCCCGATCGTTTTGACGCCTATCCAGAATTTTCCGTTGTATATCGAAATCACTATCAAACCGATGAAACTGAGAGAGCAAAGCTGCCTTTAAATTTCCCCATCCAGTAACATTATTAAATCTGCGGTGGTCCCAGTACCATTCCTTAGCTGGTCCGCTTAAAAGTAGTTGAAACGAGCGTAAAATCTCTTGCCAATCTCCTCCAAAGTCTGCCTGTAAAGTCTCGACCTGAAAAACAAAATCTTCCACACTAGGTCCTTTATACGTGCCATCAAAAGTAATTCCCCATTTATCAATTCTCAATCCGGGTCCTGCTGAACGCTGGCTATGGCCATAAGGTGCTGGTAATCCCATCCTAAAGTTATTGTCCTCCTGTCTGTGATTTGGCAAACGGTTAAACATAGGGTCCGACCATGGCTGTATTTGCATATGTGGACCAGGTCTCGATGGTGGTGGTTGCCTTACATCTGGTAGTGATATATTACTGTTTCTATTTAAACTTTCCCTTCCCTGGGTTTGACTTCGGCCATCCATGCTTTGTTGGATTATGCGTGGAACCAATTCTAACAGCCTTTCCTCAAAATTACGTAAATCAGCGTGTGTCACTTGTCGGTTGCTTCCGCCCCTCATCTGTCCAGGTGGCCTTAATGGTTCGTTGTGTTGTCGGACCGCCTCTCTCACTCCTCTAGCGGTTATGCTGCTAAACGCCGGTGATGTTATCGAGTTTTGCTGGGCTTGACTTTCTTCACTAGTGTCCAAGTCATCTCCTATATGTCCTTCCATAAGAGTTCTATCCTGGTCCGTTTGTAGTGCGTTTTCCAATGACCCCGCTATAGACGTTGTTGCCACATTTACTGCTGACGTGTTCGCTGCTGTAGTCGTCGGTGCTATCGACTCCTCATTCTCCGATCTAGTCTTAGATCTTGTCACATACATCTTGGTGCTACAGCGGTCTCAAACTACTCACGACGAAATTTATTTCAAGCTACTCCCGAAACCCGATGGTCAAAAAAACCCTTTACTTCACAAGATAATCCGCAAAATATACCACCGAATTTTGTCGCCAAACACGAAAAGAATGTCGAATATTCAAAAAAAGGAAACTCACTACCGCCAATCAAGCAAACTAGAGAAATCAGTCCAAACCAAATATTCACCAACAAGTTGATAAACTTACTGTGGAAAAGATCAATGCCCAATAAAAACCCCCTAACAATAGGATAAAAATTAATTTTAAACTGGGATTAATAAACGAAAGTTAAAGTTTCGCCTACCGAAATAACAAGGTTCACGTAAAACTTGGAAAAAATAAAGGTAAAAAAAATTGTTAATACTAATCAATCAACAGGATGAAATCCAAAAATCGATGGGGCGTTACCGTCAAAATTCAATTTGACTAGACTTCCTAACAATCCGATTCAATTTAAAACTTAAATACAATCAATGTAAACTGCCAACAAGGTATCAAATGAAAATTTTAGAGGTCAAATGAAAATTCAAAAAAAGTACAACAAAAATCAAACAAATTCTAAATTTTACGATTAGACTAAAAATTTAACGGTGACAAACCTCAAATTCTAATCAAAATAAAATTCAAGAATCGATATTGAAGCTTAATTTAAGTTTACAAAAAAAAATTAAACTAATAATCAAAAAAAATTAAAATTACTATTTAAAAAAACAAAAATGTATCCAAAATAATACCCAATCAAATCAAATTAGGCAAACCAAATTGCAATTAACTTAAAACAATAAAAAAATAGTCACCATGAATTTAATAACTCAAGTATAACAAAAATAAAATCAAAGTTACCTAAAACCAAAATTCAAAAAAAAAATACAAAATAAAGATCAGAATAAAAATCAAATTTACAAAAAAAAAATTTAAATTAAAATCAAAATGGAAATAAGGAACTACTCAAAATAAGGTTTAAATAATCGCAATCTGCAAAGAATGCAATTATAATTTCAAAAATAAGAAATAAAATTTATCCGTCAATTTGGAAATTGACCAACAAAAAACAAAATCAAAATGAAATTTAAAAAAAATGATTTAAATTAATGAAGGCAAGGAAGATCAATCAAAACAAAAAAATGAATCAAATTAAAAATTTTAAGATGAAATCAAAATAAGAAATGAAAAGATACTTTAATATCAAGGCCAAAACTACTTGGGAATAATAATATTTAAATCTTCATACTTATGTACCATATAAATCAATACTAACTACAAATTAACATAATATTAAGGGTAAATAATACTTAGAATAATAATTCAGTTAACTTTTACACTCAAAATACAGTATAAGAATATCAATTCGATTATCAAGTTATATACTTCGGATTAGAAATCGAATTTACAAATGAATGTAGCAATCTGAGACGTTAATCCAAATCTTAACTCGCGAAGATGAAATGCAGCTTTTATATACTTGGATAACCAAATAATGTGTGTTGGTTATTTAAATTTTGTTTTAATAAAATGTATACGATCTTAAATGGTTTAGAGGTGTGCTAGGTGGTGAAACCTTAGTGTGGGTTTCAATCCTCTTTCGAGCCTACATAGAGACATAGATCGCGGATTCCTTTGCATAAATTTTCGAAACGAACGTACCTACTAGTGGCTACCGGTGCCAGTAAACCCTAACCCCAGGACTCACTAAACTAACCCTACGCGAAAAGTTCCCGCAACTTAAGTCGCCAACAGAGGGCCTACTACCCCGCCCCTGCGCCTTACCAAATTTGACGAAAACTCCCCACTGTCCGTATACAAACACAGTGGCTAACGGTTGGTATCCAAATTCGCCACCCTGTCTCACCGCGTTTCAACATCGTCCCCTTCTTCAAATATTCATTCCGAAATTTACCCAAATTTATTCCACAGTCTATCCCTAACTTTTAAAAATCGTGCAAGAACTCTACCACAAGTGGTCGTCGTTGCCCCACGTTGGGCGCCATTTTCTGTCATGTATCTACCCCGAGCTTTGAACTACAAAAAAATATACTTACAAATGGAAAAATCGAGTGAGTTAACACTAACCCTATCGTCCCACTATCAACAGTTCCCCGGACTTGTTCCCGTATTGCCCACTGGCTACTTGGTAATTAACGCTCGGCTATGGCTCTCGGCATGGGTGAAGGTTCCTTGCAATACAGAAGAACAAGCATGACCTGAAAAGTTGAACCAGTGTTCACAGAAATCGAACCCCACTTACTTCATCTCACCACCACACACATACCTCATGTCCCTAGATTAAATCAAGCCATTATCTCATTTAATCAGTACATTCATTTAAAAAATTCAATTTTCATTTTATTAAAATATTTTCTCTTATTTTTACAAATTATTTGCACCGGATTTCACATTCGTTATTATTATGGAATTCAGTTCCCTATCCTCCTATCTTATACCCTAAGACGTCTTTAGATAGTATATATGTATATCTCAGTTCTTATTTTTGTAGCTTGTTTTTATATTCATATTTTTATTAATTTTGGCATCGATATTTTATTCATTTGTTTTCTGTTTTCCTTTTTTTTTAATTTTTTTTTCAATTTTTAAACTAAACTTAAAAATTTTGCTTTTAACTTTATTTTCATGAATTTATCTTGTTTGTTTTCGTTAAATTTTGTTTTTGTTTCTTTTTGTTTTATTTTCATTCATTTTATGAATTAACACCAATCTATTTAAATGTGTAAAAACAAAGAAACTAACTTAAGGAAATGTAAATGAATTCAAATAGTTTGAGTTGAAATTTATCAAAAGGAAGCAAAAACATTTAAGAGATGGACTTTCTTAGCATGACTTTAAAATAACTTGGGTTCAGGTTTAAAAAAATTTCTCGACCATTTTAAAAGGTAAAATTTTGAAAAATTTTTAGTTTATTTAAGGTCTTTGATTTCAAAGGAATTTTTGCGCGATAAACTAAAATTTTACTTTATGTTCGTGCTTCAAAATAAACAAAAAAATCAAGAACTAGGGCTCGTCATATAAAAATTGGTGACTAATGAACTTCTTTTGATTGTTTTTTTTTCTTAAGTTCATAAATCAGCAAGTATGCATTAGCTGTAATCTATGGCAGTAGGCATTAATTATTTATTTGTTTATCAGGAATGCCGCAAAATTTCATTCCGATCGAAAGTCTATTTTTTTTCGCTTTATCAAGAAAATTTAAAAAAAAACACAACAACTCTACTTTCTACTTATCTTTACCCACCGGTCGGTATGACACAGTAGGAGTCCAAGGTGGTATTTGGTTTTGTTCTTTTTTTTTTTGGATCCCAGCTCAGTGGGGCTGTTGTGTACGAAAGTGCCTGCGGAATGTTGTGGTGGTTAAGGGCACGGGATGCGGTATGGCTGGGAAGTTGATGCTAAGGTGGAAGCTTGCAGACTCTGTTGAAAGGGCTGGCTGAGGCTGATGTTGTACTTGAGGTGGTGTCGTTGTTAACTTGCCGTATGGTTTCAAATAAACTAGATGTGGTTTAGGTGGAAAATAGAAACTGCTGCTAATGTGAAGACTAAACGATACTGTTGTTTCCCCTTTTTTCCGTTGAGGCTCTAAAAGTTGTTGCTGTAGGCTACGGTGAGGGCTGGTAAGTATATAGCCGTTACGTTGTTGTGGTCTTGGCTGTGTGACTGGGGATCCGCTCGACTATGTTGTTGCTGTGATCTGAACCAAGTAAAGGTGGCTGCGGAGGTACTAACACATGTTGTTGTGGAGTGACCGAAAACAAGTTGAGGTGGCTGATGCGTTATTAATGCTGATGGTGGTTGCACGACCTTTCCCGTGTCCGGCTGCGCCAAAGAAGGACTGGACTCTTTCGTCATTGACTACTGCCGTAGTTTAAAATACGATTGGGTGGTTTTACGGCAGCCTACTAAAACCCGGAGGCTTGGTACCTTTACGATGGCCGTGGTCGGCAATCTGACGATAATCTGCACTCACAGCAGGGCGAACTTGGCAGTTTCCCGGCAACCACATTGAAGGACTACACCCCACAGACAAGTTGCGGCCACTCCCTTTCACCCTGTACAATTACCAGTATTGCTCTCGGCACGGATGCAATGTTAATGGGCACGTCGTTGGAAAATTTCGGTGTTGTGTTATCCTTGGTTCTGTGTGATTCAATTAATGTAATATTAATCCCTAATATTACCTGATTTATTATAATTAGCTTACCTAATATATAATCGCCCCTGTTTTTAATATATCCTTAGCAGCTGTCGGCGGATTCCTCCTGTTTAATATTTTCACACGTCCTGTGCCGTTTACGTCCAGATCACAAAAGGCCGGATACACTTCGTTTTGTATCCATCTTACATCCGCCCTCTACTTTGCCATTTAAATTTAAACTGCAGCCAACTTTGCCACACATGGTTGATCATTGTTGTAGTGTCTCATACAACTTTACCATTAAATTGCCGATTTTCCCGATCTGGTCATCCTCCTATCTTAGTCGTTTCAGCTGATCACCGAAGAGTTGTATTTGAGGTTCAGTGTTGACCACTGTAGCGATTTGCATGTTCTGTATTTCCATGCGTTCGTATGCACACCGAGTTGAATCGGTACACTACATTGTACACTCATGGGAATATCGTTATATATTTGAAATTATTACCTAAACTCATGTAGAATAGTTCTTTTTATGTATCTGAATTTGTTTTATACATCTGAATTTATTATCTATTACTTATTATATAATATAAAAGTGCAACTTGAAATTTCAATTGAAACTAATTGTTAACGGTCATTTGAATCATTTGTCATGAAGTATTGTGAATTATAAAGTAAAATGATTGAAATGACTACCGTGAATGAAAGTGGTATGCGCGCTTTAGTACTCTACAAGACCAGACTGTCAAGCCTGGCTTTGGAGAGTAAGAAACTAAAATGGACGATGCTTAAGGCAAGTCAGCAAAAGAAATCACTTCAAATACCACTTGCAATCATAGCAGTTCACTCCCGTTCACTTCACATTAAACATTGAATTTTAAATTTAATTTCAATCTGCTTATCTAAAGTTATTAAAATCAAAATCCTTACAAACAAACCCCCCAAATAAAGAAGCTCATTGTATTGAAATTAAATCACCACTGCACTTTCCTCTAACAAAAGCACCCTACCCACCAAAGGTAAGCACCCACATGCGTTTTAACTTAGATGAGTCACTGTAACCTCTAACCACCCACCCTTATATTTGCTTACCTATCCCTAATCTTCAACGAATTTTAATTGCTCTGAGGAGTAATTTAAATTTAGTGGTTTACCGGCTTCTCCTGCTCTTATCCCCTAAGAGAGGAAAGTCTGTAAAACGTTTAATAATTTAGGCTAACCCAAAGGTCAATTTTATTCACAAATATCTTAGGGTTAAATATTTATTTTTATATCGACATAATTCTGAGATAAAGCCAATTTTGTAAAAAACAGTCAGCCATGGAGTATGGATATATGAAATTAGCTCCTAATTGGTAATTCGGTATGCTTTAAACGCCATGTGAAACACACTTTGAAGCATTTTCCAATGATTCCCATATTTTTTTTGATTCATTTTATACCTAAAGAGATATAAAGTATTTTGCAACTTCTAAAAAATTATATAAATATCAATTTAGTGTTGAGGCGAGTTAATATTCTTGTTTCAAGCCGATTCTTTTCTGTTAAACAAAAAAAAAAACATTTTTTAAGCACTCATTCTTTAAATATTTTTTTATATTAGCAACACTTTTTCTGTTTTGTAGCGGACAAAAATAGAAATTATGCTATAAACACATTCGAGACAGCAGGCTACCGTCAAGGCGAATTAACTACAGGTGGTGTCGAATCGGCATCTGATTTTGACAGTTCGAGCTTTTTTGTTTTGATTTGTTTTAAACTTTGCACAGCTTTTTTGCAGTCAAAAATCATCAGCATTATGCACAGTTTTATGCATTTACATAGCGTCTTTACCTGACAATTTTTTGTCATACCAAACGTCAAACTTCATATTAAAAAAAAACGCTGACAAAAATTTTCGATTTTTTTTGTATAGACTTTGACGTTTGGTATGACAAAAAATTGTCAGTTGAAGACGCTATGTTACGTACATACCTAAAGTGTTCTGAGACTTTTGCGACCTATGCCAGTGGCACCACTGAAACATAAATACATAGTAAGAAAAAACGGCTGTTAATATTTTTTCAATTGTAGCTGCCGTCTTCACAATAATTCAGTAGCTGACTACGCGACTATAATTGCGTGTGTTCGTGTAGCCTGCTGTGGTGAATGTGTTTAACCCATTACCGCCCACTGTCCCCATATGAGGACACTTGTTCAATTGATGGAAACGCTAGGAAACCCCTTTATGTCTCTCGATGTAAAAACTTATATCTCATCTAAAGGCCTTAATCAAATTGTGACAAAGCGTACAAAGTACCGTAGAAAATACAAATGTGGTTTTTAAAACTTTTATTTACAGATTTAAATTTGGTTTACTTTGTACATTTAAAATTTGTTATTTTTTGTGCTAAGTGGCTTAAAATAAAAAAAATACAAATTATTTGTTATCTGAGAAGGGTATTGATGATTTTAAAATCATTTAGTAAAAGAAAAATTGTAACATTTTATTGGAAGGTATGATTTTGTATAGCTGTCCCCATTTGGGGACAATGGGCGTTACAAATAAAAAAAAAATTTATTTTTTAGATTTTTCAATATGTGAAATGTGACTTATCTCAATATTTTTAGAGGCCAAAATTATTTTTTGCGACTTCACGAGGCTGTTAAGTACAAAAAGGAAAACGATGACGTTGATACTGAATATAATATTTTAGTTGTGCCACCTGATGCCGCTTTTATAAGTGACGTAGATGAAGGAAATGAATAAGACTTATTCACCCCTATCGTGAAAAAAGTGAAGTTTTTTCCCTGAAAGTTTTGTTATTCCCCATACATTTTATGTCGAACGATGTGCCGGAAAATGAAGATTGTGTGTTTAAAAAAAAATGATGATTTTAGTTTAGATTGGAATGACAGTAACGATGAGCCACTTTCAAGTTTTTTAAAAAAAAAGTAACAAGGTAGAAATATCCGGGTATCCTTAGGAACGTGAAGATATGGTGCACGACTCGAAAAGGAAATGCCGACTTAACTATACAATGATTATTTGTATCGGAAAAATAAACTAAAACAAGTCTGAAGTCGCTTCGACACAACCAGGGATTGCGAGGTTTCGACCAATCCATTTTATCAATAAAGCGTTGGTGGTTCATTTTTACGTTTCTTGTTGATTTGTCAATAAGGTTTTATAGGTTTTGTTAAATAGAGCTGATAATACAACTTCTATTGACCAATTGTCGTTTTAAACAAATATTACTAGGGCCTCTTTGCAGCCTTCAATTTCTAGAAAACGTTCAACTTGTGCTGCAGTAGCTGATGCTGATCGTTAAAACTATAACCATAATCCAGAAAGGATTGCAAATCAGTTGCAATGTGTTGTTTGACGTTGTAAGTCCCGACGGAGATGTAAAATATGCACAAAAATACTTTGTGTAGAGCGAAATTAGTTTGGTAAATTGTATAGCTAAAACGCCCATTGTCCCCATGTGAGGACACCCATTTTTCTCAAAAACCAGCAAAAAATTTAAAATTTTTTCAATGAATTCCTTTTATTCTAGTCACACTTAAGAAATAAATAACAAAAAAAATAAGTTTTTACTAGCAGTTTCTTCTTGGGCGTTAATGGGTTAATGCATTAGTTTAATTTGACTACAACGACAAAATAAGCACAGACAACAACCTGCAGCCATGTATCCGTGTCGTCGTGAAAATAATCATTTTCATAAACACACATGTATTCTATTTTTGACCTATTGAAGTCGGTAGTCTGCTGTGTCGAATGTGTTTATAGCATGAAGCGTTTTAGATAACTGCAGCTTATGTATATACAAATGTATATCCCATATTTGTTTAATACTAACTGCAAAAATTCTTTTTTTGTTGCTTTAAGTTGACTTCTTTAATTATTTTATAGTAAACATTGTACCTCTTTTGTGCTCACTAACTATTTGTACTGTGTTCTTAGTAAATATTAAACAAAACATATATTAAGGCGACTTTTTCTAAATTTTTGGCGTATTTTTGCGATAAGGAACGAATTTATTTTTTAGAATTTATAAAAAATATTATTAATAATTCTAAAATGATGTATTTTATTGTCAAAAACTAATAAACAAAGGCTTTGGCGATTTCGGCGATTTTTGACATTGAATTTGGTAGAAAAATGTCAAAATCAATCTGTCAACCCTGTCCCTGAACTGTATTCATCAGATTTTTTTATTACTCATTGCTAAAACTTTATGACTGCAAGTAAAAGTGTGCTCTGTGGTAAAAGTTGTTTATATATAAATCACGTTGATGTGTTAAGAAAAATATTTTAAATGATAACTCTCCGTCCGGTTTTTTCTTGCGAACAAAGAAAAATATGTATCAATGAGCGAAAATATATAAAACTATAAATAAATATGTGTTCAACATAAGTTATAGAAAAGAAAAATACGAATTAAACAATTGGCATTGACCTCTTTCGGTTTGTTTTGTTATGTGAAATATGTTATTGAATTAAGTTTTTTTTACTATCTTCACTATTTCTTTAGGCACATTCTTACTTTGCGATATTATTTTTAAAAGTTGAGTTGTTTGGTTATGGAATGCTTTAACCAATGAACTATGTATAAGGTTTCAAATTTACGGTCTTCGCAAATATCTATCTGAAAATGTAAATAACGGTAATTTCACGTGAAAAGATGTGTTTGTACCTGTACATACGTTTATGCTACGTATGTATGTATGTACATACGGTTAAATTGAATTTTCTATTTGTTAAGAAACTTGAACTTTTAATATTTTCCTTTTTTATTTAAGCTAAAAACTCTACCATTGATTGTCTTAAAAAATTAATATACAAAAGCTAAATCGAGAATATTGCTAAAATACCAATTCATATGTGAATTTAGTGAATTCAGAAGCACACACGGAAAATACAAAGAATTTTTTACAAAAATTCTGAAATTTTATTTAACACACGATGAAATTAATTCTCAAATTTGGAAACAATGTGGCAAAAATCGAAAAAACAATTGTGCTGATAATTATACTAATATATTTAGGTAAGTGTTTAAAAAACAATAGGGTCACTATTTAAAACATTAAACAGTTTACGTAAAAAATATTAGCGAAAATATTTATTGTGTTAATTTGATAATATTTATACATTTAATTAAAAAAAACCAATTTTAAAAATATGGGCCGTGGTAAGCATAGTTCGGAGGACGAAATATTATTCATGGAAAGGCTGAAAAATTAATGTCAAAGCCAACGGCAAAAAACGAAATCTATTGAAAAAGTTCCAGAATTTTGTTTATAATGCTTTGTTAGCTCCAAAACACACAAAACGCACACTTGGTACTGGGTATACCAAAAAAAAAAAGCCGTAGAATCTCATAAATTCGAACCGTTACAAAATAGAACCGTCCAGAAATTAGAACCGGTCATTTCAATGTATAGGACACTCTGAAATTAGAACCTGTGGTTCTAATTTACGGAAGTGTTTTTTTTGTTTTTATTTCTACTAGGTAAATTTTTTTTTATGATTTTGAACTTAATAGTCGAAAAACCAAATTAAACGCTCTAAAATTAGAACAGGGGTTCTAATTTTTTTTTGTATTTTCACTACAAATAATTTTTTTTCGCTAATGAAAATAACAATAAAAGGGGAATCACCGAGTTATTGGTGGTGTGTACAATTCGGTCATTTGCGTATGAAATTTGATATGCTTGTACAAATTTGGGTCAGTTGATAACTGAAGGTCAAAGTGTGAAATATAAAAAAAATGACAAACAAACGTAAAAAATACCTTATCTGTAGATACTACGGTTAAAATATTGAAAAGACTTAATGAAGGTGTGAGTGGAAATAGTTTAGTTTAAAGAAATAAAAAAAAAAAAAAAAAAAAAACAGGTAGGTATAACTGATTTAATGTTAAAGACCAATTAAGTACCTAATAATTAAAAAAGTTTCTATAAATTTAATATGTTCAATTAATTTAATGTTATTAAATAAAAACTATTTTGAGTTTAAAGAAGCTTACACAACTATTCATTATCTATCACTGTTTCATTAAAATTTTATCATTTTCTGAAAAAAAATGTCCAGAAATTTGAACATTTCAGAAATTCGAACTGGCCGGTGCACAAAGTGGTTATAATTTGTGAGATTCTACTGTACTGAAAAAATAGATAAACTTAAAAAACTTGTATCTAGTCGAGACCTTTTCACGTCCAGTGCGGCAGTTAAAACAGAATTGTGACTCGAAATTTATTCTAGAACTGTAAGAAGATGGCTAGTAGAACTAAATATATTCGGGAGATCCTCAAGGAAAGTGCCAATGCTTGCTCAAGGAAAGTGGCATGGTGATGGGCAATTATTTTTTATAAAGAAGAACATGTACCAATATTTGAACGTTGAAGTCCTTAGTGAAATAATGCTGCCATATGCAGAGTGGGAAATACCACTTAATTGGCTGTTCCAATAGAATAACGATCCGAAACACACTTCGAGTCATGCAAAAAATTGATTTTAGACAACGGAGTGAATTTTATGTCTTAGACTGCGCAATCCCCGGATCTAAACCCCACAGAAAATTTATGGAATATTGTTAAAGAAAGGATTGGACCAATAAAATCCCAAAATAAAGACGATCTGTGGGAGAACATTGAAAAGGCGTGGTATGCTATTCCAAACCAGATTTGTCGTGGCTTGGTGGGTTCCATGCCAAAACGATGTAAGGCTGAGCTTTCTAATAAAGGACATGTGACCAAATATTAAGATTAAAGTATATTTTTTTGAACGTTATTATAATTTTTTCTAAATGTCCATTAATAATCATGGACATAAATGGACTTATACACCCCTATTATGAAAGTCGACGTCGACACAAGACGACGGAACCTGAACAGTAATGGTATTTTCTGAGACGTTATTGACAATAATCGATAACTATTGACAGTCAATTGATATTTTCTAAGGCGCTTTTAAGTCGACGTCGAGTAGAATTGTCCCTGTTTTAGTCGACAGGAAATTTTGCGACGGCTCAAATGAAAGTTAAAGACAATTAAAATGAAATGGAAACATATTTATTAAATACGTTTATAATAAAATATGCAAATTTAAAAGAAGTTATGGGCACAAATTTCATTAGTAAATTTAACGCGAAAATTGCGAAAATTCGGAAAAGTTTGCTAAAATAGCGAAAACTCGCCAAAATTTTTAATATAAGAAGATTGACTCAAAGAGCCAAAATTGCGAAAATTCGGAAAAGTTTGCAAAAATAGCGAAAATTCGCGAACATTTTCAATATATAAAAAAGCCATAAAATTGATTAAAAGTCCCTAAAACTATAAGGAATGGTAAAAATTCGGTAAAAATTGCAAAATTAGCGGAAATTTGCAAAAATTTGCTAACAGCGACATGATAGCAAAGTCTAACTTATATTTATTAAAAATCGTTAAAGCTGTTAAGAATCAGAAAACTTATAGGAAAAAATTGCTTCTATCGCGAACATGGCTTAAATTCGCGAAAATTTCAAATTTGGAAACAAACCCTAAAATTTATTTGAAATCGCTAAAAACAAAATGTCGGAAAAAAATTGATGCAAAAATAGCGAAAATTCACGAAAATTTTTAATACAACAAGCCATAAAATTGATTAAAAGTCCCTTAAACTATAAGGAATGGCAAATATTCGGTGAAAATTGCTAAATTAACGGAAATTCGCAAAAATTTGCTAACAGCGGCATGATAGAAAAGTCTTATATTTATTAATAAACGTTAAAGCTTTAAAGAATATGAAAACTTACAGTAAAAATATCTTTTATCGAAAACATGGCAAAAATTCGCGAAAAAATTGAAAACAAACTCTATCTACACTTTATTTGAAATAGCTAAGTCGGTTAAAAAAAATATGTCGGAAAATAGCATAAATAGCGTTAAAAAGTGAGCTATAACAAAAATAATAAAAAAATCAGGGACCGTAACTGTTATGACTTTTATCGAAAAAGTCAAGAAAAAAAAGTTATTTTTTAACTTTTATTTTTTAAGGAAGAAATAAAAGTTATTTCTTAACTTTTATTTTTTAAGTCAAAAATTAAAAGTTATTTTTGACTTTTATTATTTTACTCAAAAAATAAAAGTTATTTTTAACTTTTAATTTTTTAAGGCAAAAATAAAAGTCTTGAATTAAGTATTGCATAGTAATACGCTAGTTTTAATTCATGACTTTTATTTTTGCCTTAAAATTTTAAAAGTTAAAAAATAACTTTTATTTTTTGAGTAAAATAATAAAAGTCAAAAATAACTTTTAATTTTTGCCTTAAAAAATAAAAGTCAAAATTAAAAGTTATTTTTTGACTTTTATCAAAAAAGTCACAAATTTAAAAGTCATACACAAATCTGCATGTACATCACCTATGTATCATAATGATAAGAACCAAATTTTCTACGATCATTTTTTATGTGTGCGGTTTTGATGTAAATTTTTAAAAATAACAGTTATTTTCTGTCCCTGAAAAAAATAATTAGAGATGGAATTTTATTTCAGTCAAATTTTCGATAACTAGTCGATACAACAGTCTTATAAAATACCAATTTAACGTCGAAGTGATGTAGTCGTCGACTTGATGTGACAACAATTCCCTGCAAGAACAGTACGGGTTAAATAACGCGTTACATAAAACGTACTCATAACCAAAGTATTAGTTAGAAATTCTAAAACTTTCAGTTATTTTGTGCAGGCCTTTGGGAAAAAACTAACCTATTCTTTTCTGTACGTGTGAGCTGATATCTCTTTCTTTCACATTATTACTTAGAACAGAAAACACAATAGTGCTCTCACTCGCACACGTCAGTGCTAACGTGTATATAACTGCCTAGTTAATGGTAGCGATACTGGTAGTATTATATTATAAATAACTTTTTAGTTAACCGATACACATATCCGTTATTACTATTTAATAGGTAACTTGTTAGTTAACAGCTTAACCGTTATTAATATAGGTTAGTGCTACTGATTAATACCAGTTATTGTATTCCTAAAAATTGGGTATTTATTTTATTTTAATAAAAAAGTATGTACATAAAATAAAATTAAAAAAGAAATATAATAAAAACAATTCATTTATTTTTTATTCATTTTATTTAGATTTTGAATTACTTTATTTAATTTTTTCACTTTTATTATACTATTTCAACTTCACGCGTACAGCACTTAGTAATAATCTGTAAAATGGAAGAAAGAGTAAGGTATAACACGCTTCTTTAATCGAAAGGGCCATTTCTTTCTAACTTAAGGTGCTTATGGAATACAAGTGTGAGTATGTGTATGTTGAAATTTAAAAATCTTTAAATGTATTGGTGTATCGGTTAGGCAGGTTTTGCAGGGTTTAAAATCAATGTCGACGTCGACGACGACTTTTATAATAGGGGTGATAATTTTTTTAAATTAAATTTCGTGAATATTTTTAAGTTTTTGTTAAAAATATTAGCAACAAATTTAACAAGGAATATAGTAACAAATTTTAAATAAAACATGTTCGTTTTATATATCAGCCCAATTATGAATAAAAATTCCCCGGGTGTTTTTTTCCCCTTTTCCTATTTTTACAATTGAATTAACATAGTAAAAATGGGAGAAGGGAGAAAACTCCCGGTGAATTTTTATTCATAATGGGCTGTAAATGATTTATAATATAATAAAAAATTGGAATAAGTGACCCCATTTTTTTGCGTAAACTTTTTGTGTTGAATTTTTAAAGATTACAGTAAAAAAAAAAAAAAAGTCGATTAATCCTATATCAAGATGAATTAACTACAGGTGGTGTCGAAACGGCATCTGATTTTGTTAAAGGCCAAATACACCTTTCAAATGCTTGTCCAGCAGACGAATTCAGCGTGTACTTGTGCTGGACGTAATATTCGCCGTCATATATAAATTTTTTGATTTTCCATCGAGCATAGGGTTGCTAGATATGAAATCCATGAAAATGTAATATGAATGTAAAAAGAAGTACAATTTTTTTTTATTAACTTAAAATTCAGTACATAAAATAAATAATTAATGCAACTTAAAACAAAATATATAAAATTCAATGCATAGCCATTCATAAAAAACACAAAATAAGAGATCTTTAATATTAAGCATTTAATACACTTATGCAGTGAAATCTTTTAATTAGTCAGATGTTTCAAATTAAATGTTTAAAACAAAAAAGCTTTGTTCATTTTAATTTTGTAAAATAATATTTATTTTCAGTTTAATTTCACGTGTTATTTGAACAATTTAATTATTCTTATTTAACAGTTTTGTTATTATTAGGGATGAGATTTCCATGCACTAAAAAATCGAAAATATGCGCTTATAATATGCACTAAAAAATCCAAAATACAAAAATAGCGAAAATTCACGAAAATTCACGTGTTATTTGAACAATTTAATTATTCTTATTTAACAGTTTTGTTATTATTAGGGATGAGATTTCCATGCACTAAAAAATCGAAAATATGCGCTTATAATATGCACTAAAAAATCCAAAATATGCTCTAAAAATAAAAATTATGCACTAAAAACTTGAAAATTTTAAATAAAAAATTGCTTTTTAATTTAACTAAAAACAAAAATATAAAAAAAAACTAAAATTTTTAGCCGTTTTTCAAATAATATTTTTTGTTTTTAAGAATTGGCATCACTGTATGCATCATATGTTTTTTAAACTAATATGAAGATCATATGTTTTTTTTTTGTATTCTTCCCTTTTGTTTTTGTTATACATAATTGAATTTTTTGTTTTGATTGAATTTTTTGTTTTTATTAATTTTTTGAAATAAAATGAAACAATAAAAAGTAAAAATGTTATTTCATACATATAATATGTTTGTTCATAAATATGTATGTACAAAGGTATATTACATTTTTTAATTTGGTAATAGTTTCAGCAAAATACGTTCGATGTATCGATATTTTTGAAATAATAAATATCGATACTCTTAAAAAATATCGATTCGATATATATCGATATATTTTTTCAATTTGCCCATCTCTAGATCCAGCCAAACGTTTTGCAAAAGCGAATAATTTTTTAATAACAGTAGTAGTTACGTATAGGACGTCAAATATTTAATAGGGACATAGCTTTACTAATTTAAATTTTTGTTTATTTAAATAAATAAGTACTGTTATATTAAAAGTAAAACTTTGTCTTGTACTTGAAGAACGCCAATGCTTTTTTAAAAAAATTTATTTTCAAATACCGCTTTTAATCCAGATTACAAAAATATTTAAAATTTATTTTATTTTTTGAAATCCTTAATTTTTTGCAAAACTTTTTGGATTTTTTTTTATTTGTCGGGCAATACTTCTTTTCACATTGTTAGTTTTACTTTCTGCAATGTCAATTATTTTGACTTTAGCATTAGGGAACTAAATTCCTCCTAATTATCCGTAATTGGAAAATACAAATGCTAATTGACTTACTTTTGAATTGCACACTCATCGGCATCAATAAACTGTTCTAACATTCTTTAATTACTTAAAGTTTTTTGAATAGAATTTTTAAGCATCTAGCCAGGCCCCCAACTTGTTACTACTGGCTGTGGTGGAAGGGGAATCAAGGAATACATTTCATTAAAAATTGCAATATTATCAAATTGCCTTCTAATTTCCACTGCAACGCGGTATTTTAAAATCATGTTAGGTGCTGCATTGTTTTAAGATAAAAGGATCTTTCGTTGAAATCTTGTATTTAAAGCAAAGCTTTAAAAGAATTTATTTATTAATTTTAAAAATTTTTTTTATTTGAAGGTTTTTTTTGTGTATTTAAAAATTTTTTAACTGCCTGTTTTTCAAACTAAAATGAAAATTTCGTTTAGAAATTTATATTGAAAACAAATACAAATTTGAGTTTTTTTATTGTTGTTTCAATTTGAAAAACAGGCAGTAAGAAATTTTTTTTTTAATTTTTTATGGAAATTAAAAAAATCACTGTCAAAATATGCAAAAATATACATTAAAACATAAATATGCAAAAATATGCATTTTCACCAATATATGCAACAATATGCAAAAACAAATCGATGCCATTTTATCGCAAATTTAATGATTCGGAAAGATAATTGGTCGGCATCGTTCTTAGACTATCGACAGAAAACATGCACTTGCATGGAAATCGCATCCCTAGTTATTATAAATTAAAAAAATTACAAGTATTTATCGCTTTGTATGTACTTCATTAACAATGGCATTTTTTACCGTTATCTGTTTTTAAAAAATTTAAAAACTCAAACGCCTGCATACATAAAAATGTTTTAAATTTAATAAAGGATTACAGAACAAATTTTCTATGGAAATTTTACTTAATAAACGTTTATGAACACGGGGAAAAGTGTATGTATAATTAGTTATTATTTTTAATTCACTCTTTAAGTTTTCAATTAAAAAATAGCTTCGCTCTTTTCTTCAAAAAGAAAACATTGAACTTACATTTTTTCAGTTGTTTGAATGAGGCTCTTAAAATGCAATTATTTTCGAAATTGGGAAATGACCAACTTTGTAGAATTTCTTTTCATTTATTTTCTACAGGGTTTTCTTTTTAAATTATTTTCAGCAAATGTCCAAGTCAATTTATTTTTAGAAAATAATTGAATTTCTCTGAAAGTTTTTCAAATTTATTATTGGTTAGGCTGAAACGTTTTTGTATATAAAGTTTAATTTTCAAAAGAAACTCATTTACACGCTTTTTTAAAAGGCAATTTTCCTGTTCATTATCGCAGCTGTTGCAAATTTTGTACATTCGGCTATGAAACAATAAAATTTTTGATTCTGTTGTTTAAATTTTTCGCAAAGTTGCTATACTATCTGAAACATGTCAATTAATTTTAGGTTGCCATTTTTCCCTTTTTTTTTTTAAATGCATAACATAGTATTTAATATGTTGTGTACAAAGCCAAGGTTTGCTTCAGCAAGTTAATTAAAAAAAATTAGCTAAAACAGGTGAACAACAGTTTTAGGATCACAAGTTAACTTTTACGGCTGGATAGTTTTATAAAAATCTTTTAACTACAGGAGCGATCGAGTTGGTACATGACGCAGCATTTCAAAACATTCCAAATAGCAAAATTCAAACGTTTCTTCCAGATTTGCAGTCGTTTTAGTCGATGTTGAAAATTTGTTGAAAAGTGGTTTGTTGTAGTGCTGGAAAACTATCGATAGTCTTAAAATATCGAAAATATCGATATCAATATTATTACACAAGCATGAAGAATAGCAGGTGGTATTAATAGCTCAGCTGTACTTTTTTGTTCTGCTAATTAGAGGCCCTTTTGTCAAAATTTGTATATGTTTACATAGGGACTGAAATGTCAAATGTTTTTCTAATGTTGTAAAAAAAAGGAAATGCAATAACGAGCATTAGACAATACAATCAACGACCATTAGAGGTAAAGTCCTCTAGACCGATTACCCATTGGGTGGAAAATCCAAACCAATTTAGAACATTATCTAAAGTTTCAATAAAATATCTTAAGTCCCTTCAAAAAGGTGCTTTACAGCTGCCTGTTAAGTATTAAATAACAGGAGCAACTGCTTTAGCCAAACAAGGTGGACATGCTATTTTCTTTTACAAGTATAAACATTCAGTCCATATTGTTCATTTGTTTTTGTAAAAGCACTTAAATATAGGCTGTGTATTTTAATACACACATAGAGCACTCAGCACTAGCACTGAATACACGCAAGTGCAAAGCAACAACACTTTCGTATGCTTTGCTGGTAAACATTGACGACAGCGATCATCATTGTAGATTTTGTTTTTGTTTAACGTATGATATCGTTTAACAAAGTGTGTATTGAAAAACACTTGGAAAAAATTGGTGTTAGTTTTAAATTTCAAACTTAAATTATTCACAGAAAAATTATTGTATGGTCACTTACAATCTACTCTTACCCCCCGTTTTCACATGCAAGTGCAAGTTCGAAAAACTCAATACCCCACATTTTTTGTACTTTCAGCCAATCGGCTGTTTCCTCGATTTTTCGTTGATAATACGTATACACTACTTGCAAGTAATTACTTGCATGTGGAAACGTAGGGTTACATAATTGAGAACGTTTTTGTGATTTTTGTTGTATTCTTTACAAAATGGATTTGTATAATGAATGGGAAAATGATTTTTTTTACTTACAACTTTAAGGCTGAAGCACAATGTTAAATGTGTTTTAAATAATTCAAACTAACACTAAGTGTAACATTGAAAGGCATTTTAAGACATTTAATGCATACTACGTTGCCAATAATATAGCAGGTGGATTAAGAGAACAATTATTTGCAGACTTTGGAGCACAAGGAAAGTTATGGTGATGAAATAAACATGCAACGTCTTCTGAACTTTGAACATCAAATTTAAGTGGCATTGATTTTTGGAAACTTAAACCCAAATAAATACCCTTTTACTTCACAATTCTTACAAAAGATGCAAATCAAATTTTTTTGCCGTGTATACGTATACGATTAAAAATATATGAAAAATTTTTGTTCCTTTTTTTTGTATGTATTGGTTTTAACAACTAAAAATATTAAATAAAAATTAGTTTTTCGTTAAATGTATTGGTGTTTGCTCTTCCATAAAGATCTTGTGGGCACCCCTGGTCTCTAGTTATTTCGATATCGAAATCTGAACTATCGATATTAGAAAATATCGGTAGTAACCCAGCACAAGTTTGTACCACTTAACCTAGGGTTTACACTTGCAAGTGCAAGTTCGAAAAACTCAATACACTCACACTTTTTCACTAATACCATAAAATTTTTTATAATTGCATCTCAACTTGCAAGAGAATTTGCTTGCAAGTAAATTGTTGACACTTGCTGCAAGTAAAATGACAAATGAAGAAACAGTGTTGCCGTGGGTGACTTTTGTATTAATCTACTAGTACTTAGTAAAATAAAAGTTATGTTTATAACGGATTTTCTGTGTATTTATAAAAAATAACAAATAAAAAAGAGCCCAACTATACAACAACGCATCTAAATACAGTAAAAATTCGATAATCCGGATAATTGATTGCAGACCCCAATCCGGATTAGCGAATTATCCGGATTACCGCATGTACATATGTATTTATCAAAAATAATAATAATTCATAGCAAAATTAAACATAAAAATTACTTTGTACAGTTCAGCTAAAATAAAAAATACACATTTACACACATACATACTTAACAATAAATAATATTAATTTCGTTTGACAATTTCGTTATTCTATCCGGACTATAGAGTTGCAAGCAATCCGGATTATAGAATACGCAATGACTGTATTTTTCAAAGCATGTTGTGATTTTAATAAAAAAATAAATAAAAATGGGTGTTATTCAATCCGGACTATAGATTTGCAATCAATCCGGATTATAGAATACGCAAAATTCGGTCCGGATTACCGAATATTCCGGATTAGTGGAGTCCGGATTACCGAATTTACACTGTAGTAATTTTAATCATGAATTTTAAGCATTTTGAAAAAAAAAATTGTTAATCGAAATATTTTCTCAGTAACATTATGATATCGCCACTACGGCAATACTGTAGTCACATATTTTATAAAATATACATAATTTTTTCATCAAGATGGAGCGAAAATTAAATAAAAAAGAAATTATTAAAATATTAAATTTATTTTGTTATAACGTGGTAATGTTTTCAACATGGTAATGCTTTTAAACCAAAAAACAAACCTTTTTTTAATAAAATGTTTTCGCTTCGAGAACATTTGAAAAATGAACTTACAACCGATTGTGTAAACACTCAACCTACTTGCAAGACTTTCGGCTTTTTCTTCGACATTTTCGTTGATAATACGTATACACTGCTTGGAAGTAATTACTTGTAGGTGTAAAGGCAGGGTTATTAAATACAATATGCAGAAAAAGTTTTTTATTTTTGTGCAAAAAAAAGTACAAAATGAAGTACAAACGCTAAAAAAGTGCAATTGCGTACTTCTTTAATGGTTATGCAGAAAGCAGTACAAAAAGTAAAAAAAGCACGCGTACTGCTGAAAACTGTACGTCTGGCAAGCCTAATCCAGCATCGTCGGCTTAAATATGACGGGGAATATTACGTCCAGCACACGTACACGTTGAACTCGCCAACTGGACAAGCATTTGACAAGTGTATTTGGCCCTTTAGTGTTTTGCTTTAATTGGTTGACATTTCGAGCTATAAACACTAACAATGCAATGCAAAAAATCCTATGTGGTTTCTATTGTTATACCCTTCACCACAGGTGGAAAAGGGTATATATAAGTTTGTCATTCCGTTTGTAATTTCTTTAATATTGATCTTAGACCCTATAAAGTATATATATATTCTGGGTCCTTATGAGGAGAGAAGTTGATTTAACGATGTCCGTCTGTCCGTCCGTCTTACGTTTGATATGTGTTTTCCGGATACTCCAGACATGATAGCGGCTGGGTTGTTTTACATTTATGTCACATATAGTCCACTATTTCTTGCTTTTGAAATTCAGCCAGATCGGTCCAAAATGGCTGAGATATGAGCAAAAAACCACGACTACCTCTAATTTTTTCCAAAAATCCCTTGTTGTTGTTGTATTTTTAATACTTTTTTCTGAATATCTGGAGAACGGCAAGATCCAGTTTCCAAATTAGGTACACACATTAAGGTTATCAGTACACAGCGTCCCACAAAATGTGGGCGGGATTGGAGAAGTGGGCGTTGTACCTCCCGTAGAAAAAATATAAAAAATTGTATAAAAACCTGATTTTTTCGACTGTCATATGACCTATGGTTATCCCTTATATATCAAAAGATCGGAAATCTTTAGTAAAAAATATTTCGGGAAAATCGGCTCAGATACAAAAAGTTATGACCAAAATTAAATTTTTTTTAAATCCCTACTTTCGGGAACCATAGGTCTTCCCGAGTCCAAGCTTTATAACCCAACTAACTGGTAAATTTATTCTTAAACACGTCGGTATATAAATCTGTCAAATCGGTTAAAAAATGGCTGAGTTATAATCAAAATACTGAAATCCCAAAAATTACTCTTTTTTTATAATTAAGTTTGTTTTTATTTATTATTTTTTTTATAATTAAGTTTGTTTAAATATATGTATGTACATATATGTACGTATATATACATATATACCTACAACACAATTTAATGGTAATATTATTCTTAAGCACGTTGGTATATAAATCTGTCAAATTGGTTAAAAATGGTTAAGTTATGAGCAAAATACTCAAAAAAGGTCTAAACAACATTAAATTTTTATAAAAACTAAAATTTTAGAGCTGTAATATGACCTATTCATACGTTTAAGATATCAAAATATCGGAAATCTTTAGAAGAATATATTTGCTGGAAAAACTCGGAAAATCAGTAAAAAAAGTAATGTCAAAAATATAGTTTTTTTTTTTAAATACCTATTTTCGGGAACCATAGAACTTCTCGACTCAAGTTTTATCACCAAAGTAAATGGTAATTTTTTTTTTAAGATGTCGGTGTAAAAATGTGTCAAATCGGTTACAAAATGGCCGAGTTATGACCAAATACTGAAATTCGATCAAAACTAAACTTGCTATATATTAATTAAACTTTTAATATAAACATGTGCAAATAATTAAATAAAACTAAACGATATATATAATATATACATGTATTTTAGGGCGGGTCGATTTATTTTTCGACAATTTCCCTATGATTTCCGTATTCTATGGGTTATGCCAAAGGAACCATACCTCTATCGTCAAAATCGAGTCCCCTACTTTTTGTTGGTAGATTTTTTCTCAAATTGACGTTCGTATGAAATATTACCTACACGTTCACATCCATAACTCAAAAACTATCGATCGGGTTTAATCGCCAGTAGGCGCGTTGGAAAATCAAAAATAAAACAGGTTTATTAAAGGCTAATTTAAGGCGACCAGATTTTAAAAATAAAAACGGAGGACATGAAGAAAAAAAGTAAAATAAAAAATGTGGGGCTTAAACACAAAAATGAGAAAAAAGCGGTTAAAGTTAAATTGCAATAACAAATTTAAGATTCTATCTGGAATACATATTACTTTTTAATTAAAGATGCTGAGATATATTTTAATCCCACAATCACCTCTTGTGCTCTATTAATTTCATATGTAAACTCAACTTTAGAAAAGGCACTTAAACCCTTTTGGCCCTCATATATAAAAATTTACATCTCTATATATAAAAATCGAACGCTGTGTGTTAGTGTCGCTAAAAATCGAGAACTACTTGACCGATTTGTTTAATTTTTTTTGTTTTGTTTGTTGTTTGCTAAGAAAAAAATAAAGTTCAGAAAAGTGCAAAAAGGTTAAAAAAGCGAAAATTGTGTTTTGTATGCAAATTTTACATTGCACCATTAATTGCTGTGGATTAGTCTGCTTAAACTCGATAATTGCTTCACCGATTTCAATGATTCTTTTTTTGTTTTTTCGTCTTATCACGGCGATAATTGCGAGGAAGAAAAAGAAAAGCCAAAAATAAAAGTCGAAAAATCAAGAAATCTAAAATGTACGTTTTGTATGCAAATTTGACTTAATACCACCAAAAGGAATTGTATTTCTTCAGTTGGTGGCGGACCAATTGTTTGACAGCTGCACAGAAACAAACCAAACCCATTTAATCATCCTATTTAAATTAATTAAGCTTATCTATATATATGTATGTATATATAATATATATAAAAAGAAGTGTACACTTTGATGTCACCACTAACTGCGAAAACGGGTCAACCGATTTAAACGAAAACTAACACGGTACTTTGGGGATAGTCTGTAGATGGTTTATGTGTAGTTTGGACGAAATCGGCCCAGTGGTTCCGGAGATATTGCATTGAGATTTTCCTATATATTATTCCCATATAAATATCAACAAAATGGGTTTCATTATCCATATTATGATTTTTTATTGTTTCTTGAAAAGTTACCAAACCATGCCTAATGTGTACAATGACATTCAGAAGAGATCTTAATGTATATTTCATAACGCTAGAAGGCGTATCATAGGGCAAAACGGGTAAAAGCTCCCCCTTCCAATATTTTCTTAACTAATCAACCAATTTTCTTGAAATTTTGCAGGCAAATAATATAACATCTGGAAGGAACTATAGCCTATAATTTTTGTTATAAGAGGGACAAACTCTCCCCCTCCCTATATCTTATTAACTGATCAACCGGTATTCTTTAAATTTGGCATGCAGATACTGTAGTATCTAAAGGAACTTTAAGATATACATGTTTTTGAAATTCCAACAATAAGGGCGTAAAATAGGGCAAAAGGGGTTAAAGGTCCATCTCCCCATGTCTTCGTAATTAATTATCCGATGAAAGTTTCAAGTCTTGAAGGAACTAACGGCTATAAATTTTAACATTTACGGCGTAAAATAAAGGTAAACGGGTAAAAGCACCCACATCCAATACCTTCATAATTAATTTGAAAAGTTTATGTATTTTTTTTTAACATTTTTTTCTCCGGTTATTCTACTTCGGCTTTGCAATGGTACACGATTGGTCGTTAAAAAATTTATGAAAAACGTTAAAGGAGTTACCATTTTGAATGGTCAATTCCGAGATGAAAATGTTTTGCTGCGACGAACTCCGATGATTGCCACAGCCGTCCCAATTGAATTCAAACGCGTTTAATTTCCAATTAGATTGGAATTTGTAATAATAATCCATATGTCGCAACGCCAAACGATGTATGTTTGCGGCTTAGATTTGGACACACCATGTTTTTCACACGGACAATTATACATGGCATGTTCTCGCGTCGGCAAGCCATCGAGCTTATTTGTGTTGGCTAAAGACGGACTGACAGAAAATACCGTACACGCAATTGCTCTTCGTAATACAAATTGACTATATCTGTTTGATTTTTATACTTCAGGATACCAAATACATTACTTTTTTATGTTTAACTTTTGAATATGCAACGAAAAGAAATAAATAAATATTGTTTTTTTTTCATCGCCGATCATGGTATGAGGTGCTTTATTCCTCTTTCTTTCACTAGAAATATGTTGTATGGCAAAACGACGTTTGCCGGGACAGCTAGTATGTATATAAAAAGAAGTGTACACTTTGATGTCACCACTAACTGCGGACACGGGTCGACCGATTTCAACTAAAATTTCAGGATACGTTGGGGATAGTCTGTAGATGGTTTATGTTAAGTTTGCACGAAATCAGCGGTTCCGGAGATATGGCATCTAGATTTTCCTATATATTCCCATACAAATATCAACAATATGCCCTCCATTTTGAACTCCTCCGAAACAGCTAGACAGATTTTTATGAAATTTTTTATGTGCATTTGTTGGGTATGATAATAGGTCGTAAAGTATATTTCATATCGCTAGAGAGCGTAAAATAGGGCAAGCGGGGCTAAAACTCCCCCTCCCTATATCTGCTTAACTAATCAACGGGTTTTCTTAAAATGCAGACACTGTAACATGTGAAAGGAAATAGGGAAAAGGGTGCGAAATAGGACATTAGAGGCAAAAGCTTCCTCTCTCTATAGGTTTTTAACTTTTCTTGAAATTTCGCAGGCAAATAGTGTTACAGCTGGAAAGAACTATTGCCAATATTTTTTATTATTTAGAGCGTGAAATAGGGCAAAAGGGGTAAAAGCTTCCCCTCCCTATATCTTTTTAACTAATCAACATTTTTTTTTTAAATTTGGTATGCAGATACTGCAGCATCTGAAAGAAATATGTTATATGGCAAAACAACGTTTGCCGGGTCAGCTAGTTTACTTATAAATAAGTAAAATTAGTAAAAAAAATATCGAATTATCAAAGTAAATTTTCGGAATACAAAATTTTTAATTAATAAGATTTTTTTTTGTTGTTAATTCCCAATTTTTATTCTGGATAAAAACACTGTAATTTATTGTTGGAGGATAAGCTAGTTTCTATGCGTATTTCACTTGTTGCTTAGGCCAGATCATCAGGAAACATTTTCCCAAAAAATTTTAGAAAACCCAAATATTTTAGCAAATAAAACTGTCCTCTAAAAAAGAGTACGTATGGACACATTAGCTTATTAAACAAAATTTCATTAAAAATTCGTTTAATAAGTTATTTAAAAATTTGTTTTATTTTTATTAGGAAAGTAACGAATACCGATACCGATATATAGGCGATACTTCAAGTTTTCCGATCAATATTTTTTTTTACTGTTTTTGAACAAATAATTTAATTTTCTATGCTTATTTTTTGCATAGCAACTAAGAGAAATAACACATTAAAAAGCAGATCATAAAATCAAAAAGGAATAATAATATTGTTTCAAAAACAAATGAATCAACGAAGATGGAAAATAGATCGGAGACTCGAAATTTAGCGTATGACCTAGCATTAGCTCTAACTAAAAGATTTTAGGCTTTAGAAATAATGAAACTTATTGTTTATCTACAATGTTAAACAAATGTCGATACAATGCTTTGAAAGTGTTGAAAACACGGTCGCACCTAAAAGTGGTACAAGTTCTGATAAGTCTACAAGACATCGCCTTTGGAGCGTTTGTGAACAAATATTAAAGGATCCGAGGATAATGAGCCTCTTTCCATCTTATGCTGCGATTCTGCTTAAGAAGAAGCCGAGAGATACCTTAGATCTGCTAATATTTCTACAGACGCAGATCCGCTTGTTTACGGGCGCAATGTCAGGAATTCTTAAGTTTTCAAATGAGTTCTGTCGCATCTAAGAGACTTTCACTGCAGGTCTGGTTCAAACGGACTTGCGAAAACGTTGAGAATACTCTAAAAAAATGTTATTAATATTTTTGTAAAAAAAAATTTTTACTTATTAATTTTATCATGAACTTAAATTCAATTCCTTCGTTTTTTTCAAATCTTATTAATATTGATTTTAATATTAATAATCTCTAAAGCATTGTTCACAATGGGAGCAACAATTTCGTTTTTTCTTCTATCTTATTTATTACCAAAGTATTTCATATATTTTCCTTTAATTTTTCGAACAAAAATGCAACTAAAGTTTTTTAAAAAAGTTGGTTCTACTTCTACTTTAGCAACAATTTGTATTAAATTGAAAATGACGTTTACATATAATAATTTGATTTAGTTTTGAACGCAAATATAAACTTCCCACAAAAAATTTCAAACCTCCCCAAATTTTACGTATTTTGAAAAAAATCCCCCTAAATGTTAAAGTTAAGATAATAATTTAATTTAAAATAATTTAACTTGACTCAGTTTTAATTAACGTACATATATCATAACCTAAATAAAGCAAAAACCGTCAAATTTTTAAAATTTTACTGAAATTCCCCCAAAAATATTTTTTTAAGTTTCTTAAATATTATTTAATAAAATATTTCGAAACCAAATTAAAAACTATTTAAAAAAAAATGTCACATATAGATGTTTCCGGAGCTTAAAGACCTAATTCCACAAAATAAAAAGTAGAGTAAATTAGTGATGCTTAAAAAAATTGATTTCCAAGATTTAATATGCTTTTAAAAGGAAGTGTCCGAACACGAGAAGCGGAGTAATTCATATTACAGCAATATATTATGGCCCAATTTTGTAATGTATATTTTGTAAGATTCAAACCCTGTACCGGATTTCATTTTTTAATGGACAATATTTAAATAACAAAAAACAAAATAATTTTAAAAGAGTTTAAAAATAATTTGCTGCAATTTTTTAAAATTCTGCCTTGAAATTGCATTTGTGTCCAGATTATGAAATTCTAGTTTTGCATTATTTTTATTTTTATCTTGTCTTTCCTGTTCTCATTTTTATACTTTACTAGAGTAACCCTGCCCGCGTTGCTGGACAATATAATAACATACGTTAACGTCTTTGTATTAAAAATTAAATTTTCTAGACAAAATGAAATTCTCATAAGGAAAAAAATACATTTTATGTAGGGAAAACACAGCATCATAAAAGTGCAAGTATAACGCATATTCGTAGTAATTTTTCGATTTTATAAACCATCAGTGAAAGTAGACCTTTCCAACGCATGTACTCGTTTGAAAATCGGTTTAGTGGTTCTCGAGTTATAAAATGACGAACATAGGACAACTAATTTTTATATATATAGATATATAAATACAAGTACACCTACAGCCAACTTCAAGTTATAAAGTATGAGAATAACAAAACAAAACAGAATTGCAGAGTACATGAAACTGAGCACCCCTCCTCAATCTTCTTACTCCTCTCACCAATAAACTCAAGAATTGCTGCAACAGATATTGCAAGTCAGGACGATGACATAATAATATAGAAAAACTGAAAAATTTTTGAAAAGTGGAGTTAGGCCTTTAAGCTTCAGACACATCCATTATAAATACAAATTATGTACCTAATCAAAGTAGAGCTAGTAGTGTTGCGCGTGTGTGAAACGGTAGCAAAGTACTCATGAAAGCAAAATTTTGACACTGTTGAGGTGAATAAAATTGCACTAGCCCTGGGGCATAGTATAGAACTAGTATGCAGGGGTGTGAACTATTTCTAATCAAAAAGCGCCGTGCCCCCAATCAAAAATGAAATGTTTAAGAACCAAGTTTTATTAATTACACTGGCCATCAAAAAAATCGTTTTAAATAAAAATATATGAAATACAAAGTTTTTACAGTGCTAAATTCAAATCCGTTTTCAGTTTTTTCTATCACGTCTACTTTTTATGGGCTAGACTAATAATTCGAACGAAATAAGGCGGTTATGCTATATAAATTTTATCATAACTCGAGAACGATTTGTGAGATTTTGATATTTTACAAATGATTGTTTTCAAAATTATTTCTTAATTAGTGGCGACCATTTTTTCATGCAAATAAGTATGTACACATTTTTATCATTTATCAGAAATGCAGGTATATTATGAATAAAATAGGACATGAAATCATGAAGATCAGTAAACAAAATGTTAGCTAGACGTGATTCAATAAACTAATATGATTCAGCACGCAAAAGTCAATTAAAATCACATAATCAAGTTCTCTGCCCTGACTTTTTTTTGTTTTTTGCCGAGCCGTGTTAATAAAACATTAACATTTTTAAAAAGCCTTTTCTGATATTTCAGAAAAAGTAAAGTAATATAATTTCATATATACACGGAGAGAATTTTTTACTAAATTACCAGAAAATATGTCTAGAACCACGAAAATTTTTTCTTATTGTAAACATATGTATGGCTTGGTTAAAGCAAGAAGTAATGACTCAAAGCGAACTAAATTTTACTTAACTACAGCTCAAAAAAATTTTATTTTAATTCTATAGTTACTTACCCTGCCTTTACACATGCAAGTAATTACTTGCAAGCAGTGTATACGTATTATCAAAGAAAATGTCGAAGAAAAAGCCGAAAGTCTTGCAAGTAGCTTGAGTGTTTACACCAGGAGTGCCCACAAGTTCCTTATGGAAGAGCAAACACCAATACATTTAAAGAAAAACTAATTTTTATTGAATATTTTTTGCTGTAAAAAGCAATACATACAAATGAAAAAATATTTCATAAACATACACGGCAAAAAAAAATTGTATTTGCATTTTTTGTAAAAATTATCTGAAATGAAAAAAGGTTAGTGCGTGTAAATTTTATTTCAAACCCGTACTTTTCAATCGAAATGGCCTTTAAGTCTTCCATGCTCCTTCCAATAAATTATCCAAATTTATGTCAATGTCAGTTGTAGATAATTTTAGTAAGGCCTCCAAATTTTTGTTGCTCATTCTACTTCTATGCTTGTTTTTTATTAATTTTAATTTTGAAAATGTACTTTCACATATATATGTACTACCAAACATGGAATACAAACTTAAAATATCCTTGTGAAGTAAAGGGTATTTATTTGGTTTTAAGGATTTCCAAAAATCAATGCCACTTAAATTAGAATTTTTAAGTTCAGAGTCGCATTGCAGATCACATAGCTCCATTTGTAGCTCAGGCTTTTGATTGTATATGCTACATGTCATTGGAGTAAAAAAAAATGGCTATCATTTGCTTAATGCTGTCAAAATCTTTAAATCTTTTTTTAAAATTTGTTTTCAAATCGTCAAAATGACTTAAATATTTAAAAAAATCAAATTTTAAAATGTTGTACTCATCATTTAAGATAGCTTTTAAGCATTTAAAGTGGAACATTCTATCCATATTTAAATCATATATAAAAATATCTATCTTTTTAAGAAAACCTTCGATTTGGTCAACCAAGTCAAAAATAGATTTGTTTTTGCCTTGAAGGGAAATATTAAGGTAGTTAAGATGAGTTGTTAAGTCTGTTAAAAATGCTAAGTCTATGTTAAATGCTTGAGATTTAATTTCGTCTAAGAGCTCAAAATTTTTAAAATCCAATTCAATAAACTCAACAACTTCCTTTCGCACTTCAAAAAAACGTTCAAGGCATTTTCCTCTACTTAGCCATCTCACCTCAGTAAACATAAGTAGATCTCCATACTGATTTTCGCATTCCTCAAGGAATTTCTTAAACTTACGATGAGTTAACGAATTGTGCCCACCTCTAATTTTGTTCACTATTTTTACCACAACACTCATTGTGTGGACACAATTCGTCCATTTAGCACACAATGACTCTTGGTGAACTACACAGTGAAACGAAGGAACCTTTATACCATTTTTAATCAACTGCCCAATAAAGCCGTCCTTTTTGCCGAGCATTGCGGTAGCACCATCTGTGCATATGGCTGTTAATCTTGCTGATTCGGTTTTTATTTCCAACCTCCCGTTTACCGCGTCAAAAATGTCAATGCCTCTCGTATTTCGATGGAGCGGAATCAGTGCAAAAATTTCCTCATTTACATTAAAGTTATTGTCAACCATTCTGATGGCTAATATTAGTTGACTTATGTCAGATATATCGCATGATTCATCCAATGCCAGAGAGAAATATGTACATAACTTGAATTTCTTTTTTAAAAGCGAGTCCAAGTACTTATTAATTTCTTCGATTCTTCGGGTCACTGTGTTTCGTGACAAAGGAACTGTTTCAATTGAGTCTGCCAATAAATTTCCACTTTCTCCAAAACAAGACAGCATTTCTTTGCAAACTTTTTTTATAAAAATGCCATCAGAAAACGGTTTAAAGTTCTGAGCAATTCTTAAGCTTGCAATATAGGATGCTTTTAGAGGTCCAGTATTAGTATCATTTGACTGAAAATTAAGACGTTGCATGTTTATTTCCTCACCATAACTTTCAATGTGCTCCAAGATTCGGAGCGCATCCTGAAATAAAAAAGACTTTTTAAAGTCCGCGACTAATTGTTCTCTTGATCCACCAGCTATTTTATTGGCAACGTAATCTGCATGAAGTGCCTTAAAATGCCTTTCAATATAAAATTTAGTGTTAGCTTGCATTATTTGAAAGCATATTAAACATTGTGCTTCAGCCTTAAAATTATAAGTAAAAAAAAAATCTTTTTCCCATTTATTTTGCAAGTCCATTTTGTAAAAAATACAAAAAATTCATAAAAACGTTTTCAAATATGTAATTCACTTTTACTTCTCGCGTTCGTCGACTCTTGTTAAATGACAAAAATCGATCAAAGAGCACCTATAAACACTACAAATATTTCAATATTTTACTGGCAGGTACTTATGAAATATGTTTTTGAAACGTTCCAAAACATGAGCACTCATAAATGTGGGTGCAATTTCTGTAAAAAAATCATGCAGGTAACTAACGGAAAACCCCAAATAATTAAAAAAGTGCACTTTCCTTTTTTCCTTCTAATTTTCCACTCAAATTTATTACCGCTTATTACTTTGCTACCGCAATCATAAAAATCAAATAACCTTTTGTTTATAACTTTTTTTTTAATTCTGAGAATCATAAAAAAGTCATCAAGGTTTTTTCCAAAGAATTTTGTGAATATCTCTAGCAAATTTTTGAAATTCATACCTTTACTTAATTGCGAATAAAAGCGAAACGCGTTCATCGATTTTCATGATTTATGTCTCATATGACGTTAAAGTAATAGAACTTGACACTTTTTTACCGTTTTGGATTTTTTATGAATTAAAAATAAAAAATTTATATTTTTTGTGCAAAAAATATTTTTTTTTCTTCATACATTTATTTATAACTTCGAAACTGGTGCTTATGTAGCGAAACGTTGTATGAACAGATTAAAGGAATTGTAATTCTAAATTTGTTTCAGCTTATTCGGACTAGTGGTTCTCGAGTTATGACAATCAAAAGAGCCTAAAACGTGACAAATTCCCCTATACGATACTTTCTAACTTCAAATTCATTTTTAAACTATTATTTGATGTACCATGACCAAACTAATAATGCAGAAGTTCTTCTTTTTGGGTCTACTTTCAGAAACAATTATCATAATTGAGTCCCGAAATCATGTGTTCTACTGTGTAATATAAGTTTGAAATTTAAAACTAACACCAATTTTTTCCAAGTGTTTTTCAATACACACTTTGTTAAACGATATCATACGTTAAACAAAAACAAAATCTGCAATGATGATCGCTGTCGTCAATGTTTACCAGCAAAGCATACAAAAGTGTTGTTGCTTTGCACTTGCGTGTATTCAGTGAAGAACGACAAAAAAACTAATAAGACAAAATTGTTTGTGTATTTCGTATTGCTAGTGTTGAGAGCTCTCTGTGTGTATGGAAATACACAGCCTATAGCTAAGTGTTTTTACAAAAACAAATGAGCAGCAAGAGCATAGGGCTTGGGCACTCTTGGTTTACACAGTCAGTTGTTAGTTTATTTTTCAAATGTTCTCGAAGAGAAAACATCTTATTAAAAAAGGTTTGTTTTTCGGTTTAAAAACATTATCATGTTGAAAACATTACCATGTTATAACAAAATAAATTTAATAATTTATTCTTTATTTAGTTTTCGGTCCACCTTGATGAAAAAATTATGTTTATTTTATAAACTATGTGACTACAGTATTGCCGTAGTGGCGATATCATAATGTTACTGAGAAAATATTTTGATTAACAATTTTTTTTTTCAAAATGCTTTAAATTCATGAATAAAATTACCATTAAGATGTGTTGTTGTATAGTTGTGCTCTTTTTTATTAGTTATTTTTTATAAATACACAGAAAATCCGCTATAAACATAACTATTATTTTACTAAGTACTAGTAGATTGATACAAAAGTCATCCACGGCAACACTGTTTCTTCATTTGTCATTTTACTTGCAGTAAGTGTCAAAAATTCACTTGCAAGCAAATTCTCTTGCAAGTTGAGCTGCAAGTACTAAAAATTTGATGGTATTAGTGAAAAAGTGTGAGTGTATTGAGTTTTTCGAACTTGCACTTGCAAGTGTAAACCCTAGGTTAAATCAAGTTTTTGTTGCTTTTTATTTTACAAAATCAGAACAAAAGCCTGAATTTTTTTCATAAAAACGTGTAGAACTAGTTAGTTTAAGAAAACTTAATATAAAATTAAGAAACTTTTGATTTGTTAACAAAATTAATTGAATCAAACCAAGTTTTCTTGAGCATTTTCTGAAATATTTAAAGAAATCGCTAGCTAGCATTTGTTTCTTGGTGCTTGCATCAATTCAATTTAAAAATCAAAAAAGACTTTTGTATCAATCTACTATTACTTAGTAAAATAAAAGTTATGTTTATAGCGGATTTTCTGTGTATTTATAAAAAATAACAAATAAAAAAGAGCACAACTATACAACAACGCATCTAAATGGAAATTTTAATAATGAATTTTAAGCATTTTGAAAAAAAATTGTTAATCAAAATATTTTCTCAGCTATGATATCGCCACTACGGCAATAATGTAGTCACATCTATCTATCTATATATATAAAAGAAAGTGGCGTTAGTTACTACGTTTATTACTAAAGAACGGCTGGACCGATTTCGATGATTCGTATCAATTCGGAATGGTCTCTGACCAAGTAAGAAGAATAGCAAAAAAATCTAAAATAGGTGGCGCCATTGAAAATGACTCAGTATGAATTAAATCGTAAACTCTGCATTTGACGATGCTATGATCTTTAGCAAAGTTGTTGAGCATGAGCCGGCGAAGGTTTCTAAGTTGATATGACCAATTTCAGACAGGATTTCACCAGTATTTAATTTTTTATTATAATTTGGAAAATCCCGAGCAACGCCGGTCAAGATGGACCGAAAATTAAATAAAGAAGAAATTGTTAAATTTATTTTGTTATAACATGGTAATGTTTTGAACATGGTAATGTTTTTTAACCGAAATACAAACCTTTTTAATAAGATGTGTTCGCTTCGAGAACATTTGAAAAATGAACTGTGTAAACACTCAAGCTACTTGTAAGACTTTTGGCTTTTTCTTCGACATTTTCGTTGATAATACGTATACACTGCTTGCAAGTAATTACTTGCATGTGTAAAGGCAGGGTAAATGCTGCTTGATTTCAGAAATATCTTTCTTGTTTTTAATAAAAGTAAGCTACTTTTGTATTTCTTGTTTTAAGAAATTTTTGATCATATACCACAAACATGAATTTTTTGATCATGAGAAAATGTTTCTTTATTTAAGAAAGTTTGGCTGACTTCCAAAACGTACTAATACAAAGTTCGTTAACAATTTTACTACTGTATTTCAACCATGTACACGTACAAAGTACCGAAACAATGCAACTGTGTATTTTGTTTATTAAAACGTTTTGAAATGTAAGTGATGCAATGCATAATACTTTAAAAATAAATCTGTATTGCTTGCAAATAAAATGTTAAATGTCACAAATAGGGATGCAACATCGCTCTGAAAAACATCGATGTTTGAAGACATCGATGTTTTCACGATAAGCATCGATGTCAAAAAACATCGGTAAAAAACACGATACATCGATGTTTATCATCGATGTTGAAACCTACTTTGCAATTATACTTACGGGCTGTTTCAATTCTTCTTTGCTACTGAAAATCTTAATGCCCAACTATAATATACATATGCTTGCATAAGCTTTTGTCAAAAATTAACAAAAAGCCTGTCAAATGCATTCAAAAACACCAAAACAAAGTGCAATTAGTTTCGCATTTTGCTTAAGCAAATGACAGATTCATAAAATTAATCAAAAAGTTTCCATAAGTGCAATATGGTTTGACAAATATGATTTTTATGTATTTGCACAGTTGCTTGAGCCAACTTAAGCAACTTAATACATACATATACATAGTTATGTAATGCACAGTATGCATGCATGTACATACACACATAAGTACTTTGTATGGTTATCAGGGGTGTGCTGGAAAACGGAAACGTAAAACGCAAGAATTTGGGAGGTCGTTTTTAATACACTTAATAAAATATTTTTAATTTTTGTTTTAAAATTCTGTTTAATAGAGTAATATTTATATAATATTTGTCCTAAAATTCTTATATTACAGAAATTTTATTAAAAACCGACATTTCAAATTCTTGCGTTTAACGTATGCTTTGAAAAACACTTTTTTATATTTTTAAATAAAAGGTTTAATTGAAAAATAAAAATTAAAATTGCTAAAAATATTATAAAAAATATTAAATTAATGAAAATATTAAATGGACGATGTCGATGTTTTTTAGTTTTGACGACGATGTATCGCCGATGTATCGTAAATCAAAACATCGATATTAACATCGATGTTTATGAACGATATATCGATGTTTTCTAAACATTGATGTATCGTTTGCATCCCTAGTCACAAAGCATCAACTTTAAAACCGATGCTCTGATTGCTTTTTTGATGCGTTACTAATACTTAGCATTGACGTTTTGGAAGGGTTGGCATTGTATATATATTGTACTGCGGCGTTATGAAACATTACACTTTGTTCTAATACAAAGCAATTGACGTTTTGGAAGTCAGCCTTTTACTTCTTTCCTTGTATAGTATGCATTTCATAGTGAAGTATGTATTTAAAAACGGAAACAAATTTTGGTGTAATGTGTCTTGATTTCAATAAAAGCGCTAATTTAGCGCTCTTTAAAAAAAAGCGCTAAGGAAAAAATAGTCGCCGCCGCACAGTGGGAAATTTTACGATAAGGCGATCCAAAAATCAACTTTTGACTGGATAGGTATTTTTTATGCGATTTTTTAAGTGGGATCTTAGCCTTTAAATTGCGCTATAAAACGTTAACCTCGACTGATATTAACATAAGTTGTGGGGATAAGAAAATGCATTTTCATTTTTTGTTTAGTTTCAGTGTAAAAGTTTAATATCTCAGATACAATTTTTTTTATAATAATTTGGGGATTCACAAGGTGTGTTTTCAAGTCATATCGTCATAATGTCTTAAATAATATTTAACAATTGTTTAAAAAAAACATTGTTGTGTTTCAAACAAAATAAAAATATTAATGCTGTGTTCATTGATTCGTCATAACTGTAAGGTAAAAATCTAAATTAATAGCGGTTGCCCACAGCAGTCACATACATATCTTGTAATTATTTTAAGTCATATGACTTTACATCTTTACGACGACCTTGTAAACCCCCAAATATATCTTGTATTTTACAACTGATATTTTTTTTATTCTCGAACTTAGATCTTGTCAGAAAATGCCAACATTTGGCCCCTGTAAATTTTTAGTCCTAATGTTCACAGGGCCAAAGGTTGGCCTTTTTAGGACAAAACAAGTTGTTATAATGTTAAAACTGAAAAAGAACATTTTTTAAAATGTCCAAATAGTATTCTTGGATATCGATAACATTTTAAGTAATTCAACTTTTATTTTTAGTTTAATATGTACTAGGTACATAGCTTATAATATATAATAAATATGCATGCTTTCCCAGCTAGCGTTTTGTATCATAATGTTATCATTAAGTAATCAGTTTCACGAGCATATTTCAATCGTAAATTATGTACATATATAGTTTTGATTATATTTTATATCATTTTTTAATTGTCATGTTTTTTAATTTTTCTCCGATAAAATCAGATTCAACCCGGCTTTATTTTGAACCAAACAAAAGTTATCGGTTTTTCGCAAAGAAGACAACAATTTTCACTAGGTTAATCAAATACAAATTATTATATGTTTAATATAATATAAAGTAACCTTCACAGGGAAATAATTCCCAGTTTCTAATTAAAAAATTTTAGTAAAAATGTCTTCTAAAAAGATTTGATTTAAATTTTTTTCGAGTACTGGACATATATAGTAGGTCTGGTTTTTTTTTGCCTTTTTTTCTGCTACCTGTAGCTCGTTTCTGTATTTCTCGCATCGTAAAATTTCTTACATGAAGTGTGAAACAAAAAATTCCATCGTTTCTCGATTTATGAGATAAAAGTGTTTCTGTATTTGAATGCGAAAACAGACACAACAAATTCTGTTTATACTGGAATATTTCCAGTAATTAAGTGTCAAATAAAAGCGAAACGTCAACAAAAGAAATAAATATAATAAAAACAGGGCTGCCAGATTTGACGAGTTATCGTCATCTTGACGATTTTTTGTTCCGATATTAACAAAGTGACGTTTTGATGATTTTTTCTAAAAAAGTGACGAAAGCAAAAACAAAATCAAAAATATTTTATAATTTTGTTGTTACTTTCTATAGAAATTTATCTTGAATTTTTAAATTTCAAACACTTCTATTTTGTGGCGTTGAAAAGTGAAAAAAAAAATAATATGAATGTCTGTAGAAAGCAACAACAAATTTATAAAATATTTTTGATTTTATTTTTGCTTTTAATGAAATTGTTGGCGTTGCGTTTTACACTATAAGCCCCTTAGTCTTCGAAAAAAGATAATTGTAAATATTTTTATATGTTTGTTTATTAGAAAAAAAGATATCTTTAGAAACAAGGCTGCTTAAATTTTTATATTTATCCCTATTGTGAAAATTGTCCTCGAAATTGTTTGTTTTTTCCCTAAAAAATGTATCGGCAAAAGCAAAATTTCGAGGGAAAGTACTGGACCGACTTGGCTTATTTTGAACATTTAATACTTCTTATATACATATACAAAATATGATTGATATTTGTTATTCTTATCTTATATGTACACTTTTGTGCCAAAACCATTATTCCGGCAAGAAATTTGTTTGTCTCCCAGTAAAAACTTTTTCAAAATGGATAGCTTCTTTCACTCGTTATTAAGTAGCTTTCTTCTATAAGAACTTCGATAACTACTTTCGATGACTTACTTTTGAATTTGTTCTTTTTGGCACAACCCTTGTAAAATTCATTAGTTTTTCAGTAGAATTGTATGTAGTGCTTTTATGTGTTTCTGATTACTTAACATATTATTTTGTAGGCGAAGATTTTACTGGGTCTTTAACCCGTTTATTTATAAACCGATTTTTTTAATTTTAACTACAAGGTATTCTACTAAGTCTATTTCAGGTAAAAAAGAAAACGATTATAGGAATAGGTAAATTAAAGATTTATATCTCAATTATTAAATAATAATTATTAAATACCCATGAACTTTAACTATGTTTTTGTTTGATTATTTTTTAATAAAAGTCGAAACAAATTTGTTTAAAATTGATTTTAAATTGCACGATTTTTAAAACAAAAAAGACGATTTTTTTTATTTTTTCTCAGGAAATTGACGATTTTGACACAAATTTATCTGGCAGCACTGATTAAAACCAAAACAAGAAAAGGCTAACAAAAATTTAAACTAACAAAATATAACAATTGTTTTTTGTTTATTTTCATCATATATATTATGCATTTATCATTTATATTCCTTCTATTTTTTTATTTATTAAAAAAAAATAGTATATAAACATATTTTAAATTCAAAATATCTACATTTTGTTTTTCTCGCCACCAATTTCAAATGTGACTTATTTTGACAGTTCTTGAAAAAAACTTTTCGCAAAATATTGTTATAGAAACACTTTTTCTCGCATCCTTCCAATAATTGCTGGAAAATTATTTAAATGACAGATAATTCTCGCAAAAAAAAAGATACAGAAACACTTGTGTGAGAAAAACCATTTTTTGTTTCATTTTTCACTGTTTCTGTCCCGATTCACTGGTTTCAGTCGGAAAATTTTACGATACGAGAAATACAGAAACGGGCTACAGTAGCTGTTATAATTTGTCACATGATTTGGAACCGTCTTGTTTATTCATAATGTACTCCTGTACCCATGTTCTGTAACTTTAGTGAGAACTTCTCGCATCGAAATGATTTGAAACAAAATATTTCATCGTTTCTCGAAAAGTGAGAAAAAAGTGTGTCTGTAACTCATATCGAAAACTATAAAAAGAGATTACGTCGTTACGTTATAAATGTCACAACATTGTACTCGAAGCCGATGTGACATTGCAGGCGTTGAGAACGCCAGTCACTCATATCGTTGACTGCGACCAAAATTTACCAACATTGAAAAATTTTTGACGACGGCGGCGAAAATACAACCGTCGGCTATACCAAATTATGTAAAGTGCGACTTTAATGTTTGTCGTTTGCAAACGAGCTTTGAAAAAAATCGTATATTTTATAAAAATGTTTAAAGCAAAATAATTAAACAATGAAAAAATGTGCCAAGAACAAAATATTATTATTATTTTTCTTTGCATTTTGCATTTTTAAGTGTTTTTTAGTGTTAAAATTGTTTCTCGCCCCATTATTTTTCGTGAGTTTACAGTTCAAAGCGGGAAATTTTCTCACAAAAATGTTACAGACACACTTTTTCTGTAAATTGGAGAGTAATTTTCTTACGTGACAGCTAATACTCGCCAAGAAAATTTACAGACACAGTTTAGTGAGAAAAACAGCTGTTTGTTTCAATATATGCCATTTTTGTTTCATTTCACACGTTTCAATCGAAAAGTTTCTCGAAGCGAGAGTTTCAGAACATGGGCACTGTTATAGATGCTGCATTTTCTGAACGGAAAATAATCTCTCTCTGAATGCATGCTTTTTTATACTCTTGACAGAAGTTTTTGAAAAATCTTTTATTATCACTTCTTTGAAACATAAAAAATCTGTTTTCACACTTTTAAAAGGATAACATACCGGCAATAAATTAACAGGTAACATAAAGCTAGTGTTACACATAAAATATAACTGCGTACTAGTTTTTTACCGTTTACGTCATACTTCAACTTTTTTTAATTAAGTTGCAATTTTCAGGCACTTGAACTATTTAGTTTATGTTGCGGATATTTACAAATGTTTAACCTTATTACTTTAAATTATTTAGAAATCCAACGTGCTAGTCTATTCGTTTTGCAGCATCCGTTCACCCACAATAAATTCATTAAAATGTCAATAAAAGCAATTTTTATCATTTCCAAACTAATTGATAACCTGACGAGCTAGAACTGTTTTGGCCGAAACTGTTTTAATCGTCGAAAATTCTTTAAATTTCAGTAACGTTTCCTTGTAGGATTAATTTTTTGAACCTAATATTTAACCTTGAGTCACAGAAACTGCATTATAAATAAGAAATTAAATAGTTTTACAGGTCGCAGAGTTTAATGATTTAAACCGCTAATAGAAAAGAATATAATCTAATACACAAAACATATTTTTTAAAAAAATCTTGAAAAACACAAAAGTTATGAGCATTTCTACTTTTAAAATTGACTAAGAAATTCATAACTAGGGCAACCAAAAATAAGCAATTGCTTTTTTTTTGTTTACAAGATAGAAAGATTTTGATTGAACAGAAATTCCGATCATAAAAAAACAAAGAAAATGAGCTATATTTGTTAGGGCTTTTTTTTGCTTATTTTGGCAATATCGGCTTTTTTTTAGTTATTTTTGCGATATCGGCTTTTTTTAATTATTTTGTCATTTTAAGATAATTTTTCATTTTTTTCATACGAAAAAAAAATTATTTAATAAATATTTGCAAAAATCGTTGTTTTTTTTTTTTTTTGATGTGGCAACTTTTTTTATTTGTACTAACAAATTCACCTTTTTGTCAAGGTGAATTCATGAAATCGCCTTACTTTTTGTGCTGCTACAACTCTGGTTGAAAAAAAAAACGTTTAAATCAAAGTAGCCAAGTTTTTACTGTCAACAAATTTACATTTTAAAAATTTCATTGAATTGTTGAAAGCATAACATTTTTAAAACTTTTTAAAGTTGTCTTAGTTTAAAAACAGATAAAATTACCTTCATAGCCTCTGCGTTTTGGATGTAAGTATAAATTTTTTTTAATTTATTAAAACCTTTGTTAAAATTGGTTTATTGTTTTATTATTTAGAAAATGCCTAAAGTCAAGGAAAGCAAATCGGTTTACTTGAGCAAGCTAGTCAAACAGTATCCAGATTTAAAAACTTATGGATCAGCTTTAGTGTGTAACGTGTGCTCAAAACCTTTATCTGTTGATAAAAATTACAACATAAAACAACACCTGGATTCAAAAAAGCACAAAGATCTAAAAGAAAGAGAATCAAAAAAAAATTTACAACAAACTTTTCTACAAAGTTCTACAAGTTCATCGGCCGCCGATAAATTTTGCATTGATCTCTGTGAAGCCTTTATATCAGCAGATATACCATTATACAAAATTCGACATTTAAAAGTACAACATTATCTTCAAAACTATACATCATTCCATATTCCATCTGAATCGTCTCTTCGAAACAAATATACAAAAATAGTTTATGAATCTACAGTTAACAAAATAAAGGAAGAAATACAAAAACATTTTATTTGGGTCTCTATAGACGAGACCACCGATGCGTCGAACAGATTTGTGGCAAACGTTGTTGTGGGTATACTGCATGTGGATGAAAATATTTCAGAAAAAAGATTTTTAATAAAAATATTAGAAAAAGTCAATCATTCCACTATTGCACGTTTGTTTGATGATTCAATGAAAGAATTTGACCTAGATAAACAGAAAATTTTTCTTTTTGTAAGTGATGCCGCACCATATATGGTGAAAGCTGCAAAGGCCATTGCTGTATTTTACCCACATATAACTCACGTAACCTGTCTTGCACATGGAGTTCACAGAGTTTGTGAACATATAAGAGAATACTACTCAAATGTAGACAAATTTATTTCAAATGCTAAAAAAACGTTCCTTAAATCTCCTGCAAGGGTTCAAATCTTACGAGAAACAGCACCAGATATACCACTACCTCCACAACCAGTGATAACTCGATGGGGGACGTGGATAATGGCTGTAAATTATTATGCCAAATATTTTGATAATTTCGTAGAAATTTTTTCAAATTTAAACTCTACAGATTCTTCAGCAGTGCGTATATGCCAGGCTTTAATGAATGAAAATAATTTGCGCAACCAAATATTGTTCATTTCTGTAAATTTTGGGTTTTTACACGAAGTAGTAACCAAATTGGAAACAAAAAATCTTTCATTGGTTTCCCAAGTGAATATAGTTATGGACACCGTAAGAAAAATTTCCGGTGTTCCAGGGGATATAGGCGACAAAGTGAATAAAAAATTTGAATCTGTTTTATTAAAAAATGAAGGATTTTCGGTACTAAAAGATATTGTGGATATACTGGGAGGCAAGCGGCATTGCGAGTTCAATCGTATAAAATATACCTCAGAGCAAATACTCAATTTTAAATATGCTCCCTTAACATCTGTAGACGTAGAAAGAACTTTTTCTATGTACAAAAGCGTGCTGACTTCAAATAGACAGGGGTTTCTTTTCGAAAATTTATCGCATCAATTTATAATTTACTGTAACAACGCATTCAACGAATAAAGTGGAAAATAAACCATAAATTTTAATTGCTTTTTTTTTATTTTAACAGCTTATTTTCATGTTTTTAAACGCTTTTTTTAAGAGCTTAAAACTGTTTTTTTAGTGCTTATTTTTGGTTGCCCTATTCATAACTATAACCAAATACTGAGAAAGTCCATTTTAGACCACCCTGATTTCAATGAAATAGTTGAAATAGGGTTAAAATTTTTTGGCTCCCAAGGTTTTCTAGTATTACTTTCATATAAATAAAATAATTTTAAAATTGGAGAACATAAAAAACAAAATATGAACCAGTGTGCGCTGCACAGTGTTTGATTTCAGAAATTATGACGACAAAAATAAAAAAAACAAAGTTAATTAAAAATTTAAACTGACCACATTGTTTGCAAGCGAAGGCCCAGACTAGCTTAAAATTATATGGTTCTTGCATATCTTTCAATTTGTATGCTTTTAACGGTACTCTGAATGACTTGTTAAAAGAAAAACAAATAAAAACACAAATATTCTATGCGTATTTTATGCAAATTCAAAAGTAAATAGAACGCGTTGTAGAAGCGATATTACAATGACTGAATGACTTGTTAAAAGAAAGACAAATAAAAACACAAATATTCTATGCGTATTTTATGCAAATTCAAAAGTAAATAGAACGCGTTGTAGAAGCGATATTACAATTTTTTTTTTATTAAATTGTTGTAACTTTTAGAACAAACAAACAAAAATTCATTATTTTCTAATTAATGGTAAGTTTTTTATTAGGTGTTAAGCTGAGTAAGATTTTTTTAACAATTATATTTATTAACAAACAAATTAACTTCAGACGAAAATCTTTTGATTTCCATCCATTACACCACATCCAAAAACGTTTCTGTAATCTTTCAAACTTGCTTTTACTGACTTTAAATAAAATTCCTGCCCTAAGCTGCCCCATTAAAATATTTTTCAAAGTTACAATATGAGCTCGGTTTTAGTTAACCGTAGAGATATTTTTAATGTATGGCTGTCTTCTTTAAAACAAAACCAGCATGACTGGATAGTTGATTTTATTTCGTCAAATTTTTGTGGTACTTCAGCAGCAACTATACAATTTGATAAATTAAAGCTTCTTGCTTCTAACTGATTATTCATATTTCACATCAGCTTCTGTTGAACAGAGTAATACTAGAGGAAGAGGCAGGCCAAATAAAATCTTTGAAGACTGCAGTCAAAGAAGTAAGGAGAGAAAATCAAAGAATCTGGCAAATGTTGCAAGTAATGAACAATTATTCATGGCAATAGAAATGCAAATGCAATCAGCTGGTAAAAAAAAATTAGGTTAGAAGAAAAAACGCCAAAATCTCTAATGCATGATGAAGCACTGGCAATGATCTTGGATTTGTCAGTAAATAAGTATAGGTTGATGAAACAGTATACAAAACATATTAACCGCGACCTTTATCCTTCTTACGAATAAGTTTTAGCTTCGAAAACATTGTGCTATCCAGAAAATATAAAGGTAACAGAATCATATGCTGATGTAAACTTACAGTCCTTAATGGACCACACAATTTTAAAATTGTGTGCATCATCCAATGACGTACTCACTGATAAAATAGGAACATGCCACGAAATTTTATTATTGTGTAAATGGGGATGTGATGGGATAAATCAAAGTCTTTAAAAACAAAAATGGATGGAAGAATTAGAAGAAGGCAATAGCGATGAAAATTTATTAAGTATTTCTGTTGTACCAATTCAAATGTATTTTACCAATGATTAAAACAGAAATCAATCGTTTATAAAAATCCCACACCTAATTCTTCACATTATTGTCGTCCTATTCAATTATTGTTTGCTAAAGAATCCCCTGATTTAATATATACAGAAGTGCAATTTATTAGGGATCAAATTGCAATGTTACGTCCAACGAAGGTTATTCTATTTACAAACAATGTCCAAAAGTTTGTTTATCATAAACCGAAACTAGTTTTATGTATGGTTGATGGAAAAATATGCACAGCTTTATCAAAGTAAAATTCATCACAAATTTCTTATGTTTGTGGAGCTAAGCCTTCTGAGATGAATAATCCCTCTGCTCTATTACAAAAAACATTAGACCCCGAAGTTTTAGAGTTTGGTTTGTCGCCATTGCATTCATGGATTAGGTTCATGGAATGCTTACTACACATAGCTTATAGAATGGATATAAAAACATGGCAAGCAAGAGGTACAGATAATAAACAAAAGCTTCATCAACGAAAACTTTCTATACAAGAAAAATTTAAATCGAAAATGGGATTGCTTATAGATATGCCAAGGCAGACGACAGGAATCTGCCGAAAAAACGGGTATAGACTTAAAACTCTTAAGGCGATTTCATGTTATTTTGGAATGGTTAGCGTGTGGATATTCAATTAATATGATAGATTTTGACAAATATGCAATAGAAACCAGTGAGCTTTATTTAAAACTAGCTTAACCCGATGCGCTTCGCTACACTGCTTTAACCACGTTTGAAGACTCGCCCTTTAATAGTTCTTCAGTTGAGCTATATTTAATATATGCATCCTATGGGAGGTATTTCCCTCCCTGCGCCTACTTGCTTTATTCTTATTTTCGAAAGTGTAGAATACCATAAAAGTGACTTCTACAAAGTTTAAACATTCTCACTATAACAGTTCATAAGATATGCGATATTAAACATTGGCGTCCTGTGGTGGGTACCACTTCCCTCCCCCGCTGCTATTTTATTTCAATTTTGGGGCTCAGAAGATCCTCCTTCCAAAAGTTCAACAAAATGCATGCAGCGGCTCTAGATATGCGATATTTAATATTGGCATCCTATGGGGGGTACCAATTCCCCTGCCCCTATCGAAAAAATAAGTAACCTTTTTATTTTTAGGGCTCACGAGATGTTACTGTATTTCAGGAAAATCGGTTTAGTAGTTTAGGAGTCTATAAGCCAACAAACAAACAATATATATATAGGGGATTCACAAGGTAATCGTAAAGTTATAAAGTCATATGTTTTAAAATTATCATTTAGATTAGTCTTGGGCTTAATCGTTCATTTGGGTGACCGGTCATTATCGTTCAGTTAAAAAAAATGAACTAGTTCGTTCTTTTCGTTCACTCGGTCTTTTGTGTCAGTCGGTCTTTTGTGTCAGTTGGAATTTTTTGTCACTTGGTCTTTTGTGGCTTTCGTTCAGTCATTCACAATTGATTGAATACGGCAATGTGTTAAAAGAAACAAGTATAGCATACTTGTATGATGCTACACTCAAAATATTATGTAGGTAAATTCAAAAGAATATTAAGTTTGAATAGCTGAAAATTTAATAAGATATGGGAAAATCATTTCAAATAAAGGAATTTTAGGGCTATTTTTTAATGTTTATTTTAAAACGGAGAAATTCTTTAAAAATGAATTAATTTTTCTGTTATTTTAAATTTAAAATATACAAACTACTAAAAATACATTCAAAGTTTTTTTCAGTTAATTTTAACTCAATTTAAATTACATACTAAGAAAGCTAAAACAGTATTTTTACCTGTCATTATTACCTACCAAATCAGCGAAACATTTTTGTTTTTTATTTATGTGCACATGTATGTGCGTATGTAATACTGGGTACACACAATGCAATGCATTTACGCAATCTAGCATTAAATTCATTTTCATTCATTCCAGATTGCATCAACATCAAAACGTATTGATATTTTGAGATTGCATTGATGTAGATTGCTTGTAGATTGCACTGTGTGTATCCAGCATAAATAATAAAATAATTTAAAATAACTTTGCAGTTAAGCATTTCAGTTTTATTTTATGCATAAAAAATAACAACATATTTGTTTTTGGAACAACATGAAGAAACAGTTAAAGGAATAGTTTAATTATAAAATAACAAAATTTTCATTAATTTTAAACTTTACGGAAAATGATTTTAGTAAATTACACTCAGTTACTGTACAAATTCTTGAGTGTACCCAAGAATAGAAAACAATAAACGCAAGTCAAATTCGCAGTTGTTTTTCGTTTACTAAACAACTGATTAAAAAGAAACAATACTTTTATAGTGTTTATGTTATACCAATATACTATACTTGTTTCTTCTAACACATTGCCAGTGGCAATCTGCCACATTGTTTTAAAAATTTCATAGTACAATCTGGGCTGCCATATGTAGTGATTTCTCGCTGAACGTGGCGATTTCAATACTTTTTTGGTGTTCTTAATTTCTATTTGCTTAGGTAACTTTATTTACCTGGGGTTTACACGTGAAAGTACTTTCGTGCAAGTAGACTATAGGTACATATTATCAACGAAAAATTTAAGAAACAGCCGATTGGCTGAAAGTACAAATATTATGTGTGTGTTAGTAAAAAAGTGTGAGTGTATTGCAACTTTAAAGAAATTTATTTTCATGTGTAAGTGCTAGGTTAACAACATTTTTTGCGAGGGCTTATTCAAAGTAAGACGTTGTAATAAGTCCGAAGTTTTTTCATATATGTCGTTACCTAACTACAGCAAATGTTGAGCGCAATTTTTCAAAAAATTAAACAAAAATAATGTAAGAAAATAATTAAAAATTTGAAATTTTTGTGGTATTTTAAGTACAGAAGACTTTTAAAAATAAACAAAAAATAACAGCGATTGCACAAACTTTTAGCTATCAAAAGAATATTACAAAAACAATGAACAAATAGCAGATGTGATTATTATTATTCATATGAGTTATTTTTTCAAAAGATATGATAATTTGAATATTAATTTTTGTTTTTATTTTATAAAAATTAGAAGTAAAATACCTTTAAAAAAAATTACTTAAAAACTTTTACTGCCTGTTTTTAGAACTTATACAGGTCTGTCACAGAAATCAATTCCGATCGAAAGTGATTTCGTTTTATATGAAGCAAAATACGAAATCACTTCGACTTTCGATCAGAATTGATTTCTGTGACAGGCCTGATAATGTCATTAATCAATTTATATGATATAAAAGCATGTTGCTTGTCAATACATTTTAAATATGAAAGCTTGTCGCGAGATTTAAGTACTCGTATTTACTTCGTTTGAGAATTTTAATAGTTTAAATCTGTGACGATCAACGCGGTTGATTTTAAATTAAGCGTTTTTATAAAAATAAATAACAATTGAGAATCTCCATCTCTGAGTGCCACCACTAGCAAAATGACAAGAAAATACAACTTTACAACATACAAAACAAATACCACTCTGCCACGGCGAATTCGCACGATTGAAGTTTTAACAGATTCAGCGTGGGTATAGATAAAAATCGAAAAATTCATTCTTAAAGTGACAGTAAAGGCCCAAATACACTTGTCAAATGCTTGTCCAGCCGGCGAATTCAACGTGTACGTGTGCTGGACGTAATATTCGCCGTCATATCTAAATTTTTTGATTTTTCATCAAGCGTTGTCTGTGTCACACATACAAACACATTTTCACTAATACTACCACAATGCTTGATGAGTTCTTTGATCAATGTATTTGGGCCTTAACCGTGTTAAGTTGAATTCGTTTAAGTGGTGAAGTTTTTTTTAAATTAGTTGTATTTCCCTTAGTGAGAAACAATTTGCACAAAGGATTTACCTGGGAAAACGTGGCTCACTTTGGATCGTTTTAAGCGTGGAAGGCCCTGGAAAAAAAAACTTTTGAAAAAAGCAAAAAAAGAACAAGTGAGTAAGTAAGTAGAACCGATAAACGGATATTTTTTAAAAAAAAAAGGTAATAATTTAGTCACGTGTAATCTGAAGTACAAATCTTTCTAGAACGGGTCCGACCTCTTGAAATACAAGAGAGTAGTTTTCTTGTAATTGAAATCACCTTCGAGTCCCGCAAGTGTGGTCCCAGTGCGATCTCAGACGTGGAAAAGTTAAACATATATGTATGGAGGAGCGTAGTGAAACTGTCGGCATTGAATAATAAAAAATAGGTTTCTTAAAGTGTAAAAAGAAAAAACATCATGTGCTCAAACAAATGCCATGTGCTGTGTCAAAAAAACCATGCTCTTTAAAAAAAAAAAAAAACGTTATGTGCTTAAACACACGCCAGTTGCCTAAGCAACTGCCATGTGCTTAAACAAAACTCACATCCGTACGTCAACTTAAACTCCACTCGCCTGCAACGACACAACGTAATTCCAACATAACCTCACAATGCCCACCTGCAACTTTACTACCCTACAGTAAAATTTGGAAATTTCATCATACTCACCTGCCAGTAAACGACGTAGTTTCAACCTAACCTCAATACTTACCTGGAACTTTAGCATCAACGCCCTACTTGGAAAATTTAAAAATTCATCCTACTTACCTGCAACTCTACCATCTACACCGTACTTCCGTGACTCCAAAACATCATCGTGCTTACCCGTAGCTATACCACTAACAGCAGACTCACTAATTACCTGAAACAAATTGAAGTTAATAACAACCTTGCTAAGGAATATGTAATATCCTGAGACAACCGGGAAACAAGAGGAATAAGTAAAAGTACCACAGGAAAGGCACAGGTAAACTTGTAACTGAATTTTTTTTGAAAATTGAGGATCCAGTTGTATTACACCCCTGTCACGTTATGAATCGTTTTTTTTGCATAAAATGTTACCGTGTTTTTTTTAACGTTTTAAATATTTAATCAAATACAACTCAATTTAAATCCTAAACACGGAAATTAAATTTAATTTTCTTGAACCGAACCAAGTGATTCACAAAAATTTTGATACCTCACTATTTTAACTTAAATTCCACCTTTCAGTTTAGTCGGCCAAACAAAAATCTAAATTTTGAAAATCTAGTCGTAACTTGAAGTCTTATGAATAAACGTGATTTACACTTAAACACCAGAGTCTTATTTTTCGATCAGTAAAATAAATAGTCAAGTCAACTCTGAAGTTGAATTTGGTTTCCGTACCTCAAGTTAGATTCCAAATTTGGATGTTAATACTAGATCGAAATTTAAAACTCATCTTTCTTTATTAGACTTGATTTGAAAAATTTAGATAACATCCATATACTATCCATGTAAATTCAATTTGAATACGAAACCTAACCATTGCGGGTGAATAAAGAAAATTTCGATACCTAGACTAAATGTAAAAAGATAACAAGGAAAAGAAAATAAACTTCTCAAATAAATAGAAAATTCAATACTAGCGAAATCTAAATTGAACAATAAGAACGTTAAGGAATTAAAAAGTAATTTTATAAATAATTTGATAAATCATTTTTATAAATAATTTAAAAAGTAATTTTATAAATAATTTGATAAATCATTTCATAAATAATTTGATAAATCATTTCATAAATAGTTTGATGAATAATTTTATAAAAGTTTGATAAATAATTCAATAAATAATGTTTTTTTTAATAATATAATAAATAATTTTATAAATAATTTAATAAACAATTTGATAAATAGTTTACTAAATAATTATATAAATAGTTAACTAAATAATTATATGAGTAGATTGCTAAATAATTATATGAGTAGATTGCTAAATAATTAGATAAGTAGATTGTTAATAACTTAATAATGACTAAAACTAATTAAATAATTAACTAACACTAACTAAGTAACTAAAACTAACTAAATGAATAAGTAATAAGTACTATATCTAACCTAATAACATAACTATCAAATTGATAAGAGAATAAGTAAATTTTGGAATAAAAGAATAAGTAAAGTAATATCAAAAAGAAAATGAATAAAATGAATGAAGAGGAAAATTAATGAAATAAAGGAAACATTATTTTTTTTGTTAATAAATAAACAACAATCAAATAAATATTATATTAAATATTCGAATATATATTCAAACAGACAGTAAATTGAACATCTTCGAAAACAACTTGAATACATGTTCAGACAGACATTCAATTTGGTATTCGAGTAGAAATCTGAACGAATATTCCAACGGGTGCTTTATTAAGATTCGAGTACATATTAGAGCACATGTTTAATTAGATATTCGAATAGAAATTCGGATTCGTAGTCAAGCAAATATTTGTTTGAGTTTGAATATATATTCCCACGAATATTTGATTTAATATTCGAACGAAAATTTTCTAACGTATATCCCAACCTATATTAAATTTAATATTCAAATGAATTTATTTTATTTCATATACGCCAACCAACATTGTATTGATTATTCGACAAAAAAAAAAATTGTATTACATATTCGAGAATTTTAATATATATACATATTCGAATATTTTAATAAATATTTAAGGAAAAAAAAATCGAATACAGATTCAAGCCAATAGTTAATTAAATTTTAAATATATACTAGAAGTATTTAGTTGAATATTCGAAAAAAAAAGAACTTGAATAGATATGCGAACTAATATTTGAATAAATGTTCAAACAAAGATTCAATTTCGTATTCGAATAAAAAAAAAAAAAAAGAAAAACTTTTTTTTAAATATATTTTAACAAATATTCGATTGAATATTCGAGTAATAATTCGAATATATATTCATACAGATTTAACTTAATTATTCAAACATGTATTAAAACAGACTTTCAAATTTAATATAAAAAAATTGTGGTGAATATTTGTTTCCGCAAATATTTAATTAAATATTCGGATGCAAATTTAAAATCGGTTCGAACAAATATAGAGTTATGGACAAACCAATACTCGATTCAATATTCGAATAAAGATTTGAATACATATTCAAGCAAAAATTTTAGCACACCTCTGAATAAAGGAAAGAAATTTTAACGTTTGAAAATGCGGATAAATATTTGAATAAATAATCAAACAAATATTTATAAAAACAAATATCCGATTTGGCATCTGAATAATGAATAGTGTAAATATACCAACAAACATTCAACCAACTAGTTTGAATATGTGTTCGTTTGTTTGATTCGATTCATTGGTTGAAAACGATTGAATATTGAAAAAAAAAATAATAGAAAATTCTTTTTTTTATTCATTGGTCAAACAAAGATTGAATATTCAAATAGAAATCTTGCGAATATATATTCAATCATATATATATATATATATATGTATGTATATATAAATAAATAAATATATATATGTATATAACCTGGTATTGAATGCGCATATATGCATGTATATATATGTATATAAGCAAAAATATTTAATCGAATATTCGAATGAAAATTTTTGGATATCACGATAAGTGAACCAGTGAATATATAGTCACATGAAATTCCGGTGAATACTCGAATAACCAAAAACAAACAAATAATTTGGCGAATAATCTAATAAGTAAGATAATGAATAATAGAATTAACCGATAAGTTACAGCCAATATATGCCAACTTCTTAATAGAACACGTTTTTTTTTTTAAAAATTGTATGACCGATTCTGCATTGCACTATACTATAGTATACTATATTGTATTATACTATTTTATACTATGGTGTGTTATTCTATACTATACCACATGTAAATATTCGTAAATACCTGAATTTGCAAAAAAAAAAAAAAAAAAATGTTAATTGCTCTTGTATTTAAGCTCTAGATATAACTTGTTCTTTTATTGAATTAATTGTTACACCTCGCAGAATATAGTTAATAAAATTTTGTTGTATATGACATTTGATATTTGGAAAGGAAACATGTTTTACTTCATCTAAAAATGGTTGAACGGTAGCTAAAGAAAAATAAAGCGTGGTAAGTAAACTTTAGGGACATTACTTATTATTTTTTTTTACTCAGGCGACAAGTAATGTCACGGTTGACATTAACCTGTCATGTGGGGTGGGCAGCCTGACCGGGACCATTTCACCTTGTCCCGAGGATTCGAGTCCGGCCAAAACAAATGTAGTGTGAAAGTTTCTGTCATCGAAATGTCTGTCCGATTATGATAGGTCTTTGCCCTTTCGTAAGGTTTTTTTTAACACTGTCGCTCGTTTTATTTGCTTCCTTTTTTGTTTACATCTTTTCAATTTTGGCACGAGTAGAAATAGTAATTGTGAAAACTTAGATGGACACGAACCTCCCATTCCCGGCGAGCTACAGCCGTAAACACCAGCGTGCCAAAGTCCATCGCGGAGCAAAAGGTTTTTGGAAAAATTTCAAGCACAATTACCATTACAAAAATGGCGCCCAACGTGGGGCTCGAAAGTGATTTAACCCTTCTGTTAAATTTATTTAGCCTGAAGGTGTTTTAATTCATCTTTGCTGGCTTCCATACTTTCGAACATTTCCGTTTAAAATGTTTAATCTCGTACTTTTTTCTTTTATATAATGACTTATGTCGCGGAAGGTATTAATTACTTAGATACCATGCCTGCATTGCGTCGGCATCGTATAGGGAAACTTGTTAGGGATCTCAGTATTAGGAACTTTTTATGACAATGTATGTCCTGGAAGGTATGTTTATAGTGCCACGCCTGAGTTGCGTCAGCGTCGGACAAGGGAACTTAGTACTGGGGGAGTCAAAGGGTTTTAATCGAATCTTGTCATTGATCTTGATCATGATCCGGGGGCTAAATAGCTAAGCGTTCATTGGGTTCAGTTTGTTGAGAGGAGGAGAAAGGGATCCCGCGACTCAAATTAATGTTATTTTCGTTTATTGTTTTTTTTCGTCCGTAATTATTTAGATGACAGAAAACTAAATAACTCCAACATTTCACACACGACTTAAATTTTTTCATTTGGCAAGATTTGGATTTATTCGTTTTTAGGTATTGAAAGCAATGCTTAAAACCCATTTTATTCTTTATCAAGAATAGTGATAAATCGCGGACTCGAACTATACAGTTTTTTTTTACCAGCTTTTATTTCACTTTATGCTACGCATTTCAACCTCAAGCTATTAATTACATTATACAACAAACAAAAATTTTTTTGTGGATTCGTAAGCTTATCTACTAATCACATTATTAAATCTTTTGTAGTTTAACAAAACGTATCTATTAATTATAATATTACATCTTTTGTAGTTTAACATTATAACTTTTGTAGTATTAAACCGTAAGAGTTATAAACTATTAAAACTATTACAGAACATACATATAATCTAAAACAATATAGATTTTTTTCACACAAACAATTTTTACATTTTTTTCATAAATTTATGATAATACACATTTTTAGTGGATCATACGTAACCATTATAAAATATTTAGCTACGTATTCGTGAGAGGTTCTTGAATTTGGCTGACGTTTACTAAAGGAAAATTTTAATACTAAAATATTTTTTTTACTTTTGTTAAGTTCAAGAATATTCTTGTGAATACGGGTGTTAAATTATCCAACAAAAAAAATAATCTTAAATAATACGGATTATTCTTATTTCTTAAACACATTTTTTACATTTTTTCTTGAATTTATATACATACACATTATTTAGTGGATCTTACGTAACCACTATAAATTATTTAGCCTCATATTCATGGGCGGTTTTTGAATTTGGCTTAAGGGAATTTTTTATATATACTAAATTTTTTTTGTCTTTTGTTAAATTTAAAAATATTCTTATGAATACGGGCGTTAAATAATTGAAAAAAAAAAATAATCGTAAATAATACGGATTTTTTTTTTGCGAACACATTTTTTACATTCTATTACATTTTTTATTGAATTTTTAAATATTGCGTCAATTATCGGTGGATTGGGGATACCTATTTAACCACTGTTTTGGGATTTTTTTGGGTAAACTCTTTTTTGTAAATTTTGTCTATACACTTGTCATTTTCACCTTCGGTATTTGTACCGGTGATTTGGTATCTGGTATTTTTGGTGATTCTTGTTTTTACGGCTCGAATAGTTATCTAGTTTATACGATTGTTGTTTTTTCTTGAACTTTTAGGATTCGCTTTATTGATTTATATAGAGGGTATTCTCTTATCGGGAGCTAGTTGATCTGATTGATTTGAGAACGTTTTTCGATTGTCTGTTGAATTAGTTGAGGGATTATAGTTGTTTTGGACGGTGGTTTATAATGAATACCAGGAATCTCAGGTCCTCTAGTCGAAACCCCGTTACCAGCGAAGATAATCAACCTCGTGATTCGGCCACAACATCAGCCCCGCTGAACATTGCACCGGTTATTTCGACAAACGCGGTTACACCGTTAATGTCTATTAGGTTTCCTCCGGGATTTGGACCGCAAACACATTCTTCGCCCGAAAGCGAAATCACCATCCGTACACCAACGTATAGCAGTATAACAGCGAGGGAAATTAGCGGACAAGGAAGTAGACCAGCAAGGCCCGATATTGACAACATGGATCAACAGGATCGAGATTTACCACCAATTAGAGAAGAAGCTTACCCAGGCTTAGGCGTAGATGAGGAGGGAGTGACGATTAGGGAATACGTCGCTGCATCTGTTGGAGCTGTACAAGCTTCAATAATGAGGGAAGTACAGAATATGCAGTTGATGTTACCGCAACTAATCCGGGAATCTTTACGTTCCGAGCGCAGCCATTCTATGGACCAGGCAAATCCACAGAATCCTAGACAGTTTAATCCAAATCAAGATTTTCGCACACCTTTTAACAACAATGATAGACCCCAACCACCATTTCGTCCACCAAACAATCCTCAAATGCCTTTTCAACGTCGATTACCTCAGCCACATGGACCACAACAATTATTTGGAAATAGTCCACAAAATTATTTTGAACCCGCTAGTTTTGATAATTCACCACATAACCATGGTTATAATCCCATATCACCTAACCAGTTAGAAAAGTGGGGTATTAAGTATGACGGTACTAACAAATCTTTGACTGTTGAAGATTTCGTTTTTCGTGTGGAGATTTTAAGACATGATTACAATTGCTCATGGGACATCGTAATGAAGGGATTTCACCATTTAGTTACTGGAGCTGCTAGTACCTGGTTTTGGGCCTTTCGGATGAAGCATCCCATATGTGATTGGACTACGTTTAAACACCACCTGATTAGAAAATTCCGTAACTTCGAAAGCGATTTCGAAATACAGCGAAAAATAATGGAACGTAGACAAGCTCCGAATGAAACCGCCGATGCCTTCATTACGGAAATCATAAAACTCAAAAACCAAATGAGAATACACGTTTTAGAATCCGAGCTCGTTAAGATAGTGAAAGATAATTTAAAGGATGGTTTGGCACAGCTAGTTTTTCCCATTAAGATTGATAATTTAGACCAACTTCTTGAAGAATGCAAAAGGGCAGAAAGAAACATTGCCAAACGCTTTTCACAACGTACGCCTCTAGGGAACACGCGTAGGGTATATGAAGTTGATGTTTTTGATGGTGAGCAAAACGATGATCAAGCGCGGCTAGTGGAGGAGTTACAGAAGGTTAACCTCGCAGCAAAGCAACTTATCTGCTGGAACTGCAAGACTCCTGGCCACTCATTTATTGAATGTCCCGTAACCCAAAGAAGAATCTTTTGCTACAAATGTGGGTTCGAGGACGTGACTAGCCCGACTTGCCCTAAATGTGTGGGAAACCCAAAGCTGAACACGCAGAGGACTGGGCCGGCGTGTTCATTCCAAAACCCAACCCAGTAAATGACAATTTTTTAAAGTTTATACTAGCTAGCGAAAAACCAACCGAAAACCCGATTTTAGACCAAACCACTGAGATAATTAAGTCGGAAAACAGCCAAAGGGATGAAAAGAATAGCCCACAAATAAACCAAAATCCTGACGTATGTCAGAAACTCGATTCTGCAGCAACTATTAATCCCCATCTTTCGTACGAACAACGCCTAGAAATATATCAACAAAAAAGGGCGGAAATTTTTGCGAATTACGAACCCAAGGTGAGCCAAAAGATAATTAACACTAGAAAAAGATATGCTGCAAGGAAAGCAGAAAGAAAAAAAATCGTGTCCACCATAATATGCAGTGAAGATGACATAAGACCTTACATGTCGGTGAATATAAATGGGTTGAATTATCACGGTCTTCTCGACAGTGGCGCGTCAGTAAGTTGTCTCGGCAAAAATTGTTTAGAAAACGTTCGGAAAATGGATGCGAAAGTACTTGATTACAAATCTTCAGTAAGAACGGCGGACGGTAAACAACATATGATAGTGGGAAAAATACAGGCAATTATTAAATCGGGAAACCAGTCAGTTGAATCAGTTTTATACTTAGTACCTAATTTGAGTCAGGAATTAATACTCGGATATGACTTTTGGAGGCAAATCGGATTAAAAATAAGTTTCGAGAACGAAACAATAAACGCCCTTGCCGAGGAAGGTTCAGAAAACTCAAAAATTCACGACTTGACTAGTCACCAACGTAGAGTTCTCGAAAATGTCAAACTTTCGTTCAAATGTCATACTCAATATGGTCTAGGTAAAACTGATTTGGAAACGCACAAAATTGATACTGGTGATGCACCCGCTAAAAAAATGAGGTATTATCCTGTTAGTCCGGCCGTACAGAAATTAATTTTCGCAGAATTGGACCGAATGTTGGATTTGGATGTTATAGAAGTTACTACAGGAGCCGAATGGAACAATCGGACAACGCTAGTCATGAAACCCGGTAAAAATAGGCTATGTCTCGATGCTAGGGAATTGAATAAAGTCACTAAAAAGGACGCTTATCCTCTCCCTAACATCGATGGCTTATTAGCTAGGCTCGGCGACACACACTTTATTTCAGCAATCGACTTAAAGGATGCGTTTTGGCAAATCCCTCTGGATGAAGAGAGTAGGCCGAAAACAGCATTCACAGTCCCAGGTAGGCCTCAATACCAATTTAAGGTTATGCCTTTCGGACTGTGTAATGCTGCTCAGAGATTATGTCGATTGATGGATAAAGTGGTGCCGTCTGAGCTGAAAGATAGGGTGTTCGTGTACCTTGACGACCTGTTGGTAGTATCCCCGAATTTTGATGAACACATGGAAATGCTTCGAATCGTAGGTCAGAAATTAACAGCTGCCGGTCTGACCATCAATATGTCAAAATCCAAATTCTGCTATAGGGAATTGAAGTATTTAGGTTACGTTGTAGGTGGGGGCAAACTTAGGCCCGATGATGAGAAGGTAAAGGCAATATTGGAGATCAAACCGCCGAAAAATCAGAAAGATGTTAGGAGATTCCTAGGCACCGTAGGATGGTACCGTCGGTTTATCCATGACTTTTCCACACTTACCGCACCCCTGACTGATACCCTAAAGAAAGCCCCTAAATTTAATTTTACTGCGGAAGCTTTGAAATCTTTTGAAGAGTTGAAACATCGTTTAGTTACCAGTCCGGTATTGTCTAGCCCTGATTTTGAAAAGCCGTTCTTTGTTCAATGTGACGCCTCAAACGTTGGTTTGGGCGCAGTCTTGTTTCAAAAGGATGATGAAGGTGAAGAGCATCCGATTGAGTATTTTTCCCGGAAATTAAATAATGCCCAGAAAAACTATTCTACAACGGAGAAAGAGTGTCTCGCGGTTGTACTTGCGATTGAAAGGTTTAGGCAATACATAGAACTGATGGATTTCACGGTGATAACAGACCATTCCAGTTTAAAGTGGCTCATGCGGCAGAACGACCTAAACGGTAGACTTGCTCGATGGAGTTTAAAACTACAAGGTTTCAAATTTAATATCGAGCATAGGAAGGGTAGTAAGAATGTAGTCCCCGATATGCTATCGCGTCAGGATATGGAGGAGGTAGTAGCCGATCCTAGTAGCACTGTATTAGATTTCAATTCCGAAGAATTCAAGAGTAAGGAATATTTAACGCTCATAGACACTGTGGAACAAAACGTGAATAGACTTCCAGATTTGAAAGTAGAAGAAGGTATTCTTTACAAAAGGGTGAAATTTAATCGGAATGGCTTAGAAAATGAAGATGATTGCTGGCGAATATGGGTACCATCCCGCCTAACAGATGGCATAATAAGTAAATCGCATATCGACAACACCTTACACGGAGGTATAGCAAAAACATTGTTCAACATTAGGGAGTATTTTTACTGGCCTTCAATGGTGAAGCAGATCCGAAACTTCGTAAGCGAGTGTAAAACATGTAAGGAAATAAAACACCCAAGGAAAATACTGCGTCCACCGATGGGAAAAGAAGTTGTAACTCAAAGACCTTTTCAAAAGATTTATATTGATTTTTTAGGACCTTATACTAGAACAAAATCGGGCAACACATTTATTTTTATAGTCTTAGACCACAAAACAAAATTTGTTTTGTTAAAAGCGTTGTCCAAAGCTACCACTAAATCTGTGATAAAATTTTTGAGAGATGAGGTATTTTATAAATTCGGAGTGCCGGAATTGCTACATTCGGATAATGGCAAACAATTTACCTCCGAGGCATTTAAGGATTTTTTAGAAATATTTGGCATTAAACATATTCGTACCCCGATATATTCTCCTCAATCTAACGCGAGCGAGAGGGTTAATCAAACCATACTGAGTTCCATTCGAAGTTTTTTGGATAATGACCAATCGAAATGGGATGAAAATTTGTCTAAAATAGAATGCTCTCTTAGGTCTACGGTTCACTCTTCAACTGGTGTTAGCCCTTATTTTTCTCTAACTGGCTATAATATGATTACTCATGCGGATGCTTATGAAATACTAAGGAAACTAAAATCTGCTGAAGAAGGCGAAATGTTGATACTGCCGAAAGCATCACAAATGCAATTGATCCACCAAAGGGTTGGCGAAAAGCTACATGATGCATATCAGCGAAATGTTAAATCCTACAATCTTAAAAGCAGGATTGTGAAATATATGCCCGGCCAAGAGGTCTATAGAAAAAACTTCGTGCAAAGCAAATTTTCAAAGGGAATCAATGCAAAACTTTGCAGACCGTGGCTAAGGTGCAGGATTAGAAGAGCAGTAGGTAACAGCCAATATGAGATTGAGAATCTCCGAGGACAATTTATTGGGGTGATACATGCTCAACACTTGAAGCAATAGGCGATATAAGACGGAGAAGGAAATATTGTTTGGAGGGAATATGAGAAATGAAAAGGAAGTTGACAGATCATTTGAATTCCCAACTCTTTTCACGCCACAGGTTATGAGAAAAGAGCTGGCTTTGTGACGATCAACGCGGTTGATTTTAAATTAAGCGTTTTTATAAAAATAAATAACAATTGAGAATCTCCATCTCTGAGTGCCACCACTAGCAAAATGACAAGAAAATACAACTTTACAACATACAAAACAAATACCACTCTGCCACGGCGAATTCGCACGATTGAAGTTTTAACAGATTCAGCGTGGGTATAGATAAAAATCGAAAAATTCATTCTTAAAGTGACAGTAAAGGCCCAAATACACTTGTCAAATGCTTGTCCAGCCGGCGAATTCAACGTGTACGTGTGCTGGACGTAATATTCGCCGTCATATCTAAATTTTTTGATTTTTCATCAAGCGTTGTCTGTGTCACACATACAAACACATTTTCACTAATACTACCACAATGCTTGATGAGTTCTTTGATCAATGTATTTGGGCCTTAACCGTGTTAAGTTGAATTCGTTTAAGTGGTGAAGTTTTTTTTAAATTAGTTGTATTTCCCTTAGTGAGAAACAATTTGCACAAAGGATTTACCTGGGAAAACGTGGCTCACTTTGGATCGTTTTAAGCGTGGAAGGCCCTGGAAAAAAAAACTTTTGAAAAAAGCAAAAAAAGAACAAGTGAGTAAGTAAGTAGAACCGATAAACGGATATTTTTTAAAAAAAAAAGGTAATAATTTAGTCACGTGTAATCTGAAGTACAAATCTTTCTAGAACGGGTCCGACCTCTTGAAATACAAGAGAGTAGTTTTCTTGTAATTGAAATCACCTTCGAGTCCCGCAAGTGTGGTCCCAGTGCGATCTCAGACGTGGAAAAGTTAAACATATATGTATGGAGGAGCGTAGTGAAACTGTCGGCATTGAATAATAAAAAATAGGTTTCTTAAAGTGTAAAAAGAAAAAACATCATGTGCTCAAACAAATGCCATGTGCTGTGTCAAAAAAACCATGCTCTTTAAAAAAAAAAAAAAAACGTTATGTGCTTAAACACACGCCAGTTGCCTAAGCAACTGCCATGTGCTTAAACAAAACTCACATCCGTACGTCAACTTAAACTCCACTCGCCTGCAACGACACAACGTAATTCCAACATAACCTCACAATGCCCACCTGCAACTTTACTACCCTACAGTAAAATTTGGAAATTTCATCATACTCACCTGCCAGTAAACGACGTAGTTTCAACCTAACCTCAATACTTACCTGGAACTTTAGCATCAACGCCCTACTTGGAAAATTTAAAAATTCATCCTACTTACCTGCAACTCTACCATCTACACCGTACTTCCGTGACTCCAAAACATCATCGTGCTTACCCGTAGCTATACCACTAACAGCAGACTCACTAATTACCTGAAACAAATTGAAGTTAATAACAACCTTGCTAAGGAATATGTAATATCCTGAGACAACCGGGAAACAAGAGGAATAAGTAAAAGTACCACAGGAAAGGCACAGGTAAACTTGTAACTGAATTTTTTTTGAAAATTGAGGATCCAGTTGTATTACACCCCTGTCACGTTATGAATCGTTTTTTTTGCATAAAATGTTACCGTGTTTTTTTTAACGTTTTAAATATTTAATCAAATAAACTCAATTTAAATCCTAAACACGGAAATTAAATTTAATTTTCTTGAACCGAACCAAGTGATTCACAAAAATTTTGATACCTCACTATTTTAACTTAAATTCCACCTTTCAGTTTAGTCGGCCAAACAAAAATCTAAATTTTGAAAATCTAGTCGTAACTTGAAGTCTTATGAATAAACGTGATTTACACTTAAACACCAGAGTCTTATTTTTCGATCAGTAAAATAAATAGTCAAGTCAACTCTGAAGTTGAATTTGGTTTCCGTACCTCAAGTTAGATTCCAAATTTGGATGTTAATACTAGATCGAAATTTAAAACTCATCTTTCTTTATTAGACTTGATTTGAAAAATTTAGATAACATCCATATACTATCCATGTAAATTCAATTTGAATACGAAACCTAACCATTGCGGGTGAATAAAGAAAATTTCGATACCTAGACTAAATGTAAAAAGAAAACAAGGAAAAGAAAATAAACTTCTCAAATAAATAGAAAATTCAATACTAGCGAAATCTAAATTGAACAATAAGAACGTTAAGGAATTAAAAAGTAATTTTATAAATAATTTGATAAATCATTTTTATAAATAATTTAAAAAGTAATTTTATAAATAATTTGATAAATCATTTCATAAATAATTTGATAAATCATTTCATAAATAGTTTGATGAATAATTTTATAAAAGTTTGATAAATAATTCAATAAATAATGTTTTTTTTAATAATATAATAAATAATTTTATAAATAATTTAATAAACAATTTGATAAATAGTTTACTAAATAATTATATAAATAGTTAACTAAATAATTATATGAGTAGATTGCTAAATAATTATATGAGTAGATTGCTAAATAATTAGATAAGTAGATTGTTAATAACTTAATAATGACTAAAACTAATTAAATAATTAACTAACACTAACTAAGTAACTAAAACTAACTAAATGAATAAGTAATAAGTACTATATCTAACCTAATAACATAACTATCAAATTGATAAGAGAATAAGTAAATTTTGGAATAAAAGAATAAGTAAAGTAATATCAAAAAGAAAATGAATAAAATGAATGAAGAGGAAAATTAATGAAATAAAGGAAACATTATTTTTTTTGTTAATAAATAAACAACAATCAAATAAATATTATATTAAATATTCGAATATATATTCAAACAGACAGTAAATTGAACATCTTCGAAAACAACTTGAATACATGTTCAGACAGACATTCAATTTGGTATTCGAGTAGAAATCTGAACGAATATTCCAACGGGTGCTTTATTAAGATTCGAGTACATATTAGAGCACATGTTTAATTAGATATTCGAATAGAAATTCGGATTCGTAGTCAAGCAAATATTTGTTTGAGTTTGAATATATATTCCCACGAATATTTGATTTAATATTCGAACGAAAATTTTCTAACGTATATCCCAACCTATATTAAATTTAATATTCAAATGAATTTATTTTATTTCATATACGCCAACCAACATTGTATTGATTATTCGACAAAAAAAAAAAATTGTATTACATATTCGAGAATTTTAATATATATACATATTCGAATATTTTAATAAATATTTAAGGAAAAAAAAATCGAATACAGATTCAAGCCAATAGTTAATTAAATTTTAAATATATACTAGAAGTATTTAGTTGAATATTCGAAAAAAAAAGAACTTGAATAGATATGCGAACTAATATTTGAATAAATGTTCAAACAAAGATTCAATTTCGTATTCGAATAAAAAAAAAAAAAAAGAAAAACTTTTTTTTAAATATATTTTAACAAATATTCGATTGAATATTCGAGTAATAATTCGAATATATATTCATACAGATTTAACTTAATTATTCAAACATGTATTAAAACAGACTTTCAAATTTAATATAAAAAAATTGTGGTGAATATTTGTTTCCGCAAATATTTAATTAAATATTCGGATGCAAATTTAAAATCGGTTCGAACAAATATAGAGTTATGGACAAACCAATACTCGATTCAATATTCGAATAAAGATTTGAATACATATTCAAGCAAAAATTTTAGCACACCTCTGAATAAAGGAAAGAAATTTTAACGTTTGAAAATGCGGATAAATATTTGAATAAATAATCAAACAAATATTTATAAAAACAAATATCCGATTTGGCATCTGAATAATGAATAGTGTAAATATACCAACAAACATTCAACCAACTAGTTTGAATATGTGTTCGTTTGTTTGATTCGATTCATTGGTTGAAAACGATTGAATATTGAAAAAAAAAATAATAGAAAATTCTTTTTTTTATTCATTGGTCAAACAAAGATTGAATATTCAAATAGAAATCTTGCGAATATATATTCAATCATATATATATATATATATATGTATGTATATATAAATAAATAAATATATATATGTATATAACCTGGTATTGAATGCGCATATATGCATGTATATATATGTATATAAGCAAAAATATTTAATCGAATATTCGAATGAAAATTTTTGGATATCACGATAAGTGAACCAGTGAATATATAGTCACATGAAATTCCGGTGAATACTCGAATAACCAAAAACAAACAAATAATTTGGCGAATAATCTAATAAGTAAGATAATGAATAATAGAATTAACCGATAAGTTACAGCCAATATATGCCAACTTCTTAATAGAACACGTTTTTTTTTTTAAAAATTGTATGACCGATTCTGCATTGCACTATACTATAGTATACTATATTGTATTATACTATTTTATACTATGGTGTGTTATTCTATACTATACCACATGTAAATATTCGTAAATACCTGAATTTGCAAAAAAAAAAAAAAAAAAATGTTAATTGCTCTTGTATTTAAGCTCTAGATATAACTTGTTCTTTTATTGAATTAATTGTTACACCTCGCAGAATATAGTTAATAAAATTTTGTTGTATATGACATTTGATATTTGGAAAGGAAACATGTTTTACTTCATCTAAAAATGGTTGAACGGTAGCTAAAGAAAAATAAAGCGTGGTAAGTAAACTTTAGGGACATTACTTATTATTTTTTTTTACTCAGGCGACAAGTAATGTCACGGTTGACATTAACCTGTCATGTGGGGTGGGCAGCCTGACCGGGACCATTTCACCTTGTCCCGAGGATTCGAGTCCGGCCAAAACAAATGTAGTGTGAAAGTTTCTGTCATCGAAATGTCTGTCCGATTATGATAGGTCTTTGCCCTTTCGTAAGGTTTTTTTTAACACTGTCGCTCGTTTTATTTGCTTCCTTTTTTGTTTACATCTTTTCAATTTTGGCACGAGTAGAAATAGTAATTGTGAAAACTTAGATGGACACGAACCTCCCATTCCCGGCGAGCTACAGCCGTAAACACCAGCGTGCCAAAGTCCATCGCGGAGCAAAAGGTTTTTGGAAAAATTTCAAGCACAATTACCATTACAAATCAATCACATCAACTGTCAATTCCACCAAGTTCAGTTATAATTAACTATCAGCTATAACTGTCAAAAACTGGTAGTTAAAGTAAAAGTTAGTTGTAACTGAACTTGGTGAAATTGGGCGCAAGTTATTTAATTTACTTGTTTTTCTACACAAGTAAATCTCGCGACAAGCTTTAAATCATATAAATTGCGTAACGACGTTATAAGATGATAGTAAAAGTTTTCAAGTAAAATTATATATTTTTCTTTTTAGAGCATTTAAATAAAAGATTATTTTTCAAATATTTTTTACTTTTAATTTATTCCAAAACTCGCATTCCTATTCTCAGTAAGTCCTTTCAGTTAATACCCATATTGAAGGCAAGCATTAAAAACTTAGTCCGTCATATTGGATTTAGAGATTTAGAGTCACTTAATTTTTAGACTTATTCTCAGCAAGCCCTCCTTTTTGATACTCATATTGTAAGAACGCATTAAGAATAATAAGTCCACCATCTTGGGTGTTTTACCATGTTGGATTTAGAATAACTTTACACAGTTAACCATGCATTGCCATCCAAACTGAACGTGTTTACAAAATTCATCTTAATCGGTTCGAGGTATCTGCTTTAAAATTGAGTTGCAACATTTCACCCACAATTATATGTACATTGCAAGTTAAATAAAAGCTTTTAAAATTCATAAGTTATTTCTTATAAACTATTTTTTTTATATTTTAACAGTCTTATTCATAAACGAATGCTTAAGTAATGTATACATTAAAAATAGGTTTTCCATTCTAATTTCGTGCTCTAAAACTTGACTAAGCCTTAATAAATAGAGCTGTCGAATATTGAATTTGGTTATTTACTTAAAGGTCTTATTTGAAAAATAAATGAAATAAATATGTATAAAATTTTCTGCGCATATGAAAAAATTTGCATTTGGCGGGTTTTATATTAAGAACAACTGGCAACGCTCATGTAAATTGTAGAAAAATTGTGAACAGCAGCCAGGGTTGTCGGATTTATTTTGATCTTTTTTTGCCAAATTGTTTGTCCAAAATCGCCAAAGCCTTTTTTGCGTTTTTGACAATATAAAATATATTTAAAAAATTTTTAAAAATACTTTCTATTAATTCTAAAAACTAAATGTCTTCATGATTGCTAAAATATGCCAAACATGGGAAAAAGTCGCCATGATATATATTCTGTTTAATTAAAGTAAAATGATTGGTGAAAACAAAAAAGGTACAATAGTTTACAATAGTCTAATTAAAGCAGCAAAACGTTTTTTTGTGGTTAGTATTAAAGAAATATTGGATATATATCTTAAAAGCTATACACTTCACCGGAAAGGCAATTCTAACAGTTTTTTTTAACAATGTATATGATTCAGTTTATTCAACATATCGTGTGAAGGTACAAAAGTGATATTTACATATATATAATTTATAACTCGTAATAACGTGTCAAGAAGTTTGTATTGCACTCTATTTTAAACGCAAATTTAAGTGGAGTTAATTTTTAAAAAGAACTTTTTCAACACAGATATTAGCAGTTGGAATTATGTGCACATAAAGACAGTAAAAGCAAGTTCTTTAAAATGGTACGTACCGGACGTTTCCTTATAGCTATAAACTTTTTTCAAAAACTGATTTAAATTAGATGGAATACCATAATTGAAAAAGTCTTTCCAAATAACGAACGTTAAAGCAACTCGAACGTGATAAAGCTCTAATCACATTAAAATCGAGATAATTAACCATACATTGAAGTGATTTGCTAATCACTTCAGATTGACATGATTACAACTAAATCACTTCATTAATCACATAGAATTCTCTGAACATACCTCAAACTAAGTATAATGTAGAATCGGCCAACATGAACGTGTACCACCGGCCACGATTTCTGCTTTATGTTTTATTTTTTTTCCTTAAATATTTTATAAATTTTCACAATTTCATCATTAATATGTTTAAAATAATCTCTTGATAACTTTATTAAAGTACTTTTATCCATTTTTAATACTTTTAAGAAATATAAATTTGATTGTTGGGGTTTTTTCTTAATCATCAGTCATCTTAATCATCTCAAATGTAATAACATTTTGCTTAATCGCCATATATTTTTAAAGCCGCCAAAAAAATCGCCATATCGCCGAATTAAAAATTAGCTCGCCAAGAAACTTGACAACCCTAATCGCATTATGAAAATGTAAATGAAATAAGTATATTTTTCTAGCATCACATATACACCACAATAGTATTGTTGTTTCTTTTCAACCAGTTGTTCGGGAAGCAAGTGACCGACTGACAAAAAAGACCCAAGTGAGCGATTGAACGGAATTGAACGATGAAACTGAACGGCCGTTCATCGTTCATCTGACTGATCCGTTCAATTGAACTAGTTCGTTCATGACCGACACAACTCTAATTTAGATTTACTGTATCGTTATGACGAATCAATGAACACAGCATAAAATTTTTTTTGTAAGATATTTTTTAGGACATTATGACCTTGTGAATCCCCCAACAGATTATATCCATGGTATTATATGCCGGTAAGTGTGCACAAAGTTCTTTGGCATGGCAAAATAATTATGCAGAATTGCATCCTCCCGATAGGGCAATTGTCAGAGGAAGCTTAAGAGTCGAAAAAATAAAGACACTAAACTCTACAGATTGCAATTTACGCAAAAAATATCTCGGAAAATATACCAACTCTGATTTAATAAGTAGACTGCTAACATCATAAGAGCCATATATATGTAAGCGTGGGCAATTAACTCCAGATATTTTGAAATTACTGCAAAATACTGTTCTAAATATTGAAGAGTCAGATGACGAATATGATAGCAGCAACCCAGAATAAGTTATTATTTTTTTTATATTATTGTTAATTTATCAAATTTCTTTTACTTTTATTGTTGCAAAATATGTGTTTACATAAATTCAAAGTACATACTTTGTGAATACCCCAAATATATAAATAATTTTAATTAAAAAAATTAAGTTTTTCTGCCCCAACTGGACGGACATATTTAAATACGACAAGTAGCAGACGCAGTAAGCGGAACGGTATAATTGTTCACCTAATTGTTTTGTTACACACAAGAATCACTTGTACAAAAAATTAGGACTCTATCTTAATTATTTACAAAGTTATGATTTTTGTCGTCCTAATTTCTTAATCGAACACTGTGCGCCGCACACTGGTTCATATTTTGAGAAGGCGGCCAAAATTATTTTTTTTTATGTTCTCCGATTTTAAAATTTTTTTATTCATGTGAAAGTAAATACTAGTGAACCTCGGGAGCCAAAAAATTTCAACCCTATTTCAACTATTTCATTGAGAACAGGGTGGTCCGAAATGGACTTTCTCAATATTTGGTTATAAAGGGTGGTTAAATTTCAAGGGCCGATGGTCCAAATTTTCGATGACCCTGAGGCATAATGGAGGTTCTATGCCGTTAATGTGCCGAATTATCTCATCCTTTAGCTCTTGAATTGTTGCTGGCTTATCGACGTACACCTTTTCTTTCAAATAACCCCAAAGAAAAAAGTCCAACGGTGTCAAATCACATGATCTTGGCGGCCAATTGACATCGCCATTACGTGAGATAACACGGCCATTGAATTTGTTGCGCAAAAGAGCCATTGTTTCGTTAGCTGTGTGGCAAGTGGCACCGTCCTGCTGAAACCACATATCGTCCACATCCATATCTTCCAATTCGGGCCATAAAAAGTTCGTTATCATCTCACGATAGCGAACACCATTCACAGTAACTGCCTGACCGGCCTCATTTTGGGAAAAATACGGCCCGATGATACCGCCAGCCCATAAATCGCACCAAACAGTCACTCTTTGTGGGTGCATTGGTTTTTCGACAATCACTTTTGGATTATTATTCGCCCAAATGCGGAAATTCTGCTTACCGACAAATCCACTGAAGATGATTTTCTTCGAAATTTATCATCCATTTTCATAATAAGTCTGGATAACTTTAACACGTTGTTGGATTGTGTATCTCTCCATGGTTCAAATTGAGTAAGTCTGAAATAGAGAAATGTCAAATAAAATTCGGAAAAAAAACTTGGCGTTTAGGTGTGGTTCACATTCAACATCGGCTCTTACAATTTAACCACCCTTTAGTTTTGAATTTCTGAGTCAATTTTTGAAGTTGAAATGCTCATAACTTTTTTGTTTTTTAAGATTTTTTGACAGAATAAGTTTTGTGTATTAGTTTATTATATTAGCTATACGTGGTTTAAAGCATTAAACTCGGCGACCTCTAGAACTATTTAATTTTTTTTTTTTTTAATGTCAAAATTTCCCGGAATTTTCCTACTTTATAGAGCATAAGTCCTGAGCGTCAAAACGCGTCAAAAAAAAATCTATACTCTCTTGTAGTCCAGAATCTAACCTACATTTCTATACCCCATTGTACACACATCTGGATACGGCCTTGCGAACTACAGCAATTTCTGTGACCCAAGGTAAGATATTCGGTTCAAAAAATAAGTCCTGCAAGGAAACATTACTGAAATTAAAGAAGGTGAATCTTAAAGAATTTTCGACAAATAAAGCAGTTCAGGCCACATAAATTATCTAGCACGTCAGGTTATCAATTAATTTGGAGAAGGTAAAGGTATTGCCATTGTTATGAACTTATTGTGGGTGAACGGATGTTGCAAAACGAATAGGCGACATAAATAGACTAACACGTTAGATTTCTGAGTAAGTTAAAAGGTTAAACATTAGTAAATAGCCGCAACATAAACTACATAGTTTAATTACCTGAAAATTGCAACTTAATTTAAAAAAATGGAAGAGCAGGTAAATGGTAAAAAAACTAGCACGCAGTTATATTTTACGTGAAAATTATGATAAAGGATTCATTTCTGCATCAAATTCAACCAACGCAAAATAAGAAAACAAAAATTGCAATAATTGAAAAAAATAGTGGAAGCGAGCCCTAAACGCACAAAGAGGATTTTAAAAAGTATGCCTACACCAACTGAAGAAATGAAATTTACTCCAGAAGAAGCATTTGCACTATTTTTGGATTTAAAACTGACAAAAAATCAGTATACAGAACTGCGAAAGCGAACCAATGAAAAAAATTGTGGTATCTTTCCAGCATATCGAGATTTACAGGGGTGTGCTGGAAATCGCAAACGCAAAACGCAAGAATTTTAAAAGTCGTTTTTTAGGAAGATTTCTGAAAAAAAAGAATTTTATGACAAATATTATACAAACATTTCTCTATTAAACAGAATTTTATAATCAAAATTATAAAAATTTGATTAAAAGTGTATTAAATACTGCCTCCAAATTCTTGCGTTTTGCGTTTGCGATTTCCAGCACACCCCCCTTAGTTTCTGTCAAAGAGTGCTTACCTTCACAAACGGCTATTAGTGTAACTTCAAGTTCAGCAGAAGTAAAATTGCAGGCTCTTCTCGACCACACTGCAGAACGATTATTAAATACACTTGATGCTGACTGTTTAAAAAAACTTAAAAATTGCAGCATCACTTTATTTTCTAAATGTGGATGTGATGGAAGCTCTGGTCAGAAACAATACAAGCAATATAATTCAGAAAACTCATCTGATGCTTACTTATTCATGGTATCTTTAGTTCCATTTCGTTTAAGAAAAACTTATATTGGCTTAGAGCCGTCAACCAGTAGAGTTACAGAAATGGATGTATGGAAAAATGAAATTCCCTCTTCAACAAAGTATTGCAGACCAACAAAGTTTGTTTACAAAAAGGAAACTAAAGATGTCATAACTGAAGAAGTTCGAAAAATAAAAGATCAAATTAAAGAACTTCAACCGGCAATATCTAAATTTGATGACCAATGCATTGAAATTAATTTTCAAATGTTCCTTACAATAATCGATGGAAAAGTTGCACAAGCATTAACCGAAACAAAGTCTTCGTCAAGCTGTACCATATGCCAAAAGACATAAAGCCAATTAAGCCAACCCCCATCACAAGACTATAGTTTCAATGAAGCATACGAATTTGGAATGTCCCCTCTTCATACCAGAATTCGTTTTATGGAGCATATTGTTAAATTGGGTTAAGATTTGGAATTTGGCCCGTTAGGCGAAACAGTTAGAAAAAACAAAGAAAATGTGGAAAAAAGGAAGCAAACAAAAAACAAATTCAAGAAAAAAAACCTTCACCTAGGCCTTATAATTGATCAGCCAAAACAAGGAGAAGGAAATTCAAATGATGGAAACACTGCAAGGAGATTCTTTTCCGATCCAGAAACTGCAGCATCTATCACAGGAGTACATTTTGAATTAATAAGACGATTCCAGATCATTTTACAAGTTATATCATGTAGCAGAAAGATAAATGCAAAAAAATTTGGCCAGTATGCAAATGAAACAGCAATTCTTTATAACAAAAAATACTCTTGGACACATATGCCAACCACAGTTCATAAAATTTTATACCATGGGGAACAAACAGTTCAACACAATATGCTACCAATTGGAGATCTATCTGAAGAAGCTCAAGAAAAAAGGAACAAAGACTACAGATTCTTCCGCGAGCATAACACAAGAAAAATGTCCAGATGAACTCATGAAGATCTTATTACTATTTTGTTGTGCACATCAGATCCATATATGTCCAGTATTCGACAAAAATGGAAATCAACCTCAATCGAATTAGAGTAAGAAGCTAAACAACTTCTGGAAAATGAAACCCAAAGCTATTTAGAAGAAATTTTTACTAATATTGTTTAATTTAAAATTGTTTATAGATTATAATTTTTTTTTGGATTTATTTGTTTTGTATTATTGTATTAATATATTAACCAAGGTACATTAACACAAGGTAGACTCATTTGGGAGTGTATACATACTGCTCTATAAAAATACCCGACTTGTCAAAATTGTCTTCATATAAAACAAAAACAATTTAACGCACACATGAACAAATTTTGGCTCATACACACGAATATGACAATTGGAGTTTATGTCTGTCCGCTAACGAGTCTACCTTGTCTAAATATACCTTGATATAAACATAAAATACACATAAATCTCAAACCAAAAATAAAAGTTGAATTACCTAAAATGTTATCGATAGCCAAGAATGCTATTTGGGCATTTTTAAAAATATTCCTTTTCAGTTTTATCCTTATAACAACTCGTCTCGTCCCGAAAAAGCCAACCTTTGGCCCCTGTGAATATTGGGACTAAAAAATTTACAGGGGCCAAATATTGGCATTTTCTGACAGGATCTAAGTTCGACAATAAAAAATAAGTATCAGTTGTAAAATACAAGAGAAATAATGATAAATTATAAAAAAATCATATTTGAAATATTCAACTTTTACACCGAAACTCAACAAAAAAATGAAAATGCATTTTGAACTCCCCATAACTTTTGCTCCTATCAGTCGAATTTTACGTTTTATAGCGCAAATGAAAGCCTAACATCGCACCTATCGAACAAAAAAATACCGATCCAGTCAAAAGTTATGGAATTTTGACCGCCTTCTCGTAAAATTTCCTACTGTGCGGCGGTTCGAACGGCATACAGTATAACCTGGTTAATTACCCCACGCTTCAATGCCTTTCACACTTATTTACCTTGAGTTTTAAATCCCCGTTTTTTACATCCATTTTAATTGCCATACGCTTAATTACCCAATTCGGGTAATTGCCTTAAAAATTAAACTCCCAACACAAAATTTCACCTAAATTTCATTCGTTTAATTGCCTCAGTACTATTTGACAATTAACAATAACACAACAAGTAATGCAACTAAGTTTACATGTTAATAATTTAAAAATATGTCCTAAAAAATTTTAAAAAAATTCGAAAGCAAAATATTCCACAATTTAATATTTGCATTAAATGTTATGAGGTTAAGATTCATATAAGAGTTATTTGTGCTCAATATTATCTAAATACACCGAATATATGAGATATTTTGTCTTGAAGGGATTAAAGGAAGCTTGTAAATTTTAGCGATTGATATTTGAATATGTATGTATGTTCAAATCTGAACCGATTCAAGCATATTTAATTTGCAGTAAGATATTTTGGGCCAAATTTAATATTAATACGAACAGGACTAAATGGTTTATGAACATAAAAAAAGAAGTTGGCATGGGGACTTTGTGATATTATTGACCGATTCTTGACCGTTCTTATGACAGTTAAAACCGTATTTACAAAATTTTATCAAATTAACTTAAAATTGCAACTTGTACTTTGCGCACAAGGTTTACATGTATGTATACACAACCAGCCAGATGGACGGACGGACATTATAAAATCTCTTTAAAAAGTGTTTCTGAGTCGATCGGTGTACTAAAAGATGCGTCTCGATGTCTATGTATCAGCACAAATTTATATATTTGCTCTAGAACGGATAAATATATTCACCCCTATTATGAAAGTCGACGTCGACACAAGACGACGGAACCTGAACAGTAATGGTATTTTCTGAGACGTTATTGACAATAATCGATAACTATTGACAGTCAATTGATATTTTCTAAGGCGCTTTTAAGTCGACGTCGAGTAGAATTGTCCCTGTTTTAGTCGACAGGAAATTTTGCGACGACTCAAATGAAAGTTAAAGACAATTTAAATGATATGTAAACATATTTATTAAATACGTTTAAAATAAAATATGCAAATTTAAAAGAAGTTATGGGCACAAATTTTATAAGTAAATTTAACGCGAAAATTGCGAAAATTCGGAAAAGTTTTCTAAAATAGCGAAAACTCGCCAAAATTTTTAATATAAGAAGATTGACTCAAAGAGTCAAAATTGCGAAAATTCGGAAAAGTTTGGAAAAATAGCGAAAATTCGCGAACATTTTCAATATATAAAAAAGCCATAAAATTGATTAAAAGTCCCTAAAACTATAAGGAATGGCAAATATTCGGTGAAAATTGCTAAATTAACGGAAATTCGCAAAAATTTACTAACAGCGGCATGATAGAAGTCTTATATTTATTAATAAACGTTAAAGCTTTAAAGAATCTGAAAACTTACAGTAAAAATATCTTTTATCGAAAACATGGCAAAAATTCGCGAAAAAATTGAAAACAAACTCTATCTACACTTTATTTGAAATATGTAGCTAAGTCGGTTAAAAAAAATTTGTCGGAAAATAGCATAAATAGCGTTAAAAAGTGAGCTATAACAAAAATAATAAAAAAATAATTAGAGATGGAATTTTATTTCAGTCAAATTTTCGATAACTAGTCGACGTCGACACAACATTCTTATAAAATACCAATTGAACGTCGAAGTGATGTAGTCGTCGACTTGATGTGACAACAATTTAAAATTAATGTCGACGTCGACGACGACTTTTATAATAGGGGTGATTGTTTCTGCCTTCATTGGTCGCACAAGAAAAAACATGCGATTGCATATTTACGGCTTTCCTGACCATAGGTTTGTATGTATGAGTACGCTTTTGTTAGTAGGATATGACAGGACACCTCAAAAAGCATTACAGAAAAAATTGGAGACAGCAAATCCCATTTTTTTTGCTATCTCTTTAGATTAGCTGATACATGTAAAAATTCCTATGTCTTAACTTTTTTTCATACATTGAAGTTAATTACCTCACTGAGATATTTAAACGTATTTACTAAATAACCTCAATGAGCTTGTTAAACGTATTCTTTTAATTACCTCAGCGAGGTAGTTAAGCGTATTCGTTTAAATGCTTTCCCCGCATAATTACCCAAAAATACTAGCATTTTTGGCGAGGTAATTATCAGTGGAATACTAAGGGTATTCACGTCACAAGTTGCACCCTTGCAAAAAAGCAAAAGTGCAAAAACATAACAACAACCACAAAGACAATTATTTACGCACAACTAATTGTCTGTGTGGTTGTTGTTATATTTTTGCACTTTTGCTTTTTCGCAAGGGTGCAACTTGTGACGTGAATACTCCCAATGTATTTACATTCATTTATTTAGTCAAACTCTTCTTTTTTAGCCGTGCTGCATATTTATATAAGCTGATTATAAGATCAAAAATAGTTACATATGTATATAATTCTTTTTATTATTAACGTTTTTTGTTGTTATAATTTGTACATGTTGACATCAGTGTCTAATAAAAGTAAAATACCTTAAAAAAAATTAATTTAAAAATCAATTATAGACTACATAACGCTAATTACATTTGGAAGAAGCCAAACACAATATCATGGAAATATGAGAGGTAATTTAAAAAAAGGGATACAACATGTTTGTTAGATCATTAATCTTAGAATCAGCTTATTAAGATTTGGTTTACCTAAAAACGCGCAATTCGCGAATATTTAAAAAAATTAAATAAAAATGAGATATGTCCTAAAAGTTTAAAAAAGCATTAAATATCTATTTATGAATGCCAACCAGTAGAGAATAAAAAATTTGAAGGAAAACCTCCAAAATTAAAAAAATGCAAAATTGTTAAAAAAGCCAAATCAGCAAATCTCTAAAAATTCCCCAAAATTTTTTTACAATTGCAACCTGCTTGCAAATGCTATTTAAAGCATGAAATTCTAAAAATTGGTTTATAAATAATGGAGTTGCTTAAAAATAAAATTTCCGGACAAACAAATTGTCCATCTGATTTCCAAATTTTGTCGAATCTGTTCATACGCCCTATTAAAAGGCAATTTTGAAAATCGGTTCACACATGACGGAGTTATGCGATAACAAACATTAAAAAAAAACAACATACAACCAAATTAAAATTCATATATATTATAATCCCAAATATGCTCTGCCTATCACAAGAACTACATTCCCACTTTTCAATTGTATAGCGGAGGGGGAGGACTGTATACAAACATCCGAGAACAAGGAACAACAAGCATCAAGAACAAAACTTGTAACATTAACGGCCTGTTTTTAGAAAACGTAAACAAGTGAGTGAGTGAGAAATTATATTGAAAACAAAAACAAATTTTCGTTTTTTATTGTTGTTTTCAATATAATTTCTCACTCACTCACTTGTTTACGTTTTCTAAAAACAGGCAGTAATAGACGACCACTTGAACAAAACAAAATTAAACCAAAGAGAAAATAATACTTGACACAGTGGGACAAACAAGAAAATATTTGAAAGAAAATAATGACATGCCAATACTCAGTGCCGATAAGGGAAATAAAACGGTTGCAATGAAAAAAAGTTACTATGAATTAAAAATGAAAGATATATTAAAGGACTTTTGCACTTACAGAAGAATGAAGAAAGAACCAATAAAAAAAACAATACTTTAATAGACAAATTATTTAATCAAAACCTCATAACCGAATCGGAGAAAAATATAATGATTAATAGAATAACCACTTCACCACTTATTTATGGACTTCCAAAAATCCATAAGGCTGAAATGCCCTTACGACCAGTTTGTTCGTCCATAAATTCTCCATCGTATGGACTATGTAAATACATAATTAATATTCTGAAGAATTTGACTTCTGACTCATAATACAATGTTAAAGACGCTAGGGAATTCAAATCTAAAATAAACAATACGCGCATAGAAAACGATGAAATACTCATATTTATTGACGTTATTTCGCTGTTTCCCAGCATACCAGTTACCTTAGCTTTAAGGACGATTGAAAGAAAATAGGATATACTGGGGAAACACACAACAATACCTAAAGATTTATTTATTTAAATACTGAGTTTTTGTATAGAGGACACCAGATATTTTAAATTTGAAGGAAAATTTTATGAACAATTGAAAGGAATGCCCATGGGATCTCCGGCATCATCTGTGATTGCAGACACATTTATGGATGAGCTATTCGAATAAATGTATATTCGAAAGATCCAAAACGAACTATTAAAAATACGGAAACCAATTTCATCAGCAGGGTTTTGAAATAAGTGACAATCAGTTTCACAAGGAAAATTTATATAAAATCAAGGAAACTTTTAGAATAAATGACTTGCCTTAAAATACAATTAACGATTTGATAAAGCGTGTTAGAAATAAATGTCCCATAACTTATACTAGAGAATCTGAGATCCTCATCATATAAGTCTGATATAAAAGCCACTGGCAAACCACTGGAGAAAAAACAGCACTCGCGGCCCACTGTGCAATTACTGAACATAACAGGGATTATAAATAAGAAAACCAATATCGTACTAACGAACTTTTAAATTCATTTTTTATAATTTTTTGTTATAAAAGATAAAGTCTTTTGTTTCGATTAGACTTGAAGCCGTTGGGACATATAGTCATTTGGTTTCTTTGTTTCTATAATAATTTGGCATGAACATTTACTTTCCACATTCGCTGAAAAGTCTGAAATGGAAAATATTTCTTTGGTTATTATACTAATGGCCAATTTTCAGGATTGATATTAAAACACATATATGTTTAAAATCGTTTTAAATACAAAATTCTCTTCTTCACTAAATACTTAAATCAAACTTAATTCACCGATGTGGTACACTTAATTTAAACTTAAGTTTCTATTGTAATATTTTAGCAAGGTGGCCTCAATTTCACGACAATAAAACAATAAGACGCAAAGCAATAACAATCAGCTGTTTTTTGAGACCACTTTGGAAATAATTATACATTTTTATGATATTTTTTTGTATTTAGTAGTGCTACCATACTTTTATCTTATTTAAATAAGACTTAAAATAAAACTCAAAAAATCAATCTGTATTTAAATACGATTTAAGTTTTTATGAAAATTCACTTAATTTAGATTTAATTACTATCCCGAAAATTGGGCATAGGATCTGGAAACATTAACTGATCTAATTCATTTTTCATTGTGGTCACTTAGGACCAAGGCATATTTATAGCAGTTAGCCGCGATATTACAACAATTGTACAATAAAACAAACAACAGGGCTTTTTATTGTTGTTATGCGATACGAACTGTCAAACAGCAAAGGGGTTGATAAGAGACAAAAAAGACAAAAGATAGAGACAAAAAACTTGTTTACATGTTTACTATACAACATTTGACAGTTCGTATCGCAAAACAAGCAAAAAAAAAAAAAAAAAAATTAACAGCTGGCTTTCCGAGACTACCTGCTATAAATATACCTTAGGACAAACAACAGAAATATTTTCATACAAAATCCGTTTCATATATACTTTATTAACCAGTGCCCATGTTCCGTAACTCTCGCGTCGAGAAACTTTTCGATTGAAATGTGTGAAATGAAACAAAAGTGCCATATATTGAAATTAACAACTGTTTTTCTCAATAAACTGTGCCCGTATTTTTTTTTAGCGAGTACTAGCTTTTACGTAAGGAAATTACTCGCCAATTTACAAAAAAAGTGTGTCCGTAACATTTTTGTGAGAAAAATTCCCGCTTGAAACTGTCAAACAAACTTACGAATAATAAGGGGCGAAAAAAATTTTAACATTACAAAACATTTAAAAATGCAAAATAATACATAATAATATTTTGTTCTTGGCACATTTTTCAATGGTTTAATTATTTTGCTTTTAACATTTTCGTAAAATAAACGAATGTCTTCAAAGCTCGTTTGCAAACAAAAAACATTAAAGTCGCACTTATTTGGTATTGCCGACGGTTGTAATTTCGCTGCCGTCGTTGCAAAATATTCAATTTTAGTAAATTGTGATCGCGGTCAACGATATGTTTTACTGGCGTTCTCAACGTCTGCAGTGTCACATCGGCTTGGAGTGGAATATTATGACATTTATAACGTAACGACGTAATATCTTTTGACAGTTTCCGACATGAGTTACTGACACACTTTTTTCTCACTTTTCGAAAAACGATGGATATTGTGTTTCACATCTTTTCGATGCGGGAATTTCCCACTATAGTCACAGAATACTAACAGAACTGTAAAAAGTCACGTGTGAAAAAGGCCCAAATCAGTTGCGAGGCAGCTTTCGAAGAAAAAGACAGACAGCTTTTTTTGGTAGTGAAGTGGCAATGTGAAAAAACAGGCAGCAACAATGAACACAAATGGCGTGATCAAAACAAAAATAACAAAACACAAACCACGTTCTGCAGTTCTGCTTGCGTGCTCGTTGAATGCAGACGTGTTATTTTTCTTTTAACTCGGCATACGGTTTTTTTTAACATAAATAATTGTATATTTATAATCACCCCTATTATGTAAGTCGACGTCGACGTCGTCATTACTTTGAAGTCATTGTCACTTTAAGTCGACATCGACATCACAACAACGCTACATCGGTATTTCCAAATAGCGTTGCGTTGATGTCGACAAGTTATCGATTTTTCAAAATAAGAAAATATCTTCTCTATTTAACTGGTGACAGATGTTATATTTTTTTATTTCCTAAAAAGTTGTATTATGCAAAATAAAAATGTATTTTATGTCGGATTCTGAAGAAAGTTCGTGTGATGAAGAAAACAAAAAAAATCTGAAGATTCAAAGACGAGTCATAAGACAAAGATCGGACATTTTCAATTTGCCGGACGCCAGGTACGTTTAAAATCATAATTGCTAAAAACTTATGAATACTTATTTAAAAAATTTCTACTTCATTAAAGGTTTGTTGAATATTATCGTCTTAACAAAAGTGCATTTAAATTCGTATTGGACAAAATAGAGCCTTCGATGAAGCGTTGTGTGCGATCTACATTCATTCCGACCACGTTAAAGCTGGCAACAACATTACGTTTTTTGGCACAAGGCTCGTACCAGTTAAGTGTTGGAAATGATTTTAACCTTGGATTGTCACAATCCTCCGTGTCTCTAATTTTGGCAGAGACACTTAATGTACTGCAAAATGTCATATGTCCAGAATTTATTAAGTTTGAAATGACAGAGGAAGAAAAAATGGAATCTTAATTGTACTTTTTTGAAAAAACGGGATTTCCTGGAGTTATTGGGTGCATAGATGGTACCCACATAAAGATTTTGGCTTCTCCGAAGGAAGATCAAAGTGTTTATTATAATAGGAAAGGATATTATAGTCTCAATGCTATGATTGTAAGATAAAATTATATATTTTTTCTTTTAAATATAATTGTCCGTATTTCATTTTTAGATTTGCGATCACAAAATGAAAATTAGATTTGTAGATGCCCGGTATCCGGGCTCATCTCATGACTCTCTCATTTGGAAAATTAGCGTAGTAAAATAAAATGTACGCCAACGCTACGAAGGTGGTGACAGAAATTATTGGCTATTAGGTAGTAGAACTAATTTTTTGTAGATTTATTTCAAAACCAAAACAATTTTCTTATAGGTGATGCTGGCTATCCCCTTGAGCCCTATTTAATGACTCCTTATCGGTCTGCCGCAGACAGAAGTCCTGAAGCAACATTTAACAGCAAACATGCTAAGGCACGAAACATAATAGAACGAACGATTGGGGTCCTTAAAAACCGATTTCATTGCTTATTAGGAGCACGTCAACTACATTACAGCCCTAAAAAAGCAACCAAAATCGTAAACGTTTGTGTTGCCTTACATAATGTATGTGTTGAATATAACAGTTTAATTGAAAATTTTGATACACAAATAAATAATAATATAAATTCTAATGACAACTTTCAAAGTTCTGAAAGTTTGGAAAATATTGAAGCTGTGGAAATAAGAGAACAAATAAAAGTTAGTTTTTTGTAATTTAAATTCAGTCTTTTACTTCATTTTATTGTATTAAATTTTTAAATTGCTTAAAACTATATACATACATATGTAACTATAACAAAAAAAACAGTTCATTTTCTTTTAAAAATGTTAAAGCACGAATTCATTAAGGGTATAATCAAAATACTTGTTAGTCCTGATATTGGTTTTTAAGAATTTCTAACTCTTTACTTTTTATTTCCATTTTAATTTTTTTTTAATTTTATTTCCGTTTCAAAAAGTTGTTCTTCTCTACGATGTTGCTTTTCCATAATCTTTAATTTTTTTTCTTCAACTTCCCACAGTTTTCGCTGGTATCGGTTGGTTTCTTTTAATACATTTTTAATTTCTGTCATTGTATTAGATATTTCTTTGAAGCCTTCTTTCTGCATGGCATTGTGGTTTTCCAACAATTCATTTCGTTTATCATTCTTACGGGTTTCGTTTCTTTTTCGTTTGTTGGAAGACTCTGGTTTTTGAATTAAACATGCCGGAGTTGCTGGCAAGTTTTCGTCATCTTCCAGCATTACCAGGTTGAGGTCACAAAGATCTGTTGCGATTTCATCAACAACAACCACCGGAAACCCTTGCACTTCTCCTTCAGGATTTAATTGTTTTTGGAATTGCATTAAATTGGCAGCAGCTTCTTCCAAAGGCGAGAGCGTTAATTGTTTAAATCTGCCACCGCCAGTTGCATTTACTTCCGCTTTGTTGTGCACTAACTTCTTTTTTACTTTACATTTAAAATCCCTCCATACCTAAAAATATATGTACATACATACATTAATATGAATTACTCATTTATAAACGTATATTTTATATTTTTTAATTAATCTTACCTTTTGCCAACCATCACTACTCTTATAGGTGGTCCAACAGAGTTTAATTTTAATGTTATGTCCGCCCAGTCTTGCTTAAAATTGCTTGGAGTTGAACCTCTATGAAACCCTTTCGCTAGGCTAGGTTTATTTTCAAGTTCCGAAATTAATGTTTCGAATTGCTTTAAACTTGTTATTTTTATCTTTTTTTCCATCGTTTTTAATTTTTCTATGTAACGGCAACTATTTTTGGTCGAGTCGTTGTCAAAAAATGTGTCGACAAAAACGAAGTCGCTTTAACCCGACGGCGTCTTAAAAACGCCGTACAAAATTGCAACTAACTGCCTGTATATGTCAATTGTTATCGATAACGACAACGTAAATACCAAATTTAAGCCGTCGACGTGACTTTATGACGCCGTCGACTTACATAATAGGGGTGAATAACATATTATTTTTTTAAAAAATAATATAAGATCAGCGAATGAATGGACGCTTTAAAATAATTTTTAAATTAGTGAACATAAAATTTATAATACAAATATTAAAAATTACAATTAACAAAAATATATGTATGCACACACATACATACCTATGTACATAAATTTTCAGCAAAAACATTTCTTGTTTTTCTTTATTCTTTTTTTTTTCTCGGGGTTTTTAAACAACAAATAAAAAGAAGAGCACAATTAAACAAACAGTAATATATAAAAAAAACTCTTATGAATGCGAATAATGCAAAAACAATAAAACATAATGAAAGAAATGCTTATGTTACAGTGAGTGTTGACGAAACAAACGTAGAAACAAAAAAAAGAATCGATGATAGCAATTACTTAACGGCTAAACCTATTACTCGAACGCGTTCCCTCTCACCCTCTTTGTTTACAAATACGGTCGATCGTAATACAATAACAAGTTTGCTAACTGCAAGCGCTGCCGCAGTGCCAAAAAAAACTTTAACAAGTGATGATACGGTTAACCCCAAAACAGCCGCTATGGACAACTCAGTAACTCAAGTAAAAACTTCTCAAAAGCCTACAGTACAAGTTGGTATTAGAGTTTTTTTTTCCCGGACTTTTTCGATTCCCGGGAAAGCGGGAAATTTTTTTAAATTTCCCGGGATCCCGGGATCCCGCTCCATATAAATAATACAAAGTAAATTTTGGTATTAATTAATGAAAAAAAACTTTTATAAAAAAAACGTAAGGGAACTTGTTTACAAAGAAAGTAAATGAAATGGTTCAATACTAAAAAATTAATCGAAGATTGAAATAGGAACTTGAATTATTATTACATCACGCCTTTATTCCCTATTATTATGCTTTTATTCACTATTATTATGCTCTTAATAATTCATAAAACAATAATAAAAACAAAATAAAAATTGAGGTACTCAAGATATAAGATCAAAAAGTTAATTAATAAAACAGATAAAATACTTTAAAGAAATATATAACATTTTTTAATGGCTTAGGAAATAACTTTCTGACCCACTCAAAGCGCTTTGTAAGTGGTCAAAAAGTATATTCCCGATTTTATTTACTAATTATCATGTTTCCGAAAAATCTCGTTCATTTTTTACCGAGGTTGGACAAATAGTTAAAAGTGCACCGTTGTAGCATGCTTTGGATTCATAATCAGAAGCAATTTTTCTTTTTTATAAACAACGTCTATATCAGTCAAATGTATGTCAAGGTTGATGCAAAAATAACATCAACCGGACTGCTTCTTCCAAACCTTTTCATTTCAATAGGTCCATTTGTAATCTTTAGGACAATGTGTTTTTCAAGTTGTATGTTGTAGTATCTTACACGAGTTTCCAAAATGTTATTTTATTTCGGTTTCCCCGCACTTCACGGGTATATAAACCAACACAAATTGAAATTGAAAATTTGTGTTTATCACCTTATAAACATATCGCTCTTTCATTGCATCATAGTCATATCTCAAAATTTTAAGTAACTTTAGCAAAGTTTTCCTTCATACCTTCTAGTATTATATCTCAAACTGAGCCGAAGTTATAGCTAGTTATATCTTTATATCTTTAAATCGGTACATTTTTAAAACTTGAATCGCATTTTGCCAAGATCGTTTGTTTTTGTAGATATGACTATGTTGCAATAAAGGAGCGATATGTTTAGGTATCTCCTATTTTTAAGACTTGTTCATGGACAATGAAACTTTACTGCCTGCATCTTATTTTGAATTAATGTTCTTTATTAACTCTTCAATTCACTGAATGTAATAATTATCAACTGTTTCACTGCCCATTCTGCTTTTAGTAGATTTATTGCATCAGGAGACATTGATTTAAATACATGTACTCACTTTTTGTAATTGATCTAATCCACAACCCATCCACAGATGCTAATTTTTAGAGAATAGAAAACTAAATTTCAAAGTATAAATAGCTATTTTGAGGAATTTTTTATTTCCCGGGATCCCGCAAGAAAAATCCCGGGAAAACGGGAAATAAAATAATGGAAATTCCCGGAAAACCCTAGTTGGTATGGACAGGTACTTAACAGCAGTTGCTTCGGCCTCAAAAGTACCAACTTTTGATAAAATAAATTCTCAAAATCGTTTTGCAATTTTGGAGGATGAATCCTCTGAAGCACCAAACGTCATAAAATCGTCCAAGCCTCCCCCGATATATCTTAGGGAGCAAAATTCAAATGAGCTCATAAAGAGTTTGATATCAGTGATAGGTGAAAATTCGTTTTACGTAGCGGCTATCAAGCGTGGTAGTATAAACGAGACAAAAATACAAGTAAATCATGAGAATGATTTTCGCAAAATAATAAACAAATTTGAAGAACTAAAAAAAAGTTTTTATACATACCAACTGAAGAGCAGCAAAGGCCTTCAGGTAGTGATTAAGGGAATTGACTCATGTGTGGACCCAGCAGAAATAAAAACTTTCTTGGAAGAAAAAGGCTTCAAAATAAAACATGTGGTAAATATTAAAAATAGGGGAAAAAATCCCCAACCACTATTTCGAGTGGAGTTGGAGCCCGGCGACGTTAAGCTAAGAAAAAACGAAACGCATCCTATTTACAGTTTAAAATATATACTGTACAGAAAAATCACAATAGAGGAGCCGCACAAAAGAAATGGACCCGTTCAGTGTTTGAACTGCCAGGAATATGGTCATACTAAGGCATACTGCTACTTACCCCCTGTTTGCGTAGTATGTGGTGAATTACATGGTACAGTTCTTTGCGATAAGTCTAAAACCGACCCCAACGTAAAAAAATGCAGCAACTGTGGTGGTAATCACACTGCCAATTATAGAGGATGCCCTGTATATACTATCGTCAAGCAGTCAGTTGGACCGAAAACTAATCCCCCTCAAATGCAGGTAACAAATCAAGTAAACAGTAATAACCTTCAGGCTCCGCAGCCTAGTAGTAACAGAACCTCTTATGCTAACGTCTTAAAATCAAACAATGTACCAATGCAAGGCTCTTCGTCAAGTAATGACGAAACTCCAGTTTCTAATCTAAGTCGTCTTGAAAAAACCATGGAAACATTAGTGCAAACAGTTAATAATTTTACGAACACAATGGGTAATATGATGCAGCAAATTCTAAGAATGCAATCGATGTTATTGCAAGCTGTACTTAACAAGCCATGAACTGTTTAAAAATCTGTTTTTGGAACGCAAACGGCATCCGCCAACATAAAAATGAATTAGAATACTTTCTAAAAAATAAACAAATTGATGTCATGTTGGTTTCTGAAACTCACTTGACCACAAGAAATACGTTTAAAATCAATGGTTATATACTATATGATACTAAGCACCCTCGAGATAGAGCTTGTGGAGGCTCTGCCATTTTGATAAAAGCCCGAATCAAACACTACTTAATGTTTGATCATTGTGAAGATTATCTGCAAGCAACGACTATTTGTGTTGAAGAGCTAAATCGAAACTTAGTAATTTCTTCTTTATACTCTCCACCTAGATTTGCCATATCAGAAAGCCAATATTATAAATATTATAAATCATTAGGACCCTGTTTCCTCGCCGCTGGCAATTATAACGCTAAACATACCTTCTGGGGGTCACGACTTATAACACCAAAAGGTCGTGTTTTGTTTAACACAATCTCTAAAATGGGTTTAAACGTGGTCGCGAGCGGACAACCAACATATTGGCCTACTGATCAGCAAAAAATTCCAGATGTTATCGACTTTGGCGTGGTTAAAAACATCCCCACAGAAACGATTCATGTTGAAGCTTCCTTAGAATTATCATGCGACCACACACCTACAATTGTTACTATATCGAACCCAAATAGAATTGTATCTCCGTCATGTTACTTAAGCCCTTATGACACTACATTTTTTATTCATTAATTGATATAGAATTGATAGAAAGAAACAGTAAATGTTGGAAAGAGCAAACTATAAAAAATGTTAACAAAGTTTTTTAGTTTTTTTTTCTCTTGTTATGGTTTTGTTTCAGGGATGGCGTTGAGAATTTTTAAAATTGTACCAACAACCTTTAAAAATTGTACTTTTTTACCCTAATTGTACTAAAAGATTTTTTTAGATGATATTAATTTTATTTATGTTCATAAAAAACACCACAAAAAGGTATTATAAATCTTTGTTTAAAAAGTATCAACAAAAAAGTACAATTGAAAAAACTTAGCCATCCCTGTTTTGTTTACTTTATTAAATGATGCCAACTTTTTGTTTATGAGAAACCTAAAAACAAAAAGCGGTAAATCGCTGAATTTGCCCATAAACCGCTGATTCAGCAACACTTTTCATATTTCAAGCTTGAAATGTCAAATTTAAGTTAAACAATTTTACATTTTTTTTGACATAACTTCATTTTTTATCGATAACTTTGGTAAAATTTTTGACAGTTTGCCATTTATCTTAATACAGCTTAACTCTTTGCACTTGGTAAAATTTTGTATTACATTATATTTGTACTGTTCACCAAAACTTGAACAATGCATTAAAAATGTAGTGTCATAAGGCCTTTAGCGACGTCAGCCACACAAATAAATTGGTTAAAATATAAAAAATTTCTTAGTGCCCATTGCCTAGAAAATATTCCGCTTAGTACTCCGGAGAATGTGGATCTCTCTATTGTAAACTTTGACAGTTATCTTAAACTAGCTGTTCAACATTCCAGCGTTACCCCCAAAAAAATTAAAAATAATAAAATATATTCTTCAGATGTCGAACGGCTCTTGACTGAAAAAAGGAGAGTTCGAAGAGAGTGGCAACTGTACAGATCCCTGCAACTTAAGAATTTACTAAAAGAGTACACAAAAAGGCTAAGAAAGTTACTGCAGACTCAGCAAACGGCTTCTCTAGAAAAATATCTTAAGGAACTTGATGCAACTCCACAATCTGACTACTCATTATGGCGTGCAGCTAGAAATCTAAAAAGGCCAGTTATATCTAAGCCACCATTAAGAAACTTGAATGGTAGTTGGGCAAGAAACGATATTGAAAAAGGAAATCTGTTTGTTAGTCACTTGAAAAACGTATTTACACCAAATGTATCTCACGATATTGCGGTAGATTTACCACCTGTTGCTGCTAGAGCAGCTATTCCCCTCAGATTTGAGATAAGAGAAATCGAACAGGCTATTTGTGACTTAAACTCTAAGAAGGCACCTGGTATTGATAAAATCAGTAATAAAATGCTTTTAGAGCTACCTCGCACAGCAAAGAAAATTATTCTCTTTATTTTTAATGCTATTTTACGCCTTGAATACTATCCTCAAAAATGGAAGGTTTCCTTAGTTACCATGATACCAAAGCCAGGTAAAGATCATACAAAAGTTGAGTCATATAGGCCTATTAGCTTATTATCAAATATGTCAAAGCTGTTTGAGAAATTATTAGTTTCAAAATTAACACCGATTTTAAGTGAAAATAGATGTATTCCAAACCATCAGTTCGGATTTAGAAGAAAAAACAGCACAATCGAACAGACTCATCGAATAGTTAATGTCATAAGAAAAGCATTTGAAGAAAAAAAATATTGCTCAGCACTCTTCATCGATGTTTCGCAAGCTTTTGATAAAGTCTGGCATGAAGGCTTATTACATAAACTGAAGCAAAATTTACCAGCAAACACACACAAGCTGCTAGAAAGCTACTTAGTCGGTCGTCAATTTATTATTAAAGAGGGAAATTTCTTATGTTCACCTCAGCCCATTGGCGCTGGAGTCCCACAAGGCAGCATCCTGGGCCCTCTATTATACTTAATTTATACTTCGGACATGCCAACAAGCAACTACACCCAAACTTCAACATTTGCAGACGATACAGCTTTTCTAAGCGTCCACGAAAACCGTTATGAAGCATCTCGTTACTTACAGCATCATATATTTCAACTAGAAATATGGTTAAGACAATGGAGGATAATGGTCAATGAGCAAAAATGCGTGCGTATAACATTCACCTTGCGCCGGGAATCTTGCCCTCCTATTAAAATCAATAATCAAATAATTCCTCAACATTCGCATGTAAAATATCTCGGTATACATCTGGATCGGCGACTAACGTGGAAATGCCATATAGAGGCAAAATTAACTCAAATGAAACTAAAAGCCATTCAAATTCATTGGCTTATTGGTAGAAACTCTGTCCTTAGTCTTGACTGCAAACTTCTTCTTTACAACTCCATCTTAAAGCCAATCTGGTGCTATGGTATTCAGTTATGGGGCACTGCCTCGGCCTCTAATATAGAAAAAATTCAAAGGTGCCAAAATAAAATTCTTCGAATAATCACAGCTGCCCCTTGGTATGTAAAAAACTCAAATATTCACAGGGATCTCAATGTTCCATTAGTCAAAACTATGATTACGAAATATGCAGTAAAATACTTAAAATTGCATCCGAACCCACTAGCACGAAATATTTTAAATGATAGCGGCCACACTCGCTTAAGAAGAAGAGACACTGCAGCACTTATCCAATTAGACGAGCGATAAACACCTATATAAGTGAACAGAACCCATGATGAAGAAAATTTTTGTCTGGCACTGGCAGGACATAAAATAACGTATTAGGTTAAGATTTGATTAATTATTGTTAGTTCATATTTAATATATGAAGATTCAATAAATAAATAATGAGAAAAAAAAAAAAAAAAAAAACAAACCACGTTAAACAAATGCATTAGTACAACAAACGGGTTTTGTGCAAAAAAAAATTGTTTATTAATATTTTTTGTTTTATAATGTTATTTATTTACCTAAATATTATTTACTCGTGTTGTGGTAAACTTAAATGTTAATTTTTACAACAGCTTTGCAAATAAATCTCAACTAAATAAATTTGTGTTCATTGTATTGCGGCATAAAAGATTATGCAAAGAGAAATGCAAAAAGGGCAGCTTTCTTAGAAAGAGACAAAAAAACCCAAAATCTTCCGTCTCGTGACAGTTTTGTTAGTATTCTGTGTTATACCCTGCGGCTACACGATAGGGTATTCATTTAATCGGGCTTTTGCTTTAATCGGTTAATCGCTCGATTAATTAATCGAGGTTTTGGTTTAATCGGTTAATTTTGTTATTGATCGGTTAACCGATTAATAAAATTTTTTTATAAATTAAGTAATTTCAATAAATAAAAATGAAAAATTATTTATTATTTGGAGCTTATTAGTAAAAAAAAAAAAATAATAACATAACAATTCTTGAACTAAAACGAGCAAACAAAAAAAAATTTATATTAAAATTAATTAATTATTATATTAATATTTTTAAATTAATACATAAATATATATATTATTAATGTATTATGTATTAATTGAAAAATAAACTGCGTGATCATTTTATTTCAATAGTTTAAGCAGATCTTACAAAATAATCTTTTAGAAAAAGAATTGGTTAATTTGGCACTTTTCTTTAGTTTTGACATGGAAAAAATTCTTTCAATTATCGTAGGGAAATCGAAGGCCACCCATAATACAAAATTTCTAATTTCTCAGTCCTTTTACTGTATTTCTCTAAACATATAAAATCTTCCATTATGCCATTAGAGTCCTGTTTTAAATTTTTAATAATTTTAATTGTTTCGGTTAATTCTGTTGTTGTGTTACTATCGAGAGTTTCTTCTATTGGCAGGTCATTATTTAACTTATCCTGGCAAAGCTCAGCACCGAGCATTTTGCAAAAAAGTTCATTTCCGAATTCCTTAATTTCTTATTTTGAACTGTTTTTCAAGAAGGAAGGAAATATATTGTATGAAAAAATATTTCTAGACACAACTTTTTTGGTGCACCTTAGTAACTTTTTTGGTGAACTCTGGTACAGATAACATTGTAAAATTCGACATGATTGCATTGTAAAATGCATTTAAAGAAGCGAGTTGGTTTGTAACTGCCGTTTTGAAACTCACCCATGATTAAAAACACAAAAATATGGTTTAATACTACAAAAAATCAAAAATTTTGTTACATCGGTTAATCGACTGAAATTAACCGGTTTAATCGTTAATCGAAAAAAGACAATTTTAAATTAACCGATCAGTTAATCGGGTAGTAATTAATCGGTTAACCGATTACACGATCAAGTTGTTCTTGATAGTCTTTTACATATACTGCTTGTCAAAATTTACATAAATTGAAAGCTGTAACTATGAAGCAAAATCACAACCGAAAACGGTAAAATCAACCTTGTTTTCGACGATTGTACCTTGATTTTTTTCTGTGTGTAAAGACTAAAATATGGGGGATTTCATGTCAAGTGACCCAATTTTGAAATCGATGTCTTCCGATTTGGATGAAATTTGCACCAAGGTTAGTCCTATTGGATAGTAGTTTAGACACAAATTTTCAACAAGATCGGTCTAAAAGTTTCTGAGTTAGTGGGGGTCAAAATTTGACATTTTGGCCATACAGGTGTTCTTTCTTATCCATGTAACTTATTACCTATTGGTGTTAGCAAAATTTGTCGCAAGTAGCTTCGATAGCTATTTGATCCATCTTTTGAAAAAATTTTTTTTTGTTTTTTTTAAAAATTTTTTTATTTTTTTTTTTTAAATTTAAAACTTTTTTTTATTTTTTTTTTTAGCGGGAATGTTTTTTTTTTTTTTTTTTTTGTTCAAAAGAAAGCTTATGTCTTTTCCTTTAAGGTAGTTTTGGTCCCTTTTTGGGATGCGAGCGGCTTATGTATAAAAAAAAATAATTTCTAACTCTAGACAAGGGTTTTTCAATTTTTAGCATATGCAGTGTTCTTTCTCATCCATTTAACTTATTACCTATTAGTGTTAGCAGAATTTGTCCCAAGTAGCTTCGATAGCTATTTGATCAATGTTCTGAAAAATTTTTTTTTTGTTTTTTTAAAATTTTTTTTGTTAATTTTAAATTTTTTTTTTAAATGTAAAATTTTTTTTTTATCCGGAATGTTTTTTTTTTTTTTTTTTTTTTGTTCAAAAGAAAGCTTATGTCTTTTCCTTTAAGGTAGTTTTGGTCCCTTTTTGGGATGCGAGCGGCTTATGTATAAAAAAAAATAATTTCTAACTCTAGACAAGGGTTTTTAAATTTTTAGCATATGCACTATTTTGAATTTTTTCCTATTTGTGTTTAAGTGTTTCTAAAGCCTTAAAAATAAAACGTTTGCAAAGAAACTAGATACTTCGATACTATAAAGCCCACAATATGTTAATCCCAGGAATAAAATCACTTTTTTCTGTAGAAATGTTGACAAATAATTCTTTTTTTAATTTTTCCTACATAAATTTTATTAAATTATTTATCTTTATCTTTTTATTATTATTATTAGAAATCATTATTATTATAATTATATATTAATTTAATTATTATTACAAATTAATAAAAAGAATTTAATTTGTCAACATTTCTACAGAAAAAAAGTGATTTTATTCCTGGGATTAACATATTGTGGGCATTATAATATCGAAGGTATAAAATAATAATTGGGTTTGTAACATACCGTCGGAAAGGTTAATTTGTCTAGTTTCTTTGCAAACGTTTTATTTTTAAGGCTTTAGAAACACTTAAACACAAATAGGAAAAAATTCAAAATAGTGCATATGCTAAAAATTTAAAAACCCTCGTCTAGAGTTAGAAATAATTTTTTTTATACATAAGCCACTCGCATCCCAAAAAGCGACCAAAACTACCTTAAAGGGTAAGACATAAGCTTTCTTTTGAACAAAAAAAAAAAAAAAAAAAAAAAACATTCCGGATAAAAAAAATATAAAAAAAAAATTTACATTTAAAAAAAAAATTTCATATTAAAAAAAAAAAAGTTTTAAAAAAACAAAAAAAAATTTTTCAGAATATTGATCAAATAGCTATCGAAGCTACTTGGGACAAATTCTGCTAACACTAATAGGTAATAAGTTAAATGGATGAGAAAGAACACTGCATATGCTAAAAATTGAAAAACCCTTGTCTAGAGTTAGAAATTATTTTTTTTTATACATAAGCCGCTCGCATCCCAAAAAGGGACCAAAACTACCTTAAAGGGTAAGACATAAGCTTTCTTTTGAACAAAAAAAAAAAAAAAAAAACATTCCCGCTAAAAAAAAAAATAAAAAAAAGTTTTAAATTTAAAAAAAAAAAATAAAAAAAATTTTTAAAAAAAACAAAAAAAATTTTTTTCAAAAGATGGATCAAATAGCTATCGAAGCTACTTGGGACAAATTTTGCTAACACCAATAGGTAATAAGTTACATGGATAAGAAAGAACACCTGTATGGCCAAAATGTCAAATTTTGACCCCCACTAACTCAGAAACTTTTAGACCGATCTTGTTGAAAATTTGTGTCTAAACTACTATCCAATAGGACTAACCTTGGTGCAAATTTCATCCAAATCGGAAGACATCGATTTCAAAATTGGGTCACTTGACATGAAATCCCCCATATGTATATTTCTTTTATAGTTTTAAGACTTTTTATGTTTAATAAATATTTTATTGCTATTTTTTAATCAGTTTGATCTATTGATGTGGTGTGAGTTTATAGGAAAGAATTATGTAAAATAAATCATGTAAAAAGATATACATATTAACTAAAGTAACCAAAAAATAATACAATTTAAATTTTAGCATTATTTTTTGGCAGTTTAGGATTTTTTTTAGCATTATTTTAAAGCCGATTTAGCTGTAAAATATTTTTGGATATAGCCACACTGAGCGTCAGGATTAAATATGAAATTTTCCATATTTCGCACAGTACTGGAATCAATCTTTCTGTACTTGATTCGAGAAAATCCGTACTTACCGTACTATTGATACCGCTTCGGATTGATTTGAGTACGGATGGATTGATTTTTCTTTTCAGTGTATATTTTTTTGATATAACATTAGCTGCGTTCGTTTACACCAAAATTTGTACTGGATTTTACTGAAACGCGTTCGCGTACACATAAATTTGTAAAATTTTCATATAACTCACCTACTGGATTTTACTGGAAAAGTAAACGAACGCACATATTAATTAAAAAAATTAATCATCAAGAATTTTTAACGGGTCACAATGCTTGGCCTGCAAAACTGTATAAGTTGCTTGTCTCTCATTCAGAATATAAAAATAAAATGCCAATAAAAATAACTTTATATATTTCTATGGCATTTTGACAAAACATCTTGAGTTGAAATAACATAGAAAAAAAGTTTTTAAAAAGAACTCGGTGAAAAAAATCATTTTTATAAAAAATTAATATAAACCAAAATTAAAGAAAAATTTCGTTTATAATAAAAAATTTTAAAAACGTATGACTAACAAAATTTTTTTCAACTTTTTTAATTTGACTTCAGATGTTTTGTCAAAATGCCAAAAATTTTTTTTATTTTATTAGATACAGGTCTACATACATACTGCCTGTTTTTCAAACTAAAATAAAAATTTTCGTTTAGAAATGTATATGGATAATTGGGCGTGGCACAAAATATAATTCTGTATATCTGGAGAACGGCAATAGCGCAAGTTTCCAAACTTGGTACAAATGGTTCGGTTATCAAAACACAACATCTGTCAAAAAGTGGGTGGGAGTAAATAAGCGGACATGTCACATTCCATATAAAGACACAGATTTCTGCATATCTAGAGAACGTTTGCAGCAAACATTTTCAAATGTAGTACAAATAGCTTGGGCATCAATACGCAACATCTGTTAAATAGTGGGCTGAATTTATGAAGTGGGCGTGGTACCTGTCATACAAAAAATTTATATAAAAACGGTTACATACATTAAAAACTTACAAATTTGGTACAAATAACTTCACACGAGTTCTACATTTTACTTACTTTATTTTAATGAGGGTAGCGAAGCGCACTGGATTAAGCTAGTTTTTTAAATAAATTTTTCAAAAATAGAAAAACATTAAAAAAAAAAAATAGGAAATTTTGTAAATGCATATATGCATCAACAAGTAAACGTAGTCCTTTATCTCTTTATATGAAATATTTACAAATAACAACAAAAAGAGAATGCATTTGAGAATTCGAATGTGTTTTACATTGGTTTAATAAATAATCAAATACTTAATTTCTTTTTAAAGATTCCTCAAGTGCTATAAAATGTTACAAATGTGCTGTTACTGTTGAAAAAATCTACTCACATTCTAAAAATACGACAATTATTACACCAATGTGCTCAAAATTTGATGAATCAGACGAATATATTGTTGATTGTCCCTACTCTACAATGTGCCTTAAAACAATATCAACATTACATCTTCAAAATGGTCAGCAACAAGAGACTTTCACGCGTGGGTGCGCCCCACAAAAGGATACAAAACAAGTATGTAAAAATAAATACACAACTATTTAAAATGACTAATACGAAATATTCGCTCATAAACACAAGTAGGTTTGTATTTATGTACATAAATAAGTATATTTATTTATTGTATGTAGGTGCATTAGACCGACTAACAAAAAATAGTAATTCTGTAATACACCTTAAAATATAACTTGGCATTCTACGTAAAGATTTTCAAAATATGTTGTGACTTCGCTGTCCACTCGAGAGCTGGACAGTTTTTAAAAAGATAATTTTTTCACATTTTTAATTTATTTTCTAAGATGACGTATCGAAAGCTAAATTCCAAATTATGCTAAGTCGAATAAGTGAGTGCAGGAGTAGCTCTTAAACTTTACGGGCGATACAACATCTAGTTGTATGCTAAAGGATACATTACACTATCACACTAGTCTTACGTGATATGTTATGATAAGTTATTGTTTTTTTGGAAATTTTCAAACATTTATAAGATCAAGCATATAAGCATTTATGTCAAAATACTTAAGACTTGTATGATAATCTAAAACGGCCTTTAAATTTATTAAAAAACATGCTAGGTAAACTTTTGAATTGAGCTGCCGATACGTAAGTATGTTATTTACGCGCATAGTGTAAACTTTCACTGTTTTTTTGTTAAGTTAAAGTTGCTGTTATTTGTGTCAATAATATTATTATTTGTTTTATTTTTTCTATGTAAAATCAATTGTAAAATAGGAAAAGGGGAATATTTATAGCAGGTAGCCGCGAGATTACAACAATTGTACAATAAAACAAACAACAGGGCTTTTTATTGTTGTTATGTGATACGAACTGTCTAACAGCAAAGGGGTTAATAAGATACAAAAAAGACAAAAGATAAGGACAAAAAACAGCTGACTTTCCGAGACTAGCTGCTATAAATATACCTTGGAAAAAACAAAAACAACTTGCAAAAATAAAGCATGCTGCCATTTAGTTTTTTTAAGCTGTGCACTGCCATTTTATTATTAAAGTAATTTTTGGGAATACAACATTTTTAATTTACAAGATTTGGTTAGTCATGCTTGTAGTGGGAAATGTAAGAAAATATAAACTCACTGTTTATTGTTGTTGTTTTTGTTTAAGCTTTGATATGGTTACAAGTAAGACTGTTGCTTATGATTCTTATTCGCTTAACAGTTTTATTTGTTTAATATCTTTCGTTTTTCTAAAATCTTTGGATGAAGTTTCCTGACGATCTGGCCTAAGCAACCAGTGAAATGCGCATAGGAATAGCTTATCCCTTCAACAATAAATTTCAGTGTTTTTATTAAGAATAAAAATTGGATATTAAGCACGACTAACAAAATCTTGTAAATTAAAAATTTTGTATTCCCAAAAATTACTTTGATAATTTCTATACATATGTATATTGATTGAGATCAAAGAACGATATGACTACATTAATCCGCAATGCCGATCATATGGTCGATTTTGAGGCCTATATTGCCACTTTACCCGTAGCGAAACACCAAATCGGTTTTTTAAGTAGTCATAAAAAAGAATCGGTTATGGGAAGCGGTCCGGTTAACATATGACTCCTTGTTAATTGATGCGGAAAAGTTGAAAGATCCCCACATTAAAGAGGTGAAAGCCAATTATTTTTAGTTTTACGGCACCTTTACCCAAGGGATATCTCTTATTGCAGTTCACCTAGAACGACTTAAATTAGCGACGCTGGCTGAAAATGGTTTTTCATTGGCCAAAAATCTGTAACTTTTGAACCGGCGCAGATAATTTTGCAATTTTTTTTTTGCTGGAGAGAAGACTTTTTAACTTTCCTAAAGTTTTAATGTTATTAAGATCGGTTTAGCAGTTGTTGAGAAATTTAAGGTCAAGATTAAACTTTTGATGTTTTTTAGCATTTAGAAAGAAAATGCTTTTGATTGAAAATGAGAATTGCGGTATTTTTTTATTTAAAGAGGGGGATGTTTTGAAGTGCTAAACTACATAACTGCCAAATTTCATTATGATATCTTTATTCCAGTCAGATTTATAGAATGACAAAACTTAAAATTATGTACTATTTGTTTACTCATATTGAAAGCCATTTCATTCATTTACACTATAGAAATAATAATTTTAATGTTTAACATTCCATATCCCCATTTTTGATTAAGAAATTCCCTTAAATTCCTAATCCTGGAAAAACGCTTAAAAAATTTTTTTTTTACAAAAATGGTAAAACTGCTACTAAAGGGTGGTTAAATTTCAAGGGCCGATGTTGATTTTGAATAAAACACAAACTATTTAGGAAATTATTGTAATTTTATTTTATTATGATATATTGGTATTACTCAATTATGTATGGAACAAAATATCGGCCAAATGGGCGCCGCGACCACGTCGGCACACCTCCATCCGATGGTCCAAATTTTCGATGACCCTGAGGCATAATGGAGGTTCTATACCGTTAATGTGCCGAACTATCTCATCCTTTAGCTCTTGAATTGTAGCTGGCTTATCGACGTACACCTTTTCTTTCAAATAACCCCAAAGAAAATAGTCCAACGGTGTCAAATCACATGATCTTGGCGGCCAACTGACATCGCCATTACGTGAGATAACACGGCCATTGAATTTGTTGCGCAAAATAGCCATTGTTTCGTTAGCTGTGTGGCAAGTGGCACCGTCCTGCTGAAACCACATATCGTCCACATCCATATCTTCCAATTCGGGCCATAAAAAGTTCGTTATCATCTCACGATAGCGAACACCATTCACAGTAACTGCCTGACCGGCCTCATTTTGGAAAAAAAGGCCCGATGATGCCGCCAGCCCATAAACCGCACCAAACAGTCACTCTTTGTGGGTGCATTGGTTTTTCGACAATCACTCTTAGATTCTCATTCGCCCAAATGCGGCAATTCTGTTTATTGACGAATCCACTGAGGTGAAAATGTGCCTCATCACTGAAGATAATTTTCTTCGAAAATTGATTATCCACTGTTGCCATTTCTTGCCACCATTCTGCCCATTCACGACGTTTGGAATGGTCAAGAGGCTTTAGTTCTTGAGCCAATTGCACCTTGTAAGCGTGTAAATGCAAGTCTTTATGCATAATGTTCATCAACGACGAGCGTGAGAGGTGCAATTGTTGGGCACGACGACGAGTTGAGGTGGACGGCTCTTCAGCCACACTATCGCGAACAGCACCAATATTTTCTGCAGTACGAGCTGTACGAGCATGCACTGGTGTTCTCACATCTTCTACAGACCCGGTTTGCTCGAATTTTTCCACGATTTTTGCGATTGTACGCACATTTGGACGATCAAATTGACCAAAAAAATCACGAAGTGCACGATATGCATTTTGATTTGAACGCTCATTTTCATAATAAGTCTGGATAACTTTAACACGTTGTTGGATTGTGTATCTCTCCATGGTTCAAATTGAGTAAGTCTGAAATAGAGAAATGTCAAATAAAATTCGGAAAAAAACTTGGCGTTTAGGTGTGGTTCACATTCAACATCGGCCCTTACAATTTAACCACCCTTTATTTACCACTCGATATTGATCAGAATTTTCCAGAAAATCATGGACATATTAAAAAACATTACTTTTCTAATTTTATTAATATCGGTGTGTTGAAATTCTAGAATTTTTTACTTAAATAAATTTTTTTGTTTGAAAAATTGGCTTTTTTTTTGCATAGGGAATAGGGCCTCCAATCGGGATTGGTTTTTCTGAATCCCGGGATTCGGGATTGAAGAAAATATTTCGGGATTCCGATTTGGGGATCCCGGGATTTTCGGGATATTTTGAATCCCGGGATTCACGGGATTTTTAAAAAATTTTTGGGATATTTCAGGTTTTTTTAAATTTTTTTTTATATACCCAATAAAAAAAAAACTTTTTAAACTATGTAAAAACAACTTAATTTTCAAGTTAAAATACACATTTCATGAACGTATATTATTTATTTGTAAAAATAAAATAAAAACAAACGTAAATTATTAATTGGTCAAAATTCATAAAGACCATGTAAAAAAAAACCTAACAAATCAACATAAAAATCTTATTTTTATCCATATTTAATTATTGATAAAATAATGACACCATTTTCAATTGTTTTTTCCAAATATATTATCAAGTTTTCTTAGGCCGTTGTAAACCATAATACAAAAACTGCAAAATTTCAACTGAACTAGAGTTGAGTTGTATTAAAGAACAACATTTTAAGCAAAACTAATGGCGATTTCTTTTCTGAAAAAAATGTTGCATTAATGTTACATGTTCTACATTTTGTGTTCGTTTGTACAAAAAATACAACTGTGGGAAAAATTTTCAAGTTCTTTTGTGAAAATGTTGATGAAAAACATGCAAAACATGTTACATGATTTACCCTTACTTTTACTTAAGGGTTCATACTGCCCTGTTTTACAACTTTGGTACTTACTACTTTGTTTGTACAACCAATATTTTATTTTGTTTGTCATAATATTTTAAAAGTTTTTTCAGAAGAATTCTACATCTAAATATTCTTTGACGGCATACTCCATTTTGAATTAAATCGTTTTTTTTTATTTTGGTGGAAAATTCTATGTATTAAATACATTGTATTTATTATCGTTTTAAATTTGTTCAAGCAATAAGTGATGTCAATGTCTGTTTCCAAACCGTAAAGTAAGTGTGCAGCAAATAGTCGAATAGTTTTAAAAATCGCTAATGAACTACATTAATAATAAAAGTGTAATAGTTGTAAATAAAGGCAGCTAATTCTGTTCGATTGAAGTTGTACAACATGTAACACTTCGAGTGATTAGAGGTAACATGAAAAAGTGTTACATGCATATACTGTAGCATTTTTTGCTCAGAATAGAAATTGCCATAAGCTGTTCCGTCAAAATGATGTATACAAACTTAGTAATGGCGGCACAAATATGTTTTCAGAATAACTAAACCTAGTTTAACTGACATCTCAAATATATTTTAAAATTGCCCAAATATACAGGGAGAAAACAGATTCGTGAACACAACCAATCGAATTTCGTAGGTTGCATGTACGATCACACAATTCGCTTCCAATTACTGAAAATTTCGTTGCTTAGTATAATAGTGTTGATAGCAACATTTGAATTTTAGTACACTATCAGTCATAACAACAGATATTATTAGTTGTTAGTATGATTATTAGAAACAAAATTGTGCTTATACCCGAATATATGATAGCTGCAACTGAATTAACACATAATTGGTGTTCATAACAAGAGGTTTGATTGTCGTTATGAATATATTTTTTTTAAACGGTCAAATGTAGCCCATAAGGGGCAAGGACTTGTCGAAAGGTAACCCCAATGAATGGAAAAATGGCTTATTTTACAGTACGATGTCCTAGGGCAGGACCATATAACCCAGCTTGCATTACAAAGGAGAAGTCTTAAAACTACTCCATGGTATACTCCAGAGGATTAGCTTTGAAATCGTTTCAAAACGAAAACATGTCGTTACAAAACGAAGAAATGTCGTTGCACTGCAAACTCTTCTTAATAATGACATGGTCCATACTTGCATTACATTGGACCAGCCCAGGATCAAAATGGATCAAGTAGACCAATATAATTTGCAGAGAATAAAAAAATAATACACACATACATACATATGTACGTGCATATGTTCATACCTATAAGAATACGTAAATTACTTACCCCAATTTATTAAGTTTTTGCAAATTTTCCATTTTTGACCGCAAAGATATTTTTTAAATATAAAATTAAAAATTATTTTAAACTTTTTAATCCAAATTTTTTTTTTTTTTTTTAGTATTTTTAATTAGGCTTAAGTTCATTAAATTTAATTTTCATTAAATTATTTTTATGAAGAAAAGAATTTTACAACATGAAAATTAATTAAAATTGTTATTGATAACCTTTCGTTCTTGACCGTGGCCGGGATTCCACAATACTAATTATTGTTAAAGCTAAGGCACGAGCTCTATGTGTTCATTTGTCCTTTAAGTTGTGCTGAAAAAGGTCAACAAGAAAAAGAAACACAAAAAAGAAAAAACAAAAAATGTACTTTGGACTTCAAGAAGAATTCTTGACAAAAGTACGAAAAAACAGAAGTAAGGAAAAAACATGTAAAATCAATTAAAATGGATAATCATTCAAAAAAGCAAATTTCGATCTACCAAAAGTTAAAATACAATTTGGTTTAATGATTGATGTTTGACTTTTGACGTCAGCAGTCGTCGATGGCTGCGAGTGTAAAACGGCAAATCCATCTGAGGAGATCGAGTGGTTGCGATCGAAACATGTCATGGTAACCTGCCGGCCGCGGTTCGAATCCCGGCCACGGTCAAGAATGAAAGATTATCAATAACAATTTTAATTAATTTTGTATGTTGTAAAATTCCTTTCTTCATAAAAATAATTTAATGAAATTTAAATTTAATGAACTTAAGCCTAATTAAAAATATTAAAAAATTTGGATTAAAAACGACAAGTAGTTCAACAAAATAACCACAATACTAATTATAATTATTTTAATCTATCAAATATGTTGACAGAAAATTTAGTAAGCAGTTGGGGCTTTTAACTATTTTTTGGTTGTGAATTCTGAATAATTATATTTTCATTTGTTGTGCTCGAATTAAAACTTTTCCAACAATCAATAATTAGCTGCAATAATTGAATTAACATTTATATTACAAAATTTATTGACGAAAGCAAATTATTGATTGCAATGAGCAATATTCAGTATTGCCCTGTATTAAATTCGGTTGTGATTCTAACCATTTGTACTTATTTTTAGAACTAAATTAATTAAGTTATCATAACTAATAAAAGAATTGAAGGAATCATATTTCAGTAAGAACAACGTTTAATATTAAAGAGAATTCAAAATCAGTTAGAACTATACATTTTTAATAGTTGCAATAATAAATCATGTTACTTGATCAATATTTTATTACTGCAACCGTTTTCCAACCAATTTGTTTTCTGTTTGTATTTAAAATTTTCAAATACAATTTAAAATTGTTCATATGTAATTTAGCCTGTGTTCATCGATATCCAACGTTTACGTTCGCATAGAAAATTATATTTAAAACAAAAACAAAATTCGAAACAGGCAGTTAAAATTTTTTTTGTCAACAAATACACGTATCTTTATTTTTTTATTTCTGGAGAAAATATTGATTTTAAAATTAAAAATTGAGTATTCATGTGTATTACCTGTTCATACATGCACAGATGATCTATGTTCAATAAATAAGTTTCATAAATTTAATTATTTTTATTGTATCAATTATTTTTTATCACATTGTATCTTGCTGACTTACGTTTTGTTCGATTGTTTAGTTTTTGTTTGTTTGTCTGCTAGAGTTCTTTGCACCCTTCTGCTAAAGGTGCTATCAGACGGGATGTATTTTACATATGTACTGTCAAATTTTCCGTCTGTAAAAGTTATACACATCGTGTGATACATATGAAACTTTGCATGTGTAAAATACATGTGGAAATACATATGTAATTTTTTCGATTAGAACACGCTCTATTTTCCTGCGACAAACATAAACAAAACAGCTGGTTTGTTTTGAAACGAAATTGTATGGAAAAATACATTGTAAAGAAAAATTAAAGAAAATGTTGACATACATACGGAATTACATATGGGTAAGAAAAGTGACAGTACATATGTAAAATACATCCCGTCTGATAGCACCTTAAACAAGCAAAACTGATCGTTGCATGCAATGACCCTAGTATTTTTCATACGGGATTTCCCGGGATACCGCACATTTTTCGGGGAAAAAATCCCGGGAAATATATGCGGGAATTCCCGGGATTTTTTCAATTTATTTATGGCAACTTTACTGCTAATATAATTGTAAAAAAGTTGTGTCACGTTAGGCAAAGAGGTCTTAAATAAAAAAACGCAGTTTGAGTTTTTGATTGGCTTTAACTAATTTTTTTTTTCTCTTTTGTTTGGTTTAAATCACTTTAGTCTAGCACAACTATGAAATACACAAAATAAATATTTTTTAATTTAACAACGAAATACTAAAGGCAATGTTTAGTGCTCTGAAATTTCGAAAGAAGAAGAGTAAAAATGTACAGAATTTCTAATTTGCTTAAAGACCCAGATTTATTTTATAAAAACGAAAAAAGTTGTTCGCACTTGCTTCAAAAAATTAAATGGTTTATTTATATGCAGAGCAGCTGCATACCAGATTTTTTTCAATTAGATTTTGTTAGAGATGAAGACAAAAGTAATTAATTAATAAAACTCTTATTCGATTCGAAAAAGGAATTACAAGTCTTGAAGGAAGTTCTAAGAAAACTGAAAGTTTTTGCCAACATTTTTATGAAACTTGATAATCTATTGCAAGGTTAAAATTACTCAGCAATTTAAATTGTTCTTTTGTTGTTAATTTTAATGTTTTTGTAAATTAATTAATTAGTATATAAAACCAAAAACTAAAATGAAGAATTGAGAAGGTTTTGAATAAGAAAGAAAAACGACTTGTTGCTTACTTTCTCCCCGCCATGAGTAACCAAGTTTCAAGTGCTTGAGTTACTAAATCTAATTGTCCTGGTGTTACTGCCGGAACAATTCCCTTAACGCTACTCGGCTCGTAGCCCTGTAGAATAGGCTAAACAAATAAAATTAGGTTAAACAAACTAGTTTAACCGAATTCAGTATCCTCTGAATTAAACATCATCTTTATACGCATATACATTCGCCTCAAATATACCACTTTACTTATGAAAAAATGCATAAGCATTTAACAATTCAACATACCATTGCTTAAAGTCTGCTTTCCTAACAATATAAAAAATATTTAACCCCCTATCGATAACAGTTTGATATTAAACATATCCACCCTATTAAAAAACTAGAAAAATCGTTAAAAAATCAAAACAAAAAAATCCTTTTTATCCGAATATATCTAAAGGCAAGGAGATAACTTAACATTTAAGCATAATTTTTGTAGGTCAGCTTAAGTCTAATTTTTTTGCAATTCATAAATACATACATATGAATTTTTAAAAAACTTTAATATCCGACACTATCAATTTTAGAGGACCACAAGTCACTCTCACGACCCTCTATGGACCTGTGTTCTCTAAAATAAACTCAAAAGCTGTCCGGCTTTGACAGTTTGAAGAACTGCATCAGTTGCAGAATTATTTTTTAAAACAAAACGTTCGAAAATCATTGTGTTATATTTCAGTAAAATAAAAAGAGCAAAATAAATGTTGGCAGTAATTTCATTTAAATGAAAAAAAGTGTTCAGCAGACAGTTGCAAAAGTAAAAATGGGGTTAAAGAGGACACTTTCAGCTTATATATGGTACTTAAATCTCTTTAACCCCTTTTGACCCTAACAGGTTATATTCCTCTGAAATTAGGATTTAACACATATGACACATTTTGAGATGCCCTAATAAATGAACAGCTTCGAGCCATATTAAGGTGTCTATTATGAACTAAATTCGATTTTCGACATCAGTCGAATTAGCTGATCAAACGCATTGTCATTTGGTATTATGGCGCGCATTCGATAAAAATTTACTATTGTGATTTCGTTTATTCACAGTAGTACATTTTCGATCAGCTGTCACTTAAAATAAAAAATGTTTGTTTACAAATTTAAAAAATAAAATTAAAGTTAAACGAGACAACGGCAGAATTATGGTTGTTTTCAAATAATTTAGCTTAAGTGGGGTTTTATCCCACTTTTTTACATGCTGAACTGTGCTGCAAATTATTTTGTCAAAAATGAATTTTGTTCCATAAGGAATATAAGCATTTTCAATTGCTGTTTACGACGTTGGACTTGCATAAAATGAACAAAACTGATAAAGAATATGGTATTTGGTGTACGAACACAAAAAAATTTCCAATAGTTACATTTTCAACAAGTTTTTTACATTTATTTGCACCGTTGAAAGCTGGTGTATATTTGTGCTACAAAGCTACGCGAAAACATTTTAAGACTCTGGGAACAATCCAAAAAAAATTCTAAATATTCTCCTATGCTTTCTGGATGCTCAAAAGCTCATTTTAAAACTCTTTATAGTCAGTTTCTGACATAAGGCAGTCTCACTCAAACCCCGCTCAAAACCCGAAAAAATACCCCTGGCAATACCCTAGGACTACCAAAAACGTCAAACAAAAATAAGATTCAAAGTTTTGCGACCAAAACTGCTCCCACCTCAACGGTTTGTCACTGTTTCCTTTGTCAAGGTTCTCAGCCATTAGACTTTGTCCCAGTTTTTTGAGTCAGAATGTTAATAAAAGAATGTCAACCGTGAAGTGACTAAAGTGTTGGTCGAACTGTTTGGCAACCTCCCACGAGTACAAGAAATGTAAGAGTATTCATGTGTGTGCGCATTGTAAACAGAAGCACCAAACTCTGCTTCATCGAGATGCAAAGTCACATATGTCTGTCAGTAGTTCACCCCATCTCCCTATAGCAACTGGCATGACTGTCTTCACCTCAACCCTAATCCAGCTGGCAGTCACTCTCAACACCCACTTAATTTTGCCCCTTCGACTTCTACAGTGGCTCATAATTTTCATACTTATTCTACACAACTCAAGTCGAACCTCTGAAGTTTGCATAGAGCATTTAAACGACATCAGATGTACGGCCCGAGCCTTAGTTGACCCGGTTCGCAAGGTACCTATATTTCAAGGAGATTACAAAGAAAGCTTGCTATTCCCACATTTTTCGTGCCTTCGACAAGTGTCCGGGAATGATGGACTGCTTAACTTACACCCACCCGTGTTCGGGTGGATAGTCACAGGTAAAGTTTTTCAGCCCAACTCTTACATTCTTTATTATCGTTTTGTACTTATCCCGAGTTAAACACTAACCTTTCGCGTTTTTGGGAACTTAAAGAGGTGCCACAAGCGACACATATGTCTGAAGACGATGAATATTGGGAGAAACTTTACCAGACCACACCTTATAGAAACCCCGATGGCCGTTACTTGGCCTCTCCAATTTCGCCGAGAATTTTCAAATGAATTGTTATTAGAAGATTATTTTAAAAGCGGCTTTTCCACTTTTGTGCGAAATTGGACTCGCTTGTTAAAAACCCCCGAACTGAAATAACAATACGATAATGTAGTTAGTGAGTATTTTAAAATGGGAGATGTGAAGGCTGTCAAAACCCCAATTTACACTGCGAGTAATTACTATTAACCACATTATGTAGTGCTTAACGCTGAAAGCGTTACCAAGAAACTAAGAGTTGTATTTAATACTTAACTCCTCCTCCAATGGCTTGAGCCCTAATAATGCCCTATACTCCGGTCTTGTCTTAAAAACAAATCATACCATTTTATTGCTGCGTTGCACAGTGGGGTTTTTGATACCAAAAGTGGGAATTAATTCGAGATAACTTTTCCTGTTTCTAATTTTAACTTTTTTCAGTCAAATTCACTTTAAGAAGTAAAACTTATAAATTTTTTAATATTATTTAGTACACATTTTATTTATTTTCCATTAGTAAATTTTTTAGAACATACCTTTAATATTGATAAAAATTGTTATATTTCCAAAAAAATAAAAAGAATAATATTTATTTAAACATTTCTATTCCTTATCCGATTCTTAATCATCAACATCATTATCACTATAATTAGTAAAGGTATCATTATCATCATTATTGGCATCTTTTTCACCATCGAGATTTGATTCAAATATTAATAATTGAATTGCTTCCATAGGTAAATTATGGGTTTTTTTTTCTTTTAATTTTCTCATATTTGTTATTACTGGATCTGAAGTAACTAATAGTCTTTTAAAAATATCTTCATTTGATTTTTCTCTAGAACATTTTCGCGAAAAATGCTCCCTAAAATTTTTGATATCTTTGTTTCGAGCTTCTTGTGCTTCTTCCGTCAACTGTCCAATTGGTAGTAAAGCGTGGTTTATTATTTCTGGTCCATGGATTAAGAATTTATGGACAGTTGGGGACATATAATACCAGGGATACAGTTGTACAAAATACCTTGCGGTATCAAGAGCGAAATCTCGAAAGGCATTAGTGTTTATTTGAAAACCACTAGAAACGGTAGCCATAATTGAATGCAGTTGTCTTATCAATTTTGCATCCAATTTTGTAATTTGCGCTGAAATGTCCGCATTTTGAAAGAAGCGCCGAGCTGTGTTGCCGTCATTCGAATTTCCAAAGCCAGGTTTCGGATGATCAATAATAAGACCAGTTTTGTTTTTGAACTCCTCTTGAATACGTGCTTTGTTTTTTGCAACAACTTGTTTTTCGATGTCCGATCTAGCTTGCCATTTCATTATTGGAAGCTTATATGCCACATGGAGCAGGCATTCAAAAAATCTAATCTATCCATGCAGAATCGACAAACCGAACTCCAAATTTTCTGTTTTTACTTGCAAAGAAATCATTTTGTCAATATTATTAAATTCTTTGGAAGTAGCACCACATAAAAAGCATTTTTGGGTGCTAGTAGTTTCTGTGAGCGCATTACATATTTTTCCATCAATCATGGATAGGACCAACTTATGATTGACTGTCAAACGTTTTTCTCCATAAGAAATGACAGACTCTTTAAGGTTTTTTATTTCCTGATCCCCTCTATCTTTTTCGTTCTTAGCAACAATCGTGGTTTCTTTTATAAATTCCACTTTCAATGGCCTACAATATCTAGGAGATGCTGGACGAGGATTTTGCCATATGATTATGCTGTTGCACATTAGTTTTGTTGGCACGATTGAGGTAATAAAAACCGATGAGTCAGTAGCATTGCGATCGTGGTGTGTGACTAGAGCTACCATCAAAGACCCATTTCGTGTATAGACACAAACTGTTTAACTCATCATCCTTTAATGCATCAATTAGACTGTTTTTGAGTGATATAATGCGCTCTACGGTATGGTCCAAAAGAGCCTGTAAACTTATTTTTGCTGAAGCTTCACAAATCGTAAGGCACTCATTTTTGGGGTAGCAATCCTTTTTTGCTAGTTGCACTTGTGAATATGATGGAAATCTTTCATGAGCGGAAACACTGATAATATTATATTGATGTCGTGACAACTTGGCTTTAACCAAAACAGCCAATGCTTCCTCTTTAGACATTTGGGTCACTGTAGAGGGTTTTGAAAAACTTTTGTAAAATTTGTCTAATTCAGATGGTGAAGTGCTTGTTATTTTTTTTACCATTTTTGAAGCTTTTAATTTACCAGCTGCCCTCAGACTCATTTGTGTCGCGTGTGCCAATAAGGATGAAGGAATGGTTTTCCTCAAAGCAATGGTCTTCTTGTTTTTGCTTTGTTCACCACAATCTTCGAATTCAAGCTCCTTTCTACCACTTTTAACACCAGATTGACGAGGGAAGCCTATTGAAGAATCTAGCCATGTCATATTATTCAGAACAAAACGTTCCTTCATTCGCAAAGATGAAGCCCAGCGAGTCCTGAATTGAAAACAAAAAGTATTCATCGTTTCATTGAAAACTTTTATATTTTGTTCGCTTGGCAATAAACGTTTTAGTATTTGTTCTTTAAGAAAGGTCAATTTTCCATGGATATTTTCACAATCGGAATTCATCATTATTTCAAAAAGCTCTCGTCGGGAAATAAAAATTGTATTCGAGGATGTGGCCATGATTAAATAAATACGGTCATAAGATTTTATACAAAACTTAAAAAAAAAACACGAAGAACGATTACACTTAGTCCACAAAGACAAATAATTACTTTTCAAATCACAACAAGTAAAACCTATTTTTATTTGATTTTATGACATAAAGAACTACCTAAAAACGTTTGAATTATTAAGTAAACAAAATATTTTTATTATTGTATTTTTAAATATAGTCCTTATAAAACTTTTTGGGAACCACTGTCTCATATAAAAATAGTTTCAGAACTTCTTACATTTTATTTGAAGTAAACAATTAATTTGCCTACATACTCTGTATTGCTTTTTGCAAAATATTTATTTTTAACAATACAGTAGACGCTCGCAAATTAGAACCGCTTTGTTTTTGATGCAGTTCTAATTTCTGAATTATTCTAATTTCTGGACGTTTTTATTTCGAATAAAAAATAAATATTACTTAAATTTTTTTTAATTCAATTTTATTTGATAAAAACAAGAAAACAAAACGTAATTCACTCCAATACATTAAATGCATTTTTTAAAATTAAAAATACCGAGTCGTTTCTTATATTTGGAAAACTATCCATTGCTTCCACGGAATGCATTTTCATCTTTGATTGAAGATGTCGTAACATTAATATTCCCTTCAAACCCTTTGTCACGCTTTTCTAATATTTTGACCTTCGTTTCCAATGATAAAGTGTTTTTTTTACGTTTATTTGACATTTCGAATGATACACTTTCACTTTTTAATAGAGACTTCCAAAATATGTACACATGTTTCGAATTTCACAAATAAACTAGCCACAAATATATATAAATGCGACAAAAAAACAACAAATAAGGAAACACATCTAAAATTTGGTAATTCCCCTTTTTAGTTTTACATGTTCAAACAGAATAAAAATAAATTGCGAATTTCTTGTGTTCAAATAACAAAAAAAAAAAAAAACGCTCTGAAATTAGAACTATAAATTCGAATTTTAGAGCGTTTAATGTATTGCAAACACTGATTCTAATTTCTGGACGTTCGAATTACTGAAAGCTCTAATTTGTGAGCGTCTACTGTATTAACTGTTCTGGTTACTTATTGTTTTTGTTGCTATTATTGTTTAAAATTGTTATTGTTTTTGTTTACCCTTTCTTCTTTTAATATGTTTTTATCTACTCTTATTTAATAATTAAATGCACGCTCTCATGAAAGCAAAAGCAATAATAACAATATTTGTATTGCTTTTTATAAAAAGTTGATTTTTTATATGGAAGTGCAACAATATACATATTTAAATTTTATTTTAAAATGTGCAAAAAAGTGCAGACAAAATTTTCATAAATATTTTCAAAAGCGTTTATATTTTTAGGAAAAAAAAAGTTTTTATCTATACCAACGATCATCACGCTATGCCCCCAGGGGCCGAGCACTTTTCGTGAATTTCACACACACAACACGAAGGTTAACGAAACGACAAAAAACAAAACACATTGTTAATGTCTCAAAAGAGTTAATTTATTTTGCTCTCTTTTCTAGAATTGGTGTTTTTCAATGCACACAATATGAACCCACCACTACATACACATTTTTAACTGTCTCTCTTTGTGGTGACCGCTGCTTTATACACAACTATTTATTGACATATTTCCCGAAATCCACTAATTTATAGACTTACGCGTGAAAATTAATTAAAAATAAAAACAAAAATTACACATAAAAACAAAAACCATAAGTTAATCTTACTAACCTGAGGTTGAAGGTTCCATTAAAATATTTTTAATTATCACTTTAGAAAACACTCAAAACTAATTTTTAAAACACCAAAAGTTGAAATTTATGTACCACGCGAGGAAAACGTCAAATAACTCAAACTTTAAAATTGTATAGTGACATAACGGTAGTTGTTAAAAACAAAATTTTTGCACTAGTGATGTAGAATGTTGTGTACTTTTACCGAGTGCAAAAATTTATTCGGTTCTCCTATATTTAATTTTGCAATTAATTCCCATTTTTGGTATCGAAAACCCTACTGTGCGTTGGCGGCTCTTCCGTAACGTTTGATTGAGAAAATGTATTGCCAGATACTTCTTCATCCCAACCAAATTTTGAGTGTTCTGTAATTCGCTAAAGCTAAATCTCTATAAAGTTGATCTACCGATTTTTGGCTACGAATGCAATACTGTAGCTTGCATTGCTTATTTTGTCAGTATTACATTCAAGCTGTTGTCAAGTGAGTCATCAAAATCGGATCGAGATGACTTTTGCCTTAATGAGAGAACAAGAAACCTCATAAAAAAAAACAGGAGGGCAATAAATAGATGAGGTATAAGTTGCAAAGCCTTGCTATAGGTGTCGAAAACTCATCAAACGTGAGACGAAATCTCAATTATATTAAAAACAAGACTTTATAATGGACAAAAATGTGATTTTTGTTTTCGTTTTAAATACAATTTTATATTAAACTAGCATTTAACCCGCTACTTCGTTAGCGTCTCCTTTTTCTTCGTTGACATATCTGTTTATTTTTCTAGGTTTAAACTTGTTTAACCCTCTGTAACATATAGTATACTACAGGCAACATACTGTTCATCTCTCAATAGTTTCCATAGTAATAGTTACTGTGACCTATCAAGTAATGTAACCTTTAGTATACACTCTGTTCTTTACCTCAAGTGCAAAAAGCATAAGATGGTTGTTTCTCATTGTTTTAAATATTGCGATCCCATTATAATTTTTAAAATTTAAAAAAGTGAAAATGCTTTATATTAAATTATTAATAAAAAATATTTTTATATCCGCTGCTTCGTTTTTTTGTGAGAGTCTGTAAGGTTAGTGTCCAAATATGAGTCATTACTCTAGTACTTTTAATATTTTTGACTTATATGCGTAAACACGAAATTTAGTGTTTGTGTCTTGTGGGCTACATTGAGCGAAAAGGGAATCTATTTTTTACAGCCTCCAGCAAATTTATTATAGTGCTGTTTTTTATTTTTTGATTGAGAATTACTATTTAGACGTTACAATGTCTAAATTTTCATTGATTTATAAGAGAGAATGCAAATAAATCAAGGTCCATTATGTTATCGAGAAACTTCCGCCTAGAAGTTAGCGAATCTCTATGTAGGATGAGAACTTAACCCACCCTTACGCGCCGACTTTTATATGGTTAAATCCAAGCAAAAGCGAATAGAAAACCTCTGCAACACTTGCCTCTGCAAGTTGTCCGCCAGAACAAGTCGATCACTGACCTTAATGGGCGAAAAAGAATTCGACGCATCTATCCAAAATACATATGTAAAATGTGCTCATAGTGTGTAGAATATGCATCGTAGATTTATGCTACTCGGAAACAAGAAACTATTTCAAGAGTTTTCACTCGTCTTATCTGATCTAATTAACATAAATATGAAATGCTTTAAATTTTTACGTTAAGCTTTTTCATAACTTTTTTACTTTTGCTTTCCCTTGTTGCTCGTTGTTGCCTGTAGGACACACTCCGTTTTTATGAAATAACTCCTTTAAAAAATATTTTTTCAAATTTTAAAAAACATGTATTTTTTTTAATGTTAACCTCTATGTGAATCAATTGAAAATTTGTAATTTTACGATGTTGAGTTATAGAGGTTTAAATTCTAGCATTTAACCCGCTGCTTTGTAATCGGGGCTTTTCTTTTATGAACATATTTATATGTCAAAGTTTATGTTCCTAGGTTTTAACAAAAAAGTTCCAACATTTTTCATCTCATATGTTAATATTCACCTTTAATTTTGTGTTTCTGAGTTCAATATTATAGAAAATTCAAAACGGACCGACCACCCGTAGAACACAAAAGCAAATGAAAGAAAGTTAATTCCCCTTTTTCCCTTTTTGCATCTTGAATTTTATGTTTCTAAATAGGTCCAATACTTACAGAAATTTTTAAAAGTACCATTTAAAGAACACAAAAGTACCAAAAAGTTTCCTCATAGATTCGTATCCATTCAGGACACTGCATGTTGAATTTTATGTTTTAAGGTCCAATATTAACGATAATTAAAAAAATACCAGCTGTAGAACCAAAAAGCTGAAGAAAAATATTAAATTTCCGTATTTCCCATTTTGGTACTATGTATTTAACCCCCTTTAAAGTATCACAAATTGCAGTATTGTAGTGGGGGCCTATAATTTAGTACGAATATGTCATTGAATGGAGAAAAATGTTTTGTAAAAAAAGTACCAAAAATTTCGAATTTCGAAAAAGTACCAAATTTATATTCGTATTTTTTTGGTATAAGTTTCGAATGTGGTATAAACTTTATTTCTATGTTTATTGGTTCAAAAGATAGATGGGGTGACAAAAAAGTACCAAAATTCAGGTTTTACCCGCTTTCTCCCTTAAAGAGCCGAATTTCAAAAAAGTACCAGACACCGGTCCGCTTATTTTTCTAAAGAATAACGATAAGTGTTACAGTTTTTTTGTATCTCTTAGTTTTGGAGATATAAGGTTATCGAATTTACCAGTTTTTACCCCCTAAACATTCGAATTTCCAATAATCCCGTCTTAGTGGATCGATTTGGGGAAAGACCCACCTCCGGTCCGAATTTCAAATTTTTAGCTTCAGGCGTTTAGGCTGTGCGATGATGAATCAGTCAGTAACGTTACAATTTTATAGAAGACATGTTTTATATGTGAATAGGAGAGCAAAAATTTGTATTATTTATAAACATTGAACTATTAATTTTAATTATTATCGATCTTTATGTTTTTTTAGAACACTTTAAAAGGGCTTTTTAATGTCTAGTATTCTATGGAAATATAAAGATTATATCATAATTTTTTCATCCGACATTTCGTTGGAGATTCCAAACATCTTCAGGAAGATATTTTTATTGATATATAATCTTCTTGTCAATTTTGTACATTTTAAAGGCCATATTCATAAAAAATATTTCAGGCTTATCACAGGTTTATAAAACGAACTTTCTATGAAAAGTTGTTTAATATACCTTTTTTAATCAAAGAGATTTTTATGAATATGGGGGTAAGTATTTAACAAATTTAGTTTTATGTACACACAACATAAAACATAAATTTTATTTAACATCACAAATGCAAAAACTATTATTTTTAAAAAATTAATGTAAAACTATAAATTCTTATCAGACTATATAACAGTAAAAAAATTATCAAACTGAACTATTTTGAACCAAATGGTTTATATTGTCATTTATGATATAGTTTTAGAAATTAAAGTGCTGTGCGCCACCTCAAGACCTTGATCTAGGAAGCTTAGATTTTCTTAATATATCTGTGGCATTTTGACAAAACATCTTAATTCAAATATAAAAAGGTGAAAAAAAATGTTGTAAATCATACGAATTTTAATTCAAAAACTATTTTGGTTTACGTATTTTAAATTTTGTATTATAAACGAAATTTTTCTTTAATTTTGGTTTATTTTATTATTTAAGAGAAATGATTTTTTCACCGAGTTTTTTTTAAACCTTTTTGCTATCTTATCTCGACTTAAGATGTTGTGTCAAAATGCCACAGTTATGTACTTCAGTCTATGGAGCAATTATTCATAATACAAGAAAACAAAAATTAAAAAAAAATTCGCTCCACCCTAATATACATACATATTTTTAAAAGTGGTAGATTTACGGTAAATTTCACCAGGTTCAGTTATAATTAACTATCAGTTATAACTGTCAAAAACATATGTATTGTTAACTGGAAGGTGAAGTTATAGTTAGTTTAACTGAACTTGGTGAAAGTGGCGTTTAAATATTTAAAATTTTGTAAAAAAAATCGTATAAAATCATACATTTTGTGTAATATTGCGAATTTAAAAGGTGAACGATTAGTATTTTACAGTGTGCTTGTCAAATTTCCCACTGCAAAATGCGTACATGCCGAATAAAAGCTAAAATAAAATTGCTTCTGTTAATGTAAGCCTTCATTTACGTGTAAATATTAGAGCCTGTTCTATTTTGAACTGGCAAACCACCTGACATCAGGGGGGCTACTCTGTTGCGATGCGAAAGCTAAATGCCCAACTTGGTACTCTATCACTTTCGCAAAATTTTTTGAAAATGAAGCAATGCAACAAAAATTAAAGATGGCGCAGATTGACAGCAATGAAATGCTAAAATATGTAAAAATATTTGAAATTGGAAAATTTAAATAAAATAAATAGTGATAATTTGCAAAAAGAAAAAAATTAATAGATGCGAAAGACAAAGAGTACCAGTCGCTAGATTGGCTTCCATTTTCTTTCGCATCGCAATAGAGACTTGCAAGTCATTTTTTTTTTAATTCGGCAAATATTAATTTTTTTTTATTTATGCAATACGCCTTTAAATTGTCAGTTTTGACAGACTTGTACAATTATAGTAAAACTGAAAAAGCAACTGTAAAATACGTAACGTGTTAAAGAAGCTTTCGGAAATAAAGTATGTGTCGTTAGACAATCCAGCAAATGATATTTGAAGAAAATAAAAATTTTCTTTGAAACTAAAACATTTATTTTTTTTAAATGGTTAACCTCATGAACGGACTGCATTAGAACAAAACTATTTTGGGATATATTACAAAACAAAATAACGTATATTTTGAAGCGTATAACAAAAAACTTTTTTGCTCTTCATACAAACTGAGTCAGCGAATTTGCTTATGTATATACATTTACATATCATATATATATGAATTCTAATTTAAAATATTTTGTTTTTTTTTTTTTTACAAATTAAAGGTCTTTAATAACGGTCGATGGCATCAAGAGCATTCGGTTCAGGAAGTCTATAAAGAAGGATGTGGCGAAATTAAAGAAAACACCATTGCGGCTTCGTTAAAAACCCTCTGTTATTGCAGGGGAATCTTGTGCAATTCGTCGAAACGGGTTTTCAGTACGAGTACAAAATTTGTGATAGCGTTAACAAGTGCTTTGCTAATTTTTATAAACTAAAACTCACCCGAAACTAGTAAATTTGAAAGTGCTTTAAGATATAAAATATTTTTATTTTTACTTCTATAAAAAACTATAGTAAATTAACATAAACTCAAATTTAAATGAAAAAATTAACAACAAAAAATTAAATTTTTTTTTATAATTATATGTATAAGCAACAATTGTGTTCTTTACAAAGACTTTCGTAATGTTTCTCTCATTTTTTTTAGTCCTCTGTATATTTTAGGAAAGTATTGTGATAATATGTATATTTATTGTGTGTGAATAAAAGAACATTATTTGAATACATTGTTATATTGAAAAATTTATATTTCTTTGTTATATTCAGAAGATAATTAATATTAATAACATATTCAAATTGGTTTTCGTTTAATTCAAGTGATAACAACTTATATCTGAGTATGTAAGATGTAATAAATACATACATGGAAACATTTAGAAAATGGGTTTATTTAATGTTTTATTATATACAAAAATACGTCTAATCGACTGACCGACATTCACATAAAAACATATAAAAACAACAAAATATGAAAAACGTGCTCCATGTTTAATAATTTTCATATTCAAAGTTCTTTTGTGACTTATATAAACATACATATTTAACATAGGGGTGCGGCGAATATTCTGTTTCGCATTTGCGAACTATTCTCTTATTTTTCCTATTTGCATTTGTACTCGCATTCACTAAAAGGTATGCAAATATTTAAAGATAATATCTAATGATGGCAATAACAAGAACATCTAAAAGCTTTTTAAGAAAATATCGTCGCAAGAATTAAAGAACGCTGTAACTGACAAAACAAAAAATGTTCACCAGAGCCAAAAAACCTGTATGAAAGCAGAAAAAATTCATATCACAAAAACTATACAACTTAGGAACATGATTTTAAAAACTTATTTTTATTTTTTCTTGCTTTATATATTGGCTGTAAACATTTCCTCTCAAGTCTATTATTCCCGGTGGTTTTCGGCTTACAGTAAACGATTTTTTTCCCTAGACCTATAAAATGCCAATCGACGCAGTATTTTTTTCTCATAAAAATGATGCAAAAAAAACGTAGTTTTGATTTTTTTGTCAGTTACAGCGTTCTTTAATTCTTGCGACGATATATTCTTTAAAAACACAAAAATACTTATGAGCAATTCGTTACTTCAAACGCAAAAGGTCTTAACCAACAAAAATTTAAATATCGACTTTTTAATTAAAACTGATGTTTTGCATTAGCACAAATATCTACAAAAGTTTATATAATAAACGCTAAAAGACCTAACTAAAAGTTTGTATAATATGCAACATTGTTAATTGTCAAAACAACTGGTAGGTTTTACAAGAAACTTAGAAAAAAAATTAATTATAAACAGTTAAATGCAATTTATAAATTTTTCATATTCGGGCCTGTTCTGAAAATCACGTGATTTCAAATCACGTGTTTTTGAAATCACGAGCGTGATTTTGTGGGGTTCTGAAAGTCATACCGTTTTTGTATTTCTAGGTGCGTTTGCGGCAATTGAAGATCTTACCAAAACGCACAAAAACGGGACACTAAATTATCACACGTGTGATTTTAGTAGGCACATGTGATTTGAAATCACGTGATTTGAGTAAAGGTGATTTGCAGAACAGGCCTGATTATATAGTTTTTTTCTTCTCATGTAAAATTTTCAAAATGTTAGATGAGGCCTTTTGCGTTTTAGGTGACGAAATATCAAAAGGATAATTTAATTAGTGATTTACAACGCATTACTCTTAAGAGTGATAAAGCATCAAAACTTACGTTTATTAAAGATAACCTGGCAAAATTGAACTTTAAGTTTTAGAGACCTTATGCATAATAATTATAATTGATTTTTAAAACATATAGGCACTTGATAAAATTTTTTATTTATATTTTTTTTTTTTTTTTTTTTTGAAAAAATCGATACGCAATATTCATATCTACTCGCTTTTAAAACATCCTGTTATTTTTTCTACTTTTTGGTAATGAAACGGTTGGTTTAAAAATTTCTTTAAATATGCCTTTAATATAAAATTTAAAATTGGTTTGCATTCACTGAAAAATTTTTAAATTAAAAATTTTTTATTTAATTGTTACAAAGGCATTTTTTATTACTTTGCCTTGTATCCCTTAAATTTAAATTTATTTACAGAATTTAGTTAATTTTTTAGGATGTTTCTGTGTTATTTTTAAACATATTTATGTATTTTAAAACTATATTCGTATGTATGAAAATATGAATACATATCTACTATCTATCTATATATATCGTTAGCTTAAATGCAAAAAGGCGTAGCTAACAAAAAGTTCAAAATCGTGTTTTAGATTGGTTATTATGAATGCCATTGTACTACATGTCTTGACAAAATTTTACACTTCAGTGATCAAAAATTACGCTTCTATTAACAAAAAACAAAAGGACGTAACTACAAGAGTGCTTGTATTATAAATGCAAAATTACGTAATAACCCATTTTTTTCTATCAAAATATAATGAAATGGTTTCCTTTTAACATTGTTTGAAGAATACTATTTACGACTTATCAATGCATGTTTTCTGACATGGTTATAGTTTTCATTTTATAAAGTTTTTTGCTTCTCCTGTAAAATTGTATTTTTGTTAGTTACGCCTTTTTGCATTTAAGCTAACGATATATAAAAATGAAACGGTCCATGTATGTAATTGCATCACGTGAGAGCGGCTGGAGCGATTTGACTGTTTTTTTTTATTCAATTCGAAATTTTCAGGAGATGGTTTGTAAAGAAAAAAATTTTAAAGTTCCTGGTAGAAATCGGAAAACATAACTGCCTATTTCCGATGTGCGAAAGAATTCTTTCTTTCGTACAAATATATTTGAAACAAAAACAAATTTTTAGAATTAGGTTTTGCTTGAAATATGTATAATTGTTCGAAAGAAATAATTCTTTCGCACATCGAAAATAGGCTATAAGTTTTTAATATGTTTATTGCCCCCTTCTCACTTCTCATTGTTTCAAGTATGAGAAAATTTAAGGGGAACTCGCTCAACTCAATTTTTACACACTGCCTCCTTTGCACTTTTTAATAGTAAATAGCTTCCGAGCGAAGCCGGAGCGGTCTGCTAGTTTAATATATTCTTTGAATATACATACATTCTTACATATAGTACATAATGTATTTGCATATACATTTTTAACATGTAAGTATTCGCATCCGCAAAGCCCATATTCGACGCACCCCTAATTTCATATTTCGATCACGTGTAATATAGTTTGTTTCTTAAAATTATTCAACATTTTTAATATTGTAAGGTTTTTTGTTATGTTTCGATTAAATCATACAGTAAATAACATAATTAAAATTAATTTTTAGTTTCGTTTTAAAAATCATCATTAGGGATATTAGGGAATGCATAGATCATCTAGCTTCACATAGTTTTGTATTTGAGCATAAAAAAAGTAAAAATTTAAAATAATATGGCTAAAGTGAAGCAATAAAAACATCACGCAATTGCTTTTGTTCGTCTCCCTACTTCAAGTTTCCATTTACACCTTGTAAAACATCAAAACAGACCCCACAAACTCGAACTGGCTTGTTAATACCAAATTTCAATATAGGTACATCGTTATTGGAGCACTTTGAGCAAACAACTCGTCCACAATGACGGCTGGAAGTAAAAGAAAATTAAATGGTTATTCCGATTATCATTGTTTTATGTTTTTTTTATATATTTGATTTAAATTAGTATCCCACCAAACCCGAGTTATGATAGATTTTAAATACCAAACCAAACAACTTAAAATTAGTGGAATTAAAAAGTATTTCGTTACCTAAAAAAATTAAAAATCTACTTTTTAACCCTTTTTAGCGCACTTAGTAAACTAAAAACATAATAACGAAAAAAGTTTCTACGTAACTGACAGAAAAAAACATTTCAATAAAAAAAACCGGGAAAAGTGCTGGTGAAAAATCGGCGAAAAATGGGTTAATTAAACCTAATGTTTTGCATACAAATGTACACAAAATTTGGGCATCTTTCGACCAACATTAGCGATTTTTGTTGACAGAAAAAAAGGGACTATCTACAAAAGGTTAAATGATAAACGCTTAAGGACCTAACTAACAGTTTTTATAATATGCGTCAATGTTAATTTGTCAGCTCATTATTGGTTTGCCGCATACGCCAAAAAGTCGCAGTGGAGAAAAACAACAATGAAAGTTAACATGAAGTTTTCTGAAAAAATGCCCAATAGAATTTGTTTGTATTTTCACTACTGATTCTAACATATGAGGAGCCGCAGAACAAAACGTACTTTTTCACACATTTAAAATTTTTGGGAAATTGAGGTTTATTTATTTCGACCCCTTAAAAAACTGTATGAACCTGGAAATATAAACAAGTTTTTTGCTTACCAAAAGATGAATCAGACTGCCGTAAGTCAACACATTAAATGTCAAGGATGTTTAATATCCAACCAATTTTATATCGAAAAAAGTACGTTTTGTTAAAAAAAAATTAAAAAAGTACGTTTTGTTTAAAAAAATATTTAAATTTTCTACAGATTCTTGTAATTTTTCCATGTTTTAATTATACTATTGTATTAATTATTTTTTCATAACATTTATTCACCAAACAATAGTTAAATTATTGGTGGCTATTCTCGAAAACTCGTCGAACAAATACAAATTTACATTAAAACAAAAGTATAGTTTAAAAAATAGTTTTTGTTTATCACAAATTTCTAAAATTAAATAAACGTGAGAATTTTGAAGCATTTCTCTCTCTAAAAAACGGTATATTGTATGGTAAACACAAAAACAATTTCTTAAACTTTGTTTTTGTTTTAATGAAAATATTAACATTTTCGACGCGTTTTCAAGAATAGTCACCATTATTTAACAGTTAATTTTAACGCAAAGGAAATGACATAACTAAACGTCCATTAAATTAAGAATATTAAGAAATGTCATGTTATTAAAACAACTACACGAAGAAATGGCAAAAACAATGAAAAAAGCACGTTTTGAAAAAAAAAAAAAATGAAAAAAGTACGTTTTGTTATGTAGCAATTTTTTTTAACCCATTTTTTTGGTAAAAAAAAGAAAAAAATATGCTAACTAGATTTTTTCTTAAAGATTTTAACCCAAATATTATAAAAATATCAAAAAACCAATTTGTCAAAAAATGTGAAGAAGTACGTTTTGTTCTGCGGCTCCTCATATGTTTTGAAGAAAAATTAACATGTTTTTGAACGTTCATTAACGAACATAGAAGTTAATATCATTTTATTGAAAATGAAAATTTTTTTTTGCGCCGCATAAGCCACATTTCTAAATTTCTTTGTAAAAAGTAGATTTTTGTACTGCATACGTATACTTACTGCTTACTGATTGATTTGTTGACATTTTATGTTGCTTTTGCTTTAAATACTTTTTTCTTACGGCAATGAAGAGAAGCATGAGTGAAATTTGTTTTCTTAGTGTTATTTTGTTTTGATTTCGCTTTAACTACTTTTTTCTTACGGAAATGAAGCAAAGCAAGAGATAAATTCATTTTGGCATTCGCCAAACAGTGACGTGTAGAGCAAAACAATACTAAATAAACTTTAGTTGATATGGAGCAAAATTAATGCTTATTATCTCAGAACCATAAAAATTTGATGAAGCCGGTTTTAGATTCAAAAATACGGCATTTAAACCAATAATGAGCTGACGAATTGTCAAAACAACTGGTATTTTTTACAAGAAAAATTATAAACAGTTTAATGCAATTTATAAAATTTTCATATTAAATAGTTTTTTCCTCTCCTGTAAAATTTTCAAAATGTTAAAACCTTTAGGCCCGTTTTCACGACTTACCTATAAAGTTCGAAATAGTTAAATGTACCTTTAGCACTAGTGAGGAATAAAGTTACCTTCAAAATACCGATTATTTTTGCCAAAATACGAACTGGCAACTACGTACTTTTTTTACATTTACAAAATATACGTATAATTGGAGTTGCCATATATAAAAAATATGTGAATATAATATGGCAATCTCAAATCTAAACCTTACGACAAAAGTTAAAGGTAGAACGTTCCTCTCTTTAGCTAATCCTTCACTTTTAGATTAAAGGGAACTTGTGATAATTTAAAACTCATTAGCTGTTCGATAACTTCCTACATTTAGCTATCGTTAAGTCGTGAAAACGGGCCTTAGGGGGCTAATTTGTAAATAAATTCGAAAAATAAAAAAAATGTTGAATATATAAAGGCCTGTCATAGAATTCCATTCCGATCGAAAGTGGTTTTAATTCCGTATTTTGCTTCTTCAGAAAACGAAAAACGAAAATTTTTTTCGGAATGAAACCACTTTTGGTTTTCTAAGTGGAATTGATTGTTTCAGTATTTTATAACCGAAAAAACTACTTAAAACTATTTTTTATGGATAAAAAAATGTTTTTATGATATAGATTGAAGAAATAACACACTTTTGATTTATTTATTTTACTTTATATTGATTTTATTAAAAACATAATAAATTCTTTACCGTTGCGTTGCCACCTTTTTTCCCTCACAAACCACTTTTTTCTGAACACTGCCATACTTAACACAAAAATCATATGGTTTTTATGTAAAGTTGCCATATCCAATTGTAAAACCAGAGTTGTTATAGAAAAAATACATTTAGCAAAATCGATCGGAATCTGAAGAAGCTAAAACTAAATCGATCGGAATTGAACATACGGAATTAAAACCATTCCGATCGGAATTTGTGACATGCCTGATAATATAAAGTAACCTACGAAAGGAGATAATTCCCAGTTTCTATTTGTTAGAAATTTTTCATATAAATTTTTGAAAATGAGGTGAATTTTAACATTATAATGTTGTAAGTTTCTTTTTCGCAGCACTATAGCTTACTAGAAATGCTCGTCGGTAGATACTAAAGGTCTGCAAGAATACATTCATTTGTTTATCACACACAATCATTCCAATATTCATTCAAATATTTATAAAGTTAAAGAGTGGTTTACAGAGTTTAAGAGTTAAAATATAATATAAAAGTGAGTGCAGTCTGTGTTTTACTTTATCATCAGTGCTGCCACAACGAATACAATTTTTACAACCAAAATTTTTGAAAAAGTTACCAAATGTAAAAAAATATAACCAAATTTTAAATTTTTTTTATTAATTGAGAAAATCATTAAAATCATTGTAATACATTGTAACACAAAGGTTGTTTGCACTTTATAGTAAAACAATAATTATAAATCAAGAAAACAAAACAAGAAATGTAATTCTTTTACATATTAAAATAATAACGTGAAACTTAATTAAAAGTTTTTATTCATTTGAGACTTTTTTCGTAAAATTTTTTTTATTTATTGGCGCCCTATGCACCAGTGGGAGTTGGAGAATATATAAAAAAAAATAAATTGAATATTTTTTAATATGCCAGTTATAAATAACAAAAATGGATAATAGTTTTCCGATTTTTAGCTGTTATTGGCAGGACTGTCAAATGTGGCCATTTCTTAATCCTTTTGTCGATGGAAATTTACGTTCGGCGATTATTTTGGCGAAATTTAAAACGATTGGCGATATGCGAAATGCATTTTATGTAAATATTTTCTAATTTACATATCGCACTCGTTCAACAATACTGTATTAACTAAAAATTTTTTTATTTTATCTTTTTGGCAAAAAACAATACATAACACTTATGTCTACCTATGGTGAAAAATTCCCATAGTTCTGACTATTCTTTTTTAATAAAATTACATGTTGTGACCTTTTTGCTGGTGGAATGGTTTATTTCTGTGAATCAAGAAAACACAATTATTTTGAGTTATTTTTAGTGATTGGCCTTAACAAATGATTGTTTTTTGCTATAAAGAGTAGTATTTTGAGTTATGTTGTTATTCTAATAATAAAAGTTTATTTTAGACAGGTAGTATTTTGAGTTGCAACTGTTTAATTGATTCAGGCTAAGTAAATTTTTTGTTTTAATTCAAAATATGATTGTTTTCATGAAATAATGCTTAACTTTTCCTTTGAGTTCTTACTGTTTTCGTGAAATAATTGTGTTTTTTGTTGAGTTATTACTGTTTTGATGAAATAGTTTGATGACACTTTGTAATATTATCACTTTATTTTTTTGCATTGCAGCAATCAATATAGCATTGCATTTTTGATCAGCTAGAAATTTTATTATTAAGTTTATTAAACATAATAGTGAATACTTCAAATCAAATGGTGTAATAAGTTCAATTAACAAAATGAGTTGTCCAAATGAAGAGCACTATTCATTATTAAGCAAATCAAGCTCCCCAGATCCGCAGCTCTCCAGAAGCTCTCCAGATCAGTTCAGTAACAATTCGGACAATGATTTTGATCCGCGTACAGTGAATGATAGCAGTTCTTCGGAGTTAAAAAATATAAAAAAAAAATAAATAAAAAAAAGGATATTATGGACCTAGTCAAGAAAAACATAATCCCTAAAAAGTATTACGAATCATACTACAAAAATATAATAGGGAATTAATTTAATAAAATATATATTTTAAACTTTTTAGCAGTTGTTAGCATTTATTTAGCTTTAAAAAACTTTTGTTTACTTTAGTCTTTTCTCATTTCATGTTTAACACTTTTATTAAAAAATGTATTAAATACAGCAATAAATTTCATGTAAACAAACACAACTCAAAATATTTACTTCTTATGTATATAAATATACTTCTAGAAATAACCTAAATTCAGAACCTTAAACTTATTTTCAAGTTTTTAAAAACACTGAAACGACTTTTGTGTAATTTTTCAGTAATTTTCTAAAATCCCATCTCCATTTATTTTTTTTATTTTTGTTCTTTCTTCATCATTATAGCTCACTTTTTAACGCTATTTATGCTACTTTCCGACATATTTTTTTAACCGACTTAGCTTTTTCAAATAAAGTGTAGAGTTTCTTTCCAATTTTGAATTTTTCGCGAATTTTTGCCATGTTTTTGATAACAGATATTTTTACTGTTAGTTTTCTGATTCTTTATAGCTTTAACGTTTATTAATATATATAAGACATTTCTTTCATGCCGCTGTTAGCAAATTTTTGCGAATTTCTGTTAATTTTGCCATTTTTACCGAATTTTTGCCATTCCTTATAGTTTTAGGGACTTTTAATAAATTTTATGTCTTGTTTGAAATATGCAAATTTTTCGCGATTTTCGCTATTTTTGCATAATTTTTTTTTTTTGTTATTTTGCGAAATTTTGTTTTTTTAGCCGATTTAAAATCAATTTTAGGTTTGTTTCCAAGTTTGCAATTTTTGCGAATTTTAGCCATATTCGCGATAGAAGCGATTTTTTCCTATACGTTTTCTGATTATTTACAGCTTTAACGATTTTTAATAAGTATTAGACTTTGCTATCATGTCGCTGTTAGCAAATTTATGCGAATTTCCGCTAATTTTGCAATTTTTACCGAATTTTGGCCATTCCTACTAGTTTTAGGGACTTTTAATCAATTTTGTGCCTTTCTTGATATATTAAAAATTTGCGCGAATTTTCGCTATTTTTGCATTTTTCGCGTTAAATTTACTAATAAAATATGTTCCCATAACTTCTTTCAAATTTGCATTTTTTATTTTAAACGTATTCAATAAATATGTATACATTTCATTTAAAATTTCTTTAACTTTCATTTGAGTCGTCGCAAAATTTTCTGTCGACTAAAACGGGGACAATACTACTCGACGTCGTCTTAAAAGCGCCTTAGAAAATATCAATTTACTGTCAATAGTAATCGATTATTGTCAATAACGACTCAGAAAATACCATTACTGTTCAAGTGCTGTCGGCTTGTGTCGACGTCGACTTTCATAATAGGGGTGATTATAAAAACCACAATACTAATTATATTATAAAAACTTTTTTCTGTTTTGTGTAAATTTTAATTCAAATTTATAATTCTTATTATAAAAAAATGTTTCAAAATTGTTCTAATATATCATAACATACATTCATTGGGGAAAAAGTATATGACTGCCAGTTAAAAGTTTTTTTTTTACAAAATAATTATGTTAAAAAACATTAAATAAATATACATACCGACAAGTTATAAACAGTAAAATTTCAAATTTCTTTAAACTTACAGTTATTTCTTATAGAAAATTCCATAAATTTTAAAATTATATTGATAAATCAATGTAATTTTAAAAAATCTTTAAAATTCCCACGTGCATTTTCAAATATGTATATAAATATACTTCTAGAAATAACCTAAATTCAGAACCTTAAACTTATTTTCAAGTTTTTAAAAACACTGAAACGACTTTTGTGTAATTTTTCAGTAATTTTCTAAAATCGATTCCGGATGATTTTATGCACTTCCTACTTTAAGTACTTATTATCTCGCTCATTTAAAAAAAAAAAAAAAATAATTGAAAATCTCCATTGATTAAAACTTAATTTGTTAACGATTTCAGATCATGGCGTTTTTAATATAAAAATCACAAATGGCAATATTTTCTTAGCAAAAATCTTAAAAAAATTATTTAGTTGCTGTTTTGAAAGGGATTATAAAAAACTTCCGTTCATTGGTAACAAATAATGCAAAAATCGTAGTACACAGTACAAATTATTCAAGCTCGTAAATAATTGTACCAAGAAATACATATTCGTTCGTAATTATTATTGTTTTAGAAAAAAGTAACCAAAATGAAAAAAATATTCACATCTCCACATTGAAAAAAAATATAACCAATTTTGGTTAGAAATAACCAAAAACGGCAGCTCTGTTTATCATAACAAAGGCACACATTCTATTCACTCTTTCTTTGAATATTTATTTACTCAATTTGCAAATGCAAACACACACAGTTAGACCGTGTGCAAGAAATACTACATAGTAAAATTAGTACTTATCTATATTCTCATTACAAAGTAAACAGAATATTGTAACAAAAATTATAAAAATTGTATTAAAAGTACATATGTATATTAAAAAGGACTTTAAAATTCTTGTGTTTTACGTTTTCGATTTCCATAAAAAAAGTAACTAGTAATAATATTAATAGATAGGTATATTCATGTAAGGAGTAAACATTCAAATAATATTATATTCGAAACTTATACACATTTTATTATGTCTGTTTTATTTAAATGTGGTAATAGTATTTTTTCTGTTCAAAAACAGTTGTTTTCTTTTCTCTTTTGCCTTGTGTGTTCATTCATTTGTTTTTTAACACAAAATGTAAAGCACTGCGTACTTAAATCGTTGTACTAAACTTTACCTACTTAAAAAACAAATGAATGTATTCATATGCCTTTTAAATGTAGTCATGCAGACCTTTAGTAGATACTGCCTTAAGGTTTGTTGATATATATTAAACGCAAGTAGTTTTTCTTTTCGTTATTTTAAAACGCGTGCTTTATTAACAGAGTCTGTTATTAACTAAAAATACAAAAAGGCGGTTTATAAAACATAAGTTCAAATATTCCAGAATATAAAAGAAGAGAACAAAAATAACAATATTATGACATTTATAATAGACAAAACATAAATAAATAGTATTGCCATCTATTCGAAATAAAGGGTCCGCTAAATAACTTTTTTTTTTTTTTTTTTTTTGAAAATGCTATAAAAAAACTACTGAATATTTTCTCAAATTTCTTTCTTTATTTGAAAGTACAATCCTTCCGGTTAATAATAGAAAATAATTTTACTCAAATGGCTGCCTCGGCTGGCCATGCAGTAGCCTACACGATCGGTCCAATTTTAAAGCACATTATCGATTGTGTGCAGCTGTATTTCACCAATGGCTTCACGAATATTGTCCTTTAAAGCGTCAATTGTCTCTGGCTTGTCGGCGTAACACTTATCTTTGACGGCACCCCACAAATAATAGTCCAACGGTGTCAAATCGCAGCATCGAGGTGGCCAAACGACATCAGCTCTGCGGCTGATAATGCGATCTTCAAAAACAGGGCGCAAAACATCGAGTGTAGCTTCGGCTGAGTGGCACGTAGCGCCGTCCTGTTGAAACCAAATGTTGCCAATATCCTCCTCTTCAATTTTTGTGAACAAAAGTTCGTTCAACAACGTGCGGGTTTTCTGTGCCCCAAATGCGACAATTTCGCTTGTTTACATACCCGCCAAGATCAAAATGAGCTTCATCTGAAAAGATGATTTTTTTTTTGGCGAAATCGGCGAAGCGAAAACGCATTGGATGGTCAGTTGGCTTCAACTCCTGAACCAATTGGATTTTGTATGGCGTCATACCAAGGTCTTTATGCAAAATTCGTCTCAATGATGTCTCCGAAATGTTCAATTGTTGAGAACGACGGTGAATTTATGTTGATGGCGCTTCACGCACACTTTCTGCCACAGCAGCAATATTCTCGGGTGTACGCACTGTTTTTGGCTTTTCACGCTTTGGTTTATCGATGAGGATGCCAGTTTCTTTCACTTTTTTCACAAGATAACGAACATACGGAGCTGACGGTGCTTCTCTTCTTTCAAAATCCGTACGCAATTTTCGCACACATTCTGCAACATTACCATGATTTTCAAAGTAATGTCGCAATATTTCCCAGCGTTGTTCAAGCGTATACACAACCATATCCGTTCAGCGGAAGGATAAAACTAATTATCTTTCAAATCAGACATGAGCTAAGTGTTACCATTCACGAAATAAGCACTAGTTGAAAAAAAATCGTTAGATGGCGGACCCGTTACTTCGCTCGTTCCAACACCTCGCCTCGAATTAAAGAGAACGACCATCGGTATTGGTTATACCCAAAGCAGTTATACACTTGGTGTGTTTTCCAGCGCTCAGACCCTTTGTCAACACATCTGCTGGCATTTCCTCAGTAAAAGTATTGTTTGAAAAAGTAAGAAAATAACATTGAAAAATGTATTAACCGATTTGTTTCCTTAACTAATCCCGCGAAGCTCTACGCGTGTCTGCGGGAGGCCAGAGTCTCTGGCAAGAATCGAACCCGCGACTCTGGCACTGATAGACTAGCTCACTACCAGCTAGTTTAATTTTGACCTGAAAGGGCCAAAATAGATTTCTACAGGGATTTCAAACGTTCAAGAGTGCCAAAAATTGCCCAATTGTGCCACGTTTTTCATCACTGGTTTCTATTGTGTTGTGCATGGCTCTTTCCTCTCTTTCGACATGACATGCACTTGCTTGTTTTGTGCGTTTGGTTTTGCAATTTTTTGCAAAATACCCAGCTTTACCACAATTAAAGCACGTTTACTTTTTTACGTTTGTGTTTTTGCTTGCACCATCACCTTTTTTCTGGTCCGGTTTATCAGGCTTAAGCTACGGTCACACTTATTAAATATTTGATCAAATAAGCGTAACCCCTACTTTTGTTAATAGTTAGTGAGATTTAAGATGGTCCTAATATAACAAAATAAACTAATTATACTACTAGACATAGCAAAAAACAGTTTTTTGTAAGATGTGGTATTTTAATCAAAATAAATATTGATATTAAGCGAAATGATTTTTTAGTTTGGTTGTTGGTCCCGTTTTTTTCGTCAAATATTTGATAAGTCTGACCGTAGCTTTACGTATAATGCATTCTGTTCTGCTCTATCTTCTTTAGCTTTTCTTGCCTGATATTCCTCAAATATTTTAACGCGCAATGGAATTGGATTTGGTAGTTCATCCCTGGTTTCCAGGGCGCATCGGAAGTTTTCATAAGCTTCTGGCAGACTATATAGCAACAAAATTGCAAGCCGGTCATCACCAACAACAACGTTTTTTCCCTTAGTTTCGAGACAGCATCAAAAAAATCATTCAAATGTTCCCTAACATTTTCTCCAGTCTTCATATGTGATAGCGCCATTCTTTTTAAAAGGGTGGCCTTTCTAGCCCGCCCCTTAGGTTGAAACGTGCATCAATTTTTGCTACATCTCCGATGAATTTATACACTCTGAAATGAGTCCTAGCTCTGATGGTGTCACTGACAGTAATATGTCGGTCATTGCCTTCTGATCAAATTCTTGCCATTTTAAACGATTTTCAGCTTCTGTTACAGAAGGAATCGCTTTCGATCCTTCATTTGAAGCTTTCAAAAATCATAGTTTTCCTAGACACTGGATACGAACACCGATTCCCGACGTTTTAATTTGTCTTTGAAATTTACTTGCACGACAGAATGTTTAATTTCAATATGTTTAAATAAAAAATAATCACACAGGGATCTCTGAGCCCATAACCTGTTGATATATATTAAACGCAAGTATTTTTTCTTTTCGTTATTTTAAAAAGCGTGCTTTATTTAACACAGTCTGTTAGGATCTTAAAATACAAAAAGGCGGTTAATAAAACATAAGTTCAAATATTCCAGAATGTAAAAAAGAGAACAAAAATAACAAAGATAAATGTTCGTTGCATGTGCAGCGTATGGTGACTAGAGTTTTTTTCCCCGGACTTTTTCGATTCCCGGGAAAGCGGGAAATTTTTTTTAAATTTCCCGGGATCCCGGGATCCCGCTCCATATAAATAATACAAAGTAAATTTTGTTATTAATTAATGAAAAAAACTTTTATAAAATAACGTAAGGGAACTTGTTTACAAAGAAAGTAAAAGAAATGGTTCAATACTAAAAAAATAATAGAATATTAAAATAGGAACTTGAACTATTATCACCTCACGCCTTTATTCCCTATTATTATGCTTTTATTCAGTATTATTATGCTCTGGATACAAGATAAAAAGATAACATAAACAACAAATTAATTCATAAAACAAAATAAAATTAAGGTACTCAAGATATGGGATCAAAAAGTTAATTAATAAAATAGATAAAATATTTCAAAGAAATATAAAACATTTTTTAACGCCTTAGGAAATAACTTTCTGACACACTCAAAGCGCTAAGTATGTCGTCAAAAAGTATATTCCGGATTTAATTTACTAATTATCATGTTCAAAAAATTTCGTTAATTTTTTACCGAGGTTGGACAAATAGTTAAAAGTGCACCGTTGTAGCATGCTTCGGATTCACAATCAGAGGCAATTTTTTCTTTTATATAAACAACGTCTATATCAGTCAAATGTATGTCAAGGTTGATCCAAAAATAGCATCAACCGAACTGCTTCTTACAAACCTTTTCATTTCAATAGATCCATTTGTAATCTTTAGGACAATGTGTTTTTTAAGTTGTATGTTGTAGTATCTTACACGAGTTTCCAAAATGTTATTTTATTTCGGTTTCCCCGCACTTCACGGGTATATAAACCAACACAAATTGAAATTGAAAATTTTTGTTTATCATCTAATAAACATATCGCTCCTTCATTGCATCATAGTCGTATCTCAAAATTTTAAGTAACTTTAGCAAAGTTTTCCTTCATGCCTTCTCGTATTATATCTCCAACTGAACTGAAGTTATAGCAAAATATATCTTTAAATCGGTACATTTTGAAAACTTTAATCGCATTTTGCCAAGATCGTTTGTTTTTGTAGATATGACTATTTTTAAGACTTATTAATGTACTTTACTAACTCTTCACTTCACTAAATGTAATCATTATCAACTGTTGCACTGCCCATTTTGCTTTTAGTAGATTTATTGCATCAGGAGACATTAATTTAAATACATGTACTCACTTCTTGTAATTGATCTAATCCACAACCCATCCACAAATGCTAATTTTTAGAGAATAGAAAACTAAATTTCAAAGTAAAGGGTGGTTAAATTTCAAGGGCCGATGTTGATTTTGAATAAAACACAAACTATTTAGGAAATTATTGTAATTTTATTTTATTATGATATATTGGTATTACTCAATTATGTATGGAACAAAATATCGGCCAAATGGGCGCCGCGACTACGGCGCCACACCTCCATCCGATGGTCCAAATTTTCGATGACCCTGAGGCATAATGGAGGTTCTATGCCGTTAATGTGCCGAATTATCTCATCCTTTAACTCTTGAATTATTGCTGGCTTATCGACGTACAGCTTTTCTTTCAAATAACCCCAAAGAAAAAAGTCCAACGGTGGCAAATCACATGATCTTGGCGGCCAATTGACATCGCCATTACGTGAGATAACACGGCCATTGAATTTGTTGCGCAAAAGAGCCATTGTTTCGTTAGCTGTGTGGCAAGTGGCACCGTCCTGCTGAAACCACATATTGTCCACATCCATATCTTCTAATTCGGGCCATAAAAAGTTCGTTATCATCTCACGATAGCGAACACCATTCACAGTAACTGCCTGACCGGCCTCATTTTGGAAAAAATACGGCCCGATGATGCCGCCAGCCCATAAACCGCACCAAACAGTCACTCTTTGTGGGTGCATTGGTTTTTCGACAATCACTCTTGGATTATTATTCGCCCAAATGCGGAAATTCTGCTTATCGACAAATCCACTGAGGTGAAAATGTGCCTCATCACTGAAGATGATTTTCTTCGAAATTTATCATCCATTTTCATAATGCAATCACAGTGCTCGTTGAATGCAGACGTGTTTTTTTTAACTCGGCATACGGTTTTTGTTTTCTTTTAACATACTTAAATAAGTTGTTATAAAATCATAATATTATTTATTAAATAAATAATATAATATCAGCGAATTGGACGCTTAAAAATAATTTTTAATTTGTGAACATAAACGTCAATAATTAAAATAATAAAAGTTATAATTTAATAAAAAAAATGTATGTATGAACATACATACATAAACATACATACATACATTTTAAGCAAAAACATTTCTTGTTTTTGTTTATTCTTCTTTTTTATTATCGGAGTGTTTAACAACAAATAACAAGAAGAGCACAATTAAACAAACTGTAAAATAAAATAAAAAAAAACTCTTATGAATGCGTACAATGCAAAAACAATTAAACATAATGAAAGAAATGCGTATGTTACAGTGAGTGTCGACGAAACAAAAGTAGAAACAAAAAAAAGAATCGATGATAGCAATTACTTAACGGCTAAACCTATTACTCGAACGCGTTCCCTCTCACCTTCTTTGTTTACAAATACGGTCGATCGTATTACAATAACAAGTTTGTTAACTGCAAGCGCTGCCGCAGAGCCAAAAAAAACTTTAATAAGTGGTGATACGGTTAACCCCAAAACAGCCGCTATGGACAACTCAGTAACTCAAGGAAAAATTTCTCAAAAGCCTACAGTACAAGTTGGTATGGACAGGTACATAACAGTGCTCAAACGGGGACGCAGCCCTACCTCTGCAGCAGTTGCTTCGGTCTCAAAAGTACCAACTTTTGATAAAATAAATACTCAAAATCGTTTTGCAATTCTGGAGGATGAATCCTCTGAAGCACCAAACGTCATAAAATCGTCAAAGCCTCCCCCGATATATCTTAGGGAACAAAATTCAAATGAGCTCATAAAGAGTTTGATATCAGTGATAGGTGAAAATTCGTTTTACGTAGCGGCTATCAAGCGTGGTAGTATAAACGAGACTAAAATACAAATCAATCATGAGAATGATTTTCGCAAAGTAATAAACAACTTTGAAGCACTAAAAAAAAACTTTTATACATACCAACTGAAAAGCAGTAAAGGTCTTCAGATAGTGATTAAGGGTATTGACTCATGTGTGGACCCAGAAGAGGTCAAAACATTCCTAGAAGAAAAAGGCTTCAAGGTAAAACATGTAGTAAACATTAAAAATAGAGAAAAAATTCCCCAACCACTTTTTCGAGTAGAGTTTGAACCCGGCGACGTTAAGCTTAAAAAAAATGAAACGCATCCCATCTATGATTTAAAATACATTCTGTACAGAAAAGTAACTATAGAGGAGCCGCACAAAAGAGGTGGTCCCGTTCAATGTTTGAACTGCCAAGAATTTGGCCATACTAAGGCATACTGCTATTTACCCCCTGTTTGCGTAGTATGTGGTGAGCTACACGGTACAGTTCTTTGCGATAAGTCTAAAACCGACCCCAACGTAAAAAAATGCAGCAACTGTGGTGGTAATCCCACTGCCAATTATAGAGGATGCCCTGTATATACTATCGTCAAGCAGTCGGTTGGACCGAAAACTAATGCCCCTCAAATGCAGGTAACGAATCAAGTAAACAGTAATGCATTGGTGTCCAGCCCATACCACAATTGTGGAAATTAATTCACACACATTCTTCACACACATTCTTACGCTCTTTCATTTAGTCAACGAGAATACACAATTCAGTCGTCGATCATCAAGCGACGAGTTCACATGCGGCGGATGCTTACATATTTTGATTTATTTACTAAAGAAAACTTGCCCAGTAAACATTTCATACATAAATATAGAAAAAATAGAATGATGCAATTTAAAAGATATTTTATGATTGGGAATGCTTTTGGCAATATACAATTCCTCTTATGTTTTAAAACATTTAAAAATAAGAGGCAAGATGTTTTAAAAAGCCATTTTGATAACTTTCTTTTGATAACTGTCTTTTTAATTGCCCTATAAAACCTTTATTTCTTCCACACATGACATTTGAATCATCCGTACAAACGCCAGCTAATTTTCTAGTCTATAATAGAAAGCAGTTTTTTTATTAACGGCATACAAATAACGAGTTGACAAATGTAATTAATGTCAGTGCTTTCATCTAAAAAAAAAAGAAAAATATTCGCAGTTTTTAAGCTTTTCGTTAGTGGCAGATTCTACATATGATTCTAACTGAATACAATGCCAGGCAATTATATTGCGGTACAAGGAAGGAGGTTCTTTAAAACAAAACCTATAGCATTTTTATTTCTGTAAAAAATGTTCTTCGGTTTTCAAAAAGGTGTTATTTTTTCTTTCTCTTTAAATTCCTTTGTATAACTATGAATGTTATCAAAATGCCTTCTTAAAACATATTCCCTCTTATTTTTAAATGATTCATAACATAAGAGCAAACAAATTAAAAATGACTTCCTGTTTTTGATAATAAAAAAAAATAAAAGTCAATTATTAAAATTAATTTACCATTGCAAAATTATAATTAAAAATTATAATTCTTATTTTGCAAGCAAAAAAAAAGATAGAAAATAACAAACTTTAATTTTTATGGCTTTAATTATTACGGTACTGATTGAAACTATTTTAATAATTGCTTTTTTAGTTTGACATGAATTTGTGTTTGCTGGGTAAACTCTCTCTATTCACTAATACTAATATGAAGCAATACAACCACAATTTAATTTTTGGACGTCTCTGCAGTAATGATCTTCAGGCTCCGCAGCCTAGTAGTAACAGAACCTCTTATGCTAACGTTTTAAAATCAAACAATGTACCAATGCAAGGCGCTTCGTCAAGTAATGACGAAACTCCAGTTTCTAATCTAAGTCGTCTAGAAAAAACCATGGAAACATTAGTGCAAACAGTAAATAATTTTACAAACACAATGGGTAATATGATGCAGGAAATTCTTAGAATGCAATCGATGTTATTGCAAGCTATTCTTAACAAGCCATGAACTGTTTAAAAATTTGTTTTTGGAACGCAAACGGCATCCGCCAACATAAAAATGAATTAGAATACTTTCTTAAAAATAAACAAATTGATGTCATGATGGTTTCTGAAACTCATTTGACCTCAAGAAATACGTTTAAAATTAATGGTTATACTCTATATGATACCAAGGACCCTCGAGATAGAGCTTGTGGAGGTTCTGCTATATTAATAAAAAACCGAATTAAACACTACCCAATGTGTGATCATCGTGAAGATTATCTCCAAGCTACGAACATTTGTGTCGAAGAGCTAAATCGAAGCATAGTTATTTCATCTCTATATTCACCACCTAGATTTGCAATATCAGAAAGCCAATATTACAAATATTATAAGTCACTGGGGCCCTGTTTCCTGGCTGCTGGCGATAACAACGCAAAACATACCTTCTGGGGGTCACGACTTATAACACCAAAGGGTCGTGTTCTGTTTAATACAATCTCTAAAATGAATTTAAATGTTGTCGCGAGCGGCCAACCAACATATTGGCCTGCTGATCCGCAAAAAATTCCAGATGTCATCGATTTTGGCGTGGTTAAAAACATCCCCACAGAAACGATTTACGTTGAAGCTTCCATAGAATTATCCTCTGATCACACACCTACAATTGTTACTATAAAAAACACCAATAGAATTGAATCTCCCTCTGGTCACATAGCGACGTCAGCTACACATATAAATTGGATAAAATATAAAAAATATCTCAGTACCCATTGCACAGAAAATATTCCGCTTAGCACACCGGAGTATATAGATCGTTCTATTGTCAATTTTGACAGTTTTCTAAAACTAGCTGTTCAACATTCCAGCATTGCCCCCAAAAAAACCAAAAATAATAAAATATATTCCTCAGATGTCGAGCGTCTCTTGTCTGAAAAAAGGAGAGCTCGTAGAGAGTGGCAATTGCACAGATCCCCTCAACTTAAGTCCTTACTAAAAGACTGTACAAAAAGGCTGAGAAAGTTACTGCAGACTCAGAAAACGGCTTCTCTGGAAAAATATCTTAAGGAACTTGATGCAACTCCACAATCAGACTACTCATTATGGCGTGCAGCTAGAAATCTCAAAAGGCCAGTTGTCGCTAATCCGCCATTAAGAAACTTGAATGGAAGTTGGGCAAGAAATGATGTTGAAAAAGGAAATCTGTTTGTTAATCATTTAAAACACGTATTTACCCCAAACATATCTCACGATATGGCGGTCGAGTTACCACCTGTTGCTGCTAGAGCAGCTGTTCCCCTAAGATTTGAGATAAGAGAAATCGAAAAGGCTATTTGTGATTTAAACCCCAAAAAGGCTCCTGGTTTTGATAAGATCAGCAACAAAATGCTTATGGAGCTACCCAGCATAGCAAGGAGAATTATTCTTTTAATTTTTAATGCTATTTTACGCCTGGAATACTATCCTCAAAAGTGGAAGGTTTCCTTAGTCATCATGATACCTAAACCAGGAAAGGATCACACAAAAGTAGAGTCATATAGGCCTATAAGTTTACTTTCAAATATATCAAAGCTGTTTGAGAAGCTGTTAGCGTCAAAATTAACCCCAATTCTAAATGAAAACAGATGTATTCCTAACCACCAATTCGGCTTTAGAAGAGAACACAGCACAATTGAGCAAACCCATCGTATAGTAAACGCAATAAGAAAAGCCTTTGAAGAAAGAAAATATTGTTCCGCTCTCTTCATCGATGTTTCTCAAGCTTTTGACAAAGTCTGGCATGAAGGCTTATTACATAAATTGAAGCAAAACTTACCAGTAAACACACACAAGCTGTTAGAAAGCTACTTAGTCGGTCGAAAGTTTATTATTGAAGAAGGTGATTATTTAAGCTCTCCTCAACCAATTGAAGCTGGAGTCCCTCAGGGAAGCATCCTAGGCCCACTTTTATACTTAATATATACTTCGGATATGCCAATAAACAACTACACCCAAACTTCAACATTTGCTGATGACACAGCTTTTCTAAGCGTGCACGAAAACAGTCAAGAAGCATCTCGATACCTACAGGATCATATATTTCAACTCGAACTGTGGCTGAAGCAATGGAGGATAAAGGTCAATGAGCAAAAATGCGTACATGTAACATTTACCTTGCGTCGGGAAACATGCCCCCCTATTAAAATCAATAATCATTTAGTGCCTCAAAATTCGCATGTAAAATACCTCGGTATTCATCTAGATCGCCGTTTAACGTGGAAAAGCCATATAGAGGCAAAATTATCTCAAATGAAACTAAAAGCCATCCAAATTCATTGGCTTATTGGAAGAAACTCTGTCCTAAGTCTCGACTGCAAACTTTTACTATACAACTCCATCTTAAAGCCAATCTGGTGCTACGGTATTCAACTATGGGGCACTGCCTCGGCCTCTAATATCGAAAAAATTCAAAGGCGCCAAAATAAACTTCTTCGAATAATCACAGCTGCCCCTTGGTATGTTAAAAACTCAAATATTCACAAGGATCTCAATGTTCCTTTAGTAAAAACTATGATTACAAAATATGCAGTAAAATATTTAAAAAGGCTTGAACAACACCCAAATCCACTAGCTCGAAATATTTTAAACCATGGCGGCCACACTCGCTTAAGAAGAAGAGACACTGCAGCACTTACCCAATTAGATGAGCGATAAACACCTATATAAGTGAACAGAACCCGTGATGAAGAAAATTTTTGTCTGGCACTGGCAGGACATAAAATAACGTATTAGGTTAAGATTTGATTAATTATTGTTAGTTCATATTTAATATATGAAGATTCAATAAAAAATAATGAGAAAAAAAAAAAAAAAAAAAATTTTCATAATAAGTCTGGATAACTTTAACACGTTGTTGGATTGTGTATCTCTCCATGGTTCAAATTGAGTAAGTCTGAAATAGAGAAATGTCAAATAAAATTCGGAAAAAAACTTGGCGTTTAGGTGTGGTTCACATTCAACATCGGCCCTTACAATTTAACCACCCTTTATAAATAGCTATTTTCTGAAATTATGAGGAATTTTTTATTTCCCGCGATCCCGCAAGAAAAATCCCGGGAAAACGGGAAATAAAATAATTGAAGGACGGGAAATCCCGGGAAAAAACCCTAATGGTGACCTGTATGATACGAAACGGTTGACTGTTGCGGGCAGAGGTAAGGTGCTGACTTGTCGGAGACTTGCTATGCCTGCTTGCATGCCGGTCTATCGGACAGTTTCTACGGATGCTCTTCAGGTCTTTCTGGGTGCGGCTCCTCTGGACTTGGAAACTATACGCCGTTCCATCGCTTTTAAGATGGGCATGATTTGGGCATGATTAGCTTTTTCCTGTTGACGTGACGAACAAGGGGAGAAGGGAAATTAAGGTGATGTTAGCCGATCACCTTGTTTCTAGGTGGCGGACGTGCTGGACAAACTCTGACAAGGGTCGTGTCACGTATGCTTTTATACGTGATCCGATCTTCGTACGTGAACGCCCAGATTTTGACTTCGGCTGAGTCTGGCGTTCTTGGTAACTGGACATGGCTCTCTCAATGCATTTTTGCATAAGAGGGCCTTGTTGCCAAAACTTAAGGAAAAATGCTAGATTTTGTTAAAAAAAATGCTAAACAAATTTGTTACAAAAAAGTAGAAAAATCTTCATTAAATTAAGGGCCAAGCACATTTCTTATAATATGTGGCATTTTGTCCTTCCGCTTTCGCGATGAGGTGTCAAATTGCCTTTTGCAAAGGTTTGTCAGATGATCGACAGGTGCAACTGAACTGTGCACAGCATTGTTACATTGCAACAAATTCTTTTAAAACGATGTTTTTTAGTTATGCCGGTAGCATTTTTGTGCTTTCATGTTCTGCATGTTGCTCCAAGCCACTAAATTTTGAAACATTATAGCATTTCCAGTTACTTCAAAAGTTTTTCATGTTTTTTTCACCGATTCTTTTAACTTCAATCTTTGTGAAATTTTTTTGAATAGGTTTTACTAATTTTTTTCCTGTTTTAATTTCAGTTTAAATATATCCGCATAAATGAGCATTTACATTGTTGCAATTTTTTAGATCTATTTCAATGTTAGAATCTTTCTTTTTTCTAATATTTGTATTAAAAAACATTAATGGAAAATATTAAAAATACCACAAGAACTAAAAACTGGTAGAAATTTTTAAATAATGCTAGATGCTAAATCAGTTTTTTCATGCCAAATGACTTTAAAAAATGCTAGATCTAGCATGCAAAATTGGCAACACTGCTTGTTAGGCACTTCGGACTGTGGGTGTGGGATGGGCCCTAAGGACGTGTGTCACGTTATTGCCAAGTGTCACTACTATGATGACATTAGGGATTTAGAAAGTATGGGCATCTCTCATACTGGGGCGGGTTGGGATTAAAGTAGGGCCTTAGAGGACGATCGGACGTTGGGGAGGTTTGGGCAACTTGCCCGGGAAGTTTTTGCTAGGAGATTACGGAGCTAGTGGAGTTAGTCAGTCGCAGTTATTTGCGAACCGATGTTAGCGGAAATCGCCAAACTGTTCGATCTGCACATTGCTTGCTGTTGTTTCTGAGGTCGGTTGCTGATTGTGGTGGACTTCGCTGATTTGATGGATGGTAATTTGTCCTCGCCTCGTTGCTTTGTTGCCGGGCCATTTAGTGACCGTTGAGTCTCCCGTGAGGGTGACTGTGTTTATTGTTGTTGTTTGGTCAGTGTTGTGCACGATGTCCCTTGCCGGTGTCGCACCATGTGTCCAATGTGTCGTCCGTGAGGGCGGCTGTTAAGTGTATTGTGTGTTCTTGGTGCTGTCTTTGGTCCCTGTATGTGGATGTGTGTTTGATGTGGCAGCTGGGGGTCACCAGTCCCCGGATCATTTGTGGTTCTACTGGCAGTGGCTTAGGTTACAAAGCTGACCGAAGTCTTTATTCGCCCTTAGGACTACGATCCCAACCTGGTTATGGTGAGGCCCTTCGGGGAGTAACGTGGTGGCTGTGGTGTACAACCTATATCGCGGGTAGGGCAAGTTATCGCTCGGTGTGGAGTTGCACTGCAACCGGTTTCCATTTGCCCATAAAATGGTAGAAATGTTAGATAGGCTCCGCCCTTAACCGAGGGGGCTGAAGTGTCCAAGTGCTTGGATTCGAAGTCGGATCCCTTGCTCTGGTGTCACAGTTTACGTTATAACAATCGGATAAGAGCACGTGATACAGGCAGCTAACAGATGAAAGTAGTGACCATCACCTAGTTCTATAAAAAATTAGATTCAAAGTGGCGGCAGCCAAGAAGAACATTGCAGTCAGACGCAGGACCAGGTTTGAAACTTCTAAACTAAAGCAAGTCGTTATACAAAATAATTACTCGAGCGATCGTGCCACTAAAAGCGTACAACTAAAAATAAGTATTTGGAGGAATATTGAAATAAAATGAAAACAACAATCTTATTTAGGCTCTAGGAAGAAACCAAGGAAATAATGGATATCTGATGACACCTGGTTGCTCAGACAATCCAGGATTCAAATATTTGCAGCTGCGAATCCCATGTGAAGAGTTTTTTCTTTTTATTTATTTATTTATTTGCTTAAATCTATGGATATGAATCCTTACAGACTATTATATATTACAGGATTTTATATAAAGGCGTTATTAACGAAAACATTTTGTTAAGACATACTAAGTATTCAAAAACACGATAATATAGCGTTTAATTACATTTACATTAATAGAAAAATCGATTAAGTTGTACAATTCATTGAAATTTTTGCATATTCTCCTCAAAGGATCAGCATCAGCATCATTTGCTTGAACAACAGGAACGTGCAGAGGTATTAGGTGTCGGGTAAAACGTCATGGAATATTAAAATTTATGTTACGAAGAAGGAAGTCGGAGAGGACATCGTCATTAATCAAATTAATTAGAAATTCTAGTATGTATACGCTATTATTTAATACGGGTTGTTACATTGGCGACGATTGGTAAACTATAAAATTTGATATTTAGCATTCAATTGCGATAAATAAGTTGATTTTTTTTTAATTGGTAGAAAACCACAAATTGCATTAAATTGCGGTAGACTTTCACTAAAAGTTTTTGGATTAGTGAAGGGGCATGACAAGATAATACTAATATTAACAATTATTGTCACAGTTGCTCGTCTGGTGAAATACCGGAGGTAATAAGACCCTTCCTTTGTGATGCAATTGATAAGTCGCTACTTCGACATGAATGGGAAAAATGGTTGAGATCATTTACACTTTATCTGGCTGCGGAAGAAATTACTGATGATGTCAAGAAGAAGAATAAACTGTTGCACCTAGGTGGCCCCCAGTTGCAAGAAGTAATATTCAACATTCCTGGGGCTCTTGTGGAAAGCGACGGAATGGATGACGTTAAGATTTACGATGTTTTGGTGGCGAAATTAAATGAATATTTCTCTCCAAAAAGGAATACTACATTTGAGAGGCATTTGTTTAGAAACATAACTCCTATTGAGGGCAAAAATTTTAGCAAATTTTTGCTGCGGCTGCGTCAACAAGTGGCAAAATGTTCATTCGGCAACACTAAGGAAGAAATTGAGGAAATTTCAATAAAGGATAAAATAATAGATTCATGGGCACCCCTTGATTTGAAAAAGAAATTGCTGGAGAAGGAACAGTGTCTCACAGATTCATGCCAAGTGTATGAGCAGATAAATAAGACTTCTCGTAACATTTCTATGTGTACTGAAAAAGAGCAGATAAACAAAATTTTCTCTAAAGTCAATGTTCAATCAAATTCTCAAATTGAATGCAGCCGATGCGGAAGAAAAGGGCACTTGTCAAATTCTTCTGAATGTCCAGCCAGGAATGCAAAATGCAATAAGTGCTCGTTGCTAGGACATTTTGCAATAAGATGCAGAACTAAAAAAAGAAAAATTGATAACAACAGCAACGGAACCTACAAAAGAAATCGCTTTTCTGCTAATGTCCGAAACATCGAAGACGAAGATAACTTTACTTCTGAAATTCGCGAGTCCGGTTGTTTCAAGATTGGGAGTGATGGGCATAATGACGAAAACATAAGCTGCACTATTGGTGGAAAAGAAATTGCAATGATTATTGACTCCGGGTGTCGTTTTAATCTTATCAGAGTCGGTTATATGGAATATACGGTCACATTCATCAAACAATTTTAAAGCATATGCTGCCATTTATCCGTTGGAAATTGTTGTGGTCTTTAACGCTCCTATATGTGTGGGCTAAAGGAATGAAGTAATAGCCTCATTTTATGTTATTAAAAACGGGAACCAATCCCTCCTGGAAAGGGAAACAGCACTTCAACTAAATGTTCTGAGACTGGGTGTGGGTGTTAATCACATTAAGGAGAAGGAAAAAGAACAGGTTTCATTATCTATAGAACTATTATCTATAGTACTATAAAACCAGTACAACAACCAGTACGCCGTGTTCCTGTTGCGCTGGAGGAAATGGTTACCAATAAAATAGATGAAGCGTTGCGACTTGATATTATAGAACAAGGTTTTCGGTCCAAGCAAATGGATTTCTCCAATAGTTATTGCGTTCAAAGGTAACGATGACTTTCGTCTTTGTGTTGACATGAGATGTGCTAATCGAGCTATTCTTCGCGAAAATTACCCCTTGCCCACCTTTGATTAATTTATGAGCAGATTAAGGTCAGCAAAACTTTTTTCAAGACTGGATCTCAAGTCTGCATACCACCAATTAGAATTGGATGAGTCAAGTCGGAAAATCACTACCTTTGTTACGCATAAAGGTTTGTTTAGATATAAACGATTGATGTTTGGGGTCAACTCTGCTCCCGAAATTTTTCAGAAAATTATGGAAGGGATGCTTTCTACATGCCGGAATGCGCTAAATTATATAGACGATATTATTATATTTGGAAGCTGCGACGAAGATCATGACACAGCGTTGAATTCTGTCTTAGATGTTTTAAAGAAAACAATATTACCCTTAACCAAGCAAAATGTGTATGGAAAGCTAAAAAGCTCATGTTTCTGGGACACGTACTTTCGGCAGACGGTTTTACTGCAGATCCTGAGAAGGTTAAGGTCATACAACAATTCCGAGCTCCAAAATCAAAAGAAGAAAGAGGAAGCCTTTAGTAAATTGAAGACGGGGCTATCGGAAATTCCGAATCTTTCATACTTTGATCCAAAATTAAGAACACGAGTAATAGCTGACACAAGCCCTGTGGCGTTGGGTGCAGTCTTGTTACAATTCAATGGTAATGGTGAACCCAGAATCATCTCTTTTGCAAGTAAGAGTTTATCCGACATTGAGAAGAAATATTCTCAAACTGAGAAGGCTCTCTTTCTCAGGCTTTAGTTTGGTCGGTAGAAAGATTTTATTATTATCTAGCTGGGTTGGATTTTGAGCCAGTAACCGACCACAAACCTTTGGAAACTATCTTCAAACCCACTTCAAGACCTCCTGTTAGAATCGAGAGGTGGTTACTTAGATTGCAGGCTTTCAAATTCAAAGTAATATAAAAAAAAGATAATATAGCGGACTCAATATCCAGACTCTGTAAAATTTCTGATGAAGACTCGTTTTATGGAACTTGCGAGGAGTCCATTTTCCATGTGCTGGAAAACACAGTTCCTGCCACTTTAACAATTTCTCTGATTAGCAAGGAAAGTAGCAAGGACGTGGATATTTGCGATGCAATTTCCAGCATGGAGAACGAATGTTGGGATTCGAACATATCAAATCCAAACTATGTTTTTCGGTTTGAATTATCAGCTATTGGCTCCATTTTGTTGCGGGAAAACCGTATCATAATACCAAAAGTGTTGGAGTTGGCTCATGAGGGCCACCCTGGGGAGTCGGCAATGAAGCGTCGTCTTCGCTGTAAGGTCTGGTGGCCTTTAATTGACAGGGAGGCTGAAAATTTCGTAAAAGCGTGTCGTGATTGTCTCCTGGTTTTACAACCGTCAAATCCAACCCCAAAGCAAAGACACCATTTTCCCAATGGGCCCTGACAATTTTTGGCTACCGATCTGCTAGGACCGCTGCCTAATGGCGAATATGTTCTAGTGCTAATAGATTACTATTCTCGATACCAAGAAGTTGTTTTCTTGAAACGCATTACTTCTGATGTCATAATCAGGGCGATGAAGAACATTTTCTCTTAACTTGGGTTACCGAAAACAATAAGAAGCGACAATGGAAGACAATTCGTCAGCGATGAGTTCAAGTCCTTTTGTGCCGAGAATAACATATTATTAATAAGAACACCTCCCTATTGGCCTCAAGCAAACGGAGAAGTAGAAAATATGAATAGGTCTTTGGTAAAACGGTTAATAATTGGCGCTGCGCTAACATAAGCTGATTTTAATAAACCCAAGGTGTTGCCAGAATGGTAGAACTGGTAACGATGCTCTAGGGAAATTCAGCTTTTGTCGGGTTATGGGTAGTTCTGTTATTGGTTATTGTATTTGTTCACTTAACTTTCTACAATATGTTGATGATTTCTTTATCGCATCCAAGCCGTTTTCTGACCACATGTCACTATGCTTAAAAATTAAATCATCGTGCCGTGTTGTTAATACTAATGAGAATAATACAATTCAAAGACTGCGTTGGAACAGTAAATTGTCTGATAAATACAAGGATAATCTTTCATTACTTGCTAGCAATGTTGATCTACAGTCTAATGAAACGGTTGATGAATTAGTTGTACATCTATGTAATAAAATAAAGTTGGCTAATGTTACTAAGGTTAACAAACGTTTTTTTGAACCCAGGCAGAAATGGTTTGATTGGAAATGTGCTCGTGCTAGGAAACTTATGCTAAAGAAGCTTAAGCATTATAGGAAAAAGCACAATTCGGTAAACAAATCTCGATATTTTAATTCTTTTATTAATGAAATGTTATCTGTCTTTAACAAAATTTTCCTACATGAACAAATTCCATCCAGCTTCCGTAAATCTATACTGATACCTCTTTTCAAAAAAGGTGATCCCAATCTCCCATCAAACTATCGAGGGTTATAGCTGATTAATACCTCATGCAAAATATTTAATACCATTATACTGAATCGTTTAACGGAATGGATAGATCGTAACATGATTCTGAATGAATTTCAAGCCGGATTTAGAAAGAATTATTCAACCGTTGACAACATTTTAACCTCGTTAATATTGTGTATTTAAACAAGGAAAACAATAATAACACATATGCTTTCTTTGTTGATTTTTCGTGCGCATTTGATACGATTCCTCGTAATAGTTTATTTTACAAGCTCTCATGCCTTGGTATGTCGTCGAAAATAATAAGAATTGTACAGCTCTTGTATGAAAATACGGAAAGTTGTATTTGGGATGGAAACTCTTTTTCTGATCCATTTTCAGTTGAAATAGGTGTAAAGCAGGGTTGTATATTAAGCCCTCTATTATTCTCATTATATGTTATTGATTTGGCAGATGAGTTACCTGGGGGTGTAAATGTTGCGGACGTTAATGTTAGAATACCGCTCTATGCCGACGACCTTGTTATATTATCAGATACTCCAACAGAATTGCAAAAAATTATTGATTGTTTATACAATTATTATTCAACGTGGTCCTTGAAAGCTAAGCTAGATAAATCTAAAATAGTGGTATTTCGTTCCGGTACTAGAATTTCTTCCAATTAAAACTGGGTTTTTGGAGGTGATAATATTGAGATTATAAACAGTTATAAATATCTTGGTGTAGACATTACATATAATCTCTCCTTTAGAAAACACTTGAACAATAAATTAGCAGCCTCGAAACTGGCGATAAACTCTACTTGGTCCAAATACATAAACAATCCGCAAATCTCACAGAATAATAAGCTTAGAATATTTCAAGCAGCATCCAGATCTATTATGTTATATGCAGCGCAAGTGTGGGGATATGTGAAATATGATGAGGTTGAAAACTATTTAGATTTTTTATTAAGAAAATGTTGTATGTACCGACCGCTACACCAAATTACATTTTGTATATAGAAACAGACCTAGAGTCTCTATACGTATCTACCTTAAGACTTCACCAAGACTATATTAATAAAGTATTAAGTATGAATCCTCACAGATTTCCTTGTATTTTGGCATTAAAAATTATAGAACAAAATATTTGTTGGGCTAAAGAGTGGGAAAATCTTTGTCAACATATACAGTTTACCCCTGATAACTCAATATCTCCTCTTAGCAAACAGTGGAAACCTATATTGGATCAACTCAAACTCAAGGAACGTAATGATTTCATAGAAAATGCAAAAAGTTCACAGTTTCATGATCTATATTCTATACTGGATTACAATGTTTCATCATTATATACTTCAAATTTTTCTCCACGTACAATCAGTTTAATAATAAGGGCTAGGGGTGGCTTGTTAGATTTGAATGCAAGGTCTTTCAAAAATAACACTTGGTATTTGTACAATGTGCAATTTAGATGCTTCGGAAAATACTTTTCACTTTATTAGTGTTTGCCCATTGTACAAAGAATTTAGAATTTAATATTTTGGTAAAACCATACTAAATTTGAATGAAGTTATATGTATACTAAATGGTTTAAACTTTTTCTCCCTGTATAAATATATAGAAGTTTGTTTAAAATATAAAAGATTTATTTTTAATGAATTTGTTTTTTAATTTTCCATGAGAATATTAACTTATAATTTATCTTGTTATTTTTATTAAAAATTATATAAAATCATTATTTTGTAAATAAAATTTACTTTCCTAGAATTGTGCCAATCCGGCTTACAACAAAATGTTATGCCATATATAGATTTAGATATTAAACATATTGTAAATGAATTAAATATGTACATACAAAAAATCTATACCAGCATGGTTTTCCTGAAACCATGCTGGTATGGTGATAACATTGAGGATACACTGTGGCAGAGAGATTCTGTTAAGCATTTTTCAAAAAGTTTAGGAATTGCACTTAATTTTGCAATGCCTCTAAAATTCGTTATGTCCGACTTGTTTCCTGATTTAAATATCGGTATGATAAAGGATTTCCTCCAAAATTGGGGAAAATATGCGTATTTTAATGACACGTTAAACATAATAGCCAAAGGAGTAGCCAAAGCATGAGCACAATTTTTTAAAACGCAAGCAGGGATGCCATCGGGTTCACTACTCAATGATGATTTTATTGTTTTTAAAGATACAACGATCTTAGAAGTATCAATAGAAGTAGATTTTCTTTTCGAATTTACAAAATAATAAAATGATTTTGGGCCACGTTTAAAGTTTCTTTTCATTTTCTCAAGGTAGTTTATATACAGTCTCCTGTTGAGAAGATTATATTCCGCTCGAGATACACAGTATTCGCTATAATCATAAGCTCTTCGATGTTGCTTATATTTTTTGTAGCGTTTGTTTTTTATATTTTTTAATTTTTAATTTTGATAGATGCGGAGAACTCCACGGTGGACCTGAATGTTTAATCACGAAAAGTTTCGGCACACATTCCTCAAAAAAAATTATGCATAGTAGTATAAAATGTATTAATCATGGAGTCAATTGAAGCCGGGGTACCATTCGGAATGGATAACAGTTCAAGCCAATTAGTGTTGGTCAAAAAATAGTTCAGGTAATCCTAATTTGTTTTCTTAAAACATAACTTCTTATCGTTTGTATCTTCCTGATTACAAAAGGCATCAGACAAAATATTATGACTTCAACTTCAAGAGTAGGGTGGTAGCGATCCTCTGGTCTCGTAACTGGTAATGTTCGAGTAATGGTGCAGTAAGTGGGTACGTTTACAAAAACCAAATCTAGATAGTTTCCATATTAATTACAAATCCCATTTTTTTGGAAAAAGACATAAATCAGATAAATTATTGAGAAACTCTTCAATGAGTCTGGTAAAAATTTTCAAATTACAGCTGACAAGTTAAAATCGCCAAGAACGTAAACGAAGTCCTCTGGCTGAGCTTTAGACACAACAGATTTAAGGGATTCAAAATGTTTCATGTAAGTTAGTTGGTCTAATTATGGGGCAATGTAGGAACATGTTAAAAATATATGTGAGCTATTCAGTTTTATCCGAACACAGATAAAATCAATATCGGAATAATGTTCAAATTTTAACTCATCAGATTGGAAAATATTTAAAACAGCAATTAAAACGCATCCACCAGTAACTAAAGTTTCTCTGTCACGTCTAAATATATTAAAATCATTGCAAAGAATTTCGGTGTTTAAAGTGTTTCTATTTAGCCAGGTTTCAGTGAGAACAGCTATATGGTGATTTATATAAAAACTTTCAGTATAGAGGTTAGCCAGCTTAGTGTTCATACCACGAACATTTTGATAAATAATATTTAAGTGTTTTTCAGTTTTCATGCAAAGTTTTCGTGTGATGAAAGTCGTGCAACGTTGTGTGTTCTACGATTTTCTCTACATAAAAATTTGCGAACGAGTGCATTATTTGGCCAGAAACAGGGATCAACAACTCGATCGAAAATGTAATCCGTTACTGTAATTTTAAAGGACGCAATAATTCTGGGTTCGGAATAAGAAAACTTGTGAATTATAATACCAGTATTTGAGGGCAATTTTAATTTTAAGTAAAATTCCATATCATCACTGGTTGTGTCAGAGGCGAAACGGGATACAAATACGAACTTCTTAAGAGGTATAACGCGCAATTCTCTAGGCATAGATTGAGATTCAGCATTATTTATGACTTCGGAAGTTTGGTTGTTTGGATCCATGGAGGTTTCTGAAGTTTGGCTGTTTTGATTATTTTGTTCTATTTGTGCAGTTTTATTAGAAACATTTTCAGACACAGCCGATGCATATGTCGAAAAGGGAGTTACTGTTACATTATTTATATTATTAGATACCAACGGAGCTAAACGCTGCACATTTAGTGCCTTATTATTGTTCCTAGCAGACTTCCGACGTTTCGGTGAAGATTGTGCCGGAGATTTATAGTTGTCCAGGAAAGAGAACTCATCAAATAAGTTTTCATAATTAGAAAGACGGTCAGATAAATTTAAAATTTCTTTTTTTATATCCAGAAAAGTTGATTTTCTTGCTTGGAAAAACTTATAAAAATCAACTCCAATTTTTCTACCCCTTCAGAATAAGAAATTGCTTCAGCAGCTAAAACAGGAATTCCACCACACTTAAAATGGATTAACTTATTACACAGCCAACAGGCTAACATCCTTTCATCATCATTGATAATAGAACATTTTTTATTCATACACTCCATTGTATAATATGTATATTGCAATAATATTTATGTATTAAAAATTTAAAAATAACGGTAAACCTAATTGGCAATTTTAATGTGTCAACAGTGAAAGTAACCATGTACAATAGCTTGGCAGAACTTTTTTTAAAACAACCAGTATTTGGCAGAGCGAAACAGCTGGTTTTGTTTATAATTTTAATGCGTGTGTGTGTATTACCTTTACAAAAATTTGTCTGTCTCTTTTGTTTATTCCAGTGAATTGTGATATATTTTTTGTTAATTTTATTAAAAATGTAAAAAAAGACAATTTTACTACAAAGGCCGTTTATAAATAACAAAAACCGCAAACGATCACGACACAATGAAACCAGGACAAACGGCTAATTAACACCACAAGACGTTAATAAGCCTTATTACAGGTTAAAACTTGGAGTAAACAGCAGCGGGTAAGAAAAACGTCCGAGTTGATTGATGACTTGATGACATTAGTATTCTGCCACCCTCCGTATCAGAGATATGCGACGCGATAAAAAATCTTCACGAGTCGATGATGTTGCCCCAGAAATGCTCAGTGCAGATCCAGGCATAGGCGCTTCGTTCCTCCTGCCCAACATCGAGAACTCCTGTCCTGGATCTTATAGGATTAATAACGAATGTGCCCAAAAAGGGCAACCTTTCTGATTGCTCCAATTATAAGGGTATAACTCTATTGGTCAATAAGAGCAATAACAGGATTTCAAATTCGCGAACTAAGAAAAGAGCATGCTGGCTTCTGGCCGAATTGTTCATAGGTGCACTATGAAAACACCCTCATGATCATTATTGAGCAATCAGTAGAGATGATACGCCGTTATATCTCACATTTATAGCCATTCAAAAGGCCTTCGACAATCTATCACTACAATGTAAAGGTGTACATACAACAATTATTAATCTAATTATGACTATACGATTCTTACTGTTACATTTTACACGACGGTCTGACCAGCCAGAAAATTAAAATTAATACGGGGGTAATCCAAGAGTGTTTCTCAGGGATGGAAAATGGCTTTTATAATTTTGTACCAACTATGAAAATAAAATGTACTTATGAGGCTTTGATGGTACCCTGAAAATTGTTTCATCCGCTTAAAGAAGCTACTTTGGGTTTTCAAGAATTTATTAATTTTATACCAGTTTTCACAACTGACCCGATACTTAAAGTTTGGATCTTATTTTTTATAAAAAGTGTTCCATTATTACAATTTTACGTTAAGGTCAACTTTTCAAGTCACATGTAATTGTGCATGTCTGTCAAAATTGATGTTTTACAGAAGGTTTATAATATTCAGTCACAAACGTACATGTAATTTGCTTCTGAAATTGTCTCTGTTTTTTTTTCGCATAGTTCTTGAAAATGCCGCCACGAAAATTTTTATTTACGCCGTTAAATAGTTTAGCCAATTTAGAATATTATAATGAAACGGTTTATATATATATATATATATTTACATAAATTATATTCAATGGTGGAATGGTCATACATATCTCGGTATTGTAAAATATTAACTTCAGCCGGCTAATGATTCCGTCAATAGTGGACGCTGCTGCCGGTTTCTTCTCGGCATAGATTAATGATGTCAGATGGTTTGTCAGAAGCAAATAGAGCACGCTCTAATTCATAATAAAATTATAATAATTGACTCTTTTTTATACGGCCAATAAAATTCTTCCTTTAGCCTTTTACACCACATAAAATCATAACAAACGCAAAGTTGGCAACAAGTGTCAACGAATTTTACAGCACATGCAGTTAACAAAAATACCTATTACAACAACATCAGAAACAAACTGACCATAAAAAATGAAAAAGGGACAACAAATTAATGAGGAAACAAACCAAATTAAAGTTGCCATATAGCAAAACGTTGAGATTTTTAAATTGTACAAAGTAAGGCGCGGTAGTACCACGGTACCAACAGGGTTAAAAATGTACAAAAAAAGTACAATTGTAACATGATTTCCATTTTTGGTGTTTCTTGTAACCTCTTTTTTTTAAAGTTGTATTGCACATAATTATGATAGCTGACACTCAGGAATCTAACGGTTTTACTTGGGGCTTCAACAGCCGCTCTTTTTTATGTATTTTAACTCATCAGTAGCCCAGCATGCAGCACAAACCAAACCAAGTACAAGAGTACACGAAAAGAGCCGGTCTTGTTATAAATCGCTCTAAAACCTAATCCTTGCGCATAAACGCCGGAAATACAACACTACTAATATTAAACAACACACCACTGCATATTAGGTTAAATGACTACCAAAACTGTGTTAAACTCCAATTTCTTAAATGCAAATATTCCACTTTTCTTAATGCCATTTTGTAGGGAATACTCCAATCCAACTGAATAAGCTTTTTGTTGTTGGTAAATATTAAATGCCGACAAGAAAAGCAGAATAAATTTGTGGATTTTATAGTCGACAAAATTGGTGAGGATGAAATTTGCGATGACGGCACCAAATGTTTTACGGAAAAAGTGTAAAAAATTGCAAATAACGATCAGCGAAGTGAAAATTGTAGAGGTGTCCTTTAAGTTATATTAAGAACTTATTGACGGGAAAGTTTTGAACATTTTACTGGAACCAATTCAAACTTGCCTATTTGCAGTTCCACATCAAAATACTTCTTGAATATAAATCACAATACTTGTGAAAGATTTCATGCAAAAGATTATAATTGTAAATTTGGATTGAGAGAGACACGATCTGTAAACAACCCTTAACTGTTAGCTATCGATTTTTTTAGGGTTGCCAATATTTTACTGCACAAATGGCGACAAATTCAAATCATGCGCTAATTTCAAGACACCCTTTATTAAAAATACATATAAAATACAAAAATTGTATCTTAAACATACGTATTTCAAATTGTTGATATAAATTAAACTCAAGTGTTCTTTTTCTTAATATGAAAGCGCGTGCTTTATTCAATACAGTCTGTTAGAAACTAAAAATACAAAAAAGCGGTTAAAAAGTTCGAATAATCCAGAATGTAAAAATAACAAAAATAATAAAGATAAATGTCATAATAGACAAAACATAAATAAACAGTATTGCCATCTATTCGAAATACTTTGCTCGTTCCAACACCTCCACTCGAAGTAAAGATAATGATGACTTCAACGACCATCGGCATTGGTTATACCCAAAGCAGTAATACACTTGGTGTGTTTTTCAGCGCTCAGACCCTTTGTCAGCACTTGATCTCACCATTTTGTTGCTCCTGTTTAATAAAATGATGCCTGAAACCGAAGCTGGCTGCTTGCTTTTGAGCACTTTGGCTATCGTTGTAGATTTGTACGGTTCCACAATCTATTCCAATTTCACGTAGCAATTGTCCTAGATATAATATACTCTGATTCGGTACTGGATAAGGAAGCCGTTCTTTGCTTGCGTGCTTCCTAACTTATTGCCGCGCCAGCCAATATAAATGCATAGCCCGTATACGAACGTCGGTCCGTTATATTTGCGCCCCAATCAGCATTGACTACGCCATAAAGTTGTCTATCGTCTCTCTTGTAGTTTAGGCCATAATTAAACGTGCCCTTCAAATATCTTAAAATGCGCTTAGCGACCTGCCAATGCTCCTCGCTAAAATTGTAGTTAAACTGGCTAAACAAATTTACGGCATATGCTATATCCGGAAGGGTATTGACTGCTAAATACATTAGGGCACCAAATAGGGTTTGGTAAGGATAATTTTTCATTACGTTTTCAACAGCAAACTTTGGTTTTTCAAGTTTTTCATTTGCTGTCATCGGAGTCCAGAAAGTTTTACACTCACTCATATTGAATCTCAATAATAATATTCTGATCGAATTCAATACCCAGACATAATTTAACAGGTCCAAGATCTTTCATCTCAAAAAATTTCGCTAAGGATTTTTTAATCTTTCCCAAGTAAGATCTATCGTTTGATGCGATTACCAAACCACAATTTGTAAGGGATCTCGCCGTCTATAGATCTTGTCGGACATCGGTTTCTAATGTAGCAAGCCGTGTTAATAGCCTCTGCCCAAAATTTTGGCAGTGCGCCTGCATGTTTCAGCATACATCTAGCCATCTCTACAAGCGTTCTGTTTTTGCGTTCAGATACGCCATTTTGCTGTGGTGTGTGGGGAGTACTCAAGCGTCTGCGGATACCGCATTCTTAGAAACATCTATCGAATTCCTTGTTGCAATATTCACGACCGTTATTCGATTGTAACATTTTAATTTTTCCACCGGTGAACGTTTCAGAAACACTTTTAAACTTCTTAAAAACGTTTAATACATCAGATTTTCTTTCGATCATAAAAACTTCTGTATATCTGGAGTAGTCATCCGTAAACGTTACGAAATATCTAGCATCAGAATGGAATGGCACCCTCATAAGGTCCACAAACATCACTGTGTACTATTTCCAATGGATATTGTGTGCGTTGTTCATTTCCCTTTGGAAAACTTTCGCGAACTTGTTTTTCACTTATACATATTTCACATGTTGATAGCTTTTCATTAAGATTCATCTTCATACCGTGTACAAAGTTATGCTTCGCCATATTTTTTAAATCGCGTTCGTTTAGATGGCCCATTTTGTAGTGCAAAATTTCCACAGCTTTTTCGGTATTTGCAATTCCAGCGGAATCTTCAAAATTCTGTAAATAGTACAGGTCGCCAATACGATTTGCCGCATACAATGTTTCGCCGTTTTTACTTATGTTTGCTTTTTCTTTAGAAAAACAAATTTCATAACCTTTGTCAGTTATTTTTGAAATCGAGAGTAAATTCGCTCTTAAATCTTCAACATAAAGTACGTCTTCCACTTTTATATTCTCTTTTCGACCTCTCTCATTCAAATACAAATTTATGTTACCAACGCCGGTAATATTTGTTGTATTCTTATTTGGTAAGTAAAGCGTCTTGTCTAATTCTTTAAAATTTAAAAATCTGCCTCTGTCAGCGCTCATGTGTACAGTGCTGCCGCTATCGAGACACCAATAATTGTTTTCACAGGAAGAGATCATTGTCGTTTCTATTGTGTTGTGCATAGCTCTGGGTTGTTGCAGTTGTTGCGCATTAGTTAAGTTGAATGTTCATTAATGCATCACTTGTAAGAAACTTGGCAGTACTTTCATGTGTCAAAAATTTTTTTATGCAGTGATGCCGCAGTTTTGCAGCAAAAATTGGCAATTATTGCATCAGTTAATTTTCTGATTCAATAACTTTTAACATTAAAGAAATCGTTTTATTTTTCTTTTGATGCTTTTTGTAATTTATAAGAAAACTATTACTTTTTGTTAAATATTTTCAATAAAATTTGCCACCGCGATTGTTGATAACATATTTTTTTTTCATTTTATGTTCGCTCATTAAACTTTTAAAATTTAGCTTGTGTTCAAAAATTCAAACTTTGCACAGCTGTTGTGCAGTAAAAAAGCATCAGCATCACAAGTGCAACTGGTGACCTCGCATCAGCAACAAAATTTTGCATCACTGAAGCAGTGATGCACAGTTTTGATGCATTTACGAACGTACCCTTTTCTTCCTTTTCGACATGACATCTACTTGCCTGTTTTGTGCGTTTGCCGTTGCAATTTCTTGCGAAATGCCAACTTTTACCACAATTAAAGCACGTTAACTTTTTCTTCACTTTTTCTTGCAGTTTCACCTTTGTTCTGGTCTGATTTCTCAGGCTTTACGTAAAATGCATTCTGTTCTGCTCTATCTTCTTTAGCTTTTCTTCCTCAAATATTTTTACGCGCAAACACTTGGATTTGGTAGTTTATCCCTTGTTTCCAGGGCACATCGAAAGTTCTCGCACGATTCTGGCAGACTATATAGCAACATAATTGCAAGCAGGTCATTACCAACAACATTTATTTCCTTTTCAATTTCAATATGCTTAAACCCAGTGTTTAAATTGCTTGCTTTAAAATAGCAACAGCGCCGAAATTTTTGCTTTGCTTACATTTTTTGCATTACATTTGTATTTTTCAATGCCTTTTAACACTTTGATAGAGAGTAAGCAAAAGCAAAAAAGGAAAAGCTGAAAAAGAGAGAGTAAATAATTTGTTTAGCATCGCTATGTGTGTGTTCTCTACTTAATCAGTCAGCAACGCAACAACTTAAGTAAGAAATAAATATTGTTCATGTTTTTTTTTGCTTTTCATGCCCTTAAAGTCAGCAAGTTAACTTCTTTAATATTTAATAAAATAAATATTGATGAATCCTTTTCCAGTAGTATGAAATAATTATAATTAAGTGTTATGTTATTAGATATTCTATGATATTAATACGTGTAAATTTTTCAATCGGCATCTTCAAACAACGGTAACGTTTCGATTGCCTGATATATAATAAAGCTCGGGATCACTGTATTAATTATTTTTCCAAAATTGTAGAACGTTGGAATCTACACGTAAAAACGGAAGCTGTAGATTCTCAATTTTTGCAAATACGTCATTACTTTCATTGGTTGTTGGTACAAAGTTCCGAGTTAAATATTCACTTAGATATTCATCAGCTTTTTGTAAAAAGTTCATACTTTCGACGATTGGAGGGCTGGATTCCAAGGTCTGATTTTGTGCTGTGTTTATATTAATAGTTTTTATTCTTTCATGCAGCTTCTTAAGATACGCAGCTGCTTCAAGCTTTTGCGCGTGTGTTAATGTGTGGTTAAAGCGTGGGTCGAGATAAAGACATGCAATTAGGTTTTCGTTGTTCAAAAGTTTTATAGTCCTATTTTCCATAATGTGTAAAAGGTTTGTTGCAATTTTTTCTGTATAAGTTTTGTCGCCGTTTTCAATTATTTTTTCAGTGCATAATTTACACTTTAGCCATTCAGCATAAAAATTTCCATAATGTAATTGTTCGTGCTGGAATTTTATAATCGTATGCTGAAGATGCTCAAAACAAACACAATATGCGTCAACAAAATCCCAGAAACTATCATTTAACTTAAAGTTTTCATCTAGGGATTTATTTTTATGGGTTCAATTTGTAATTGAACTTTCGCGTTTCTTAGTGACTTTACCATGTTGTACGTAGATCCCCATCTTGTTGGACAATCAAGCAAGGGTACCGTTAAATTTTTAAGCTGAAATATTTCGCGATAGCCGTTGGATGGTTTTTTGATAAATTTCACTAAATTTCTGCAGCTAAGTAAAAAATTTTTTATTTCAGTATCCTGTTTAATAAAATGATGCCTGAAACCGAAGCTGGCTGCTTGCTTTTGAGCACTTTGGCTATCGTTGTAGATTTGTACGGTTCCACAATCTATTCCAATTTCACGTAGCAATTGTCCTAGATATAATATACTCTGATTCGGTACTGGATAAGGAAGCCGTTCTTTGCTTGCGTGCTTCCTAACTTATTGCCGCGCCAGCCAATATAAATGCATAGCCCGTATACGAACGTCGGTCCGTTATATTTGCGCCCCAATCAGCATTGACTACGCCATAAAGTTGTCTATCGTCTCTCTTGTAGTTTAGGCCATAATTAAACGTGCCCTTCAAATATCTTAAAATGCGCTTAGCGACCTGCCAATGCTCCTCGCTAAAATTGTAGTTAAACTGGCTAAACAAATTTACGGCATATGCTATATCCGGAAGGGTATTGACTGCTAAATACATTAGGGCACCAAATAGGGTTTGGTAAGGATAATTTTTCATTACGTTTTCAACAGCAAACTTTGGTTTTTCAAGTTTTTCATTTGCTGTCATCGGAGTCCAGAAAGTTTTACACTCACTCATATTGAATCTCAATAATAATATTCTGATCGAATTCAATACCCAGACATAATTTAACAGGTCCAAGATCTTTCATCTCAAAAAATTTCGCTAAGGATTTTTTAATCTTTCCCAAGTAAGATCTATCGTTTGATGCGATTACCAAACCACAATTTGTAAGGGATCTCGCCGTCTATAGATCTTGTCGGACATCGGTTTCTAATGTAGCAAGCCGTGTTAATAGCCTCTGCCCAAAATTTTGGCAGTGCGCCTGCATGTTTCAGCATACATCTAGCCATCTCTACAAGCGTTCTGTTTTTGCGTTCAGATACGCCATTTTGCTGTGGTGTGTGGGGAGTACTCAAGCGTCTGCGGATACCGCATTCTTAGAAACATCTATCGAATTCCTTGTTGCAATATTCACGACCGTTATTCGATTGTAACATTTTAATTTTTCCACCGGTGAACGTTTCAGAAACACTTTTAAACTTCTTAAAAACGTTTAATACATCAGATTTTCTTTCGATCATAAAAACTTCTGTATATCTGGAGTAGTCATCCGTAAACGTTACGAAATATCTAGCATCAGAATGGAATGGCACCCTCATAAGGTCCACAAACATCACTGTGTACTATTTCCAATGGATATTGTGTGCGTTGTTCATTTCCCTTTGGAAAACTTTCGCGAACTTGTTTTTCACTTATACATATTTCACATGTTGATAGCTTTTCATTAAGATTCATCTTCATACCGTGTACAAAGTTATGCTTCGCCATATTTTTTAAATCGCGTTCGTTTAGATGGCCCATTTTGTAGTGCAAAATTTCCACAGCTTTTTCGGTATTTGCAATTCCAGCGGAATCTTCAAAATTCTGTAAATAGTACAGGTCGCCAATACGATTTGCCGCATACAATGTTTCGCCGTTTTTACTTATGTTTGCTTTTTCTTTAGAAAAACAAATTTCATAACCTTTGTCAGTTATTTTTGAAATCGAGAGTAAATTCGCTCTTAAATCTTCAACATAAAGTACGTCTTCCACTTTTATATTCTCTTTTCGACCTCTCTCATTCAAATACAAATTTATGTTACCAACGCCGGTAATATTTGTTGTATTCTTATTTGGTAAGTAAAGCGTCTTGTCTAATTCTTTAAAATTTAAAAATCTGCCTCTGTCAGCGCTCATGTGTACAGTGCTGCCGCTATCGAGACACCAATAATTGTTTTCACAGGAAGAGATCATTGTCGTTTCTATTGTGTTGTGCATAGCTCTGGGTTGTTGCAGTTGTTGCGCATTAGTTAAGTTGAATGTTCATTAATGCATCACTTGTAAGAAACTTGGCAGTACTTTCATGTGTCAAAAATTTTTTTATGCAGTGATGCCGCAGTTTTGCAGCAAAAATTGGCAATTATTGCATCAGTTAATTTTCTGATTCAATAACTTTTAACATTAAAGAAATCGTTTTATTTTTCTTTTGATGCTTTTTGTAATTTATAAGAAAACTATTACTTTTTGTTAAATATTTTCAATAAAATTTGCCACCGCGATTGTTGATAACATATTTTTTTTTCATTTTATGTTCGCTCATTAAACTTTTAAAATTTAGCTTGTGTTCAAAAATTCAAACTTTGCACAGCTGTTGTGCAGTAAAAAAGCATCAGCATCACAAGTGCAACTGGTGACCTCGCATCAGCAACAAAATTTTGCATCACTGAAGCAGTGATGCACAGTTTTGATGCATTTACGAACGTACCCTTTTCTTCCTTTTCGACATGACATCTACTTGCCTGTTTTGTGCGTTTGCCGTTGCAATTTCTTGCGAAATGCCAACTTTTACCACAATTAAAGCACGTTAACTTTTTCTTCACTTTTTCTTGCAGTTTCACCTTTGTTCTGGTCTGATTTCTCAGGCTTTACGTAAAATGCATTCTGTTCTGCTCTATCTTCTTTAGCTTTTCTTCCTCAAATATTTTTACGCGCAAACACTTGGATTTGGTAGTTTATCCCTTGTTTCCAGGGCACATCGAAAGTTCTCGCACGATTCTGGCAGACTATATAGCAACATAATTGCAAGCAGGTCATTACCAACAACATTTATTTCCTTTTCAATTTCAATATGCTTAAACCCAGTGTTTAAATTGCTTGCTTTAAAATAGCAACAGCGCCGAAATTTTTGCTTTGCTTACATTTTTTGCATTACATTTGTATTTTTCAATGCCTTTTAACACTTTGATAGAGAGTAAGCAAAAGCAAAAAAGGAAAAGCTGAAAAAGAGAGAGTAAATAATTTGTTTAGCATCGCTATGTGTGTGTTCTCTACTTAATCAGTCAGCAACGCAACAACTTAAGTAAGAAATAAATATTGTTCATGTTTTTTTTTGCTTTTCATGCCCTTAAAGTCAGCAAGTTAACTTCTTTAATATTTAATAAAATAAATATTGATGAATCCTTTTCCAGTAGTATGAAATAATTATAATTAAGTGTTATGTTATTAGATATTCTATGATATTAATACGTGTAAATTTTTCAATCGGCATCTTCAAACAACGGTAACGTTTCGATTGCCTGATATATAATAAAGCTCGGGATCACTGTATTAATTATTTTTCCAAAATTGTAGAACGTTGGAATCTACACGTAAAAACGGAAGCTGTAGATTCTCAATTTTTGCAAATACGTCATTACTTTCATTGGTTGTTGGTACAAAGTTCCGAGTTAAATATTCACTTAGATATTCATCAGCTTTTTGTAAAAAGTTCATACTTTCGACGATTGGAGGGCTGGATTCCAAGGTCTGATTTTGTGCTGTGTTTATATTAATAGTTTTTATTCTTTCATGCAGCTTCTTAAGATACGCAGCTGCTTCAAGCTTTTGCGCGTGTGTTAATGTGTGGTTAAAGCGTGGGTCGAGATAAAGACATGCAATTAGGTTTTCGTTGTTCAAAAGTTTTATAGTCCTATTTTCCATAATGTGTAAAAGGTTTGTTGCAATTTTTTCTGTATAAGTTTTGTCGCCGTTTTCAATTATTTTTTCAGTGCATAATTTACACTTTAGCCATTCAGCATAAAAATTTCCATAATGTAATTGTTCGTGCTGGAATTTTATAATCGTATGCTGAAGATGCTCAAAACAAACACAATATGCGTCAACAAAATCCCAGAAACTATCATTTAACTTAAAGTTTTCATCTAGGGATTTATTTTTATGGGTTCAATTTGTAATTGAACTTTCGCGTTTCTTAGTGACTTTACCATGTTGTACGTAGATCCCCATCTTGTTGGACAATCAAGCAAGGGTACCGTTAAATTTTTAAGCTGAAATATTTCGCGATAGCCGTTGGATGGTTTTTTGATAAATTTCACTAAATTTCTGCAGCTAAGTAAAAAATTTTTTATTTCAGTATTCTTCGTCATGTCTAGTGCACAAAGCTGTGCTGTACGTGCTGCACAGCGACATATTTGAATATCACCCAAATGCAGTTCTGTAGAATCCTCAAACATTTGAATATTTTTTAAATACATTTCATTTCCATCATCAATATCGTGTCCTTCATTACCATCTTCAAAAATGCTGCAGTGTGATAAAATTTTTGTATTTTTAATCATATTCGCCCCGTTATCAGATGTTATTGAAATAATTTGACTTAAGTTTACTTCATATTTACTTAAAGTATTTAATATTTCCGTCGCCAAATTTCTTGAAGAGCTTGCGCCTATACCCTTAAACTCAACCATTCCCAATATGACCGATTGGATTTCGTCGTTTTTGTTAAATTGTCCACTTATACCAAACACATTACGCGACAAACGAGTTGCACTATCAATCTTTAAAGATAAAAAGCGTTGGTTTAGCTCGGTTTTTATGGAATTTCTAATGTTGTTCGAAACTATTTTAAGAACATTTTTACAATTACTACTATTAAGACAGAAACGTTTTCCTAATTTTATACTTAATCCACGGCAAATAGGATCCACAATGTTTTTAAAATTTTTGGAATTGAGAATATTAAACGGAATGCTATCTTATGTCATTAAACCAATGTATGACCGAAATAACTGTTTTTTGCTCATATCGATTTTCACAAACGTGTTTTCTAAATTTTTTTCCGTGTTTTCGGCAAAAGAATCGCACCCAATATTCCCTTCGTTTGAAAATTCGTTTTCTTTTATTTTGTGCACTTTAATAATATGAGTTTTTAGATTAAAAACTCTATCACTTTTTAACATATGTGAGCAACTACATAGAAAAAACAAAAACCTTTTACTTACAGCAACAGCATTTTTTTTAAGTGGTTGCTTGGCTGAATGTTTAAGCTATAAGCTGAGAACATGCACATAGTGATAGTAAATAAATTATTTACTCTCACTTTTTCTGCTTTTGCTTTTTGCTTTTACTGTGTTCTTTTTCTTAAGTTAAGTTAAGCAATTACAAAGGCATTAAAAATAGTCAAGCATTTTTAAACACTGCTTAAAACGATAATCACACAGGGCTCTCTGGGTCCATAACCTGTTGATATAAATTAAACGCAAGTTTTCTTTTTCTTTAAATGAAAGCGCGTGCTTTATTCAATAAAGTCTGTTAGAAACTAAAAATACAAAAAGGCGGTTAATAAGTTCGAATAATCCAGAATGTAAAGATAAATGTCATAATAGACAAAACATAAATAAACAGTATTGCCATCTATTCGAAATACTTTGCTCGTTGCAACACAAATAAATATATTTGACATTCTGCTAAACGTCACAAGATATGCAGCGTTAAAAATTTGAATACAAGTTTCATGTGTATGATTATGTATAAATGTAAAGAAGTACAGAAGAGAAAAGAGAATATTTTTCCGCTTAAAATGTACAAAACTAAAAGAACGACTGTGACTTCTGACAACTTTCAAAAGCAAAGATACTGCTTGTGATTTTTTAACTTATCAAAAGCAGAAGAAAACTTAGCACAACACTGTTCGTGTCCATAAAACAAAACTTAACAACATTCTCACTTTCTTTCAATAACAAACTCACAAAAACTGCTTTTACACGAAACAAAGTACACTTTTCCATCCGTCTTTCCCCTTTCATTAACAAACTCAAATGTTTCGCAGCAAATGTTTCATAATGTGGACAAGGACTGAAGGAATTTTTTTCTTTGCTTTTTTTGTTTGGCTTATGTTTAAAAGCTGTTTGACAATTTACACAATTTGCACGAAGAAAAATTTTGTGTTCATTGAATAAAAATTGTTACAAATTTGTAACAATTGTTAAGAGTCAATGTTAAAACTAAATTTACATGTAACAATTGTAACAAATTTGTAACAATTTTTAGTAAATGAACACAGCTAATGTCTGAGCTGTTTCGTGCAAGAATTATTTTCTCTCAAACCCGCTCTCATTTACACAAATTTAAATTACGGGAACGCTTCTTGTGCCAATTGGGGTCCCAAAGTAGCTAGAAACACCGACTTAATGTTAAACGTATACATATTAATTTTTTGTGTGGCAACCGAAGACCATTTTAATTTGGAAACTTGAAAAAACACATTATTATACTTTTTAAAAATATTTGTTCAAATAAAACTGATTCAAAATTATTAGTTTGTGTTCTTTCGCGTGTATATTAATGGGCATATTTTTAAGTATTTTTTCGGTGTGTTTGCATGCATATTTTAAAAATGTTTGTGCATATTTACATTTGCCCTGATAATAAGAATAAATATTGTTAAAGGCAGTTCGGGTAAAGCAAATTAATTGGTGTATTTTTTTGCATCCGAAATTTTTTAAATAAATTTCTTTTTTGTTAAAATTTGTAATATGATTTGTACTTAAGATATATAGACTTACTAAATAATAAATTGCCCACACAATTAACATTTTAATGGAATGTTATGTTTACTTACCAGTGATGTTTGCGCATTGTAAGTGTAAACTTTGTGTTGCATTCTTGGCAAAGATCCGACTCTGACCATGGTGATTCTTGGGGTAGTTGATCAAGAAGTTTGTGCAGCAGTTGATCTGTGGCTAATTTAAAATTGAATATACTAATGCCTTCGCGATTTTCGGCGCCGAGGCAGGCTCCGTTTTTCACAAGCACTTTACACAGTGGAGCTTGACCACGCATAAATGCCAGTAATAAGGGAGTATTACCATCCATGTCAAGAGAATTGATTGGATATTTTGGCATACACTCAATAAAAAGATCAAAAATACAAGCTGCATTATTGTCTTCACCGGTACGACAAAGTTCGTGTAGTGGATTACGTCCTTTATGATTAACGGCTTCAGCATTAATACTAGATTCGGTTAGCAATTCTCTAACGATGGCTAAATGGCCATTACGAACAGCGATGTGAAGAGCGTTATTACCTTCACCATCGACAGCATCGTAATCGGAGCCGTTCTGAAGAAGAGCAGAAACGGCTGGTAAATTTCCACGTTCAGCAGCAATGTGTAATGGCGTCTTTTGCACAGCGTCTCGTTCGTTTATACGAGCTTCTGCGAGTATAAGATTACGGGTTATCATTTCGTTGCGAGACGTTGCTGCCAAATGTAGAGGTGTTGATTGATTAGCGTCATGCACTCGTGAGTTAACATCTACTTGAATTGCTAAGAGAAAGAGAACACTCTCTAAATCGTCTCTCATAATGGCTAAATGCAAAAAGTTTCTGCCCCTTGAATCCATTTGTTCGGCAGCATTTGGCAAACGATCGAGAATTCTTTGTGCTGCTCGGTGATTTCGTATCGTTAGAGCAGCCGCAAATGGAGTATTCCCAATTTTGTCACGAGTTTTCAAATCTATGGCTGGATGACAGAGTAGAATTGTTATGATTTCTTCGTGTCGATATTCAATGGCAACATGAAGTGGAGTCTTATTTTCGGCATCTAAAGCATTTACATTGGCACCATGGTCAATCAAGGTTTGTAGTACTTTTGTTAGGCCCCATTGAGCACATAAATGTAATGGAGATGCCTTATCTTTGGCCTCATCTCCCCCCTCACCATTGGGTCCGGGTTGGCGGGGAGAATCGAGGTCGCATTGGCTGCGTATTAGAAATATCGCCGCTGATTCCTTGTTGTCATCTATAGCTCGATGGAGTAATGTTTGTTGACAGCCATCTGGACCCGGACCCCAGCAATCAGTATCGACTCCATGCCGTACTAAGACTTGTGCCACATCATCGTATTCTAGCTCTAATGCTGTCCAAAGGGGTGCATCGCCTTTATTATTGGGCGCACTTAAAGCTACCCCTCGTGTACACAAAGCATCGACTACTTGGGGCATATGACAATGAATAGCCAACTGCAGTGGTGACTCCTGTTCACCCGTTAGAGCATTCATATCTGCACCCTGCTGTAACAAAAATACCGCCGTGTCTGAATCATGATTTAGAATTGCCTGATGAAGTAGAGTCATATCTTGGCCATTACGGGCATTTACATCGGCTCCTCCCTTTATCAATATAGGTACAAGTTCTGTTCGGTTTAAAAGTAAACTAAGACTTAAAGGAGAATCACCGTTAGCGTTTTTGCAATTAAAGTTTGGAGCTTCCTGATTGCTTTCACTTAAAGGCAAATTTCCGTTGTCTTTTAGTACAAAATTAGCAAATACCTTTATGACATCTGCTGCATTTGATTCTACTGCTACATGTAAAACCGATTTTAAATCGGATACACTTGACTGTATATTAGGAGATGCTCCAGCCCTAAGTAATTTGTTCGTCAATTTCGAAAGATTTTGTTCAGCAGCAATATGTAAAGCTGTTAGACCTCTACTATTTACATGATTTAAATTTGCATGATCGACCAGAAATACTGCTGCGTCTTCAAGACCATTTCCAGCCAACACCTGTAATAGATTATCATGAGTTTCGGATTTGAGAGGATTCGGCCTGGCTCCCAATTTTATTAATTTATCTGCCAATTCTAAGTTATCCTCCTTATCTGCTTTCAAAAGACTTAGTTCGAGAGGGCACTGTTCATCATTAGTACGTATATTTATATCGACATTAGGAACATCCAATAGGATATCAACCATATCACAATTGCTCGCTTCTATGGCTAAATGCAATGGGGTTTGCCCTTTACGATTTTGTAAGTTAATATTTGGTTTCATAGATACAATATTTTTACCAATTTCTATCATATTTGAATATATTTCCGATTCAGTTTCACTGGGATTATAGGCACATAGAACATGTAAAGCAGTGTCAGCAGTTGATCTTTATAAAAATAAAATATAGAGTTGAAAAATTACAAACTAAAATTCAATTTTTAATTCATATGTATTAATTAAAGATAAAGCGTGTGGAACAAAATGTATTAACAAAGTGGCCTCAGTACTACAACAATGAAACAATAGAAAAAACAACAGGCATTTTGTTGCTAGAATTGAGACGGCAAATGTCAAAATAAATGCCTTATTAAAAAAAGTAAATAAACAAAAAAAAAAAATGACTACAAACGTCACACACGAAGAAAATCACTGCAAACAGCTGCGCTTGTGAGGTGAGTACATTAGTACATTCTGGTGTGGAACTTGATAAAATTTTTGATAAAAAATATCATTTGAACTAGAAATCATAAAAATTTAAATTAATATTTTTTAGAGTAAAATCGCATTCTTGAGGGATAATTAAACATCTGTATAGTACATATTAGTTGATCTTTAGCTGCGTTCGAGAATACAAAAGTTTTTACTATTTTTTACTGTACTTTACTGCATTTTACTAAATTGCGTTCGCGTACACAAAAATGATGAAACAGAATTGAGTCTTCAACTTCAGGCAAAAATTCTAAAGCCCATAATTAAAACGTCGACAGTAACTTCAAATTCGCTCTCATTTTTCTTTTTCTTTTGTTCTTATTTTTCTTTGTTTACAAAATGTATGAAATTGAATGAAAGTATGGTAGCATTGTTAAGAGAATAAGTGTCTATATGTGAGAGCATTTGGAAAAACGTCCTCAAAATAAAATTGATTTTATTTCTCGACCGCATTCTCTGGCATAATTTTATGTCAAACTGTATGAAAAACATCGTTTAGCCCCAGTTCTGTTTCATCATAAATACAGAAAATAAGAACAAAAATGTACTTGCTATAAAAAGTATTTAATCGAGTACCGATAAGAAAACCAGTTAAGTTGTCAAAAGTGTAAACATTTTTCTACACTTTAATTTTTAGTGTGCCTTTTTGTACGAATTTTTACAAAGTTTACGTTCGCGTACTTTCTTGGACAACAGCTTTTTTGTGAGATCAAAATTTTTAGTTTACTCATTTACTGCATTTTACTGCAAAAGTACTCAAACGCATATATTCTAAACGAAATAATGTATTATAAAAGCTTTTACTTTTTAAGAAAATAAATTGTAGGTTAGGTTAGGTCGAAAAGAGGATGAAGCATCGAAGATGCAACCTCATATCATTACGATTTATTCCTAGGCCTCCACTGGGCCTGTTGTGCGCTCCCTAAGAACATGGTATTTTCATTGTTAACGTCCGGTATTCAGAAATCCGGTTTCCCGGACGTATCTCCTCAATACTCTCTAGTCTACGGTCCTCAGGGATTCTAAGTGCGACATAACATAGCTCCTGAGGTGCATGGATCTTAATTCGGCAAAGGCCTGACAATGGCAGAGAACCTTACACTTGTCAGATTCTGCCGGTCCAATTTGGTTCAGTTGTGTCCGTAGTGCCGCATGACCAGTCAAGATACGTACCATCATTCTGACCTCAGACTTACTCCCATTGAGGCTTTTCGTCCCTCTCCCGCCTGGGTTATCCCACAAAATCCTAGTGGTTCTGCCCACCGTCCCATTAATCCAACAGGCCGTGTGGGTTTTCTCTGGCGGTTTCGCATTCGCTAAGTTAACTGCCACGAGTTCCCTTCCCCCTATGGCGAGTGTATTGGCCCTTTTGTTTCCGACTATCTCCGAGTGGCCCGGCATGTTAGAGTCCACCCGCCCCATATTCGATTGAATCCATCACACACTTTGGGTATAAATACCACCCTAGCAACCCGACATCCAACCGGGGTATATATATCACTGACAGATTAGTTGACACTAAGTCCACTTCCTTCTGTAAGAATCCCGGGAAGATGCCATCCAGCCCCGCGGCCTTATATGGTGCGAAACTTCTAATCGCATTCTCGATTATTTCAGTTGTTATAACCGTCCCTCCATCAGCGTCTCACTGCCCCCTTAACAGTTTCTCCATGGCACCCGTTTCGGTCGGCGGAAAGTGGGAGCCCAAAAGAAGTCTCATGATTGCCTCTATATCCTCCAGACTCCACCCAGTTTAATCGACCATTGACCCTGGTTGGAGTTGGGGTTTTTTTTATTATTATTTATTTATTTAATATTCATATATTGGAGATGGGTTTTGGATAAGAAATTTTTAATCTTCGATACGTTATTAACGCTATCTACAAATGTCAAAAATTCGAAAATGTGTACATTTAAGCAAGCATCAAAGAGCTTATTTAAGCTAATTTAATTTACGATTCACAAACCACTACTCTTAGGATTGATAAAACATCAAAACTTATGTTTATAAAACATAACTTTGCTCAATTGTACTTTATGCTAAAAACACAACTGGCTTGTACGTCGTAATAACGTAGGACTGAACGCTGTAAATTTCTAAAAATACGTTATACTTATTCACAATTCCACCGTAGACGGGGTTTATTTTCCTTTGAAAATATTATTAGAAAAATCTAAATTTATTGAAAATGTTGTTTGTTTTTTCCTTCTATTAATTTGTTTTCAAATATTCAATTTTAAATCACAAAAATTATTTTATTTTGTATTTTTAATTTATCTTTTTCTTTGACAAAACGGCCGTAACCGGCGTATGAAATTGAATTAGATTTATGTAGATACCCTTTTACTTTTGACAACGTATCTACATACGTCATACGGTACCACTTTCATACGGTACAATTGTGTTCCTAAGGTTAAATATTAGAGTCTTTACCGTAGGAACACAATTGCACCGTGTAAACGCAGTAGCATACGATGTAGATACGTTATCAAGTTAGAACGTATAATATTTTATACAAAGCCACACAGAAGCTAACGTAAACGTTAAAGCGTATCTACGTCGCGACGCGTCGTACGTTGACTTAGATCTGATTCTATACCATACACCAGTTCCGTCCGTATTGTCATAGAAAAAAATAATAAAAAATATAAAATTAATTTATTTTTGTATATTTTAAAATGAACATTTGAAAAGAAAATAAAAGAAAACGAATTAACAAAAATTGGAATAAATTTGACATTTTCTTAGATTATTTTCAATAGAAAACAAAATACGCTTACGACGGAATTGTGGGTAATCGAGCATGTTTGTAGTAGTGCTTGGATACTATCGATAGTTGTTGGGGTTGACTTACAAGTTGTACTTGACTAGGGAAAAACTTGTCGAAATTTTAAATTTAAATATAATATTCATATAGAATTTTTTTTTTTTTTTTTTAAATTGAGTTGGCTGAGATTTTTTTTTTATGAAATTTGATAAGGAGAAAAATTTTATTCGGGTATTGAGGTTGAGAGTGAAAAGAACTAAAAGAAGGTTTCCGATAAAGGAAGATTGTGAAAAAGGATACTAAAATTTATATTAAAAAACTATTGTTTTTTTTTTTGATATTAAACAATTGCATAACAATAAAGTTTCTTAAAAGTGTAATTTTGTGCATCATATAGAAATATTTAAAAATTGCATAAACAATAGAATTTCTTTATACATTATACATATATGGTGCTGAGTATAATATATATGTATAAACTAAAACTATAGACGAAAATTAATAACTGAAGTTTAGTTTTGGAAATTATGCACAAAAAACTTTGAAACGTAATATAATACGTATTTTAAAAAAAAATAACGCAGTGAACCAACAAACATTTTGAGAAATACCCAATGAGAAGTGAATTTAACCGACATTTGAACCTGTTTACCAAAATGAGAAGAAATTTCAAGAAGCCTATAATTGTGTATTAGGAATTTCAGTCAAAACCAAGATGGATTGTTTGTTATACCTTTAAAGATAGTATAAATTTATATTAATTTTTTTTTTGTTTGTTTTCTTTTGTTGTTTTTTTTTAACGTGGTTTAATTTTAGCTTAAATATCTACTTAAATGTTATTCAAGTTGTTTGGAGTTAATAATTGATTTTTGCATTGAAAGAAGCTGAAATGTACATTTCAACGTTCAAGCAAGTGTTTATGTAAGTTTTATTGAATTATTATTTTTAATTTTAAATGTAATATTGTTTCATATTTTGATTTGAATTGGTAACAAGATTTGGTTTCTTGAAAAGAATATTTTTTTTTATTATCTTATTTACAAAAATTTTCTTTTTTTGTTTTGTACAATAAATGAGTTCATTGTGTTAACTTAATCATGAAAATGAATAACATGTGGTGCTAATTTTTTTTAGGTGTTGAGTTGTGGAATTATATAGGATAGATGGATTAGAATCACGCTAAAATATCTCATAGGGATTAATTATTAATAGTGACTTTAATTAATCAAAGGAAGTGCGTTGACACAAAGTGGGATGGGATATGGTCGAGGAACAAGAACAACTGTTCCCTGACAGATACTTAAATTCACGTTTAAACTCGTAACTTCGCTAATAGAACCCAAAGTGTTGTTGAACAATTAGTGACGTTACATAGTTCAGATTTCACTATCGATATTACTATCGACTGAATGTTTGTACTTGAGTAGAACAACTTTAACTAATATTTTATCAGGCTACGGTTCGTTGTTTTGAACTAAGACTTATGTATGTATGTACGCACGTTATTTTAGATGAAAGTTTTTGAAAAATTGCGCTTTTGTCACTTAAAAAATATTTTTTTTTCTTTTCTTTAAGTATTACATTTTTATAACAACTAAAATTAATTTCATTAACCAAATAAAACAACGAAATCGAGCCCGATTAAGAAAGAACTTGAATCTGTTTGCAACATACATATTAAGAGTGTATCTTCAAATAAAATACGTTAAGGTTTATTTAAAAAAAAAAACTATAAACCATAACATTTTATTAAAAAAAAAAAAACAAAAAAAAAAAAAGAACAGTAAATAAATAGAACTAAACTAAGAGGTTAAACAAAAATATTATTCATATTAGAATTCGTTACGTAACAATAATGGTAGTTAGCAAAAAAAAATAATGTTTAAGAAATACATACTTTATTTGTTTACGTTCAAAATAAAAATACATCAACTATTTGATAAGAAATTGATTTTTTTGTAAAAACACAAGCATGTCCACCTTATTTGGTTTAAGGCAGTTTCTCTTACTATTTAATAATTCACCGGCAGCCGAATAGCACCGATGTAGCAGGGGCTATAGATATTTTTTGCAACTTTTCTTTATTTTTTTTCTTAATTGGTTTTGATTCTCGACCCAAAAGGTAATCGGTCTAGAGGTCTTTTCCTCTAATGGTCGTTCATTGTATTGCCTATGCTCGCAATTGCCTTTGCATTTTTTTACAACGTTACAAAAACATTTGACATTTCCTATGTAAACATATACAAATTTTGGCAAAGGGCTTCTAATTAGGAATATAAAGAAGCACAGCTGAGCTGTCGATACCACCTGCTATTCTTCTTGTTTGTATACATTACATCCAGCGCGTATTATTAGCAAGTAAACTTGCGGCGGAAAACTGTGGTTATAGCTGCTGTTACATGTTTCATAGCTGTATTTTAAATAATAATATCGATATTGATTTTTTTCCTATTGATATTTTAAGACTATCGATAGTATCGAAAGTACTATCGATAGTTTCCCAGCACTAGTTTGTAGAATTTTACGGAGATACGTTGTTGTTGTAGCAGCTAGACCTAAAGCTAAGATCCCATTATCGGCTCAAATAACACAATCTGTGACGATTTTTATCGTGCTATATCGGCGCACATTTAAAAACATTGCACAATTTATTCTTGGGTGGTTCCATTATTATCGCACATTGTGACAATTTTATTCGGTTCATATCGGCCAAAACTTAATTGCGACAATGCGGTCACACTATCGTGCTATTTGGGCAAATTAAATCATATGTTTTTGTTTATTTGCTTATTGGCAGACATAATTTTGCTTTAGAAATTCGCAAAATTCTCTGTCTGAATATTCCATTATGTTTCCTAACAATTTTGAATAATATATTAATACATATTGTATAATAAAAAATTTATTCAATTTTATTCAAACATACTGCACTTGTTCTTTAAATTGTAATTGTTGTTTTGTAAACAGATGTTTATAAACCAGGGATGGCAACATCGATACAACTGCAATGTTTTGATTAAAGCGAACTATTTTCTTTAATTTAACAGTACAAATGTACTATTTAACGTTTTAATACATAAATAATATGTTGTTAATATTCCAGAAAAAACTATTTCGATTTACATAAAGAAAACACGACTGCACAATTTTAAATACAAATGGAGAATAAAAAAAATTTTTTTATTAACAAAACAGAGTTGACTAAAAAAACAAATTAAGTAGTGTTGCCTATTAAGCGCTTAAATATATTTTACATTTCAACATCCTCACATAAAATTTATTTTCTTATTTCAAATTCATTATAGAAAGAAAGTTCTTAAATTTTACATTGGCTAGAGGTTTTGTAAAAATGTCTGCTACCATTGAATCAGAATTTACATATTTTAAAGAGATTTTATTAGAAAGTATATTATCCTTAATGAAATGATACCTAACATCGATATGTTTGGTCCGTGGGTTAAACGATTCATTCAAGGCTAGTTGTATGGCACTTTGGTTATCACATAACAATCTGGTTGGTTCGAGTTGACACTTCATCAATTCTTCCTCCAATCCTCTCAACCAGAGAACTTCTTGCACGGCTACACCAATGGCCATATATTCAGCTTCACATGTTGATAGAGCTGTTGTTTGCTGTTTTTTCGAACCCCATGCTATTGGACCACCTTTTTTGCTTAATATATAACCACTAACTGATTTTCTGCCTTGAAGATCTGCTGCATAATCAGCATCACAAAAACATCTAGTTTCAAAACTGGAATTCTTGTCGAACGTTAGTTTGTAGTTAATCGTGCCTTTTAAGTACCGTAAAACACGCTTTGCTGCTATCCAATGCTGTTGCTCATAATTACTGTTGAACCGACTAAGTAAGTTTACCGCAAAAACAATGTCTGGCCTAGAAACTTGAGCTGCGAAAAGTAGACTACCTATGAGTTCCTGATAAGGATATTCTTTTTTACTGCATGTAATGGTTTTGTCGTTAGTATAAAGTTTATTATCTACATCCATAGGAGTAGAAACCGGATTGCATGACATCATGTCGAAACGTTCTAACATTTTTTCAATGTAACTCGATTGATCAATTTCCAATTTCTTTCCAAAAACGTAATTTATTCTCATACCAAGAAATGATTTTACTGGGCCAAGGTCTTTCATTTTGAACTCATCTTTAAGTTTCTTGATCAGTGCATTTTTCTGTTTCTCACTTTTCCATAAAACAATCATATCATCGACATAAACCGCTAAAATAATAACATCTTCTCTATTTTCACTTAGCTTAAGATTCCACATTCTTGAAGATTGTTTCAGTCCATATAGTGGTTTATTTAAACGTAATATGTGGTTTTCTGTAGTCGTCATACCCTCAGGGGGCTCGATGTAAATCTCATCTTGTAAATCGCCCTGAAGAAAAGCAGAACAAACGTCTAAATGATTTATTTGTAAATCAAACTCTAGGGCAAACGTTAACAGGTACCGTGATGTATTATACCTCATTACAGGTGCATACGTTTCGGTGTAGTCTAAACCATTGCGCTGTGAACAGCCTCTTGCAGCCAACCTGGCTTTATACTTTACATTGCCATTTTCGACCTTCTTTTTTTTAAAACCCCATTTTGTTGTCAGCTTTTTTATATCACGCTTGTTTTCCACGATATCCCATGTTTTATTCTCTAATAGTGATTGGTACTCACTTTTAATCGCTTCTAGCCAATGTGTTTTTTCGGCACCATTTACTGCTTCAGAATAATCAACAGGATCACCACTATCACTGTGCGTATAATACGTTATGTAGTCATCCATGCGCGTAGGTTTTCTTATTCTTTTGGACCTACCTAAAATTTCTTCATCATTTGAACTACACGGAACTTCTTCGATATCTGGAGAGTATTCTCTTGTTCTTTTTGAACTACGTTGAACTTTTTCAATAACCTCACCATGTTCAGAATCGTTTTCAAGAATTTTTGCAGCTTCAGTTTCTTGCTTAACACCATTTTTAATGGGCTCAATTTTTTCTTCTTCTTCTTCACATATCCTCACCAAATTCTGATTAGGTGATAGGGAATGAACGATGGTATCATGTCTCTCATCTTTTTCAAAATACATTTTATTTTCAATAAAAACAACATTACGACTTACATGAATTTTATTGTATACTGGATCATATAACCTGTAGGCCTTAGAACTTGCGCTATAACCAATCATAATACATTTTTTAGATTTTGGATCCCATTTTCGTCTTAACTCTTTTGGAATCATTGCCATTGCAACACAACCAAACACACGTAAATGATTTAATTTTGGTTGTTTTCCACACCAAACTTCTTCTGGCGATTTATTGCTTAAACTATTTTTTGGCGTAAGATTTAATAAATATGCTGCAGTATTAGTTGCTTCCGCCCAATATTTTTTATCTAAATTGGCATCGTATAACATCGTTCGATCCTTTTCAACCAAACTTCTGTTCATTCGCTCGGCTTTACCATTTTGTTGAGGACTATAAGGCGCTGAAGTTTGGTGTAGTATTACGCTGTCGCTACAAATCTGATTCATTTCTCTATTGCAATATTCCAAGCCATTATCTGAACGAAGAATCTTTATACGTTTGCCAGTTTGGTTTTCTACTAGGTTCTTGAATTCTTTAAATATTTTTGGGACCTCCGATTTATGTTTTATCATATAGATGAATATTTTATTTGAAAAATCATCTAAAAACAATACAAAGTATTCTGCACCACCTATAGATTTTTGTTCCATTTTACCACAAACATCTGTATGCACGATTTGTAAAATATCATCAGTCTGAGTTGTTGATGGCTTATACGACGAACGGAATTGTTTACCTTGCAGGCAGGATTCACAAATTTTCGAGTCAGTACCCTCGTTAGACTTAACTTCGCAAGTTGTATCTAAATTCAGGTTCTTTTTATTGATGTCAGCAGCATGTCCCAAACGCCTATGCCAGATTTCCTTACTAACGGCTGCATAATTATTTGTTGGTACATTGATTTTATATAACTTTCCATCTTTATATGCCTCTAAATACAAGTTTCCATTTTTAGTGATTTTACATTTTCTTTCAGAGAACATAACCTCAAAATTATTTTCCGTAAGTTGACTGACAGATATTAAATTTGCAGAAAGTTCTGGTACAAATAATACATTTCTTATTGTTATATATTCTAACCTGTTGTTTAGTTTGTGTTGAATACGTATATCACCAACACCAAGAACCTTTACCTTGCTGTCGTTACCCTGAAGGAAACCTGGAGGCAAGTGTCTCCAAGTCACCAGTTTTGTCGACTATTTTGGTGACATTGTACACGAAGTGTCTACACTACACTACATTTGCCACTATATTTGGCTTTAATACGAAAACAATTTTATCAATAACAACTGAGAAGTACAATTCCTATAAAAGTTAAAGAAATAATAAAAGAAAAATTGTATTCGTACCAAAAGTGTAGACAACATTTACTAAAATGTACTAGTGATTTTCTGGTTCCAATGTCTACATATGTTCCCAAAGGAACTACCTAGTCAGTACCTAGTCAATAGTACCAACGTCAGTAGTAGATTTCCAATGACACGCACATGTTAAATGTCTATAGTAAATAACATTGTCTGGGGTATAATAAGTCACTAGTACTGGTGACTGTGTCAATAGTGAATCAGTACAGATTCACTAGTGACATTTCCTGCAGGGTAGCTACAGTTACAAAATCATCTACATTAAACTTCCTTAAGCACACAAATACATGCTCAGAATTTACCATATGTGTTGTTGCGCCAGAATCTATCAGCCATGCGTTGGCAGCTCTGTCGTAATTTTCTGCAAACTTCGCTGCTAATGTTTTTTCATTATTCGCGCCATTTTTGAATCTTTTTTTCGCCTTACAAAATTTTGCTATGTGCCCCTCCTTTTTGCAATTAAAACATATAATTTTTACTATTCTTTCTGGGCCAATGCTACCTTTTTTATTTGCAGAAAACACTGATTCCTCTGTTCCATTAAATTTGTTGTACGTATCAAAATCCTGCAGCAATTTTGTTTTGATTGTGTCTGCAGAAACTTTTATATTGCTACTTTCAATAGCCATTATCATTGGGCCAAAATGTTCTGGTAAACCACTTAGCAAAAGGCTTCCTATCCACTCATCATTTACTTTGAAACCAATTTGATTTAGTTTCTGAGCGGTGTCTATGATTGAGTTAACATACTCGCTAATATCTTTGCAGTTAACCAATTGTGTTGTTGTTAATTTTCTTAACAATCCACACCGGCGTGTTAGCCCCGAATCATCGTACGTTGTTTGGAGTTTATCTCACACGTCTTTTGCCGTTGAGACATTTTGGATGTGAACATACAAATTTGATGATATATATAGCACCAACCTTGACATAGCTTTCTCCTTTACTGCTGCATCCTGCTCCGTCCCCAACACGGCTTTCCAAAAACCTTGCAGCTTCATCGCGTGCTCCACAGCAAACTTCCATTGGTGGTAATTCTCTCTACCAGTCAATTTCTCTATGTCAAATACCTTCTCCATTTTGTTGCGTTTTCTGGGCCCATAACCTGTAGCCCGTTTCTGTATATCTCACATCGTAAAACTCTTCGCATGAAACGTGTGAATTGCAACAAAAATTGTGTGAAATGAAACAAAAAATGGTTTTTCTCACACAAGTGTTTCTGTATCTTTTTTTTGCGAGAATTATCTGTCATTTAAATAATTTTCCAGCAATTATTGGAAGGATGCGAGAAAAAGTGTTTCTATAACAATATTTTGCGAAAAGTTTCTTTCAAGAACTGTCAAAATAAGTCACTTTTGAAATTGGTGGCGAGAAAAACAAAATGTAGATATTTTGAATTTAAAATATGTTTATATACTATTTTTTTTAAATAAATAAAAAAATAGAAGGAATATAAATGATAAATGCATAATTTATATGATGAAAATAAACAAAAAACAATTGTTATATTTTGTTAGTTTAAATTTTTGTTAGCCTTTTCATGTTTTGGTTTAAATCAGTGCTGCCAGATAAATTTGTGTCAAAATCGTCAATTTCCTGAGGAAAAAATAAAAAAGATCGTCTTTTTTGTTTTAAAAATCGTGCAATTTAAAATCAATTTTAAACAAATTTGTTTCGACTTTTATTAAAAAATAATCAAACAAAAACATAGTTAAAGTTCATGGGTATTTAATAATTATTATTTAATAATTGAGATATAAATCTTTAATTTACCTATTCCTATAATCTTTTTCTTTTTTACCTGAAATAGACTTAGTAGAATACCTTGTAGTTAAAATTAAAAAAATCGGTTCATAAATAAACGGGTTAAAGACCCAGTAAAATCTTCGCCTACAAAATAATATGTTAAGTAATCAGAAACACATAAAAGCACTACATACAATTCTACTGAAAAACTAATGAATTTTACAAGGGTTGTGCCAAAAAGAACAAATTCAAAAGTAAGTCATTTTTTGTTTTTATCTTAATACATCCAGAAAAAAGTAGTTATCGAAGTTCTTATGGAAGAAAGCTACTTAAAAACGAGTGAAAGAAGCTATCCATTTTGAAAAAGTTTTTACTGGGAGACAAACAAATTTCTTTCTTGCCGGAATAATGGTTTTGGCACAAAAGTGTACATATAAGATAAGAATATCAAATATCAATCATAATTTGTATATGTATATAAGAAGTATTAAATGTTCAAAATAAGCCAAGTCGGTCCATTACTTTCCCTCGAATTTTGGCTTTTGCCGATACATTTTTTAGGGAAAAAACAAACAATTTCGAGGACAATTTTCACAATAGGGATAAATATAAAAATTAAAGCAGCCTTGTTTCTAAAGATATCTTTTTTTCTAATAAACAAACATATAAAAATATTTACAATTATCTTATTTCGAAGACTAAGGGGCTTATAGTGTAAAACGCAACGCCAAAAATTTCTTTAAAAGCAAAAATAAAATCAAAAATATTTTATAAATTTGTTGTTGCTTTCTACAGACATTCATATTATTTTTTTTTTCAATTTTCAACGCCACAAAATAGAAGTGTTTGAAATTTAAAAATTCAAGATGAATTTCTATAGAAAGTAACAACAAAATTATAAAATATTTTTGATTTTGTTTTTGCTTTCGTCACTTTTTTAGAAAAAATCATCAAAACGTCACTTTGTTAATATCGGAACAAAAATCGTCAAGATGACGATAACTCGTCAAATCTGGCAGCACTGTTTTTATTATATTTATTTCTTTTGTTGACGTTTCGCTTTTATTTGACACTTAATTACTGGAAATATTCCAGTATAAACAGAATTTGTTGTGTCTGTTTTCGCATTCAAATACAGAAACACTTTTATCTCATAAATCGAGAAACGATGGAATTTTTTGTTTCACACTTCATGTAAGAAATTTTACGATGCGAGAAATACAGAAACGAGCTACTGTTGTTAATATTCCAGAAAAAACTATTTCGATTTACATAAAGAAAACACGACTGCACAATTTTAAATACAAATGGAGAATAAAAAAAAATTTTTTATTAACAAAACAGAGTTGACTAAAAAAACAAATTAAGTAGTGTTGCCTATTAAGCGCTTAAATATATTTTACATTTCAACATAATAGATAAAACAAACGTAATTTTGGTACAATTAAGCTCAAAAAAGCAACATTATAGTAGCCAGTTGGTGCAATTTAAAAATTTCGTTTTGCCATCCCTTGTATCTGCGCTGATTGGCACCTGTGATCGGCGCACAAGTGGCCGATAAAAATCGTACATATTAAACAATTTGATTTCTCCTCATTTTGCAAAAGAGTGTTCACATTATCGGCGCATCAAGGTTAATTTTGATTGTCAACAGTCAGCACAATTTCGGCACAGATTGATTGACCGTTCACACTATCGGCACATGAAATACGACAAAAATTGGTACATTGCGCCGATAGTGGGATCTTAGCTTAAAGAACAGGTGTTGATGAGTTGACAATCCTTCGTCGGTATTCGTTGAACTCCGATCCGTTCCGGTGCGTAGAACTGATTGTCGTGTACGTTTATAGAATGCGAACGATTAAAAAAAAACACAACTAAGTGCATTATTGTTAGAATTCAATCTTCTGGTTTAATAAAAAGACAACACTTCTTTACAGTTCAAACGTTTATTCTTGAGTGAGGTTATTTCAGTTAGATTCAAAATATAAGAATGTATAATACAAAAAGAATATAAAAAGCAAAAGAAGAAACATAAAAACAGAGTAGTAAAATATAAGCATTGTAAAACAGAGTTGCATTGTATATGCACACTACACCTCAACACTCCTCCTCAATGCCAATATTTATATTTAAAATTCAATATAAAGTCCAATAAGCATCAATTAATCAAACCTAAAAGTTTCAGGAAACGATCATGGTTAACCCTCTGTAAATTCTTGGTCAATATATCTGCAACCATATCCTTAGTGTTGCAATATTTCAAACTTATCAGTTTCCTTTCATACAAATCTCTAACGTGGTGGTACTTTATGTCAATGTGCTTACTACGAGCATGGTATATAGGGTTCTTTACGAGTTGCAATGCTCCCATATTATCACCCTGGATCTCAATGACAGCACTGTTGAACAATTTTACTTCCTGCAGTAATTTACCAACGTATGTTGCTTCCTTGGCTGCAGAAGATAAAGCCATATACTCAGCCTCCGTACTTGATAATGCTACTGACTGTTGTTTTCGGCTTTCCCACGAAAAAGCTGCACCTCCGAAGAGAAAAGTGTATCCCGTATAGGACTTGCGGTCAACGGCATCACCTCCCCAGTCTGCATCGACATAACATTCAATTGGTCGGCCAGTTTTATAATACTTCAGTTGCATATTTTTGGTCTTGCTCAGATATTTCAACACCCTTATTAATGCGGAAAAATGCTCCCTATGTGGATCACAGTTCCTTTGAGATAGTTTCGAAATAGAGTGCATGATATCAGGTCGGGTACATAGACTAATGTACATAAGGGATCCAACTAACGACTGATATTTAACTTGATCAACCCTTTCACAATTTTCGTTACTGCATAGAATTTGAAAATTTGGCTCTAAAGGTGTTGCTACTGACCGACAGCTATCCATATTATATTGCTTTAATGGGTGTTCTATATTTGATCTTTGACTTATTGCAATTGAGCCTGTTGGTCCATCTCTTTCTATCTCGATATTCAAAAAATGACTAACTGGCCCTTTGTCGACAACTTCAACTCTTTTAGCGATTTCACTCTTTATAGACTTCATATCATTAATATCAGAACACGCAATCAAAATGTCATCTACATATACAGCGATTATGTTTATCTTATTTTCAAATTTCCTTACATACAGACATGGCTCACTTTCACACGCATAAAATTCAATTTCGTTTAAAATAAAGTTCAACTTACGGTTCCACTGACGGCCAGATTGTTTGAGGCCGTACAATGCCTTCTTTAACTTCAATACGTGATGTGGTCGCCTTTCATCGATAAATTTTTTGGGCTGTGTTATATAAACGTCATCTTCCAGTTCGCTGTTGAGATATGCTGTCGAAACATCCATCTGGTGTAGGTGTAACCCATACTCTGAGGCAAATGCAAAAACCATTCTTATAGTCTCATACTTTACAACCGGTGAAAACGTTTCCTCGTAATTAACTCCATAAACCTGATCTTTGAACGACACTTTGCTTATTTCTTTTAAGTGAAAACACCCAACGACAACCGATTGCCTTTTGTTCACGGGGAAGTTCAACCAGTTCCCATGTTTTATTTTTCATAAGTGCTTCATATTCACTCTCCATCGCATTCCACCAAAAACTCGAATATTTATTCGATAGAGCCTCATCAACGGTTTCGGGTATATCAATGTTTTCAGAACACATCAAATTAACGGTGTTGTATATTTTTCTAGGTCTACCTGGTGCGCCTGTACGAATAATTTTTGGCCTTCCAGATCTCTTTCTTTCTGGAACTTCTTCAAAGCCATAAAACTCATCTGCTGATTCATAATCACTTTCATTTTCCGAATTCACATCGACATTTTGTATTATTTGTGGGTCATTATTTTGTTGTTCGACACCTTTTTGCAGCAGTTTAATGTTAACAAATTCTTTTGGCTCTTTCTCTATAAAATAAACGTCTCTGCTTATAATTACTTTACCAGTAGCATTTTCATATAGTCGATAAGCTTTTGAAATATCCGAATATCCGACCATAATGTATTCCTTACCCTTCGGTTTAAACTTATTGTGTTGTTTCTTGTCGAGAGCTATAGCCATTGAGCCAAACGTTTTTAGATGCTTTACTACTGGTTTACGCTCAAACCAAACCTCGTAGGGCGTTACGTCGCCTAAGGGTTTTGTGGGGCAGCGGTTTCTCAAATACGCAGCTGTATTAATTGCCTCTGCCCAAAGACTTTCTTTGACGCCCCCATCGACCAGCATGCATCTTGCCATCTCAACTAACGTTCGGTTGAATCTTTCCGCAACGCCGTTTTGTTGGGGCGTATAGGGAACGGTCAACTGCCGAACAATTCCATTTTCTTTTAAGTAGTTATCAAAAGCTCCATTTACAAATTCGGTACCGTTGTCGCTGCGCAATATTATAATTTTTTGATCAATCTGACGTTCAACCATGGATTTGAATTCTTTAAATTTCTCAAACACCTCAGATTTATTTTTTAGAAAATAAACAAAAACATATCGACTTTTGTCATCGATAAACGTTAGCATGTATTGTGCACCGCCACTGGATGTTGTGTTCATAGGGCCGCAAACGTCAGTATGTATAACCTCCAACAATTCATTGGCTCTATTCTCCGAATGTTTAAATGGTCTGACACTGCATTTACATTGCAAGCAAATATTACAGCTTAAGTCATCGGGAATATTTAGTTTCATGCCACAAACCATTTCCTTATTCTTTAGTTTTCGCAAGCTGGAAAAATTTATGTGACCAAAACGTTTATGCCATCTCAACGCCTCCTCAGTAGTCTCACATGAAAAAAAGCATTCATTATTCTTCGCACCATATAAAAATAAACCGCCGACTCTCTTAGCCGTTAACCAAACCTTACCGTATTTTTTAATTAAAGCTTCTGTGTCGTTAAAAATGACAGTACAACCATTGCTTACAGCCTTACCAACCGAAATAAAATTACATTGCAAGAGCCACTACCAGGTTTTCATAAGACCTTGGTAGGCTAGCGAGTAACATAATTACGTATAACTCCTCCTGAAGGGTGACACCAGTTTCTGCCAATTTGTCAACAATTGAGCCAAAGTGACATATGTATTGTTGAACACAGTCATCTTCTAACATACTGGTTTGCAGGAGTTGTTTAAACAATGTCACCTTACGTACGGGACCTTTTGGACGGTGTACCTCCTTTAGTGCTCTCCAGGTATCACTAGACGTTACACAATTCTTTATGTGGGCTATTTGCATTGGGGTTGAACACAATATTATTGTAGCTGTTGCCTTCTCATCTTTCACAATCCATTCTGCTACTTCAGCAACGTTTGCACCACTTGACTCAGGCTTTGTCAAGCTTCCTGACACAAACGACCACAAATCCTGGTGGATAAGCACACTTTTTACTTGAAGACTCCAGGAATCATAATTTGTGTCATCCAACTTCGGTATGTTAAACATAGAGGCAATTTTTACTCAATTAATTATTTCAGTTCGCAACCAACAAATTTTCTAAAGGTACTGGGCACATAACCTGTTAGAATTCAATCTTCTGGTTTAATAAAAAGACAACACTTCTTTACAGTTCAAACGTTTATTCTTGAGTGAGGTTATTTCAGTTAGATTCAAAATATAAGAATGTATAATACAAAAAGAATATAAAAAGCAAAAGAAGAAACATAAAAACAGAGTAGTAAAATATTAGCATTGTAAAACAGAGTTGCATTGTATATGCACACTACACCTCAACAATTATTGTATGAATCCTAGGTTTTGGGTTCACGAAAAATATAGACCTTGGGGTTTTGGATATATTATTATTATTAATTTTTTGAAAGTCCAAGATTCTCGATAATCTCGTACTTCATAGAGCACAATTTCTTCGGGTCAGAAAGGGTCAAAAAATCCTATACCCAATTGTATATCCACCAATTTCCGCCCGTGTGCACCAGAATAATTTGTCTGGCCCAAGGTCAGGTACTATATGCCTTCTTTACCACAATTACTCTGACATGTCCACTAAGCTTCAAAAGCCATTTCCCGTCGTGTTAAGATATTAAACGTGAAATCAACACTGCTGTACGGATGCAAGTCATGGAATGCAATTCTTAGGGACATCAAGTGTTCGTGAACAGGTGGCTTCGTAGAATAATAAAGGTTTTTTGGCCACATATTATTTCAAATAAAAACCTGTGGAGAGAAACACACCAATTTCGACAGAAATTCAAAAGCTTAAGTGGAATTGGATTGGGCACACCATCCGTAAAGAATCATCAAGTATTACTAAAAATGCGATCAAATGGAACCCGCCATTCTGCTTGCGTGCTCGTTGAATGCAGACGTGTTTTTTTTTTTTAACTCGGCTTACGGTTTTTTTTTAACATAAATAAGTGTATATTTATGATATAATAATATTATTATCTTTTTTAAATAATATAAGATCAGCGAATGAATAGACGCTTTAAAATAATTTTTAATAAGTGAACATAAAATTTTTAATACAAATATTAAAAATTACAATTAACAAAAATATATGTATGTACACACATACATACTTTTTAAGCAAAAACATTTCTTGTTTTCTTTATTCTTTTTTTTATTCTCGGGGTTTTTTAAACAACAAATAAAAAAAAGAGCACAATTAAACAAACAGTAATATATAAAAAAAAACTCTTATGAATGCATATAATGCAAAAACAATAAAACATAACGAAAGAAATTCGTATGTTACATTGAGTGTTGACGAAACAAACGTAGAAAAAAGAATCGATGATAGCAATTATTTAACGGCTAAACCTATTACTCGAACGCGTTCCCTCTCACCCTCTTTGTTTAAAAATACGGTCGATCGTAATACAATAACAAATTTATTAACTGCAAGCGTTGCCACAGAGCAAAAAAAAACTTTAATAAGTGATGAAACGGTTAACCCCAAAACAGCCGCTATGGACAACTCAATAACTCAAGTAAAAACTTCTCAAAAGCCTACAGTACAAGTTGGTATGGACAGGTACATAACAGTGCTTAAACGGGGACGCAGCCCTACCTCTGCAGCAGTTGCTTCGGCCTCAAAAGTACCATCTTTTGATAAAATAAATTCTCAAAATCGTTTTGCAATTCTGGAGGATGAATCCTCTGAAGCACAAAACGTCATAAAATCGTCCAAGCCTCCCCCGATATATCTGAGGGAGCAAAATTCTAATGAGCTCATAAAGAGTTTAATATCGGTTATAGGTGAAAATTCGTTTTACGTAGCTGCTATCAAGCGTGGTAGTATAAACGAAACAAAAATACAAATCAATCATGAGAATGATTTTCGAAAAATTGTAAGCAACTTTGAGGCACTCAAAAAAAAATTTTATACATACCAACTGAAAAGCAGTAAAGGTCTTCAGGTAGTGATTAAGGGTATTGACTCATGTGTGGGCCCAGAAGAGGTAAAAACATTCCTTGAAGAAAAAGGCCTCAAGGTAAAACATGTATTAAACATTAAAAATAGACAAAAAATTCCCCAACCACTTTTTCGAGTGGAGTTTGAACCCGGCGACGTTAAACTTAAAAAAAATGAAACGCATCCCATCTATAACTTAAAATATATTCTGTACAGAAAAGTAACTATAGAGGAGCCGCACAAAAGAGGTGGTCCCGTTCAATGTCTGAATTGCCAAGAATTTGGCCATACTAAGGCATACTGCTACTTACCCCCTGTTTGCGTAGTATGTGGCGAATTACATGGTACAGTTCTTTGCGACAAGTCTAAAACCGACCCCAACGTAAAAAAATGCAGCAACTGTGGTGGCAATCACACTGCCAATTATAGAGGATGCCCTGTATATACTATCGTCAAGCAGTCGGTTGGACCGAAAACTAATCCCCCTCAGGTAACAAATCAAGTAAACAGTAATGACCTTCAGGCCCCCCAGCCTAGTAGTAACAGTATCTCTTATGCCAACGTCTTAAAATCAAACAATGTACCAATGCAAGGCGCTTCGACAAGTAATGCCGAAACTCCAGTTTCTAATCTAAGTCGGCTAGAAAAAACAATGGAAACATTAGTGCAAACAGTAAATAATTTTACAAACACAATGGGTAATATGATGCAGGAAATTCTTAGAATGCAATAGATGTTATTGCAAGCTGTACTTAACAAGCCATGAACTGTTTAAAAATTTGTTTTTGGAACGCAAACGGCATCCGCCAACATAAAAATGAATTAGAATACTTTCTTAAAAATAATCAAATTGATGTCATGATGGTTTCTGAAACTCATTTGACCTCAAGAAATACGTTCAAAATCAATGGTTATACTCTATATGATACCAAGGACCCTCGATATAGAGCTTGTGGAGGTTCTGCCATTTTAATAAAAAACCGAATTAAACACTACCCAATTCATCGTGAAGATTATCTCCAAGCAACGAACATTTGTGTTGAAGAGATAAATCGAAACATAGTAATTTCATCTTTATATTCACCACCTAGGTTTTTAATATCAGAAAGCCAATATTATAAATATTATAAGTCATTGGGGCCCTGTTTCCTGGCTGCTGGCGATTATAACGCTAAACATACCTTCTGGGGGTCACGACTAATAACACCAAAGGGTCGTGTTTTGTTTAATACAATCTCTAAAATGAATTTAAATGTTGTCGCGAGTGGCCAACCAACATATTGGCCTGCTGATGCGCAAAAAATTCCAGATGTCATCGATTTTGGCGTTGTTAAAAACATCCCCACAAACACGATTCACGTCGAAGCTTCCTTAGAATTATCCTCTGATCACACACCTACAATAGTTACTATAATAAACACCAATAGAATTGAATCTCCCTCTGGATACATAGCGACGTCAGCTACACATATAAATTGGTTAAAATATAAAAAATATCTTAGTACCCATTGCACAGGAAATATTCCGCTTAACACACCGGAGTATATAGATCGCTCTATTGTCAATTTTGACAGTTTTCTAAAACTAGCTGTACAACATTCCAGTATTGCCCCCAAAAAAACCAAAAATAATAAAATATATTCCTCAGATGTCGAGCGTCTTTTGTCTGAAAAAAGGAGAGCTCGTAGAGAGTGGCAATTGCACAGATCCCCTCAACTTAAGAAATTACTAAAAGACTGTACAAAAAGGCTGAGAATGTTACTGCAGACTCAGAAAACGGCTTTACTGGAAAAATATCTCAAGGGACTTGATGCAACTCCACAATCAGACTACTCATTGTGGCGTGCAGCTAGAAATCTCAAAAGGCCAGTTGTCTCTAAGCCGCCATTAAGAAACTTAAATGGAAGTTGGGCAAGAAATGATGTTGAAAAAGGAAACCTGTTTGTCGATCATTTAAAAAACGTATTTACACCAAATATATCTCACAATATTGCGGTCGAGTTACCACCTGTTGCTGCTAGAGCAGCTATACCCTTCAGATTTGAAATAAGTGAAATCGAAAAGGCTATTTGTGACTTAAACACTAAGAAGGCACCTGGTATTGATAAGATCAGTAATAAAATGCTTTTAGAGCTACCTCGCATAGCAAAGAAAATTATTCTTTTTATTTTTAATGCTATTTTACGCCTCGAATACTATCCTCAAAAATGGAAGGTTTCCTTAGTTACCATGATACCAAAGCCAGGTAAAGATCATACAAAAGTTGAGTCTTATAGGCCTATTAGCTTATTATCAAATATGTCAAAGCTGTTTGAGAAATTATTAGTTTCAAAATTAACACCGATTTTAAGTGAAAATAGATGTATTCCAAACCATCAGTTTGGATTTAGAAGAAAACACAGCACAATCGAACAGACTCATCGAATAGTTAATGTCATAAGAAAAGCATTTGAAGAAAAGAAATATTGCTCAGCACTCTTCATCGATTTTTCGCAAGCTTTTGATAAAGTCTGGCATGAAGGCTTATTACATAAATTGAAGCAAAATTTACCAGCAAACACACACAAGCTGCTAGAAAGCTACTTAGTCGGTCGTCAATTTATTATTAAAGAAGGAAATTTCTTAAGTTCACCTCAGCCCATTGACGCTGGAGTCCCACAAGGCAGCTTCCTGGGCCCCCTATTATACTTAATTTATACTTCGGACATGCCAACAAGCAACTATACACAAACTTCAACATTTGCAGACGATACAGCTTTTCTAAGCGTCCACGAAAACCGTTATGAAGCATCTCGTTACTTACAGGATCACATATTTCAACTAGAAATATGGTTAAGACAATGGAGGATAATGGTCAATGAGCAAAAATGCGTACATATAACATTCACCTTGCGCCGGGAATCTTGCCCCCCTATTACAATCAATAAACAAATAATTCCTCAACATTCGCACGTAAAACATCTCGGTATGCATCTGGATCGGCGATTAACGTGGAAATGCCATATAGAGGCAAAATTAACTCAAATGAAACTGAAAGCCATTCAGATTCATTGGCTTATTGGAAGAAATTCTGTCCTTAGTCTCGATTGCAAGCTTCTACTTTACAACTCTATCTTAAAGCCAATATGGTGCTACGGTATTCAACTATGGGGCACTGCCTCGGCCTCTAATATCGAAAAAATTCAAAGGCGCCAAAATAAACTTCTTCGAATAATCACAGCCGCTCCCTGGTATGTTAAAAACTCAAACATTCATAAGGATCTCAATGTGCCATTAGTAAAAATTATGATTACAAAATATGCGGTAAAATATTTAAAAAGGCTTGAACAACACCCAAATCCACTAGCTCGAAATATCTTAAATCATGGCGGCCACACTCGCTTAAGAAGAAGAGACACTGCAGCACTTACCCAGTTAGATGAGCGATAAACATTTATATATGTGAACAGAACCCGTGATGAAGAACATTTTTGTCTGGCAATGGCAGGACATAAATAAAGTATTAGGATAAGATTTGATTAATTATTGTTAGTTCATATTAAATATATGAAGATTCAATAAATAAATATTGAAAAAAAAAAAAAAAAAAAAAATGGAACCCGCAAGGAAGTCGCAGACAAGGCCGACCAGCTCACACTTGGCGAAGGCAAATCCAAACCTAAGCCAGGAAAATGCAAAGATCATGACATGAAAAACAGCATTGCGATGAATAAATCCGAATGGAGAAAAATTGCTTAGGCACTATACTCCCTATAGGGACGATGGGAATATATATATGTATAAGGTCAGGAACTGGTGCAAAATTTACGAACAAACATAAAGGGTAATCACGATGGTCATTGTGCAAATTTGCAATGTGTAAATTTGCAGTGCATATTATGATTGATCGTGAGCATACCACTTTTATTTTTTGTGCAAATGTGCTCTTTTTCTAAAAATTTATTCTGGCAGCACTAAAAACTTCTGGCAGCACTGTAAAAAATCTGCATTTGTTTACAATTATACACAAGCAAATCAAAATAAATATTTTCTTTTTAATTAATTTAAATTTAATTCTCTATTTAATATTAAAACCCACGAAAATGTTCAATTTATAAGTTTCCTTAAAAACAATATGATGCTTAATATGTCAAATGTTGTTGTTTACATTTGTTTGCAACGGAGCAAATATGCACTACTAATCTTGCTCATGGTTTTTTTAGTGCAAACGAAGTAAAATAGAGCAAATTGCAAATACGTACATTTTGTTGTTTTATTGTGCAAACGTGTGTATTTTTGCACGCATTTGCATCGTTTGCACACTTTGCACTACCCATCGTGATTTCCCTTATTAAAAAAAGTAAAGGCTTTCAACTTTTTTTATTTTTTTAGTAGCAGCTAGATAGATGTTTAAACCTAGACTAATGAAAAACTTAAACTTAAAACAAAACCCAACAAGAGATAGGTAGGTAGGTTTGTTTACCAGGGACCGGAAATAAGAGTTATTTTTAAATTTTTGAAGAAATAAATCATACATAAATGAACATCGTAGAAAACTTTTAATTACACCATCATGATTTTTAGGCGAAATGCATCCAACATATTGCATGATATTTAAATTTTTGATTTTTATTTTAACAATCAAAAATAAGAGTTATTTTTGATTTTTATTTTTTTAAATGAAAAATAAAAGTTATTTTTGATTTTTATATTTTTAAATGAAAAATAAAAGTTATTTTTGATTTTTATATTTTTTTAAATGAAAAATAAAAGTTATTTTTGATTTTTATATTTTTATATCAATAATAAAAATCAATTCACTTAATATACAATTTGCATTGCAATTAATAAATTAAAAACAACAATAAGATTACGCTAATAATAACAACAACAAAAATGAAAGAACAAATAATAGCGTTATTTCAAGTTCAAGGGCAATGCACAGCGTAATTTAGAAACTTTGTTACACACATTTTGTTGTTATTATAACTGTGTACTTTATTTTTACTTTAATACGTAACAAAGATTAATAAACATATTACCTATGTCACAAATTTTGAATTGATTTTTATTATTGATATAAAAATATAAAAATCAAAAATAACTTTTATTATTGATATAAAAATATAAAAATCGAAAATAACTTTCATTTTTCATTTAAAAATATAAAAATCAAAAATAACTTTTATTTTTCATTTAAAATAATAAATATCAAAAATAACTCTTATTTTCTATCTAAAAATATAAAAATCAAAAATAACTCTTATTTCTTGATTTTTTTGATAAAAGTCATAACAGTTACGGTCCCTGTTGTTTACCTGTGGTTTACACATACAAGTGTACAAGGCGAATTCATGTATACGGTGGTGGCGATACTACAACAAGTAACAACACCAAAAACACAATATTGTGTTTTATTTGTTGCTTTCGTTGGTCGATATATCAAAAACACAAGTAACTTTTGATATTCCTCTCTCTAATTTAGAAAAAAAGTAGCACAGCTGTGCTTTCAACGCCACCTTAAAAATGAATTCGCCTTGCAAGTGAAAGTTCAAAAAACTCAATACACTCACACAATTTTACTAACACCATCACATTTTTGCGATTTTTTTACTTGCAACCACCCTTCAAACATTTTTGAAATTTTTTGGCGATTGCTTGTTTGGCGATGATTACGCGATCCTTCTCAGGGAATACGAATCGCTAACCATCGCCTACGGCGATGAATATGCGAGCGCACACAAGTAGCGGCAATCAATTTTTGAAATTTTTTGCCTATTGCTTGTTTGGCGATGATTACGCGATCCTTCTCAGGGAATACGAATCGCTAACCATCGCCTAAGGCGATGAATATGCGAGCGCACACAAGTAGCGGCAATCATCAGTGTTTTTTTATAACTTTCGATTTTTTGTCTTGTTGTTTTGTTAAGGTAACGGGAAAATAAATATTTGGTTTCAATCGCGGTACGCGATGTTCACGCAAATCGCGTATCGCGATTCGCGTGGTTGACACATGCGAACGTTTTCGCGATTCGCCAGAGGATCGCATTTAGCTTCCACGCGATGCATCGCAGCGATGTTAGACAACTTGCCGGCGATTCGCGGGCGATGATTCGGCGATGGAAATTGTTTGCAGGGCAGTGTTGGCAGAAGAAGGGGAAAATCCCTACATGTAGGTATTTTTGATACTAAAATAGAGGCGTAGGGAAAATCGGACAAATTTTTTTTAATCACCAAAATGTAGGGGTTTTTCGTCATATCGTCATTATTTATAAAATAAATTCAGAAAAACGTTTTGTAAGTGATATTATCTTGTCCAAAGCGGTTGAAAATTTTTTTTATTTCCACTAAAATCGCTTTAAAATATATTTCCAGAGTTGTTTGTGGTTTAAAAAGTTGGCGACACTAATATGTACGTATGTTTTTTCTAAGATATCATTTAGTTACATTTTTTAAAGTACATAAATATCGTATCTATTCAACAATATTGTAATAACTCAAAATTTTTAGCTTTTCACTTTTTGGAAAAAATCGACCGGTATTATTCCTCGAGCTAATATCGATCTATTTTGCGAAAACTTTTGGTAAAGAAACGGTTGGTTTAAAAATACTTTTTTTTATGCCTTTCATATTAAATATAAAATTGTTTTGCTTTTACTGAAAATTTTTAAATTTTGAGTTAATACAGTATTGTTGAACACGTGTGATTTCTATTATTTTTTTTAAGTTTTTTACTTATTTTTTGTCAAAGCTTTAATATACATATTCAAACAAAATTTATTTTTTATAACTAATGTGTTTTTTTAAAACCTTTTCTTTAGCTTCACTTCGGAAAATCAAATCTTGTAACGTTAATTTAACCGCCTTATACTCAATGCAAATGGATGAAACTTTGCAGGCATACATATTCCCGATGACAATACACGAATACATAGGCGTAGCCAGGATAAAATCTAGGGGGGGCAAAATTTTTTTTTTGGTAAAATGCTTTTTTGACAGCCTTTTACTCAAAGCAAATGGATGAAACTTTGCAGGCATACATATTCCCGATAACAATACACGAATTCATGGGCGTAGCCAGGATAAAATCAAAGGGGGGGCCAGAATTTTTTAAATGCTTTTTATTAGCTTCACTTTGGAAAATCAAATCTTGTAACGTTAATTTAACCGCCTTTTACTCAATGCAGATGGATGAAACTTTGCAGGCATACATATTCGCGATGACAATACATGTTTCCATGGGCGTAGCCAGGATAAAATCTAGGGGAGGGGGGTTAAAACCTTTTCTTTAGCTTCACTTCGGAAAATCAAATCTTGTAACGTTAATTTAACCGCCTTTTACTCAATGCAGATGGATGAAACTTTTCAGACATACATATTCCCGATGACAATACATGAATACATGGGCGTAGCCAGGATAAAATCTAAGGGGGGGGGGCAAAATTTTTTTTTTTGGTAAAATGCTTTTTTGACTGCCTTCTACTCAATGCAAATGGATAAAACATTTTTCAGGCATTCATACTCCCGATGGTAATACACGAATACATGGGCGTAGCCAGGACAAAATCTAGGGGGGGCAAAAAATTGTTTTTTGATAAAATGCTTTTTTGACTGCCTTCTACTCAATGCAAATGGATGAAACTTTGCACGCATACATATTTCCGATGACAATACACGAATACATGAGCGTAGCTAGGATTAAATCTAGGGGGGCAGAATTTTTTTTTTTGTGAAATGCTTTTCTTTACATTCACTTCGCAGCATCAAATCTTGCATCCATTTGCGTTAAGTAAAAGGCGGCTAAAAAAAGCATTTTACAAAAAAAATTCTGCCCCCCGTAGATTTCATCCTGGCTAGAAAAAAAATTTTCTAATGAATTCCTTACTTACTGCAGTTTTTACCCCTAAATATTAAAAATATTTTCATTTAAATTTAAAACTATTTTCGTAAATGTAAATGTAAATTGTAATGTATTAATTAAAGCTATTCGTTACTAAAAAGTAAAAAATAAAAAAAAAAATAAAAAAATTTTAAGAAACGCTTTTCTTTAACTTAATATATTGATCAGTTGTGAACACAGAATAAATATGAATACCAAAAAAATCGACTAAAAGTCAAAAAATAACAACATTTCAAACAACATAAACTTTTAAATCAAAATGGAAAACAACTCACACATCCCTTAAAGAAAAGCGTGGGGCGCCCATACCAACCTAAACTTAAAAAAAACATGACTGCCGTGAGTACATTTTAATATTTCAGACCGAAAGAAATACATCCAATCATGTTTAAAGCTACCAATTTTCAATAATTTTTAATTAGGCTTAAGTTCATTAAATTATTTTTATGAAGAAAGGAATTTTACAACATGAAAATTAATTAAAATTGTTATTGATAATCTTTCATTATTGACCGTGGCCGGGGCTCGAACCCGAATTTTCAATAATTGAGCATTTTGTTTCATAACAACGCGCCCCACGCTTTTCTTTAAGGGATGTGTGAGTTGTTTTCCATTTTGATTTAAAAGTTTATGTTGTTTGAAATGTTGTTATTTTTTGACTTTTAGTCGATTTTTTTGGTATTCATATTTATTCTGTGTTCACAACTGATCAATATATTAAGTTAAAGAAAAGCGTTTCTTAAAATTTTTTTATTTTTTTTTTATTTTCTATTTTAATGACAATAATGCGTAGGGATTTTGGTAGGAGAAATTTTTTCAACGTGTAGGGAAAAATCAGATTTTTTTTAGCATGTGTAGGTATTTTTTCGAAAAATCCACTGGCAACACTGCTTGCAACCCACCCAACAAACACGGAGGTTTGATTTCAAATTGAAAATGATTTGAAATCAAACGTTTTCTCAAACGATAAACGTTTGATAATGATTTGAAAATCATAGCATTCTCAACAAAATTTTCAAATTGAAAAATGCCTTTATTTTCAACTTGCTTTCAAACGTAATTCTCAAATGTTTTTAAAATGTGGATTATAATACAATGTGGAACATAAATAAAAATATTTTATTTTTTTAATATAAATTTATAACATACTATCACACAATTCTTACGTATTCCATAACACTTTGTGAGATACCCAAAAAACACGAATGTTTGATTTCAAATTGAAAATGATTTGAAATAAAACGTGTTCTCAAACGACAAACGTTTTATAATGATTTAAAAATCATAGCATTCTCAAAAAAAGGGGAAATTATTTTCAAATGCCCTCATTTTCAACATGCCTTTAAACGTAATTCTCAAATGTTTTTCTAATGTGGATTATAATACAATGTGGAACAAAATATTTTATTTTTAAAACCTTTTCTTTAGCTTCACTTCGGAAAATCAAATCTTGTAACGTTAATTTAACCGCCTTATACTCAATGCAAATGGATGAAACTTTGCAGGCATACATATTCCCGATGACAATACACGAATACATGGGCGTAGCCAGGATAAAATCTAGGGGGGGCAAAAATTTTTTTTTTGGTAAAATGCTTTTTTGACAGCCTTTTACTTAACGCAAATGGACGCTTTTCTTTAAGGGATGTGTGAGTTGTTTTCCATTTTGATTTAAAAGTTTATGTTGTTTGAAATGTTGTTATTTTTTGACTTTTAGTCGATTTTTTTGGTATTCATATTTATTCTGTGTTCACAACTGATCAATATGTATATTAAGGTAAAGAAAAGCGTTTCTTAAAATTTTTTTTTTTTCTTTTTTATTTTTTACTTTTTAGTAACGAATAGCTTTAATTAATACATTACAATTTACATTTACATTTACGAAAATAGTTTTAAATTTAAATGAAAATATTTTTAATATTTAGAGGTAAAAACTGCAGTAAGTAAGGAATTCATTAGAAAATTTTTTTTCTAGCCAGGATGAAATCTACGGGGGGCAGAATTTTTTTTGTAAAATGCTTTTTTTAGCCGCCTTTTACTTAACGCAAATGGATGCAAGATTTGATGCTGCGAAGTGAATGTAAAGAAAAGCATTTCACAAAAAAAAAAAAAATTCTGCCCCCCCTAGATTTAATCCTAGCTACGCTCATGTATTCGTGTATTGTCATCGGAAATATGTATGCGTGCAAAGTTTCATCCATTCGCATTGAGTAGAAGGCAGTCAAAAAAGCATTTTATCAAAAAACAATTTTTTGCCCCCCCTAGATTTTTTCCTGGCTACGCCCATGTATTCGTGTATTACCATCGGGAGTATGAATGCCTGCAAAGTTTTATGCATTTGCATTGAGTAGAAGGCAGTCAAAAAAGCATTTTATAAAAAAAAAAAATTTTTTGCCCCCCCCCCCCCTAGACTTTATCCTGGTGAATGCCTGAAAAATGTTTTATCCATTTGCATTGAGTAGAAGGCAGTCAAAAAAGCATTTTACCAAAAAAAAAATTGTGCCCCCCCCCCTAGATTTTATCCTGGCTACGCCCATGTATTCATGTATTGTCATCGGGAATATGTATGTCTGAAAAGTTTCATCCATCTGCATTGAGTAAAAGACGGTTAAATTAACGTTACAAGATTTGATTTTCCGAAGTGAAGCTAAAGAAAAGGTTTTAACCCCCCTCCCCTAGATTTTATCCTGGCTACGCCCATGGATTCATGTATTGTCATCGCGAATATGTATGCCTGCAAAGTTTCATCCATCTGCATTGAGTAAAAGGCGGTTAAATTAACGTTACAAGATTTGATTTTCCAAAGTGAAGCTAATAAAAAGCATTTAAAAAATTCTGGCCCCCCCTTTGATTTTATCCTGGCTACGCCCATGAATTCGTGTATTGTTATCGGGAATATGTATGCCTGCAAAGTTTCAGCCATTTGCTTTGAGTAAAAGGCTGTCAAAAAAGCATTTTACAAAAAAAAAATTTTTGCCCCCCCTAGATTTTATCCTGGCTACGCCCATGTATTCGTGTATTGTCATCGGGAATATGTATGCCTGCAAAGTTTCATCCATTTGCATTGAGTATAAGGCGGTTAAATTAACGTTACAAGATTTGATTTTATTATTTATTTAAATAAACTGTGAGATACATTCGGAACCATAGCTAAAAGATGAAATAATGTTCTTTCCGTCCTCTTATTCTTGCAAAGTCGAAATAATTGGCTCCCTTTTATTTTGAGGATTGTAGCACCCCGATCATACAACGAACTTTTAACATCCTGTTTTATTTTTTTAATTCGTATTCTTAATCATTGTAATTACTCACAAATAATTTTTATTTTTCACAAGAAATAAATCGTTCACTTGTAAAACACATTTAATCACGAAGTAAAAATTTAACTTTAATCGCCATTTTCAATGTTTGCATTTATTTTTCGCTGTAGTATTGCCAAGTTTAGTTTTAATTTGAATTTAACATTTGATACCAATTTTACATAAAATTGATACAAAAATTTGATGTCAAATGTTTATTTTCAAATCATTATGAATTTGATTTTAAAATCAAACATTTGAAACACGTTTGAGAATTGTGTTTGATGTCAAATGATAAATTCATTTCATATCAAAGGTTTGACTTCGTGTTTGTTAAGTAGTTATCTAACGAGTTTTGTTTCGACTTTCAAACAATCTAATTCAACACTTCAGTTTGTATTCACACTAGAGTTTTTCTCTTCCCGGACAGTTTCATTTCCCGGGAAAGCGGGATTTATTTTTCAATTTCCCGTAATCCCGGGAAATCCCGCTCTATACAAATCGATGCAAAATATTATCTAATTTAATTTATTTGAACAAATAACATTTTCTGAGATCAATTAAATAAGTTTATAAATTCATTCAATTTTTTTATTTCTGTGTCAAAAAGGAAAAAGTTCTTAATTGCACCTTAATAACTTCATGTTCAAAAGTACACAGGGGCAAAATTACAATTATTATGTACGATTTATGAGAAAGTTATAGCAAAATGACTTTGGTTATCTTTTTTTCAATCGCAATAACCAGGGGTGTGCTGGAAATCGCAAACGCAAATCGCAAGAATTTTAAAAGTGGTTTTTTAGTAAGATTTCTGTAATAAAAGAATTTTATGACAAATATTATACAAACATTGCTCTATTAAACAGAAATTTATAACAAAAATTATCAAAATTAGATTAAAAGTGTATTAAAAACAGCCTCCAAATTCTTGCGTTTTGCGTTTGCGATTTCCAGCACACCCCCCAACATTTGGAATAATAAAAACTTCCGATCTGTGATACTAGGAGTGTTTAGGAATAACAACTTAAAAAACTATTACCGCAGAGAACTGATGATTATATTAAAATCGGATTAAATTTCCAAAAGCCACCTTTAATGTTTTAAATTGTTCTCTTATTAAACTAAACAAATAGACTTAAGCTAAGATCCCACTATCCGCGCAATGCACCAATTTTTGTCTTATTTCATGTGCCGATAGTGTGGACGGTCAACATTTTTTTAATATGCGACAATCTGTGCCGAAATTGTGCTGACTGTAGACAATAAAAATTAACCTGGATGTACCGATAATGTACACTCCTTTGCACAATGTGGAGCAATCAAATTGTATTATATGTACCGATTTTTGTCGGCCACTTGTGCGCCGATCACAGTCGCCAATCAGCGCCAATACAAGGGATGGCAAAACGAAATTTTTAAATTGCACCAACTGGCTACTAAAATTTTCCTTTTTTGAGCTTAATTGTACCAAAAGTACATTTGTTTTATCTATTATTTATGTATTAAAACTTTTAATAGTACATTTGTACTGTTAAATTAAAAAAAAACAATTCGCTTTAACCAAAACATTGCAGTTGTATCGATTTCGTATGTACATATTAATGTCACTAAATACTATATATAAGTTGAAACTATCTCTTTTGAAAGACCAAAAAATGTTTATATATCAATCACAAAAAGCGTACGAATGTAGCGTTCGTCACGCAAGATTTGCCCATATTCAAAAAGAAGAAAATGATATTACGTTGAACATATCGTCAGTTTATTATTGGTTTGACCTACCGACCATTAAAAAAAAAATTGAGTTAGTAATGGGGTATATATATTTTAAATACACCCTTTCTGAATCCAAAACCTGTTTCACCAAAATGTTTATGGTTAAAGTTTATTAAGTATTGTTTTGCTCTACACGCCACTGTTTGGCGAATGCAGAAAATTCCTCATACAAAAACGTTCAAAATAAATTTAACTCTTGCTTTGCTTCATTACCGTAAGAAAGTAGTTAAAGTAGTAGTAGTTAAAGCGAAATCAAAACAAAATAACAACAAGAAAACAAATTTCACTCATGCTTCTCTTCATTGCCGTAAGGAAGAAGTATTTAAAGCAAAAGCAACATAAAATGTCAAGAAAAGTGGCTTATGCGGCGCAAAACAAAATTTTCACTTCCAATAAAATGATATTAACTTCTATGTTCGTTAATGAACGTTCAAAAACATGTTAATTTTTCTTCAAAACATATGTTAGAAGCAGTAGTGAAAATACAAAAAAATCTTTCGGGTATATTTTCAGAAAACTTCAAGTAAACCTTCATTGTTGTTTTTCTCCGCTATATTTATTTAACTTATTTTTTTTATAAATTATAATAAATTTTGACTAAAAATAGATGCACTCAAAATGAAATTTTGTATGAAAATGGTTAATTCTTATCTTAAGAAACATCTCACCTGTCCTGTTAAAAAAAAAGAATATTCAGGGAATATAAGAAATGTTATTTGGCATTTAATATAACGAATAAAATTGTTACGTTACTGACAGATTCATCATCGCACAGCCTAAACGCCTGGAGCTAAAAACTTGAAATTTGGACCGGAGGTTGGTCGCTCCCCAAATTGATCCACTATGACAAGATTTTTGGAAATTCGAATGTAAGGGGGTAAAAACGGCTAAATTCGGTAACCTTATATCTCCAAAACTACAAGAGATACAAAAAATGTAATAATTATCGTTGTTCTTTAGAAAAATAAGCGGACAGGTGTCTGGTAATTTTTTGCAATTCTGGGTGAAACCTTTATTTTGGTACATTTTTGTTACCCCTCTTTTAAACCAATACACAAAGAAAAAAAGATTATATCACCTTAAAAACTTATCTAAAAAAATAAAAATACGATTTGGTACTTTTTCGAAATTCGAACGTTTCAGGGAGAAAAATCGTAACTATTTGTGGTACTTTTTTATAAAACATTTTTTCATTCATTGATATATACGTCTTAGATTATGGGCGCCCACTACAATATTGATACTTCAATGGGGAGAAAAAAGTACCAAGAAGGGAAATACAAGAAATTATTTCATTCCTTAGCTTTTTGGTTCCACAACTGGTACTTAATTTAATTTTCGTTAATATTGGATCTAGAAATATAGAATTCAACATGCAATGTACTGAGTGGATAAGATTCTATAAAAGGGAGCCTTTTGGTACTTTTTTGTTCTTTAACTGGTACTTTTTGAATTTCTATTAGAACTGTACGTAAAAACATAAGGGCCCCAATTTTGTAAAAAGCAAGCGCAACGGCAAAAATCACACTGAAAACAGAAACAAAGTCAAAAATATTTCATAATTTTAAAATTAAAATTATATGGGGACCATATGAAGGGTTGAAGATGGAGAATAAGTTAGTTCTAGAGAAATATTGGGGATGCAAAAATATTGGGGGTCGCTCGTACATTTTACATTCCTAGGGGTGACTCCTCAGTAGTAACGGGCGTTTTTCCCTGCATTTAGCCCGAATTTCATTCTCGCAGACTTCAATGCGCGTTGGGCACGGCAATTTTCAATCGATCGAGCTCATATTTTTTTCTTTTACCCTAACCTAACACAAAACTGGGCTACGATGGAGGTCCACTCTAATGTATATAATTCTTAAATTTAAGATTTCAAAATGGTAAAAATATCAACTCGAAAACAGTAACTTTTAATCCATGAAAAGGAAAATAATAGTCAAATTGCTCGTAGTGGTCTTTTAGGGAAACAAAAGCCAGCAGTTAAGCTACATGGAAGCGTTTTGCAGAAAAATTTAACAGTTTTGGCAACGAGAGCGGGTACATTTAAAGCCTTTAAATGTCGCACAATAAAAAATGTATACACTACCGGCAGATAACCATCAGAGGAAATTAGTTTGACCCCGATTGACCAGATGACCCAGATGGAACTGGCAGTGAATCCTAAAGGACATGTCTTTTGGACAAACTTAGCTGAAGTTTTTAACAAGAGACTGAGCTGCAAAATACTAACGAGTGCACGGAAAGAGTTATTTACTAAATCACCAGAAAATATGGCTTGAACTAAGAACATTTTGCACCATTCTCGTCCAAGCCAAAAAATGTTTATTGTTAACACATAAGGCCAGTGCCGGTTCGAACGTCCGTAAGGTGGGGCCCGAGCCAGTTTGTGGGCTGAGTTGGGCCGCAATTCAGTCCCTTCAGGCGAGGAAACTGATCTCTCCCAGGAATATAATGATAATGATGCGACTGTTGGCGGCCGACTGGTCACCACGCGGTCAAGTACCACCTGTATCGGATGGGCCTGGCAGAAGATCAAAAATGCAGACTATGTCTTGATGAGCACGAGTCCAAGAAGCATATACTTTGTGAATGCTCGGCGCTGCTATGGGCCAGAAGAAGACACTTGGGGCATGGCACAATAGGTGAGTCCCGAGTGGGTACAATATCGGCAAAAGGCCTGGTTACGTTCCTTTGGGAAGCAGAGGGTCTTTTGGCCAACTAAAGGGGAGTGGGTGCAATAGACCTAGCTTGTTCGCGGTACCATCTCTCTATTGAGGAGAAATCTCCCCGCTCTCTTTAAAAAAATAAATATATAAAAGCGAAATAAAATGATTTAAAAGCCAGTGTTGACAGAAGGCAAAAAACATTAAGGAAAGATTAAAAAAAAAACAAAAATAACCATGAAGAGTAAAAGTAACAAGGTTGGAAGTACATTAATGTTAAAATAACAAAAAAAAAAAAAAAATTGACTTTGTTTTCAATGTAAATTAAATGCTTCACAAATTACATATGGGCATTTCCCCAGAATGGTCTACCAGGATGAAAAAATTAAATGTAGATAATCATCGTTTTTTATTGTTTATTATTATAAAAAAGTGTATGTTTTTATAAAAGAATGGTTTCATAGCATGTCTCAGCTGTTTTACTTGAGGATATTGCGCTGGACATAAACCCTTTATTATTAACCTGTTTTATTTTTTATAAATTAGACCGTAAATCATTAACTTGTTTGAAGCAAGTACCAACAAATGTTTTTTTGTTTTTAAAAAATAAATCTGGGTCTTTAAAGCAATTAAAAACACTGGACATTTTTACTCTTCTTCTTTCCAAATTTTAGAGCATTAAACATTGCCTTACTTATCGGTTATGAATTAACATTTCTTTGGCGTTTGGCAAAGCTGTCTTAAGTCAAAAACTGTAGTTTTTCGTTATGTTAAATGGAAAAATATTTATTTGGTGTATTTCGTTGACTTTTTTCCTAAGAGCAGATGATAACGATAAGAAGGAATTGTAGTAAACTAAAATTGTTTAAACCAAACAAAAGACAAAAAAATTGAATTAAAGCCGATCAAAAACTAAAATATGAGTTTCTTCGCCTTAGACCTTTTTGGCTAACGGCTAAAAGTTGTCATAATTAAATTAAGAAAAATCCCGGGAATTCCCGCACAAATTTCCCGGGATTTATTTCCCGAAAAATGTGCGGGATCCCGGGAATTCCCGTATGAAAAACACTATTGTAAAGGTAACAAAAAAGAAAAAATTACATGAATTTACTAAAGTGGCAACATTGCAATTGAGTATTTACATATTGACATACATATTACAATTGACAGCATATTGCTAAGCAATAATTGCTCAAGCAATAAGAAGAGCAATCATTGCGCAATGGATTGCCACTCATGGCAATATGCGGTCTATACGTCGCAAATTTTATGGAGCAATGAAATTTGACGCAATAAATATTGCTACGTGAAGACCCGGGGTAAAAATGCCGACTCTTTGACAGGTGCCTAACGCAATTATAAACATTTCAATATGTTTATGAATAAAGTTGTTTATGAAGCCCTTTTGTCCATAAAATTTTAAATTAAATCATATTTTTTTTTCAAATTGTCGCTTACGCTCATTTCGCAAAAGAGGGTCGATTTGTTAAGATAATTATTTGGGAAGTATTTTTAATAGAACAACAAATAAAAATTATTGGTAAATTTACTAAATACAAAACTTTTTCTTTGTAATTTATTTAACATCAGAAACTAATTATAATTAAGGAGAGAAGAAATATAATAAGCTTTCGATTTGTTTAATTTTTTTGTAAAGTTACGAAAATATGTAGATAAACTTACTCTTACCTTGATGTTAAGTCCAACTGGCAATTACGTTCCAGCAAAAAATCGGCCGAAAATTTATCACCTCTCTTAACTGCATCTATTAGTATAGTCGAACCCTAAAATTAATCAATTTATTTAAATGTTTTAATTTTTAAAGTAAGTACATATATGCAAACCTCTGAGTCATATGCATTTATATTGGCCGAACCATTTTTTACTAGAGTTTGTGCTATTGCCAAATTTTTAGCCATTAAAGCCATTTGAAGAGGTAAAAGTCCCTGTTCTGATAAACTGTTTACTAATTCCGGGAGCTAAAATCAACCAAATGGAAATGAAAAACAAAAGAAAAATATTTTAGTTAAAAAACCACTTCGCTGTATCAATCTAGTCTATATTTTTCAATCATAAATCCGTTAATTTTGTGTAATTTGGAAGGTTAAGTAGACAAAAACTTCTGAGAAGATTTTTTATATATTTTTAAATTATATATATTTTTGATATCATTCATGACAATTTTACAATAACATATTGAAATGGTATTTGTTAATATGGAGTTTGTTAATTAAATTTTTATTTACTTTACATTTAAATTAAATGTCTAGAGATATAAAAAAGTCTGGAGAATTACATATTGTATTGCATTTTTTCAATAATACTATGCGTAGTCTTTAGGAAGAGTAGCTTAAGTCGATATAAAACAGAATTGAGTGATTGCATTAGGAGTTTTACAGAAGTCAATAAATACGCTTAAATGCTTTTTATCCATTTAGAGAAATCTTATTTTTTAACAATGTTGTGGGCATTTACTTTTTATCTCAAGTCTTTTAAATTAATATATCGAGTAAAGTAAAATTTTTTATTTTTTTGTTTTATAATTTGTTAGTAAAGTTTTTATTAGAATAAAAAGTATTATTAGACATAAAAACATACATATTTGTTTTATGAGAATATATACAAAAGTAAAACTTAAACAGGTACATTATTTATTAAAAACCATTATTTCAATACTTTTCCCTGTTTAAAATAATTATTTAACATTTAAAAAATCACACAAAAATTTTAAACGTATCTAAGGTAACGGCTTAGTTAACATATCGGCAGCTTGATTTTCTGTTGCACTAATAAATGACCTTCTGTTACCTTCTACCGTATATAAAAAAGTTTAATTGCAATGTGTTTTGTTCTTTTATGCAATTCAGCGTTTTGTGCCAAACGTATTGCAGCAGTATTATCAATTTGAATACTTGGTACTTGATTTAAATTTTTAACTTCATTAAAAAGTCTTTTAAACCACACTAACTCTTTGTTAGCTTCGTTAGCAGCAACTATTTCTGCTTCTGTAGTAGAGGTCGAAACCATTGCTTGTCTTTGGCTCAACCACTAAAGATCTTGACAAATAACCTACACTGTATGCTAAGTCAATCCTCGTTCCCAACATTAAATACATTAAAGCACCAACTGCTTGTCTGTATGGAAATTCAGTATTTTCTTTTTCTTTATTAGTATCAGAAATCTTCTCCATTGGTGTAGAAACTGGACGACATTCTGAAAAGTTAAATTTCTCTAAAATCTTCTTCTGGGTCATTTCTTTTTTTCTTTCTTTAGTCCTATTTTTATCCATACATGATCTATAAACTAAGTCCGCTATCATATTAGAGTTACTTACTACAAAATTGCATTTATATATATTCCAGAGCACCGTGTAAAATGCATCTAATTAGGAAAAATCTAAATTATTTACATACAAAGATGATGTACTTCGAAAAAGAAAAAATTTGATACCCATATTGCCTATTTAAAACGAAGGGTTACCACCCAATTGCATTTTTGTCAAAACGCGAACTAGCACGAATTTCAAAAAAAGCTGAGACACGTATTTAATTAAATCGACTAAAGATTAATATGTTAATTTGGCATTTCTATTACAAAAAACCCCGAACAAAAAATTCAAAACCCGTTTTTTTACAGAAAATCCTTAAAAAAGGACATGGATGATCGTCCTTGGACAAATTGTATATACAGTTGGACGCGCCTAAAAAAACCTTTCTTACGAGACCCAATTTGTATATGTTTGTAAGGAAACATATTCTCAAATTAACAAAACTTGCAAAAATATACCCCTCACGAGAGGTCGAAATATTAAAAATGTCATCTTAAAAAAGTCCAAGGCTCATTTTTAGGAGGGTACATCGAGCACTTTTTTTGGTGAGTCGCTCTAATAAACAAGTATCAGCTGTGCTGGTTTTGAATCCAAGTTTTTTTAAGTAGTTTCCAATTCGTTTATTCCAGCACCTCGGAGCTTGTTTTAGTCCATATAAACTTCTCTTCAAATGGCATACTAGATTTGACCCATTATTAAAGCCTTCAGGCTGCTTCATAAATATATTCTCTTCTAACTCACCATATAAGAATGCTGTCCAAACATCGAATTGGACCAAGTGTAAACCTTCAGTTGCAGCAATACTAATAACACTGCGCTCGAAATTGACACTTTTTTAGACAAGCTGGGCACATGGCGTTTTAGCATAATTCTGGTACGCTGAATCCAATGGTGCCCCCCGTTTTTTAGATTAGCTCTTGTTTTCGAGATATACCGTTATTTTGAAAATGGAGGAGGTTGCACAACATATATTCGCGTAACTCAAAAACGGTTCAGATTATTGAAATTACTAAAAAAAACGATATTCCATGTGCCCGGCTTGTCTAAACTAGCACAGTGTAATTGAACGTATAGTTGACATTCTGGCCACAGGACTAAATGTATGTATTTATCAACAATACCATCCACTTTTGTTTTAATCTTGTAAACCCATTTTCCTGGAAGAGCTTTTAGGCCTTTTGGTTATTCTTTAAGTTCCCAAGTCAGATTTTGCATTAACGAATTAATTTCCAATTTCATAGCATTCTTCCACTCTGTCTCTTTATAAGTATTAGGAGTTTTAATTTTATTAATAAATTCTTGTGACAGAAGTACAATATCATTATGACGAATATTATCAATAATGATTGGACGATTACGTAAACGTTTCACATTTGGTATATCTTAATCCAAATCTTCCTCTTGCATCCATTTATTGCTTTGCGTTTTAGCATCTTACACTGGCATTTCAAAACTATCAATACTCTTGGGTATCAGTTGCTCCACTTATTAAGGGATCTGGCTTTGTCAGTTTCTTCTCAATTACATTCAAAGCTCCCTCATAAAACTCAAGGAGATCTCTCACCTTCCTTTTCCAAATAGCAAAGACCCTAAATAATAATTATGCTCATTTTTGAGGTACCAAAAAATTGACCACTTTTAAGCAGGGACCGGAAATAAGAGTTATTTATCAATTTTTGAAGAAATAAATCATACATAAATGAACATCGTAGAAAACTTTTAATTACACCATCATGATTTTTAGGCGAAATGCATCCAACATATTGCATGATATTTAAATTTTTTATTTTTTTTTTTAACAATCAAAAATAAGAGTTATTTTTGATTTTTATTTTTTTTAAATGAAAAATAAAAGTTATTTTTGATTTTTATATTTTTAAATGAAAAATAAAAGTTATTTTTGATTTTTATATTTTTATATCAATAATAAAAATCAATTCACTTAATATACAATTTGCATTGCAATTAATAAATTAAAAACAACAATAAGATTACGCTAATAATAACAACAACAAAAATGAAAGAACAAATAATAGCGTTATTTCAAGTTCAAGGGCAATGCACAGCGTAATTTAGAAACTTTGTTACACACATTTTGTTGTTATTATAACTGTGTAGTTTATTTTTATTATTGATATAAAAATATAAAAATCAAAAATAACTTTTATTATTGATATAAAAATATAAATATCGAAAATGACTTTCATTTTTCATTTAAAAATATAAAAATCAAAAATAACTTTTATTTTTCATTTAAAATAATAAATATCAAAAATAACTCTTATTTTCTATCTAAAAATATAAAAATCAAAAATAACTCTTATTTCTTGATTTTTTTGATAAAAGTTATAACAGTTACGGTCCCTGCTTTTAAGAAATATTCTAAAAAAATTGCTCATAATTATTATGTATGTATATTGAAAATAAATATTTGTTAAACATAACTATTATATCCAATTAATATCTTTTTACATTGGCTCATAACTATTATGATCGATAAATATTTACTCCTCTTACAGATAACTATTACTAAAGATTTTTATTGTTTTTTTATGATAACAATTATTTTGACTATTTTCTTGATATTAATTGTTTTATTTTTGCAGATTATGCATGTGCATATATACATACCAATTAAAATAAGTTATAACTGTTATGTTATTTCTTATTCATAACTATTAGAAATAATTAGTAATATATCTATCTATCGAATAGTAATAGTTATGTTTAAGAAATACTTTTTTTTGATACCCATAATAGTTATCATCAATTTTTAAAAATAAAATTTTTAAATAATAATTATTCTTAATAAATAAAATATAAATTTATTCGTAATAATTATTCGCAATTTTTATCGTATAAAAGTTATAACTATTAAGTCCTTGCCAAATAGGCCAATCAGACTCACCAGATAATTGTTTGATTGATTTGCAAAATTTAATTTTCCTTGTAATTTAAAAAAAAAAATTGAATTTAATTTTCTTGGGTGACTGGGCACATAACCTTTTATTAGAAAAGTTTTTATCTATATATATAAAAAGAAGTGTACACTTTGATGTCACCACCAACTGCGAAAATTGGTCGACCGATTTAAACCAAAATTTAAGGGTACTTTGTGAATAGTCTGTAGATGGTTTATGTGAAGTTTCCAATAAATCGTCCAAGTGGTTCCGGAGATTTGGCATTTAGATTTTCCTATATATTCCCATACAAATATCAACAAAAACCCATTTTCCATATTATGATTTTTTATTGCCACTTGAAAAGTTACCAAACCATGTATCGTAATGTTTTTTGTGAAGAACGACATTCGGAATAGATCTTTATGTATATTTTAAATCGCTAGAGGGCGTAAAACAGGACAAAGGGGGTAAAAGATCCCTTTTCCCATGTTTTCTTAATTAATAATCCGATGATAGTTTCAAGTCTTGAAGGAAGCATTAGCTATAAATTTTAACATTTACGGCGCAAAATAAAGCAAAAGGGGTAAAAGCACCCCCCTCCTATACCTTTTTAATAAATAAACCGATTCTTTTGAAAAGTTGGTGTATTTTTTTTTAAACATTTTTCTCCGGTTATTCTACTTCGGCTATGCAATAAAAAATTTATGAAAAACGTTATCGAAGCTACAATTTTTAATGGTAAATGCCGAAACGAAAATGTTTTTCTGCTACAAACTCCGATGATTGCCACAGACGACCCAAATGAATTCAAACGCGTTTAATTTCCTATTAGATTGGCATTTGCAAGAACAATCCTTAAGTCGCAAGGCCAAACGATGTCTGCTTGCGGCTTAGATTTGGGCACACCATGTTTTTCACACGGACAATTATACGTGGCATGTTCTCGCCATCGAGTTTATTTGTGTTGGCTAAAGACGGACTGACAAAAAATATCGTACACGCAATTGCTTTTCTTCGCCGATCATGGTATAAAGCACTTTATTCCTCTTTCTTTCACTAAAAATTAGTTATATGGCAAAACAACGTTTGTCGGGACAGCTAGTTAGACATAAAAACATACATACAGTATTGTTCGAAACCTAAGCAACTTTTCGTGACATTATAATAAAAGTCTTACATTTTATTTTTAAGTAGATTTAATAAAAATAACACGGTTAATTTTTTATTAAATTATGCAACTACTATCTAACAGTAACTGCAAAAATTTAATTTTATTCCCTTGCAAGAAATAAACAAGTAAAAATTAAGTCAACTCTATGAACAACTGTTCGAAACTAAAGCAACTTTCAGTACTTCGTATAATAGCCTTTCTTTCTTATGACCTCCGCACATCGTTTTGACATAGAATCAATAAGATTTGTTGAAATTGTTGATGACATTAATTCCCAAACTAATTTTAAGCAATCCAACAGCTCCTGCTTATTTTTGAGACGACAAGCTCCCACCGGCGCTTCAGAATGCCGATAATATTCTCTATGGGATTTTACTTTGGTGATTGAGCTGGCCAATCCAAGACTCGAATCCTATTACCAGACAATTAATATTTGATTAGTTTTGGCAAGTGTTTTTGGTCATTGTCATATTGAAACACCCATAGAAGTGGCAGTTCCCATTTGGCCCATTGAAGAACGTAGTTGGCTAACAAGTCCCTAAAAAGGAAACGGTCCATTTTTGTATTTATTTCAACAAAAGTGCTATCTGCACTCTTAGAAAAACGGGTTCACGCCATTACATTTCCACTTCCATGGTTTTTTGTGCCTTAACAATAAGGTGGATGTTACCATTACATCTTTACCATTCCCTTTGGCTTTTGAGTGGTATACTCCATCTTAATTTAACAAGTTAAATATTGTCTTTTCGATAAATAAAATAATTTTCCATTTTGCCACAGTCCAATTCGAGTACACTTTTTTAATATTCAATCTGAAATATCTTCAAAATAATAATAATAATATAAGGCTTAAATTACTTTATCAAGACAAGTTGCTTAGGTTTCGAACAATACTGTATTTGTTTTATGAGAATATATACAAAAGCATGGTAGAATAAGTACAAAGTATAGTCTTTAGAAATTTTGTTCTCAATTTCAACACCCATATAACGTTAGACAAAAGAAAATATGGAAAAAAATAAAAACAAGCGTCAAAAATCAAATAAATTATTTTTACATTACATGGGTAAATAATGAAAACTCTCCATAATGAACATACCTGGTACTTATTATACTATGTACAAAAGTAAAACTTAAACAGGTACATTAATTATTAAAAACCATTGTTTCAATAATTTTTTCTGTTGAAATTAACAAAATATTTATTAACAGGCCTGTTCTGAAAATCACATTTTATGAAAGTGATTTGAAATCACAAGAAAGGTGTTCTGGGCATATTATTATGTGATTTCAAAACGTTCAGCTACGTAAACCACTTTTTGAAATCACTTTGTTTTTTTGCGACTATTGTAAGATGACCATCATAATAAATTACTTAAAAAAATATTCAATGTGTTGGTTATTAATTTTTTATGCAATAAGTTATTTTATGTACAACAAATCATTTAAAATTTAGAAAATTCGATGACACTACAATAATGATATTTGCTATTGTGACTTCTGTTGTGATTTCAGGTTTGTTTTTTAGTTGAGTTAAAGATGGCTAATTTTCTAACAGCGGCATGAAAGCAAAGTCTAATATTTATTAAAAATCGTAAAAGCTGTAAAGAATCACAGGAAAAGTCGCTTCTTCTATCGCTAAAATTCGCGAAAAATTGCAAATTTATTTGAAATCGCTAAATGGGTTAAAAAACAAAATTTCGGATAATAACAAGAAAAAAAATTTGCGAAATAGCGAAAATTTGCGAAAACTTTTAATATTTTAAACAAGCCATAAAATTGATTAAAAGTCCCTAAAACTTTAAGGATTGGCAAAAATTCGGTAAAATTTGCTAAATTAGCAGAGATTCGCAAAAATTTGCCAACAGCGGCATGATAGCAAAGTCTACTATTTATTATAAATCGTTAAAGCTGTAAAGAATCAGAAAACTTACAGAAACGCTTGTATCGCAAACAAGGCTTAAATTCGCAAAAAATTGCAAAATTTTAAACAAACCCTTCAAATAATTTGAGATCGCTAAATTGGTAAAAAAAACAAATTGTCAAAATATAACTTAAAAAACGTTAAAAAATGAGTTATAATAATGAGCTTTCTACTATTGAAAATCACACCGAAGAACACAAAAACGATGTGATTTACAGAACACCACAAAATCACATGTGATTTGAAATCACGTGATTTTCAGAACAGGCCTGTAAATAAATATTGTAAAATTTTGTGCAAGCTAAAAAATTAAAAAATTTAGAAAAATTCACAGTAATCCAGATATTATACACTTTTTTCTAAAAATAAAGATTTACTTTGAAAACTCTTGTGTAATCTATACTAATATTATAAAGCTTAAAAGTGTGCATGTTTCTATGTTTGTTACAGGTAATCTCCGGAACTGCCGATCCGATTTAAAAAAACAAAATGAACATAGGCTATATGAGGTTCCACTTAAGTGCTTAGGATAAGGTCCTGCGAAAGTGACTTTTGCGTTTACTACGCTTCATCGGCTAAATAGCTGAACCTATTTTGATGTACATAAATGGAAATATAGGCATTTTATTTTTTTAAAACTAGGATTTAGAGGGGAACATAGAAAGAATTACTGTCTCTCCGAAAATATCTAACCAGTTTTAATGAAATTTGAATCATGGTTTATATTTTGTTTTAAGTTAGGAATATGAAGGGGCAGATGGGCAATTACTGCCTATCCGAAACTATCTTACCGATTTTGATAAAATTTAAAATATATGTAGACCGACCTACATTAGGGTGAGTCGATTTGGCAATCAATATTGTGCCATTGATTTTTTGATAGCTTTTGGCATGAGGAAAAAAATTCCACTGAGACATGTCAAAAAAATCATTTTCGAGGGATTCAAATTTAAATCTTTTGACTTTTTAACAATTTTTTTTTTAAAGTTTTTTTAGTAAGTAACAAAAAACATCGTCTGATTTAATTTTTCTTAAATATGTATTACCTTTCCAGGGGAAAATTGTACGCTTACAAACACTGCAGCCACACGATAGAGTTTTTCTTGAAGGTTTTTTTCAAATACTGCTTGTCAAAATTTACATAAATTGAAAGCTGTGACGTAGGCTGCATAAAATTTTAAAGCAATTTACTTTCAAGATGTCATCAAGAAAACAATTTATAAAGACAAACTTGTAATCAGCTGTTAAATTGAAAGCAATCTCGTGGTCAGTTTAAATTTTTTTCCTCATGCCAGAAGCTATCGAAAAATCGATGGCACAATATCGACAAATTTTTGTCGCGGTATACATACAAATCGTTACTTTAATATAGAAAAGCCCTAACTAACGTTTTCCTTACTTTACAGGAGAAGGAGAAAACTTAATAAAAATTATAGTCTTGTAATCGCGATTTTTTTAAGCGCAGTTTTTTATTAAATTCTATAAGCAATTAAATAAAAAATTGCCCTTAAAAAAAATTGCGGCTACAAGACTATAATTTTTATTAAGTTTTTTCCTTGTCCTGTAAAGTAAAGAAAACGTTAGTTAGGGCTGTAAATTTACATGCAATTTACAATTCAATTTTCTTTATATTTTGCATATAAGTTTTTATTATCATGATTTTTGATAATCTAAAAAAAATTTAAAAATTAATTATTATGCCTGTTAGAAACGTTTTTTTTTTTTTTTTTTTGATCTCATGAAAAATAATCATTTCGTAACTTACAACGTTATTCGCTGTGCTTTAATTATTTCACGTAAAAACACTCACACTTTTTTGGAAAGCTTAAAATCTTGGCTTTTCGAATCGGATCTTAAATAGAAAATCAGAGAAAAAGAATGAATATTACAAACTGATCTACTCAAGAAGGCCCTCACTAGGTCAATTTGAAAGTGTATTTTCACTGTTAAAGTGTATAATTATGTACATAAATATAATTAATTTTTTTTTTGTGTTATAAAGTTGGGATCAATACGCGTGCGGTCAAATAAGTAAAATGATTATATATGAATAATTATATTATTACAATTCTTAAAACATAATTTGTTTAAGAGGTAAATTTAACACAATATATTAAAAAAACCCCAACAACAAACCGGATAAGAATATCGAGGAATATGCGTCACCGTCATATAACAAGACGCATATACATACATATGTATTTTAAATTGTTGAAATCTCTTCTGCTGCGAATGGCATACGCTGATTATATTTTGGAAGCTCAAACCTACTTGTATGGTAAGCGGTGCAACCAGCAAGTATTCGGTACATAACTATACTTTAAAGTTGTTTCATTTAAAAAAAAACGGTATTTTATTAAATATATGTTATTTGATGAAAACGAACGACATTTTGAACAATAATATTAAAACATGACCTTTACTACAATTTTTGTGGTCGGTATCATAATTGTTTCAATAAGTAAGTTTTACTTATAATTAGAGTAAGTATAAGTACATTGTTATATATTCTTGAATATTTAATCACAGGCCTAGTGACGTGCATAAAATGTTTCAACTGTGCTGTAACAGCAGAAGTTTTAACAATTGGTTATGACCGAATTTTTACACCCTCGTGTTCAAACTTTGACGGCACAGCAGCCTTTATTATTGACTGTCCATATTCAACAATGTGTTCACGAATTATTTCAACAATGTACTTGCAGAATGGAAAAGAACAAAAAACCACTACACTTGGATGTGCCCAACAGAAATTGTTACGACACGTATGATTGCAATAAAGAGTTTTTACTTATGTACGTGAAGTTTATATACAAAATTTACTTTTGCAGGTTCTGTACAAGGGAAAGTGGAAGGAAGAACATTCAGTGCAGGAAATATATTCAGAAGACTGTACAACAATGAGAGATAATAATTTGGTTGGCGCAACAAGAACATATTGCTATTGTCGCGGAAATTTGTGCAATTCATCTCGTAAACAATTTGTCTTTATCAACTTAACATTTTTACTGCCCTTCCTTATTATTAAAATCATATTTTGAGGTCAAGCGAATAAGTATTTATAATTCAGGATTTTAAAAATATCTTACTTTAAAGTACAGTAGCAATCAATAAATTATAAAGATAATTGTTGTAGTTTTTGCACCAAAATATATAAAAGTGCTTTTAATATTCGGCTCTATTACATTAATGTACTTTAAATACACACAACGTGCGCTCTAAATAAAAAAGGAATTTTTCTTTAATCCTATAGAGAGTGAATTAAAAAATATATATCGCACTTGTTCAACAATACCGTATAAACTCAAAAATTCAAAATTTTTAGTAAAAGAAAAAAAATTTTCATTTTACATTAAAGGCATATGAAAAAGAATTTGTAAACAAAAAAAAAAGATAAAGTAGCATGATATTTTTACAGTGGTTAGTTAGGTTAATTTTGGCAAAAAAAGTGAAAAACAAAAATTTTGAGTAAATACACTATTGTTGAAGAAGTGTGATATATATATATTTATTCCAATTTTGAAATAATTTCACAAAGCTATAACGCAAAAATAAACGAGTTTGAAAATATTGATTTAGGTCAGAGTACGAAAATAAACAAATCAAAACGTTTTGATGTCAAAAATAAATTTGCGGGATTTAGCTCTTATATACATTTTTAAATTATGTTTAAAACAAGAAAGAAAGTAAAGTCGGTCAAGCCCACAAAATTTAAAAAATTATTTCGAGAGTGTATGGATATATTAATAAGGATTTATCCTTCCTCGTGGCCCTATTTTTGAAAAATAATAGCTTGTGTGTCCATATTAATATGGATCTACCTATGTTTTAAATTTTATTAAAATCGGTTTGATAGTTACTGAGAGGCAGAAATTGCCGACTAGCTCCCCTCGTGGTCCTATGTTTTAAAATATGCATAGCTTATGTGTCCATATAAATATCGATCTATCCATGTTTAAAATTTCATTAAAATTGGTTTGATAGTGGGCACAAAACCCCTATTCCGGAAAGCAGCTTGTATGGGAGCTTATGAAATTATAGACCGATTCGCCCCACGTTATGAAGAAAAGAATATCAGGACAAAATGTGAAGCACATATAAGGCCGCTCCAGAAGGGTCCAAGCGAACTCTCTTATCTGGAGAGTGTTAACCGGCAAAACGGAGGAAGATCCAAGGCACAACTACTAGACGGTCCTTTAACGAAGTGGTAAAATATCAGTGGCCAGAAGTGGTCATCTTACATCTGTGGTGGGATGGTTTAAGTCTTAACCTAATCCCCGCCGAAGTATTTCGAATGAGACCACGGGCAAAAACTTTGATTACCCTAGTTAGGTTCTGACGTACAGAAAATACTGGGATGTCTGAAGAGCCAGAAACCCAGTATCCCGATAAATGAGTGAATTGTTATTCAGGCCTATGATCACGGGGATAACAACACATGCCTTACGCTTGAAATCACGGAGAAATGCTTAATGAAGTTAGAGAGAGACAGGCCTGAAGCTCTTCTTTGGAGTACAGAATGCCAAAGTAAAAGTGCAGCAGATGAGGTCGAGGTCACCAACAACCTGCTCACCGGTATGCAGATCTCCGAGTCGAACAAGGAGCCACCTGATGGCAGTGAGACAGATTAATCTGCAGCCCTCGAGATATGCTTCCGACAATCTCGGGGTCCTTTGAGCTAAAAAGGATCTACACTTACTCTACGCAAAAGACAAAGATAGGCTAAAAGCAAGTCTTTTTGCAAAAAAACACCATAACATTTTTTGTAAACAGCTTAGCTTAGCAAAACTCTTAGTCGCCAGCCTCAATATAGCAGACAAGAAAAGCTTTTTAATTGCCTTGTTCTATATTACACGTGACAAGGGTTCCCTTCCGGACGACGTACGGGCGCTCTTATCCTCTTCAGGTGCCAAAGGGGGCATCGTTCTTGAAAACTTTATTGCTTAACTTTATGTATGTAAATAATGCTCTGATGGGTGCGCATGTTTTATAGGCCCGAAATCAGTTAAAAGCAATATTAAAGTCTGGTGTATTCGAATTAAGAAAGTGGACCTCGAATAAAAAAGAAATTTTAGAAGAGTATTAAATAAACCAGCAGGACCTTTTACGTTTGAACGATAAAACTAAAAAACTCTAGGTGTTCGATACAAAACTTAGCTGATTATTTTTATTTTACAACGTTATCCATGCTTGCTAGTCTCTTTGATCCAGCTGGTTGGCTTGCTCCTGTTATAATTATAGCAAAGATTTTAACGCAGCAAATGTGGCTCGATTAGATCTATTGGGATGACAATATTAAACTAGTAGCTTTTCAAAGTTGGCAAGAAATATCAACGAAATCACGGTTCCATGTTGGACTCAGTACACACCTGGTACACTTATAGAATTTCATAACTTCTGTGATTCGTCAGAATTAACTTATGCGTCCGCTTTGTTTGTTAGAGTTCAAACGGGATATAAGATATATTCGAACTTATTGGTTGCAAAATCGAAAGTGGTTCCTGTAAAAAAAAACTTTCAATACCACGGTTAAAATTATGTAGTACAATGTTATTAGCAAACTAGTCAATAGTGTTGCCCCCCAATTTTCCATAAAAAATTCCTAGTACCTTTGTCCCGATTCGACGATAGTGCTGCTTGCTTGGTTAAAAAACGCTCCATCCAATAGTTGCCAGCAGCTGGGAAATAAAAGCTGGAACCATGTAATTTCTCAAGAAAACCCTTTAGATCTAGCAGCCCGGGGGCGGTTTGCTATGGAGTAAAAGAACTGCAGACTTATTGGAATGGTTTACATTGGCTTAAATTGCCCTTCATTTCCATCAGATTTTGAAACGACAATAAAAACAATAACAATAAAAAATGTTTAGGTACATGTTGCTTGATCTGTTGTTACAGATGTTTACGAACGATTTTAAAGTTTGCCCAGAGCCATGCATGTCATTGCTCACATCTTTCGTTCCTTTGTTTGCGGTTAAATCTAGTTCCACTAAAAAGGCACGATACAATACCTCCCTAATTATATTGGCTGAAGAGTTAGTCTTTGTGAGAACTCGATTGTTTTTATTCTTGAAGGAAATATATTATATATATATTGCGAATGACCACAATAATCTGCTTATCAAGAGAAAGATTTTAAAAAATAGCCCTTTATTGACTCTTACGCCTTTTCTTGATGAACATAAAATTGAACATTATAATTGAATTTGTCTTAAAATGAACGTCACCCGATAATATTAAGGTATAATAGTAGATTTGCTCGGTTGTGTTTCGACTTTATTCACAAAATGGCCTATCATGGAGGGTTAATATTCGTGCACAGTAGAGAACTGCAGCAGAGAAAATGACTAATTTGCCCGATTTATTTATACGCTTAAATTTACATCAATTCTAATCCTGCAAAACAAAGTTCAACGTTGAGTAATATTCGTTTCGTAAACATTTTTTTGTGCATCTGGGAGTTGGATGATTGAGCGTGCTATAAGGCCCAAGCAGAAAGTGCATAAACAAACGTAAGCTACTGTCAAAAAGAAAACAAAAAGCCTCTCAAATGCTTTTAAACAACAAAAAGCCAATAAAAAAACATTGATTCCGTACGGAATGAGCGATTAGTTTCGCACCTTGCTTAACCAAATGACAGTTTTATAAAACTTAACATAAAGTTTCCTTAAGTTCAATATGGTTTTACACATATGATTCACAAGTCTTTGCTCAGTTGCTTAAGTCACGTTATTCACATTCTGGTTGGGCCTTTATTTACATTATTGATGCGCACACAATAGAACAATTGCTCAAATCACACACATTCTTAAGCTTCGTACAGACGGTGCACATTGGTTGCGCCCATACGACAAAAATAAAAAAAAATATCCTAATATATTGGGCTTGTAGCGAAACAATTAGTCGCTAATGTCATCAAATGGGTCTCTTCTGAATTTGTTTTGATAATTTCTAACGGTAATTTTGATATGTAAAAAACTAAAGTGTGAATTTGCGTACAGAGAACCAAGCCGATCGGCGCAAGCCGATCAGCTCGCCGCCGCCGCTTGATTTCACCAAGCCGCGCCGCCGCCGACTTACACGGCTTAGACGGCTCAATTAAAGCCGCCGATGACAGCAGCTGAGCCGTGAAATTTCTTAATTCGTGTGACTAAGTTTATTTTACAGATTTGCGTTTTAATGTATTAATTTCTTTGTCAAAAATTGTATGTTTTAGCATCAATGTGCAACATTCAAGTGCCGTTATATTTTCTTAAAATTTTTCATAGCGTTATTGTACTTAACAACTTTTTCTTAGTTTTTTGAAAATATAATTGTGTTTTTTCTTTTTACCCACTTACAACTACAATTCGAGTCGGAAAGAACCCAACCAATTGTAGGGGGATGTAAGAAAAGATAAACTCACTGTTTATTGTTGGTGTTTTGTTTAAGCTGTGATATTGTTACTTACGAGTAAGACTTTGAGTGTTTAAAATTCTTATTCGCTTTGGGGTTTTATTCGTATAATATTTTTAGCTTTTCTAAAATCTTAGGAAAAGGTTTCCTGATGAGCTGGCCTAAGCAACCAGTGAAATGCGCATAGAAGCTAGCTTTCCCTCAACAATAAATTTCAGTGTATTTATCAAATATGAAAAATTGGGAATTTAGCACGTCATACAGAAATCGTATTAATTGGTTAAATGCTTCTTTCGTTTTCATAAATGCATACATACATATGTGAATCTTTATTAAAAATAATTTTTACACAAATATTTCCATGATAATAACAAATTTAACTTGCAATATTTTCAAATAAACTTTCCATGTTCATATTAATATTTTGATGGACTCTTATTTAGGACACAACACCGTTTGAACATACAGAATTCTTTTTCTCAAATATTTTAGTATTATACACATATGTATTTCCAAACATATCGATTTAGAAGTTCAGCCAAAAAACTTGGTAATAGCAAAATATCAGTGAATCCTTGATTGAAGTAAGCTATTTGAAAACTTGTTAAATTTAAAAAAAAAATATGTGAACAACATATTTTTTTCTTGCTTTTAACTAATTAGTGGTATAATTTTGACCACAATAATTAAATTAAAAAAATAGTTTTGCTGATAAGTTCAGTTTAAGGAAATTTTATATTTAATTATTGCAGAAAGCTTTACTTTTTGTAAATGGATATGGGTATGTGGTCCTACAGATAACATCAGTTTAAAACAGTAATGAGAAAAAAACGAAATGGCACTATCCTTTTATAATTATTTAATGTTTTGTACTTTAACATAAAAATAAATAGATATAGAAATGATTAATAGTTTTCCTTAACTGCCCGTCTACAACTGATATGATTTGCTGTTATAACTTGATGTTATAAAAGCGTTCCTAAAACAATTGCTTAACAACCGTGTTATAACATGAGAAAACTTCTAACATGATGAGTCTATACTTAACAATAACATCATATTAGTGTTAAAGTAAAGCATTTCATGTCAGTTGTAGACTGCATGCAAATAACAATTTTAAACTTTTCAAGCCGACATTTAAGCCGCCGCCGATTCATTGACGCAAACGCCGCCGCCGCCGATCAATTATACCCACGCCGCCGCCGCCGATCAAATTCACTGTTCACTGTTTGCGTAGAAGTAAAAAGTTGATTAAACGAACTAGGAAAACAAAGTGAAACTTCAGTTGTTAAAATACATTTAATAAAGATGCCCGACTAAAATTATTAAAATGGAAATTAATGTGAATGGTATTGGCATTGTTTTAAGGAAATAAATTGTGTTGTGGTTATAGTAAAATACAGATTTTGAAGAAGTATTTTGTTTAACATGGTTTGCTAATCTCCGTAAAAATTATTTAGAGCCAGTTTTTGACATAAAGATCAGCGATTAAATTAGAACTAATCTTTGAAATTCGTTTTTGGGTAGTCGATTATTTCATTTTGTTTCCAAGTTTAAATGCCCAAAGTTGGCGGTTTAAACTTGCGACAGAACTTTCAAAAGTACGAACAGCTTATAAAGGGAAGTATTACTTATGAAAATACATAAGATAAAACTTTTGTATAAAATTAACAATTTTTTTATTTAGAGTTTTATTAAATGTTCCACCTCGTAAGATAAAATATTGCTTGATTGTTTTGCTTCTTTTACGATTTCATTTATTTATAAATATATAATATTATATAACACAATACAAATTTCTCGCCTTTTCTTCTTTTTCACGTTAAGAACAGTAATTTGATGACAATTTTTGGCATTTGTTTTAAACTGCCATACTTATACATAAAAGTATTGTAAATTCATAGCGAGAAGGTACTTATTAAACCATAGAGGAGAAAAATCCTTGCGCCCGGCCGTAGGCCGGCTGTGCAGAGAAGCTTTAGTATGCGAAGCCGGTACATGTTTTATCATAGAAGAGAAAATTCTTGAGGACGGCCAAAGGCCGGCTATGCCGAGACGCTTAAGTAAGCGCAGCCGGTTTTTGTTATACTATAGAGGAGAAAATCCCTGCGCCCAAAAGTGTTTTCGTTTATATTTAATATATACACCCAGAGAAAAAAAGTACAAATAAATTTTAAAAAATGTTAACCATATTATGTTTAATTTAACCGAATCATTGTCACCGACAACCATATTTTGGGTTAATAAGTTTCTTTAAAAATAATATTGTTGTATGTGACCATAATAAAACATGTTTTTTCTCTGCGTGTATGTATATCTTTTTTGGTATTTAACTTCTTTCGTAATTATGGACCTTATGACGTGTTTAAAAATTACATAATGTCCATTTGCAAAGTGTCTTAATGCCCACGAACATTATGACATTTTCAATAGTGTCACAGTGTCCATGGACACTATGACACTGGACGTTATGACATGCCACCAAAAATTAGCAAAATCATCAAAGATTTTTCAATTATCAACCCAGTTGGCAATGTCTTCAAGACAACGTCGCAAATCTTCGACAAAAAAAAAACAAAAAAAGAAAACAAAACACGTATATTTGCAAGAGACGTTTTACTGAGCTACCTAAACAAGAGCGGTATGCGTTTTTTTAAACATGAAGATTCTATTGCCAATACATTTTGAATAAAATTAAACGACCAAGCGATCTATCAAATAAGATTTTCCAGCTGGGTGGTGTTTAATTCGCGTTCTAAAGGTTTGTTTCGTATAAATTGTGTGAAAATAAAAAGTTTTGACATAAAACAGACGCTTGCCGCTCTTATTTAGGTAGCTCAGTTACTATCTCCACATTTAATTTTGAATTAACTTAACTATTTAATTTTCTTTTTTATTATGTTTCTATCTATAGCTATTGGCGCAGTTTTCCGCGTCTGTTTTATAATTAATTATCCTCTCCTTTGGTATGTTTATTATATGAAGCATCTCTAAAGTATACCGTTTATTACATTTCGCCTCTCTTTGTAATATCTCCACATTTTCTAAGTTTGGTGTATGTAGTTTCTCTGCAGAGTAGGATGCGAGTGCAGTTTTTTGTGTTGATATTTTATTAATGTTTTTAAAATCTGATTTATGTCCACCTATACGTGCATTATTTATAGTACCGACATAAACTTGATCGCATATGTCTTGGTCATTTCCAAATAATTGGCCATTTTACAAATAATTGGCCTCGAGCTCGAAAAAACTTTTTATTTTAATTAAAAAAGGTCGAAAAAAAAATTTAATTAAATAAATTTAACACATTTTTTTAATTTTTGAAAAACAGTTACAAATTGTAAATAATTTATTTTGAGCCAATATTTAGAAGAAAATAATTTACAATGTACAGCTATGGTATATATATATACATAGATAATTATAAAATGAAATTTAAAAATATAATCAGGTATGTGATGAAAAACGATTTTGAAAACAAAACGATTTGAAAACGATAATATCGTTTTAAATATCTTTTAAACTGAATAAAAATGAGAGTCTCCTAAATAAACAACTATGCCCAAGACTAAATTAAGTCACTAAATTTTCGAATGATTCGAAGCAATTTTATTTATAATTCTTTCAGTCCAGATCGACGAATCAAACAATTTTTTCAGTGTTGTAAAGCATTTATTTGAGTTTTCACAACACTAAAAAAATAATTTCGATTCGTTCAGTATCGACTGAAAGAATTAGAAATAAAATTGTTTCGAATCGAAAAAGTATTGGACTGCTAGAATTAGCTTCCAGATCAAAAATATTTAAAAGTTATTTCATCTTTTCATTACTTAATTTTTTTGCATAATGTCTTGGATTTTTTGTTAATTTGTCGGGCTATTCTTCCTTCAACATTGTTAATTTTACTTTCTGCAATATCAATTAATTTGACTTGGGTATTAAGTGAACGAAAATACAAATGCTAATTGATTTCCGATGTTATTTAAATTTAATATTTTTTACGTTTTTAATTCTATTATCATCGGTATCAACAAGTTCTGCCAAAATTCTTAAATAACTCAAAGATTTTGAATAGAATTCTAAAGCATCTAGCCAGGCCCCCATATTGTTACTACTGGCTGCGGTGAAAGGGGGACCAAGGGATACATTTTATTAAAAATTGCAATATTATCAAATTGGCTTCTAATTTCCTCTGCAGCGTGGTATAACCCAAGTGCCAAGCCCGTACAGTTTTGTACAAAATAATTTAAACCAGGGTTTAAAAAACTAAGGTCAAAATGAAAAAATTGCTTTTTCTTCCACTTTTTGATTTTTCATTGGACAAAAATAAACCGTTGCTTTTACTTCTGATTCATTAAATGAAAACAGTCGTAGTCCAGGCAAAAGCAAAAAACGAAAAGTTGTACACAACAAAGAACATAGGCAGTCGACATGTTCGGAAGTGTTTTGTTTGACAGACTGAAACTTTTAATAAATCCCGAAGTTAACGAAGATGGGACGTTGTGTTCATTGTATGTATTTATATGAAAGCGATAATGTTATTTAAAGTTTTGTTTAATTTCAAAAAATTAAAAAGATTTGTTAAGCTTAAAAAAAATAAATATGTATGGTACATATTTATGTATTTATGTACGCATGTATGTTTAAATATGGAAAACAAAAACACAAACACAACGTCCCATCTTCGTTAACTACGGGATTTTTTAAAAGTTTCAGTCTGTCAAACCAAACACTTCCGAACATGTCGACTGTCGATGTTCTTTGCTGTGTACAACATTTCGTTTTTTGCTTTTGCCTTCAATGCGACTGTTTTCATTTAATGAATCAAAAGTCAAGGCAACTGTTTATTTTTGTCCAATGACAAATGAAGACGTCGAAGTTACAGCACAATCTTATGACTTTTACTATCTCAACTGCAGCTTTTTAAACGCTGGTTTAAACCCATTGGGAGCCTTAACAATGTAAGGTGCTATATCTGTTTAAAATAGAAGGATCTTTTGTCGAAATCTTGAAAATCTTGTTTTTAAAGCAAAGCTACAAAAGATTTTTTTTTTTGTTTTTAAAAAAAGATTTCTTTTGTGTATTTAAATTTTTTTTTTTTAATATGGTTCCATTTCAAAAAATCAAGTAAAAAGTGTCAAAATATGCATTTTCACCAAACTATAAAACAATAACGCAATTGTAATGATTCGGAAGATAATTGGTCGACATCGTTGTTAGACTATCGACAAAAAACATGCATTTGCATGGAAATCGCAACCCTAGTTATTACATATTTTAAAAAACAAAACTGTCGAAAATCTTTTCAGAAAAAGGTTTAGAAACACAAAACCTGCTTATGATAGAATGTTGAATGTTTAAGCGTTGGTTTAGTTGAACTAAACTTAAATTTATATGAAATAAAAACTTAACAGCTGTGCCCCATATATTAAATGTAGTGCAAAAAATAATAATATGGCAGCACTACGTTAAATATTGTCAAATTCATATGGTTTGTATTAGAAGTTTAAGCGCCGAATTTTATGCGTTCAGATATGGTTTAAATGTTTACTGAATTATAGATTTGGTGGTTTAAACACATTCTTAACCAAAAAGAGAATTTAACTTGCACTGATTTATTAGCCCTTAGACAGGGTTTTTTGAGATGTGGATTAGGTTTAAACTTAGTTTAACGTAGTCTGAAACTCAGATTTTTCCGGCGAAATGTATTTTTTTTTCAAAGGTTTGGCTGCGCACTGGGTAACCCAGAAAAATCCACCCGGGTTATAATGGGTATTTCGTTTAAAAACCCCCAAGTGGGTTTTTTTCTTTATATTTATTTAAACAAATTTAAATTTTTTTACAGAAAAATAAAAGAAAATTATTATAAACGCATACAATGTGATTATATGCCCATTTGTCTGTATGTTGATTTAACATTAGTGGACTTTTCTCTATTTATTAATTGAAACATAGATAGTATACCACTTAAATTCGGCGTTTTCTAAATCTAATTTATTTTAAAAATCAAAATCAGGATTTTTAAAATGAATTTGATTTGAAAAATGCGGAATATTATTTGTAAAATACTTAATTTGATTACGAAAGTTCCAAACTTGTTTTTAAAAAACCTGAATTTATTTTGAAAAGGCCGAAATTGAAGTTAAAATCCTTTACATAAAAAGTGGCCCAGATTTTAAGTGTCGATACATTTTAACAAAAGCTAATGCTTTTTTCAATCGAAGACGATTTCTATGGTTATTCCATACTAAACAATAAGGGGAAAAAATGATTTCTATTGATGCTGAACTAGCAAGGCAATTTATTACTGAAGTGAAAAAATCGTAAAAGTTTGCTGGTAAAAATTTTAAATTTTTGACATTTAATATTTTTCGCGATTGTTGTTCAGTTCATATTTTTTTTTATTACAAAAAAAGAAAATGGAAAGTTGCCCTCATGTTGAAGTAAGCGGTCTTTATTATAATTTAAAAGTGTAATGTTGTACATATTTGTCGTGCCAAAAAAGTAAAACAGCCTGTCATCCTATTATTACTTGATAATATATATTAGAGTTGTCAATTATTCGCCTTTCAGCTTTGTTCGAATAATTCTGTACAATCTACATTGTACACTCATGAGGAAATATGTTTTTTTTTGTATTTTTTAATTGAATTTCTATTGTAAACTTGGTTTTATATTTTATATTGAATTTCCATTGAAAACTTGTTTATAAAATATTTGAATTTCTATTGTAAACTTGTTTTTATATTTTATACTTGAATTTCTGTGAAAAACTGGTATTTATATTTGTATTTGAATCAATTATTTAAAATCAAATGTAACGGTCATTTGAATCATTTCGTAAGTGATTGTGAATTAAATAAATTTATTGAAATGATTGAAATGACCACTGTGGTTGAAGGTCATGTGCGCTCTTTAGTACTCTCCAAGGCCAGACTGTCAAGCCTGGCTTTGGAGAGTAAGAAACAAGATGGGCGAATTGTAAGCCGCTTAAATTTTATAAAACTCACTTGATTTTCAACTTCCAACTCGAAAGGTTCGCATCGTTATTCTGCTTTTCAAACTCAAATTATAACCCTTAAGTTTCTTAAATTAAAATATTAAAGTAAAATACCATTTCTTAAACCCTAATTTGAAATTAAATCTACACTTAAAAATATTGTTTTTGTAAACCCTAACGTTAAAATTAAAAACTAAATTACACATTATATCGTAAGCCTAAGTGCTTAGAACCTTTGAATAAAATCAACATTTTGTGAAATTCCGTTGAAACCCCACTGTGTTTCCCTCACACCAAAGGCAACAATCCCTCCCAGGTAAGCATAATTTCTCGGTACCCAATACCCAGTACTTACCTTTTTTTCTTTTATTTCACTATACCTGCAACTACTTGAACTACTCCGTTGAGTATATAACAAGATTTGTTGCATTTACAGATTTCTCCTTCTCTTAACCCCTAAGAGAGGAAAATCTGTAAATAATTTAATAATTTAGGCTAACCAGGAGTCCAAATTTATTCAAATTCAAATAATTGTTTTTGTGCGTTCGATCAAACGATTAAATCTGTAAAATTATTCGAGTAATCGATGAGAATAACGAATAAAAAAATTATATGAAAAAAATACATATTTTAAATAAGATACATCCGTCCATTAATTTACAATTATGGAAAATCTTCCATTTTCTTCTTTATTTTTTCTCAAATCCACTATGACTTCTTCTTTTTTTGATGTGTTCAACTTTTCATCTTTACTCCATATCGTTGTATTACTTGAAGGAATCGTAAAATCCCTAATTCTTAAATAATCCGATACAACTTTGAATTTTCGGAAGGCGTTTGCAGACCTTCCAGCAGTCGTTTTAGAAACATAATTTTTTTTTTTTTTGGAAAAAAAATAATTTTTTTATTAAAATTTCGAAATTTTTGTTTTTTAAAAATTCATAAAAAAATTTTTCCAACAAAAAAAAAATTATCAGCCTGTTCAACGATTTCGAACGTTAACGTTCGCATAGAAAATTACATTTGAAACAAAAACAAATTTTAGAATTTTGTTTTTATTTTAAATGTAATTTAAGAATTTTGTTTTTATTTTAAATGTAATTTTCTATGCGGACGTTAACGTTCGAAATCGTTGAACAGGCTGTATGTTTCTAAAACGACTGCGCATATTTAAAAAAAAATTTACTTTTCTTAAAGGAAATTTTATCGCGAAATTTCGGTTTTTTTATATTTTTTTCAATATGTTTTGCAACTCCTCTAGTCTCGAAATTTTTGTATGGGGACCACCCTAATGATTAAAGATGGAGACTAGCAGCCCTATTATGAATAAAAATTCCCCGGGAGTTTTCTCCCTTTTCCCATTTTTCCTATGCAAATTCAATTGTAAATATGGGAGAAGGGAAAAAACTCCCGGGGAATTTTTATTTATAATTGGGCTGTAGGTATCTTCTGAAAAAATGCTCGGGTAGCAAAAATATTGGGGTCCGTCATATATTTGACTCCTCTAGGGGCACTCTGGGGCTAGTTAGGGCGGTGGCGGGTAATTTTATAAAAAATAATATTTAGTATGGGAGCCCCCTTAAGGAGCACATATAGGTGGTTAGTATGTTAATAAAAAATTTAGGGGGAGAAATATTAGTAGGAGTCAGTCTTACATTTTACCCCTCTAGGAGCGACTCAGGGACATTATGAAGCTTTTTTTGGCTTTTGTATCGTTTACCCCTAGCTTTAACCCCGATGAGGAGCCATTTACCCCCATCCTACCCCCTAATTTTTTGGTTCATGAGTTTTTTTACAAACTTCACAAAATTGGGGGTTCTAGCGTATCGAAATATTGCTGCTAAGGATTTCCATATAACACTATTCCACTCCTAATGTACATATATAAAGATTTCATTTAATGATATATTGTGTAATTTGATAAGTGTTTACATGCAAAATTTAAAAAAATGCTAATTAGTTTTAAATAAAACAAAAATTTAAGATGGCAAAAAATTTTTGGAAAGAAATACGACTTGTGGAAGTGTGGCCACGCGTGGTGCAAATATTTTACTTTGAGTTATAAAAAAATTCAAGATATAGAAGTTCAAGGGTTCAAGTCATAGAAAAAATATTATGTGAATTGGCCTGGGCACCGCTATTGCCAAGAAATTCCCTTCGACTTACAGAAGTTCGACTTATAGAAGTTTAACTGCATTAGAACAAGTTCGGCATTTTTTGATGTCGTTGGATTATCTTTTTCAACATCGTTTTCAATGGTAATATTGTGACACGTATACTATGTTCACACTTGGGTTCTTTAAGCAACTCGAACGTGATTAAGCTCTAATCACATCAAAATCGAGATGATTAACCATGTATTGAAGTGATTAATCACTTCAAATTGGCATGATTACAACTAAATCACTTCATTAATCACATCGAATCCTCTGAACATACCTCAAACGGAGTCTAATATAGAATTGGTCACCATGAACGTACCCCTCACGTGTATACGTCTATAAATCAATTCTTTATTTTTTAGCTTTTTGTTTATTTCTAAGTTTTTCGCCCGAGAGTGAAAGATCTCATTTCTTGAAAACTGTTAAAGTTTGATTTAAAAAGAAAACAGCTGTTACAATTGGTTGTCAAAGATTTGTTTAAAAGAACATAAAATACATTTTTGAAATACTATGAATACTTAACATGATTTTTGCTTACTAAACATTGAGATTAATTACAATCAGGTCTATAGCTACAAAATTTTTTACCTTTCCTACATTTTGTATAAAATCGCTAAAAAATTATGAGAATAAATCAAATTCTAAGCTTTTATTTCTTATTAGTCTTTTATTATTCATTTATTTTTTAATAAAAAAAAAATTGTTCGATTAATCGACATTATTTAATCGATTTATTCGTTATTCGAAAACCGCCATTTTAAAATTATTCGAACAAGATTTTGTTTTTGTTTGATCGATTATTCGAATTATTCTTAATCGGTTGACAACTCTAATATATATATATGAAAATAATGGTAAATGGAAAAAAGCTTTAAAAACTGCAATGGTCCAACCTGATGCATTTTTCCATTTTTTCAATCAAATAAAATCTGAACTGAATACCGTTATTGCGAAAAATATTCTGCAACTTAAATTTTAAATGCCAAACAGGGTGCACGAAATGAGAGGTACTGTTGACTTATCCATTCTTCTGCTATCTACGTTTTCTTGACTAATTATATATTATGTCCTGTGGTTCCTAGTAGGAACAAAGGGCCTAATTAGTTTGTATATATACATATTTGGGATGCATAATATTCGCCAAATAATAATTTTGAGTAAGTACGCTTTTCAACAAAATTCCGTTTTGACAGTAGTATATCATTGTTCAACAAATTACATTAATAGCAGTTGCAATTAGGGATGCAAACGATACATCGATGTTTAGAAAACATCGATATATCGTTCATAAACATCGATGTTAATATCGATGTTTTGATTTACGATACATCGGCGATACATCGTCGTCAAAACTAAAAAACATCGACATCGTCCATTTAATATTTTCATTAATTTAATATTTTTTATAATATTTTTACCAATTTTAATTTTTATTTTTCAATTAAACCTTTTATTTAAAAATATAAAAAAGTGTTTTTCAAAGCATACGTTAAACGCAAGAATTTGTAATGTCGGTTTTTAATAAAATTTCTGTAATATAAGAATTTTATGACAAATATTATATAAATATTTCTCTATTAAACAGAATTTTAAAACAAAAATTAAAAATATTTTATTAAAAGTGTATTAAAAACGACCTCCCAAATTCTTGCGTTTTACGTTTCCGTTTTCCAGCACACCCCTGATAGCCATACAAAGTACGTATGTATGTATGTACATGCATGCATACTGTGCATTGCATAACTATATGTATGTATTAAGTTGCTTAAGTTGGCTCAAGCAACTGTGCGAATACATAAAAATCATATTTGTCAAACCATATTGCACTTATGGAAACATTTTGATTAATTTTATGAATCTGTCATTATGCGAAACTGATTGCACTTTGTTTTGGTGTTTTTAAATGCATTTGACAGGCTTTTTGCTAATTTTTGACAAAAGCTTATGCAAGCATATGTATATTATAGTTGGGCATTAAGATTTTCAGTAGCAAAGAAGAATTAAAACAGTCCGTAAGTATAATTGCAAAGTAGGTTTCAACATCGATGTTAAACATCGATGTATCGTGTTTTATACCGATGTTTTTTAACATCGATGCTTATCGTGAAAACATCGGTGTCTTCAAACATCGATGTTTTTCAGAGCGATGTTGCATCCCTAGTTGCAATTGTGGCGGAGTCACTTTGTATAGCATTTAGATCTTTTTGAACTTTGAGTACCATTTGTTGGAGATTAAAAGCTTCTTTATACAACGTTAATTCTATGAATGTCATTGTCAAATTCATTCAACAAAACCCAATAAAACCGATGAAAACCCCACTGGGTTGGGTTTTTTTTTTAAACCCGGGTTTTGCCAGCCCTGGTTTTTCATTAAAGACCAAAATTTTTAGCCAAAAAAACAAGATTGCGCATCGCGCAGGTCCGTTATTTTTGTGTGTGACGTAGAAATAGACTTTGTGCATGTTATTTTGTGTGTGTCTTACATTTTGTACAACAAACACTCATATTTAGTCTATGATGACGTAGATGCGCAGTAGAATTTTTTTTTGTACGGCTGAGTGCGCAATATTGTTTCTTTGATTCATGTACTGAATGTATTTGGAGATGATGGAAGACCTTTGCAAAAGTTAAATTTGAAGTACACTCAAAAGGCGGTGGTGGGTCATCAGTAATAGTATGGGGTTTTTACTGCATTTGGTATTGGTTCAATTGTGGAAATAAATAGTAAAATGATCGATATTATGTTTAGGACCATTTTCACAACTTACCGATAGCTAAAGGTAGGATTTTATCAGCGTTATAAAAAGTGTCCCATTGTTACAACTTTACTTTAACCTACCAGGTAGGATATACCTTAACTTACTTTATCGCTCACTTTAGGTTAAAGTTAAGTTTTAATAATGGATCACTTTTAATAAGGCCAGTTAAAGTCTACTTTTAGCTATCGGTAAGTTGTGCAGAAATATTTAATGGGCGATTGCAACGATCACTTACCGCTAGCCTGTATATATTAAGATAACAACAACTCTAAACAATCACCCTTATCGTGGTTAAGAGAACGTAAACTTATTTCCTTTAATCTATTACCAAACAGTTCGCCAATCACGATAAGGGTGATTGCATCAACATTTAAAGTCTCGAATCTTAGCCCCAGAGAAAATTAATGTTTACAAACTCAACTTTTAGTTTGGCATTACCGCTTACAACACTGCGTTAGTGCGGTTAACAAAAACATCAAACATTTACAACTCATTGCTAGTAGTTGTAAAGTTGAGTTATAAACCGTTAAAGGGGCAAGATACACTTCTCAATTTAAGCGGCAAATCATGTGTGTTTGTAATGTGTAGAATGCAAAAAAAAATCAACACATTAAAAAATAAACATAAAACAACAAGGTATTTTATGCATTAAAATAAGAGGCAGTCGTGGTTTTTTGCTCATAACTCAGCCATTTGTGGACCAATCTGGCTGAAATTTATTACCTTTTCACCTATGGCGAGGGGTATACAAATTTACACGGATATATTTGTGCACAAGCACAAGCAGTACAAGAATCTACATATCCACCGCCGTTCCAACTGCTATTTACGATGATTTTTAGAAAAAAGCAAATCATAAAAGATCTAAAAATTATTCGATTCTACAACTTCCATTAAGTAACTTTTACAAACCAAAACGCTATAAGTGGTTATCAATAATAAACTAACTAAAAGCGTACTTACCTTTCCATCATTTTCTACGAGACATAAGAATACTACATCTTCCCGTAACAAGCGTACGGCTGCATGTAATGGATATTTTGTTTTACTTTTTAACATTTTAAAAAGCAATGGTCCAGACATATGTTCAAAATCTTGTGGAGTTAAATCATCCCAATGCGTTGATATTAAACCTGAACAATAGTCGAGTAGACTAGCGGCACCAACTTCCTCCGCTACGCAATAAAAGCGCACACACGAACGTACGCCAACAGATGCAACTAATGCTCGTTCACAAAGTCCTAGTAATCCTGGTAAATGGAAGCGATGAGAAGCTCTTAGTAAGCCCAGTGCTAGCCGATCATGTTGAAGATCAACCACATCCACATATATCCAACGCAAAAGTGCCATTGCGATGTCCTCCTCCATATCACTCCAGTCTAGCTCGCTAACGTCTGCCAAGATTTCTTCACGCCATTCTTCGGAACGAGCATGTAAAACAAATTTATGAGCTGGCATTGTCTTCGAACTCATTTTAATACTCAAGTCAGAGTACACCGTTCGTCCATAGAGTGATGCCACGGTTAAAACCAATCGTGACACAAAGCTACTAAATTCTCCACCTGCCTCATTATCACTGGAGGCTATTGCTTTACTATATTTACGTTCTAGGTCTGCGTATCCTCTTTGCAGTTTTGTATATTCTTCTTTTAGCAGCATAAGGTGCTTTTCGAGTTTTTGCATTGCAGCTGCATCTGTAGAACCTAAACGGAAAAACATAAACGTCAAAATATAACTTTCAAAGCAACGCCCACAAAGCGGTGTTTCAATACATAAATTATTTTTTTGTTTGAACTTTTTACCCATTTCTTTGCAGCCGAATTGATTTGATTATAAAAATAATATTTTTAAAAGTTTTGTATTAAGGTGATAAAGATCTTTTGTTTTTCTTTCTGCGTTTTCTCTTTTTTAGGTGTAATAGGCACTCATTCATTACACAAAGTTTAACTTAAGACAATTGTCATGAAATGTCAACAGTTTGTGCAGTGTTGCATTTTTTCGTACTAGAATAATTTTATTGCTAAATTTTACAGGTTTCGTTTTCTTCTACCCATCAGCGTGGCCATTTTGGCATTTTTGCAGTTAAATTTAGCATTTTTTTTGTCTGATTTTCCATTCAGCAGTAAAGGCTAGTTTATACGGTAATACAATGTATTACGACTTTGTAGAATCACAATAATATGAAATTCTCTCCGTTTTTAAAAAAAAAAAATTAAAGTCTTTTTGAGTATATTTCGTATTTACACGGATGGTTTACATAGCGTTTACATTTGACAGTACTTTGACAGTAAGAAAGTACATATTAGTTGCCAAAAACACTGCTGTCTTCGTGACGTAGGCGTCCAGACAGTAGTTAATACCATGGTGGAATAAGTAGGTGGCATAAGGTGCGTTTGAGTACTTCTTCAGTAAAATGCAGTAAATGAGAAAATTGTAAAATTTGCTCTCACAAAAAGCTGTTGTCCAAAAAAGTACGCGAACGCAAATTTTGTAAAAAGTCGTAAAATAAAGGCAACAGCTGATGACAAATAGTTGTAGTGTTGAAAAATGTTAACACTTTTGACTACTTAACTCGTTTTCTTATCGGTACTCGATTAAATACTTTTTATAACACAAACATTTTTGGAAAATACAAACAAATTATTTTATGTAATCTTAAAACGGCAAATCCATTTGAGAAGATCGAGTGGTTGCGATCGAAACATGTCATGGTAACCTGCCGGCCGCGGTTCGAATCCCGGCCACGGTCAAAAACGAAAGATTATCAATAACAATTTTAATTAATTTTCATGTTGTAAAACACCTTTCTTCATAAAAATAATTTAATGAAAATTAAATTTAATGAACTTAAGCCTAATTAAAAATATTAAAAATTTGGATTAAAAACCATAAATAGTTCAACAAAATAACCACAATACTAATCTTTGATATTTGTTTGTTTTTTATTTTATATAATTTGTGGCGGGTTAATTTATTCAAAGGAACATGAATAGTTTTTTGCTATTGATTACTTTAGTACCCAAGTACTTAGCACTTTACAACTCTTAAAAATTAACATAACAAAAAAAGTTTCAAATGTTGGCATTTAGCCCAGTAAATGATTCACAAACAAGTTTATTTAATTAATATTTATTCACATTTTGTTTTTGTTTAATTTTTATTTCAAATTTTCGTTTATTTAACAATTTTTTCACAATTTGTAAGCATTTTTTTTGTTACTTTTGTTTGTTTACCTTTTGAAACATATGTTTTTTTGTTTTACTAAATTTTACTGCACAAATTTCTGCAGTAAACATTTGTAAATACTCAGACAAGAACTGTCACTTTTCGCTCTCAATTTGTGTTCTCATTTACTGCATTTTGTGTACTCGAACGCAATTTTGTAAAATGCAGTAAAGTTCAGTAAAAAATAGTAAAAACTTTTGTGTTCTCGAACGCAGCTATAGTTACGGCAACAAATACAACATTACAACAAAAATGGAAATTACATCTCCGTTTACGTCAAGAAATACATTAAACAAAAATCAAAGCGTGCCGATAAACGTGATGAAATAAAAAAGTTTTAGCCAATTTTTATATAATATCTTATTTATTTTAATTTAACAACAGAAGTAAAGAAAAAACATGTAAAATCAATTAAAATGGATAATCATTAAAAAAAAGAAAATTTCGATCTACCAAAAAATTAAAATACAATTTGGTTTAAGGATTGATGTTTGACTATTGACGTCAGCAGTCGTCGATGGCTGCGAGGGTAAAACGGCAAATCCATCTGAGGAGATCAAGTGGTTGCGATCGAAACATGTCATGGTAACCTGCCGGCCGCGGTTCGAATCCCGGCCTCGGTCAAGAATGAAAGATTATCAATAACAATTTTAATTAATTTTCATGTTGTAAAATTCCTTTCTTCATAAAAATAATTTAATGAAAATTGAATTTAATGAACTTAAGCCTAATTAAAAAAAATATTAAAAATTTGGACTAAAAACCATAAATAGTTCAAAAAATAATCACAATACTAATTATTGTTAAAGCTAAAGGCCAAACTATAATATGCTTAAGTTGGCTTAAGCAAATGGGCGAATACATGTAAATCATATATGTCAAACCATATTGAACTTAAGGAAACTTTTTGTTAAATTTTATGAATCTGTCATTTGCTTAAGCAAGGTGCGAAACAAATCGCACTTTCCGTACGGAATCAAATGTTTTTTGGTTTTGTGTTTGTGTTTTTAAATGCATTTGAAAAGATTTTTGTTATTTTTTGACAGGAGCTCAAGCATATTATAGTTGGGCCTTAAGGCACGAGCTCTATGTGTTCTTTTGTCCTTCAAGTTGTGCTGAAAAAGGTCAACAAGAAAAAGAAAGACAAAAAAAAAACAAAAATGTACTTTGGACTTCAAGAAGAATTCTTGACAAAGGTACGAAAAAACAGAAGTAAAGAAAAAACATGTAAAATCAATTAAAATGGATAATCATTAAGAAAAAAAGCAAATTTCGATCTACCAAAAAGTTAAAATACAATTTGGTTTAAGGATTGATGTTTGACTATTGACGTCAGCAGTCGTCGATGGCTGCGAGTGTAAAACGGCAAATCCATCTGAGGAGTTCGAGTGGTTGCGATCGAAATATGTCATGGTAACCTGCCGGCCGCGGTTCGAATCCCGGCCACGGTCAAGAATGAAAGATTATCAATAAACAATTTTAATTAATTTTCATGTTGTAAAATTCCTTTCTTCATAAAAATAATTTAATGAAAATTAAATATAATGAACTTAAGCCTAATTAAAAATATTAAAAATTTGGATTAAAAACCATAAATAGTTCAAAAAAATAACCACAATACTAATTATTATTTTGTTTTTTGTTATTTAAATATTGTCCATTAAAAAATGAAATCCGGTATAGGGTTTGAATCTTACTTGTTAATTTTTCAAAAGCTACCATCCAGATAATAGCAAAATATACATAACAAAATTGGGCCATAATATATTGCTGTAATATTGTTACGTTACTGCCTTTCAATAACGTTTTGGTTTATTTCCTTTATAATAAACCGTTTTGAGTTCTTTATTGCAACTTTAATAAAATAAATAAAACACAAACACTTTTAACACTGTTTACAATTAACACAACTTTATTTAGTACAAAGTCTTTTTAACAACCGTAATTTATAGCTTTTATTCACAACCAACTAAAATTTCCTCAGCGTTATACGTTATTGACAAAGTCTGAACTTAGAATGATCTTAATTACGCTAGTCGCCGCTAGTATTTATACAGCAATTTGGTTGTCTAGAACATTCGAAATGTTTTTCGAAGGTTCGAGGCTTTACTTATTCACCACACTTTAATTTGATGTATGGCAGCGCTAATGTTTACATAATTTTACCTCTTATACTGAAGCTTTTTTAACGGTCATTTCTAGGTCTTTCTGCACATTGGGATTGAAGTGTACTAAATTATAACAATTTTTAATAACAATGTAAACTAGTAAAATTACTAATAAATACAAGTTAACTAATAAATACAAGATAACTAATAAATTCAACTAATTCTTAACTAATAATTACAACTAATTCTTAACTAAAGTTACTTTCGTAACAATATGAATATGCAAAGTCTGCATCAGCATATCCAATTAGTTTAAGATTATTTGCTCCAATACATAGCTTTAAGTTTTTAGTACCATTTAAATCAGGGCTGTGGAGTCGGAGTCGGAGTTGAGGAGTCGGAGTTGAGGTTTTTGTACCGGAGTCGGAGTCGGAGTCGAAGTACCCACAAAAACTAGCGACTCCGACTCCGACTTTTTTGCATTACAATTTTTCTAATATTTTTCAAAATAAATAATTTTAATGACCAATTTCTCCAATTCTTTTTAAATATCAATACATATTTAAATATAATTTTTCTTATAATTTTATTTTTATTTGACATAAGAAAACAAATTTTAAACATAAATTGATATATTAATAAATTAGTGGAATTGGCCATAAGAGGGTCTGCTTTTTGAAATTGTGAAGTCAGAAAATAAGGACCAGTATACTTTTCATATGAGTAGGTGAGTTTCAAAAATTAAAAAATTGAGATAACATCTTATTTTGACAATTTATAAGAATAGTTATATAGATTGAAATGAAATAGAGCCGAATTAAGGAATTTAAAAATTAAATTTGTAAAGATGTTGTTTTATCGTATATTAACAAATATTTTTGTAGTCATGTTCATGAATATGACTTGAAATCAGCTGTAGCTCCTGTGGTGAAAGCATTAAGTCAACTACATTTGAAGTTCCAATCTTCAAGGTGAATTATAATAGAATAAAAGGAAAAGGAACTCGGAAAAATACATGAAATTGTTCCAGATATAATTCCCATCAATGTGGGGGTTAACCCGAAAAATGATTTGAGAATACTTTTATCTGCTCACTTTAGGGAAAATTGGAGAGATAATAAAGACTTGCAATTTCAAATTTCGGTCTTGGACAATAATAATATTGAATTAGGAACGGAAAAATGCAATGGCGAGTACACTGAAGAAAAAGATTTAAATTTAGTTGTTTAAAAATTCACATAAAACTACATCAAGCCACATTTTGAAAACTTTACAGCAGACCGCGCAAACATGTTGATAATCGCAAATGATGTTTATGTTATAAAAATGTGCATTTGTACGAATATTTTATATGATCCTAACATATTTTTTTATGTCGATGATATACTTAAAAAATTACGTCATAAAAGGTTCGTTACCTTCTATGGTACTGTTCCATGCCTTGAGACAAACAGCACCAAGTCCAACAACAAAAGGGGTGCTATTTCCCAAAAATAATAGAAGGCTAACAACATTATTTTACGTTACATTTCTCTTCAAAATGTGTTATATAAATTGTAGAACTAACAACTGAAGGCGCATCTGCATGTTTTAATAAACTATATTAAATTTTCCTGAGAAAGATTTGTCTTAATAAATAAAACAAGACCAAAATGCAGTGTCTGAATTTATGTAAGTATATTAAAAATAAAAGACCTCACTTCACAATTTACAAAAAAGGACTGTCCTTTGCCTCTATTAATATTGTGGTAAACAACACTAAGTACATTTAAAGCCTTTAACGTCTAAGCCAATTGGACTTGGTGTTGTTTTCAACTTTTCTATCTCGAAAGCTACATTAGATAGGACTTATGGAAATTCACACATCTATAAATTCCAACAGTATAAAAAACGTTATTTGAAAAAGATGTGAATTGGTGTAGTTTATCTCTCCCCTACAGAACTATTTTTACATTTTTTAGCACTGTTTGCATAATTTTAATAAACTAATATAACCTTTAAAATATACTAAAGTTCAATGATCCCATACGGATTGAAGCAAAACTCGTTTCTTTCGAAAGTTCGTAACAAAACTCGTTCGTTCTAAAATTAAATCTATTATTTTTTTATATTTCAGTTGGGTTAAATTTCTCAACTGTTAAGTTATAAGTCAAGAATGTCATAACACTTTAGAATTGAAAAAAGGTTCAACTCATTTGGTCTATTTAATCGGGCACTATATGTTTTTTGCATTTTTTCCTAAATCCAAATAAAATATTTTGCAGCTTTCCTACTCATATAGTAGGTTAAAGCTCAATGCGCGGCACGTTAGAATTAAAATATCGATTTGAAATTTTTACAGAATCATTTTGTTGCTATATTTAACCATTTAACAGGTACTTAATTAAAAAAGAGTTTGAAGTCAAATAAAAACTAGCCTCTTAAATAATGCTAGGTTAGAGTAGGAGTCGGAGTCGGAGTTGGAGTCGGAGTCGGAGTCGGAGTCGTACTTAAAAAATTTCACCAAAAGGAGTCGGAGTCGGAGTTATAACTTTTTCTTAACGACTCCACAGCCCTGATTTAAATATACTCTTAACTGCATTCCAATCTCTTTTGGTGGGACATGATACTTTGCGACTTGGTATGGATACAGCAACAGTAATCAGCCTTATTCCGGTTGTCGTTATCGATCAATTCGTTTTTTGTAAGAGATAACAACCAGTGTTCTTTAATCTCTTACAAACAACGACTTGATCGATTACGACAACCGGAATAAGGCTGAATATCAGGTCTGGTGTTATTTGATAAATATAATAAAGGTCCAATTGCCCGTCTATATAAATCATTTGAACCTAACTGACCATTTGATAATATATTTTCTTTTAGATATCCAACATCCAAAGGTATTTTTGAACTTTTTGAGTTCACCATTCCATAGACATCAAGAATTTTGTCTATATAGGCTTTTTGGTGTAAATAAAATTTTCCACAAACTCTTTCAACTTCTATTCCTAGAAATAGTTTAAGAGCTCCGAGATTAGTAATTTTAAATAATTTAGAAATTTTTTTTTACGATTTCATTTATAATAATTTCATTTTTTCCAATGATGAGAATAACATCCACATATACTAGTAAATATATAATATTTTCATTATCGCCTTTAGTATAAAAATCCTAAACTTATCAACGATTCATTAAGTTTTTTATTCCAACATCTAGCTGACTGTTTTAAACCATAAATACTTCTATTTAATTTACATACTAGATCCTTCTTTGTGGTAATTTCATATCCTTTTGGTTGTTTCAAAAAAATTTCATTTTCCAAATCACCATTTAAAAACGCAGTTTTAAAACCAATGTGATGGACAAGTATTTTTTTATAAGATGCAACGGCTAAGAGTGTTCTAAATGTGGACTGTTTAATTACAGGAGCAAATACTTCGTCATAATCTTCACCATATTTTTGAGAAAAACCTTTTGCTACGAGACGTGCTTTATATTTGACAGTTTCATCAGCCATCGTCTTTACTTTATAAAGCCATTTACACCCTATGGGCTTCCTTCCTTTAGGCAATTCCGCCAAATCCCAAGTATTATTCGAATACATTGCTTGTATTTCTTCCTCCATAGCAGTCGTCCAGTTTTTACTATTAGAACATTCAATTGCTTCTTTATATGTTGTTGGTTCAAATGTAACAGCTTTACAATTATATCTTGCTGGTAATACATCTTTGTTAGTTCTTGATGATTTTCTAACAGCTGACTGAATTTCATTAACATTTTGGGTTTTATTATTAAATCATCAGTATATTTTTGAAAAATTTGTTTCAGGTTCAATCTCACTATCAGCAGTATCATAATTATCTTCACAGATCTCATCTAACAAGTTGTTATTTTCATATTCTTTGTCATTAGCATTCAATAGTTCTATAGAACCTAAACTATTACTATAGTTTTAATTACTATTACAAAATTCAATATTTTCTATAAACTTGACATCTCTGGAGATAACTATTTTGTCGGAATCTTTATCGAGTATTCTATAAGCCTTTGATTCATCACAAAATCAAACAAGAGATCACTTTTTAGCAACGTTATCCCATTTTTGACGAAATTTTTTATTAATGTGAAAATATACCTGACAACCAAACGATTTTATATGCTTCATAGATGGTTGTTTTGAATACCATAATTCATTAGTGCCGGTTCACACACGCCAAGTTTGACTTGTCAAGTCTTGAGCTTTTAGGTGAGAAGGGAAAAGAGAATGCCATTTCTTTTCCCCTCTCTCCTAAAAACTCAAGACTTGACAATGTGTGAACCGACACCACAAAAAGGTATTATAAATCTTAGTTTAAAAAGTATCAACAAAAAAGTTAAATTGAAACAACTTAGCCATCCCTGTTTTGTTTATTTTATTAAATGTTGCCAACTTTTTGTTTATGAGAAACCTAAAAACAAAAAGCGGTAAATCGCTGAATTTGCTTATAAACCGCTGATTCAGCAACACTTTTAATATTTCAAGCTGGAAATGTCAATTTTAAGTTAAACAATTTTACATTTTTTTTGACATAACTTCATTTTTTATCGATAACTTTAGTAATATTTTTGACAGTTTGCCATTTATCTTAATACAGCTTAACTCTTTGCACTTGGTAAATTTTTGTATTACATTATATTTGTACTGTTCACCAAAACTTGAACAATGCATTAAAAATGTAGTGTCATAAGGGCTTAAGGAGTTTTATTAATTAACTTCGATGTCAATCTGTTTTGTAAATAATTCGCAGTATTAACTGCCTCTGCCTAATACTTAAGTTCTAATCCGGACTCTATTAGCAAACAGCGAGTCATTTCTAATAGACTTATATTCTTACGTTTAGCTACCCCATTTTGTTATGGAGTATATGGTGCTGTAAATTGTTGACTAATTCCTTTGCTTATCAACAAATAGCTTAGTGATTTATTTTTGAATTCACCTCCTCTGTCACTTCTCAAAGCTTTTATAGATTTCTTAAATAAATTTTTCACAAAGGCCACATATTCCTTTATTTTCTCTAATTGCTTCTTCTGTATATACAAGTTATTAACTAGTTCTGCAGTACCTTAAATAATTAAATTTTTCGAAATTTCACATCTTTTGCTTTTGAATAAAACTTGAATGTCATTTTTAACCATTTTAGCAACCGACAATCCGGCACAAACAAAACTTCTGTTATCTTTAATGTTTTCCCTTGACTGTAAATAAATCCTTCTCCAGAACCTTGAGCAGTTATCTTTTTACCATTGGCTAAATAAATATCACCGCAAATTTCAAGATTTAATGTTGTAAAAAATTCTCTATTACTACTCATATGACAACTTGCACCAGAATCTACATACCATTCATATTGACTTAATTTTTCACCAGAATTTAAACAGAATTCCGTATTATCCTCACTATAAACAGTTTTCTTTGCTTTATTTATTGAAGTTTTATTTTCAGGTTTCTTGACACGACAATCACGTTTAAGGTGCCCAGCTTTACCACGGCCGTAATATTTTTTTGTTACTTTTGAGTTTTGCATTTTTAGTGCTAGATTCTTGAGACTTGATTCTTGATCACCACTTTGTTTTCGCTTAAACTCTTGGATTAACTTCTCCTTCACAAGATCTAATGTAAATTCTTCCTCTGATCTTATTTCCAAAGCAGTACTAGTATGATTACACTCATCTTAATAACATAATATTCAAATACGAAAAGGAGTAAAAAGATTATTGTTTTACAAAGTGTATTTAAACATATATAAAAACATTTTGTTCAACAGCTATTGTATAATAATGCTACCACCTTCAATATACTCTGTTAAAATAAACCTCTGGTGTGTTGAGAATACATAAGTTTCTAAAATGGTTCAGAAAAAAATCATTTACCGACCCGCTTGTCAGATTTTGTATTCGTATTCTCTCTTACTAAATACATTTTGCTTTTACATGATATGATTTTTCTCATTATACATCATGTCGTAAAGCTATGTATTACCGTGTAAACAAGCCTTTAGTATTTTTCAACTACATATTTAGCTTTTTTTTAGCATTATTTAATTTAAGAATATTCAAGTAATCTTTTTTTGAAAATCTACCACACTTTTTTGTTGAATGCACACACAAATCCCTACTCTTTTGCTATAGAAACTGTACAATCTTTTAAAAAAAACCTTTTATATCAAATTGTTTTAAAATAGGATCTGTTTGATCCACTAAATTCATGTTAAGCTGATTTTTTCCCTCAATTACGAGTTTGAAAATTTTTGGAACCGAAAAGAGATACCATAACTTTTAAAATAGAAAAACAAATACTAATTACATTCCGAGATTTTATAGCACATTTAGTATATCAACTAAGGCAACGATTGCCAAACAATTTTCATAATTTAACAAATACTAACTTTTTTTGTGTAGAACACAGTTTAAAAATTAATAAATGCAAATTAAGTGAGATTTTGAAAGCCCTCAACCAGGGCTATTAAGGTCACCAGCTGTCACTTTCGAAAAATTAAAAGTTTAGGGGGTATTCTATATTAAAGAAAAAATATTCAAAAATGTTCCAAAAAGAAGTTATATGAATAAAATCTGTAAATTTGTGTATTTATAAAATCTGATAAATGATTTCAAAAGCCCTCAACCAGGGCTATTAAGGCCACCAGCTGTCACTTTCGAAAAAAGTTTAGGGGTATTCTGTATTAAAGGAAAAAAATTCAAAAATTTTTCAAAAAGTTGTTATATGAATAAAATCTGTAAATTTGTGTGATTATAAAATCTGATAAAAGATTTCGATAGCCCTCAACCAGAGGTTTGCCATAAAATTTTTAAAATTATGTAACAGAACCTCTTCAAGAACAAACTATTTAAGAGTTATGAATAGTAAATGTCCAATTCAAAAAACTTTTAGTTTAGGTTTATGGTCTACAAAACAATAAAACAGTTTTTGTTTAATAAACTTCTAATAAGAAACCGTATTCATAAACGTTTAATAACACCGCATTAGTTATTAAGCTATTTTCTTCTTTTTGTATTGTCATGCTAGAAACTATGAGCGTTTTGGTTGTTATCAGGGTTGTCAGATGTGGCGATTTTCAAACTTGTTTGGCGACCTAATTTTTGATTTGGCGGCATGGCGAATTTTTGGCGATTTAAAAAAATTGTTGGTGATTTTGTTGGCTATTTTTGAGGAGCTATGGATTTGTTTTAAAATTCGTTATATTCAATAGGAAGAAAAAATATAAATTTTATTCTAGTATTTTTATGTATGAAATTTGAGGCATTCATATGTATAAGATAATAAAAATCTTTGAGAAATAATTTTTCGTTTTTAAAAGTGCTCTTGAAAGAATCAATAAATATAATTCATTAAAACATGAATAAACATTTTTCCATTATATGTATGTGGCAATTTATTATCACAGATAAAATACGTTGTTATTAAAGATTTTCCTAACGTACCTTTGGATGTTTACGAAGCACAATGGAATAATTTGCGTTTGTTAATTTCGCAGAGGGTTTTAATGATGACATTTCATCTAATTTATATAGGCTTAGCCCAAAATTTTATAGCTGCATGGATACGGCAAGTACGTACCATTTAGAGGAACTTGCTTTGGCTGTACTTTATATGCTGGTAATTGCAGCAATTATGAACTCCACAAAAACTCGCCTTCGAAGTAGAATGCATTACGAACTTCTAGGCGTGTTATTACGAGGTTTGAATTATATGAATGTGAATAGTACATGTTGCACTTCTTTTGCATCTTGATTGAATAAATGTAATTCTCTCACAATGTATTCCAAAAAAGAAGACAAATAAGGAGTCTTGCCAGTGAAGCGTTTTAGATAACTGCAATTTATATACAAATGTATATCCAATATTTGTTTAATACTAACTGCAAAAATTTTTCTATTTTATAGTAAACATTTACCGTATTCACAAAACCACTTGTATCGTTGTATCAATTGTATGTTGTATTAAAGTACATAGTTCACTATTGGTTTTTTATACAACATACAATAGATACAACGATACAAGGGGTTTTGTGAATACGGCAATTGTATCTCTTTTGTGTTCACTAACTATTTTTACTGTGTTCTAAATAAATATTAAACAAAACATATATTATGCCGACTTTTTTTAAATTTTTGGCGTATTTTAGGGATACTGAACAAATTTATTTTTAAGAATTTATCAACAATAAATTTCAAGTGTTTTTATCAATAATAAAAACTGGGAATTAAGCACGAATAACAAAATCTTTTGAAATTAAAATTTTGTATTCCCAAAAATTGAAAATAATAAACAGGCAAGTGCACGGCCTAAAAAAACACTTAATTGAAAACATCTTTTGTAAAGTTGTTGTTGTTTTTATTTTGTTTTTCTTAACCTACTTACAACTACAATTAATGTTGAGAGAATTTCAACTAATTGTAGTGGGGAATGTAAGATGAGATAAACCCACTGTTTATTGTTGATGTGTTTTGTTTAAACTTTGATATTATTACAAGTAGAATTGTTGCTATAAGTCTTATACGCTTAACAGTTTTATTTGGTTTAATATCTTTAGTTTTTCTAAAATCTTTATGGATGAAGTTTCCTGATGATCTGGCCTAAGCAACCAGAGAAATGCGCATAGGAATAGCTTATCCCATCAACAATAAATTTCAAGTGTTTTTATCAATAATAAAAACTGGGAATTAAGCACGAATAACAAAATCTTTTGAAATTAAAATTTTGTATTCCCAAAAATTTAAATTACTTTTTGATAATTTATAAAAAATAGTTTTAATAATACTTAAAATATGTATTTTATTGTCAAAAACTGAAAAACAAAGGCTTTGGCGATTTTTGACATTTAATTTGGCGAAAAAGGTCAAAATCAATCTGACAACCCTGGTTGCCATTTTAAGTTAAGTGTTGTCTACAATGAACAATCGATTTTCTAAAGGGCATAATAAACCACACAAATGGCTTGGCAAACATGTCAACATTTTACGTTTGTACAAATATTTTGTGTTGGTAATTGGAGTGTTTGCGGTTTGTATAAACATTTGAAGCAATGTTTGTAGAAATATTAAATCTTTTTAATATTTGGCGGACATGTTGGATATTTGTCAAACTTTTTGTGGCGTCTACTGTTTAATGTATTCATTTCATCGAAAAGTCAGAGTGAAGAGGTTAAAAAAGAAGCATTAAATAGTTTTAAATAGTAAACTCAATTTTTTGACCAATATTTCTTGCAACAAAACAGCTCGTTGTTTAAATCACTTTTTACTTTTAAATCTATACCTTTATTTTATATTTTTTCTCCTTTTAAACAATGTGTGTGCTTGCCAAGCATTTTGTGTAATTTATTATGCACTTAAGTAATCTATGAAAATGAAAAAATACCTCCGCAATTTTTAACAATTGTCTTTTATTTAATATTATTACTTTTTAGTTGATAAAGAGGTTAATAAGAAAATAATGAAAAACAGTATTTATAAACGTTTAATATACTAGTAAGCTGTTATAAGCCGTTTGTAAATTTACTTATATTTATTGTAGCTTCAACCCTACTTTAAACATTAAATAAATTTAATATACAGGTTTTGTTGAAAAGTGTTTGGCTTTAACATTGGAAAAATTTTTAAAAATAAATATTAAATAAAATATACATATGTTATTATCTAGAATTAAAGTATACATATATATACATATATATACATATATATATATATATATATATATATATATAGAGTCGGGCCTCGATTAACCGTGATGGTCGGGACCAGAAGCATTACGGATAATCGATTTTCACGGTTAATCGAATAACAATTTTGGTTATACAGTTTTTTTTTAATATTTTTATTATTTAACAAGTGAACATTGGTGTACATACATATATTCATTAAACAAATTAATTCAAGAAGTTTATGTACATTTTTAAATTAAATATGTGTGTATACATTAAATTTTCTACTGAAAACATGAGGCAAAAAAAGGACATTAAGCAAAAAAAGAATACAATTTCTTAAAAAAAGTCGTGTAACACGTTCGTCACTCAGCAGTTTTTTGCGTTTTTTGTCCAAACTCAGGAACAAAAAAAAAAATGTGTCGCATATATGTGACATGAGTTTTGCAAAACATTTTCCTAACAGAAACTGTGTGTCACATATTTGTGACATACTTCAAAGTCACTTATAAGTGACATGAGTTTTAAGTTAAATTGGTGTCACACATATGAGTCAATACATATTTAAAATTTTTTTGAAATAAAACACAAATTGATAATACTGACGAAACAAAAGTCTACCTCTCCACAAAAAGAGAGCTTCATCCAAGGATAAATTCTGAGAAGGAATGTAAATTTTATTTATGTTTTTAATTATATGATTAACGACATTTTTAATTTTTTGGAGGCGATTAGAATTATTATTTTCTTCAGGGTTATAGAAGCACAAACAACGAAATATATTCTCATACTTTATGCGGCTCATAGATTCTCCAAAAATCCTTTGAAAATAAATGGGATCTTTGCTCCAAAACATTTCCGGTTTTTTTGTTAAGAGACATTAAAAGACATAAAGCAATTACTTTTCTATTTCTTCAACTGCAACATTTTTCCATCTGAGCAGATTAGACCTGGCCCCTAGTTTCTTATTTGAAGATAAAATAGGAGCACGTGTATTAGTCCTCAAAACTAGTTTGTTTAGTAGTTCATCATCAAATATCTATATAAAATAATGTACTGGCTTTGCATTAGGTGGCAAATTTATTGACATTTTTGCTACCCCTGTGAATTGAATATTACATTCTTATGGCTCTACATCAATCCAATCATTTTCATTTCTTATGTTTTCATTATGATCTCCCTCTAAATAAATATTTTCTTTGAAAAAATTGCATTCCTCGGACTCGTCGGGATCACTATCTGGAATAAAGCTACTTTCAGAGTCCTCAAAATCTAAATCACTTTAACTGGAGCTTAATAATTATTACATTGTAGTTAGGGTTTTTTTCCCGGGTTTTCCCGTCCCGGGATTTTTGTTGCGGGATCCCGGGAAATAAAAAGTTCCTCATAGTTTCAAAAAACAGCTATTTATACTTTGAAATTTATTTTTCTATTCTCTAAAACTTAGCATCTGTTGATGGGTTTTCGATTAGATCAATTACAAGAAGTGAGTACATTCGTAAATCAATGTCAACTGATGCAATAAATCTACTAAAAGCAGAATGGGCAGAGTAAAAGTTGATAATTAATAAATTTAGTGAAGTTAAGAGTTCATAAAGAACATAAATTTAAAATAAGATGCTGGTAGTAAATTTTTATTGCCCATGGGCAAGTCTTAAAAATAGCAGATACCTAAACCTATCGCTCCTTTATTGCAACAAAGTCATATCTACAAAAAAATCGAGCTTGGCAAAATGCGATTTAAGTTTTCAAAATTAGAGGTATGAAGGAACACTATGCTTAATTAACTTAACATTTTAATTTTTTGAGATATAACTATGGATCTTGTAAGAAGAATTCCGATTGATGCTATTTTTTGCATTAACCTTAACCTTCATTTGACTAATATAGACGTAGTTTAAAGTTGTTGCATGCTACGTCTTGGAGAAAAGTACAAAAAAATTGGAAAAACTGAAAAAAAGACCTTTTTAAAAATGGTCCAGCTCACGGATGGTCAACGCTAGAACAAAAATATTTTGGGAATCATCATAAAACATATCAAGCTTCATTTTCAGAGGGGTAACAAAATCACTTTTTTTTGAGTCGCTCTAATATACATATAAAACATATTTATTTAAAATATTTTATCTATTTTATGAATTAACTTTTTGATCTCATAACTTGAGTACCATAATTTTTGTTTGCTTTTATTATTGTTTTATGAATTAAATTGTTATGTTTGTTATCTTTTTATCTTGTCTCTAAAGAGTAAGGTAATAACAATTCAAGTTCCTTTTTGTATGTTGTCGCGAAAATATTCTTGAAACTCCTTAAGTTTTATCTGATCTAATATTACAGAGTAAATCTTCCAAATATGTTGGAAGTTTCAGACAGGCCTTCGACGTAACCAAATGTATTAGGTGGCACGAGCATTTTATCAAAATAATAACTGGCTTTTCGTCTTTTAGCAACTTAACTTCTAAATTATACTGTCCAAACATAACATTAGGTGTATCTTATGCAAATCCAACTAGATTTTCAAAAGAAATCCCTTTTTCTATAATTGTGATTTTGAGAAGCTCAAACATTTCTTTGCAGTCGATGATCCACTCTCTTTGAAATAAAAAAGAATAATATACCCAGGATGTTTCGTCGTTATAATAAATTGTGGCAAATTATATCTAAATGCCAAATGGTTAGTAGTTAATGACCCAACCATTTTTGGTTCAGCTCTTTTAACGCTTACATTCTTTTAATTACATTTTTAAGTTTTGCTAAGTATAATAAAACTTTTTACTTCTTGTGATAAAATAATAACAAAAATCAGTGCTACAAAACGTTAAAATATTAAATTACACATGAATTACATATGCAGTCAATTACACATGGGCTGCACATGAACAAAAAATATTACACATGATATGTGTAATTACACGTGAGTTGGCAACACTGAGGTCAATACAAATAAACAAACAAATTTTTAAATGATGGCAGCTTTTGTAATTTTGTGGAACCCATATTGTGCTCTGGCAATGCCTAGTGGGTCTATGTTAATTTATGTAGATTGACATATAGATGGTGCTCTTGTTAGGACATTTCGTATGTGGCGAAGTTTAGTTTTACCGAAAAGTATTTTTAAAGATAGATGTCATTAAAGAACGTCGATATGGAGGTAATTCATTCGAAATTACATAGGTTCTTGTCTAAATATATTCGTACAAACTCAAACAACATAGAACAGAAATTTAAAATGTACAAAAAACTAGTCTGGTAGTTATGTATTTTTCATCCAATTTTTAAACCATTTTATAAGCATTATGTGTATTTGTCATGTGGATTGTCCCATTTTCACATGTTAAATTTGTACATATCGTCAGAACCCTTCCAAACAATATCATGTGTTATTTCTCTGTGTACATCACATATGACATTTTGGATTTAGAACGAGTTCTTTTTTCAAGTGACAAAGCATCCGACATCAGCTGTTTTTTATTAACAACATTGCTTATGGCGGCAAAATTTTTTTAAAGTAGTCAAACGCTGAAGTCGGTTCTATTTAAAAACAACTTTAAAGTAAAAACATTCTTTTAATTATATTGCTACTATAGTCGAAATTAAATTATTTTTTAAATTGAACCGACCTTAACTGGGTGCCACCTCAAATGTAGAAAATTGTTTCATACAAGATACAACAAAATATAAGCAAGTGGCAACTCTAAGCAGCTAACATTGAAAATTAAAATATAAATAAAACACTGCATATCTTGTGGGGTTGAATATTTTAAAAACGCAATGTGAATTTATGTAGAAAGCAGTAGCCCGTTTCTGTATTTCTCGCATCGTAAAATTTTCCGACTGAAACCAGTGAATCGGGACAGAAACATTGAAAAATGAAACAAAAAATGGTTTTTCTCACCCAAGTGTTTCTGTATCTTTTTTTTGCGAGAATTATCTGTCATTTAAATAACTTTCCAGCAATTATTGGAAGGATGCGAGAAAAAGTGTTTCTATAACAATATTTTGCGAAAAGTTTTTTTCAAGAACTGTCAAAATAAGTCACATTTGAAATTGGTGGCGAGAAAAACAAAATGTAGATATTTTGAATTTAAAATATGTTTATATACTATTTTTTTTAAATAAATAAAAAAATAGTTAGCCTTTTCTTGTTTTGGTTTTAATCAGTGCTGCCAGATAAATTTGTGTCAAAATCGTAAATTTCCTGAGAAAAAAATAAAAAAGATCGTCTTTTTTGTTTTAAAAATCGTGCAATTTAAAATCAATTTTAAACAAATTTGTTTCGACTTTTATTAAAAAATAATCAAACAAAAACATAGTTAAAGTTCATGGGTATTTAATAATTATTATTTAATAATTGAGATATAAATCTTTAATTTACCTATTCCTATAATCTTTTTCTTTTTTACCTGAAATAGACTTAGTAGATCACCTTGTAGTTAAAATTAAAAAAATCGGTTCATAAATAAACGGGTTAAAGACCCAGTAAAATCTTCGCCTACAAAATAATATGTTAAGTAAGCAGAAACACATAAAAGCACTACATACAATTCTACCGAAAAACTAATGAATTTTACAAGGGTTGTGCCAAAAAGAACAAATTCAAAAGTAAGTCATTTTTTTTTAATGTTAATTCATCCAGAAAAAAGTAGTTATCGAAGTTCTTATGGAAGAAAGCTACTTAATAACGAGTGAAAGAAGCTATCCATTTTGAAAAAGTTTTTACTGGGAGACAAACAAATTTCTTTCTTGCCGGAATAATGGTTTTGGCACAAAAGTGTACATATAGATAAGAATATCAAATATCAATCATATTTTGTATATGTATATAAGAAGTATTAAATGTTCAAAATAAGCCAAGTCGGTCCATTACTTTCCCTCGAAATTTTGCTTTTGCCGATACATTTTTTAGGGAAGAAACAAACAATTTCGAGGACAATTTCCACAATAGGGATAAATATAAAAATTTAAGCAGCCTTGTTTCTAAAGATATCTTTTTTTCTAATAAACAAACATATAAAAATATTTACAATTATCTTATTTCGAAGACTAATGCCCGTAATTTCTACAAATAGATATCTAGTGGTGTTCATACCTAACAGTTATCTTTACCTATCCGGTATCACTATTGTGGTAACTTCAACGTTTATTTTGCCTACGTGAATTAACTACCGAAAATCGATGGGGTAAAATACATTACACTTTAGGTTAGAAATACGTTTTAAAATTATGAAAACCATAGATACCTATACACAGCTAGATACCTATTTGTAGAAATTACGGGCATAAGGGGCTTATAGTGTAAAACGCAACGCCAACAATTTCATTAAAAGCAAAAATAAAATCAAAAATATTTTATAAATTTGTTGTTGCTTTCTACAGACATTCATATTATTTTTTTTTTCAATTTTCAACACCACAAAATAGAAGTGTTTGAAATTTAAAAATTCAAGATGAATTTCTATAGAAAGTAACAACAAAATTATAAAATATTTTTGATTTTGTTTTTGCTTTTGCTTTCGTCACTTTTTTAGAAAAAATCATCAAAACGGGACTTTGTTAATATCGGAACAAAAAATCGTCAAGATGACGATAACTCGTCAAATCTGGCAGCCCTGTTTTTATTATATTTATTTCTTTTGTTGACGTTTCGCTTTTATTTGACACTTAATTACTGGAAATATTCCAGTATAAACAGAATTTGTTGTGTCTGTTTTCGCATTCAAATACAGAAACACTTTTATCTCATAAATCGAGAAACGATGGAATTTTTGTTTCACACTTCATGTAAGAAATTTTACGATGCGAGAAATACAGAAACGAGCTACAGGGCTGCCGATCATGGTCATGGATATTTTTGGTTTGGTGGGATGGTAGGCCAAACCTAATTTTGGTCGGTTTTAGAAAATGTGCAACATATACTTATTTTAAAAATTAAGAACATTGGACGGAAAGCAGACAATTGCAAATCTCATAGCTTTTTTACCAAACACAAACATTTTTTTTGTTTTATTATAGGTTTTTTCTATATGTGTTATTGCATACGTTCAATGAATTATTATAGTTAATAAGTGTTATAAATTGATTTTTTATATATGTGCATTTTGTTAAATTTAAACGTGACCAGTAAATTGATTAAACTTTAGCTTTATTTTTAACCATTTCTATTGATTTACTAAACTTTATTTATAAAAAGATAATTGTATAATGTAATTAATAAACTGCTGAATGATGTTTGCTCTAACCAAAGGTTTTGCAAAAGTAAATAAATTTTTAATAAAACTAGGGGTTACGTGTAGGATGTCAAATATTTAATAGGTGTGAACATTGCTTTAGTCTGGGTTTACACTTTGAAAGTTTTATTTCAGAAAGTCTGACTTTATAGGTAAGAGAGGAAGAGAACAGGCTATTCTTCTCTGCCCTCTCACCAATAAACACAGACTTTCTAAAAGAAAACTTTCAAAGTGTGAACCCAGACTACCTTTTTTGTTTTTATTATTAATTGCATATTAAAAAAAAAAACAGGTTAGAGTGCTATATTCGGCTGTGCCGAATCTTTGATACCCTTCACCGACAGTTCCAATATTTCAGGAGTGATATCTATATGATGTCTATTTATTATTAGTTTATCTTTATAAAAACAGACATCAGCATTAAAATTGTTTGCGGCTTAGACCTATAATAAATTATTGAACGACAATCTTGATCTTGGGTAAATTATGGACCGATCTTCACGAAATTTCACGGTATCATTTATAGTCCTATGAAACTGTGACGAACCAATTTCTATTATGATAGCATTATTAATTATGGTTTAAGGCGTACTAAACTTTTTTCTGGGAGTAGGGTTTCTATGGGACCGATCTTCACGAAATTTCACAGTATTGTTTATAGTCCTATAAAACTGTGACGAACCAAAATTTGTTATGATAGCTTTGTTAATTACAGTTTAAGGTCTAGGGTAAATAATGGACCGATCATCACGAAGTTTCATTTCTAGTCCTATGAAACTGTGACGAACCAATTTCTATTATGATAGCATTATTAATTATGGACTTAGGCCTACTAAACTGTTTTCTGGGAGTAGGTTTTCTATGGCGAATAGGGTAAAATATGGACCGATCTTCACGAAATTTCACAGTTTCATTTCTAGTCCTATGAAACTGTGTCGAACCAATTTCAATTATGATAGCATTATTAATTATGGTTTTAGGCGTACTAAACTGTTTTTCGGTAGTAGGGTTTCTATGAGGCCTAGGGTAAATTATGGACCGATCTTCACGAAATATAACAGTGCCTTTTCTTATCGTATAAAACTGTGAAGTACCAAATTTTGTTATGAGGGCGTTTGTTTTTACGGTTTTAGGCGTATTAAACTCTTTTTCCGGGAGTTGGTCTTATATGGGGCATAGGGTAAATTATGGACAGATATTCACGAAATTTTACGGCGAGATTTCCAGTCGAATAAAATAAATTTTTGCAAAATCTTATATGATTCCGTGCATTTTCCACCTTTTATGTTAGTTTTTGTTACAAAATTATCAGTTTTTTAAAGTTGGTGGTTCCACATTTTGATTCATAGCTCTGGTCCTACTGAACCGATTTTGCTGAATTTCAATCCCAAACTGCTTAGGATAACTACAAGCAATTTGACACCCCGTTTCTTTTGAGCTTTTCGAAAGTGAGCGTGTTTTCAACAGAACAGACGGACATGGCTAAATCGACTTAGAATTACTCAAGGAGCCAGAATATACTTATATACTTTATGGGTTCTAAGATGAATAATAAAAAAGTTTCACACGGAATGGCAAACTTAGTATACCCTCTTCACAACTAATTGTGGTGGAGGGTATCAAATTAATATGTAGATTAAATCCTTTATCGAATAAAAATTATACTTTATATCAAAAATACATATATGTACATACATACATATCACGAGAGATAAAAACTTAATAATAAGGCAATTATGGTGATTATTACAACGGGACTTTCTGGTTAATATCGTTAACACATTACGCATGATCTTGAAAAAAACTTTTTTTTGTAATCTCAATAGTTCGCTTTTTATTAAGCTTCGTACCGCTACTTAAAAAGTTTTTAAAATTATCATAGGCCCTTTTGCATTTGTTTTTAATATTTCAAAAATTTGGTCGGTTTCAGAGGATTTTGGTAGTTTTTGAAGACAATTTTGGTCGGATAAAAATTTTTCAAACGGTAACCCTTGTAGAAAGCAACAACAAAATTACAAAATTATTTGACTTTGTTTTTGCTTGCAATGTAATTTTTGGCGTTGCATTTTAGACAATTAGGGCCTATACATTTGTATTTTGTGTTTCTTTCCATTTAAGTTTTCCGCCAAATCATTAATAATTGCAAAACAATGACCAATATCTTGTAACATGAACATTTTTAACTTTTTGCAAGAATTTTTTATTTCGCGAAAAACAGCCAATATTAAATGAGTTAAAAACAACTTCAGCTAGTTTTAAAATGAACACTGGTTTTAACGTTGAAAGCAGGGCTGTGTAGTCGGAGTTGAGGTTTTTGTGCCGGAGTCGTAGTACCCACAAAATCTCGCGACTCCGACTCCAAAGTTTTTCGGCATAAAAAATTAAAAAAAATTTTCCAAAAAAAAAAATTATTCGAAATTAACGATGCAATATTTCAAATATCGAATCATTTTTATGCTATATTTAACCATTTAAAAGCTAATGCATTAAAAAAGTTAGAGTGCTATATTCGGATGTACCAAGTCGTTGACACCCTCCACCGACAGTTATAATCTTTATAAAACGGACGACAGTATAAAAATTAGTTCCGGTTCAAACCAATTGTACGACAATCAGAAAGCGTTATGCTTTTTTTCTAGCAACTTGAACTAACTTGAATAATATATCATGATTCGTAACCGTTTTTTGAGATGCATAATTTAAAATTTGCAGTATATTGGATACAAATATTAAGTGATGTTTTCATGTTATTAAATGGTCTTGTATTTTCTCTATTCTATATAACTTCTTCGTAAAGATCCCAAATTTTTTTTTAGATTCTGAAATATCTTAAGCACTAGATTCATATAAGTTGTCTGAAGTTAATGTAAAAGATCTTGGAGTTAATTCTTTAAAGTTTTATGTTGCACTTTTTAATGGTCTGTTAAAAAAGTTCGATTTTGATAACGACTTTCTTAAACACGTCAAAGATCTTGCACCTTTTTATGTAATAAGAGGTTACCATTTGAGTATTTCTCAATTATGTGCTATTGTGGCAGATTTAGTCTATTTGAGTGATATTGAAGAAGTTAATAATTAATAGCTTGAGCTTTAATTTTTAGGAACATAATTAATAGATAGAGCAAAATATTGAAAATTTTCGCAAGGGCGTATTTAAAATAAAAACATTTCTAGAGTAATTTATTATACATGTATTTTGAAATAAAATGAATTCCGTATACTTTTTTTCATTAAATTATTTAACAGTAATATAATAAGCCTTACAACATGTTTTTATTTTCTTTTAAAAATGTTGGCACTTTTGTAAAAAAAAAGAGATTTTTTTCAGAAATAAGAGGTTTAAAAAAAAAAAAAATAAATTATGAACTGATCATCACGAAATCCTGTATAGTGATTTCCCTTATTAAAAATCTATATAGAACAACTTTCAATGCAGTAGTGAAATTTCTTTTAGAGCTTAAAGTGCTTTTCAGAAAGCTGCTTAATATGGGATCTAAGGTAAATATGGACCGATAATCAGAAAATTGCATGGTATTATTTCTAGCCATATAAACCAAAATTGGACTACATTTTACAATATCTATAGCTGCTACGGTTTTAGGTGTATTAAAATAATTTCCTAGAGTGAACATTATATAAAAAATTATGCACCGATCTTCTAGAAATTTTATAGCGCTAAAGTGCCAAATCGCATTACGATGACATTAGTTATTGCATTTTTTAACGAACTAAACTGTTCTCCGAGGGAAGGCTTTATATGGGACCTAGGGTAAATTATGGAGCAATCTTCACGAAATTTTCAAGTGTCTTATAAAACTGTGACGTGCCAAATTTTATTTTGATAGCGATATTTATTACGTTTTTATGCGTACTAAACTGTTTTCCGGGAGTAGGCTTTATATGGGGCTTATGGTAAATGTTGATATAAATTAAACGCAAGTTTTCTTTTTTTTCTTTATATGAAAGCGCGTGCTTTATTGAATACAGTCTGTTAGAAACTAAAAATACAAAAAGGCGGTTAATAAGTTCGAATAATCCAGAATGTAAAAAGAACAAAAATAATAAAGATAAATGTCATAATAGACAAAACATAAATAAACAGTATTGCCATCTATTCGAAATACTTCGCTCGTTCCAACACCACCCCTCGAAGTAAAGAGAATGATGACTTCAACGACCATCGGCATTCGTTATACCCAAAGCAGTAATACACTTGGTGTGTTTTTCAGCGCTCAGACCCTTTGTCAGCACATCTGCTGGCATTTCTTCAGTTGGCACATACACGAGATTGATCTCACCATTTTGTTGCTTCTGTTTAATAAAATGATGCCTGATGTCTATGTGTTTAGTACGAGAATGGAAACCGAAGCTGGCTGCTTGCTTTTGAGCAATTTTACGTAGCAATTGTCGTAGATATAAAGCCTCTTTAGTTGCTTCCGATATTGCTAAATTCTCTGATTCTGTACTGGATAAGGAAACCGTTCTTTGCTTGCGGGCTTCCCAACTTATTGCCGCGCTAGCCAATATAAATGCATAGCCCGTATACGAACGTCGGTCCGTCATATTTGCGCCCCAATCAGCATCGACTACGCCATAAAGTTGTCTATCGTCTCTCTTGTAGTTTAGGCCATAATTTAACGTGCCCTTCAAATATCTTAAAATACGTTTTGCGACCTGCCAATGCTCCTTTTTAAAATTGTTGTTAAGCTGGCTTAAAAAATTTACGGCATATGCTATATCCGGACGAGTGTTGACTGCTAAATACGTTAGGGCGCCAATTAGGTTTTGGTAAGGATAATTTTTCATTACGTTTTCATCAGCATCCTTTGGTTTTTCAAGTTTTTCATTTGTTGTCATCGGAGTCCGGACAGTTTAACACTCACTCATATTGAATCTCAATAATATACTCTCTATGTATTTACGTTGGCTCAGACATATAGTGTGTTGCTTAACATTCTGACCAAGATCTTTCATCTCAAAAGATTTCGCTAGGGATTTTTTAATCTTTCCCAAGTAAGATCTATCGTTTGATGCGATTAATAAATCGTCAACATACACGGTAACAATTACAATTATATTGTCGTTTCTTAGTACGAATAAATATGGGTCTTCTTGGGATGGCTCCAGTCCCTGTTCACGTAACTTCGATATCAATTTCTTGTACCACTTTAAACCAGATTGACGAAGACCGTAAAGTCCTCTGTGTTGTCCTCCTTGACTCTGAATATAAAACGATTCCAGATTATCTTTCGGTGGCTTGGTCGTTCAACAATCTCCCACGTATTGTTAAATAGCTGTGTAATATATATTTATCCTCCACCGCTTTAATACATGATCTATCATCACTTACCATCATCTCAGCAATTGTAGAGGGCTCTTCGGGAAAAGTCAAATTGCATTCTTCGAATCCTTCAAAGTCAGACTCGTCTTCACTATTCCCATTATTCTTCGAAAGCGGTATTATTTTCTCCCGGGGGGGTTGTGATGTTTTAGCTTCATTTTCAAATATGTGTTGAAAATTGTTCTCATGAATGCTCCTGTCACAATTAAAGTACATCTGATTTAATACCTTTACATCACGGCTGATTATGACATTACATTTTCGAGGTGACCATAAACGATAGGCTTTTGATTCGTGTGAATAACCCACCAATACGATTCTGATCTCGATTCAAATTTACCTTTGGCACTACTTTTAATCAAAGCGTAAGCCTTAGCGCCAAATAAATTTATATGCTTGATCGACGGCCTTTTACCAAACCACAATTTGTAAGGGATCTCGCTGTAGCAAGCCGTGTTAATAGCCTCTGCCCAAAATTTTGGCGGTACGCCTGCATGTTTCAGCATACATCTAGCCATCTCTACAAGCGTTCTGTTTTTGCGTTCAGATACGCCATTTTTCTGTGGTGTGCAGGGCTCTCACATGTGGCGATTTTTTGCCAATCGTGGCGATTTATATAATTGGCGATGCAATTTTGTGTTTGGCGACATGGCAATTTTTTTGGCGAAATTAAAAAAACTTGGCGAATTTTTGGCGATTTCTAAAACACATTTTTTCTTTTTTTCAAATTTATATGAACCAATTTATAAGAACGGGCTAAGTTTTTTCTTCTAATTTTTAACAAATTTTAAAATCGCAATACGAATGCGATTGTTTTAAATGATAAATTGATAATATTGCCAGATAATTACATTGAAAACATTAAAGAGTTGTTGCCATAGAAATTTGAAATAAAGCTTAGAAGTTATCAATTAATCGGATCTTTACCGAAAAATTTATTTTGCAAAATAAATTTTAAAAACGCAATTGTTTTCGATTGCATATGAAATGTGTTTTTTAAAATAAATAAATAATAATGTATACTGGGTAGTATGCAAAAATATTCGAATTAATAGCGAAAATAAATCAGAAAATTTTTTAAAAAAGTTGCTTTGAAATCAGATTTTCCTTATTTTTCAATGTGTAGTGCAAAGCGAAAAAATGCGCAGTTTTTGCACATTTTGACCCTGTTTTTATACCCACACCACAATAGTGGACCCACCTAAAAGTATACCGATCGAATGAGAATCACTTTCTGAGTCGAACTAACTATGTCCGTCCGGCTGGCAGGCTGTCCGTGTAACCTTGTGCGCAAAGTACAGGTCGCAATTTTGGAGATAATTTGATAAAATTTGGGACATAGGTTCTTATTGGCACAAGGCCCAAGCATATTGAAAATGGGCCGAATTGTAGGACTACTAGGGAAGATAGGAGGAAATTTCTTCCTCTCAGAAACTATCAAATTGAAAACATAGATTGAACCACATCTATATGGACACAAAAGGTATGCATTTTTTAAAAAATAGGACAACGAGGGGAGATAGGGGCAATTTCTGCCTCTTAAACCGATTTTAATGAAGTTTAACATTGATAGATCCATATCTATATGGACACATAAGATATACAGTTTTTCAAAAGTAGGACCACAAGGGGAGGTAGGGGACAATTTCTGCCCCTCACAAACTTTCAACCCGATTTTAATGAAGTTTATAAATATAGATAAACCGATATTTATATGGACACTAGCGTGATGTGTTTTTAAATACTGTGGTGTAGGGTATCATATGGTCGGGCTTGACCGACTATACTTTCTTACTTGTTTACGAAATAAAATCAAATATTTCTTATAAACCTTAAAATATTTAAAAAAGAAAATTAAATATTCACTTGAAATTTTTGAAAACCCTGATTTTATATAGAATCGAAAACGAATCTGGGTTAGAAGGTAATTTTTAAAAATAATTCATGTAATTTGTTTAGAAGATTGAGTTGACTTAAGGTATTTGAATACACTTTTTAAAATATTTATCCTTTGCTCCAAATAATTAAAAAATTTTACTATATTCTGACTTACATTCACATAGAAAATCACGCTTATAAAAACTCATTTTTTTGCATCAAACTCTACTCATTTTGATAAAGTTAATGTTTTGGTTTATGATTTACAGATTATGTACAGAATTCAAGTCAGAATCACAAATGTTAAGCGTTTGGCGATGTTCTACTATAATATAAACACACTACTAGAATAAGGATAAGTATGGAAAATTTATATAAAGGTAAAATACACTTGTATACTCTTTTTTATATAACACTTTTATTCGGCGATTTTTGGAGAATTTCGGTATACTATTTGGCGGTGAAGGTGAAAAAAAAATCTGACAAATATCTATCGAATTCCTTGTTGCAATATTCACGACCGTTATCTGATTGTAACATTTATATTTTTCACCGGTAAATGTTTTAGAAACACTTTTAAACTTCTTAAAAACGTTTAATACATCTGGGGCCCAATTCTGGCAGTCGTGATCGAGTACTTTCTCGATTCGAAAGCAATTTTATGTCAGTCGATACTGAACGAATCGAAATTATTTTCTCAGCATTGTGAAACTCAAATTAATGCTTTACAACACTGAAAAAATTATTCCGATTCTTTCAGTATTGACTGAAATAATTAGATATTAAATTGCTTTCGAATCGAGAAAATACTCGATCACGACTGCCAGAATCAGAACTCAGATTTTCTCTCGATCATAAAAACTTCTGTATATCTGGAGTAGTCGTCCGTAAACGTTACAAAATATCTAGCATCAGAATGGGATGGCACCCTCATAGGTTTGCAAACATCACTGTGTACTATTTCCAACGGATATTGTGTGCGTTGTTCATTTCCCTTTGGAAAACATTCGCGAACTTGTTTTTCACTTATACATATTTCACATGTTGATAGCTTTTCATTTAGATTCATCTTCATACCGTGTACCAAGTTATGCTTGCCACATTTTTTAAATCGCGTTCGTTTAGATGGCCCATTTTGTAGTGCAAAATTTCCACAGCTTTTTCGGTATTTGCAATTCCAGCGGAATCTTCAAAATTCTGTAAATACACACAGAGAAAAAATATGGTTGTGCATGGTTACGGCAACAACACTATGTTTAATGTAACAATATATTGTTGTCGTACACAAATAATTGTTATTTTTATTTAACATCAACAATATTATAGTTACTGTAAACATATCAATGTTTATCGCAATTATGAATTTGAGTATTGTTGACCGAAAAATAATTATTTTTCTAACAACTTAATTATGATAACTTTCTAAACATATTATATTTCTCACAACCATATCATGATATTTAATAGCCATAACATGATAACTTTCTATACATTTATCATATTATGTTAAAGATGCAATCAAACTATTTTTACTCTAATCATATTATGTTAGCGCCATTTGTAAAATAATTTTGAAGAAGTTGTGTCGTTTTTTTTATTTGTGAGCGGTTAAACAATTAAAAGATAAAATTCCATAAAAAAAATAAGTTTAAAGAAATTAAAAAATTAAAATATTAGCGGAGTTCATTCAAGTATTAGTGATGTAATATGTAGTGCAAATGCAAAATATCATAGTTTTTTGTAAAATCCAACAACAAAACACACAGAGATTTCGTTATATTTTATAAAAGTGCTACGATATTTCTGTGGTTTTCATGGGCAACCGCGTATGTCTTAAAACAAATTGTTCAGGAAAGCCGAAAACCCATTGTAGATCAAACTATGGGCTAGGTATTGCACATTTTAAACTTTGTCATTACGTTACAAAACGGAATTGATCCATCTTTTTTCAAAAAAATATAAAGTGCGTTCAAAATTAGGCAATATGGCATCAACATCTTAAAATCAAAAAAATGGACACACGCGGTTGCCCATGAAAACCACAGATTTTTCATTTGCAAGCCTTATATTGAACTCCGCTATTTGATTACAAAATCAAAAATCGATTCAAAAATATTTAAATTTATTTTGTATTTTTATGACAGCTATGAAAGGTGCTGTATCATAATATGATTGCTTCTAAATTTATTATGATTAACATGATGATTATATGATTACTTCTTAGCTTATTATGATTAACATGACAATAATATGATTATTTTCTTAGATTATTATGATTAACATGACAATAATTTGATTACTTCCTAACTTAGTATGATTAACAGAATAATAATATGATTAAGGGAAAAATATTATGATGACATATTACGAGTATATTGAGTCATAATATGTTTCAATAATAATCTTAATATGGTGACTACAATCATAATTCTTATCATAATATGTTGCTCTTAGAATATGTTTACCACAACCATGTTTTTTCTTTGCGTGTAGTACAGGTTGCCAATACGATTTGTCGCATACAATGTTTCGCCATTTTTACTTATGTTTGCTTTTTCTTTAGAAAAACAAACTTCATAACCTTTGTCAATTATTTTTGAAATCGAGAGTAAACTCGCTCTTAAATCTTCAATCTAAAGTACGTCTTCCACTTTTACATTCTCTTTTCGACCTCTCTCATTCAAATACAAATTTATGTTACCAGCACCGGTAATATTTGTTGTGTTCTTATTTGCTAAGTTAAGCGTCTTGTCTAATTCTTTGAAATTTAAAAATCTGCCTCTGTCAGCGCTCATGTGTGCAGTGCTGCCGCTATCGAGACACCAATAATTGTTTTCACAGGAATCAGATCATTGTCGTTTCCAAGGCGAATGGACTAGAAGGTGAGGTCAACTCTACAACTACAATGCTTCTGTGGTCGGGTTGTCAAAAAAATTGCTAGTAAAAAATAGGTTTGTTTGTATAAAAAACTAGTTTGTATACAAACTTTGACAAGTCGATCACCGAAAAAAAAACACCATATGTTGACTTGACCCCACCTTCTAGTCAATTCGCCTTGGTCGTTTCTATTGTGTTGTGCATAGCTCTTTCTTCCCTTTCGACATGACATGTACTTGCCTGCTTTGTGCGTTTGCTTTTGCAATTTCTTGCGAAATGCCCACTTTTACCACAATTAAAGCACGTTAACTTTTTCTTCAAGTTTGTGTTTTTTTTGCAGTTTCACCTTTGTTCTGGGGTCTAATCGCCGCTGTCGATATCGAACAAGCTATCGTACAAAACAAAAGTTCGATACATGTCGAGTTGTCTAAGTGCGGCATTCGATAGGTATCGAATCGAGTTTGCGTACTAATTGCAAAAGATTTAATTAAAGTTGTAAAAGATTTATATCATATGTGTACACAAACAAACTAAAAGAAAAAAAACAAGAAATGTAAGTATGCACTCAGAAAATATTTTTTGTTACTAAATTGAACATTTATAGCGCAGTGAATATGAACCAACAACTGTTATTACTAACCGACTTATCTTCATCGGATTCAGAAGATGATCATGCCGTCATGCGCATCAGAAGACAGATGCGGGATAAAAGCAATGTTTTGTCTTTGTCAGCTAAAGCGTAAGTAACGTAATGCCATGTTTCCACGGTACGTGCATCGCTCTCTATTCATGATTCACACCCTAATCATGAACGAAGCAACCTGCTTCGCCATACAAAATTTTGAGAGCGAATCAGGTAGATTCATTTTGAATCTACTTGTGAAGCATTAATCGCAAGTTTATCTGAACTAGCTGTCAAAATCAAATATTGTAAACAAAGAGAAACAAATTATCAATTAAAAGTAAAAAAGTTAATTTGTTAAAGTAAATAAAATAAAGTTAAAAAATGGATAAAAAACTAATTGTGAAAAATTTCATCTTGACAAGAAGAATATCTTCGAAGGTAAGATTTAGGGAGGACTCAAAAATATGCTTCAACTTGCTGATGGAGTTGAAACAGAAGCATTCCCAGCTTTTAGAGCAGCTGCAACTTCTTAATGTTGTTAAATTGTCGCTAATATCGGAAAGACTAGCTTGGAAAGTAGTAAGTTGTATAATGTATACATAAGTATGTTCTTCTGAATTATTTATGAAACTTTTAAATATTTCAGGATCGAAGTCAAACTTTCTGGGAGTGAGACTGCTAAATAGCTGATGAAAGTCTCTTCCAAAATAACTTAAGGATGTGCCGGAGCTCGTTTTATAAACTTTGTGAGTTTCTGAGTGAGCTGCGGAAAAACGACACCAACATGCGAGAAGCAATACCTTTAGAAAAGAGGATTGCAATAAGCTTGTATGCATTGGGCTCGTCGGCAGAGTACCGTACAATAGGTAATTTGTTTGGAGTTGGAAAGGCAACAGTATGTAAAATTCTGTTGAGCTTTTGTGCCGAATTGTGGAGAGTTTTGTCACCACTTTATATAAATAACTTTCCCTTAAACAGAGAAAAAGTTGAAGAACTTGTGCAAGAATTTGAAATTCTTGGATATCCACAGTGTATGGGAGCTCTTGGTAAGTGAATTGTGGCATTATTAAGACTTTTAAGTTTTGCATATCTTTTATTTATAGACGGTTGCCACATTGAGATCCTCCCAGGTCGTGAGGAGGCTACGGACTACTACAATTATAAAGGGTGGTATTCAATTGTGCTTTTAGCATTGGTCGACGCAAGGTATGTTTATTATATTGAAATGTATGTATGTCTTAGTAAATTGGTGTACATATATTTTCTATTCAAGATGCCGCTTTATTTATGTTAGCTGTGGCAGCCCAGGACGTTGCAACGATTCGCAGATATACCAAGAATCGTCTCTAAAGCAACAACTGGATCAGTGCGATATTTTGACGGATTTAAAGAAAAATATTTCTGAAGTAGATGTCCCAGTCCATATAATCGGCGATTCTGCATTCCGATTAAGCGAAAAAATTATGAAGCCATATCCTTTTCAAGTGTCGCAAAGCTATCAGCAAAAGTGTTTTAACTATTCGTTGTCCAAATCACGTCGAGTGGTTGCAAATGCTTTTGGTCACTTAAAAGCACGTTTTAGGCGCATCGGAAAAGGCGTTGACAATGCCATAAGAAATGCCAACGCCATTATATTGTCATGTTGTGTCCTTCACAATTTTCTAAATGAAAACAATGACAAAATAAATGAAAACTGGTTACAGGCTTTAGAAGCTGCGGAAGTAAGCCGGTCGTATCCAGAATACCTTGCAACGTTGACAGATCAAAGAAATAATCCAGAAAAAATAAGACATGCAATATCTGAATATCTGTGTAAGTATCATTTTATTTTAAATTCTTAAATACATACTTATGTACATTGTTATAACATAAAATAATTCGTTTAAAACACAACTAACATAAAGAAATACAACATATTGATCCCTTATTGCAACGTAGTTATATCTAAAAAAACTAAAAATTGTAAGTTACGTAATCTAAGCCAAATATATGACCAAGTTAAATTTTTTTGTTGAGATATGACTGTTGCATTAAGGGAGCAATATGTATCGATGTATGTACATTAGGGTGGCCGTTATTTTTTTATTTTGATTTCTTATATTCTCCCCCCCTAAATCGGTTCAGTTTTATGTAAAAAAAAATACAAAAAAATTTCGTAGCGATAAGTTGTGTTTTAGGGGGGGCGTCCGTCCCTCAAAGTTTGCCATCAAGCCATTTATTCAAATGTAATTTGTTTGTGTATGACTATCTTCTAAAAACAACATTTTACAAGAATATGATATATGGCAATATTTTAGCTCTTCTAGTCAACAACATAAGCCTCTAAGAAAGTTTTTTGCTAAAATCAATATTTTAGAAAATAATTAAGAAAATAAAAATAAAATACCAAACATTTTATATACGTTTTATATATATAAAAGGTGGATTTAATGTCAAGTGACCCAATTTTGAAATAGATGTCTTTCGATTTAAATGAAATTTACACCAATTTTAGTACTGTTAGATAGTAGCTTAGACACAAATTTTCAACAAGATCGGTCAAAAAGTTTCTGAGTTACAGGGGGTCAAAGTTTGACATTTTGGCCATACAGGTGTTCTTTCTCATCCATGTAACTTATTACCTATTGGTGTAAGCAAAATTTGTCCCAAGTAGCTTAGATAGCTTTTTGATCAAACTTTTTAAAAAAATTGTTTTTGTTTTTTTAAAAAATTTTTTAAAGTTTTTTTTTTTAAATTTAACACTTGGCTAAAAAAAAATAAAAAAAAAGTTTTAAATTTAAAAAAAAATATTAAAATATTTTTTAAAAAAAACAAAAAAATATTTTTAAAAAAGATTGATTAAATAGCTATCTAAGCTACTTGGGACAAATTTTGTTAACACCAATAAGTAATAAATTACATGGATGAGAAAGAACACCTGTATGGCAAACTTTGACCCCCTCTACCTCTGAAACATTTTGACCGATCTAGTTGAAAATTTGTGTGTAAACTACTATCTAATAGGACTAACCTTGGTGTAAATTTCATACAAATCGGAAGACATCGATTTCAAAATTGTGTCACTTGACATTAAATCGCCTTTTTATATATATAAAACGTATATAAAATGTTTGGTATTTTGTTGATATTTTCTTAATTATTTTCTAAGATATTCATTTTAGCAAAAAACTTTCTTAGAGGCTTATGTTGTTGACTAGAAGAGCTAAAATATTGCCATATATCATATTCTTGTAAAATGTTGTTTTTAGAAGATAGTCATACGCAAACAAATTACATTTGAATAAATGGCTTGATGGCAAACTTTGAGGGGCGGACGCCCTCCCTAAAACACAACTTATCGCTACGAAATTTTTTTGTAATTTTTTTTACATAAAACTGAACCGATTTGGAGGGGGAGAGTAAAGGAAATCAAAAAAAAAAAGTTCTCCATACAACTAACGGCCACGCTAATGTACATACATATTTACATAACAAAAAAAAAAAACAATAACTCAACAAACAGTCTATGTACGTACATACATATAAGTACATATCCTCATATAAAATGCAAAAAGGCCAATCTACATTTTTAAAAATTTGGATAGCATCGTTAATTAATTAAGTATCAGAGATGTAAATGAATCATTCATTTTTGAATTAATTCGTGAATCATTCATGCACTGAATACGCAAATTTTGAGTTAATTCTTTTCACACAAAAACAATGAATTGAATAAAATTTGAGTCAATTCATTTGAATTTAGCAAAATGAATTGCAATTCATTTTTAATTCAAATGAATTGGTAAAATGAATTGCAATTCATTTCCAATTCATTTGAATTGAATTGACTTTGAATTAATTTAAATGAGTTAGAAAAAATTAATTGCAATTCATTTTACCAATTCATATACAACAAAACAAACAAAAATAACACATGTAAAAAGAGATAAAATGGAGATCATATAAATATTATATTAAATAATTAAAAAACTATGGTTTTTGCAAAAACTCCAATAAATTCTTTTGAAACTCAGCTTCCTTGGCAGCAAAACTTTTCAAAATTTCTTTCTTCTCCTCTTCAATTGCCAACATTCTTTCTGATGTAGATTTTATGTCATCCTGCATTTTATCCACATTTTTTTCAATGGACTTTAATAATTTTTCCACACTATTTTTCTTTTTGTTTGCAGACATACACCCCCGTATTTATAAACGATTATTAAATTTAACAAACGTTTATTAAGCCAAATTTTCATACAAAATTTGTTTTGTAAACCTTTATTAAATTTAAAAATTTTTTATAAATACAGGCAACAAAGTTTAGACGGCGCACAGTGGCGCCATTTGAGTTTTTTCGTTGCAAAAATCATATCTTTTGAACAGTTTAAACAGCATATGATAGATAACTGTTCAGCCTATGAAATGAGCGTTTGGAAAGGGTGCTAGGGTGCTCTGTAGGGGCCTAATTATGGGTTATCAAAGTTAAAATTAGTAGAAAAATCAATTTTATGGTAACTAAAAAAAATTATTTTTACATTTTTAGATTGTTTTATTTTTTTTCTTTAGGGTTTTATGTTTTAAATTATTAAAATATAATAATAATACAAAATATTTTTTTTTTAAATTTATTTTTTCAATTTTCTGTAAAATATTCATAACAGTTCGTAAGAGAAGGTATATCTAAAAGACTAACCATTTCTAAACTATAATTATTTTCTAACTCTATTCTTGACTTCACATGCCGCAGGGAAGAAATAAGTGGATCGGAAGATGCTGCCAACATGTTGAAGAGGTCCTCATTTTGCCTTACCCTTGATGCTTTAAATGTGTTCTGCAATCTATATTTTTTATAAAATTTGTTCAGAGACTCCTGTGCTTCTTCAGAAAGCTCTCCAATTGGCAAAGACTGGTACTCAATTATATCTTTGCCATGCGCTAATATATTATTGATGGTCGGGGTTGACCATTTGCAATATATAGGCTTATGCTACCATGCCGAAAAATTTACCTATTCCCTGCATACATATGGATTTAGGCTGAATAATGCAATTTTTATATTATGCACATGTCCAAATAAGATTTGTACGCCAAAGTATTGTTTAAGTGAGGTACGTACCTGCTAATTTCAATGAGTAGTTTTTTTCAAACTATTAGATCAAACTACTGTCAGTCAAATCATATAAGGGATGGACGCCATACAATTTCTGCAACCATGTCTTTTTAACCTTTTTTACCTCTAGAAGCCAAACGGGCACGTACGGGCAGATAAAATTTTTGAATTATGTAAAGAAATAATCAATGAACAGGTTTTGCAAATATGGCAAATATAGAAAAATATAGATTTTTTTTATTTTCCGTCAAAGTTGAAAAATAGTGAAAAAACGGATAGTTTTTAAATAGTGATTTACCAGGAGAAACACAAAGCAAACAGTACATTTTTTTTATCATTATACATTTAATAAATACATCAATCAATACAAACAAAAAATAAGGCGATTCGTTACCTATTTTTCGTGATATTACACCTGAAATCGCAACAAATTTACTAAAAATTGTATGTTTTTTTGAAAACCGAAAGTCGGTCAACTTTGAACGGCTATATCTTCTAAACTAAAAATGTGATATTATAAAGAGTGGCAGATTTGAAATCGTTGAAAAGTTTCCTATAACATGGGCTTATTCAAAACTTCGTCGGCGCTCATGAAAATTTTGATTTTTGCAACCTCGTTTGCTCTACGGGCGCTACTGTGCGGCGGTGAAGTATCTGGAATGGATAGTGACGGCGATGGCGGAAGACTTGTTAATGATGGAGACGGTGACGGCAATGGCTCTGAACCAATATTTGACGATATGTCTTAAAAAAAATAAATAAATATTAATATTTTTAATCTGAGTGTTATTATTTTAAAAATGTGTGCTTATTGCTTACCATTTATACTGTCGAAAACTAAACCTTCAGTGTGATAACTCTTAAATGGAGCCAACAAATGCTCCATATCCTTGTAGAGGTCCCACTCTGAGGGAGAACCACCGGTTGATCCAATTTTCTGTTTTTCTTTCCTGTAAATATTAAAACCTTATTCGAAAACGTTGAATTCGGTGGTTCTAACCGTTTTATAGGTTAGCTCTTGCTTTCGAGATATTATACTACTATTTCGAGAATGGACCAGGTTACACAACATTTATCCGCGTAACTCAAAAATAGTTTGGTTAATTGAATAAAAAAAAAAAACGAAATTCGACAAAAAAAATTAGCTTTAAAAAGGCTAAACTTTTTTCTAATCTGCGCAGTCATTCTAGAAATATACGGGTATGTGATGGAAATCGATTTTAAAAAGGAAACGACTTGAAACCGAAAATACTGTTTTCCGTATCTTTTAAAATGGATTTAAAATACATATTCCTTTTATGTTCAGTCTTTATTCTTTTGAATTTTATATTATATACGTTAACAAAAGTGTATTCTTAACGAAATTTTAAGACTATAATTCGGAAATGGATTTTAAAATCCCTCGAAATTCATCACACCTTTTAAAAACGTTCGTTTTGAAATCGATCGATTTTCATCACATCCCTGAAAATAATAAAACCAGTCCAGACACGCATGTAAAGAGTAGCCCACAAGGGCTACATGGTATATTTAACATGACGATGTCCTAAGGCAGGACCATACAAACCAGCTTTGGACTACAAAGGAGTAGTTTTAAAACTACTCCATGGTATACTCAAGAGGATTAGTTTTGAAGTCGCTTAAAACGAAAACATGTCGTTAAAAAACGAAGGCATGTCGTCTCACTACTAACACTTTTTAACAATGACATGGCCCATGCTTGCTTTACATTGGACCAGTCCAAAGAGTAGTCCATTTTATCAAAATGGATCAGGTGGTTCAATTTTGCCAAGAATCATTTTTTTGAGATATGACTACGTAGCACTTAAGAAGGGATATGTACACCTGATATTCAAAAGGCGTACCTATTTGATAAAATTGTTGGCCACATCACATGCTATCATTTATTAGGAATCCAAAAATGCACTGAAAATACCACCGAATTCCTAAGCGCATTGTTGCAAAACTTCATTTAAAACTTTGTGTGCAATGCAAGACGGGTCTTAATCCAATCCTACTTTGAGAACCTATCTGCCAACCAATTAGGAGCATTTCGCATTAAACCTTGCAACCTGCGTGTAGGAACTCGGCCAACACATGCATATGTACATACATTGTGCATGCATATTTTTTAACATGCTCACCGATATCTACAAGTCATGTTGTGCATCTTAGTCCTCAATTCTTCCGGCGTATATTTAAAGCCCTGCATTGCCAACTCCGAAGCCATTTCCATATGAATGTGGCTGTTCTTCCGGCAGCCACGCAACTGGGGCATCTTCTCTGCCCAAAGTTCTACTAAAGCCCGCTCACCTATCTGGTCCCGTTTGCTCGCACTTTTTCTTATTGCTGGAAGTAAAGAAAATAAATTTTTTTGTATTTTTTCAAAAATTTGACTAATTTTCACTTACTTTTTTTTGTCCATTTAAAAATTTTTTTCACGAGACAAATTAAAACTTTAATATGTTTGTTTATGAAATACAAAGAAAATAAATTTGTATGTTTTTTTCCAAAAGCTTACTTATTTTCACTTACTTTTTTGTTTATTTAAAAAAAAAAAAAAATTTCGCGCTACAAATGAAAATTTTAATACATATATGTTTATTAAATACAACTGTCAAATCGAAGCAAGTAGATTAGTCGTGTAAACACCATTGATTCATTAACACGATTCAGAGAGCGAAGCAGGTGATTCAAATCGTCGTGGAAACATGGCATAACACACATTTATTTTATAATAAATGCATACTTATTGACAATTTATTTAATTTAAAGGTTCAAACAACGGTTTAGATTGTCAAAAGAGGCATTCAACTATGTCCTTTCACAACTAGATTTTGTGGGGCATATGTCAACTGCAGTACCTCCAATGATCCAGTTAGCCGCAACACTATCGCTTTTTGCTACTGGTAGTTTTCAACATGCTGTGGGAAATGATTATTTCATTGGAATGTGTCAGAGCACAGTAAGCAAATTTGTTCAAAATGTTGCGAGAGAAATGGAGGCAAAGCTCTGTCCAAATTTCATCCAATTTTCTCCTGAGCATTCATTTGAATGCATGGAAGCCTTTATGAGAAAATTCAAGATTCCTGGTGGTAAGTACAAACCTAAGAAGAACCTTTTTTTTTACGCATTTTCATGTTTTAAATTATTTAGTTATAGGATGTATAGACGGTACCCATATTGGTCTCCAAAAGCCACCTAGAAATGAACACATGTTCTTCAACAGGAAGGGTTTTATAGCCTAAACTCAATGGTGGTAAGTTCTTAAAAAATGAATTGATATGAAGTGGCTTAAATGCAATGTATATTTTGTATTTTTAGATTTGTGACCATGAATATAAATTGTTGGCAATTAACTCAAAATATGGTGGAGCGGCACATGATTCCTTTGTGTGGAAACATTCCGATGAAAAGAATTTGTTAGAGGAACTTCACAACACAAATAAGTTAAAAAACGCTTGACTTTTGGGTATGTTAAATTAAGTAAATTTGTGGCACATACTATTTAATTGTTTCATTAATTTCAGGGGACTCCGGGTATCCTTTAGAACCATGGTGCATTACGCCATATAGAAACCCTGGAGAAGGAACAATGGAAGCTCATTTCAATGAGGTGCACTCTAAAGCTAGATGTATCGTGGAGAGATCTATTGGGATTCTAAAAGGACGTTGGAAAATTCTTTCCAAAGATAAAAGAAGTCGCTACCATCCCGAAAAAATGGCACGTTTGGCAAATGTGTGTACTGCGTTACACAACGTTTGCATTAAATTTAGAGTGGAACAGTACACCGAAATCACTATAAGTGAATCTTCCCAAATCAACGTTGACGTAGGTGCTGAAACACACTTAACCAGAAAGGGAAATAAAATTCGTGATCACATTAAGCTTTCATTAATAAACAATTTGTAGACATATTATGCACATAAATGAGTTAATATATATTATACTAAAAACACATTGAAATTATTAAAACTTAAAATAATTTTTTATTAAAAAAGTTTAAAACTAGCACAACCTTGTTTTCATTTTTTGTACTTTGGCTTATAGTTTAAAAATAAAAAAAAATTAATAAATTAAATAGATTTCATGTCTTAAAATATGGCACAGAAGTTTCCAAAACTACAACATCCTTAAAAAGTTTTATTTTTGTCTTTAAGCATTTGCAGTTCGATTGATTTTATTTCCAGGTCAATCTTTTTAATGCTCATATTGGTAGCATGGTCTTCCTCCTTAATTCTAAGTGATCGTTCTTTTAACACAATCAACCGATCAAGCTTGGCACCCATGTTAACTTAGTGTTCTTCCATTTTTACAATGCTCGACTTTATTAAACCTAATTTTGTTTCGGCTTTAGAATGGCATGTAGGTTTTTCGTTTATTATTTTTGTATTCTGTTCCTCTACGATATCACTATTACTTTCCGATCCCAAAAGTATATCTATTAAATATTGAAAATAGTGATCTGCGTCGCTAAAAGGTTTTGTGTTTTTAGAAGAGCCAAATGTCTGTACAGCTGATAAGCCCTCAACGGCTATATCAATGCCAGCAGCCTGTATAATTTGTTCTTCAGCAGAAGAGAGAGAAATTTCCTCATAGGGCCCGCCTCCAGTTTTTTTCTTCGACGCTTTATTAAACGATACCTTTTTTTTAACATTGAATTTTTGATCTGTATAAACCTTAAAAAGAAAAGTTATATTTTTAAATAATGAAATCCAAAAAAAAAAACATATGTGCATATGCACCTTACGCCAATTTAAGAAAATCTGTACTTACCGTACTATTGACACAACTATTGGTTAAGTACGGATGGATTGATTTTTCTTGTGACTGTAACAATTCAAAAATTATTAAAGTACATAACTTTTTTTAAGTATATAATTAAATGAATTAAACAAAACATTATTTTTTTTAATGTTTATCACATACAAAACACATTTAAAATTTAAACTAATGGTTTATGAATACTGCTCTTATTTGCTGTTTCCAAATGACAGGCGATGACCTGAGTGCTTTTCATATAAATTTTACTACATAATCAATCGCCTGTCATTTGGAAACAGCACATTAATGTTTCCGTACGGTAATTTCTTCTCAAAATGGGTAATTTTTAGAAGGCCGTACGGTAATGAAAAAATAAAAGTTAACATCACTGAGTCTCATATACATTTAGCATCAAGATTATAGTAGGAGTCGGAGTCGTGAGTCGGAGTCGCAATTAAAAAATTTCAGCGTTTGGAGTCGGAGTTAGTACTTTTTTCGGACGACTCCACAGCCCTGGTTAAAATTGTGCTGTTGCTTGTCTATAGTAGATCAAAAGCATATTTTTAGTAAAAGTTAACTTTAGAACTCTTGAAGTATGCTTTGTTTATGACTATAGTTATGGGCTCATATGTTTTGACAGCTATAGCTGATAGTAAATTATAACTGAACTTGGTAAAATTGGGGGTAAGATAGAAAAAGTTATCAGCTATAAACACCGCGTTAAATAAATACAATGTTATTTTGCCATTGCTTGAAACATTACTATTATTTATGTAATTGTTCATGGCCAAATAAACTGCACAAGCGGTTTGATCTATGATATAAAAAACATATTGGTCTTAACTGGGGAATTAACCCGAGGAATGTATACTGGCTATACGAATGTGTCATTAAACCCATTCTATTCTACGGGGCAGCTGTTTGGTGGCCGGCGCTCAAGGTGAAGAGTCATCAAACTGGGTTTGAACGTACAATGAGAATGGTGGCGATAGCGGTAACAGGTGCCATTAGAACAACCAGGGTTGTGAACTATTTTTAATCAAAAAGCGCCGTGCCCCCAATCAAAAAGCGCTAAAAAGCGCTAAATAATATTTAAATAACAAACTTAATGAAATGTTTAAGAACCAAGTTTTATTAATTACACTGGCTCTCAAAAAAATCGTTTTAATTAAAAATATATAAAATACAAAGATATTACAGCGTTAAATTCAAATCCGTTTTCAGTTTTTTCTATCATGTCTAGTTTTTTTATGCGAACCTGCGAAATGCAGGTTTATTATGAATAAAATATGACATGAAATCATGAAGATCAGTAAACAAAATGTTAAATAGACGTGATTGAATAAACTATTTGGATTCAGCACGGTAAAGTCAATTAAATCAAGTTCTCTACCCCGATTTTTTTTTTTTTTGTTTTTTCAGAAAAAGTAAAGTAATATAATTTCAAATATACACGGAAAAAATTATTTACTAAATCACCAGAAAATATGACTTGAACCAAGAAAGTCTTGCACCATTCTCGTCCAAGCCAAAAATTTCTTATTGTAAACATGTGTTGCCTGGTTTAAGCAAAAAGTTATAACTCAAAGCGAACTAAAATTTACTTAAATACAACTAAAAAAAATCCATTTTAATTCTTTAGTTACTTAAATCAAGTTTTCGTTGCTTTTTAAAAAAAGCCTGAATTTTTTCATAAAAACGTGTTGCACTAGTTAGTTTAAGAAAACTTAATATAAAAATAAGAAACTTTTGACTGATTTGTTAAAATGTCGATCCAAATAAAAATTAATTGAATCAAACCAAGTGTTCTTGCGTATATTCTAAAAAATTTTAAAAAATCAATTGCATTTGTTTTTTGATGCAAGAAATTCGATTCTATTAAAAAATCAAGAAAATCAGACTAATATTAAATAAATGCCGCTTGATTTCAGAAATAGCTTTATTGTTTTTAATAAAAATAAGCTACTTTTCTATTTCTTGTTTTAAGAAATTTTTGATCATATATTAAAAACGTGAATTTTTTAATCATGAGAAAATGTTTCTTTATTTAAGAAAATTTTTCTAAATACGAACAAAATAAGTTAGAATCAAGAAATTACTTTTGGATTTTCTTCTTTTAAGAAACGAAATGGAACAAGGAAAAGTTCTTTCCTTGTATAGTATGCATTTCAGAGTAAAGAATTTAATAAACGGAAACAAATTTTGGTTTAATGTGTCTTGATTTTAATGTATGCAAATAAAAGTACAAATAAAAGCGCTAATTTAGCGCTCTTTTTAAAAAAAGCGCTAAGGAAAAAATATGCGCCTTTTCGACAGGTAAAAAGCGCTAAATCTAGCGCCAAAGGCGCTAAATTGGCAACTATGAGAACAACCCCCTCTAAGGCACTGTTTACGATTTTAAACTGGTTACCACCAGACAGTTTGGCTAAAGGGCTGGCTGCGAACGCGGCGGTAAGACTAAGGGCCACCGGAGCATGGAGGGATTTTAATATCGGACATGCTAATATTCTGAACGAAATTAATTGGCACATGGATGTTGATTATGTCACACCCGAGCCGATCTTTGATCCTGGCTTCACGGTGAGCATTTTGGATAACGTGGTCCACTATGATGACCTACAAATTCCCGCGAATGCGATTCAAATCTTCACGGACGGGTCTAAAACACTGCATGGTGTCGGTTCTGGCATATACTCCGAGCAGCTTAACTGGAGCATTCCTATGAGGCTGCCGGACCACTGCAGTGTCATCCAGGCCGAGATAATGGCCATCCACACAGCCGCGAGACGCATCCGATACGGTGAAATATCTGGAAGGGATATTCACATTATTACCGATAGCAAGGCGGCAATAAGATCCCTGGAGAATGTGTTCATCACATCGAGAATTGTCCGAGAATGCCGGATGTCTCTGGATGAGATAGCGAGACATTCACTGGTCACCCTTAATTGGGTCCCCGGACACGGGGACATACTGGGGAACTGCATGGCGGATTCGTTGGCGCATGCAGGCACCACCTTGAATCGAGACGGTTCAACATATAATGTAGGTGCTTCGCTCCCAAGGAGCAAGCAACTTATATCGCACAAGTTTCATATTATCGCCAGTCGGAGGTGGCACGATGAAACTACCTGTGGGGAAACCAGGAAAATCTGGCCCGTCATAGATGAAAAAAGGACACGGCGGGCACTACAGCTGTCCAGACATCATCTAAGAAACCTGATTGCGGTTATAACTGGCCACTGGCCCATTGGGAGGCACGCCCAGAGGCTGGGGCTCCCTTACAATGACTTTTGTAGAAGTTGCGGCGACGAGGAGGAGGAAGAGTCAACGGAACATCTTCTCTGTAATTGCCCGGCTTTCGGAGATCTAAGACTCGAAATGTTTGGTCGAAGAGCCCTTGCGGACAAAACTTGTCTCTCTGATGTTGATGTAAACAGGATCCACTCCTTTACTGAATCGACCGGATGGCTGCGTGGGAACACTAGCAGCCAGACAACATAGGACCCATGGGAGACGGTGTGACATGGTAACACAACGGGAACTAATTAATGGACCCACGTGAGCTGTGCTTGATCACGGCTGCCAATGGAACCTAACCTAACCTATGCATGGCAAAACTAAAAATAACATAGTTTTGCTCATCGTATCACCAATTCTATTTAAATATTAATTTATATTAAAATATAGCTTTTCATAAAATTTTATTTTTATTTGACATGAAAAACGAATTTTAAACATAAATTGATATTTACGTTTATAAATTAATGAAATCGGCCACTAATATTTAGCAAAATACAAGAAAAGCCTGAATCTTTTACATAAAAACGTGTAGCATTAGTAATGGCGTTTTCTTTTCTAAAAAAAAGTGTTGCATAAGTGTTACATGTGACTTTGCAACACTTTTAAATGTTCCCCTAATTTTTAAGAAGTGTTTCATATTTAACGTTTACAAAAGAACACAAATTTCAGCATTAAACAATAAAATACAATTAGCTCATGGTAAATTCAATTACAGGTGGTGGCAAGACTAAAACAAAGCCACCAGAAACAACAGATGTTGGTTGTATTGCATTGTTAGTGCCCTGCAGATAACGAGACTAGTCCATACATGCATGTAAAGAGTAGTCCATAAAGGAGTAGGAGTACACCAAAAATATGGGTAAAAGGTGGTCCATTTAACATTACGATGTCCTAGGAGGGGACCATATAACCCACCGAAGTAGTCCCTAAACTACTTCATGGAATACTAAAGTGGGTTAGTTTTTAAAGTACTCCATTCCACTACAGTCAGCATTCTTTGTGTCACACAGGCCGTAGCGGGCCAGAAAATGCATTACATTCTGCTGGTGTCTAATAATTGTAAAATTTTTCTGTACATACACACATGGACCACGTAGTTCAATATTATCTGTAGGGTGTTTACGGCTCGAAACTTGCCACCACCTTGTACTGAATTCGCCTTGATCTAGTGCTGCGCTCATGCCCCTTTAATTAAAATGAGTGTTGACCTCGTAGCATTTTTTTTTAATTTTAAAGGGAACATCATCAGAAAAGAACGCTTTACACTTTTAAAATAACACAATTTTTTCAGAAAAGAACATAACAAAATGCAAAAGGCAGAATAAATGCAGAATTTTACACAGAAAAGAAAGTGTCATTATTTTAAGAAAACTTAATACAAAAATAATAAACCTTTAATTGGTTTGCTTAACATGTCAATTTAAATCAAAATAATTTAAATAAAACCAAGTTTTCTTAACCAATCACCCTTATCGTGGTTGGCGAATTTAAAATACGCTTGCGAATGGTTGGTAATAGATTAAAGAGAACGTGAACTTATTTCCTTTAATCCACGATAAGGGTGATTCTTAGAAAAATTTAAAGAAATCTCTAGCATTTGTTTCTTGATGCAAGAAATTCTATTCTATTTAAAAATCAAGAAAACCAGATTATTATTAAATCAATGCAGCTTGATTTCAGAAATATCTTTCTTATGTTTAATAAAATCTTTCGTATTTCTTGTTTTAAGAAATTTTTGATCATATTTTCGAGAAACATGAATTTTTTGATCATGCGAAAATGTTTTTTTATTAAAGAAACTTTTACTAAATACGAACAAAATAAGTTAAAATCATGAAATTATTTTTGGATTTTCTTGTTTTAAATATATAAATATAATATGGGGAATGTAAGATGAGATAAACCCACTGTTTATTGTTGATGTGTTTTGTTTAAACTTTGATATTATTACAAGTAGAACTGTTGCTATAAGTCTTATACGCTCAACAGTTTTATTTGGTTTAATATCTTTAGTTTTTCTAAAATCTCTTTTAGTATCTATTGGCATTTCAAAAACAAAACATCCAAATTTTTCCAGTAACCGTTTACTTTAGAAAAACTTTACCCAATGAAGTTTCTTTTAATTTTTGTTAAAAATTTAGATATAAGGTTGACAGATTACACAAAAAATTCATATTTTCTATGCAAAAAGCAATAAATAATAAACAAAATTATCTGTGAGTTTTTAGAAATTGCATTTGGTGTGGAAGGTTTTTCTACAGTCATAACATTATTACAGTAACTGTTTGTGGGTTATTAACTTCGTTTTTCGTAATGTTAAAATTAAATAAATATTTTACGAATAACTTTCCGTACTTATATTGTTATGTAGTTTGATTTGTGTCGGTTAAAATATATTTTTTAAACAACAACTATTAATTTTTAAGGAATATGCTGTTTAAAAAATAAAAAAATTTTTAAATTAAAGTAAAATTCATTTATTTTTATTAAATATATTGTTTATCAGGCCCCAAAAGTTGCATCGCAGCATCTGCAGTCCCACATCAATGAACTAGAGGTCTGGTTAGAAAAATGGAAAATTAAGGATAACCCGGCTAAATGTGCTCACTTATCTTTCACGCATAGAAGACAAACGTGCCCAGCTGTATAAATAACTGTTCCGGTAGAAAATCATTTAAAGTACTTGGGAATTCATATAGATATACGCTTAACATGGTCTCGGCATAATGAAGCGAAAATAAAGGCCCAAATACATTTTTCAAAATACTCATCAAGCATTGTGGTAGGCTTAGTGAAAATGTGTTTGTATGTGTGACACCGACAACGCTTGATGAAAAATCAAAAAATTTAGATATGACGGCGAATATTACGTACAGCACACGTACACGTTGAATTCGCCGGCTGGACAAGCATTTGACAAGTGTATTTTGCCCTTAACGGCTTTGAAGCTTAAAGCAGCTCAACTACATTGGCTCCTCAGTCGAAACCCAAATTTGTCCTTAGACAACAAAGTTCTCTTATTCTAGTCTATCATAAAACCAATATGGACATATGCCATCCAACAAAGAAGCAACAAAGAAGAAAGTCTAGCATATAACGATAAATCTTCCGCGCCCCATGATATATAAGTAATGACATTTTTCACAGAGATCCACATCCCTACCATTCGGGAGAAAAATGAAAAGTATTCAATCAAAAACATATATAAATAAACTAATAGTCCATCCCAACTACCTCGCTCGGGATCTGATACAGATCGAAGGTCACCAGAGGCTAAAAAGAACCGACACTTTGAGCCTAGCAGGCTTTTTTTTAGCGGTTACATTATATAAGGATCAATCTTTGAATACAAGTTGTAATTTGCGTTAAGAAAGATTCAAAAATATAAAAAAATATAAATTCAATGATTAAATTTTATTATTATAATTTTGAATTTAGCTACATAATATTTTGAGGTACTATTAACCACATTCCGTTTATAATTTCTACAATATTGATTTAAGACACAATTAAGTATACATATGTATATATTCTCGGTACTTACGCGTGGCGAAGTTGACTTAACGATGACCGTCAGCCATTTATAGACCGTATGTTGACAATTTCTGAATAACAATTGACTAATCTTAATTAAAATTGACGCTTTCTGAATTACAATTGACAATTTCTGATTTACAATTGACGCTTTCTGAATAACAATTGACAATTTCTGATTTACAATTGACGCTTTCTGAATTACAATTGACTAATCTGAATTACAATTGACGCTTTCTGATGAAAATACATATGTATAGCAATCAGCCTTATTCCTGTTGTCGTTGTCGTCATCGTCATCGACAGTGTCGTTTTTTTGTAGAAGATAAAAGAACACAGGCTGTGTGTCACTTTAATCTATTACAAAAAACGACATTGTCGATGACGAATACCGGAATAAGTTCGAATAAAACAGTATTTTACAGTTCAGGGTTTTGAGAAAAAAAAGAAAAAACTTAACAAAAATAAAATAACTAAATAATTCATTTGCACTACACCATTTTTCATTGTAATTAAGATAATTCCTAATGAAAATTAGAATTTAAATTCCAAATTGAGAAATAAAAAATAAAATTTCAAAAAATCAAAATTTAAATTGACAAAATTCTAGTTGAAATTGACAATTTTTATTTGAAATTGAGAAAAATCCAAAGGATATTGAGAATTTTAATTTGAAATTGAGCAAATTCCAAATAGCATTGAGAAGTTTTGATTTGAAATTGAGAAAATTCCAAATGAAATTGAAAAATTTTAATTTTAAATTGAATTGTATAATTTTTATTATATTCATGCTCATTTGGAATTTTCTCTATTTCATCTGGAATTTTCCCATTTTCAATGAAAAATGGTGTAAATAAATAATAAATGTTTTTTAACATAAAATCTATACAAAACTTTTTGAAAAGAGATTAACGATTAAAAGTATGGATTTAAAATTAATAATACAGCAAATTTCATATAATGAAATGTTTTTTTTTTCTTTACATAATACAAATTATCTACAACAACAAGACCGCTTTACTGAGTGCATATGATTTGGAACGTCTTAAACATCATTACTTGTTGTTCATATTGTGGTCCCTAAAATTGTTTGTAAAAATTTCGCACTGTTGAATGAAATGGTATCGCAACAGCTGTACACAGAAAGAAAAACATACGGGATAAATTAAGTTTTTTATGATTACTTTAAGTACGAGTCGTACTAAAAATTCAAGTAGGAATAACACTTAAACGTACTCAAAACAATCCTAAATGGGATTACCTTTGAAAATCAATCCCGGAATTTCTTGAAATAAGTACTAAATTCTAAAATCAAGTAAAAAAAAGATTAAACTTTTTGTTGTGTTTAACTCTCCGGCCTACACATGTTTTAATTTTTGCACCACTTAGGGTTAAAAAGCAAATTTGAACTTTGATTCTCATTTAATTTATTTTTTAGTTAAATATGTACATAAGATTTCTAAAATAAAAACCATATCGGGCATGATATTGGTGTTTTATCATTCTCTACGGTGTAGTAAAGGTAAGTAAATCAATCATTATAACTTTTTCTTTCTAATTTCTTGATAAAATCAATTTTATAATACTTGAATCAATCGCATTTTAAGATTGATTCAATCTTACTTTTACATAAATCAATCTAATTTTCGGATTATTTTAAGTACGAATTCGGATTAAAACAATTTTATAATTGATTCAATCATAGTTTTACTTAACTCAATCTCATTTTCGGATTATTTCAAGTACGGGATTGAATATGGATAATTTAAGTATTTTGCGATTGAAAATCCGTACTTGAATCAATCTTTCTGTACTTAATTCAAGAAAATCCGTACTCACCGTACTATTAATACCGCTTCGGATTGATTTGAGTACGGATGGATTGATTTTTCTTTTGAGGTATTTTATTGTACAAATATTTTTTTCTCACTGAAACAAAAAGTTGTGTTGAATTTCCTTTGGTGCCACCAAAACGCACCGAAATTAAAAAAAGCGCACCACGCACCAACAAAGGATTTTTTCGCACACAAAATTTAAAAACGCACCCAAAATAGTTCGAAACGCACTGAGCTGACAACGATAGTACGTGTATATTCGCAGCTTCTAATAATGAGGGATACGATGACGATGAAGCATCACCCCAACAAGTTCAGCAGCCTAAGCCGCCACCAATTTTTATACCCAATGTTGATGACATTGCAAAAATGGTTAATAAATTAAGTAAGGTTGTAGATAGTCATGAATTTTATTATAAATCTCTAAGAGATGGTCAGGTTCGCTTAAGTATTAAGACAGTTGATTCGTACAGAAAAGTAGTGGATTACTTTGATAAAAACAAAGTTATATATCACACCTTTCAACTCAAGCAAGAGCGAGCTTTTAGTGTAGTTATTAAAGGTCTTCACCACTCTACTTCAATTGCAGATATTAAGGCAAATTTGCTATTGTTAGGGCATCAGGTAAGGAGTGTTAGAAACATCATAAGTCGAACTACAAAGCAGCCACTTCCCATGTTTTTTGTTGACCTAGATCCAAAACCTAATAATAATGAAATTTATGATTTGAGAACATTTGGTCATGCAACTGTTGTCATAGAAGCACCCAAAAAATTTGATGACATAGTGCAATGTTTCCGATGCCAGCAGTTTGGCCATACAAAGGCTTATTGTAGAAAACCGTACAGATGCGTTAAATGTGGCTTAGAACATTCAACATTGGAATGTACTAAATCTCCAGATTCCCCCCCCCAAATGTGTTCATTGTCTAAGTAACCATACTGCGAGCTACAGAGGCTGCGAAGTTTACCAAAAACTTGTTAATAAACACTCATACAGAAGCGTTAGAAATATTCCTGAGCAAAATAATTACAATTATAACTCCTTTCCATCAGCAACCCAAAATGGTCAATTAACGTATGCTCAAGCAGTCAGAGGTACAAATGATAATGTTAGCAATGTAAATAATGTTCTTCACAAAATTGAGGCGATGCTTGAAAAACAAATCGAGTTAACAAATACATTAATGAACATGATGTCTATGTTAATGACAAAATTATGCAATTAAATCTTATAATAGCAGAATGGAACGCGAATGGAATATTGAACCATATTAACGAAATAGAAGTCTTTCTTAAAAATAATTTTATTGAAATTTTACTTGTCTCTGAGACCCATCTAACTAACAAATCTCTTTTCCGCATAAGGGGATACGACTTAATAGTTGCCAATCAGCCTAATAACAGAGCACATGCAGGTGCTGCTATTATTATTAAATCAAGCCTTTCTTACGAAGTTTTAGAACCTGTTACTGAGTTATATTTGCAAGCCGCTGGTATTCAAATAAATTGCAATAACAGCAGTGTTTCTATATACTCTGTATATTTTCCCCCAATATTCAACATCAAATGTGATCAGTACGAAAGATTTTTCAACAATATTGGTAATCGGTTTTTAGTAGGAGGTGATTTTAATGCAAAACACACATGGTGGGGATCACGCCTTACTAACCCTAAAGGAAAAGAACTATTTAAATGCATTACTAAAAATCAGTACACTACGCTATCGACAGGATCACCAACATACTGGCCAGCTGATAGATTCAAAATACCAGATGTATTAGATTTTTTCATATATAAAGGAATTCCACAAACCTCTCTAGATATTGTATCTTGTGATGACCTCAGCTCTGATCATAGCCCAATAATTGTTAGCTTTATGGCAGAATGTAAGAAAAGGCACTTAAATACCAGGCAATCTTTTTCAACGCTACATTGAATCTCAACTTGATCTCAGTTCGTCTTTTAATACCGAAGGCGAAATTAACTATGCTGTAGAAATGTTTTCAAAAGTGATACATGAAGCTTCGTTTAGGGCTACACCGCCAAATTTAAATTATAGTTCAAATTTTCAACTGTCGCTTGAAATAAGGTCACTTATCACAGCAAAAAGAAAATTACGCAATATCTGGAAGAGGTCAAGGATGCCGGTTGACAAGACTAATTTCAATCGTGCAGCTAGTCATTTAAAGAAAAGGCTTCGAGAATTAAAAAATGATCCAATCAACAGATATCTTTCCAAGCTAAGTCCAGCTAATAATAACGATTACAATCTCTGGAAGGCAACTAAATATCTAAAGCATGCTTAAAAACGTAATGTTCCAATAAAGGACACAAATGGTGATTGGTGTCGATCTGATAAGAATAAAGCAGCTGCCTTTAAAATATACCTTGAAGACATATTTACTCCATTTTCGTTTTGCACGCAAGAACGAGATTCCACAATAAACTCCTTCTTGGATATTTCATGTCAAATGAGTCTACCCATTAAACCTTTTAGAGTTACTGAAATTATAGCTGAAATAAAAAAGCTGAATCCAAAAAAATCGGCAGGATATGATAATATTGATGCAAAAGTTCTAAAAAATCTGCCGAAAAAAGTTTTTCTTACTGTGTTGTTCAACGCTATCTTAAGGCTATCACATTTTCCTACCCAGTGGAAGCATGCAAAAATTATAATGGTTAACAAACCTCTTAAGCCAGAACACTGTATTAAATCATACCGGCCTATCAGTTTGCTACCTATATTATCTAAATTATTTGAAAAGCTTTTTCAAAAAAGGCTACTACCGGTCCTAGAATCTCTCCAAATCATACCTGATCACCAATTTGGGTTTCGACACAAACATGGAACTCCTGAGCAGTGCCACAGAATAGTTAAAAAAAATTAGAAATTCTCTAGAAAAAAAGGAGTACTGTTCTTCAGTTTTTCTGGACGTCAAACAAGCCTTTGATAGAGTGTGGCACAATGGCCTTTTATTTAAGCTAAAAAAAACTTCTGCAAGCTCCATATCGTTACCTTAATATAAAAAGGCCCCAACTCATTATTTTTGGAAATCCGTTTTTTTATTGATTCTTGTAGAATGGTTGCTAATACACATTCTATTTCAAGCAAATTAGATTAAAAATAAAGAAGTTATAAGCAGAACACAAAAAGCCCTAACTCATACACAAGAAAAAACCCTGACTCATACATACTCATACATATGTATTTCAATCTGAATTCCTCGTTTAATTTTAATAAAGATGTTTTTTGACAATGTTTGTGTAGCTATATTATTTCAGCTTTTATTAAGTTTTTTCCTTCTCCTGTAAAAAGGTTTTTTTGATGAGTTGGGGCCTTTTTATACCCTTCACCGAAGGTAAGAGGGTATATATAACTTTGTCATTCCGTTTGTATGTTCCAAAATATTGATCCTACACCCTATAAAGTATATATATTCTGGGTCCTTATGAAAAGCGAAGTTGATTTAACGATGTCCGTCTGTCCGTCTGTCCGTCTGTATGTTGAAATGGGTTTTCCGAAAACCCCAGAAATGATGTGGACTAGGTTGATGTATATTTATGTCACATATACTCCGTTTAAGTTTGCTATTGAAATTCAGCCAGATCGGTCCAAAAATGACGGAGATATGAGCAAAAAACCACAACTGCCTCTGATTTTGCACAAAAATCCCTTGTTGTTGTTGTAGTTTTTTATTTCTGTATATCTTGAGAACGGTAAGAGCCAAAGCTTCCAAATTAGGTACACACATTAATGTTATCAATACACAGCATCCTACAAAATGTGGGCGGGATTGAACAAGTGGGCGTGGTACCTCCCGTACAAAAAATATCAAAAATTGTATAAAAACCGGATTTTTTGGACTGTCGTATGACCTATGGTTACGCCTAATATATCAAAAGATCGGAAATTTTTAATAGAAAATATTTTCTGAAAAACTCGGGAAAATCGGTTCAGATACGAAAAAGTTATGACCAAAATTAAATTTTTTTTTTTTAACTACACATTTTCGGAACCCATAGGTCTTTCTGAGTCCAAGTTTTATCACCAAAGTAAATGGTAAATTTATTCCTTAAGACATCGGTATATAAATCTGTCAAATCGGTTAATAAATGGCTGAGTTATGTCCAAAGTACTGAAATCCAAAAAATTTGTATTTTTATACCCTTCACCGAAGGTAAGAGGGTATATATAACTTTGTCATTCCGTTTGTATGTTCCAAAATATTGATCCTACACCCTATAAAGTATATATATTCTGGGTCCTTATGAAAAGCGAAGTTGATTTAACGATGTCCGTTTGCTCCCCCTCCCCCCCCTTTGGTATTTGTTTATATATACTAGCATAATGCTCAATATAATTTTCGTTATCAGCCTTCTTTATTATTGCATCTATTTAACGAAATAATTTTAACAAATAGAAACTAGGAATTTTTGTTTCGGTTTGCTTCTTAAAAACTCGCCAAAAAAGATAAATCTACGGTATGACAACAGTGCCTATACAAAAAGAAACCAAACAAACACACATACATGGTACAAACTATTTTGGTGATTATAGGCAACCTTTGCTTTATTGTGGTGAACTAAAACATCAAAAATAATTACAACTCAACTGTGTTGAGTTGTGAACTGTAAACTGATCATATTTACTTTTAATGATATTCATAAAACGTTCCTTCATGGTCCAGTTGTCTAGGGGGTTTGTCTAAGTTAGAAACAGTGAGTCCCTGGTTCGAATCGTGTTTTTTCAAAAAGAAAATTTTTTTTTTAATTTTTTTATGTTCTGAAACGATTTAAAAAAATATTTACCAGTTTTAACTTTTTAAATTTAATTTATAATGAAGTTTTATGTATTGTATATATGTATGTTTATGTAGAAATTATTTAGGTTTTGTCTAGTTGCTCTGTATTCTGCTCGCACAATGGTGAAGGGTATATAAGATTCGGCACAGCCGAATATAGCACTCTTACTTGTTATATTAAGGTAACGATATTATCTTTTACTCAGATCATATTTAACTGATCGCAGCTTTTTTGTTAGTATCAATGGGGAAAACTCGGAAATCGGCTACATAAAAGCAGGCGTGCCTCAAGGAAGCGTACTGGGCCCCTTACTGTATACATTATTTACCGCAGATATGCCGACAAATGAAAACGTTTTGATTGCTACGTATGCTGATGACACTGCAATATTAGCTACCAGCAAATCTACCGCTTTAGCAGCAGATATGGTGCAAACACAACTTAACTTAACAAGCAATTGGTTGAAAAATTGGAATATAAAAGTGAATGCGGAAAAATCCAATCACGTCACATTCGCACTGAAAAAGGGGGACTGTCTCCCCGTTTACCTTGACGGAGCTGTTATACCGAAGTCTGATCACGCAAAATATTTAGGACTTATAATAGACAGACGCTTGACTTGATAAGACCATATAAAACTGAAAAGGAAACAACTTGAAATCAAAACAAGGAAGATGTATTGGCTTCTTGGTCCTAGGTCCGAATTAAGTCTTAACAACAAGGTTTTGCTTTATAAAACAGTTCTAAAGCCAGTATGGACTTACGGAATACAATTATGGGGAACTGCATCCTACTCGAATATTGATATAATTCAAAAATATCAGTCTAAAACCCTCAGACTTTTAACGAACGCACCCTGGTTTGTGAGAAACAACGCTATTCACCGTGATCTTGATGTACGCTTTATTACTAAAGAAATTAAAAATTACAGTAGAAAATACCAACAAAGACTAAGCAACCACCAAAATTTACTGGCGATCTCATTGTTAGATGATAGTTATGAAATTAGACGTTTAAAAAGATTACACATTCTAGATCTCCCATTTTAAATATAACTTTCAGTTGTAAAACTTAGTGTTAATAATTTTTTTTTAAGCATTGTATTGTATAAGGCAGTTAGATTCGTAGGAACCTAACACTCTGTGAAATTATTGTATTAGCTATAAGTTTTGCTTAATATTTATTTGTAAATAGATTGCAAAAATAAAAATTAAAAAAAAAAAAAAAAAAACAGGCCTGCCATATTTGCCGATTTTTTTGGCTCACAATTATTAAAGTGCCGATTTTAGCGCCAAAATTTTTCGATAAACGCTTGAAGTTGGTTAGTTCTTTTTTTAATTTTGGACGAATATACTTATTACATTGATAAAGACAACTGTTATTATGTCAGCGTTATATGCACATTTTTATGTGAAAAATATTCCACGATGAAGAATTAACGACCAAAGCTATAAAAAGAAATTATTTTTTAAACATAAATCCTTTTTTATAAAGTAGCAATTTCAAGAGTGAAATAATATTACCCCTGAAATTAACAAAAAATTGGCATTTTCTACATATGCCGTCTCGTTTATCTTATGTGATGAAAGCCAAAGAAGGCCATACAAAACATAAAATTTAATTTTTTAACATACAATATCGTATGTAATTAAATGAAGATAAAATATTTTTTTGTTGTTCACAGTTAAAATAATAAAAAAATAATATAAAAGAGTAAAAATATTTGGGGTTATGTTAACTTTTGTAAGTCTGTGTACATGTATTAGCACAGTTGTTAAGCCACTTTATGCATATTATCGTTGGGCCTTTACATGTTTTCATTACTTTTTATCTTTGGCTTTGAACCGAAACAAGTAGAAACATATTGCTACTTGTGACCATATTGGCAACTTTAAAAGAATTAGAATGAAATGGAGCAGCAAAAGTAGAAACGTGTAAACCTAGACTAACAACACCATCTAACAATGTTTGGTTGGATGGGAATGTTAAATAAAAGCAACAGCACGTTCTCTTAATGCTTCAGTTTACTTTGGAGCGAAGGTGAGTAAGGTTCGGAAGTGAATTAAGTTGGTGTTTTTTTATATTGTAAAAGATAAATAAATATTGGCATCAACAGCAAATGTTTAGCCAGCAGGAAAACCAGAAAGTTTTTTTTTGATTGAAAGAAAAGTAACAGATTTACATACATACGTATGTATATAAAATATGTTTGTGTTAAGTGTGTGTAACATTGTTTTTTGCACAAAAAAGTTAGTTGATAAAACTACATATTTAGAATTTCAAAAAAAAAAAAAAAAAAATACTAAAATAGTGTTTATATAAATATTGGTGATTGCTGTGTGACAATGATATTGGAGTGAGTAAGGGTATGTGCCACAAATAATCAACCACCGAACCTGTGATGACGTTGTTAAAACCGTTATTTTCGAGAGAAAATGCTGCCAAAAGAGTCAGTGCCGTGAGTAAAGGAATTGTGTAATGAGCAGTTACTTAGCAATGTGGTTGTTGTACAACAAATTTAAATTTATTAACAAAGACAAAAGAATCAAAGAGCTAAAGACAAAATAATTACAAAATTAAGTAAAATACTGTAAGAAGTTGTGTGCTAAAACAATTTACAACAAAACGTGTAAAACAAAGAAATTCGAGAAAAAATAAAAGTAGAATAAAACATAATATATTATGTAAGTTAAAAAAAAAATAAAGTACTATGTACATATGTTTGAACATTTATACCTACAGTATGCCTATACCTTTTACTTTTAAATATAACAACATTCAAAAACATTCGCAGCTCAGGTGTTCCCTTAAAATAAAGATGATTACAATTAAATAATAAGTAAAAATTTTATTCTGTTAAAAAAAATTAAGAAATCAATACTTCACTCAAAACAATTGATGTACGAGAATGTAAATATACACCTATGTATGTATGTATGTTTGTGTGTTTGTAAGTGTATGTTTGTGTAAATAAAAATTTTATAAATAAAATATTTGTGATTCTCGTTAAAAGGTCGGATGCTGTATAAATTTAAAAAAAAGCTTCAAAAACAAAAGTAAATAAAATAAAAAAGCAATAATAAAATAACAACAGCAAAAATAATAAAAGCTTGTTTTCATGTTTTTTTGCTTTTAATTTTTTATTCAATTGTTTGTTACTGATGAAGGCACAATAAATACCCAATTAATTGATGGTTTCCAAATAAAAAAAACAATAACAACAAAAATAAAACCCAAACTGAATTTCGCCACGAGGGCAGTGTTATTAATGCATGTGTTTTAAAATGCTGTATTGTGTTGTGTTAAAAATCTTTAATTTTGTTTTTCCAATCTTCAAGACATTATAATAGAAAAAGTAAATGTTAGATGGTATAATGAATACAAGATGCACATTAGATTAGCGCAAAAAAAAATTATTCAATGCGAATTCAGTTTTTAGATGGAGTTAAAGACACAGCTGAGTTATTTTTTTTCTTCGTCATTGTCCAGACTTGCAGTTTTTGTTGCGCCAATTTTTTAAAATTCTGCTTAAAAATTCTAGTTTTGCAACTTTTGTATTTTCATCTTGTCTTTCCTCTTCTTCTTTTTATATTTTATATATAAATACAAATATACCTACAGCCAACTTCAAGTTAAAAAGTGTGAAAATTACTAAACAAAACAATTGCAGAGTACATGAAACTAAGTACACCTCTCCAATCTTCTAACCCCTCTCAACAATAATCTCAAGAATTGCTGCAACAAAAATTGCTAGTCTGGACTATGACTTACTTATGGCCATTTTCTCATTAGGCGATTATCTTTTTTCCCAACGAAAAACTGCACATTAAAGAAATTTGGTTTTCTCAATGTCTCATTTGCTTCTATTTTGTCGCAATGCTAACCGGCACTCATCTGCCAATTATTTATTTTCCTTTTATTTGACGTACAGATAAATTCAATCAGCTGACTCCCAACTTTTACATGTATTATGAGTGGTGTTGCCAACTCAAATTAATGTTTTTTGTCGGTATATTGAGAAACTCAAAATCGTTAAGTCTGAATTTACACGTTTCATCTTTTGATGCTCAACTTCTTTTCAATTCCCTTTTAAAGATGCCAATATAATCACACGCAGCAACCGGTTTCAACTTTTTTCGGTTCAAAACAACAATAATTTTAATAACAGCGAATCAAAGAGAAAAAGAAAAGAAAAAAATTACATGCAGCCATCGTTGTGCATATACCAACGAATAAAAACACAAAGCGTACTGACCGAGTACAGGCATCTCCGTACTAACCCCCTTTCTTCTTTCTTCCCTTACCTAAAAACATAAGAGTTAAGCATCAAAAGATGAAACGTGTGAAAGCAGACTAACGGACAGTTTATCGGTATAATAAATTTATGTTGACATTAAGTAACAGACACTTTGTCGATACATTGAGAAAATGGCCATTAGAGAATGAAATGGCAAAAGTTGGATTAGGGAGTTACACTTTTCTTTTCAATAATAAAATTTTTAATAACATCCGTGACTAGAACTACCAATAATTGTGTTATTGTTAATTAATGTTCGTATATTATACTGACATATTAAGTATATACATACATACATATGTATATTTACTCGTATCCCTGTAGAAGTCTTGAATAAAGTGTATCCAAATCGCCACTTTTGTCTATTGTTTTGGTTACACTGTCAACTAAAGGCTCAGTTATGCGAAAGTTTATGTATCCGTAATGCAACGCACCGTACTGTAAGCACGTTGGTGCACTTATAGATCATTTAAAAACTTGTCATATGTTTTTCCCATACATAAACAAAAAGCAATAGTATACATAAAACAATACACACTGTGATGGGAATCAAAAATGTTGAAATGGTGACCGCTGTGCAGAAAAAGTACCACGTGGTTTAAATGGTATTAAAACGTTAATAATTTAATATTTATATTATAGACTTACAATCAGGGACGTAACAGTTATAAGATAAACGATAAAAAAATCAGATTTAACAATTATTACTGATACATTTACGTAATGGTTATAATCAATCATTAACAAGTTATATATTTTATTTTGGTTATTTTAACCAATTGAAATGAGAAATATACTTTTTTGGTTATAAATAATCGTTATATAAACCAAAAAATGTTTTGGTTGAAAATAACCATTACTTCAACCAAAAAAAAAAATTTTGTGAAAAATAACCATTATAAAAAAAAATTTTTTTTGGTTACTACTTCACAAAATCGAAGAAATTACACTGTGCAAGATCGAAACTCAGTTATCACACTTAAATAATCTATTTCAAAATTGGGTCACTTGACATACCATATGTATGTATACATGTATATACAAACTTGGTGGCAACAATAAGCCTTTGAAATTTTTTCATACATGATAACCAAAAAAACAATTTTTTTCGATAATGGTTCTTTTCAACCAAAAATTTTTTTTGGTTAATTTAATGGTTATTTATAACCAAAAAATTGTTTTTGTTGATATAATGGTTATTTATAATCAAAATTTTTATTTTCTCAATTATTTAGTTACGGTAACCAATATAATATAAAAGTCACGATAATGGTTAAAAATTCCCAAATGCAGATAAAGGGTATTTTTGCCTAACCTTTTTGATCTGCTTACAATAAACAAATTTGTATTTTAGCATATAGATATATACTTATATTGTAAATGTGCATACAACAAACCAGGTGTTGATACCATTTAAATGTTTTATATGTTTCACATTTGCATTGTATGTGACTATGCATTTGTCTATTTTATACATCTAAATATATGACTATTTGTAAATATGAAAATATGTTGTATTGTAAGATGTTTTGTCGCAATTCCATAAATATACTAAAAAAAGTACCAAAAAAAAAACAAAACTACCCGCACTCAGTGTAACATACAAGCCGCCCATCACTGTTTTACAAATGTCACGTAACAACGGTATGAAATTCTATTTTATACAGAATGAAACGTTCCAACTACGGTACATTAAATTTCGGTAAGCTTTTATATTACTTTTTATATAACAAGAAGCGAACAGCTGATTAATACAGTAAATATACGGTACAGCAACGTTCGCCTAACTGAGCCTTAAGTGTCTACATTTTTGGCTGCCTTTGAGAAAAAAGAGAAATAGACAAAGATTTGCTTCTTTTTAATTTTTATACGCACATCAAAATAGTGGAGAGGGTATTATGCGATTGTGCTGATGTGTGTATCACTTCAAAATAATACTTTCTGAGTCGATTTAACGATGTCCCTCCGTCCGGCTGGCTGCCTGTCCATTTAACCTTGTGCGTAAAGTACAGGTCACATTTTTTAAAGGTAGTTCGATGAAATTTTGAACATAGGTTCAATTCATAAGGACAAAGCCTATTAAAAATGGTGAGAATCGGTCTATTATTTCACATGTTTCCATACAAACTTCTTTCCGGAATAATGTTAGTGCCTATAAACAATCCTATTACGTTGGTATTAAGATTACATTTGACCCAGATCTTTTTTATTGCAATCTTAATCATCTTACCATTTTTATTGGAATCGGTCCATATTTGACGACTACCTTATTAATGTTGGTATTTTTATAAAAATTGGCGACAATAAATTTTACGATAGCCATTTTTTCAAGCCCCGCTTAATTGAGTTTCCCGTTTTATTGCACTAAAAATCATGGAACGAAATCATTCAGTATAACTGTCTATGTAAAAATTCCCGTTTAGTTGAGTTCCGTTTAATTGCGTCACCCGCTTAATTATTTCGCAAAATAAGACCGCATTGCAAAAAATAAAAGCAAATGTTTCGGTTAATTGTTTCCGTCTACTTAATGTCTTTTTACCCCAAAAATTTTTTGGCGGCAAGAAAGTCATGTTTCTGTTATATAAAATAAATAAAGAAATGAGTTTTATTTTTTATCTACACATGGGTGTTTCGCTTTATTGCACATCTTGCTCAGTTAAGCGATTTTCATTTTCATTAACCGAGTACTGCTTAATTAAGTTCCCGTTTAATTGCGTCAAAAGTCGTGCGTTTTAGAAACTCAATTAAGCGGAGATAATTGTAAAAGATTATTTTCACGACGGCACGGCTTCATGGCTGCAGGTTGTTGTCTGTGCTTATTTTGTCGTTGTAGTCAAATTAAACTAATTTCCATTTTTGTCCACAACAAAACAGAAAAAATGTTGCTAATATAAAAACAAGTAAGAGTGCTATATTTGGCTATGCCGAATCTTATATTCCCTTCACCATGGTTTGGAAAGAACATAAGTTTTTATATTTATCTAAATATATGTATATATACATGTATATTTATATTATATATATCGTTAGGTTTATTTAATTGTTTGCACATGTTTGCCTGGTATTAAATACTTATATTTAAAGTTTAATTAATATATAGCAAGTTTTTTTTTGATCGAATTTCAGTATTTGGTCATAACTCGGCCATTTTATAACCGATTTGACACATTTTTATACCGACATCTTAAAAAATAAAATTACCTCCTTTGGCGAGTTTTTAAGTAGCAAAAAAACACAAAAATTCCTAGTTTCTATTTGTTAAAATTATTTCGTTAAATATATGAAATAATAAAGAAGAGTGATAACGAAAATCATATTGGTCATTATGCTAGAATATGTTAACAAATGCGATGGTTGGGGGGGGGGAAAAGGGACGACAACCGGATTTGAACTTCGCTTTTCATAAGGACCCAGAATATATATACTTTATAGGGTGTTGGACCTTCGGTGAAGGGTATAAAAAACAAACCGGATTATAAAAAGAGTAATTTTTGGGATTTCAGTATTTTGGTCATAACTCTGCTATTTCTTAACCGATTTGACAGATTTATATACCGACGTGTTAAAGAAGAAATTTATTTTGGTTATAAAACTTGGACTCGGGAAGATCTATGGTTCCCGAAAATGGATATTTTTCAAAAAAAAAATTTATATTTTGGTCATAACTTTTTGGTATCTGAACGGATTTTCCCGAGTTTTTCAGAAAATATTTTCTACCAAAAATTTCCGATCTTTTGATATATAAGGCGTAAACATAGGTCATATAACAGTCAAAAAATTCAGGTTTTTATACAATTTTTGATATTTTCGTATGGGAAATACCACGCCCACTTTTCCAATCCCGCCCACATTTTGTGGGATGGTGTGTATTTATAAACTTAATGTTTGTACCTATCTTGGAAACTTTGGCTCTTGCCGTTTTCCAGATATACAGAAAAAATTAATAAAAATACAACAACAACAAGGGATTTTTGGGAAAAATTAGAGGCAGTCGTGGTTTTTTGGTCATATCTCAGCCATTTGTAGACCGATCTTGCTGAATTTCAATAGCAAGAAATGTTGGACTATATCTGACACAAAAACCTAGCCGCTATCATGACTGGAGTCTCCGGAAAACACATATCAAACGTAAGACGGACGGACAGACAGACGGACGGATATCGTTAAATCAACTTTCTCCTCATAAGGACCCAGAATATATATACTTTATATGGTCTAAGAATACTATTGTAGAAATTACAAACGGAATGACAAACTTATATATACCCTTTTCCACCTGTGGTGAAGGGTATAAATATTTAACCAATAAGTGCTTAAAAAACCTTTTTTTTTAACAAGGTTTCGGTTAAATGTGCTAAATTCCCATATCATAATATTGATAAACTGAAATTTTTGTTTAACACAAAAGAATCGGCTTAAAGCAAGAATATTAACTCGGTTCAACACCAAATTGATATTTATATAACTTTTTAGTATCCTTAAAAGAAGTTCTATAGGAAGATGTTTTTCGCAACAAAGCTCCTAGTTTAGAAGTAATAGTTCGTAAAAGTTGCAAAATACTTTATCCCAGGGTTTAAAAAACTACAGTCAAAATGAAAAAATTGCTTTTTCTTCCACTTTTTGATTTTTCATTGAACAAAAATAAACCGTTGCTTTTACTTCTGATTCATTAAATAAAAACAGTCGCAGTGAAGGCAAAAGCAAAAAACGAAATGTTGTACCAGTGTTGCCGTTAGGATACGAAAGATACATTTTTCGTATCTTTTGACTACTTCAGGTATCATGTATAATCCTGACATTTTTCGTATCTTTTGAATCTGTACGCAAAGTGTACAGAAACAAAACATTCGAAAATTTTTAGCCAACTAAAACTTATTAACAGCCTGTTCGTCGATTTCGAACGTTAACGTTCGCATAGAAAATTATGTTTAAAACAAAAACAAAATTCGAAACTTTGTTTTTGTTTTAAATATAATTTTCTATGCGAACGTTAACGTTCGAAATCGACAAACAGGCTGTAAGACTGATCATCGTAACCGACTCAATACTAATACAATAGCAGCCAAGGCACATTGACTAAAAGGTGAGGTCAACTATACAACAACACTGCTTCTGTGGTCAGATTGTCAAAAATATTGCTAGTAAAAAAAGGTTAAGCTTTCTACAGACGTTGGTAAGATCTTACAATGTTGTCATTAAAATTGACTAAAAATGTCTTGCAACTGTGTAAACATTGTACGCTATTTTCATTTGGCAGATGTGTTAAATTAGTGCATCTAATAATGGCATCATTGTCAGAAAAATGACAACATTTTAAGATCTGACCATCGTCTGTACGAAGCTTTAGTTTACATAAAAAATTAGTTTGCATAAACATTTTGATAAGTCAACCACCGAAAAAAAACACCATATGTTCGCCTTGATAGCAGCTTTAATAATGGTTAAAGAAAACATTAATGGGTTGCAACATACGATCCACCTAAATCGATGAAGAAATATGAAAATCTTTTTTATTTTCAGGAAATTTATATGAACGTTGATAAAATCGCCTTAGTATAAACGCCTTAACTCGTATATTAATTTTTACAAAAATGAATTTGTTTTGATAACATTCAAAGATAATTACATATAATTAATTTTTAAGTTTGCTTACTGTATTTTTAAAAATTACATGTGTACCTAATATTTATGACGTAAATATAAAAATGAATTTATACGAATTCATTTTCTTTACAATATGCATTTAAATATGAAATGAAATGTTCGAATCCCGGCCACGGTCAAGAATGAAAGATTATCAATAATAATTTTAATTAATTTTCATGTGGTGAAATTCCTTTCTTCATAAAAATAGTTTAATGGAAATTAAATTTAATGAACTTAAGCCTAATTAAAAATATTAAAAAAATTTGGATTAAAAACCATAAATAGTTCAACAAAATAACCACAATACTAAGTATTTTTAAAAATGTTATGTTAATAAATATTAAACGTTAAAAATGGACTTTCAAATTTTTTAAAACGTATCTTTTTGGGAAAAAGTGTATCTTTTTGGAAACTAAAATGTATCTTTCTCAAAATTTCACTGGCAACACTGTGTTGTACACAACAAAGAACATTGGCAGTCGTCATGTTAGAAAGTGTTTGGTTTGACAGATTGAAACTTTTAATAAATCCCGAAGTTAACAAAGATGGGACGTTGTGTTCATTGTATATATATGAAAGCGATGATGTTATTTACAGTTTTATTTAATTTCAAAAAATTAAAAAGATTTGTTAAGCTTAAAAATAATAAATATGTACTTATGTACATATTTATGTTTTTATGAACGCATGTATTATTAAAAAAAATATGGAAAATAAAAACACAAACACAACGTCCCATCTTCGATAAAACCAGAGTCGCTGCCCTGCCGTCAAATGAGTAGCTAACTACAAAAAAACCCAACTTTAAGTTAGCTTGTATAGACTAACTTAAAGCCAACTACTACGCAATGCAAAATTTACATTAACCAAAGTGTATACAAACACTGTGTTGTATATTTTAAGTAGTGAGAGCCAAGTCGTTAGCAAAAAAATCAACGTTGTTATTGTTGTTATGTTATGACAATTTAATCTCATATTTACGCTCTTAATTGAGTAATGGCAAAAAACATAGTTTTTTTATTCAAAAACTAGACTGCCCCAGTAGGCTAGCTGGTAGTGAGCAAGTCTATCAGCGCCGAGGTTGCGGGATCGATTCCCGCCAGCGACTCTGGTTAAAAAAAAAGTTGAATAAAAACAACTTTGATTAATAAAATAAAATAAAATAAAAGAAATAAAAGAAAATAAAATAAAAAAATAAAATTTTTTTATTTTTTTGAAAGTATTCATCCAATGAATAACATTCATAGATCGGCCTTAACTTAAACTAACTTAACTTTAAGCTAACTTAAAGTATTGAGTTTATAGCTAGCTACAAAAAGTTAACTTAAAGTTAACTGAAAGTAATGCAGGGTCGGACAATTGACTACTTCCTAGGACATCGCAATGTTAAAAAAGTTAGTTAATTACATATAAATATAATCCAATTGTCAACCACCACTACTTGAGAAATAGTTAGCTTTAAATTAATTTAAAGTTAACTGAATTGCCTGCAGGGTGGCGGGAATCGATCCCGCAACCTCGGCGCTGATAGACTAGCTCACTACCAGCTAGCCTACTGGGGCAGTGTAGTTTTTGAATAATAAAACTATGTTTTTTGCCATTACTCAATTAAGAGCGTAAATATGAGATTAAATTGTCATAACATAACAACAATAACAACGTTGATTTTTTTTGCTAACGTCTTGGCTCTCTCTATTTAAAATATACTACACAGTGTTTGTATACACTTTGGTTAATGTAAATTTTGCATTGGGTAGTAGTTGGCTTTAAGTTAGTCTATCCAAGCTAACTTAAAATTGGTTATTTTTGTAGTTAGCTACTCATTTGACGGCAGGGTAGTTACTAAAAATATAAAGTACATACATATATAAATATATTTATATATGCATTTTTTTAAAAGCAGTTTCTATGTATTTTTTATTTAATCTGCCATTAAAATAATATTGTTAATTAGTTCCAAAAACAACAAAATTAAAATATTTTAAATGTTTTTTAATAAATTCATTTGTTTTTACGTTATAAAATGTATTTATATATTTTAGGCTTTAATTAAGTTTGTGTACTAGTCTGCAATTATAGGTGTATTTCCATATTATAAAACCCACTGAAATATAAATACATTTTAAAAAAACAGTTGTTTAAAATTTTTCAATTGTAGCGGTCGTCTTCAAAATAATTAAGTAGCTGACTACTCAACTAGTATAATTGCACCCAGCAGCTTTTTCGTGTAGCATGCTGTGGTGAATGTGTTTAATGTATAAGGTTTTATTGGGGGGGATTTGATGACAAGTGACCCAACTTTTGAAATCAATGTCTTCCGATTTGTATGAAATTTGCACCAAGGTTAGTCCTATTGGAATAGTAGTTTAGACACAAATTTTCAACAAGAACGGTCGAAAAGTTTCTGAGTTAGAGGAGGTCAAAATTTGACATTTTGGCCAAGCAGGTGTTCCTTTTCATCCATGTAACTTATTTCCTAAAAGTAATTTCAAACTAAACACGAGGGGTTTTTACCTGATTTACTTGCAATAGGTAATAAGTTGGGTCACTTGACACGAAAGCCCCCCGTATGTATATAGGTACTAGGGTATTCATTCGGTTAACCGTTAATCGGTTAACCGATTAATTACTACCCGATTAACTGATCGGTTAATTTAAAATTGGCTTTTTTCGATTAACGATTAAACCGGTTAATTTCAGTCGATTAACCGATTAACCGAAGTAACAAAATTTTAATTTTTTTGTAGTATTTTAACATATTTTTTTGTGTTTTTAATTATTTGTTTTGTCTCATATACAAAAAAAAAATATTTTTTTTCTTCTAGCAATACATTCTTTAATTTAAATACAGTGCAAAATCAAAAATTAAGAAATTCGGAAATAAATTTTTTGCAGAATGTTCGATGCTGAGCTTTGCCAGGATGAGTCAGATGTAGAGCTGACTCTCGATTGTAACACAAACAATCTTTTAACAGCATTAACAATTAAGCAATTAGAAGTGTTTAAAATTTTAAAAATTAAAACTAGAATTTAATGTCGTAATGGAAGATTTTATAATGGGTGATTTTTTAAGCGTAGTTTTTTTTATATCTAATAAAACACTCAAATTTGCTTCATATGTTCAAAATTTTTATTGGAATCGATAAATTGGTCTTTTCCATTTACTTTTTAAAAATAACTTCGTGAAGATGTTGCCCGCGGCTCCGGTTCAAATAGTCCATTCGTAAGGTCCAATTTTGCACCACTTTTTCGAGCATTTCGGCCTGTATTCCATGAATAACACGTGTTATGTTATACTCTAAGGCTTTAATCGTGTTTGGCTTGTCCACATAGACCAACGACTTCACATAACCCCACAAGAAATAGTCAAGAGGCGTCAAATCACATGATCTTGGTGTCCAACTCACAGGGCCATTTCGAAAGATAAACTGCTCACCAAATTCATCCTTCAATATGTCCATTGTTTCACGAGCTGTAGCATGTGGCACCGTCTTGGACATTTCTCACAGAGCACGAATTTTGATAATAAATTTCAACGATTTGCAGTCGTTGCACGTTTGTGCGTTTCTCCATGATGAAATGGCAGAGTATACTGAACACTTTTCACTTTCACATATGTTGTTTGGACACAATTGCCAACCAGTGCCGCCAGCCCGAAAAACTTAATTCCTAAAAAATTAACCCTTTATGTTTAGAGAAATACAGGAAAAGAACTGAGAAATTAGATAATCTGTATTATGGATTGCATTCAATTTCAAGTTTTATCAAAACTAAAGAAAAGAATCGATTAAATCCTAAACATTTAAACCAAATTATTTTTCTAAAAGATTATTTTATAAGAAATACCTAAACTATTAAAAAATGTATTAATAAAATGATCTGACAGTTTTTTTCTTATTAACCCCACATTTCACCAAGTTCAGTTATAATTAACTATCAGTTATAGCTGCCAAAACATATTGTTAACTGGAAGTTAAAGTAATAGTTAGTTTTTGAAATTAGGGGTAAATGATACATATATATTTATGAATTACTTTTTTATTTGCTCGTTTTAGTTCAAGAATTGTTTTGTTTGTTATGTAATTTTTTTTTTGGTAATAAATTCCAAATAATAAATAATTTTTGCATTTTTATTTATTGAAATTACTTAATTTATAACAAAACTTTATTAATCGGTTAACCGATCAATCCGATTAAACCGATTAAACAAAAACCTCGGTTAATTAATCGAGCGATTAACCGATTAAAGCAAAAGCCCGATTAATTGAATACCCAAATAGGTACAAAATGTTGCATGTGCAATCTTCATAAATGAATATGAATATAAACCTTAATGTTTGTACTAGCTAAACGAAATATGTACATATGAGTCATTCCATGTCAAACCGAACACCTTTTTTACACCACCTCTTCCGATTTTCTTTAAATTTTCCAGACGTATTAAACATAAAAAAATATTTAACACGTGTTTCGGGAAAAAAATTAAAAATTTTTTTTTAAAAAGTTATTTGCATTTGAAAATCGTCAAAATCGTGAAAAATCTTCCGACATGACAACATTTAAACTAATGTTTTCATAAAACTAGTGAATGGATTTTGAAGTTCGATACCTTATTTTAAAGGTATTTGAACCTTCTTTTAAAAAAAATATTATATTTTATAAATTAATTTTTTTTTATTATTAAAATTTGTTTTTTTTTACTTAATTTCTATTTTCCACAATCTTCGAACAAGTCGAAAAATCTGAAAAAAATATTTTCTTAAAGTTTAATATATTCTTAACATTCCCTCAAAATTTCAGAGTGGAGGTCGAATGGATTCTATTTTTTTACGATTTTTTTCCGTTGCAGCACCACAAAAAAATTACATTTTGTATATAAACATTTTATTTTCAAGCATGTTAACGAAAATGTCAACGCATGTATGTATGTGTGTATGTATTCAAAAACACGCATTTCACGAAGATGATTTCGCTATAAAAGTAGAGTGGCACTTCTTTGCAACTTCGCACGGAAAGGGCCCTTGCGATGGGCTTGGAGGCCCAATTAAAAGAGCCTGAGCCAGTTTGACCAATATAGACAATCCAATCAATACCCCGACTACTTTTTATCAATGGGTTAAACAAAATGTTAAAAACATAAATTGCGAATTTTTTAGTACGGAACAATATAATGAGTAGGAGAAAAACTTAAAGAACGGTTTACTAAAGCAAAAACGACACCAGGTACTTTAGGCTACCATGCGTTTATTCCGTACCAAGAGAGACAAATTAAAGTTCATACTACATCATTTGCAGCTGATTTTTCTATAAAAAATGTATATAAAAATTAAAATTGCTCATTATTTAACTTTTAGTTATGTATTAAAAAAAATACACTTTTTTACTTTCAAACCGATCGCTGAATTTCAATATTTTTATAAAAAATTCAGGCTTGCTAAACCCAAAAACCTTAATTTTATAATTATAATTTTATTAAATTTTTTAAAGAAACGAACTGAGTGTACCATAAAAATATTGAAACATGTGAATTCGTTATTACTAATGGGTAGTAAGGTATTATATTACGAGTAAGTGGTTACATTTTAGTTATAAAGAAATACGAGGGTAAGGAGTTTAACTTTTTACCAGGTAACGTGTTCCGTAATACCAACCTATTACCGAGTTTTTGCTTGGATTTACTTAAGTATCAAATTTTGTGTGTTTTTGAATACATACACACACATACATGCGTTGACATTTTCGTTAACATGCTTGAAAATAAAATGTTTATATACAAAATGTAATTTTTTTGTGGTGCTGCAATGGAAAAAAATCGTAAAAAAATAGAATCCATTCGACCTCCACTCTGAAATTTTGAGGGAATGTTAAGAATATATTAACCTTTAAGAAAATATTTTTTTCAGATTTTTCGACTTGTTCGAAGATTGTGGAAAACAGAAATTAAGTAAAAAAACCAAATTTTAATAATAAACAAAATTAATTAATAAAAAATAATATTTTTTTTAAAAAGAAGGTTTAAATACCTTTAAAATAAGGTATTGAACTTCAAAATCCATTCACTAGTTTTATAAAAACATTAGTTTAAATGTTGTCATGTCGGAAGATTTTTCACGATTTTGACGATTTTCAAATGCAAATAACTTTTTAAAAAAAAATTTTTAATTTTTTTCCCGAAACACGTGTAAAATATTTTTTAATGAAGACTTCGTTCTCAAATTTTGAAAGACATCGGAGACATCAAAGTCAATTTTTAGTAAAAATCGTACGGTTTGACATGGAATGACTCATATGTATGTATGTATTACAAAACTTGAAAGACATAATTTATTTCATATAAATGAATACCCTTTTTAATTTAAATGCTTATACAATATTTGTAAGCTTCGAAAACAATTTTTACCTACCTACGTATTAATTAAAGAATTTAGTCTATGGATTAAAAAACGCATTGCGTGACAAATATCAACTGTAGCGTTTCTAAGTGGAAATTATCTTGATTACAGTGGAAATTATTTTGATTACAATATACAGTGCGAGCTCGATTTTCGCAACTCGTAAAAATCTGGCCTGTTGCAATTACCGAAAAATTGCAAGGATTGGATTGACCATTATTTTTTATACTTTAGGACACTTCATTTCAAAAAAAAAACATTAAAAAATCTAAAATCTTACAAAGTACAATAAAACAAAAAACTAACTATAAAAAACGATATTAATCATGAATCATTGGCTAAACATGCAACTTTCTTAAAAGTATTAAAGTTACACAATTATTTTAACCTATGTACGCTTCTCTCCAACCTGCAAATGTTTATTAAAATTTCCTATAATTATAGATTTTATGCGATCGGAGTTGCATTTTCTTGCATTGTCATATGATTTTGCATCATTTTTTTTGTGATAGTGTGGCATTGATAACAGATTTTGCAAAAGTTGGTTTTTATATCGGATAGAATTCTGTTAAATTTTCGTAAGAATGAACGTACGATTGTATAGGATACTGAATACCGGCCTTAATGAGTAGCAGCTAGTCTTGGGCTTAATCGTTCGTTTAGGTGACCGGTCATTAACGTTCAATTCGAAACAGTGAACGAGTTCGTTCATTTCGTTCAGTCGGTCATTTCAGGTCACTTGTCTTTTGGGTGGGTTGATCGTTTGGATCAGTCGGTCTTTTGTATCAGTTGCTCTTTTGTGGTTTTCGTTCAGTCATTCACAATTGATTGAATACGGCAATGTGTTAAAAGAGTATAGCAATATTCATATAAGAAATATGTATACAATAATAGAAAACAATAAACACAAAGCAAATTCGAAGAAACATTTTGCTTTGTGTTTTGCATTGTTTTTTGTGAATGACTGATTCAAACTGATTCAAAAGACCCAAGTGAACCATATTGAACGATGTATTATGAAAATGTGTAAAGCAATGTGACAATGAGTAAAAGAAACAAGTATATTATTCTGGCATAACAAACATATACACAAGAATAGTACTGTTGTTTCTTTTCAATCAGTTGTTCGGTAAGCAAGTGAATGACTGATTCAAAAGACCTGAAAAGACCCAAGTGAACCATATTGAACGATGAGACTGAACGGCCGTTCAACGTTCATTTGACTGATTCGTTCAATTGAACCGGGTCGTTCATGACCGACACAACTCTAGTAGCAGCCAAAGTAAAAAAAATTAAATAAAGCTTCGTACAGATGATGGTCAGATCTTATAATATTGCCAAATGAAAATAGCGTACAATGTTCACACAGTTGCAAGACATTTTTAGTCAATTTTAATGACAACATTGATTGTAAGATCTGACCACCGTCTGTACGAAGCTTAACTTTAAGAGAAAAAAAAGTTTCTAAACAAAAAAACCAGAAGAAAAAAACCTTGTAAATGAATATAAAATCATGTTTTTAGTCAATTTTAATGACAACATTGATTGTTAGATCTGACCACCGTCTGTACGAAGCTTAACTTTAAGAAAAAAAAGTTTCTAAACAAGAAATCCAGAAGAAAAAAACCTTGTAAATGAATATAAAATCATGTTGCACTTTTTGAGACTTTGAAACAAGTAGCGGGTATAAAGACTGTTATGTAAAAATAAAGCTCCTTTATTGCAACATAGTCATATCTCAAAAAATCAAAAACTTTAATTTACTTTAGCAACAGTGTTCCTTCATAGCTTCTTTGTATGTAAAAAAATTAGAATTATATCTGAAACTGAACCGAAGTTATAGCAAAATATAATTTATTAAATCTGTATTAAATGCACATTTTGAAAACTTTAATCGCATTTTGCCAAGTTAGATTTTTTTTGAGATGTGACTATGTTGCAATAAAGGAGCGATATTGCCAGTTGCGATACTCGGGGGGTTCAAAAATCGAGCTCGTACTGTACATACATATAATATTTTAGGGTGCCCCTTATATTTACGCGGCATTTTTTGCAAAGTTTGGATCGTAACTGCCATCAGAAATGTTCTCCATAGCAACAAATAAAATGAGGAAAATTATAGGTAAGTTACATCATGGGATGGCGTGCGATATCCGCCCACAAGCTGTCAAAATAGGTTCAATTCGTAAAAAATTAGTACAGATGTTAAGTTTGAGGGTAGGTTAATGAAAAATTCTGATTATTTGAGTTTGAATCCGTTTACAAAATAATAATAACGTTACGGCTTTTTAAGCTATGCAATTTTTTCATGAAAAATGCTTAGCCCTTTTTTAAAAATGCGATTTTAACAATAAATATTGAAATGTAAGTAATTTTCCATTCGTGGAATAATATGACGGCTAAAAAATATATTGGATCACAAAGAAAATTTGGAAGCTCTGTGCTGCGATACCAATGCATTAAACGTAGGACTAATATCAGGCTCGATTTTAAAACAAACACGAAACATTTGCATTTGATGCTAAAATGTAAACATCTTCTGGTCCTATTGTCAAAACTTTTTACGATTTAGAAATGCCTGGACTAAAATAAACAAAAATTTTTAATCTGGAGTTGGAGACTTACAAGTGAAAAAAATTTTAAAGGATATTCCGTTGTATACATAAGTTTTTTTTCAGCATTTATTTATTGAATAGAAACAGCCATTACCAACGCAATTGAATCAATAAATTAGATATAATCGTTTTATTCAATTCAACTTAGTATTAAAATGGTAAAATGGTCGAAAATTGCTGGCCAGTTCACAAAATGTTCTAAAGTGCTAAGTACTTAAGACCTATTTTAGTCTAAATATCACCGTTGTGAACAGCCTGTTGTATTATGATATGATAAATTAATGTAAACATCAAAATTAAACGATAATAAAATAAAAATCTAAATTTTTTATTACGTAAATAAGTACACAGAAAAAATTATTCCTAAAATATTTTCAAACAAACGCTGGTTTCAAAAATTTTTTAATTTCTATAAATTTTTTAACTGTTTCAATTAATATTTTTGCTTGATTTTTTATTGTATCTACAAAAATGTTGACAACTGTTAAAACATAAAATATACGCTTTATTGGTTTCAAGTTTTCATAATTTTGTATGAAATATTTAACGCTCTTTAATGTAGTCGTTTTTTTGCAATTTTTTATTTGATCGTAAGCCACACTACTTTATGAGAAATACATATAAGAATAACAACAAAAAACACATACAGTCTATTTTTGGACGCTTTCAAAAGGTAGAACAATAAGAAAGATGATAAAATAGCGTGGCGAGGTTTGTAGTAAAAAAAGAACAAAAACAATATTAGGTAAAAAAAACGTTTCACTCTTTTTAAACAACAACAACAATTAGAAGAAACAGAATAAATTTTTGGTTGGTTTCAAAGTTGATAAAAACATGTCGAGTCGGTCTGCTGCTAAGGAAAGGATACAGCAACAGTGAGTGAAGAAGAAAAACATTGTGTATAAACAAGACTTTGTTCAAAAATTATTCCAACAAAAAAATGTGTCTCAAAGCCAGCCGCGCCGCTCTGCTCTGCTCTGCCATCATCTACTTCTACAGTGCTTGCTTGTGTGCGCGTCATTGCTTGTGCAAATTTGTTTGAAAAAATCAGGGTTTTTTTTCAATAAACGAAATGCAAAATATGTAAATGGTTTGAATATGCAAATTTGTTTGTAGGTCCAATTTTAAACAAAAAACGTTTTGATCCGGCAAATTTTTTGTTTGAATTGAAAAAATAATTTTTTCTGTGTAAATAATTAAAATAACTATTAAGAGGTTATCTAAAAAGTATGGCCTCACATTTGCATACATTTATCCTCATTTTCCAGTCCTTTGAGTATCGTTCGACCATGTCATATTTTATCTGAAGATTCTGATTAATTTTCTAAATTTTTTCATCGTCATGAAATATAATAATATCATCGGCAAACGCAATTTTATTGTCCATTAGTTTCAATAGGTCTAGCATGTACAAATTAAATAACCCGTTGACTATTCTGAATTTTCTTCTTATTGAGTCTCTAAAGCAAACAAAAAAGTCATTTTCACTACTCATGTTTAATATTAGCATAATAAGATGTTAGGGAAATTTGTATTTAATTAGTTTATATATAAAACCTTGAATTCCTATAGGTACTATCGAATGTCTTCTCCATATCTATAAGGCAAGCTCCTGTACAACATTTTCTGTTCCAGTTAATAAATGAGTTAATGCTATGAATGGCGTCAATTGTAGAATTAAGAATAAAAATTGGGAATTAAGCACGACAAACAAAATCTTGTTAATTAATAACTTGCAATATTCATAAATAAGTTCCCTAAGAGAATTTTTCAAAACGATATTCGGAATATTATCTATTCCGGATGATAATGCACTTTTTAAATGGGAACATATCGCTGTTCGTAAATTATTGTGTTCTATATGGTTATATTTTACATATATTATTGAACACAATAATTAACGAACGACGATATGTAAATTAAATCATCCCTCCGTAAAAAGTATTCATGTCATACATTGTCCGATGGCGACACAGTTTAAGTTATTATTAAGCAGAGTTGAATTGGAATGGCTATTTATACAAATTTAGAATTTTAGTTGGCTGTGTGAAAGTTCTCTACACCAATTGCCTTCAAAAGAGTCAATATAACTTTGGATTTCTTAAAACTTTTCACGGGCATTCCATCCTTTACTATGCGTCTGCAAATCACTTCCTCAAAAGAATCGATCGAAGTATTTTGTTTAAAATATTTATCCATTCGACCACTTTTAGCTTCCTTTGTTGTTGTTGGTGGAGCATCTTCTTTCTTCAAGCACTGTGTAATAGTAACGCAGTGTTATCACCATCAAAATTCAAAATTACACTTGAGATGAACCAAAATTACCCGATTTAAATGAAATTACACCTGATATAAAATTTAAGTTTTATTAAACCCTTTCGCTACCAGGGCTGTCAGATGTGGCGATTTTTCGCCAATCGTGGCGATTTATAAACCTAACTGGCGATGCAATTTTGTGTTTGGCGACATGGCGATTTTTTTGGCGAAATTAAAAAAACTTGGCGAATTTTTGGCGATTTCTAAAACACATTTTCTTCTTCTTTCAAATTTATATGAACCAATTTATAAGAACGGGCTAAGTTTTTTCTTCGAATTTTTAACAAATTTTAAAATCGCAATACGAATGCGATTGTTTAAAATGATAAATTGATAATATTGCCAGATAATTACATTGAAAACATTTAAGAATTGTTGTCATAGAAATTTGGAATAAAGCTTAAAAGTTATCAATTAATCGGATCTTTACCGAAAAATTTATTTTGCAAAATAAATTTTATCAAACGCAATCGTTTTCGATTGCATATGAAATGTGTTTTTTAAAATAAATAAATAATAATGTATACTGGGTAGTTTGCAAAAATATTTGAATTAATAGCGAAAATAAATCAGAAAATTTTTTAAAAAAAAGTTGCTTTGATATCAGATTTTCCTTATTTTTCAATGTGTAGTGCAAAGCGAAAAAATGCGCAGTTTTTTGCACATTTTGACCCTGTTTTTATACCCACACCACAATAGTGGACCCACCTTAAAGTATACCGATCGAATCAGAATCACTTTCTGAGTCGAACTAACTATGTCCGTCCGGCTGGCAGGCTGTCCATGTAACCTTGTGCGCAAAGTACAGGTCGCAATTTTGGAGATAATTTGATAAAATTTAGGACATAGGTTCTTATTGGCACAAGGACCAAGCCTATTTAAAATGGGCCGAATCGTAGGACTATGAGGGAAGATAGGAGGAAATTTCTTCCTCTCAGAAACTATCAAACCGATTTTAATGAAATTTAAAACATAGAAAGAACCACATCTATATGGACACAAAAGGTATGCATTTTTTAAAAAATAGGACAACGAGGGGAGATAGGGGCAATTTCTGCCTCTTAAACCGATTTTAATGAAGTTTAACATTGATAGATCCATATCTATATGGACACATAAGCTATACAGTTTTTCAAAAGTAGGACCACAAGGGGAGGTAGGGGACAATTTCTGCCCCTCACAAACTTTCAACCCGATTTTAATGAAGTTTATAAATATAGATAAACCGATATTTATATGGACACTAGCGTGATGTGTTTTTAAATACTGTGGTGTAGGGTATCATATGGTCGGGCTTGACCGACTATACTTTCTTACTTGTTTACGAAATAAAATCAAATATTTCTTATAAACCTTAAAATATTTAAAAAAGAAAATTAAATATTCACTTGAAATTTTTGAAAACCCTGATTTTATATAGAATCGAAAACGAATCTGGGTTAGAAGGTAATTTTTAAAAATAATTCATGTAATTTGTTTAGAAGATTGAGTTGACTTAAGGTATTTGAATACACTTTTTAAAATATTTATCCTTTGCTCCAAATAATTAAAAAATTTTACTATATTCTGACTTACATTCACATAGAAAATCACGCTTATAAAAACTCATTTTTTTGCATCAAACTCTACTCATTTTGATAAAGTTAATGTTTTGGCACAATTCAATAAACTGATCTCACAAGTTTTAGGTTTTAAGATAACCAGCCTTGTCATGATTATAAAAATTCTAGTCCCTTCAGCATAATTTTGCAATTTTAAGTCGCCAAACTTCTTGCGATTTATGATTTACAGATTATGTACAGAATTCAAGTCAGAATCACAAATGTTAAGCGTTTGGCGATGTTCTACTATAATATAAACACACTACTAGAATAAGGATAAATATGGAAAATTTATATAAAGGTAAAATACACTTGTATACTCTTTTTTGTATTTGTATTTGTATTTTGTATTTGTATTTATTGAATATGCTTTTATATAACACTTTCGCTACAAGTTTTTACTGGGTTACTAAAAAAAATCCAATTTTTTGGATTTTTAATTTAATTGGTCCTAACAACAACAATCAATACTCACTTTTGAAAAAAATTTACCGTAAATGTTTTTTGGACTGTATCCATATGGATACATATTTCGGTTATGGTTAAGAAATTTTGTTAAAAAAACTAAGATAAATAGTGGAATAATGCACGGAATGCTATAAGATTTTCGAAAATTCGTTCTATTCGAGCGGAAATCACACTGTAAAATTTCGCGAAGATCAGACCATAATTTACTTTTGGACCCATACAAGCCATACTCCCGGAAAACAGTTTATTACGTCTAAAACCATAACTAATAATGCTATCATAACAATTTTTGGCACGTCACAGTTTTTTAGTACTATAAATAACACTGCAAAATTGCATAAAGATCGGTCCATAAAAATTTCTTCTTAAACACGTCGGTATATTAATCTGTCAAATCGGTTAAAAAATGCCTGAGTTATAATCAAAATACTGAAATTCCAAAAATTACTCTTTTTATACCCTTCACCACAGGTGGAAAAGTGTATAATTAAGTTTGTCATTCCGTTATATATATTCTGGGTTCATATGAGGAGCGAAGTTGATTTAAAGAAGTCCAATATGAGCGGAAGAGGGCGTGGCACAAAATAGATTTTTTTTATCTAAGGAATGGTATTTATATAATTTTCTGTTCTTATTGCACCATGGTTAAGTATATATGTATAAGTTCGCCATAGCCGAATGTAGCACTCTTACTTGTTTTAGGATTAACCCTTTTCTTTAAATCTTGCTCTTAGTTTCATGTAAACGAAGTCACAGGTAAAAGCAAGTCCTAAATAGAATTAAAAAAACATTCGATATAATAGTAAAAAATAACCTTTAAATAAAAAAATTAACAAAAAATAAGAACTACTAAGTTTTGTGCTTACTTAAGTTATATTTTCAATATTTAAACAACAAAACTCTTCTAGTAAGAGGAAACTTAATGTACTTTACGATAACATTATAAGATACGTTTATAGACTGCAAAGGCATGAAAGAGTATCATCGTTCTCAAAATGCCTTTATGGTGTATCATTTGATTTACAGTAAAGTACCAGCTTGTTTATTTAATATGATTCACTTCACAAGATCCTTGAGAGGCAAAAGGCTGGGGCCTGATTCTGGCAGTCGTGATCGAGTACTTTCTCGATTCGAAAGCAATTTAATATCTAATTATTTCAATCAATACTGAACAAATCGGAATTATTTTTTTAGTGTTGTAAAGCAATAATTTAAGTTTCAAAATACTGAAAAAATAATTTCGGTTCGTTCAGTATCGACTGAAAGAATTTTTTTTAATATGAGCAGTGGTTTTAGAAACATAATTTTTGTAACAAAATTTCGAAATTTTTGTTTTTTAAAAATTCATAAAAAATTGGAAAATGCAGCTTAGCTTCTAATTTTTTGCAGACATATAAAAAACTGCAAACAAAACAAGCCGTTAATGATTAAAATCTGTTTACAACTTTTGATTTTATTCACAAAAGTCGATAAATTTTAATTAATTTAAGAATTTCATAAAACCCAATATAAGGGGAAAGTATGTCTTGAGAAAATGTTAAACACAAAAAACTTAATGAGGTCGGTCATACATTTTATCCCACTGAGGCAACTTCTGGGCATTTATGGGACTTTTTCTTCAATATATCTCTAGTCTGCATTGAACATTTTGTATGGGAGCCCCCTTAAGAAATGAAGATAGCGCGTAGGTATGTTAGAAATAAATGATTGAGATGAAAAATAAAGTAGGGTTGGTCATACATTTGACCCATCTTGGGGGATCCTAGGCGCTGCAGGGGCCAAATGTAAGAATTTCATTAAACGGCCATATATGTATGGTTTAAATTCATAAATTTGGCCCCTACCGCGCGTAGAATGCCCGTAGATGGGTCAAATGTATGACCAACTGCAAAAAATTTGAAGCCTAGCTACATTTTCCATTTTTTTCTGAATTTTTAAAAAACTAAAATTTCGAAATTATTATTATTATTATATTATTCACACCTATTATGAAAGTCGACGTCGACACAAGACGACGGAACCTGAACAGTAATGGTATTTTCTGAGACGTTATTGACAATAATCGATAACTATTGACAGTCAATTGATATTTTCTAAGGCGCTTTTAAGTCGACGTCGAGTAGAATTGTCCCTGTTTTAGTCGACAGGAAATTTTGCGACGACTCAAATGAAAGTTAAAGACAATTTAAATGAAATGTAAACATATTTATTAAATACGTTTAAAATAAAATATGCTATGCAAATTTAAAAGAAGTTATGGGCACAAATTTTATTAGTAAATTTAACGCGAAAATTGCGAAAATTCGGAAAAGTTTGCTAAAATAGCGAAAACTCGCCAAAATTTTTAATATAAGAAGATTGACTCAAAGAGCCAAAATTGCGAAAATTCGGAAAAGTTTGCAAAAATAGCGTAAATTCACGAAAATTTTTAATATTTCCAACAAGCCATAAAATTGATTAAAAGTTCCTTAAACTATAAGGAATGGCAAATATTCGGTGAAAATTGCTAATTAACGGAAATTCGCAAAAATTTGCTAACAGCGGCATGATAGAAGTCTTATATTTATTAATAAACGTTAAAGCTTTAAAGAATCTGAAAACTTACAGTAAAAATATCTTTTATCGAAAACATGGCAAAAATTCGCGAAAAAATTAAAAACAAACTCTATCTACACTTTATTTGAAATAGCTAAGTCGGTTAAAAAAAAAATGTGTCGGAAAGTAGCATAAATAGCGTTAAAAAGTGAGCTATAACAAAAATAATAAAAAAATAATTAGAGATGGAATTTTATTTCAGTCAAATTTTCGATAACTAGTCGACGTCGACACAACATTCTTATAAAATACCAATTTAACGTCGAAGTGATGTAGTCGTCGACTTGATGTGACAACAATTTAAAATTAATGTCGACGTCGACGACGACTTTTATAATAGGGGTGATTATCTAAGTTGTTTAATTTCGTTATATTTTGTTTTTGAATTAATGTTTTAAATTTAATATTGATCAAGATGTAACTCTGTGTTAATTTAAGACTTTTGTCTTGTTACACAGAATAACAATAAATAAATAAATGTAGAATCGCCAACATGATCGTGTACAACCGGCCAAGATAATTCATAAATTTTCACAATTTCATCATTAAAATGATTAAAATAATCTTCTGATAAAAAAAAAAAAAAAAAAAAAAAAAAATTTTGATAAGAAAATTATATTTTTTCCAAAAAAAAAATTATGTTTTTGAGTTACGCGAATATATGTTGTGCAACCTCCTCCATTTTCGAAATAACGGTATATCTCGAAAACAAGAGCTAACATGAGAAACGGTGGGCACCACTGGATTCAGCGTACCCGAATTATGCTAAAACTTCATGTGCCCGGCTTGTCTAATTTTGCAACAAGCACAGTGTTATTGTTTTAATTTTGTACTTTTTAATTAAAATTTTTTTTTTTGCTTTTTCTTTATTAAATTGTTGAGGCTTTTTTTAACATTAATACTCTTGCTCTATAATTATAAGATCTATTCTTGTTGAGCAGGATATCAATTAATAAATAAAAAAAAAAAAAACTTATATCATAATTCACGGTGAAGTGAAAATCGTACTCTTTCGTAAAAAAATGGTATCACTGAAAAATCTACGTTTTATCATCTTTTGGTTATCGGATTCAGACTCAACATGTTCAAGTTAATAATATAAAATCCATCTCAAAATATTTCAGTTTTTTTCACGGACCAAAAAGATTGTGCTAATTTAATACGAATTTCGAAATGTTAACAGTTTGTGGGCGGTTGCGACACTTCTTCCCCTAATGCAATTTGCCTAAAATTTTTCCAACATATTTTTTTTTTGCTACGGAGAACATTTCTGGGGGGAGTACAGCGCAACTTCGTATTTTTAAAAATAAGGTGCCCCCTAATGTACATACATAACTAGGTTTAAATAGAGACGGTTGGGGGTGAAGAAGGAAACATTTCTATTTAAAAAAATACTTAGAAATGTTTATCAAAAGAAGGGTTACTGTTAGCGATGCCAAGCAGTAAATCCCGATTCACGGGATTTTCTAAACTAATTAATCGAATTTTTTTCAACCTTTGAGCATTTAATTACTTTTTTTGGGAATGTTGTGAATTAAGAAAATGAATGCGAATACTTAAAATTCTAAAAATGTCCTGACTTGGAGCGTCATTAAAAATGTGTATTTTTCAGTGTTCGAAAATAAACATTAAAATTTCGTTCCTTCCCAGCGGTAAAAAGAATGAGTAAAGTGGCCTAATAGAAGGTCTTATTTAGCAGACACAAGCCCTCCTCGCCGCATTCCATACTCATATATTTTTTACACAGGTTGTCATTGGGAGCAAGCCCTTCCACACTCCCTTCATATTTCAGGAATTCTTTTTTTGTTAGCCCTGTTAAAAGGCATTACAAAACTGTACTGTAAAATAGGCTTCTCTGAAAGTACTTTAAGAATACATACAAAAGAAGTACATACATACATACAAATTTTTACTACTTTACTTTACTTTACTTTACTTTACTTTACTTTAAAATGCTAGTGTAATGAGTAGCGATATAGTATATTTATTCTTGTCATAAACACTTTGCATAGCAAAAAAACGAACACTGACAATTTTCCTCAAGCAACTATGTACATACCTCCAATGACAAGCACTTGATAAAATCGCTACTCACTTCAATGCTGGGACAGTTCTAATAAGCAATGAATTTTTACTTTTTATATTATTAACCTAGACAATGATTTCAATGAAATGCTACCTGTGGTACAAAAATATTTTTTTTATACATACTGAATTTCAATTTTTTTTTTTTGGGAAAATATTTTTTCAAATAAAATCTAATTTAAAAACTTTAAATATCTTTTTGTTTATATGCAACCATTATGCAAACATCAGAGTTTTTATATATGCACGGCTGATGCAATTAAACGAGTTTTTTTTTGTAAGCACCATATGTGCATATAAACGAGTTTTTATATATGCATTTCCCGCTTATATGCACCGAAAATCGTGCATTTTCAGGGATGCTTATAACCGATAAATACTGTACTAAATACCTATAAAAAGGGGCTTTTAAAAGGACTTCTAAAAATTTTATTTTTACATTCAACAAGGTTCTATTTGCACCTAAACTTCATGGAAGATAGAACCTTTTTGTTCTAAGGTCGCGACATACATATTTACATACATACATACAAGTTCAATGGTAAGAATGCAAAATAGAAATTAAAAAGAACCACCGATTAGAAAAGCTACCACATCTTTTAATTCATATTTTTTTTTTTTCAATTTTCCATTGAAAATGTCCTAGTTGGATTAAATTTATGTTTTAAATGGATTTTTTAAAAGTTCACAGAAATATTAATATATTATTTTTACAATTTAGAATAAAAAATTCCAAGATTCATTGATATACGTAAAACATTTATAATTTGTGAAGTAGATTTTTGAACTGTTCTCCAACATTTAAAAAAAAAGATTTTACATCTCTTTTTATGCGTGATCTTTATATACCCTTCACCACAGGTGGTGAATAGGGTATATATAAGTTTTGATTGATGTTGATGAAGAGCGAAGTTGATTTAACGATGTCCGTCTGTCCGTTGAAATGGATTTTCCGAAGACCCCATATATGATGGGGGCCAGGTTATTATACATTTATGTCACAAATGGCTGAGATATGAGTAAAAAACCACGACTGCCTCAAATTGTTTCCTTTAAAGGTCCAAGTAAGTAAGTAAAAATATTTATTGAGACTTTTTTTCTTTCAATAACAAAGAATGTGATAGGTACAATGCAAAAAACTTAGAACTATGTTGTATTGTTCTAATGCACATTGAATGAATAAGCGTCTTGCAGAAGAGAAAAAGATAAAGTATAGCGTACAATATTAACATAGTTTAACAACAATGCTTGCTCCCGACATTTACAGTGACGTTCAGAGTTGTATCTGTTAACTACTTAAAATTACATAACAATCGAGACCAAAGGTAATAAATAAATAAACAACTAACTAACCAAATAAAAATACAATTCTTATATTATCTTATATCACGAATTATCAAAGAGATGTTTGAAGCAATTATGAACAATAAACAGTAAAACGAGCGTTCCAAAAAAGAACAGACTGTAAAAGAAAAAGAAAAACCCGAATCATTACGTTAAACGAACAACTATGTATAAATAATTAATTAATAATTAACCAAACATACATATATATACACACACATACACATATATACATATATATATATATATATATATATATATATATATATATATATATATATATACATACATACATACATATCAATTCATTAATTAATTCATTAATTAAATTAAAGTTAAGCGAATAGTACAAGAAAAGCACTCAGAAAAAAATTACAAAAAACAGTACAATACATGGGTTTAAGTAATTCAAATTCCCTTGGGAATAAAATATAAGGGATAAGATATAAAACAACTATCCTCTATGATATCCGGCATGCGTTCCCTGGTAAAAGTTCGGTAGGGTATATACATCTGTTTCATTCCCCATGTCCTCACATAAAACGCCCACTGGTGAAAGATAAGGAAATGTTGACCAATTAACATTCCTTTCAGATTCATAAATCTCGTTCATGAAGATGTTGTCGTGATGTTCAAGTTTTTCCACAAACTTTCTCTGTAACAGGAGTGCATATTTGCATAGGGGCACTATGTCTGAATTCTTGTAGATGTACGTGTTGGAGAATTTTTTTGTAAAATTTTCAAAATTTTTATTGATGCATTTTCTCAGTATCCTTCTTTCGAAGATTTCCAATTATTTAGCCACTATTGGTGAAATAGTGAACCAGATCGGAAAAGCATACACCAGGGCTGACCTTATAGTGACTTTGTATAATAGAAGTTTAGTGTTCTGGGGGAGGTAACTGCTGTTCATCAAACTTGAGAGCATACCCGATATGCGTTTGGCTTTATCAAGGAGAAGTCTGCCATGGGCATTAAACTTTAACAGGTTATTAAAATTTACCCCAAGGTACTTGATCTTAGACCTAAAGGGAATCTCGATACCATCGAGGGACAAGTGCAGGAGATTACTCTGGGGTACCACGAATCTTGCGCATTTACCGGAAGCATTTCTAATACATATAGCCTCAGATTTTTCAGCGTTTATCTTAATTCCCCACCTTTTGTAAAAAACATTAATGTAACCCAGATGAAAAGCAACATTGTGCAACGCTTGGATTGGAGATTCATCGTGTGAGTAGATCATGCAGTCATCTGCGTACAGTATGGCTTTTGAGTTAACAGCTGTATGGGGGAAATCGTGTAAAAACATGTTAAATAATAATGGTGCCAGCACGCTTCCTTGGGGAACTCCACTTTCCACTGTGCCAAAATTAGATGTAGAGCCATTAATCTCAACGTTGAATTTGCGGCCGGAAAAGTAACTCTGGAGGATTTTTACTATGAACGGGTCAGTTCCAAGATTGATAAGTTTGTATAGGATTCCTTTTTGATAAGCGGAATCAAAAGCCTTTTCGATGTCCAGTGAAATAGCCACGGTACATGTTCTATTTCTCAAATTATTTACAATGTCACTGTGAAATTTCAAAAGTGCGTGTTGTGTGGAGTGGAAACGTTTGAAACCAAATTGTGATTCAGATACTGGGTCGAATACAAATTCATTTTCAAGTTTTACTTTTAATACTTGTTCGAATATTTTCCCGATATTAGATAGCAATGATATTGGGCGGAAATCTTCTATTTTACAGCTGTTCTCTTTCTTTTTAAGGGGTATTATTTTGGCCGATTTCCATATTGTGGGAAAGTATCCATTATTTAGACAATTGTTAAAGATTATAGTAAAAAAATTAATAGTTGTGTCAGGGAACTTTCTAATTATGAAATTTGATATTCCATCAAAGCCGCAGGATTTTTTGTTGTTAATTTTCCTTATAATATTCTTTATCGTTTCAGAAGAGGTGAAGTGGTATGCATCATTATTTTCCAAAGAATTGAATGGGTTTTCAAAGGTATAAATGTGAGGGGGTAAAACATTGAGGCATGATGAAACACGGTCTTCCAAGCCGTCGACTGCTCGTTCAGGAATATTTTCAGTATAAACAGATGCGTAATATTCAAGGAATCTGTTGGCAATTTCTGTGTCATCAGTTATGATGGTATTGTTAAATGAAATTTGATTGCAAAAAGGTGATTTTTTGTTTCCCAACATTTGATAAATTTCTTTAAAAGCTGAAGGGCCGGGTTTTATATTCTTCAACCTTACATTTAGTTTTTTTGCTTGTTCCACATTTACAAGTTCTTTTATTATGGTTTTTAAAAGTTGTATTTGTTTGGAAAGAATGTTATATTCACAGCTGAGTCTGTTTCCTGTGCGATGGTAAATTTTTTTTAGCTGCTTCTGCCACCTGTGTTTTATGGTAAAGTATTTTTTCACGTTTTCTGATAATGGAATTTTTTTATTCTTCAATTCAATTCTTTCCAAATGAACATTGTGGATTGATTGAAAGCTGGAGTTGAATTCGTTTATCAAGGCATCAATTTCCACATTCTGTAAATTTATATTTTCACCTGGCATTATCCTCAGGGAGGCTCTTTCAATGTCATGTCGAAACTGGTTCCAGTTAGTATTTTTATATGAAGTAAAAATACGAGGGGACCGCAATAAGAGTTCAGATGGGTCCAGTTGTAGTTCTAGCTTGATTGGGAAGTGATCTGAAAACGTGGGCAGGCTTGATGTTTTAAAGTTTGGGGTACCGTTTAAAAGATGTGTACTAACAAGAAAATGGTCGAGGAACGAGGACCCATTTGGGAAAGATGGACTACTATCGCAGAGGCGTGAGATATCAACAGCGTGATCTTGAAGCCATTTACGAAAAACTCTACCATTTGAATTATCGGTGTGATCGCCCCACGCCGGGTTCTTGGCATTAAAGTCTCCGCCCAGAATAAGCCCATCAAAATTGCCAGCTGCATCTAAAATTGTAGTTAGACCATTGTACATTTCAGTGACAGGAAAATTGCAGGGAATGTAAACAGACCCAATCAAAAAGTTCTTTCGCAGATTATTTGATTTAGCAACGATTTTAATGAGAGTACAAAAAAAACCAGTCCCTTCGATGTTAATACGATTAAAAGATATTGATTCTTTAATTACGATGGCGACCCCGATGGAGGAGTTGTCGTACAAAAAATTGTAACCTTTAAGCATAATTTTTCCGTTTTTCTTAAGATGACATTCCTGGATGAAGCCAATGTCAATTTTGTTATGAAGAAGTGTATTATTCAGGTCAACTCGACGACTTGTATCCACAAGTGAACGAACATTGAAGGACAAAAAGTTTAATAATCTAAGGCCCATAGGTGCTTTTAACTTTATTAAACAGGCGTAAAAATTCAGCTTTAGCCTCGATCTTTGGCATGTTTCTGTATACACTAAGAAACTTGTTAATCTCCTGCTCTAGAGTAAGTTCTGGTTCCATAAAAAAATTAGCCAGTTTCAAAAACTCATCTATGACTGGGGGTTTATTTTGGGAATTTTGTTGAGAATATGAATTTTGATCAGGGTGGAGAACCCTTGCAAATGATGTACCCGGTGTTACTGTTAATGAGGGTATGGCCCTGTTGACGTTTTCTGAAACGATTAATTTAGCTTCACGATCCTTTCTCATACGCTCTTTTTTATTTTCTAGATATTTTTTAAAAAACGGGCATCCTCTCCAGTTTGCGGGGTGACCAGTTTCACCACAGTTTACACAACATGGATCGGTATCTTTTAGCACATTACGAGGACATTCACCTGGCAGATGTGGTTGTTTGTATTTGACACATTTGTACTCAGCACTACAATTTTTTGCAATGTGGCCCCATATTTGGCATCTACGGCATTGGATTTCTTTTTCCTTCTTCTTTGGCATTTCCCAATTTACACATTGGTTTAACAAATACTTGATGTGAGCAACATCGTTTAATTTCTTGGCAGGAAGCAAAGTAACAAGAAAAAGACCGGTGTCTATGTTGTTTTTCGTTGAACAGGCTGTGGTAAATTTAGATACTTTTGAAATCACACCAGGAACCATATTGTCTAAAACCGCCTTAATTTCGACAGTTTCAGTGCCGTAATATAAGCCCCGTAAGACCAACGATACCTGTTTATATTCTTTAGGTGTAAATGAATATGATTTAATTTTCTTTTCTCTTAAAAGAGTCATCATTTCGGTGTGTACAGCGGCATCAGACAAGTACAATTTACTTTTATGTTGGTTGACGTTTTTAATTTTGAAAGAAATTTTTGGTGTTTTTGCTTCCAGTTGTTCTGCAAGTAGTTTTATATTGACATTATATAAAAAAATTGGTGGGCAAAAAGATTTGCTGCTAGATGTTGTGGGAGCTTTAGACCCAGATGATGTAGAATTTGTATTGTTGTTGTTTTTGTTGTGGGCGACCTTACTGTCATTCACAATATCTAAATCTGCAAGAATAGCATATCTGTTGTGTCTGCTTGGGTCGGGGACCCCTACGTTCAGTTCAGATACGTTAACGATGACTGGCGAATTAGCACCATTGGGCCTTCTCCTCTTATTTGAGTTGTCGTCTACAAAATTTTCATCCTCGCCAACGGCTGGGTGCGGATTGTCAGCAGACCTGCTGTCCACATCACCCATCACAAAAGATAGATGACAATAACACAATTACTATCAGCAATTGCCAATTATAAATGGTTGACTCTTGCAAGTACAAGCTAACACGGCTTTGCATTTGTTTAACTGTGTTCGTTTTTAAGTAAACCTTTTTTTTAATAAAATTGTATAAAATAAGAAAAAAAAAATAATAAAAAAAAAAATAAAAATAGATTTGTATCCTTTTTTATTTAAAATGAAATAATTTAATTATTTTAGCAAAATATAAGACTCGATGACGATGCAAAAAAAAGCACAAACAAAGGTCCAATTAGACGTGACATTACCATACCAACACTGTATTACCAAAACGACATAAACATACCATACAAACCAATTCAGTTTTGGTTTCTACGGTCATACAGTGGCTATGGTAATAAAGTGTTGGTAATGTGTTTTTTTGTTGATTTTTTACCCTTCACCACAGGTGAAAAAGGGTATATGAGTCATTCCATGTCAAACCGTACGATTTTTACTAAAAATTGACTTTGATGTCTCCGATGTCTTTCAAAATTTGAGAACGAAGTCTTCATTAAAAAATATTTTACACGTGTTTCGGGAAAAAAATTAAAAATTTTTTTTTAAAAAGTTATTTGCATTTGAAAATCGTCAAAATCGTGAAAAATCTTCCGACATGACAACATTTAAACTAATGTTTTTATAAAACTAGTGAATGGATTTTGAAGTTCAATACCTTATTTTAAAGGTATTTAAACCTTCTTTTTAAAAAAAATATTATTTTTTATTAATTAATTTTGTTTATTATTAAAATTTGGTTTTTTTTACTTAATTTCTGTTTTCCACAATCTTCGAACAAGTCGAAAAATCTGAAAAAAATATTTTCTTAAAGGTTAATATATTCTTAACATTCCCTCAAAATTTCAGAGTGGAGGTCGAATGGATTCTATTTTTTTACGATTTTTTTCCATTGCAGCACCACAAAAAAATTACATTTTGTATATAAACATTTTATTTTCAAGCATGTTAACGAAAATGTCAACGCATGTATGTGTGTGTATGTATTCAAAAACACACAAAATTTGATACTTAAGTAAATCCAAGCAAAAACTCGGTAATAGGTTGGTATTACGGAACACGTTACCTGGTAAAAAGTTAAACTCCTTACCCTCGTATTTCTTTATAACTAAAATGTAACCACTTACTCGTAATATAATACCTTACTACCCATTAGTAATAACGAATTCACATGTTTCAATATTTTTATGGTACACTCAGTTCGTTTCTTTAAAAAATTTAATAAAATTATAATTATAAAATTAAGGTTTTTGGGTTTAGCAAGCCTGAATTTTTTATAAAAATATTGAAATTCAGCGATCGGTTTGAAAGTAAAAAAGTGTATTTTTTTTAATACATAACTAAAAGTTAAATAATGAGCAATTTTAATTTTTATATACATTTTTTATAGAAAAATCAGCTGCAAATGATGTAGTATGAACTTTAATTTGTCTCTCTTGGTACGGAATAAACGCATGGTAGCCTAAAGTACCTGGTGTCGTTTTTGCTTTAGTAAACCGTTCTTTAAGTTTTTCTCCTACTCATTATATTGTTCCGTACTAAAAAATTCGCAATTTATGTTTTTAACATTTTGTTTAACCCATTGATAAAAAGTAGTCGGGGTATTGATTGGATTGTCTATATTGGTCAAACTGGCTCAGGCTCTTTTAATTGGGCCTCCAAGCCCATCGCAAGGGCCCTTTCCGTGCGAAGTTGCAAAGAAGTGCCACTCTACTTTTATAGCGAAATCATCTTCGTGAAATGCGTGTTTTTGAATACATACACACATACATACATGCGTTGACATTTTCGTTAACATGCTTGAAAATAAAATGTTTATATACAAAATGTAATTTTTTTGTGGTGCTGCAACGGAAAAAAATCGTAAAAAAATAGAATCCATTCGACCTCCACTCTGAAATTTTGAGGGAATGTTAAGAATATATTAAACTTTAAGAAAATATTTTTTTCAGATTTTTCGACTTGTTCGAAGATTGTGGAAAATAGAAATTAAGTAAAAAAAAACAAATTTTAATAATAAAAAAAAATTAATTTATAAAATATAATATTTTTTTTAAAAGAAGGTTCAAATACCTTTAAAATAAGGTATCGAACTTCAAAATCCATTCACTAGTTTTATGAAAACATTAGTTTAAATGTTGTCATGTCGGAAGATTTTTCACGATTTTGACGATTTTCAAATGCAAATAACTTTTTAAAAAAAAATTTTTAATTTTTTTCCCGAAACACGTGTTAAATATTTTTTTATGTTTAATACGTCTGGAAAATTTAAAGAAAATCGGAAGAGGTGGTGTAAAAAAGGTGTTCGGTTTGACATGGAATGACTCATATATAAGTTTGTCATTCCGTTTGTAATTTTCACAATATTGACCTAGACCCTATAAAGTATATATATTCTAGAGAGAAGTTGATTTAACATATAGTCCAACATTTCTTGCTATTGAAATTCAGCAAGATCGGTCTACAAATGGCTGAGATATGACCAAAAAACCACGACTGCCTCTAATTTTTCCAAAAAAATCCCTTGTGGTTGTTCTATTTTTATTACTTTTTTCTGTATATCTGGAGAACGGCAAGAGCCAAGAGAGTTTTCAAATTAGGTACAAACATTTAGGATATAAATACACACCATCCCACAAAATGTGGGCGGGATTGGAGAAGTGGGCGTGGTATCTCCCATACAAAAAATATCAAAAATGGTATAAAAACCTGAATTTTTTGACTGTAATATGACCTATGGTAACGCCTTATATATCAAAAGATCGGAAATTTTAAGTAGAAAATATTTTCTGAAAAACTCGGGAAAATCGGATTATGTTCAGGCGGGTTGATGACTGCCAATGGGTTCCACGTAGGGTACACTCTAGAATTTTTTTTTTAATTCTTTAGTATAGGGTACCAAGTTTTTGTATACCTATATTTACAAAACATATATGTCATACCTTACAAATGCAATCTGTCACGAATGATATTAAATTTTGTTCAATGTAAAACAGGGATGGAATATGACTTTTATAATTTTGTACCAACTATGAAAACAAAATGTACTTTTTAGGCCATGACGGTATATTTTTTAACATTTATCAAAAAACAAGCTTAACAAAACTGGGTTATAATAAAAAAAAGGTTATAACAAAAAAATATGTAATAAATACAGTCGACTCTTGATAATTTGAAATTCAAGTGACCAGAGAAAAAGTTCAAATAATCGAGATTTCATATTAACGAGCAATGAGCTAATGAGCAAAAACAAAAAGAAAAGCAAAGAAATTTTATTTTTTATTTTACATAGCAACTGATGTGTTGTGTATGCTAAAAGCAAACAATTTTAATTTTTGTTTTAAAAACAGAAACAAAATCACATTACGAATTCAAATTATAGAGTGTAAAAACCAAAACTTCAAATTATAGAACGGTGTCGGGCAAGAAGTCATTTCTATAAAGCAGCGCATATAAACTAAAAAAAACATTGTTTTATTTATTTTATATTTTGCATAAAACACAGGACATTAAAATAATTCAAATTATAGAGCGTAGAGCCAAAAAATTCAAATTATAGCTTGTCGGCGATAAATATGCCATTCAAATAAATTCAAATTACCGAGGGGACCAAATTACATAGATTTTTTTTTAATTTATTAAATGTTTTTCAAGGGACCTGGAAAACAGTTCAAATTATCGCGAGATTCAAATTAACGAATTTCAAATTATCAAGAGTGGACTGTATAACATACCTAAATGTTATTTATAAAATATTTATCAAATTCCCAAAATGGTAACACATACGGCTTTAATTGCTTACTTGACCTGCATTACATATAACTTGTATGTTCATTTAAAGAAGCTACTTTATGTTTTCAAGGATTTATTAATTTTGGGCCCGTTTTCACAACTTACCGATACCAAAAGTTTAGATTTTATCGACCACATAAAAAGTGTTCAGTTATAACAACTTTACTTTAATCTAGAGTGAGCGATAAGTTAAAGGAAGGTTATTATTATACCTGGTAGGGTAAAGTAAAACTATAATAATTGAACACTTTTAATACGGCCAATAAATATCTATCTTTCACTAGCGGTAAGTTTTGACAACGGACCTTAGCCTTTTACAGCACATAAAACTATAACAAACGCAAAGTTGGCAACAAGCGTTAAAGGCTAGATTACACTATTATACTTTGTATAAATACATGTCAAAAACTCATGTAATATGACAAAGTGTGATAGTGTGAATGCAATGTGTCACGAAAATGACAAGTATACTGAAAAAAGTTTGACATCCCATACGACTCCATCGTTTTTTGAAAAATTTCTAAACAATAATACTTTTCTATTATATATATTTAGCTGGTGAGGCCTAACTCCATTTGTGAAAATAAAAATGCAAAATTTTTTTATGAAGCTGGGATTAGTTTTTAACGAACAATGGCTTGAACACAAAACCGAAGTTGATATACCATGGGAATGCAAATGGTTGTTAACGTTAGGGAAAAAATTTGCTTTACCAATTAATAGACAAGGTTTTTACCACTGGAAATTATAGCAGATGTAGCACAGTGCATTCAGAAAATGGTAGAGAATACCAATGGGGAAAAGGATGAGACAAGAACTAGATTGGCAAATAGAATTACACTTTTTAAGAGGAACATACGTAACACACCGAAAGAGAAATTAATTTTAGCCATATATGAAAAAACTAACACATTTTTGAAGAGACACAAGGACATAATTATACTCCAATCAGATAAAGGAAACAAACAGTTGCAATATACAGGAAAGAATATGAAAGGAAAATGGAAAATTTACTCGAAGACAAAAATACTTACCAGGTTATGAACATGGACCCTACCAACAAATTAGTAAGAACTAATAACAGCATTATTAGTCAATTATACAGGGATAAATATATAGATAATTGGCAAAAACATAGGCTCACTTGTTCGGCTGCAACGGCACCTAGAATTTACGGGTTACCTAAAATCCATAAATGTGGGATACCTTTACGACCCATAGTATCATCTATTCAAGTCCCGTGCTATCAGTTAAGCAAACACATAGGACTCATACTCAAGAACATTATCTCGGAAAAATATAACATTAAAAACTCTATGGAACTAAAAAAACAGCTGAAGGACATCACCATTAATAAAAATGACACACTGGTTTCGTTTGACGTCGTTTCTCTTTTCACCAATGTTCCTGTTTACACAGCGATAATGTATATTATGAACCAATGGCACACTATTGAAACGAAAACCAGCATCCCAAAATCCAAATTCTTGGAAATTCTGAAATTCTGTTTGAATGACAACAACTACTTTACATACAATAACAAAATATACAAACAGATTTTTGGTATGCCAATGGGAAATCCCCTTTCCCCTACTATTGCCGATATTGTTTTGGATAATTTACTAGACGCAGCCTTGACAGAATTGAAAAACAAGAACGTCAACATCAAATACGTGGCAAAGTACGTAGATGACATACTGGCTATAATAGACATTAAGGACAAAGACGATATACTTACAGCACTCAACGGGTATCACCCGAAGATCAAATTCACCGTTGAGGTGGAGACGAACAGAGAAATAGCATACCTCGACACAAAATTACATTGAGAGGACAATAAAATAACGTTTGACTGGTATGCAAAAAATACATCGTCTGGCAGAATTATCAATTTCAACGCTACTCAACCTAAATCTCAAATAATAAATACTGCAAAAAATTGTATACGTAGAGTTCTTGATATTAGCGATAAACAACACCACAGCAAAAATAAACTGGTAATCACGAAATTACTTAAAGATAATGCATTTCCTACAAATTTAATTAAAAATTTAATAACTGCCTATAAACCTATAATAACAAACACAAATAGTAGCATTGAAAAGGAGGAAAAATATTTTATCAGTGTAAAATACATACCGGGCCTCACGGACAATAAAAACATAAAAGGTGCAATAGATAAAAATGACATGAGCTTTGATTACAAACCAAACAAAACATTAAGTGCAATATTTACAAATACAAAAACTCCAATACACAAACTACAACAAAATAATGTAGTGTATGAAATACCATGCAAGGAAGACAACAACAGCTGTGACTTAGTTTACATTGGTACGACCAAAAGGAATTTGGAGACAAGATTGGGAGAACACAATTCAGACATAAACAAAAACAAAGAAAGCACTGCATTATCACAGCACATATTACAAACAAAACACTAACCTGATTTTGACAACATAAGAATACTAGACAAGGTAAATAACGTGAGGAAAAGATATACAACAGAAAGCTTAAGAATTCAACAGAAAATAAATAGAACAATGAATAAAAAAGAAGATACTGACAATTTAAGCGCCTGTTATAGAGTAGTTTTGAAAAACAGTAGATAACACCACTAGTGTTGGCTTTTATGTTTTTAAAAATATATTAATGTAATACAAATTTGTTTCTTTTCACTGTAAGTTCGTTACATTTATATTTATTGTATTATTAAATGTTGATGATTTTATTTTATATGAATAGACGAATCCCCTAAAAAAGTGAACATAAAATTCACGAAACGTCGGGAAAAATGAAATAAAAAAATTTTGCATTTTTATTTTCACAAATAGAGTAAGGCCTCACCAGCTAAATATATATAATAAAAAATATATCAATACAAACAAAAGAAAGTGGCCAAAAATAAAGAAAAACCATAATACTTTTCATTGGATCAGCATTGCATTTTATTTCATATGTGAGTGTTTATACTTTGTGTGATGGTGTGAACACAAACTGTCGTGTTAAATTAGATTTTTTGACAGTCGCAACAAAACTCATAAGATTTCTATATCACAATGTATCATTGAATACGTAAGACTTGTGAGATAGTGAAAACTAGCCTTAACGAATATTACAGCGCATGTAGTTAATAAAAATACCAATTAAAACAACGAAAGAACAAAAGCTGATTATCAAAAAGAAGAAAATTTTCAAAACTAGTACCCCTTAAATGAAACATAAGCTGCGTAGGTTTACCAAAAAATTTTTTTAACAAATTTTTACTAGATTTTACTGAAATGCTACTGAGAGAGAAAAGTGACTGAGAGAGTAAAGACAAGAGAGAGCAAAGAGCCTGCAAATTTTAGAAAACAAAAACATGTGATTCAATTAATTTTAACAAACAAAAACCATACAATTTGCAAACAAAAAGCATACAATTTGTTATAAAAACATTTAAAAGAACAAAAGCTGAATTAAAAGTGCAGCAAAAACTAAAAACTAGTTTTCCAATAGGTATTCTTAAAAAGAAAATTTAACGTTATATAAATAACATTGCAATAATATTTTAGAGATGTTAATCTAAAATCAAATATTGATGTATTTTCGTATGTTATTTAATAATTTCCAAACAAAATCGAAAGTTATGTACAAAATAAACAATTCTAAAAGCTTCCACAGAAGTTCATTTAATAAATACATTTGCTACGAATTTATAATTATTAAGAGTACCAAAAACAATATACATATGTATACTGGGTAGTCTAAATAGCACATATTTTCCAACACTAAGCTTTTTAGCGATCATCTGTTTGAATTAACCTATTAACCTGCAAGTTTTTGCAATTTTTCCGTTCATTTACTTTTTTTTGCAAAAGCCGTTTTTGAGAGTAAAATTTTCATATTGCCCAAAATTTGCTCATCACTGGATTTTACTGGAAAAGAAAACAAACGCACCTATCTATAATGGTAAAATTATTTTCCAGTGTCTACAATTTTTTTACAAAATCTATACCTCTCTGAAGGCGTACGATGACATGGAAATGCCCATATAAAGATTCATTAAATAAATAATGAAAAAAAAAACTTCAAAGAAATGAGACTTTCCTAGATCTAGGTGTATTACTTGGTCATAAACTATGGTTTTATGCACATACATATATTCCAGACTGTCAACAAGGTCAAATTGTCTTTGGGTTTATCAAACGTCTGGGTAAGAAGTTTAATGACCCCTATGTCATAAGATAATTATATATTTCATTAAAGAGACTTGTTCTGTTACATGCCTCGGTCGTCTGGGATCTCCAGTATCTCTTAAAAACTGGAATCCGTTCAGAATTTTCCAACCCTAAAAAATCGTAGGATATGGGTAATTCCAAAGTGTTGAACGTGACAGTCGCACGCATCAAAAATGCAATAACATTTTAAGCGACAAATATATTTACGTTCTTTTAACCCTTAAATTATAGCACCAAAAAAGCACTATTATCTATGCTAAAGTTTATGGGGGGCGCGATTCTAGGTCGAAGATAATGGCAAAAGAAATAGCGGTTCGAACGTGAAAAAAATAGAAGTAGTTTTTGTGGCCATGTAGAAAAAGGCGTAATTCAGCGAAACCTGGCGCAATTTTTTAGTCAAACTACTTTCAGAATTTTACGTAGCAATGTAACATTTAAATGTCTTTGGTTAGATTCCAAAATCTTCAATATTTTTTTTCGTTTAAGCCAAAATCTGGTTCGATACTTGACATTTCGAACGTGACATTTTTTCCATAATAATTTAACTGAATAATGATTAAAAAAATACAAATTTACCGTTAATCCGAATAACATATTTCTCTTCGAACTCTTTCTTAGACTACGGACCATGTAAGAAAATTTTTTTGGAATAATTTTCATCAAATATCACTTCTTTTAAGGAAGATAATATTAAAGAAAACATACAATAAAACATTCTCACAAATAAGAAATTACGTTTGTACATCTTTGCAGTCTGATTGTTCATCTAAGTGAACAAATTTATGGGTAAATTTATAAAATTAGTAAGATCTAAATATTTCTCTATAACAATATCGTAAAATAATAAGCTTTTTTTAACTTTTAAATTTTCGGTCACGGTGGACCTTTTGACGGAAATGCCCATATACATGTGTATATGAATATCTCTTTCATGCTGAATTTGTTAAACAGTAAAAATGTTTCAGAATAATTGAGTTTCCAGTTTCTATTCGCCTTTCAAGATATTATATTCCCCTTAGACTTCAATACTTTCGGTCGAATTATGCAAATTTTGATCATAATCGCAGAATAAGCTCAGAATTAAACAATTTTTATACTTATATATGTTGATTTCTCTGATCCTATTGGCATTCAGAATAGCCTTTTGAGTTTTAGTTACAGTTGTTCTTAATACTTTAAATCTAACTGAAGCACAGCCGCGAATAACGTTTTAAGTTACAAAATAAATACTTATCGGGAGAGCAAAAAAAAAAACAAAACATTTTTAATAGGCAGATTTATTTTTTGAAATAATGATAGTAAAAACTTTAATGCAAAAGGCTTTTAAGACGTTATTCCACGTTGTAAAACAATTTCTTTTGTATCATTTTGTTAGTAACTTACAACGTTCTTCCACTGGCTGACTCTTTGTATGCCATTTTGAAGGCGTTAAGGCGCACAATTTTGGGTGATTTGATGTTAAATCAGTGTAAAAGAGTAATGTTAACGGTTATCTGCAAAAAACAGTTTATGCAAAAAGTTGCTTTTACAACGTTATTCGCGGCTGTGCTTCAATTATTTCAAGCATAGCAAATAAAATATCTGAAAATTTTATTTCAAAATCTCGAAGAAATCAGTCCTTGTATTTTTAATCAAATGAAGCGCAGCCGCGAATAACGTTGTAAAAGCCACTTTTTGCAAAAACTGTTTTTTTACAGATAACCGTTAACATTACTCTCGTACACTGTTTAAACCTCAAATCACCCAAAATTATGCACCTTAAAGCCTTTAAAAAGTACATACAAAGAGTCAGCTAGTGGAAAAACGTTGTAAATTACTTAAAATGATACAAAGTAAATGGTTTTAAACGTGGAATAACGTTTTAAAAGCCACCAGTCATGATGCTTTGCGTAGTGGAAGAACGTTTTCAATGACATCGTGATCGTGGATATGAAACGTTTTTCCACTAAAAAAAAGTTATAAACTGTAAATTTGCATGTAATTAAAATTTTAAATTTGTTGATATTTTGCATAAAAATTTTTATTATCATTATTTTTAATAATCTAAAAAAAAAAAATTAAAAATTAATAATCTTGCCTGTTAAAAACGTTTTTTTGATCTCCTGAAAAAGAATTAGTTTGTAACTTAAACGTTATTCGCGGCTGTGCTTCAAATGTATATTGATTTTTTAGCTTATGTACGTGTATTTTAAAATTGTTTGTGCTAATAAAGACTTGCCCTGCTTATACATACTTATGTACAAATCAAACAAAAGAAACAGTGTCACTATAATTGTGTATAATAATATTTCTAAGGGTCAGTTTATTTGATAATCCCTCTTTGTATACTGATTAATCGCGCAGCATTTGTTTGGAAAACATACTCGTATATGAGGAGGTCCATAACAAAACGCAATAATTACATTTTTCAATTTGTTTGATATTTTGTTTGAGTCCTATTCTACACATTGAAATCTAGGTATATTACCTTTATTATAAAGCATTCCAAAACTCAATAACTACACTGCAATTCAATATCAAATATAAAGGTTCAAAGCAAAATTCAATAATTACACATAAAAAAGTGTTTTCAATATCAAATATAATGGTTCAGAGCAAAATGCAATAAATTCTTTGATTCGGACCAAAACGAAATAATTCAAAATGTTATGGTGTAATTATTGCGTTTTGTTATGGACCACCTCGTATGTACTTATGTATGTATACTAAACATGTGTGAACGTTTGTTGGAATAATGAAATTTTTTATAAACATTCTTTTTAGTTAGAAGTGATTATGTTTTAAGCAGACTAGTCTAAGCACTTGGCTGCAAAACCTAAAATCACCTAAATAAAATACTCACTGGAAATATTCAATTGACTGATAAAAGCATGTTAAGGTAAACCTACTGTGAATTCTGTATTGAGTAGGCCACCGAACCATAAGCAATAAAGAAAAATTATATTAAATTGTGTGTACTTAAAACGGATTAAAACAAACTTTAAAGGTTATACATATAATAAAGTAAAAATTAGTTAACCGCAAGACTTAAAAATTGCCAAGTATTAAATTCATAACAGTGTCTAAATATAATCCTTATAGTCCTTATATTATAATCTAAATATAATCCTTACATTTCTTGTTGTGGCAAAATGGCTCATATAATCAGGGATTGATTTTGAACTTTTTCGCCAAATTGAATGTAAAAAATCGCCAAAGCCTTTGTTTTTCAGTTTTTGACAATAAAATACATATTTTAAGAATTATTAAAAAATATTTTTTATAAATTCTAAAAAATAAATTTGTTTAGTATCGCTAAAATACGCCAAAAATTATTAAAAAAACGGCATAATATATGTTTTGCTTAATATTTATTTAGAACACAGTAAAAATAGTTAGTGAACATATAAGAGGTACAATGTTTACTATAAAATAGTTTATAGTATTCTACTTAAAGCAACAAAAGAAAGATTTTTGCAGTTAGTGCTAAACAAATATTGGATATACATTTGTATATAAGTTGCAGTTATCTAAAACGCTTCACTGGCAAGACTCCCTATTTGTCTTCTTTTTTGGAATACATTGTGAGAGAACTACATTTATTCAATGAAGGTACAAAAGAAGTGCAACATGTCCCTAGAGGGAAGCGAACTGACACCAAAGTAGTCCCGTGATAGGTCTTTGGTGGTAGAGACCGGTTCTAGTTCTAACACTTTATATGAATAAGACCTATCACTTTTACATGGGGTTGTCATTGGAGGGGGTCAATTGACACCATTTGACCATTCACAGATCTATTCTCAATGAACGTGCTTAGTGTCAATTACTAAAATGTAGTATTATTTCAATACAATGTAGTATTATTTCAATAAAACAAGTCCTAGAATTAAATTCAAGAACCAAATTTAAGAAAGTACCAAAAAATGTGTCACAGTGACCACAGAGTGAAGACTGTACTGTAATTTATTACTTTTTCTACATTTTTGTTCTTCATAAACCAGTTAAGGGATTGGTTCTTCTTTCACTGGTCATGAGTCCTTTCTTTTTGTACTTGTTCTATTTTCACAAATCCCAGGACCAGTCTGTTGGATCAATTGACACAAATTTCCAGCAGGGGTATTATTCACATTCATATAATTTAAACCTCGTAATAACGGGCCTAGAAGTTCGTAATGCATTCTTCTTTGAAGGCGAGTTTTTGTGGAGTTCAAAATTTCAACACAGACAGCACTTGCTGTAATAACCAGCATATAAAGTAGAGCCAAAGCAAGTTCCTTTAAATGGTACGTACCTGTCGTATCCATTAAGGAATTATATTTAGTGATTCTTTCAAGAGCAATTTAAAAACGAAAAACAATCTTCTCGAAGATTTTTATTATCTTCAGCCATTTGAACATACATACATACTTTCAAATACAGACCAAACATATCGACCCCTAACCGCGAAAATAACGTAAGCGCCAAAAATCAAATTTTACAGGAGAGAGCTTTTTTATTTTATATAAATTTTGTATGAAATTTGTCGCTTACAATAAAATTTTTGCTATAAAATCGTAAAGATACCTTATGTGACCGTGACATTTTAGGAGATGATGCAAGTGTTGGCAATAAAGTCATTTATTCAAAAAAACCAAATTTGAAAATCATGTCACTTACGTTAATTTCATACATAAAAATACTAGAATAAAAGTAATATTTTTTCTTGTTATTGAATATAACGAATTTTAAAACAAATCCATAGCTCATCAAAAATAGCCAACAAAATCGCCAACAATTTTTTTTAAATCGCCATGTCGGCAAATCAAAAATTAGGTCGCCAAACCAGTTTGAAAATCGCCACTTTTGGCGAGAAATCGCCACATCTGACAACCCTGGTTTCAAGTGTGAACGCGTATTTCACATTAGCTGCGTTCGTTTACCCCAAAATTTGTACTGGATTTTACTGAAATGCGTTCGCGTACACATAAATTTGTAAAATTTTCATATAACTCACTTACTGGATTTTACTGGAATTTAACTGGTAAAGTAAACCAACGCACCTATTTTCAACATCTTCCATGCGTTTCTCCGAAATGTACAAAGGGTATAACTTGTTGTTCATATTGTGGTCTTATTGTACAAAGATTTTTTTATCATACTGAAACAAAAAGTTGTTTTGAATTTGCTTTGGTGCCATCAAAAATTAAAAAACACACCGAAATTATAAAAAAATGCACCACGCACTAACAAAGGAATTTTTCGCACACAAAATTTTAAAACGCACCGAGTTGACAACGCTGAATATAATGTGGCCTCATTAAAATTCAGAGTTGATTTATTTAAAGTTAACAGACGGATAAAAGTTTGTTCTGAATCAAGTCTGTGCTAACAAGCTGCTAGGCTTAAAGCTGGATATCCACACCACGCATTGCATGATTTTTATACCTTCCATGCGTTCTATGTTTCAAGTTACATGCGGCATCACCACAAGTAAAAATTAAATTTCATTTGGAAAACCAGCTGATTTGTTCCAACGCTGCTTGTGACGCTTACAAAAGTATAAAGTAAACCTACTTTTTGCATTCAACGCCTCAACGCATCCTACGCTTTTGTGCATGTAACTTGTTACATATAACTTCACAGATTCTACTTTTTTGACAGCTGCATAGACAGCGAAAATGCGTGTAACGCGTGGTGTGGACCTCCAGCTTAATCGGCATTATAGTAAGACTGCTCGTGCCTTACGGCGCCCGTACACGACATGTTTTTGTCATCTGACGTCAAATTTCCCACTGCAAAATACATACATGTCGTGTGTTACCTTTTAAACTTTGCTCTATTTTCTTCTGACAAACCATCTGACATCAGAAAGCTATGCCGGGAAGAAACCGGCAGCGGCGTCCACTATTGACGGAATCATTAGCCGGCTGAAGTTAATTTTTTACAATACCGAGATATATTTTGAAACCGAGCACTACTTTGATTTCTGCAATAACAATGCGAAAAAAACAGAGACAATATCAGAAGCAAATTACATGTACGTTTGTGACCGAATATTATAAAGCTTATGTAAAACAGCGATTTTGACAGACATGCACAATTACATGTGACTTGAAAATTTGACATGTCAGATGACAAAAACATGTCGTCTATATGCTCCTTTATTGTCATTATTTCTTAAATGCAATAAGGCCGTCCTTTTTTGTCTGCTTTCGGGCGTTTTACGTTTTGTCTTTATTGGTTAATGGTTTAGCGACGCATAACTATGCCGCTTTGTAGTTTTTCGGAGTTTGACATTAACCAATCGTATAAAAACCTTACTTTTTGCAATTATTGATATAGTAGTTAATAAGTAGTTTCAAAAAGCACGAGAGGAACTAAAAGAAATTAAAATTTGTTTCGTCTATAAAATTTTTTTTTTTCAACAAAATTCCCAGGTTTAATTGTCGACGTTGTTGCCAATCCTTACGTTAAACTCGTCATTAGGTGGTTGCCGTGTTGCCAGATATGGGAATTTGCCCGCTAATTGGGAATTTTCGTAGGGAGTAATTAAGACATTGTATTATTGTTGTTGAATATCTGAAATAAAGTTAAAAAAAAAAATTAAAGATTTCCGTTTGATAGAGAACATACTATATGTAATAGGATTATGTCATTGATGGGCACGCCACAGAACAATTGTTTAAACTCAACCCTACAAGAAACGAAAGAGCGAAACTTACACGAACACAAAAAACTTTGTATTGAATTCATTGTTTAGATAAGGATGCATCATATTTTTCACGTTGGCCTTAAGAAAATGATAGAGACTTTGTTCTACGCGATAATGAATATTTCTATCAGCAACAGTGCTGCCAATACATGTTTAATTATACATGTATCCCATGTGTAATTACTTTCATGTGTTATCTGTGTGTAATTTGTATACCCTTCACCACAGATGGAAAAGGGTATATATAAGTTTGTCATTCCGTTTGTAATTTCTACAATATTGATCTTAGACCCTATAAAGTATATATATTTTGGGTCCTTATGAGGAGAGAAGTTGATTTAACGATGTCCGTCTTACGTTTGATATGTGTTTTCCGGAGACTCCAGAGATGATAGCGGCTCGGTCGTTTTACATTTGTGTCACATATAGGCCACCATTTCTTGCTATTGAAATTCAGCCAGATCAGTCCATAAATGGCTAAATATAAGCAAAACAAAAAAAAATCCGACTACCTCTAATTTTTTCCAAAAATCCCTTGTTGTTGTTGAATATTTTTTTATTTTTTTTCTGTATATCTGGAGAACGGCAAAAGCCAAAGTTTCTAAATTTGGTACACACATTGAGGTTATCAATACCCAGCATCCCACAAAATGTGAGCGGGATTGGAGAAGTTGGCGTGGTACCTCCCGTACAAAAAATATCAAAAATTGTATAAAAACCTGATTTTTTGGACTGTCATATGTCCTATTGTTATCCTTTATATATCAAAAGATCGGTTCAGATACGAAAAAGTTATGACCAAAATAAATTTTTTTTTTTAAATACCCACTTTCAAGAATCATAGATCTTCCCGAGTCCAAGATTTATAACCCAAATAACTGGCAAATTACATCTGTCAAATCGGTTAAAAAATGGCTGAGTTATAATCAAAATACTGAAATTCCAAAAATTACTCTTTTTATAACCTTCACCACAGGTGGAAAAGGGTATATATAAGTTTGTCATTCCGTTTGTAAGTTTCACAATATTGAGGTCCTACACCCTATAAAGTATATAGACGCTTCTTCCCCTGCCCCCCCCCCCTCTTTTTATTTGTTGACATATACTGCCATAATGCCCAATATGATTTTCGTTATCACCCTTCTTTATTATTTCATCTATTTAAAATGCCAACGAAATAATTTAACGAAATAATTTTAACAAATAGAAACTAGGAATTTTTGTGACAACACTGCCTATACAAAAAGAAAACAAACAAACAAACATACATGGTACAAACTATTTTGGTGAATACAGTAGTTTTGACTTAACTGCCTTTGTTTATGTGCACTTTTGGCTTAACTGCACAAAATTAATAAGGACACAAAATTTTTGGCATTTTTAAATTATTTTCATAAAATTTAAGTTAGCTGCACTTTGACTTAACTGCCAAAAACACATATTTTCTGGAATTATTCTTCAAAATCCTTCTTTACGCGCCTTTTATATACCTGCACATTTTTCATATAAAACATCAAAGTTAGCTGCACACATTAAAAAATATGGTGGCCACTTTTTCACATAAATATCCAATCAAGGCGAATTCAACTACAGGTGGTGTCGGAACTACAACAATCCAAAAACAACAGAAACAACATAGGGTTTTTGCATTGCATTGTTAGTGCCATTAGCTCGAAATGTCAACCATTATTAGCAAAACACAAACAAATCAAAACAAATAAGCCCGAACTGTCAAAATCAGATGCCGTTTCGACACCACCTGTAGTTAATTCGCCTTGTATCCAATTTGAGCTGTTTATAAAAACAAAAATCGCAAACAATTCAAGTTGGTATCATGATAATTAATTTATTTTGTTTGCATGTACCTACATTTATGTATATGGGTTGTGGTTACAGCAACTTTACCACGATTATATGAAAGGAATAGCAAATCTTAGGTCTGGAACAGAATAAAGTAGTAGTATAGCGCAACAAAGTTAAAAATTTCGAAGTTTGCGCTTCAACGGCAACGACTACTACAACTACGTTCTGTTCACACTACTTTGAAACTGCCGTTTTTAACTTTTGACAGCTTGCAGCGCTATTCTTAACGTTGTACTACAGCAAATTTTCTGTTCCACACTTTATTGTTACCAATTTGGCTATTTCGTTCTTTATAAATGCATAACTATAGGTTGTTTGAACGTCATTGTTATTATCAATTTATTAATAAAAACGCTGTTACTCTTCTTTCAAACACTTTACTTTAGCTGCACATTTATGCAGGTAACCACAATTGCGTACCTGCACATTTAGGCAGCTTAATACATTTAAGCTAGCTGCATTTTTGGTTTACCTGCAAAGGAGTTGTGAACCATAAACGGGCCATTTTTCATTTGATTGATATATAAACAGCGTTCCTTCATGGTTCAGTTGTCTAGGAGGTTTGTTAAGGGTAGAAACTGTGAGTCCCCTGGTTCGAATCTTGGTTTTTCAAAAAGAACATTTTTTTAAATTTTTTTATGTTCTAAAAACGATTTAAAAAAAAATTTACAGGTTTTCGCTTTCGCTAAAATTTAATTTATAATGAGGTTTAATGTATTGTATATATGTATGTACATTAGGGTGGAGTGAAAAAAGTTAATATTGTTTTTTCGAAAACGGGTACCTACCCTTCAATGGCTGTGTATGAGCCTTAGTAACAATTCTGTAAACTATTCAATTTTTACGACGTCATCTTGAGTCTGCACATTTGACTTAAAGTTTGAAAATTTTTGAAATTTTTCCCAATTTTTATTTAAGTACTTGAAACAAAAAAATCCTAACGAGTAATCACTAAATAATTGAACAAGACCTTAAATAATGACAAGGTTTTTGTAAAAAATTTTAGGGCGTGGTTTGTGTCTGCAAATGAAGCTTAAAGTTCTCCAAATATTAGTGAATTTCTCATATTTTTTACGTTTTATAATTTCTGATATCCTCTTAAAACTTGTTTATATAGCTCTCTTTAATCAACTTTGTATTGTGCAACTCTTCGCTAGTTCATATTAAACTACCCAGCACTCACCACGGGGAGGTGGTTGCACTTCGAGTCTCACCCAAGCCCTCCCAACCACCCAACCATTAGAGCATTTATATATATCTTTAAGAAAAGTCTTCAAAAGGTAAATTGTTTCTTTGTGTCATATATTGGACGAATATTTCTTTCAAACATTCTAGTTTTGGATAAGCTTTCTCTTTTCTTTTGATCACAGATCAATTTTGAGGAAGCAGTGAATTCTTTGACGGCTCTTTCTACCGCTTGAGTGTGTGATGGTAGTTCAAAAAGAGTGCACTCCGAAGCTATGTTTATACTCTCGATTTCCAGTAACCTTTGCAAATCCTGATTTGTTAAATGACTTGTGAGAGGTGGTTCTGTCACTTTCACATCATTCCATGTAATCATATTGACATACTCAGATGCTCGAAAATTTATTGTAGGGATTTCAAACCGTCTTAGTGGTTTACTGGCTTGTTTTCTAGACCGAGCCTTGATGATACGTCTTAAAGCCAGTTTCTTTATATTTTCTCTCTTATCATCCAACATAGCTATGAGTATGTTTTCATGATAAGCAAAGCATCAATTGTCTTGTATAAATTTGTATACAATATTCCGATTCCCCTCAGATAGACAATTGCAACTCTTTATGGTTTCCAACAAGTTTTGAGCGCCACTAGAAACTTTTGGATTACACTTGATCCTGAACCAGCTACGTGCATAAACTTTCACGATAAAGGTTGCCAGCTCTTTTAATGTACGCGATGGAATTTTTGTAGCTTGCATGGGAAAGTTTTCCTGGACTTCTGTTTTCTAATTGTTGAGATATTTTCCCACTCGAAACAGCTTTGTAAATATCATAAAGGTATTGTTGGTCAGTACTCAAACCCTTTTCATTACCATGATCGATCATATTAGTAATAAACTCAATGGGCTTAAACTGAACTACTTTCATTACATGACATGTTGCTAAACTTTTACCGACTGGTCCAACAAATCCTTTTGGTCCGCTTGTTGATCCATCCAGCTTTTCTACTAAATGTCGTAGTGGAAGTTAATTTGTATGCAATTGGCAAATAACCCACTGCAGAGGTCTTCCAAGTTTATCTTCCAGTGAGCGAATTACACCACTATATTTGCCTGTGTTTGTAGGGCATCCATAACAACCAATGCAAACCATTTCCGACATTGTAAGATTGTGCTCAGAAAAGTTAGCGACGATAGAATAAGCAATGTCAATGGCTTTTCCAGACAATGGAACTGTGCAACCGACGAATCTCGATTTAGGCTCCTGTATGAGTGAAATGTGATCTTCTTTGACAGTTTCTCTGTGCATTTTCTTATCGTCTGTCTTGTGAATACGAAGGGTATCATCAATTCTACAGTTAAAGTATAAGGCCTGTATTTCTACCTTTGTTTCCTTATTCAGAACCTCATGCCGAGATTCGATTCGCTCGCGTCTTACTTTACTCCTCTCTACCACAACGTCATTTATAACATTATCCTTAGAATGAGTTGACTGTACATCGCGTAAAAGAGCAGAGGCTAATGCTGCTATCACAAACTCGAGAAAACAATGGTATTTGTAACCTAGTTTGAGTATTTATGGTAGTGGCTGTGGAAGGGCCGGGAACTGGTTCCTCTAAAATAACCACTACATCTTTTGGAATACAACCCATTTCTTGAAGTGGTACAGTTAAGTCCATTGCTGTCTCATTGTCGTTATACAAGCCAATTTTATATCCTTCACAACGTTTCTTACACAATCTTTCTTCTTCTATCATTTTCCTTGCAATTTTCTTTTTATTTGCTGATGTCACTTTTATATCAACACTTCCAATCGACATTTTCCGAACAGTTCTTTGATCGGTCAAGAATTTGCGTTAAAGTATTGGAACCTTCTTAGAGAGGTCACATTTACAAAGCTGAAAATCTTTACATTTACATGCACTAACATCGAACAAAGTCTCAACCCTATTGTTAAATTCGACTGGTTTTTTTTTTGAAACTGTGCTTATCTTGGTCACGTTTGTATGTTTTGTTGAGTGTTTGAACTAAATCAACTTCTTTTTTTAACAAATCTGTAATAGTTTTAGAGGTAATGCATGTGTAAGTTTTTGTAACAAAATTATCAATTTCACTTTCTGATCCTACTGAGCCGATTTTGCTGGATTTCAATCCCAAACTGCTTAAGATAACTACAAGCAATTTGACACCCAGTTTATTTCTTTTGATTTTTCGAAAGTGAGCGTGTTTTCAACAGACGGACAGACGGACATGGCTTAATCGACTTAGAATTCCTCAAGGAGCCAGAATAAATATACTTTATGGGGTCTGAGATGAATAATAAAAAAAAGTTTCACACAGAATGACAAACTTAGTATACCGTCTAAAACTAATGGAGGTCGGTCATACATTTTATCCCCCTAGGGGCGACTTCTTGGCAGTTATGGGCGTTTTCTATAATATATTTCTAGTCTGTATTGAACATTTTGTATGGGAGCCTCCTTAAGGAATGGTGATAGCGGGTAGATATATTAGAAATAAATAATGAAGATAAAAATAAAGTGGGGTTGACCATACACTGAATGAAAAATGCTTCATATATTTAATGAATCGTTTTCATAAAAAAATTTTCATTGGTTAAATGAAAATTTTTATTGTTTCAATGGAATTTCATAGTTATAATGAAGTATTTTCGTTAAAATCGCTTCATTGGATTTCGCAATTACGTTAAAATTTTTCATTGGATATAAGAAAACTTAAGTTTGTCCAAGTTAAACCAAAAATTTTAATTGGGAACATAAAAAAACAATATACAAACATAACTATATTCATAAATTAATACAAAATTATAGTTTCCCTAAAAAAATGTTTAATTGTTAATTTAAAAAACGTAAGATTTAATTAGTTCATACATCTAATGTAATATGCCATTAAATTTATGAAATCAAAAATTTTTTTATACAAGCAACATGTTTCAATAATTGAAAAAAAAATTATTTTTAACATTCAAATAACTCTATAGTCTCACGAATTAAAAGTATAAAAATATTTCGAAAAAGCATGCTTTCATAAATTTAAATTTTCATTATTACAATGAAAAATGTCATTATAGTAATGAAACAAAAACTTTCAATCCATAAATATGTATGTTTTTAGTTTTCTTTAATATGTACATACCTACCTACATATAGTATGTAATAATGAACAATTGTTCTCCTTTAAAAAAGGAGAGACTCTGATTCCTGCAGACAAGCGTAAAGCTTCGCGGGATTAGTTTAGGGAATTATTAAAAAAAAAAACAACAAACAAAAAAATTAAAAAAAAATTGAATAAAAAATTTTTTTACTTTTTTGAAAGTATTCATCCAATGAATAATATTCATAGATCTAATATAATGTTTCATTAAATACATTTAAATGAAACAGGTTTCATTGATCCAACGAAGCGTTGCATAGGTTCCTTTTTTATGCAATTTTTCATGGGATTAATGTCAAAATTCATTAGTATTGTGAAGAAAATTCTTTCAGTGTACATTAGACCAATTCTAAACGCACCATGGTGAGGTGTATATTAGATTCAACATATCCGAATATAGAACTCTTAATTGTTATAAAACATGTTGATATTGTGATGTTTCATGTGATAAACTGTGACTTAAAAAAAATTGTAACAAACTTTTCAAAAAGCTAGAGACTAGCTTAAAACTGCGATAAGCAAATTCGTTGCACCGTGTTTTCTCTTTTATTACCTTCGTTTACTAGGCTTGCCAGCCGGTCTTAATTTTTCAAGATTTAAAAAAAAATTTAGTGCTCATCAAGAATCAAAAAAATATAAATTTTCAAGGTTTTTTTAAGCCCAACCAAAAAACATGTTATTATTTTTTACTTTAAGAAAACTGTGTAAAAAAACAATTATTTTATCCTTTTGTTTTATTGCATTTGTTTACAGATCTTCGAAACTACGTTTGCTAGACAGTAAAAATTCTTGCAAATTTTTTTCAATTAAACCATTAATTAAATATAAAATCAGTTTTAAATAAAATTTAATCAAGTGAATTAAACGTTTAAATGTTGTTAAGTTCAAAAAATATTTAATTGATAATATAAATTTGCTTACTGGTGCAAATTGAATTAATTTTTTGATTAATATCACAAATTTTTTAATTGAAATCAATTTTTATTTTTTTCTGTGTGGGTTAAATATTGGTTCATTAGTTCTCAACACATATTTATTTATACTTTTATATACATACATACATACATACATACATATGTAGTATATTTGTTGCATTTGATAAGAAAATCATAGGGAAATCAGTAATTCGTACGTGATGTTTATTAATCAGTCAATGTCTACACTTTTTCGCAAACAGATCCAACCAAGCTATTCATGTCAAACGGGAAATTATATTCGTGTTATTTGTACGTATTACTAATTGTTTTATTCCCAACCGCGGCATTTCTAAAGGAGAACGATGAAAGAACTAAACCTAATGCTAACAATGCTTTAAATACCATTTTTGGGGTAAATTTACACCGCGAATCAGCCGACCAAAGAGACTTAGAGAATGTGAATTACATTAATTCAGTTGAAAACAGAACTTATACTTTGGCGGAAACACTACGAAGAACATTGATTGAATTTGAGGAGTTATTTGAAAATATAGTTGACGTTCAGTGATGCCAACTTAGTGCTTTTGGCACTATTTATGGTGCTTTTTGATGCCTCAAAACGCCAAAATTGTATCCTTAGTGCCAAACTAAGAAAAAGCACTAACTTAGTGCTTTTTCAATTTTTCGTTAGTGCCTTTAATGCTTTTTAAAATTTTTATTTTTTTTACCATTTTTTAAAACTTCGGTTATATAGAGGATGATTTAGATGAGATTTGCTATTTGGAGTACAATTTTGAGAAAGCCTGTAAAGATTTCAAGATTTCAAATGATAAAAAAAAGTGATAAAAGAAAGTTGCATTCGTTTTACCAAAAACTTTATTTACGAGGTTTGAGCTAGGCTTCCTAGCAATTTGGAAATTTTACAAAACGTTGCACTTTTAAGCGTTGACAGCATATTAAGTAATCGTAATAAAAACGATGTATTTGTTTTCGGTAAACATTTTTTTAAAGATGTAGACACTGTTTCAAAAATAGAAAATGGCTTGAAAAATATTAAGAATTGTAAATGAAAAAATAAACAACGATTTTGAGTCATGTAGAAAAAACGTATTAATAAGTTTTAAGCATGCAGTCGGAAACCGTATTTTTTCGAGCTACGAAAATCGAGTTCGCACTGTATTACTTTTAAACTGTTTTATGGCCAATTCAAACTCTATATGATTTGGATAATATTATTTTTATTGAAGATAATAATAATACATTTAAAAATTTTTATATACAAATGTAAATCTATTTATTATTTAATTTTAAATGAAAATGGTCCCCCATCTACGCCGTCGCCTTTTTTTAAATTTTGGAGGTATTTAATATTCGGCATGGATTAGTGCTTTTTTACGCTTTTTTTTGTTTAAAATAGTGCTTTTTAGTGCTTTTTTTAAATTTTAAAGTGCTTTTTGCTCTCAAAAAGTTGGCATCACTGTTGACGTTATTGCTACTAATGTACCTAAAATAGCTAGAGATGCAGAAATTTTCCTAGATAAATTGTCAAATCGTACAATGGGTGTTTTGATTACTTTTAGTAGTATTATTCTTAACGAGGGCGATGAGCTGGTAAATGAAATGTTTAAGAATTTTGAAACTCAATTGGATTCCGTAAAGCTTGAGTTTCAAAATTTAGCCGTCAGTGTGGATGAACACTTAAATTGGGCTGTTTCCCAACTAAACCAGACACTTATAAACAATACCGAAGAATATGATTGGTGGACTGCGCATATAAAGCAAAAACTGCGCACTGTTAACGACACAAAATTGTACCAAGAGGGATGTCGTGCAATTGATGAGTTCATATCGAATAGCACCAAAGAATTGCACAATTGTTGTAAAATCACCATGAAACCTATGCGTTCACTATGTAAATCTGCCAGCTCCCTCATAACCGAGGCCTTACATATTATTGTAGGCGCAATTGACAGAATGCAATCTTGTCTCGAGGAAAAGTACTCCTATTTGGACTATATGTTACCCTGTATACATTTGGCATATGATGAAATTACAAATTTAGTTTCTAGAGCAGCTCAGGTTACACATCAAGTAAACAATATGCTTCCTATGAAAATTATTTACACGCGAAGTTGTTTTGCTATTGTTAAAGTAGAAATGAATGTTCATCGAAATACTATAGAATCTGGCCCTTTCTTTAATAAATAAAAAAGCTGAAAATAAAATGTATTATTTTTAATTTTTGTATTGAATTACATATCTCCAACATGGGAAGGAAACATATTTTGCTTTTATCCTCAAGCAGAACTCTCTTTTGCCTTAAATTTTGCTGCATGCAATATACAGCGGTTTGCTTTATTTAATACATCAGAAATCATTAACAAAAGCTTATAAACCTGTTACTTTCGAACAAGACTGCAATCAGAATATGGTTGAAGGTAGTTTCAAAAGTCTAATCTCCAGTTACTTTGTGCTGATATTTGCAACGTCCTTAAAAAGGGTCTAATTTGCGTCAGAATTACTAGCTAGCCATAGTTGTGAAGTAAAACTTATCCTTAAAGTTTGCGGAAAAATCGTCTAATTGACTTGCCTATGTCGTCGTTGTAAAACTTTTATAATTTTTTTTTGTGCTTTCAGTAATGGGTTGATTACGGATGGAAACACAAATAAATTTCTATTGCCTGTTGCCAAATTTACATAACGTATGGCAACTGTCAACCAACAACTGGTTTGTTCTGTTGCCATGTTGTTAAAATATTGGCAAACTTGTAGTTGCTGCTAATATATTTTAAAGTAAAGAAGGCGGCAAATCTAATAAGAACTTAAGTATATTTTTTATAAAATATTTTTTTGTGTTTTAAGTTTATGAATTTATTTCTTTAATTGTATATTTTAAAATGGTAAAAATAGCAACTCGAAAACAGTTTGAGCTTTCAATCCATGGTATGGAAAAAATTAGCCACAGCTCGCAGAGTTCGGTCTTTTGGGGAAATAAAAGCCACCACTGAAGCTTTGCCAGATTTAACAACGAGTGTGGGTACATTTTAAGGGCAATTAAAAGAAAAAAGCGGCAACAACAAACGGTAGAGGCTTTTATATATGGGGGATTTCATGTCAAGTGACCCAATTTTTAAATCGAATTTAAAAAAAAAAAAAAAAATTAAATAACACTACGTGAAAAATTTCAACAACGTCGTGACCAAATGAATCCGACAGCCAATCTTAATGTAAAACTGAAATGCAAAAATCTTCAAAAATTTTAAACGGATTATGTATTTCTTTCTTTTTAGTGAAAGGTTATAAAATTTCTAAAATAACCATGGATTGCTAGTGAAGATTGGCCAAGAAATGACAGAGTTACAGGGGACAAAAGTTCAAGCTTCATTGAAAATTTTATGATTTTGTTAAATTTTGCTTTTTTCAAGTTATTTTTTTTAAACCAACGATTTAATAATCCTAATGTTTTATTGCATATTAGATTTTTTATTATCAACATTTTGCGCCCAACAAGAGACATAGATTGGTACAAAAATGGCAAATCTACACAAGATTTAGTAAATTAACCCACATAGAAATTCAATAGTTTTAAGCTATTTTCAATATTTATTGTATTGCTTTGTATATTTGTTTGTTGTGTTTTTCTTTGATTTGATACAAATCGAAAAGTGGGTTTATTCAATTAATCTTCTGTAACTTTGTCATTTTTGCACCGATCTGGATTCTATTGGGCACAAAATGTTCGTATTGAAATAGGCTAATGTCGTAAGTGATAAAACTTAAAGAAATTTTTTGAAAATAGCAAAATTGCAAAAAATCATCAATTTTATAATGAAGTTCGAAATCTTGCCCACTATAACTCTGCCATTTAATGACTCGCCTTCACAAACGACCCATGGTTATTTTAGAAATTTTATAACCTTTCATTAAAAACAAAAAATTTTTGAAGATATTTGCATTTCAGTCACAACATCTTTTTTATTTATTTATTTATTTAATAATTTCTTGCTTATCCTACACAACAAGATAAAAATCTTATAGTTAAAGTGCAGGAATTATATAAGTTTTAAAACATAATGGGGTTATCACACTCAAACGATTAAGTTTGAAAGGAAAGAAAAGAAAAAAAGAACATTATAACAAAATGGAAAGGAAATAAACATTTATTTTAAAGAAAGATTAAATTTTAAATTGTAAGTTGACTGATTGTAACATATAAATTATAGATTAAGATAAACTAAACTAATTAACTAAATAGCTTTAATGGCAAAAATTAATTGGTTTAGTTTTGTTTTATAAGTTTTGGCTTATTAAATAATTTACTAATTGACTTCTAAAATTGTTCACATTGTTGTTTGTTTGAACATGATTGGGCAGTAGGTTCCAAAGACGGACAGAATGAATAAAAAAATTGATATTCAGATAACAGGCTGCGGTGTGTAAAGGGAATTATCTTATTTCCCCTGTTAGACCTTGCAAAGGTTAATCTGTTGTACAGATATGGAGGATTCTTCGTATATATTATTTTATGTAGCATGTGCAATACCCTCATATCTAAAAGGTTTTTAAATGTCATGCCATAAAGTTTATTTGTGAACTGGGATATACTATCATATTTCCCCAAACCAAAAACATATCTGATTATATTGTTATATGTTTTCTGTAACACATTTTTGCTACGAAAGTCGCAACTTGAGAACAACTCGCAACCATATAAAAGTCGAGGCATTAAGTATGTTTTGGCGATAAGTATTTTAATTTTTAAGGGCGTAAAGTATTGGGTAGGCCAAAGTTCACGTAACCGTAGGTAAATGTTTGATGCAGTTTTATTTATATGGTCAGACCAATCTAAATTATTATTTTGTTTTTTAAAAACACAAATAACGGCTATTTTGGAATATCTTAAAAACTGGTCTACTTTTGAAAATTCTGACTTCATATTCGGATTCAGCGGAAAATTTTACATATAGATTATGGGTCAAATTCATTTGGTCAAAAAACTGTTACGTAGTGTAATTTTTTAAAAAATCAAAAATTTTTTTTTCAAAAGATTGATCAAATAGCTATCGAAGCTACTTGGGACAAATTTTGCTAACACCAAAAGGTAATAAGTTACATGGATGAGAAAGAACACCTGTATAGCCAAAATGTCACTCTTTGAACCCCTCTTACTCAGAAATCCAATAGGACTAACCTTGGTGCAAATTTCATCCAAATCGGAAGACATCGATTTAAAAATTGGATCACTTGACATGAAATTCCCTATATGTATTTCGTAATTAGCGTCAAATAGATGCCGTTTACCGCCTCCTCTGCGTAAAATAGGTCCACAGAACTAATAATATTTACTTGTTATTTTTATTCACTTTGAATTACTTTTTTGTTCGTTTTTTTTTAAATTTTTTATATATATATTTATAGTTGCCAAGCTGTCAAAAAAGCATTAACGATAACTTTTTGGCATCTAAGCAATGTTGCCGTATCGAATACCAATTTAAATGTCTTTTTGCATTTTAACAATGCAACTGAAGTTGTGTTGCCATCTGTTATCAAGCTATAAGATATTAATCTTTTTGTCACCACAGGTGGAAATGCTATATATGGGCATTTCCGTCAAAAGGTCCATCGTGACCGAAAATTAAAAAGTTATTAAAAGCTGATTATTTTACGATATTGTTATATAGAAATATTTAGATTTTACTAATTTTATAAATTTACCCATAAATTTGTTCACTTAGATAAACAATCAGACTGCAAAGATGTACAAACGTAATTTCTTATTTGTGAGAATGTTTTATTGTATGTTTTCGTTAATATTATCTTTCTTAAAAGATTGGATGAAAATTATCCAAAAAAAATTCTTAGATGGTCTGTAATCAAAGGAAGAGTTCGAAGAGAAATATGTTATTAGGATTAACGGTAAATTTTTATTTTTTTTAATCATTATTCAGTTAAATTATTATGGAAAAAAAATAGGTTCGAAATGTCACGTATCGAACCAGATTTTGGCTTAAACAAAAAAAAAAAAAAATACACAAGATTTTGGAAGCATACCAAAGACATTTTAATGTTACATTGCTACGTAAAATTCTGAAAGTAGTTTGACTAAAAAATTGTGCCAGGTTTCGCTGAATTACGCCTTTTTATACATGGCCACAAAAACTACTTCTATTTTTTTCACGTTCGAACCGCTACTTCTTTTGCCATTATCTTTGACCTAGAATCGCGCCCCCCATAAACTTTAGCATAGATAATAGTGCTATAATTAAAGGGCTAAAATAACGTAAAAATATTTGTTGTTTAAAATGTTATTGCATTTTTAATGCGTACGACTGTCACGTTCAACACTTTGGAATTACCCATACTAGGACTATGTCACATTTTTTACAAAAAACTTAGCTATCACCATGTGATAGTCGCTAAAAATCGTCTTTGCTGGTCATTTTGGCAGGAAAGCCTTCCCCACCAAATGTAATTTTTAAAAACTCAGAGATAATTTTATTTGATTGCAAATTATTTATCTAGTCTTATTTTTCGAATTTTAAAAGTTTTTCCTTGTAATAAATTTTGTAGCTGTTATGGCCGATTTTACCAATTTATTTATATATCAATTTATGTTTAAAATTCGTTTTTCTTGTCAAATACAAATAAATTTATATGTTAAACTAGCTGTTTGGTCCCGGCGCTGTTTGGGATTTTCTAAATAAGTTGTTCTCGAGTTATAACATCACGAACATAGGACAACTAATTTTTAATATATATAGATTTGATATTTAAAAAGAATTGGTGAAATTGGCCACCACTCTTTTTTTTAAAAAATATTTATTTATTGTGTATCCAATATTTATAAATGGATAGCAAAAATGTATAACGAGGAACTTTTATTTAATTACATTTGCGGAGAACCACATTTTGCTCAGATCTTTCCTAAACATATGTAAGGAATATTTTATATTGAACCAGTGGTGGCAAGTACAGTACTATTGTACTTTTTTCAGTACTTTTTCTTTATAAAAACACCGCGGTACCCCACGTCTGTTTTAGTTCTCTTTTCTTGTTATTATAGCGACGAGTTTACCATGTTGAATTCGACTCGGTATTCATATGTACTAGATACATATTTTTTAATTACATTAAATATATACAAATTTTTTTTATAAAGAGATCAACTATACATAAATATCTAGTAAAGCTTCGTACAGACGGTGGTCAGATCTTACAATGTTGTCATTTTTCAATGGCACCATTGTCAGATGCATTAATTTTACACATCTGCCAAATGAAAATGAGCTTAAAATGTTCAAACAGTTGCATGACATTTTTAGGCAAATTTAATGACAAAATTGTAAGATCTGACCATCGTCTGTACGAAGCTTAAGGATTCAAAATTAACAATAGTTCAAAATTTATCGTATTTTACTAGTTAAAAAAGAAAAACCAAAAACTTTATAAAAAAATTAAACAAATTTCTACATAAATACAAACCCCCATGTTCACAAAAAATATTTTGGGTTTATGACAGGTTTATTAAACAAATTTTCATAGAAAATTCGTTTTATAAACCTTTTATTAATCAAAAATATTTTTTGTGAATATGGGGGATAGTATTTATGTTTGCATTCATTTGAACGAGATGATACATTTTTGTAAATTAATTTAATAATTTCTGCGTAAAACATTTTAAAAAGAGATCAAAAATTTATTATAATAACTCCAAATAAATAAAGTTAATATTTTCATCATTATTGTTATCGCAGAAATAATTTCAAAATAAACCAAAAATTGTGCGAAACGCACCGAGTTGACAACTCTGAAACAATCGATTTTTACAGCTAGTTCAGATAAACTTGCGATAAAAATTGGAGAAGATAGTAATTTTTCGAGCTTCGCAAGTAGATTCAATATGAATGTACTTTCTTCGCTCTCAAAATTTTGTATAGCGAAGCAGTTGCTTTGTTCATGATTGGCATGCGAAGCATGAATAGAGAGCGAATCACGTACCGTGGAAACATGGCATTATCCTTCCTTGTTTAGACTTAGTCCACAACCAGTGTTGCAAGAAGTTGGGGAAAATCCCTACATGTAGGTATTTTCGATACTAAAATAGAAGCGTAGGGAAAATCGGACAGATTTTTTATAATCTGCAAAATGTAGGGATTTTCCGTCGTATCGCATTTATGAAATAAATGCAGAAACCCCGTTTTTAAGTGATATTTTCTTGTTCAAAACGGTTGAAAATTTTTCTTTTCCTTAAAATAGCTTAAAAATATGTTTTCAGTTTTTTGTGGTTCAAAAAGTTGGCAACACTAATATGTAGGTATATGTTTTTTGTAAGATATCATTCAATATTGAAAGATTTTCAAGTAATAAGAAGCACAAATTTGAACTATTGTCTAAAAAGTTTAATATAAGCTTCAATGATCTCATGAATGAGTGGCGAACAATAGAATACAATTTTTCTACTAGTGAAATTAACACTTTTTTAAAGCTTTGGATAAAAATAATAAAAATTAAAAACTTTAATGACGAAACTGTTTTTCCAAATTTATCGAAACTATTATGGATTTGGTTATGCTAATGCCGATGCAGAAAGGATTCTTTCAATAATAACAGATGTTCGTACCATAAAGCGAAACAAATTGAGCCACAGTAGTTTAAGTTCAATATGTATACTGAGATAATTTCTGCAAAACAGTGGAAAAGATTGCATGAATTTCGAATGTGGTGCTAGTCATTATAGAAAATTAAATTTAAAAGAACTTTATTAATTTTAAAATATTCTATTGCTGGGTACCTGAAAAGAACTACACCAAAAGAATTATATAATCTCCAGAACATATGGCTTGAACCAAGAAATTTTTGCACTATTCTCGTCTAAGCCAAAAATTTCTTATTGTAAACATATTACACATATGGTTAGTTTAAGCAAAAAGTTATGACTTTAGGCAAAATAAAATGTACTTAAATACAGATAAAAAAAATTATTCTAATTCTATATAGTTACTTCAATAACATTTTCGTTGCTTATGGCCAATTTCGCCATTTTATTTAAATATCAATTCATATTTAAATATTGTTTTTATATAATATTATTTTTATTTGACATGAAATAGGAATTTAAAACATAAATTAAGAATTATGTACATTTATAAATTTATGAAACCGGCCACTTATTAATTTTTAAAAAACTTTATTTTATATAATATTTAATGAAAAGTACATACATGTGTCGCACTCAAATTTTTTTAACTGGAACGCAAACGGCATCCGCCAACATAAAAATGAACTAGAATACCTTCTTAAAAATAAACAAATTCATGTTATGATGGTTTCTGAAACTCATCTGACCTCAAGAAATACGTTTAAAATCAATGGTTACATACTATATGATACCAAGGACCCTCGAGATAGAGCTTGTGGAGGTTCTGCCATTTTGATAAAACCCCGAGTCAAACACTACTTAATGTGTGACCATCGTGAGGATTATCTGCAAGCAACAAACATTTGTGTTGAAAAGCTAAATGGAAACATAGTAATTTAATCTTTATACTCTCCACCTAGGTTTTCAATATCAGAAAGCCAATATTGTGAATATTATTAATCACTAGGACCCTGTTTCCTGGCCGCTTGCGATTACAACGCTGAACATACCTACTGGGGGTCACGACTTATAACACCAAAGAGTCGTGCCTTGTTTAATACTATCTCTAAAATAGATTTAAATGTGGTCGCGAGCGGACAACAAACATATTGGCCTACTGATCAACAAAAAATTCCAGATGTCATCGATGTTGGCGTGGTTAAAAACATCCCCACAAAAACGATTCATATTGAAGCTTCCTTAGAATTATCTTCCGACCTTACACCTACAATTGTTACTAAAATGAACCCCAATAGAGTTGTATCTCCGACTGGTTACTTAGCGACGTCAGCCTCACAAATAAATTGGTTTAAATAGTTACAAAAAATTTCTCAGTACCCATTGCACAGAAAATATTCCGCTTAGTACACCGGAGAATGTGGATCGCTCTATTGTTAATTTCGACAGCTATGTAAAACTAGTTGTTCAACATTCCAGTACTGTCCCCAAAAAAAAGACAAAAAATTTAAATATATTCCACAGATGTAGAGCGGTTCTTGACTGAAAAAAGGAGAGTTCGAAGAGAGTGGCAACTGTATAGTTCCCCGCAACTTAAGAATTTACTAAAAGAGTACACAAAAAGGCTAAGAAAGTTACTGCAGACTCAGAAAACGGCTTCTCTAGAAAAATATCTTAAGGAACTTGATGCAACTCCACAATCTGACTACTTATTATGGCGTGCAGCTAGAAATCTAAAAAGGCCAGTTAAATCTAAGCCACCATTAAGAAACTTGAATGGTAGTTGGGCAAGAAACGATATTGAAAAAGGAAATCTGTTTGTTAGTCACTTGAAAAACGTATTTACAGCAAATATATCTCACGATATTGCGATCGAGTTACCACCTGTTGCTGCTAGAGCAGCTATTCCCATAAGCTTTGAGATAAGAGAAATCGAAAAGCCTATTTGCGACTAAAACACTAAGAAGGCACCTGGTATTGCTAAGATCGGTAATAAAATGCTTTTAGAGCTACCCAGGGCTGGGCAGTATTTGAAATACATGTATTTGAAATACGTATTTAAAATACAAATACGTATTTTGTATTTGTATTTTAAATACATGACGTGCAAGTATTTTGTATTTTAAATACATATCCAGCAAGTATTTTGTATTTTGTATTTTAAATACATACAATAAATATAAGTAGTTTGTATTTTAAATACATAAAAAAATGGGAGTATTTTGTATTTTAAAAACATAGTTTACAAAATATATTCTGTCAGTTTATTGATGGTTGATTGCATTTTAATCTACCAAAATATAAGAAAATATGGTGGCACTTTTCATCTTTCGTGAAAAAAGTTTCCGCACCGAAAGCGTTGAAGTTTTGTTTTTATTTTTTATTTTCATCATTAAATCAGTGGCTCTTTTCTTAAATAAGTTCGTTTTTGTTTAAAATTATATATAATCTTCAACATTAAACCATTTTTCATAAGTCTAATGCAAAATCAAAAGGGTTTCAATTTCCAAAAATAAAATTTACACATAATATGGAGTTTTAGGAATCGCTTACGGTGCGGAAACTTTTTTCACCGAAACAACTTAAAAAACAGTTTTTTATTATCAGAACAAAATTCCCCACATGGCGCTGGAGTGGTATTTTGCACTAAAAAAAAAGTTATAAACTTAATGTACATGACGTGGAAGTATTTTGTATTTTGTATTTGAAATACGTACAATAAATGGAAGTATTTTGTATTTTAAATACATACAGGATGTATAAGTATTTTGTATTTTAAATACATAACCTGAAAGTATTTTGTATTTTGTATTTTAACCCGGCGCCGGGGGGGATGGGTCAAAATTACCCGTCACTTTTCGAATGGATTGTGGTTTTAAAAATGTACTTCTCTTCTCTACGCTCTTCTCAGTAGCTGGTGATATTGAATCTCTCTGAATGTTATAAATTTCAAATCAGTTGCATGACGATTGTACTTCGAGTAACACGTGCTCAAAGTTAAAAAAGGTAAATATGACTCATCCCCACAGTCAACGTAGCTATTTTGCTCCATTTGTATTTTATGTATCTTGCATATGATGATCCTTCAAAATGATTTTTCTTATTTTTTTATAAGCATTAATTAGTCATAAAGGCATAAAAATGTCAATTTAATTTAAAGACTAATAAAAAAATAAGTGTTTATTATATTTAAGCTAGAAGAAGCCTCCTTTGTTAACTTTTTTAATATGAAATGTTTTTTGTTTAAAAATAAAAGTAAATATGTTATTTTTTAACAAAGTCATGTTTTATTTCCTTAATAAGGTTAGATTCAATCTAAATTGTATATATTTTTTCGTAAATATAGCAAAGAACCTCGAGTTTAATAAGTGGGTCATTATGACCCAACCCCCATGTCCTTGTAGCTAAAATCCACCCCCCCGGCGCCGGGTTAAATACCGCACACCATGTATTTTGCCCAACACTGGAGCTACCTAGCATAGCAAAGAAAACTATTCTTTTTATTTTTAATGCTACTTTACGCCTTGAATACTATCCTCAAAAATGGAAGGGTTCCTTAGTTACCATAACACCAAAGCCAGGTAAAGATCATACAAAATTGAGTCATATAGGCCTATTAGCTTATTATCAAATATGTCAAAGCTGTTTGAGAAATTATTAGTTTCAAAATAAACACCGATTTTAAGTGAAAATAGATGTATTCCAAACCATCAGTTCGGATTTAGAAGAAAACACAGCACAATCGAACAGACTCATCGAATAGAAAATGTCATAAGAAAAGCATTTGAAGAAAAAAAATATTGCTCAGCACTCTTCATCGATGTTTCGCAAGCTTTTGATAAATTCTGGCATGAAGGCTTATTACATAAATTAAAGCAAAATTTACCAGCAAACACACACAAGCTGTTAGAAAGCATCTTATTCGGTCGTCAATTTATTATTAAAGAAGAAAAGTTCTTAAGGTGACCTCAGCCAATTGGCGCAAAAGTCCCACAAGGCAGCATCCTGGGCCCTCTATTATACTTAATTTATACTTCGGACATGCCAACAAGCAACTACACCAAAACTTCAACATTTGCAGACGATACAGCTTTTCTAAGCGTCCACGAAAACCGTTATGAAGCATCTCGTTTCTAACAGTATCATATATTTAAACTAGAAATATGGTTAGGACAATGGAGGATAATGGTCAATGAGCAAAAATGCGTACATATAACATTCACCTTGCGCCGGGAATCTTGCCCCCTTTTACAATCAATAATCAAATAATTCCTCAACATTCGCATGTAAAATATCTCGGTATACATCTGGATCGGCGATTAACGTGGAAATGCCATATAGAGGTAAAATAAACTTAAATGAAACTAAAAGCCATTCAAATTTATTGGCTTATTAGGAGAAATTCTATCCTCAGTCTCGATTGCAAGCTTCTACTTTACAACTCTATCTTAAAGCCTATCTGGTGCTACGGTATTCAACTATGGGGCACTGCCTCGGCCTCTTATATCGAAAAAATTCAAAGGTGCCAAAATAAACTTCTTCGAATAATCACAGCCGCTCCCTGGTATGTTAAAAACTCAAACATTCATAAGGATCTCAATATGCCATTAGTAAAAACTATGATTACAAAATATGCAGTAAAATATTTAAAAAGGCTTGAACAACACCCAAATCCACTAGCTCGAAATATTTTAAATCATGGCGGCCACACTCGCTTAAGAAGAAGAGACACTGCAGCACTTACCCAAATATATGAGCTATAAGCACCTATAAGTGAACAGAACCCGTGAGAAGAAAATTTTTGTCTAGCACTGGCAGGACATAAATAAAGAATTAGGATTAAGATTTGATTAATTATTGTTAGTTCATATTTAATATATGAAGATTCCATAAATAAATAATGAGTAGAAAAAAAATGTTTATTTTTAAATCATTATCAATTGGAATTCAAATGTCAATCAAACAATCGAAAACCGTTTAAGAATTGTGTTTGATGTCAAATGATAAATTCATTTCATATCAAAGGTTTGACATCGTGTTCGTTGGGCTGTTTTCTCGATTTTTGGCTGATAAAATGTACGCATACACCACTTGCAAGTAATTACTTGCATGTGGAAACGTAGGGTTATAAAACTCTCTTTTTAAGATTCTTATTAGAGTTGTTATTTTTACGTTGAGAAATAACTGTTAACTATGGAGCTAAGATCGTTTTTTTAAGATCACATATTCTGAAAGAGCTTGTCAAGATTAATCTATTGGAATACGACAGTAAAGGTCTCCGTTGACTCTAACATGAAGATTTTTTGAATTTAAATTATCTGGATAACTATTATATACGGTCCCTGCAAAATAGAATAGAATTGCTAAAAATTTTCATTTCTTTTATTATTGTGAAAGTGCGAAAATATTGGTGCAAAAATGTTATTTTTATAAATAATTGCGACCTACGACAAACGATAACAACTTTGTATTATAATATGATTACTTCCTAACGTATTGTGATTTATATGATAAAAGTAAATTATAATATAATGCAAAGTAAACAAATTATGATTTAGGGGAAAATGATGTAATATTACGACTGTAAAGGGTGTTTTTTATAGAGTGACACAAGTTTAAATCATAATAAAACAAGGAAATATATTTTTAATATCAATGAAACGCGCTTTATTGGAATGAAAATTTTATGAAATTAATGTTTAAATAAAATTTCTGCCATGTAGAAGGCGCAATCTGTACCCATGCTCTGTAACTTTAGTGAGAACTTCCCGCATAGAAAAGATGTGAAACAAAATATTCCATCGTTTCTCGAAAAGTGAAAAAAGTGTGTCTCTAACTCATGTCGAAAACTATCATACGTTATAAATGTCATAACATTGCACTCGAAGCCGATGTGACATTGCAGACGTTGAGACCGACGGCGAAAATACAACCGTCGGCTATACAAAATAATGAAAAGTGCGACTTAAATGTGTGTTGTTTGCAAAAGAGCTTTGAAAACATTCATATATTTTATAAAATGTTAAAAGCAAAATAATTAAGAATGAAAAAATGTGCCAAGAACAAAATATTATTACATATTATTATTCTTTGCATTTTGCATTTTTAATGTTTTTTTAGCGTTAACATTTTTTTCTCGCCCCGTTTTTGTTCGTGAGTTTATTTGACAGTTTGACTTTTTCACAGAAATTTTACAGACACACTTTTTCTGCAAATTGGCGAGTAATTTCCTTACGTGACAGCTATTACTCGCCAAAAATTTTACAGACGCAGTTAAGTGAGAAAAATAGTTGTTTGTTTCATTTAATGGCACTTTTCATTTCAATCTAAAAGTTTCTCGACGCGAGAGTTACAGATCATAGGCACTGAACACCAATTTTCAACAACTTTTCTCATTCTGACCATCATCGTTTTTGAAGACAGTACAGTAGTTTTCTGTGGATGTAGTTGTGTTTCGACAAAATCCTGTGGATTCTCCTCACTCCAAATGCAACAATTCTGCTTATTACGCTTTCATCGGAAAATAAAATTTTAAATAGAAATTCAAAATCAATATCAATTTTTGCTCGAGCCCATTCACCGAATTGTTTTGATTAAAAATGTCAACAATTTGCACGCATTGCTCTGGCGTAAGACGATTCATAATGAAATTTCAAAGCAAACTAAACAAAAAGCAATTATTAGCCGTTAAATGGATGCTCAAATAAAGCAGTGATGCCAACTCAAAGTTGTGACACTCTAAAAAACACCTTTTATTTCGTCATAATATTTTATTTTATGATTCTAATAATAACACTGTGCTCGAAATTTACACTTTTTTTAGACAAGCCGGGCACATGACGTTTTAGCATAATTCGGGTACGCTGAAAAACGGTTAAGTTTATTGAAATTACTAAAAAAAAATCCGCAATAAAATTTCCTTTAAGAAAAGTAAAATTTTTTTTAATAATGAGCAGTCGTTTTAGAAACATAACAAAAATTTTGTTTTTTAAAAATTCATAAAAAATTGGAAAATGCAGCTAAGCTTATAATTTTGACTTTTCTTAAAGGATATTTTATGGCGGAATTTCGGTTTTTTAGTGATTTCAATAAAATAAACCGTTTTTGAGTTACGCAAATATATGCTGTGCAACCTCCTCCATTTTCGAAATAACGGTATATCTCGAAAACAAGAGCTAACCTAAAAAACGGTGGGCACCATTGAATTCAGCGTACCCGAATCATGCTAAAACGCCATGTGCCCGGCTTGTCTAATTTTGCAACTAGCATAGTGTAATCATTATATGTTTTGACTACAATAATGAATCTTATCTTAATATGTTACTCTTAAGCTACGTTCACACCTATTAATTATTTGACGTCCTACACGTAACCCCTAGTTTTATTACGGAATTATTTGCTTTTGCTAAACGTTTGGCTAAATTAAACCATTTAAGAGTTTCTTTATTACACTATACAATTCTCTTTTCACAAATAAAGTTTAGTAATCCAATAGAACTTGTTAAAAATGAAGCTAAAGTTTGATTAATTTATTGGTCACGCTTTTTTTGGATTTTTTCGTCAAATATTTGTTAGGTCTGAACATACCTTTAGAATATGCTTACAACAACCTTGTTGTTTCTCTATGTTTCTACATTTTTTTTTTTAATACATACAATTTACGTAGTAGTACAAACTATTAAAACGCAAAGAATGCCAATGGAGGTCGTCATGGGTTAAAAAATTAATAACATGCAATTTACTTCAGTCAATTAGAGGTAAATTATAGAAATTGGAACATAAAATGTAATAGGAGTGGAAAAAACGAAACAAAATCACAACTTAAGAAATTGAACAAATAAATGGCTTAAATAAAATAACCATAATATAGTTAGCATTTATCATGTAATTTTTAATTCTGCCCATAATTGATTACTTTTGACCAAATTTTAAATATTTTCCACAAAATTATGGCTAATTTTTTGTTCATATTTAACAATAATATGGCTACCTGTACACATTTACATTGCTTAAACTTAACCATGGTATGTTTATCTAAGAATATGATTACATTCAACCGTATTTTTTTTCTGAGTGCATTTTAAATTGAATCTTACAGCAACAAGGTAAATTTTTTTTTAATTATACATACATATTTATATTTTTAAAATACCACACTGATGATGATTTGGATAATGTTCTAGTTGTTTATTGAAAAATATATACTTAATCACATTATAAGAGATGAATATATATTAACACATTGTTTAAATATTATACATAAAATTATAAATAGTACCTATAAATTCAACAGATAATGATGTTGTTTGTTTATATTTATTTTAATTTTAGTTAAGTGTTAAAATTAAATAAGATTGAAAACAAATTTACTTACGAATACGTACAAGTGGAAATAGTTTTCCCACAGGGCAAAAGTTAATGTGAAAAACATTCAGGCTATTCACAAGGTGTTCTATTGTGCCATATCTGTTGTATTTGCTATAATTTTATGGCTGTCATAAAAATTTAATTTAAGCCTCGTACACAATGCTAGCAACAATTTCACTTAGTGTTCAAAATAGAGCAACAATTTTTTTCGCAACCACACATATTTTCAATTAAGAAAACGTTTGCAAATTTTTCCCGCAAAAATATTTTGTATTTATTATTATTTTTTAAAACATTATTGTTGCTGTCATTGTGAACAAAGCTTTATTTTTCATATTAAAATATTTCTGTGGCAATTTGGCAAAACATCTTAAGTCGAATTTAAAAAGTTGAAAACAATGCTGTTAATCATACGAATTTCCATTCAAAAAACATTTTTGTTTAAGTTGTATTATAGTATGTTCACATTTGGCTTGTTCAACGCGTTTAAGCAGTTCGAACGTGATTAAGCTCTAATCACTTCAAAATCGAGATGATTACCGATACATTGTAGTGATCACTTCAAATTGACATGATTACAACTAAATCACTTCATAAATCACATAGAATCCACTGAACATACCTCAAATGTAGAATCGCCAACATGATCGTGTACAACCGGCCAAGATTTCTGCTTAATGTTTTTATTTTTTTCCTTAAATAATTCATACATTTTCACAATTTCACTATTAAAATGATTTAAATAATCTTCTGATAACTTTATAAAAGTTTTTTTTCCCATTTTTAATACTTTAAAGAAATATAAATTTGTTTGTTGTGTGTTTTTTCTTAAGGCGACCGTACACGACATGTTTTTGTCATCTGACATGTCAAATTTTCCACTGCAAAACACATACATGTCGTGTGTTACCTTTTTAACTTTGCTTCTGTAAAAGTCAGACGCAAAGTCATCTGACAAAATTTCAATTAGAGCGTGCAAAGGTATATTTACACAAGGTAGACTCATTTGGGAGTGTAGATATGCTGCTCTATAAAAGAAGCCAATTTGTCTAAATTGTCTTCATATAAAACAAAAACAATTTAACGCACACATGTACAAATTTTGGCTCATATACACGCAATTTGACGTTTTGGCTCCAACTAGGGGTAAACAGCTGACAAACATATGAGCCAACGAGTTTACCTTGTGTAAATATACCTTGGAGCGTGCTCTATTTTCTTCTGACAAACCATCTGACATCAGAAAGCTATGCCGGCAAGAAACCGGCAGCGGCGTCCACTATTGACGGAATCATTAGCCGGCTGAAGTTAATTTTTTACAATACCGAGATATGTTTGATCATCTTACCATTGAATAGAATTTATGTGAATATATATATAAAAACCGTTTTATTATAAAATCCTAAATTGGTATCTTTGAATTAAAAGAAAAAAATGTTAAGATGGCTGAACTATTTTACGGCGCAAATAAAACTTTTCATGGCGGCAGCAAGTTATTTTGAAACCGAGCACTACTTTGGTTTCTGCAATAACAATGCGAAAAAAACAGAGACAATGTCAGAAGCAAATTACATGTACGTTTGTGACCGAATATTATAAAGCTTATGTAAAACAGCGATTTTGACAGAAATGCACAATTACATGTAACTTGAAAATTTGACATGTCAGATGACAAAAACATGTCGTCTATATGCGCCTTTAATCATCTGTCATCTTAATCATCTCAAATGTAATGTGAACGGCTTTGATTAGCTAAATCAACATTTTGCTTAACCCTTCTGCACTCCTTGGGTCAATTTGACCCAATTTTGGTTTTCAAGCGCAAAATTTGTCCGTTTAAATTTAAGATATGGACGTGAAACTTTAATTTATCCATTACAGGGACGAAAATTATAAATTTAAATGAAAATAATAAAATTTAAATTTTTCCTCTCCCCTCCAAAAAACACGATTTACAAACATTTAATATCCTTTGGGTCAATACGACCCAACAAGCGATATTGCAAGTTTTATTCCACTTTAAAATTTTTTTTCCTATTGAATATAATTGAATTGAGTTCATCTTCATTCAAAATCATCGATCAATAATTTTTTCGGTCAAACAATCAATAGAATCGCTTTTATTTTTTATTATACTTAAATATGAAATGTTTTTTACATTTTATTGTTGGGTCATATTGACCCAAAGGATCATAGGAAGGGCACATATGCAAGGGATGCAGAAGGGTTAAACGCGTTTTAAAACCTAAAGGCCCAACCATAATATGCATAGCCTTGTTTAAGCAAATGACAGTTTCATAAATCTTAGCAAAAAGTTTCCTTAAGTTCAATATGGTTTGCCTTATATAATTTACATGTATTTGCACATTTGCTTAAGCCAATTTAAGCACATTATGGTTGGGCCTTAAGTGTTAACTTAGCATTAAGTCATTATTTTTCTTTTATTAGTTCTGTTTCTTTCCTGTTTGGGGTAAAGATCGTGAAAATGAGAGTAAGCATAAATTTCTCTCATAAAAAAACAAAATAACACAAAGGTACGGGAACAGAAAAAACCAAATTTTAAGCACAATATAAAAAGTAATTGTTTTGGCAGTCCTTACAAAAACCAGAATGTGCATAAACAAACTTAAACTACTGCCAAAAAGAAAAGAAAAAGCCTCTCAAATGCATTTAAAATAACAAAAAGAAATTAAAAAAACATTGATTCCTTACGGAATGAGCGATTAGTTTCGCACCCTGCTTAAGCAAATGACAGTTTTATAAAACTTAACATAAAGTTTCCTTAAGTTCAATATGGTTTTACACATATGATTTACATGTATTTGCTCAGTTGCTTAAGTCACGTTATTCACATTCTGGTTGGGCCTTAAAAGTTTATGCTACTGTTGAAAAATTGTGTATTTTCTGTTGAAATAAACTAATTTTACCAAAAATTAAAGAAAACAAATACTTTTACAATAACTAACAATTTTTTTCCTAATGTTTCAATATAATTCATTTTATTTAAGTACATTACTTTATTCCACAACACTTTTCTAGATTTTGGTGCATGAGCTTTTTTCTTTGCCTTTTTTGTTTTGTTTATGTTTTACAGCTGTTTGACAATTTGCACGAAGAACAAGTCTGGGCTGTTTCGTGCAAGAAGAAGAAGAATTTTATATTCTCAGACCCGCTCTCTTTTAAACAAATTTAAAGTACGGGAACGCTTTTCGTGCAAATTTTTCCGATGGATCCCAAAGAAACAGAGCTATTATTTATAAAAAAATATTATATATTTATATTTTTTTAATTTAATTTTGACGTTTACACAGGTTTATCAAATGATAATACAACAGACGATTCACAACAGTGCAATTTAAGCTAAAATAGTACTTAAGTACTTTAAAACAATTTGTGAATTGGCTAATTGTTGTTATCCTTTTTGTTAAACGATAGAGATTTATTATTTGCTCGACATGAGTCAATACTACCCAGACTCAATAAAATAGATTAAGTTTTTCGTGTAACTTAAATTATGGTTTGTGGCTTTTTTAAATGTGGACAATATGAATACGTTTTAAGCTTGATTTAAATTTAAAAAATTAAAACACGTTTTAAGACCGCCCCCCATTTGAATATTTGGGAATCCATACGGTATACATTTGTCGGAGAAGGCAACGTCATGTTGTTCACGGCGACGTCGAGTCGAACGGTTGATTGTAACTCGTCCACGTTTAATTTTTATATCGAAATATTGTTGTAATTCATCAAGTTTAGCAAAGAGTTTTTCAAAATCCTGTTCAGGTTTGTGGAGAAATTGACATCTCATTACGTAGTTGCCAAAAATGAAGCAATTGTATAGACGTTGAATTCGAAATTCTAGTTGTCGCAAGATGTATTTCGTGATTGTTTCAGTGGTAGCATAAACATCGTAGGCAACTTGAAGATCACGACTAGTACTACACTTAAAAATTTGTGCCGACCACTGTTGTAAAAAATCCATGTAAGTGTTGCAGCACCATTCATCAGATTTAAAATTCCCTGTGCGTAATACATCTCTCTGAATGTCGGTATAGCGTAAAAACGTTATCTGAATCGACCTCAAAGTATCAACGATGTATTCAAGAGCCTGATCTATGATTTCCGAAAACATCACATGTAAAAACTCCATTTCAGCAAAGTAGTCGGTTAAACGCATTTTTACTGAAGTGGGCAGAAAACGTTGAGCCGATGGAACTTGACGTAACTTAAGCAATAATGAGTGACTCTCGTTCTTGGACGTCTCGAAAAAGTACTCTGCACATTGCGCAAATCGACCCGCAGTTTCTGATGAATGTTGAAAGTAATCGGCTAGATCATTTAGTTTTTCCAGTTTATAGCGGTTAATTTTAATATCAATCGGGTTTTCTACAACGGTATTGAGTATAGACGATGTGGAAAGATTTCTCTGCAAATTTTCTAAGAAATTGTGGAGTAAAAATTGCAATTCATTTTTTACACCGTCTCCCAATTCTATAGCTGCATAGAATGCTAACGAAATGTGTTCCCCGCTTATGACATGGGCTGGTGCCCCCAATCGTATTGATGGTCTTATAGAGTTGGGAGAAATTGTTTGTCCATTGATTTGTGCAAAAAGTGGCACCAATAAAAGCAAATTCATTTGCCATGGTTTTTGAAACATCACAAATTTTTCAATATACTATGTATTTAATAAAACTTTTTGTTTTTCACAATATTACACAATCTCGCTATGTGGTGATAAAAGTTCAACTGAGTGTTTTATTTTTCCCATTGGCGACCATTAAAATGTTATTCACCAAAATATTGCCAGATTTGAATCTCTTTAAATTTCTATTTCTAAAATTAGATTGTTTTCTTCTGGTTTGTTTAATAAAGTTATTTGATGATCTCTTTATCTCAGGTCTCCTCCAGTTGAAAATATGTTGTTTAGTTCATCTCAAAGTAAACAATTAATAAAATACCAATACAATTGCACAAATTATAAATAATACAGTTACAAGTACACAGTTCTGAATATAAAAATTGTAAATGTCTATCGGTGCAGCTGGTGTTCAAGTGGGCATAAAAAGTTTTATTTTTAATAGTTTTCTAAAATCATTAATTCGGTAATTTCCATTTTTAAAGCTACAAAACAAGTTAGGTTCATGAAATTTATTTCAATAATTTTCAATTTAAAAGATTTGTTATTCGTGCTTAATTCCCAGTTTTTATTCTTGATAAAAACACTGAAATTTATTGTTGATGGGATAAGCTATTCCTATGCGCATTTCACTGGTTGCTTAGGCCAGATCATCAGGAAACTTCATCCATAAACATTTTGGAAAAACTAAAGATATTAAACCAAATAAAACTGTTAAGCGTATAAGAATCATAAGCAACAGTTCTACTTGTAACAATATCAAAGTTTAAACAAAAACATCAACAACAAACAGTGAGTTTATCTCTTCTTACATTCCCCACTACAATTGATTGGAATTCTTCCAACATTAATTGTAGTTGTAAGTAGGTTAAGAAAAAACAAAATGCAAAAAAACAACTTCCAAAGCATGTTTCTTTATATAAAATTTGTTTGGTATTAAAAAGCAACCGAATCGACATATTACACAGAGAACTTTTTTTGTGTGGTCAGAGGTCAATTTGGATACACATAATACTGAGGTTCAATGCCCTTAAATTTGCTTTAACTCAAGAACAAGCCGTTCGACTCAATTACATTAAGGGCCTGCCTGTTCGGCAATTTCGAACGAAGACTTCGTTCGCTTAAATTACATTTAAAACAAAAACAAATTATAAAATATTGTTTTTGTTTTACATGTAAGTTAAGCGAACGAAGTCTTCATTCGTTATCGACGAACAGGCCATAAATACCAAATAATTTGGATTATATTCTTATCAATTCTTAGCTACCATCAGCGTTGCCAGAATGAAGATTTTATCTTATTTTTGAAGATTTTTTGACCAAAATAAGATTTAAAGATTTTTTTTCTCAAATAAAGATTTTTTATTTTTAGAAATAAAAATTTTTAACTTTAAGTTTGTACAACACACATAATTTTTTTAAAGTTTTTTAAACAATTAATTTATAAAACAATGACTTTGTATCAGCTTGTTGTTCATTTTGCGAATATTGATGAAAAATAATTATTTGTGAAAAGAAAAAACCTTTGTTTATAAAGTCTCATATATTAAAGAACAAACAAAGTTCATGTATTTAGTACCAAAAGGTAAAACAAATGGAACTTAAGAAGCTTTTAGTTTAAAAATATATAAATATATACTTAAGTGCTTCAGAATATCTTTTATAAGGTGTACCACGATTATTTTAATAACTATTGCATTAAGAATACATTGAATAAAATCCATATACATATTTAAAATAACATATTCTTTTATTACTATTCTACATGATGATACCATTTTAAGCTACAAAATGTTGAACTTTAATTTTTTTGGTTTTTTTTATTATTTTTAGTACACAACAATCATGTTAGAAACATTTTTATTGTTTTGCCTTTAAAATACAATGGAGGACCACTTGCAAGATCAACATGGGCGAATTGGGGAATTGGAAAATCAGGACGGCTCACCAACTTTTTATAAAGGGGATGGAAATAGTACGGGATCCTTAAAGCAATTGCTGTCAGGATTAAAACTAATTGAAACGAAATGCCCGCAGCAACAAGAAGCGTCTCAAGAAGGACACGATTTACAAACGAGAGACAATCTGTTATTAAGTAATCTTAAATTACATCGAAGATCACCAGAGTTAGTTGAAAAGAGCACGAAGCCAAGACGTCTTTGTAGTTCTGATGTCAATGAAATATTAGCTAATGTTGAACATGACGATGATGACATAGATGTTGTAGTTGGACAATTACGTAATGGTTGTGATAATAGTACTTTTGACCAAAAACAAGACTTTTTAATTCTTCCCGGGCAAATGGAAAATATTAATTTAAGTCAAACATCTTCAGATGTAACTATAAAAGAAAACTTACCTGATAAGTCTGGAACCAATAAAAGAGATTCGATATCTAATTTGTCTACGTCTAAGTACAAAACAGTTTGTGTGTCTTCGCCTAATTCTTCTTTTTCTGTGATTCCTTTAGCTGGCCAAAACACTACCAAAGCAATAGACTTCGGAAAATTAAAGTCCGCAAAATACAAGAAAGAGCAATGTCTTAATCAAAGGGTGGGTGAAAACGCAGCTTCTCTGAGCGTGGAAGGAGGACCAATGCGAGGTAAAAATTTAGCACAATGTTTTACTAATATAAGTACGGATACCGTTCACGCCACAATTAGCAACCAAATGGCATTAAAACATGCATGTCAATCCCCATGCGTACTACCATTGCATGCTTGCAATACATTTAACCATTTTCATCACAACCATAACCACCACCACACCCACCACCATAATCACAACCATAATAACCAATCTGAAATTATAAATTATGCTAACGAATTAACCAACGCTTTGTCCTCTCGATTGCTTTTTCAAATAACAAATAACTCCATCTATTGCACTAATTCAGCTTTAAATAGCCAAGCAAAAAGACAGTCCTCATTTTTAAAATCCCAATCGCTTGAAATTGTACAAGATTCACCATCCATTATTTACCATGAAACAGGCGATGATGATGAGGAAATTTTTTTTCCCCAACTGTCAGAAATTAATGATGACAAAACATTCGACACGGAAGAAGACATTATGGGGGTGGAAGATGTGGCGAATACCAGATCAATATCGTTTTTAACACACAAGAGTGGAGTAGCTTTAAAAACACAATCCCTAGAATCTCGCCCTATATACCCAAATGTCCCATATAGTCCGTATGCTAGCCCGTATAGTAGTCCAAGATCAAATAGACGGAGGCAACCTTTGCGTGAATCAAGACGTATTTCAATCGAGCAAAGCGGCAGTTTCCTCCAATTGAATCAGTACAAGCTTATGGACCAAATAGGACAGGTAAGTAGTTCCCTCAATTTTAATTTGTAAACTCAATGCTATATCTTGTTTCTTTTATTATATTTACCACAACTACACGTATTGCATTTTTAGAAATTTGCAGCATAAAGCCGACTTACGCCCGTTTTCACAACTTACCGATAGCTAAAAGTAGACTTTAACCGGCCTTATAAAAAGTGTTCCATTATTAAAACTTTACTTTAACCTAAAGTAAGCGATAAAGTAAATTAAGGTTCATCCTACCTGGTAGGCTTAAGTAAAGTTGTAATAATGGAACACTTTTTATACGACCGATAAAATCCTACCTTTAGCTATCGGTTAGTTGTGAAAACGGGCCTAAACATATTATTGCCCGGTTTCAGCTCAACTCATTTGAGTTGTAAGCCGTATAGGGGCGGGGCAATCATTTCAATAACGTTTATTTTTTGACCCTTAAACTTTACCTATAAGTTTGAAATTCAGTGAATACTAATTGTAGTGGTTAGCTTACTAACCGTTGGCCAAAGCATGTAGAAAATCGGAAACATTGACTCACATTTGTACTGGGCGCCAGGGCTGTCAGATATGGCGATTTCTCGCCAAACGTGACGATTTTGAAACGTGTTTGGCGGTGGGATTTTCCGTTGTGTACTTAATTTTAGTTTTTTTTTTAACTGAATATATGATCTACGTTTTATGTTATTAAAAAGAAAAAAAATAACAGAAACTAAACAAAATTTACTTTCGGCGACTTTTTTTATTTTTTTCAGTTTTAGGCGATTTATGACTCATATATTAACCTATCTTTTTTTGAATGCAAAATATAAAAAATAAAAAATTTTACAAAATTTACGGTTGGCGATTTCTGACTTCCGGTTTGCCGATGGAGCTCAAAAAAATCTGACAACTCTGCAGGGCGTCCTATTTGTTCAATTTTATTATATTATACTTTGAAGCGCGAGTTAAGTTCTTTAGTATAATTTAAGCCTGAGAGCATTAATATTGTACTTTCCCGGCTACGTAATTAAAGTATTTATTTGTAAAGAATTTTTAAAAAGCAAAAATGCCATTAAAAAATGTTTCATAATTTTAAAAATAAAATGAAGATGTTGTGTATTTGTGACCTGATACGAAATATGAATGAGTTTAAAGAGAATAAATGGGAATAAATGGGAAACATTATTTCGCCTTTAGAAAATAATGTATAGTATGTATATTCGATTTGTTGTCTTATCACATAAAATAGAAATATTTTAGCGAATGCGAATCCAAATAGCAAAAAATTAACGAATAGTTCGCAAATGCGAAACTGAATATTTGCACCACATCAAAAATTTACGATGCTATGCGGCTTTGAAATCCCAATATCTGGATTTACATTTTGTAAATAATTTTTTTTCAAATTAATTTTAAAAACATTAATTATGGTAAAAAATTTGTTTTGTAACTTTCAAATTTTGAATTGCAGGGTTCATATGGTCTTGTTAAATTGGCTTACTCGGAAGAAGATTCAACCCACTATGCCATGAAAATACTTTCAAAACGTCGTTTACTTCGTCAAGCTGGTCTTATGAAACGTGGTCCAAAAAAGAGTACATCGCCGTTAGATCGAGTATATCGCGAGATTGCTGTTTTAAAAAAACTAGATCACCCAAATGTTGTTAAACTTATTGAAGTGCTTGATGATCCTCTTGAGGATTCTCTTTATATGGTGTTTGAATTGGTGAAACAAGGCGAAGTATTGAGTGTTCCAACAAAAAATCCACTTATTGAAGAAAGAGCATGGAGTGTGTTTCGTGATACCTTGCTTGGATTAGAGTATTGTAAGTAATTTTCTCTTTATATTTGATTTTTAACAATTTTAGAATTTTTATATGATTTGTTTCCGCCAAAAGCCCCTTTTTCGCGGATCAATTCATTTTTCCTCAGCTACAATAGTGAGGCACACAAAATTTGATGTGTGCAAATCTTGAAACAAACTGCATGTTCCAAAAAAATCTTGGAGGTGTAGAATGGGGGTAACAAATACCCTCATTCAAAATATTTACTATTTTGTTTATGTCTGCAGAACTACATTAGTCAGGGGCGTCGAATGAGTCTTTGAGGCGGTGGTAAAACCGATCCTCTTCTATGGGGTCATAGTGTGGTGGCCTGTGGAAAGGGGACGGTACTGCAGGATGCTTTAAGATGATTTAAGTAACTCTAAGAATAATTGGTTAGATCGGCGAAACGGAATGCCTGGAGGAACTTCTGCAGCGGAGTGGAAGGCTCCTCTGCGACAAACCGATTGCGCAAAATAATGGCTTCTTGCCCGTCTGTCTCTAGCTACATTCAGAAAGCTGATGGTAGCTGGACTACGAATAGTCAGGAGACGCTGGGGGTGTTAATTGACACACACTTTCCTGGCAATTCCCTTCCAACACCTTGGAAGATCAATTGCTTATCAGAGCCTGAACCCGTGTCCATTTATCTGTGCTATGATAGGCTCAATTGGGCGACAAGGAGCTTTGACTCCTTTAAGGCTCCTGGTCCGGACGGTATTATTCCGGCCGACCTTAAAAAGAATGCGTGCTTCTGATTCCTTGGCTGTCCGCTATTTATACGGAATGTATTAGATTCTCGTACGTTCCCAACCGATGGACTAGATGTTGGGTTGTTTTCATTCCTGTCGTCATTTCTTCTCAAGACCCTTGAAAGGGTCATTGATATTTATCTGAGGATGTCTATTCCTAGACATTTGCTCCCTTCATCGCAGCATGCCTACACCAAGGGCAAGTCTGTAGAGACGGCGCTTCACTCACTGGTCGGCTACATTGAGAAATCCCTTGAATTTCGGGAATACTCACTTGTGGCCTTTCTGGACATTGGGGGCGCTTTCAACAATGTCAGACCCAACTCCATCTTGGGGTAAATGAGGGAGGTGGGTGTTGACGATGTAATTTGTAGATTTATTGGTAATCTACTTGACAATAGGATCATTTAATCCACGATGGGTGCTGCCAATGTTTGCAGATTTGTGCACAGGGCCAACCCGCAGGGTGGGGTTCTGTCCCCTCTAATATGGAACCTGACGATGAACACTTCGTTGAGTCGGTTCGACAGATTAGGGATAAAAACCGTCGCGTATGCGGATGACGTGGCGGTGGCGGTCATGGGTAAGCACCTGGATACACTGTCCCGTTGTATGGAATCTGCATTACAGATTCTTAGCTCTTAGATCATCTCCACAAAAAACTGAGTTGGTACTCTTTACCAGGAAGTACAAGGTTGGCAACTTTAGACTTCCTAGGCTAAATGCCACGCAGCTGACGCTCTCGAACAGTGCCGAACTCAACGTTCGCACGAGGGTTGATAGGGCCATTGTGGCCTTATACACCTGCAAGAGATCTTTGGGCAGAAGCTGGGGCCTTGGCCCCAGGGGCGTCGAATGGATCTTTGAGGATATCCTCTTCTATGGGGTCATAGTGTGGTGGCCTGTCATGGAAAGGGGACGGTACCGCAGGATGCTTGAGAAAGTATATAGGGTGGCTGCGCTGATGATCACGGGATCACTCCGCTCGACACCGACGAAGGCGCTGTTTACTATGCTGAACTGGCTGCCGGTTGACATCATGGCCGAACAACAGGCCCTGACTTCCGCTATTAGACTGGGGGCGGTGGGCCTATGGTCTACGCGGAACTATGGTCATGCCAGGGTCATGCTTAACGCATCATATGACCTGGCGGAGCTGGACTATTGCACTCCGGAACCCTTTTTCGGTGCTCTGTTCACAGTTCATCATGGTGTTGGTAATGAGCTGCTCGATAATACGCGATCTCTGGAACCGGCCCTACGGGTCTACACCGATGGTTCCAGGATGGGATGGGTGGAGGTTTCTTCATCGAGGAATTGGACATTAGGGTCTCTTTTAGGCCGCCAGATGGCAGTGGTGTGCTGCAGGCGGAAATCTCTGCCATAAAGCGGGCGGCAAACTGGCTGAAGTACTATCGTATATCGAGGGATATACATATGTATGTTTACGGACAGCAAGGCTGCCATTGCAGCTCTGGCTGGTGTCTTTACGACATCTATGTTAACAGTGGAATGCCGGATGTCTCTAAATGAGATCGCGAAACATTCCAGTGTAACGCTGTCATGGGTACCAGGGCACAGTGGATGCCTGGGTAACCAAACTGCGGACGGTCTGGCCAAACGGGGCTGTCTCTTGGACGACATGTTCGTCGACGGCCTGATTGGCGATTCAATGGCCCGCTGCAAGACTATCATCAGACGAGAGTCGTACAGCAGGGCTCAGGGGAGATGGCAGGGGGAGCATACCTGCTTGATGGCCAGGGCTCTATGGCCTGCCTATGACGCGTTGAGAACGCGCGTACTACTCGGTCTCGGCTGGGACCGGATGAGAACAGTGATATCGGTCATTACGGGTCACTGGGTGATAGAGACTCATGCTAGGAGGATGGGTCTTGCGTTTAATGACTACTGTAGGAGTTGTCATGATGAGGAGGAGGAGGAGACGGTGTTTCACCTTCTCTGCCAATGCCCCGGTCTAGGGAGCATTTTGGGAGACCAGGGGGCAAATTACGGCATTCTATATCGATCGAAATTTGTATTTAAATTGCATTGTTATTTCGATCGATATCGCATGCCGTGATTTGCCTACAGAATTGCCATGCCTGGACGATTTGTCCAATGTGGGACTGAAATCGATCTCCCTGTTCTGCAGGGAGTCGGGGTGGTTCGAGGCTGCAGTGAGCTCTAGGGAATAGTCTGGTGGATACCGTCTGAATCCTGTCACTGGCTAGGGGTACCACAAAAGGACCCAAGTGAGTCGTCGTCGTGACGCCTGCCCATTTAACCTTACCTAATCTAACTCTAAGAATAAACTGCATGTAGCTACAAAATTTTGGAGGTATTGGAAGGGGGGGATGGATACTCCCATACAAAGTATTTATTATTTTTTTATATCTGCAGTACAACAATTGTGAGGCACACTAAGTTTGATGTGCGTAACTCTCAGAACAAACTGCATGTTCCAACAAAATCTTGGAGGTATGTATAGGAAGGAGCTGACAGACACCCCCATAAAAAAAATTTTAGTTTGCTTATGTGTATCTGAACAGTTACAACAGTGAGGCACACTAAATTTTATGTGCTTAGCTCTGTGAACAAACCACATTTTCCAAAAAAAATCTTGGTGGTATAGGAGGGAGGAGAAGGGTACCTCTCATACACAAAATTGTTAATTAATTAATAAAATTGATTTTTAGATCACACACCCTTCCGCTGAATTGACTTCTATTGAATGAGTTCCGATACGAATTACTCAAAAATTGATTTTTCTTAATAAGGTTAAGTTATTTCGTGAGTGCGTGAGAATTTAATTTCTATATTCACGCACTCTAGTTTTTACATAATTATTAAATATAAATTTAACTACGGTCACGCGCGACTTGCGCCTAAGAATTCACGACATTTGCACATCTCTAATAAAAACACATACAACATTGCCAACAACAACAGCAACACAAGTTATAGCAGATATCGTAAAGCGCTTTTTGATAATAAGCTCAACGCGTTTTGCTACTAATTCGTACATAACTTGTAAGGCGCACCGATGCGCAGCATAATTTTTTCTAAGCTAACGCTGATTTGTTCAACATTTAAAATAAAGTTAAAATCTCTGCTCAATTTTGCCCAATTGATAACTTTATGTATACTTGAGCTAAGAAAAGCCTTTTTTTTTTTTTTGGCATTTCCCATATAAACTTAAAAATTAAAAGCTCTTCCAAAAATAATTTTTTTACAAATTTAAGCAAAACCTTTTAATATACAGTATAACCCACGCTTATTTCCCTTGAGTTTTAAATCCCAGTTTTTTTCTTCCATTTTTCAAATAAAAATCCACGCTTAATTACCCAATTCGGGTAATTGCCTTAAAAATTAAACTCCCAAAACAAAAATACAACTAAATTTCATTCGCTAAATTGCCTCAGTACTATTTGACAATTCACAACAAAACAGCAAGTAATACAACCAAGTTTACATGTTAATAATTTGAAAATATGCCCTAAAAATTTTAAAAAAAATATGCCCAAAAAACAAAATATGGCATATTTGAAAGAAAATATTCCACAGTTTAATATATGCATTAAAATAAACTTTATTCTAATACGAACATGTTTAAATGGTTTATGAACATAAAAAAAAAGTTTGCATGGGGACTATGTGATATTATAGACCGATTTCCACAATTTACATAGTACGTTTCGTTTTTATAACAAGTAGAACGTATTTACAAAATGTTATTAAATTATCTAAAAATCGCAACTTGTACTTTGCGCACAAGCCTAAAGCTATGTTCACATTATGTTTATTTGTCATGTGGAAAGTCACTTTTCTACACACATGTGATTTCATGTGTATGCCAAAATTTGAGTTTTACATAAGGTTTATAATTAACATTTTCACTTGTTGGTCTGACATAACCTAACAAAAAATAAATAAAATACACACTTATAATAAATTTGTGTATTCTTTATTTTTTGAATTACATATTTATTTACTATTATAATTTATATTTATTAAAATTTGAATTAATTTTTGCCGCCACAAACAATTTCGTTAATAGAAAACATCTGATGTCAGATGCTTGGTCACTTGTAAATAGAACTCGTTATAAATTAAAAATGGCATATGTACTGTACACAGAGGAATAACACATGCTATTGTTTGAAGGGGTTCAGACGATATGTACAAATTTAACATGTGAAGAAGTGACAATCCACAGACAACCAGCCAGATGGACGGACGGACATGATAAAATTGGTATACTAAAAGATGCGTCTCGATTTCTATGTATCAGCACAAATTTATATATTTGCTCTAGAACGGATATATGATTTCTGCATTCTGTCGCACAAAAAAAAACATGCGATTACCTTAATAAGGTAGTTAAGTGTATTTGTTTAAATGCTTTCCCCGCATAAATTCTCAAAAATACTGGCATTTTTGGCGAAGTTATTATCCGTGGAATACGTATACATATCTCAGCTTGATGGTTGTATGGCTATACTTGTTACCACAGAGGCGTTACGAGACAGAAAATATTGGCCTTTTTCTGTCTTTTTCTTCGAAAGTTGCCCTTTTTGCATTTTTGTTTTGATCACGCAATTTTTGTTAATTGTATCAGCCTGTTTTAACACATTGCCACTTCACTACCAAAAACCGCTTTCTTTCTTCGAAAGCTGCCCTCGCAAATGATTTGGGCATTTTTCTTACGTCACTTTTTTCATCTCTGTGTTCTCTGTGCTTGTTACTTTCGGTAAATCGGATTTAATTACAAAAAGTTTTTAGTTTTTTTGCCTATTTTTTCACTTTTTTCTCGCAATGTTTAATATACTTGACATACAGTATTCCACGGATTATTACCTCGCCAAAGCATTTAAACGAATACGTTTAACTACCTCATTGAGGTAATTAAGCGAATACGTTTAAATACCTCAGTGAGGTAATTTAACGTATTTATTTACATGATACCTTAACTATCTTAAATCTAAAAAGATAGCAATAAAAAAATTAGATTTGCGGTCTTAAATTTTATATTAAATTCTGCTTGAGATGTCCTGTCATATTCAACGAACAGAAGCGCACTCATACATACAAACTTATGATCAAGGAAACTGTAATATGCAATTACATACATGCTTTTTCTAGTGCCCCAATGAAGGCAAAAACAATATATTAATCCGTTTAAGAGCTTTTTATACATTTTGGTACCGATTTGTTTTTAAATAATTTGCATAATTTAGCTATTGTCTTTGAAACATATTTTAATACATGTTCATCAAATAAAAAAAATAATGAATGAATTTTTTTTTTTTGCTTTAATTTCGCCATCTCTTTAATTTTTTACTCTACAATTTTAAGCCAAAGCAAGTTTCGTTGGAGATAAATGTTATTCCAAACTGTAAAGTTTTATATATGGGGGATTTCATGTCAAGTGACCCAATTTTTAAATCGATATCTTCCGATTTGGATGAAATTTGCACCAAGGTTAGTCCTATTGGATAGTAGTTCAGACACAAATTTTTCGTTCGGTCAAAAAGTTTCTGAGTTAGAGGGGGTCAAAGTTTGACATTTTGGCCATACAGGCGTTCTTTCTCATCCATGTAGCTTATTTCCTATTGGTGTTAGCAAAATTTGTCCCAAGAAGCTTCGATAGCTTTTTGATCAATCTTTTGAAAAAAGATTTTTTTGTTTTTTTAAAAAAATTTTTTTTTTTTAAATTTAAAACTTTTTTTTATCCTGAATTTTTTTTTTGCTTAAAAGAAAGCTTATGTCTTTTCCTTTAAGGTAGTTTTGGTCGCTTTTTGGGATGCAAGTGGAATATGTATAAAAAAAAATAATTTCTTACTCAAGACGAGGGGTTTTCAATTTTTAGCATATATGTATGCATTGTTCTTTCTCATCCATCTAACTTATTACCTATTGGTGTTAGCAAAATTTGTCCAAAGTAGCTTCGATAGCTATTTGATCAATCTTTTGATAAAAAATTTTTTTGTTTTTTTAAATTTTTTTTTTAAATTTAAAACTTTTTTTTTATTTTTTTTTTATCCGGAATGTTTTTTATTTTTTTCTTTTTGCTCAGAAGAAAGCTAATGTCTTTTCCTTTAAGGTAGTTTTCCATGTCGTTTATAACCTTTTGGTATTAGCAAAATTTGTCCCAAGTAACTTCAATAGCTTTTGAAAAAATTTTTTGTTGTTTTTTTAAAAAATTTTAAAAACTTTTTTTTTTAATTTAAAACTTCTTTTTTATCCGGAATGTTTTTTTTTTTTTTTGCTCAAAAGATATAAAAATATTTTATTTTGAGCACAGGTAATACTAAATGCGATTTTTGTTGTCAAAATATCAGGTGCCCCAGAGACAAGTTTTTAAATCAGATGGAAATATTTTATGGCCATTTTTTTATGTCACTTGCCTTTAAAATGTGGGTGAAGAGATAGAAGTTAACAGGTAGTGTTTTAATATTATGTTTAAAAGGTGAAAATTATTATTACAAATAAATAAAAAAAATAATTATTTGTCATTATTTCTACAAAAAAAAGTGATTTTATTTCTGGGATTAACATATTGTGGGCATTACAGTATCGAAGGTAAAAAATGATAGTTGGGTATGTTACATACCGTCGGAAAGGTTAATTTGTCTAGTTTCTCTGCATAAGTTTTATTTTTAAGGTTTTAGAAACACTTAAACACAAATAGGAAAAAATTAAAAATAGTGCTGCATATGCCAAAAATTGAAAAACGCTCGTCTTGAGTAAGAAATACATATCCCACTCGCATGCCAAAAAGCAAGCGACCAAAACTACCTTAAAGGAAAAGACATAAACTATCTTTTGAGCAAAAAAAAAAAAAAAACATTCCGGATAAAAAAAAAGGTTTTAAATTAAAAAAAAATAAATTTTTTAAAAAAACAACAAAAAATTTTTTCAAAAGCTATCGAAGTTACTTGGAACAAGTTTTGCTAATACCAAAAGGTTATAAGTTACATGGATGAGAAATAACACTTCATATGCTAAAAATTAAAAAAAAACCCCTCGTCTAGGGTTAGAAATTATTTTTTTTTAACATATCCCACTCGCATCCCAAAACTACCTTTAAGGAAAAGACATAAGCTTTCTTTTAAGCAAAAAAAAAAAAAAAAAAAAACATTCCGGATAAAAAAAAAATAAAAAAAAGTTTTAAATTTAAAAAAAAAAATTAAAAAAAATTAAAAAAAAAACAAAACATCTCTTTTCAAAAGATTGATCAAATAGCTATCGAAGCTTCTTGGGACAAATTTTGCTAACACCAATAGGTAATAAGCTACATGGATGAGAAAGAACGCCTGTATGGCCAAAATGTCAAACTTTGACCCCCTCTAACTCAGAAACTTTTTGACCAAACTAAAAATTTGTGTCTAAACTACTATCCAATAGGACTAACCTTGGCGCAAATTTCATCCAAATCGGAAGACATCGATTTAAAAGTTGGGTCACTTGACATAAAATCCCCCATATGTATATGCAAGAATTAAGAAAAAAGCCCTTTTATAAATTTGTGCTGATAAATATAAATCTTAACGCATCGTTTAGTAAACCGATCGAATCAGAAACACTTTTTAAAGTAAACTTTTCGTATCTATCCGTCCATCTGGCTGGTTGTCTGTCCAAGTAAACCTTGTGCGGAAAGTAAAAGTAGAAGTGTTTAGATAATTTGATAAAATTTGGTAAATACGCTTTAATTGTCATAAGAACGAAACGTATGTAAATTGTGAGAATCGGTCTATAATAAGACATAGTCCCCATGCAAACTTCTTTCTTTATGTCCATATGCCATTCAATCATGTTCGTATTAAGATTAAATTTGGCGCAAAATATCTAACTGCAAATTATCTCATATATTTGGTGTATCTTGATAATATTCAGCAAAAATAACTCTACTATTAATGTTATCCTCATAACAGAATAAAGTTTATTTTAATGCAAATATTAAATTGTGGAATATTTTCCTTTCAAATAAGCCATATTTTAATTTTGGGCATACATATTTTTTATGTAAACTTGGTTGCATTACTTGCTGGGTTGTTGTCACTGAGGCAATTAAACGAATGAAATTTAGTTGTAGTTTTGTTTCGGGAGTTTAATTTAAAATGCAATTTCCCGAATTGGGTAATAAAGCGTATGGCAATTAAACGTGGATTTTTGTTTAAAAAATGGAAGAAAAAACGTGAAAGGCATTTAAGCGTCGGGTAAATAACCGTGTTATACTGTATATGTTTTCTCCTACTGATGTAGAATTTTGCGAACTTTAACAGAGTACTTTTAGTTTTTACAGTACTTGAACTTTTTTTTAATAAATCCGTGAAATCACCGCCTTTGGCCCTGAGTGCGGCGGCTAAATATACAAAACTGCTAACTCCCTTTCGGCATATTTTACAGGAGAGACAAAAAACTTTTTTTTTCTTTTGAAGAAAAGCTACATACATGCTAGGGATGCCACACGGGACCAGTTTTTTTGAAACCCGAGATTCGGGATTTTTAATTCAAAAAACACGCGATCCCGGGACGGATCGGGATTTCATATATAAAAGCCAATTTTTAAAGTTTATATAATTATAATGTTTATGTATAAGTATTAAAACAAATTAATTCCTGACGATAACAAAACTGAAAAATAAAACACTTAAATGTATTCTTTTAAAGTAATATTGAAGTATTATTTTACATAACTTATGTATTAAAACTTATATTTTAAAAAGCTTCTAAAACAAATTTATGACGTCTGATAATCGATACCTTATTTTATTGCAAACATGTGCTGCCGACGAAACCAATGTTCCCATTCAACACTTCTGGGTGGTATCGTAAATAAATAGCTATGTATGTTATATGACAATATTTTATTTATTTTATCCCAAATATATTTATGCAAGTACTAATTTAATAAAATAAACTTAAACAAATATGTGTCAAAAGACCTTTGGTAGAAAGACCTTAACCCTTAACTTAATCTTCTGATTTTGTACAAAATGCATTGCATGTTACATTTATTTACGTTTGACTTCTTTTTGTAACCAGTTAAGGCTAGTTTTCACTATCTCACAAGTCTTACGTATTCCATAATACATTGTAATACCATGTTCGCACGACAGCTTTTTACGTAATCCACTCTCTCATTCGTAATCCACAGCCTAAAGCTGAAGGTCCACACCATGCGTTTATGCGTCTGTCCTTTTTATGCATTTGACAAAAAAGTTGAATCAGTGTAATTGCATATGACAAGTTACACACCAAAATGCATAGACGTATGAACGCATCAAAGTAGGTTTACTTTCTACTTTTGTATCCGTCGCATGTGTGGTGAATAAAAGTCAGCTGTTATTGATGGCCATGGATGACAAATCATATTTTATTTTCAATGTTATCGATAAATATGTTTGTGTGTTGGATTACTTTTTACTATTTTTTTGCATTAAAAAAGGTTTTTAATAAAAGAAAATGTTTTCGTAACAAAGATTGCATAAACTTTAAAGAAGAAAAAACATTAAAATTAATTTTTAGCACAATTTTACCACGAACAAAATTTGCCATTCTAGTTATCGATTACTTTTATGTTCTGAGTGTCATCTTTGTTGTGTTAATTTTTTTTTTTAACAAATGCCATAAACTGGAAAGTTATTGATACCGTGGAAAATCACGAATATCTGTATAATAAAAGCTATCTCCTCTTTGAATTCTTTTAAAGAAATTCTGTTAAAATATCAATAACACTCTTTATTTTTGCCAAAATTGTTTTTATTTAATAAAAATGTTCTCACAACAGCTGATAAAAAAAAACAATATGGTGCATAAAACGCATTGCATGTAACTTGCATTTAGAAACGCATCAAATGCACAAAAAGTATCATACGCATCTACGCATGAACGCATGGTGTGGACCTTCAGCTTAATTATTATCCAAATTACATAATTCGTCATACAAAATTTTGAGAGCGGATTATCTCATTTGTACGTAATTCAATTTTTATTACCCTGTGGATTACTTTTAAATCAATGTGATTTCTAATTTTTATCGGTTTTTTCCATCACCAGCTGTCAAAGCACCAAAAAAACAAATATAACATAAACAAAGAAAAGCAGGGCTGCCAGATTTGACAATTTATCGTCATTTTGACGATTTTTTGTTCCGAAATTAGCAAAGTGCCGATTTGCTGATTTTTTAAAAAAAGTGACGATTTTTTTCTGTCTCCAAAGTCTGAAGAAATATTACATTTTCTGAAAATTTCGTTTTTTAATATTGGAATGGTTAACAGCCCTACCATAACAAGAGCGGGAGGCGGAACGTTTTCTTTCGCTTGGCTTTTACGCTGATATGAAATACCAGGAAAGAAAGCTAATAGCTAAATATAGCTTAAATCTAAATAAAAATATTGACATAAAGTCTTGTTAGATTATATTTACCCACGTCTTAAACGATTCCCACAAAGATTGAAGAAGCGTCTTTCGCTGTGCTATGGAAGAATCTCACTCGTGTTACAGTTTTTCCCGTGTGAGGAATCTTCTACGATTCTAGGAAACTGACGATTTCCTCACAACTTTATCTCGTAGTCCAGAAAAAAAGTAAACAAAAGTAAAGGAAGTAATTTTATGTTATAAAAATACATTGAATCCATTTGATAACAGCTTTTCTATTTACTGGGAAAATAAATATTTATATGTACTATGTATTTCTTTGAAATAATATTTTTTACTTACTTTTTTTTCATTCTTAATACAAGTAACCGCAAACAAACAATTAAATTTAGCAATAAACAAAATTAATAAAAAGAAGAAGAACTGTCAAAACCGATTAGGAAAATGCCGTGCGAACATGGTAATTCAAATAAGTAATAAAAACAGAGAGCGAAGTAATCCAAAGCACCGTGCGAACATGGCATAAGATTGAAATCTTAAGAGTTTTGTTGAGACTGTCAAAAAATCTAATTTAACACGACAGTTTGTGTTCACACCATCACACAAAGTATAAACACTCCATATGAAATAAAATGCAACCCTGATCCAATGAAAAGTATTATTGTTTAGAAATTTTTCAAAAAACGATGAAGTCGTCTGGGATGTCAAACTTTTTTCATAATACTTGTCATTTTCGTGACACATTGCATTTACAATATCACATTTTGTCATATAACTTGAGTTTTTGACATGTATTAATACAAAGTATAATAATGTAATCTAGCCTTTAAAAATAAGATTCATTGCCAGTATGATTTAATATTAAATTTTTTAAGTTATTTTTAACAGGGTGACTCACGTTTATTTAAATATAGTTGTATTTGATAAAAAAAAAAATTAGCACATTTTTACTCGGGATTTTTAAAGCTGTACTTTTACTTTTACTTTTACTATGTACATAAAATTTAAAAACTGCAAAAAACTAATGCTGTTATCAAACTATCCCTCCAATACTACATATTTTGCTTTTTTATTTTAACTTTTCTTTAAAATATATACGTGCATATTTTGAAAAAAAATTTTTTTTCTGGAACTTTTATTAAGAACTTTTGAAAACAAAAAATAGTAATAATAAAGCATGAAACAAAATGTATACCGACGAAGTTATGAATTACTCCGAAAAAGTTTAAAATATAAATTTTTTAAATGGCTTAAAGATAATGTTATGCCTTATCATCTTAAACGTATATAAGTTATGATAAAATGTATTAGCATTACAGCCTTATTTTCGACGAAATATTGCTTCGGCCCATAAAAAAAATCCAAGCCCGTAACTTCACAATATGTTAATCGATTTTCGTGAAATATAAAATAGTTCAAAATTAAAAAAATATATATATTTATAGAATTTAAAATTTCGACTATTTTTATATAACTCAGCATAACTCACCGAAAAAACCTAGTTTTAATCCTTTTAATTTTTCTTGTTGCATAGTGCTATTTAATCGTCTCCTGTTGTGGTTAACAAAACAAATTCATTCGCTTTGTGTTTGCCAGTGTTACCGGCAGTGAATGAAGAAGTTGCACGCCTGTTTGGTTTAAGTTGTTCAAAATCATATAAAAGCAGACAAACAACTCTTTTCGGGAAATTTGTGTACACTGCGTTGGTACTTATGTTGGATTGATGGTTACAGGAAAAAAACATTTTTTAAATGGCGGGAAATTTCGGATATTTGTAAATTTAAAGATTTTTTTAACTTTTGGACCGAGCCATCATAGCTGAATTAAAATCATATACGGTATTTATCGTTTATTTGCTTTTTAATTTTTGCACGTCAGTGCATTCGAATTCGATCGTATCGCAAACACATCTTTGGAACTACTTAACATGACTCTGCACTCCAAAAGTGTTGAAGACACGGTCACACCTACTCCTGTTTAAAGTATAAACTAGAATAACCACTATATTTTTTGATCCGTTATAGTCACTTAACTGCAAAAATCATCATTATTTCAAATTCCATGGTAAGGTTTTTTAAAATTTTTTTTTTTTAATCTCAATTTTTAATATTTTTAATTAGGCTTTAGCTTATCAAATTTAATTTTCATTAAATTATTTTTATGAAGAAAGGAATTTTACACAGGGTTCGAGCCCCGGCCACGCTCAATAATGAAAGATTATCAATAACAATTTTAATTAACCCTCTCATAGACCAAACTCTGTTATGGCAGCTATATTTTTTTAAACATTTAATTTAACTTAATTGACCTCAAAAAAAAATAAAAAAAGTAAATTTTAATTTACGGTTCCAATGTAGTTTTTGTAGGATGTTGTATACATACAACATGGCGCATAAACGGGGTTATAAGGTAAATTTTTTTGCTAGAAAAAAATAATTATTTTAATTGTTTAAAAAGCATTTAACAACGGAATAGTTTTTAAAATATTTAAATATACATTTTCATTTTTCATGGTACTCCTTGAAACAATTTTTTTAGGCGTAAAACATATACTTACATTGCATTTAGTGCAATATACAGTTGTAAACCCGTTTTTACAAAGGTTGCAACGGGACTGCTTTGGCTTTTAACATGGGAAATGACCAACACCATCATACCTGACGTCTACAACTTGAATTAAGGGTACACAACGCTTTGAAGTTACAGGAGACATTTGGGAAGAGTCTGATGGACGACCACGCTTCCCCGGACCAAAAGTATTTGTATATATAAGGCCAGTATCAACTTTAGTTTGAAATTCTATAAGAGTTATTAGTGAACCCTTTTCGCTGATTTTTGAAAACTGACTGTGACGTCTATATAGAAGCCAACTATCCGTGACTGCGGAGTTCAACACCCAAAAGAAAATTTTCATGTAGTATTTTCGGGATCGGTGATTAATTCTATATAATTCACAGAGCATATCTGCCAAGTCAACACCTCCCATAAAACGGTTATATTGCTGAACAGCATTTGGATTTGGAATTTCAACAAATTTTTTCTCTCTTAGATTTAATCGCCGACATGTAGATAATGGTTCAATACTTTAGTCCATGGACAGCAGCTGTGCTGTTTTATTGTCAAGCCACTTTACAACTTTGATATCATTGTTAAATTCCACTCTATAATCGTATGAACCACGTCCTTTTTATTTCAACTTTGCATCAGAGTCTAAGCTTACCTTTCCTAAACGGTTGCTTCGCACCGTTCCAGTTGCCACAAAACCTTTGTCTCTTAGAATCTTCATCAAATGAATGGATGTAAACCAATTGTCAAAGAACACCTTAAAGTTTTGATTCTCTGGTAAACTCTTGAGTAGGTGGATTACAATGTCCGAAGAAATACCTAAACCATAATAAGGGCACACAGAAAACAAATTGGTTGGGAAACGGTTGCAGTAATAAAATGTTGATCAAGTCACATGATTTATTATTGCAACTATTAAAAATGTATAGTTCTAACTGATTTTTAATTCTCTTGATTGTTAAAACGTTGTTCTAACTGAAATATGATTCCTTCAATTATTTTATTAGTTATTATAACTAATTTAATTTAGTTCTAAAAATTAGTACAAATGGTTAGAATCACAACCGAATTTAATATAGGGCAATACTGAATATTGGTCATTGCAATCAATAATTTGCTTTCGTCCATAAATTATGTAATATAAATGTTTATTCATTTATTGCAGCTAATTATTTATTGTTGGAATAGCTTCAATTCGAGTACAACAAATGAAAATATAATTATTCGGAATTCACAACCAAAAAATAGTTAAAAGCCCCAATTGCTTACTTAATTTTCTGTCAAAATATTTGATAGATTAAAATAATTTTTAATTTTATATTTAAAAAATATCTTTGCGGTCAAAAATGGAAAATGTGCAAAAACTTAATAAATAGGGGTAGTAATTTACGTATTATTATAGGTATGAACATATACACGTACATATGTATGTATGAATGTATTATTTTTTTATACTCTGCAAATTATATTGGACTACTTAATCCATTTTGATCCTGGGCTGATCCAATGTAATGCAAGTATGGACCATGTCATTATTAAGAAGAGTTTTCAGTGAAACGACTTGTCTTCGTTTTTAAACGACATGTTTTCGTTTTGAAACGATTTCAAAGCTAATCCACTGGAGTATACCATGGAGTAGTTTTAAGACTTCTCCTTTGTAATGCAAGCTGGGTTATATGGTCCTGCCCTAGGACATCGAACTGTAAAATAAGCAATTTTTTCCATTCATTGGGGTTACCTTTGGACAAGTCCTTGCCCCTTATGGGCCACATTTGACCCGTTAAAAAAAATATATTGATAACGACAATCAAAATTCTTGTTATGAACACCAATTATGTGTTAATTCAGTTGCAGCTATCATATATTCGGGTATAAGCACAATTTTGTTTCTAATAATCATACTAATAACTAACAATATCTGTTGTTATGACTGATAGTGTACTAAAATTCAAATGTTGCTATCAAAACTATTATGCTAAGCAACGAAATTTTCAGTAATTGAAACCGAATTGTGTGATAGTACATGCAACCGACGAAATTCGATTGGCGCCAAATTCGGTTGTGATCACGAATCTGTTTTCTCTGTGGGCAAGTTCTTTCTCCAGTGTACATCGAGAAGTCGTAAATTATGCCCAATTTCCCACATCTTGTAAACATTTTAAAACCCCATTTATGAGTTTTTTTCGGGTTATACTGCATTAATGTTTGTTTACCTTTAAAGGGTATAATCTGTTCATCTATGCAATGATGCTGCTCTGGAGGAAGTTTTAGGCAATTTTTTCAAAAGCCCTCTAAAATTGGGTGCCAGGGCTCTTGTTTTCCAATACTTTTTATGTAGTGATCTCGGCTATCCCAGACGCAGAGAAAACAGCAATAATTCGTAAAGCCACCTCGGTGGCCTGTTAAAAAAATCGACAACATTTAAGTTGCTACACACTTTCTGATTGTGCTTTTTATAGTTCAAATTTCTTAATAAAGTGGCCATAGTTTAACATATTTCTTTCATATTCATGGCATGTGCAATATGTATAGATGGATTCTATCAATAAATAGCAATTTAAAAGAATAAAATTAATCGATTCCAATGTTTGGACATTTAAAAACAAAATATGAAGCAAAGTGCAGATTAATTTAGCATATTGGACACACTTCACATATTGTGTGACACACTCATAATTGTCCACAGACCCCAAACCTCAAAATTATTGCGCATGTTCGGAAAGAACTTGCTCTTTAAGCTCTTTAAATGCACTTTTAACACAATGGATCAGTTAAAGCTGGATAGCGGTATTTAATGGGATTTACGAACTGCTCTTTGAATTGGATAAAATCTTATCTTTTACGTCGTGAACAGCGCATATGTTTTAATAATACCTTATTTAAACATATTGTCGTCAACTCTGGTATTCCACAAGGTAGTCACCTCGGACCAATACTTTTTCTATTATATATCAACGACCTACCTACCACCATAAAATTTTCCAATATACTTATGTATGCTGACGATGTAAAAATGTTTTCAAGTTGTGCTGACTCCATTGTGCAACCCCTCTTACAACAGGATTTCAATTTATTCTATAATTGGTGCCAAATAAACTTATTGATGGTCAAAATAATTCTCTGACAGATCTATAACAAAACAGTTTTACATAGCACAAAGCATACAGAGATGAAAAGAGGTGAGGTATGAAAAATGCATGAATCATTTGCGAGGGCAGCTTTCGAAGAAAGAGAAAGAAAACGTTTTTTGCTAGTGATGTGGCAATGTATAAAAACTGGCCGCTACACTCAACACAAATTACTTATTTAAAAAAAAAAAATGCAAAAAGGGCAGCTTTCTAAGAAAAATACAGAAAAAAACACTAATCTTTTCTGTCTCGTGACGCCTCTATGTGCTCTGTGGTACATAGCACTTGTCAGACCTATAATCGAATATGGCTCAATAATTTGGGACCCATATTACAAAGTTCATAGTGATCGAATTAAGTTTGTCCAAAAACTATTTCTGCTAGTCATATTACGGAGCACTTACCCAAATCCACCTATATATCTTCCTCCATATAGATCCAGGCTATTGGAGATTCATTTACCAACTTTAAAAAGCCGCCGAACAATGCTGAATGTGATACTTGTTATAAATCTGGTTAAACGCAATATTTGTTTGATTTCCTGTTAAACAGTTTATTTTTTAATGTTCCCCAACGCCCTACACGTTATTACCAGCCATTATCAATTGAATACTTTCAACAAAATTATGCAAATGCCGACCCTTTTCCTCGAATGTGTGTAAACTTTAACGGTCTGTACAGTATTATTGATATACTTGGCTTTGGATATTAATACTATCAAATAGAATTTATTTTTATATTTAAACTAGCTGTACCCGGTGAACTTCGTTCCGCCTAACATTGATTTTATTATATTTCTTCTTAAGCTGTTATGAATTCCAATCATTCCTACAACTCCAAATCATTTGTGCGTTTGGAGTTTTCTTTGGTTATTAAATGAAAATCGTTTCTTGTTTGATTTAAATTAATGTATCTTTATTTATATGAATGGATAAAAATTAAATAAACATTCAATTCAAAGCTTTTTGGTAAGACAATGACTTACCGACATGCGAACACGCAACATACATTTGCCCGTGCGAGAAACACGGAAACTCTAAGTTAATACCACAAACTTCTAGGGACTGGCCTTGTAATTTGTTTATGGTCATTGCGAAGGCCAGACGCACAGGGAATTGCAGCCGTTGATACTCGAATGGCATATCAGTTGGAGACAACGAGATGCGCGGAATCAAAACATCATTTCCTTTATATTTTCCCTTAATAATCGTCGCTTCGATGACGTTGCTCATGAGATTTTTTACAGCCAGTCTCGTTCCATTACAAAGTCGAGGTTGGTTGATGTTACGTAGCATGATGATGACAGAGCCGACTTTCAGTTGCAAATTGTGAGGTGGTAATTCAGGCAATTCCAATGAATTCAAGAATTCTGGGGGATAGTTGACTGCTTCATCTGGGTTGGAAATTGTGTCAAGCGATTTGAACTTTTAGCCGCCAATATGGCTCGTTCAGCCAATTATGATTTTTATAGTTTTGTTCAATGGTCGGAAAGACGCGTTGAATGAGCTCAGTTGGCAAAGTGATTAATCCAGTCGAGATATCAACTGCGATTTTCCCATTACCAATGGCCAACAATTGTTTCGAAAACACATTTGCGTCTTGATGTTGTTGCAGAAAGACTCGCATGTTAGTCGTCAATCGGATGGTCTTTATATGTCGCCACAAAACAGATGATTTGACGCATGCGTTTAGTTCGTCAGCTGCAGTTGATCGTGGAATAAGTCTGACGAAAACCGGACAACAGAATCATGGCTCCACCAAAAATGGTTTGATTGTCACGAAGATCTTGTAGCGTTCTGTCCAGCGCCTCTAGGGACCTTTTGTGGGACATGGTACATTCGTCCCAAAAGATCAATTTGCATCTCTGTAGAATCTTTCCCATTGCACTATTTTTGGCTATGTTGCAGGTTGGTGTGTCGTTGATTTGCATGTTCAGTGGCAATTTCAAAGCCGAATGTGAAGATCGTCCGCCTTCTAACAAAGTAGCTGCTATTCCAGACGAAGCTAATGCCAGGGCAACTTCATGCTGCGATCTAATCGATGCCGAAAGCAAATTATTAAAAAAGTTTTTCCAGTTCCTCCGGGAGCATCCAGGAAATATATTCCACCAGTTCCATTGTTCACAGTTTCCATCAATGAGTCGTACGCAGTTTTTTGTTGTTGATTTAATTTAGGAACATTTGTACGAACTGCCTCAATTAATGCTTCTGTATGGTATTGCTGTTCTCTTCGTAGCTCGTGGTTGAATGCAACGTGCAGTGGACGATTAGGTGGCATCATGCCCAAATCCGACAGTACTTTATTTGACATTATTAAACACATGTCTTCTATCATGATCAATGTCTCATTGTGCATTTCTGCCGTCATTTGCAATGTGGGATTTGAAGTTTTGTGACGCACACGATGCAAAACATCCTTGGACATGTTGTCCTTATATTTGAGCCACAAATCGTTTGGGTTCGAAGGGGAGCATGTGGATATGATAATCGTAAACAGTGTGCGTATTTGAGTGTATTGTTCTTTGGTTGCACGTTATAGATGCGACCAAGAACGTCTGAAGCAAATACATTTGGATGTCCTTCAACTTATGTTCCTTGCTTCCGACGTTGAAACGATTTTGATGATGCATTCCATGTGTAGTAGCGTGGCATTTCAGCATATAGCAAAGTGCGTGCGAAAGCATCTAAATTACAAACTGTGAAAAGCTTGAATGATTTCAATTTGTTTGTTACTGTTGCTTACGTTTCTATGCAAACTAATGTTTTTTTGTTTTTGTTGTTGTTTTTTTTTACATTAATAATAATCACTTGTGTGCGCTTAAATTGCCGATATTACACTGTTTGAAACATAGTTTTGCATGATTATTTGAAAGTGGCATGACAACAAAAAAGTAGTGAAATTAAAGAAATTGCATAGTAAGAAATAACAAATTTACGCAAAGTGTGAAAAGGGAACAACTGTAAGGAGAATAACAGTTAAATTAATTTAAAGATTATGACGCTCAATCATAAACATATTGTTTATTATTCATTTTGTATAAGCTTAATTAATTTATCTCCTTTCGTAGGTTACTTTATATTATATTCAACATTTTTTTATTTTTCGAATTTATTCTATGAGTTACATTTCAGTTATGTATTTTATAAAGCTTTTTTGTAATAGTTCTATTCCCTAAATTTTTAGGAATAATATAAAGTAACCTACGAAAGGAGATAATTCCCAGTTTCTAATTGTTAAAAATAGTTGAGTTAAATACATTCAATTTATAAAGTATCACTATCCAGTGTGACACAAAGAATGCTGACGAAGGCCGTAGCGGGCCAGAAAATGCATTACATTCTGCTGGTGTCTAATAACTGTAAATTTTTCTGTACATACTATATACTTCATTGCTATCCAAAGGATAGCTAAGGTAAAATGTAACAAGAAAATACAATATAATAGTCTGGTGGTGTATAAAAGTCATTCCTAAAAATTTAGGGAATAGAACTATTACAAAAAAGCTTTATAAAATACATAACTGAAATGTAACTCATAGAATAAATTCGAAAAATAAAAAAATGTTGAATATAATATAAAGTAACCTACGAAAGGAGATAATTCCCAGTTTCTATTTGTTAAAAATAGTTGAGTTAAATACATTCAATTTATAAAGTATCACTATCCAGTGTGACACAAAGAATGCTGACGAAGGCCGTAGCGGGCCAGAAAATGCATTACATTCTGCTGGTGTCTAATAACTGTAAATTTTTCTGTACATACTATATACTTCATTGCTATCCAAAGGATAGCTAAGGTAAAATGTAACAAGAAAATACAATATAATAGTCTGGTGGTGTATAAAAGTCATTCCTAAAAATTTAGGGAATAGAACTATTACAAAAAAGCTTTATAAAATACATAACTGAAATGTAACTCATAGAATAAATTCGAAAAATAAAAAAATGTTGAATATAATATAAAGTAACCTACGAAAGGAGATAATTCCCAGTTTCTATTTGTTAAAAATAGTTGAGTTAAATACATTCAATTTATAAAGTATCACTATCCAGTGTGACACAAAGAATGTTGACGAAGGCCGTAGCGGGCCAGAAAATGCATAACATTCTGCTGGTGTCTAATAACTGTAAATTTTTCTGTACATACTATATACTTCATTGCTATCCAAAGGATAGCTAAGGTAAAATGTAACAAGAAAATACAATATAATAGTCTGGTGGTGTATAAAAGTCATTCCTAAAAATTTAGGGAATAGAACTATTACAAAAAAGCTTTATAAAATACATAACTGAAATGTAACTCATAGAATAAATTCGAAAAATAAAAAAATGTTAATTAATTTAAATAGGATGATTAAATGGGTTTGGTTTGTTTCTGTGCAGCTGTCAAACAATGGGTCCGCCACCAACTGAAGAAATACTGTTCCTTTTGATGGTATTAAGTCAAATTTGCATACAAAACGTTTATTTAAGATTTTTTGATTTTTAGACTTTTATTTTTGGCTTTTCTTCTTCTTTCTTTTTTCACAACCATCGCCGTGATAAGACGAAAAAGAACAAAAAAAGAATCATTGAAATCGGTCAAGCATTTATCGAGTTTAAGCAGATTAATCCACAGCAATTAATGGTGCAATGTAAAATTTGCATACAAAACACAATTTACGCTTTTTTAACCTTTTTTGCGCTTTTCTGAACTTTATTTTTTTCTAAGCCTTCCTCGTGATTAGACGAACAAAACAAAAACAAATCATACAAATCGGTCAAGTAGTTCTCGAGTTTTAGCGAGACTAAGACACAGCGTTTGATTTTTATATGAGATAAATAGATAGATGATGTTAAATTTGTTTGTAAAATTTTGTAATATTTAATAATCCATAGACTAAATAAATAAATAAATAAAAAAGGTTCAGATAGTACGATTAATGAAGTCGCTTCTGCAAGTACTCCACAATTCAATAATGATTAAACAGTATTATTACAAAAAAACCAATAACGTTGTCATCATTCGTTAATTTGCAGACGTCTAGTATGAATAATTCGAACCACAACAACAATTCAAATATTCGTTAACCATAAATTGAGATTCCACCCTTTGAATTTGGGGATGCTATAACAAATTTGTCGGCCATTGAAAAGCTAGAGTGTCTTCAAACAAAACTAAAAAGCGAAGCATCGTTTATAATTAAGCATTTGAATCCTTCTAATGATAATTATATACTTAAGCTTTGTCACACCTATTAAATATTTGACGTCCTACACGTAACCACTACTTTTATTTTAAATTATTTGCTTTTGCAAAACGTTTGGCTAGATCAAACATCATTTAACAGTTTTAAAATTACATTATACAATTACCTACTTACAAATAAAGTTTAATAAATCAATAGATATTGTTAAAAATAAAGCTAACGTTTGATCAATTTGCTGGTCATACCTTTAGTAGCTGGGGAGCTGGTTAAGAAGAAGTTCGATAGACCAGTAGCTCGTTTCTGTATTTCTCGCATCGTAAAATTTCTTACATGAAGTGTGAAACAAAAAATTCCATCGTTTCTCGATTTATGAGATAAAAGTGTTTCTGTATTTGAATGCGAAAACAGACACAACAAATTCTGTTTATACTGGAATATTTCCAGTAATTAAGTGTCAAATAAAAGCGAAACGTCAACAAAAGAAATAAATATAATAAAAACAGGGCTGCCAGATTTGACGAGTTATCGTCATCTTGACGATTTTTTGTTCCGATATTAACAAAGTGACGTTTTGATGATTTTTTCTAAAAAAGTGACGAAAGCAAAAACAAAATCAAAAATATTTTATAATTTTGTTGTTACTTTCTATAGAAATTCATCTTGAATTTTTAAATTTCAAACACTTCTTTTTGTGGCGTTGAAAATTGAAAAAAAAAAATAATATGAATGTCTGTAGAAAGCAACAACAAATTTATAAAATATTTTTGATCAAATTCAGTGCAATCATGACGATGGTAGTAAACACTACATAGCTAATAAGAATTTTTGTGTAATTTTTTATTTTTTATTACAAGTTTAGTAAGTTCTTGTTGCTATTGTTATTACTGTTATTACTGTTTGGATTTTTGTGATCTTTATGTTTATATTGATGTTTTAAACTTATGTATATTGTTGATTTGTTTTTAGACTATCCCTGATGATGATATTCAAGGAATATCGAAATATTGGAGTTATTTAAATTAATGAAATAAAAAACATTTATTAAAAAACCTATGACCTCGAGCTTGAGTATTTATTTCTTTTGAGATTCCATTAAGAAAAGGTCGAATAAAAAAAACCATATTTTATTTTTGATTTTATTTTAGCTTTTAATGAAATTGTTGGCGTTGCGTTTTACACTATAAGCCCCTTAGTCTTCGAAATAAGATAATTGTAAATATTTTTGTATGTTTGTTTATTAGAAAAAAAGATATCTTTAAAAACAAGGCTGCTTAAATTTTTATATTTATCCCTATTGTGAAAATTGTCCTCGAAATTGTTTGTTTCTTCCCTAAAAAATGTATCGGCAAAAGCAAAATTTCGAGGGAAAGTAATGGACCGACTTGGCTTATTTTGAACATTTAATACTTCTTATATACATATACAAAATATGATTGATATTTGATATTCTTATCTTATATGTACACTTTTGTGCCAAAACCATTATTCCGGCAAGAAAGAAATTTGTTTGTCTCCCAGTAAAAACTTTTTCAAAATGAATATCTTCTTTCACTCGTTATTAAGTAGCTTTCTTCCATAAGAACTTCGATAAAAAATGACTTACTTTTGAATTTGTTCTTTTTGGCACAACCCTTGTAAAATTCATTAGTTTTTCAGTAGAATTGTAAGTAGTGCTTTTATGTGTTTCTGATTACTTAACATATTATTTTGTAGGCGAAGATTTTACTGGGTCTTTAACCCGTTTATTTATGAACCGATTTTTTTAATTTTAACTACAAGGTATTCTACTAAGTCTATTTCAGGTAAAAAAGAAAAAGATTATAGGAATAGGTAAATTAAAGATTTATATCTCAATTATTAAATAATAATTATTAAATATCCATGAACTTTAACTATGTTTTTGTTTGATTATTTTTAAATAAAAGTCGAAACAAATTTGTTTAAAAATGATTTTAAATTGCAAGATTTTTAAAACAAAAAAGACGATCTTTTTTATTTTTTTCTCAGGAAATTGACGATTTTGACACAAATTTATCTGGCAGCACTGATTAAAACCAAAACAAGAAAAGGCTAACAAAAATTTAAACTAACAAAATATGTATAACAATTGTTTTTTGTTTATTTTCATCATATTAATTATGCATTTATCATTTATATTCCTTCTATTTTTTATTTATTTAAAAAAAATAGTATATAAACATATTTTAAATTCAAAATATCTACATTTTGTTTTTCTCGCCACCAATTTCAAATGTGACTTATTTTGACAGTTCTTGAAAGAAACTTTTCGCAAAATATTGTTATAGAAACACTTTTTCTCGCATCCTTCCAATAATTGCTGGAAAATTATTTAAATGACAGATAATTCTCGCAAAAAAAAGATACAGAAACACTTGGGTGAGAAAAACCATTTTTTGTTTCATTTCACACTATTTTTGTTGCAATTCACACGTTTCATGCGAAGAGTTTTACGATGTGAGATATACAGAAACGGGCTACAGAACAGATAAAGGAAACGTATATAAAATTATTGTTGTCAGCCTTCGATCAAGAATGGCACATTGTCAGAATCGTCAACAGAAGGATGATAGGCTGGCTGTCTTTTTAAAATTTGTTAGATTTTTTGGAAAATCACGTAATAGAGTTAAAAAGCTTGGAAATTCGTAGTCAGTCATCAAAGTTCAAGAAAATGAATAAATTAGTTACAAGGACTGCAACAACTCAATCATGTCCCGTCTGCAAGAAAGATAATTTTTTTAGGCGTCAAATACATGTGGTCAAAAAACTGCCACATAGTGTTATCAGTATACTTTGTGGTGTAGGTTATCAAATGGTAGGGCTTTATCGACCCTTCTTTCTTACTTGTTTTTAATTTAGGTTACTTCTGAAATCAGTTTTTAATGATTTATGCGATAGGCCTCAATTTTTATTTGATTATAATCAATTTCAAAGCTTTAAACCAAAGAATACTATATATTATCCCATAAATAATAATTCTTGTGCACATACATTTCTACCAATATGTATAAACATACATATTAAAATTTAATAAAGCAGAAATGATTTAAATATTTTCTTTTTATTTTTATTTTTAGTACATTACCAGCGAATCATTCACGCCGATATAAAGCCTGGCAATTTATTATTAACCGAATGCGGTCGAGTTAAAATAGCTGATTTAGGTGTTTGCAATGAATTCATTGGAGAGGATGCGACAATGACGAATGGGTCGACGGCTGGTACACCAGCATTCAGAGCACCAGAATCATTGAACGTGGGACAGGTACTCAGTTTACATAATCTAAAAAGTTACAAGCACATTTTTTACCAAAACTTTTAAACTCTAGTATTGTTAAAAAAACCAGTCACATAAAAATAAACATAGTCAATATAATCTTCTTAAAAATTTTTCTGCAAGAATTTAAATTTTAGCAATTTAAACTCGACTATTTTTGGACTGGAACAAATTTACAGCTTTAATTTTTTCTGTGGGCAATTAATTACACTATGCAACAAATTTAAAGTATTGTCGTTTCCTTTGATGACTTTTTCTAAAATTTGTGGTTTTTGAAGAGGATGTTCTACCGATTTCATCGTAACATAGAAAGGGACTGTTCAATTTAATTACAAGAAACACAAAATAACGGGAAATTTCTTTGTTATATTTAATTTTTTTTATATACTCAACGGTTTCGGAATAATTTAGACCGCAATGATGAAATATATATATTTTTTTTTGTCATATTGGAAAATATTTATTTTTAAAAATATATAAAAAATTTAAAATGGAAAAAACTTAATATTTTTTTAAAACTGCGTATGTTCCAAATAAAACAAGCTTCATTTAATAGAAATCGGTAACAAAAAATCGATATAGAAATCCAGAATAATCGGTCTAGTACCACCTCCCTAAAATATTGATATTTCTGTTACAAAAACTAACATAAAGTAATAATAACAACTGTGATCAGAAAAGGGCAAATTTTCTGTGATAGTTTTAAATTTACATATATTTATTTTAATATTTTAAGATTTGTGTGGCGTTGTCCACCTATACAAAATACTGTAATTTATAAAAGATGTAAACTGACGAAAAAGATTATTATTTTAATAAAAACTCAATCCCTGAAGAAGTTGGAGAGAATACCAACGAAGCGTCGGATTTTATTGAGAATGAAATAAATAATTTTATTTACATTAAATTAATGACCTTGAAAGCCTGCATATGGAAACTATATAAACTATTTAGACTAATATAAATTGTTGATGGAATATACCGCTTATCATTAAAGTTTGCACAAATTCGTTTTATTCAGCAGCAAATCGCCATAAACTGAAACGAATTTCGTAAAGATCGGTCCATAATTTACTATAGGCCCAATCTCGGAGAAAACTTTAGTACGCCTAAAAACCTCAAAGATCAATGCTATTGTTCGAATTCGAATTCGGTAAGTCACAGTTATAAGACTATAAATCACACTGCCGAATTTGTGGAAATCAGGTCAAAATGCCCCATATAAAGCCCGCTCTCGGGTAGTACGCTTAAGACGGCAACGAATGATGCTATTGTAGTCAAATTTATTATATCATAGTTTCTTAAGATTGGAAATTACTCTGCCAAATCTCGTAAAGTTCGGATCATAGATTATGAAAAGCCCCTATAAAGCCGACTCTCGTAAAACAATTTAGTACACATAAAAAAGTAACGATTAATGCTATTGTAGTTAAATTGGGTCTGTTATAGTTCCATAAGATCAGAAATCATTCTGTCACATTAAGTATGGTTTGGTCCATAATTTACCATAGGTCCCATAAAAAGCTCGCTCTCGAAAACACTTTAGTAGGCCTAAGCCCAGAAAATATATCCAAAGTCTTATAAGTTTGGAAATCACTGCCAAATTTCGTAATGATAGGATGATAGTTAGTGATAGAGTGCCCCGGTAGGCTAGTTGGTAGTGTGCTAGTCTATTAGTGCAGGGGTTGCTGGTTTGATTACCGTCAGAGACTCTGGTCTCCTGCAGACAAGCGTAAAGCTTTGCGTGATTAGCATACAAAAAACTAAAATAAAACAGTTACGAATAATGCGTTTGTAGTTAAATTGGGTCTGTCATAGGTTTTTTTAAACTAGATATCACTCCGCCAAATTAAGTAAGGATAAGTCAATAGCTAACTTACTAAATACTAAATTACAATAATATTAAAATAAATCTTTAAAAATTGTGCAATTAAAAAAAATACCTAACAAATCCATAATACATTCTAAATATCCTTTAATGCCTAAATCAAATTTTTCGTATTCCCATAATTTGAAAATAAATCCCCTAATCTGACAACCCTGTACGTAATATGTGTGGTATTGCTTTTAATGTGTGATTTTTTAAGAGCTATAGGAAAGTTTAAAAAAAAACGCATAAAATTCAGAAAAATTCATAAAATCTTTATTTGAATCGATAGTACGGTCCATATAATTTAATGTTTGAAGATTCTTTCATGCAAATGTTGACCGTGACTGCGCCTCAAATGGTCCATCCGCTTAGTCCAATCATGGCATACTCTTTCCAACATTTCGGCCGGTGTCTCATGAATAAATGCTTCAATGTTGTCTTCCAATGCTTCAATTGAAGCGGACATGTGTGTATAGACATGAGCTTTAACATAGCCCCACAAAAAATAGTCTAAGGGCGTTAAATCGCACGATCTAGGCGGCCAATTGACCGGTCCCGAACGTGAAATAAAATGTTCACCGAACTCGCCTCTTAATAAGTCCATTGTTAAGCGTGCTGTGTGGCATGTGGCACCTTGTTGAGAGCACATGTCATGCAAGTCAAGCACTTGCATTTTGGGCAGAAAAAAGTTGGATATCATCCCACGGTAACGCTCACCATTCACAGTAACGTTACGATTCGCATCATCTTTGAAGAAGTACGGTCCAATGATGTCACCAGCCCATAAACCGCACCAAACTGTGACTTTTTCTGGATGCATTGGTAGCTCTTGCAATGCTTCTGGCTGATCTTCACTCCAAAATCGACAATTCTGCTTATTAACGTACCCATTGAGCCAAAAATGAGCATCGTCGCTGAACACAATTTTTCGATAAAAAAGTGGATCGCATTTTGATAATAAAATTCAATAATTTGCAAGCGTTGTTCGTTTGTAAGACGATTCATGGTTAAATTATAGACCAAACTGAAGATGTTTGACAGTGAAACAAAACACGAAGCGTGCGTCAGCTGTTTAAACCAGCGTTGCCAAAAAGATAATAGCTAAAAAATCACCCGATATAAATGAAATGCTAACTTGAAAAATCATACACTTCATTACACGATTACACATTAGCTAGTTAGTATACATACATACATAAGTAGTACATACATAATAGCAAGCACCGATGTATGAAAATTAAGAAGATAAAATAAAATCAATAATCAACGCTACGATGATTTTAACATGTTAAACAATTTTATATTAGATTAAAATAATCCATTTTTTTGTTGTTTTTTTTTAGAATATTTATTGTGGAAAGGCCGCGGATATATGGGCACTAGGAGCTACACTTTACGCATTGGTTTATGGCAATGTGCCATTTGAAGCTGCTTCCGTTCCAGCTTTATATGACAAAATAAAAAACGAAGAACTTTATTTTCCTGAAACTTTAAAAACTACTGCAGAACTTAGAGACTGTATACAGAGTATGCTAAAAAAGGATCCAGTGGATCGTATTACTTTGCCACAATTAAAGGTAAATCGGGTACTAAATAATTTACTCATTGGTCGCCATAGTCGTAAGAGAAAACTTTTTTTTTTGTTAAAACCATTACTTAACCTTTCGAAAGCTCAAACATTTTGCAATATATCACAAGTTTTTATTATAATAAGATATCCCTTGCATACCCTCCTCCACCACTAGTCGTGAACAGGCCATATTTAAACAAAAATCTGTTTTATCTGCCATTTTATTTAAAATCAGCAAAAAATCGGCATATGTATATAAAATACTTACACGCAAAGAAAAAACATGGTTGTACTAAGCATATTCTGAGAGCAACATATTATGATAAGAATTATGATTGTAGTCACCATATTACGATTACGCTGTGATAGAAATTGACACTTTTTTTTTGGACAAGCTGGGCACTTGTCGTTATAACCTAATTCGTGTACGCTGAATCCAGTGGTGCGAGCCGTTTTTTTTTTGGTAAGCTCTGGCTTTTAAGATATGTACATATATCGTTATTTCGAAAATGGAGGAGGTTGCTCAACATATGTTCGCGTAACTCAAAAACGCTTTAGCTTATTGAAAAAAATCGAAATTCCTCGATAAAATTTTCTTTAAGAAAAGTAAAACTTTTTTCTAATATGTCGTTTTAGATACATAATTTTTTTTTTTTTTTGGAAAAACAAAATAATTTTTTTTATCAAAATTTCGAAATTTTTGTTTTTAAAAATTCATAAAAAATTGGAAAATTTGGCTAAGCTTATAATTTTTTCTAGACGTATTAAAAACAAAGCTGCCTAAATGAATGATAAAAATCTGTTGGCAACTTTTGATTTTATTCACAAGAGGCCAAATTTAAGAATTTCATTAAACGGCCATATTTGTATGGGAACCCCCTAAGGGATGGATATATATGGCAAGTATGTTTTAAGAAAATGTTAAGAACGAAAAACTAATGGAGGTCGGTCATGCATTTTATCCCCCTAGGGGCGATTCCTTGGCAGTTATGGGGCTTTTTCTTCAATATATTTCTAACCTGTATTGACTATTTTGTATGGGAGCCCCCTTAAGGAATAGAGATAGCGGGAAGGTATGTTAGAAATAAATAATTAAGATGAAAAATAAAGTGGGGTTGGTCATACATTTGACCCATCTAGGAGCATCCTTGGCACTGCAGCAGCCAAATTTAAGAATTTTACTAAGCCGCCATATATGTTTGAAATTCTTAAATTTCGAAATTTTGATACACAAATTAATTTTTTTTTTTTTAAATTATGTTTCAAAAACGACTGGTTAGAAAAAAGTCGAGTTTTTGTAGGTTTTTCCCATGGTAGAATAAGTACAAGGGAAAGTCATTTAAAATTTAGTTCTCAATTTTAAAATCCATATAACGTCAAACAAAAGAAAATAAGAAAAAAATCAAAAAAAATATTTGACATCGCATTGGTAAATAATAGGTGCGTTTGAGTACTTTTACAGTAAAATGCAGTAAATGAGAAAATTGATAAATTTTCTCTCACAAAAAGCTGTTGTCCAAAAAAAGTACGCGTACGCAAATTTTGTAAAAATTCGTAAAATAAAGGCAACAGCTGATGACAAATAATTGAAGTGTTGAAAAATGTTTACACTTTTGACTATTCAACTTGTTTTTTTATTGGTACTCGATTAAATACTTTTTATAACACAAACATTTTTGGAAAATACAAAGAAATTATTTTATGTAATCTCTCATATTTGTTTGTTTTTTATTTTATTTGATGTTAGTAGTTTGTGGCGGGTTAATTTATTCAAAAGAACATGAATAATTTTTTGCTATTGATAACTTAAGTACCCAAGTACTTAACACTTTTACAATTCTAAAAAATTAACATAACAAAAAGAGTTTCAAGTGTTGGTAGGTATTTAGCCAAATAAATGTTTAACAAACAAGTTTAATTAATAAATATGTATTCAATGTTTGTTTTTGTTTAATTTTTATTTCAACTTTTCTTGTATTTAACAATTTTTTCACAATTTGTAAGCATTATGTTTGTTTACCTTTTGAAACATATGTTTTTTTGTTTTGCTAAATTTTACTGCAAAAATTTCTGCAGTCAAAATTTGTAAATACTCAGACAAGAACTGCCACTTTTCGCTCTCAATTTGTGTTCTCATTTACTGCATTCTGTGTACTCGAACGCAATTTCGTAAAATGCAGTAAAGTTCAGTAAAAAGTAGTAAAAACTGTTGTGTTCTCGAACGCAGCTAATGGCAACTCTCCCTAATGAACTTGTACCATGGTTTTTACGAAAATTTTACCATTTAGATTTTTTTAAAAGTCAATTTCAAACAAATAACTTTTTAATTACAATTAACAAAATTAATTAATATAAATTTTTTAAGGAGCATAAATGGGTAACTGCTGGAGGTTTACATCCTTTGCCAAGTGAGCAGGAGAACTGTCGATTAGTTCAAGTCAATGACGATGATATTAATTCAGTTGTACGAAGCATTCCAAAGTTGGATACACTAATTTTGATCAAAACGATGCTAAAGAAACATTCCTTTGGCAATCCATTCTCACGTGGCATGTCTGGCCGTGCTCCGCAACGTGGTGGTTCACGCTTGGAAAGATTTATACGTGCGGGTCGTTCTAATTCTGCCCCTGGATCCTATAACATGATTATTGACAGGTATGTAGTTTATGCTCTTAGTTGATGCTCTTTTTTATTTTCGTTATTTTGCTTTCAGGCAACTTTCTGGTGATAATATACTTCCAGCTCTTTCTGAGCATTCTCCTTCTAATTGCACAAATGATGAATCTCAATAAAATCATAAAACAGTTACACAAATAGACCACAAATTAAAAGTTATAAAAATAAATAAAATACATGTTTAAACAAATGCACAATATAATTTACATAAGTATACGTAAACACATACATAAACAGAACTAAAATAACATGTGACTTGCTTTGCTGTAATATTTAGGCCGGCCTTTTGAGATGTGGATTAAGTTTAAACTTAGCTTAACGTAGTCTGAAACTCAGAATTTTCCGGCGAAATGTGATTTTTTTTTATTAGTTCATTAAAGACCAACATAATAAGCAAAACTAAGCTGTTCCGTCAAAATGTTGTAAACAAACTTGCACAAATCTGTTTTCAGATTAACTAAACCTAGTGTAACTAAGATCTCAAAAACCCAGCCTTAATACATTCTAAAAGATAAACTAGTACATTTGTTTGGCTTGTGCGGTTGAGAGCCAATCGCATTACTATCAATAATTCTAATATGAAAGTGCAGCTGAGACACATAAAAGAAAATTAGAAAATCCCTACAATATTATTTTTTTAATGAAAACGGGAATATGTCGTTACCTCAAACGCAAACGGCCGTTACTTACCAAAAATCAACATAAATTTTTACAATCTTTCGAGCAAAATTAGCGATTTTATTAACAAAAAACAAATGGCCCTATCTAAAAAAATGTATATGATAAACGCTAAGATACCTAGCTTACCGTTTGGATAATATGAAACATTGTCAATTGTCAAAACAACTGGTAGGTTTCACAAGAAAAATTTAAAAAAATAAATAAAAAACAGTTTAATACTGGAACCACAACTGGGACGAACGACGAATTATTCGCAACGAATATTCGTCGCATGAAATAGAACACAACCATTGCGTAGACCGAAATTCGTCGTGCGTAACGAACTCTGCGAGGAAGCTAACCGCAGCATGATAGAAAAGTCTAATATTTATTAAAAATCGTGAAAGCTGTAACGAATCACAGGGAAAAATCACTTCTATTGCAAACTTGGCTAAAACTCGCGAAAAATAGCAAACTTTTAAACAAAGACTTAAATTAATTTGATATCACTAAATGGGTGAAAAAAACAGAATGTTAAAAAATAACAATAAAGAAAAAAATTTGCAAAATGGCGAAAATTCGCGAAAATTTTTTATATTTTAAACAAGCTATAAAATTGATGAAAAGTCCCTAAAAATATAAGGAATGGCAAAAATTCAGTAAAAATTGCTAAATTAGCGGAAATTCGCAAAAATTTGCTAACAGCGAATGATAGAGGGGGTGCTTTAATACCATGGGAGATAAGGCCATGATGGCTTTATCTCTCATTCAAAAGGGAGATAAAGTCTTTTATTTTTTTTGTTTATTTGAATGGGAGATAAAGCCATCATGGCCTTAGCTCACATAAGTAATTTTAGAAAATGGCTTTATCTCTCATTTCAGTTTTGAAGAACTTTTGCATTTTACATTGATTAATAGTTTTCTTATTTTTATAATTAAAAGGTAATGATTTTCCCTTTTACTAAAGTTAAGTATTGAAATCTGGCTTCGCATACTAAAGTTTTTCTGCGTGGCGGCCTGCGGCCGTGCTTACGGGTTTTCTCCTCCAGTAGGACGCGGCAGGTGGCTTCGCTGAATAAAGTTTTCCTGCGTGCGTCACAAGAATAAAAAAATGAGTTTTCCCGGAAACACTAAAGTAAAGTATTGGAATCTGGCTTCGCATACTAAAGTTTTTCTGCGTGGCGGCCTGCGGCCGCGCTTAAGGGTTTTCTCCTCCAGTAGGACACGGCAGGTGGCTTCGCTGAATAAAGTTTTCCTGCGTGCGTCACAAGAATAAAAAAATTACTTTTCCCGGAAACACTAAAGTAAAGTAACAATATTCTGAGAAAATATGGTTTTATCTCTCATTTGCAAAAAAAAAAATATGGCTATATCTCTCCTTACGTAAAATTTTAAATATGTCCTTACCTCTCAATGATTGGGCAATAAGGCCATTATGGCTTTATCTCCCATTCAATTGAGCAATAAAGCCATCATGTCCTTATCTCCCATGGTTTTAAAGCACCCCCCCGAATGATAGCAAAGTCTACTACATATTTATTATAAATCGTTACGCAGTAAAGAACAAGAAAACTTACAGGAACAAAGCGCTTTTATCGCGAACATGGCCGAAATTCGCGAAAAATTGCAAAATTTGAAACAAACCCAAAAACTAATTTGAAATGCAGAACACCAAATATGCTGAAGTAATCCACTCTCGAGTGGATTCGGATTCAAGAACACACCCGATTAATAGTTTTTAATGTTTTTTTGTTGATATATGGTCAACCTATAACTTGATAAATGTTAACAAACAAAGAAATTTTAATATATATTATATAATTTAGCGGCCAAAGTATTTATTTTTATAAATTAAAAAAAAATGTTAAGTCACATTAATACCTGGAATTCACGCACTTATTGTGTCTCATTTGACGAATCTGCGCAACGAATTCTTGCCTACGAATTTGACGTACTATGCGAAGTTCGTCTCAGTTGTGTTTATAACATAAGTCAATTTATGAATATATAATTTTAAATAGTTTTTTGTTCTCCTGTAAATATTAAAAAATGTTAGATAGGGCCGTTTGCGTTTTAGGTAACGATGTATAGACTAAATATTAGAATGTATAACAATCATGTTAATATAATTATAAGGACCTTTGAAATAAATCGTTTCACATTGGTATTATTGATTCTGAAACTTATGTCATATTTAATAACACCATCTAAATATTGAGGTTTTTTCACATTTACCTTAAGTCGCAAACATGTAAATATTCTGTGTGGGTCAAAAAAGTACTACATAATTACAAAAAGAAGTGTGGCTAACCATAAATAATATGGACCAATATGTAATATTTATTTACAACAAGTAAGATTTATAAAAATAATATTGTCTGTACTATAATAACTATGTTTAATTTGTAATAAAAAGTTTAATTTAACGAATTTGTAATTATCGGGACAAAGCACAAATAACTGAGAAGAACATTAGACCGTACCCCAAAAATTCCCCGTACACCCCCTAATTAAAGTATTTTTAGAAGGCGGTTTGACAAAAAAAATTTTGCCGATTGTAAGGGTCGCCTTTGTAAATTTTTATTTATTAATTTAGTTTTATTACTATAACTGTACTTCAACCTACCAGTACTGAAATTCTGTAACTTTTTAACGACAAAAAATTTGTCGTTAAGTAGGCAAACTTCGTTAGTTGACTATAATTGTCGTAAATAGCTATTCTGTAATAAAGTTTTAAGAATTTTTATCGGTAAACAGTATCGGTAGCTAACGACACAGAAAAAGTTTAAAAAAAGTCTTAATACAAAGAAAAGTAAGAACGTATAGTCGGTCAAGCCCAAGCCTTCAGCACAATATTTAAGACCCGTGGGCAATCATGTTTCCGCCAAATAAAGTATGCTGTGAGGTTAGGATTCACTTAAGAGATTTTAATGCCAAATATTATCTAAATGTCTACTGTTATTACTATGATTACTACTATTGGATGACATACTTAGAAGCTATTATTAAAGTACATATCTTGTTATTAGCTATTTTCGGGAGTGTATTTGTATGGGAGCTATGGAACGATTCCAATAAAATTTGCTATGCTCATTCAGGTATCCAAAAAATATTTTTGGTCCTTATTAAACCTAAATACCAACAAAACAAGGCGGCTTATGGGAACAAAAACTTAATTCCGGAAAGAAGTTTGTATGTGCGCTATGTAAATTTATGAACTACTTCTCCCCATTGAAGTGGCTTCGGCCTTGTGACAATTAACATATACATAAATACATATTATCATCTCAGAATTGGTTTGGCGCATATCATGGTAATTTAACCATGATATGCGCCCAACCAATTCTGTGCTGATGATATGTATGTGCCAAATTTGAAAAAAAATTTTACATATTGCGATCTACTCTTTGCGCACAAGGTTAGATTAGACTAGTCTTGCCAGACGGTCTTGATTTTTCTTACTTTACAAGAATTTTCAATCCGCATGGATATATCGAAGGGCATTTATGTACCGCTATGCCTAATAGATTTCTGTCTAAATTCATACAGATGTGTCAAACAAGACTTCTTTTTTGGTTGTGAAAATAATCACAAATGTCATTAAGTTGAAAATAATTCTAGTTTTATTTTATTGTAAAAAAAAAAATACATAGGGTTGCCAGACAGCCTAGATTGTCCAGTTTTTTTGGTCTTGTTTAGTACCCATGTTCTGTAACTAAAGTAAGAACTTCTCGCATCGAAAAGATGTGAAACAAAATATTCCATCGTTTCTCGAAAAGTGAGATAAAAGTGTGTCTGTAACTCATGTCGAAAACTATCAAAAGAAATTACTTCATTACGTTATAAATGTCATAACAATGCACTCGAAGCCGATGTGACATTGCAGACGTTGAGAACGCCAGTTGACGGCGTATATCAAATAATGTTAAGTGCGATTTTAATATTTTTTGTTTGCAAACGAGCTTTAAAAACATTCGTGTATTTTATAAAATTGTAAAAGCAAAATAATTAAACAATAAAAAAATATGCCAAAAACAAAGTGCATGTTCGTAAATGCATCACTGCGCTGCATTAGTGATTTCAAATGTTTATATAAATATCAGTGAAGTAGATGTGGACCAAAAAATTGTCAAATACTACACAAAAATAATACACAACAAAACAGATTATATTAATAATTTTTTTTATCGGCATTAAAAAAAGTTTGCTTTTCTGATGCAGCGCAGTGATGCATTTACAACATGCCCAAAATAATATTATTATTCTTAGTATTTTGCATTTTTTTTATATATTTTTTTGTAATGAAATTTTTTCTCACCCCATTTTTATTCGTGAGTTTAATTGACAGTTCAAAGCGGGATCTTTCTCACAAAAATGTTACAGACACACTTTTTCTGTAAATTGGCGAGTAATTTCCTTACGTGAAAGCTAGTGCTCGCCAAAAAAAAGTTACAGACACAGTTTAGTTAGAAAAGTAGCTGTTTGTTTCAATATATCACATTTTTGTTTCATTTCACACATTTCAATCGAAAAGTTTCTGGAAGCGAGAGTTACAGAACATGGGCACAGTTTCCAGCTAAAAAATTTCTTTTAATTCAAATAATAATTTTTTTTATCAATTATATACTGAATTTTTATAAATAAAGTGCAAAATCTTTATAGATTAATTGATTTAATTTGTTTTTTTTTCATACCAATTAGCAATATTTTTTGTAAAAGTATTTTAAATATTTTAAATTATTTTTACTCACAAGAAAGAAATATAATGTCCTTCTGAAATAAGGATTAGACTAAATATTGATAAAAGTTATAAACAGTCAGTCAGTCTTGTAGGCATCTATGAAAATTTAACACGTATCCAAATATGTATGCATCAAAAAGGTGAGATGTGCGCTAGAAACTTAAAAAATCCTCAAAAATGCATTTTAACATTATGGAAAATGGAAAAGGTAAAATATGCAAAAACATGCTATAACAAATTGATTTTAAAATTCATAAAAACTCTAAAACGGATAAATATATTCAGGGGCGTGCTGGAAATCGAAAACGTAAAACGAAAGAATTTTGTAGATGTTTTAATTCAATTTTTATAATTTTTGCTATAAAATTCTGTTTAATAGAGAAATATTTTTATGGCTCAAAATTCTTTTGTTACATAAATGTTATTAAAACCCGACTTTTCAAATTATTGCGTTTTACGTTTTTTTTTTCAGCACATCCCTGATTGTTCCTGCCTTATTTGGCTGCACAAGGAAAAACATGCAACTGCATATTTACGGTTTCCCTAATGATGTAATTGACTAAAATACATTATAACTAGGGATGTCGATAGTCTAAGATTGATGTCGACCAATTATCTTTCCTAATCATTAAATTTGCGTTGTAATGGCATCGATTTGTTTTTGCATATTGTTGCATATTTTGGTGAAAATGCATATTTTTGCATATTTAGGTTTTTAATGCATATATTTGCATATTTTAAAGTTTTTGAGTGATTTTTTTTTATTTTCAAAGTTCTTAAAAAATTTTCAAGCACACAAAACAAAATTTTAAAATCAATAAATAAATTATTTTGGAGCGTTGCTCTAAATACAAGATTTTCAAGATTTCAACAAAAGATCTTTCTTTTTTAAACCGATGCAGCACCTTACATGGTTAAAGCTTCCAATGAGCTTAAAATATTTCCAATTTTTGATGAATTAGTAAATAACTTATAAGAAGGGGCTTAGTTCACTTAATACTCAAGTCAAATTAATCGATATTGCAGAAAGTTATATTAACAATGTGGAAGGAAGAATAGCCCGACAAATGAATAAAAATTCGAAACGTTTTTTAAAAAAAATTAAGGATTTCAAAAAATAAAATATGTATATTTTAAAAGTTTTTGATCTGATCTTGAACCAAAGTGGAATCTACACACAGAAAAAAAACCAATGTAAATTCGTCGAAAACAGTGTTGCTTCTACAGTTTTCGGTAGTGATTTTGCTTCATAGTTACTTCATGTTAATTTAACATGATTTTACAACAACTTCCGAACAATATTTTTTTCTTTTAAAATAACTATAATTCATGTTAATTTAAAATTGCAGTAAAGTTAGAGCAAAATGTCAATTATATTGAAATAACAATCTTAATAACGTTGAATGAAAGTTACATATTTCAAGTTGCAACAACGTGAATTTCCTGTAGAATCAAGTTGGTTTGTGTGTGAAATATTAGTGAAAAGAATCTTCAGAGACAACATATGCATTTATTTAAGAATAATTCAAAACACTTACCCGCGGAGCCAAAGAAAGAGAAGATATAATTATTTATTTTCTTGTAACACAGTTTTAACTTTTTTTGTATTCCTCCTTTGTTAGCAGAACGGCCCGATATGAGTTTCATCATCATTCAACTTTGAAAATTTGATGAACTATTTAACTAAATAATTTTAACAAAAAGAATAAGGGGATTTGTTTAGAAAAACTAAAAACGTCCATAACTCGAAAACTAAGTGTTTGCGCCAATTTTTATTTTTAAGTTTTTCTTCTTATTTTCAATTTTTTTTTACCCTACGTACTTTTTTTTTATTTGGAACTGAGTCAGTAAACTAGATTTGTTCTAAACTTTTTTCGAAAAAGAGTCCTTGTGCCCGTAAATTATGTTAGTATTTATATTGAATTTGGTCAAAACTTATTTTATTGCAAAACAAACAAGTTAGAGTGCTATATTCGGCTGTGCCGAATCTTTGATACCCTCCACCGACAGTTCGAATGTTTAAGGAGTAATATCTGTATGATGTCTTTTTATTATTATTATCTTAAACTGTGACAATTTGTTATTAATTATGGTTTTAGGAGACTAAACTGTTTTCCGGGAGTAGGGCATACATATATGGGGCCTAGGGTAAATTATGTACCGATCTTCACGAAATTTCACGGTATCATTTATAGTCCTATAAAATTGTGACGAGCCAAAATTTGTTATGATTGCATTATTTTTTACGGTTTTAGGCGTACTAAACTGTTTTCCGGGAGTAGTGTTTATATGGGGCTTAGGGTAAATTATGGACCGACCTTCGCGAAATTTTACAGTGTCATTTCTAGTCGAATAAAACGGACTTGTGCAAAATCTTATGTCATTCCGTGCATTTTTGCATCATTTATGTTAGTTTTTGTAACAAAATTATCAAGTTTTTGAAGGTGGTGGTTCCACATTTTGATTCATAGCTCTGGTCCTACTGAACCGATTTTGCTGAAATTCAATCCCAAACTGCTTAGGATAACTACAAGCAATTTGACACCTAGTTTGTTTATTTCTTTTGAGTTTTTCGAAAGTGAGCGTGTTTTCAACAGACGGACAGACGGACAGACGGACAGACGGACAGAAGGACAGACGGACAGACGGACAGACAGACGGACATGGCTAAATCGACTTAGAATTTCTCAAGCAGCCAGAATATATATACTTTATGGGGTCTGAGATGAATAATAAAAAAGTTTCACACGGAATGACAAACTTAGTATACCCTCTTCACAACTAATTGTGGTGGAGGGTATAAAAAACTTACCAAATTGTATTGAAATCGGTCCATAGCTCCAATACAAATACAAATCTCAAAAAAAGGTTTTAGTGCCATAACTTCTTTAAATTACGAAAGCTACTATATTAATGTTGTGCTGGTAGGTCCAAAACATGTCGCATATAGACCCCCTTCCTAAAAACATTTAAAGGCAAACAAATCTCATATCGATAATATTACAGTACGCCGTCGGACTGTGCAAAAGGTTGGCACCGAGGGCTGTTGTAAAATGCGGTTTTGTTGCAATATCTAAGCAAAAATGTCATGTATTAAAGCTTTGTTCACAAAAGGCAGCAACATTTTCACTGGTGTTCAAATAGAGCAACAATTTCAGTTGTGTTGCTATCCTTATACTTTTGCCTTAAGAGAATGACTTCAAATGTTGACTTTTGAAAATAACGCACAAAAAAATCCATTTTTTTCAATCTTGAGGCATGTAACTCAGTGAATTTTTATCCGATAAACACAGTATAGGTAGATATCGACTGAAAGAGGAAAATCTAAAAAAATTTTAAAATTTAAACTGCAAAAAAACGGAGTTTTTGCGTATATCTCTTCTTGAAAAAAATAAATAGATGCCATATTCGTGTTCAGCAGCCCATATTTATTCTAGAAAACATCTAATTTTTAAGGTTCTGGCAAAAAGTTTAAAATTTCTGAACACTGGTTGATTGGGTTAAAACTTTAACTGCCGTATTCAAAAAAAAATAAAATAAGTTTGAAATTTATTTTAAGGCAAAATTTTTATATAAATTTCTGTTTAAATGTATTTCAAATCCATTTTAATTTTTTATGAATACGGCAGTAAATATTTAGTATTAAAATTATATTTTTGATAAAAAAAAAAAGTTAAACATATTCATAAGTATTTCAACAAATGTTTTTATTTTAAGTGGTCTTTCCGATTTGTTGCAAAATTGTTTAATGGCGATTTCTTCTCTAAGAAATATGTGGCATATATGTTCTGTGGAAAAAAGATTCAAGTTCTTTTGTGAATATGTTGATGAGAAATAGTATGCAAAACATGTTTCAACTTTGGCTCTTTATACTTTGTTTGTAAAACAATAGTTTTATTTTGTTTGGCAAAATACATATCGCTCAAAATTTTGTGAAAAGATTGTTAAAAAACCATATATAAAAATGTTTAAATATTGAAATGAAAAAATTCTATGTATATTCACAACAAACACGGAGGTTTGATTTCAAACTGATTTGATATCAAACGTTTTTCCAAGCGCCAAACGTTTGATAATGATTTGAAGGTCATTTGAAAATCATAGCATTCTCAACAAAAAGGGGAAATTATTTTCAAATTGAAAAATGCCTTTATTTTCAACTTGCTTTCAAACGTAAATCTCAAATGTTTTTCAAATATGGATTATAATGCAATGTGGAATATAAATAAAAATATTAAATTTTTTTTAATTTAAATTCGTTCTTTAAATAAACTGTGAGATAAACATTCGACACCATAGCTAAAAGAGGAAATAATGTTCTTTTCGTCCTCTATCTCTACCTCGTATTCTTTATCATTGTAATTACCACAGAGCATACAGAGATAAAAAAGTGACGTATGAAAAATGCCCAAATCATTTGTGAGGGCACTTTCGAACGTTTTTTGGTAGTGAAGTGGCAATGTGTAAAAACAGGTCGTCGCAATCAACATAAATTGCCTGATAAAAACTAAAATGCAAAAAGGGCAGATTTCGAAGAAAAAGACAGAAAAAAACACAATATTTTCTGTCTCGTGACGTCTTTGTGTGCTCTGTGGTAATTACTCACAAATAATTTTTATTTTTCATAAGAAATAAATTGTTCACTTGTAAACCACATTTAACTACGAAGTTAAAATTTAACTAATTGCCATTTATATTAATTTTTCGCTTTAGTATTGCCAAGTTTAGTTTTGGATTGAATTTAACATTTGACACTAATTTGACGTCAAATTGATAAAACATTCGGTGTCAAATGTTTATTTTTCAATCATTATCCATTGAATTTAAATGTTAAAATGAAACTATTGAAAAACGTTTGAGATTTGTGTTTGGTGTTAAATGATAAAGTCAGGGTTTAAAAAACTACAGTCAAAATGAAAAAATTGCTTTTTCTTCCACTTTTTCATTTTTCATTGAACAAAAATAAACCGTTGCTTTTACTTCTGATTCATTAAATGAAAACAGTCGCAGTGAAGGCAAAAGCAAAAAACGGAGTGTTGTACACAACAGAGAACATTGGCAGTCGTCATGTTAGAAAGTGTTTGGTTTGACAGATTGAAACTTTTAATAAATCCCGAAGTTAACGAAGATGGGACGTTGTGTTCATTGTATATATATGAAAGCGATGATGTTATTTACAGTTTTATTTAATAAAATAATAAATATGTATGTACTTATGTACTTATGTACATATTTATGTTTTTATGAACGCATGTATTATTAAAAAAAATATGGAAAATAAAAACACAAACACAACGTCCCATCTTCGATAACTACGGGATTTTTTAAAAGTTTTGGTCTGTCAAACCAAACACTTTCGAACATGTCGACTGCCGATGTTCTTTGTCGTGTACAACATTTCGTGTTTTGCTTTTGCCTTCACTGCGACTGTGTTCAGTGTTACCGTCGGATATTTTCAAAAAGTACCAAAAAAAGGGGATAACTACAAAAAAAGTGGCACCAAAAAGTGGATTTTTTTAAAAAAAGGGGCACATCTTTTAAAATTAAAATAAGTACACCACATTATGTATTTTTTTACGTTTTTTTTCTATTTATTATAATTTTAAATGGTATAAAAACTAAAATAAATACTTTGTAAATATTTCTCTCGAGAAGTAATTTTTATAAAATATTTACTTTAATGTTTTAGTAATTCAAAAACGTTAAACTTGTTTTTTCCCATCACGTCACATATATCATTTACACCAATTATTGTAATTTGGGTGATGTTTTGTACCACAATTAATAACAAAATCCATAGTTTAATAATTTTATTCTACAGTCAACCTAATTACAAAAGTTGTAGGCCCACGATGTCGACAATAAAATTTCTTTCGTATATTTGTTTTGAAAACACAAACAAATTTTTGTATTTATTATTGTTTTCAATATAAATATGCGAAAGAAATGTTCTTTTCGACACCGTGGGTCTGGCAGCTAAGCTATAATCGGATGAAAACAAGAAATCCTATAACAAAAAAACGAAAATATCACTTTTTCAAATACTTTATATATAATCACTTCCTCACTTTAATAAAAATAAATGCACGGCATGTATACATGCTACTAAATTTAAGTGCTAGTGTTTTAATTTCATTACTATAGCATATTTAGTTTTTATCCAATTCCGTCTATTATTGCTTAAAATTTTTGCAATCAGGTTTATAGAAAAAAACTATAAAACTGGATTTTGTTATTAATTGTGGTACAAAACATCTTCTGAGATTACAATAATTGATGTATCTGATAAATGTGACGTGGTGGCAGAAAACTGTGTTCATATTCGTCTTTAGCATTCCAAAAACATAAGAATCAGTTGGAATGGCTAAACAAACTTTTTCAATGTCGTCCTGTGCTACATATTTATTAATCGTCAGTTTTATAAAAATTTTACAAATAATTGTTATTAAAACGACATCCATACTTTCGTAAAACGTCTTTAGCCTATTTGTTACTTTATTTTTGATTAAAGCTAACTTAGTAAAAACACGCCCAGCAGAAGCACTACTATGTAAAAATATGAAAGATCAATTTGTACAAGTTTGAATATATATATAGGTATATTCATCAAATCTATTTTTCAATGCTCCTATTTCACGCCAAAAATCTTCAGCATTCGAAATTTTAAATATGTGTTCATAATTCGTGTCATTTACTTTACTCTCTAGAAATTTAAATTCATGTATAAATGCATCTGGGTCAGTTATAATATCTTTAAACTCTGAAACTAATTTGAAATAGTTTTTATCTTCATTAGACATAATAAATAAAACAGGTTAATAGAAAGTTTATTAAACCGATTTTCAGCTAACCACGCATGACAAGAAAAACATTTCATATAAACTTGCTTACATATACATATATTAAAACAATTTTACATATATTAAAGCTGAGGGGGGGTTATAATAAAACAGAAAGAAAAAAAGTAAATTTTCCTAGCGTAAAAAGTATCAAAAAAGTGGCAAGAATCGCAAAAAGTACCACATTTGGGTGCATTTTGTAAAAGTGGCCAAATAGTATCCAAGCAGTCGAAAAAGTGGCAAATTGCCACTTTAGTGGCACCAACGGTAACGCTGACTGTGTTCATTTAATGAATCAGAAGTAAAGCCAACAGTTTATTTTTGTCCAATGACAAATGAAGATGTCGAAGTTACAGCATAATCTTATGACTTTTACTATCTCAACTGCAGCTTTTTAAACGCTGGATAAAGTCATTTTATATCAAAGGTTTGACATCGTGTTTGTTGGGTCATAAGCGTCGTCATTTGTCTTAACAATAAGCAGTGTCGCCAGAAGTAGGGGAAAATCCCTACATGTAGGTATTTTTGATACTAAAATAGCAGCGTAGGGAAAATCGGACAGATTATTGATAATCTCCAAAATGTAGGGATTTTTCTTCATATCGCATTATTTATGAAAAAATGCAGAAAAAATGTTTTTAAGTAATATTTTCTTGTCCAAAAAGGTTGAAAAATTTTATTTTCCCTAAAATCGCATTTAAATACACTCGTATTGCCAGAGTTGTTTGTGGCTTAAAAAGTTGGTATGTAAATGTTTTTTCTAAGATATCATTCAATGTTGAAAGATTTAATTGAATTTTATTAAAAGTTAGGGCAATAACTTTTTTACATTTTTTGCGAATATCAAAATGGCCCTAGTATAGTTGAATAGACCACTAAAAATTATTTTAAAAAATGGTATTACTTTTTCGCGGTTGTCAAAAAAGTCTACCCACAAAATGCGGTATAGTTTGGAAATCAAATATTTTAGTTTTTTATTTATTTATCAAAAAAAAACGCAAATATTTTTTTCAGTCAATATGTTATAATTAAACAACATTTTTCATTTTACTATTTTAGTTATCAATATGTTATAATTAAACAACAGTTTTCACTTTTATTTATTAATAAAACTTTTAAAATTTTTTATTTAAAATTAATGTACTTTTTTATTTGGGAGATATTACAAAGTCATTTTTGTGGGTGAGGTTTTTATTCCAAAATGACCCGAACATTTTTTGTTCGTAAAAAACACAACATTCGCAATCGTGTGGTACTGGGGCTTAAATTTGGTTATGTCCCTAATGTACATACGTAAAAATTTTTTTTAGTTTTGTACTTATTTTTATCAAAGCTTTAATATACATATTCGAATAAATTTTTTTTTCTTAAACCATGGTTTTTTTCTTCTATTTTAATGACAATAATGCGTAGGGATTTTTTTGTAGGGGAAATCTCTTCAACGTGTAGGGAAAAGTCGGATTTTTCTTAGCATGTGTAGGTATTTTTTCGAAAAATCCACTGGCAACACTGACAATAAGTGATGTCATGGTTTGTTTCTAAGCCGTCCCTACAAGAAGAGAATGAGCGAGTTGTCACTTTTTTCACGTTGGTGTTAAGAAAATGATAGAATGAAATGACCGAAATCAAGTTTTCGGTCATTTCTTTCTATCATTTTCTTAACACCAACGTGAAAAAGTGACTACTCGCTCATTCACTTCTTGTAGGGGTATTATGCTATGTTAATACGACGATATAAACCCCATCGTTTCGCTCTCTGAAACTAGATTGCCAAACATGCTGTTCATTCATTCTTGTTTCATTTGGACATTTTTTTTTGTGTTGCTGGTGTGATTTTATTTGAAACACATTAAAATGTATGTAAAAATTAAAAATATTTTTTAATACTTTTATGATTTTATAATTATTAGTTTATTTTATTTAACATCAATTTCATTTTGTTTTATTATTTTTTTTATTTTTATTTCTTTTGAGAGCTAGTTCAGACAAACCAACGATAATTGTTATCAAAATTGGAGATGTTTTACATTTTTCAATATGAAACGACCTGTTTCGCTCCCAAATTGTGTATGGCAAAACCTGCTGTTTCGATCATTTTTGGTGCGCGAAACAGGAATGGGAGAGCGAAACACGAATATTGCAGTCGGTGTGAACATGGTATTAGTGTGTGTGCAGAAACCGCTCAAATAATTTTGGAATCTCTAATGAAGTACATTTATGATAAACGTAGCTTTACACGGTCCATACCACACGTTTTCGCCTCAACGCAGTCCATGCTTTTCTTACCTAAAGGCTCAGTTAGCCGGGAGTAACAGTAGAGTTGCAAATTAGCTGCTTCATTTTGTTGTATGTAAAGCAATTAGAACGATTACAGTTAGCAGTAAGATGTTACGTCTCAATCTGTAAGAAATAGATTGGACTTACTTTTTTACGGTAAGGTTACTGTTACTCCCCGCTAACTGAGCCTTTTCTTTGACAACAAACGGCGCAAACGCCATGACTGGCAATGTTGGTAAGATTAAGCTTACTTGGCAATGCAAAAAATATTAAGATTCGTTCATTGGTGTTTAAAATAAATAAACAATTATTTTCACAAACACACACATTTTACATTAAGAAACCGTTTGCAAAAATTTCCAATAAAAATATCATGCATTTATTTTTATTTTTTACAACATTTCGTTAAAATTTTCATTGAAAACTAAATAAAATTATTATAAACGTCATTTTCAATTTCATAAAAAATTGGTGCTAAAGTAGAAGAAGACTCAACTTTAAAAAAAAACAATTTTTGGTAAAATTTTTGTTAGAAGAATGAAAGGAAAATATATGCAATACTTTGGCAAGAAATAAGATAGAAGAAAAAACGGAATTGTTTCTCCCATTGTGAACGAAGCTTTAAGGTTCTTTGTGGTAATGTTTAAAGTTTTTTCATCACTTCTTCGACAATATGCTTGCTTTTAAATATTTAAAAAATTTGATCGGTTTCAAAGGATTTTGGTAGGTTTCGCAGAAAATTTCGGTCGGATAATAATTTTTCAACCGGCAACCCTGATGTAGGTATATACTGCAAAAAAAATTTTTTTCTCAGAAAAGAAATCGCCATCAGATTTCGGGGCTTTGGTGTATGCGCAAATTAAAAAAAACAGATAAGTGGTTGTTATCACAGTAGTCTACAGCTCTTCTCAGTTTTTATTTTGAAATACTGGTTGACCACATGATATTTACATAAACATACTCGTAGCTACACTAAAGGTAAATTTATATTATGAATACAACTATTAAATTTAAAAGCAATTTAGTTAAACAGATTCTTAAAAAATACATACAAATGTAGGTACATAAATAAACAGAATATGCATACAAAAATATTGACATTACCAACAAAAAATTTTTTTTCGGTTTGCGTATTTAAGAATTTATCCCAGAACACTTTTTATATTCCTATGGCACCATTGTTAGAAAAATTACAACATTGTAGGATCTGACCATCGTCTGTACGAAGCTTAACATTATTAAAAAGTGTTTTCTATTCCATTAAATAAATTGCACAGTACTTTTCGCTTATAATCCACTTCTATAGTTGCACAACTTTTGTGGACTATAAGCGAATTTTGAATATAACAGATTTTTTAAGCCATTTTATGGATAATAAGTGAAACCTAGTATAATCCACGTTTTGGACGATATAAAAATTATTTTCTTCAATAAACAAACAAAAGAAAGTTTTTTTTAAAACATAACCAAATATTGATTTAATTTAAATAAATAGTTAAAACAAAAATCTTTTTATTAATTAATTCAAATGATTTAAAAGCTTACAATAAAATAAATGTAAATAATTTCATAAGCTTCATAAGCCTTAAGTGATACAGTAATTTTGACTAAGCTGCACAATCTCCTTTGCAGGATTTTTTTGTGCAGATAAATCAAAAATGCAGTTATCTTAAATGTATTTAGCTGCCTTAATGGCAGGTACGCAATTGTGCTTACCTGCTAAAGAAAAGGGTTTGAATGAAGAATAAAAACGTTTTTATTAATAAGTTCATAATAACAATGACGTTCAAATAACCTGTAGTAATTTTTTATGCATTTTAATAATAAACGAGATATCCAAATTGCAAACAATAAAGTGGGGAACAGAATAGTCGCTGTTGTACAACGTTATGCTAGGAACACAACTGGGACGAACGTCGAATTTCGCCCTACACGACGAATTTTTTAGCAAAAATTCGCTTAGTAAATTCGTCGTATGAAACACAATAACGACGAATAACTAACAGCTTTACTAATTGAGAAAGTTGTTTGCTGTTTGTGCAAAGAGAGAGAAATAAAAAAAATTACTTAAAAAACACAAACATTACCAAAAACACAATTAAAAACTATTCTTATATGTAGTTATCTTCTTTTTATATTTATTTTAAATGCGATAAAATAATAAAAGACAATTATTAAAGTAAATATATTATATACTAAAATACTTGAAAACTAAAATCAAACATAGTCACCTGGTACTGATTTGTTCGTCGTTCGCCGACGTATGAAATAGAAATAAATTTATTGCAAAGTCGCCGCGTATGACGAATTTCGGCTGACGCCATGATTGTGTGTCTTTTCATATACACATATATGTTTTATTTTTGGCGACGAATATTCGCGGCTAAAAATTCGTCGTTCGTCCCAGTTGTGTTCCTAGCATTAAGAATAGCGCTGCAGGGTGTCAAAAGTTAAAAACAGCAGTTTCAAAGTTGTGTAGTTGCGTAGTTATAGTAGTTGTTTCAGTTGAAGCGCAAAATTCGAAATTTTGAACTTTGTTGCGCTACTGAGCATTCGTCAGCGTCAAATACTACTACAACTACTGTATTCTGTTCCAGGCCTAAGATTTGCTATTTCTTTCATATACTCGTGGTAAAGTTGCTGTAACCACAAACCATACTACCCGTCTCCACTATCCATCAACTCGGTAAGAACAGCATGTCGCACATGAATTCTACTCGTGTAGGCTATTCATGTTCATGTTTCGTCCATGTGCTGCCATCGTTGCCTAAACATTCGTCTTAGCATCCATGTGCGCCATAATGTTGGCCATACAATGTATTTTCTGTATACAACCATGGTCCAATTAGTAGGTCTGCTTGAAACGCCTGCTGATTTCATGCAGAGTTGTGTTTTTTACGTGCAATTGTTTTTGTAGCAATTGTTTTTGACATTTCCACCATTTTTTACACAAACAATTGCCTTTGTTCTTGACATCCATATCATTTTTTACACAAACAAAATGCGTGTTGTTTTTTCTATTGTTGGATTGTTGTAGTTGCGCGCAGACCTACTAATTGGGCCATGTATACAACCAAACGCCACGACAACAAAAATTGTGGTCAATCAGAACATGAACATCAACACGTATTCGCCACATACAAGAACGTGAACAAATTAATACCGTTGCTCTGCCGGCATTATGGTCATGTATGTTCAAATCGAAAGCGCATGCAGACGTACATAGGTTCATGCAAACAAAATAAATGAATTATATTGATGCCAACTTGACTTGTTTGCGATTTTTGTTTTTATAAACAGCTTAAATTGAATATTTATGTGAAAAAGTGGCTACCATATTTTTTTATGTGTGCAGCTAACTTTGATGTTTTATGTGAAAATATTTTAAAGCTGCCCAAAAATATGATAAAGGGTCCGCCAAATAACTTTTTTTTTTGAAAATGCTATAAAAAAAACTACTGAATATTTTCTCAAATTTCTTTCTTTATTTGAAAGTACAATCCTTCCGGTTAATAATGGAAAATAATTTCATTCAAATGGCTGCCTCGGCTGGCCATGCAGTAACCTACACGATCGGTCCAATTTTTAAGCACATTATCGATTGTGTGCAGCTGTATTTCACCAATGGCTTCACGAATATTGTCCTTTAAAGCGTCAATTGCCTCTGGCTTGTCGGCGCAACACTTATCTTTGACGGCACCCCACAAATAATAGTCCAACGGTGTCAAATCGCAGCTCCGAAGAGGCCAAACGACATCAGCTCTGCGGCTGATAATGCGATCTTCAAAAACAGGGCGCAAAACATCGAGTGTAGCTTCGGCTGTGTGGCACGTAGCGCCGTCCTGTTGAAACCAAATGTTGCCAATATCCTCAATTTTTGTGAACAAAAATTCGTTCAACATGGCCCGATAACGATCGTTATTGACTGTACCGGCCACTCCTTGCTCATTTGCGAAGAAAAATGGCCCAATTATGCCTCTGGACCAAAATCCGCACCAAACAGTGACTCGTTTTGGGTGCATCGGCTTTTCAATGTATGCGTGCGGGTTTTCTGTGCCCCAAATGCGACAATTTTGCTTGTTTACATACCCGCCAAGATCAAAATGAGCTTCATCTGAAAAGATGATTTTTTTTGGCAAAATCGGCATCTTCTGTAAGTCGATCGCAGGCCCACTTAGCGAAGCGAAAACTCATTGGATGATCAGTTGGCTTCAACTCCTGAACCAATTGGACTTTGTATGGCGTCATATCAAGGTCTTTATGCAAAATTCGTCTCAATGATGTCTCCGAAATGTTCAATTGTTGAGAACGACGGTGAATTGATGTTGATGGCGCTTCACGCACACTTTCTGCCACAGCAGCAATATTCTCGGGTGTACCCACTGTTTTTGGCTTTTCACGCTTTGGTTTATCGATGAGGATGCCAGTTTATTTCACTTTTTTCACAAGATAACGAACATACGGAGCTGACGGTGCTTCTCTTCTTCCAAAATCCGTACGCAATTTTCGCACACATTCTGCAACATTACCATGATTTTTACAGTAATGTCGCAATATTTCCCAGCGTTGTTCAAGCGTATACACAACCATATTCGTTCAACAGAAGGATAAAACTACCCTACAAGAAGAGAATGAGCGAGTTGTCACTTTTTTCACGTTGGTGTTAAGAAAATGATAGAAAGAAATTACCGAAATCAAGTTTTCTGTCATTTCTTTCTATCATTTTCTTAACACCAACGTGAAAAAAGTGACAACTCGCTCATTCTCTTCTTGTAGGGTAATTATCTGTCAAATCAGACATGAGCTAAGTGTTACCATTCACGAAATAAGCACTAGTTGAAAAAAACACGTTAGATGGCGGACTCGTTAAATATGTATGCAGGTATACAAGATGCACGTAAGCAAGGATTTTAAAGAATAATTATAAAAAATATGTATTTTGGGCACTTAAACAAAATTTAAATTCTTTGGATGACGAAGTCAAACACAACATAAAAATCTATTTCATAGGTTCTTTATAAAATATAAAGGGTAATCACGACGGTCATTGTGTAATTTGGCAATTTGTAAATTTGCAGTGCATATAATGATTGATTTGTGCAAATATTCTATGTTTCTAAAAACTTATTCTAGCAGCACTAAAAACTTCTGGCAGCACTTGCTTACAATTATATATACACAAGCAAATTGAAATAATTTGTTTCTTTTAAATTAATTTAAATTCTCTATTTTATAATAAAACCCACGAATATGTTCAATTTATAAGATTCCTTAAAAACAATATGGCGGCTAATATGTCAAATGTTATTGTTTACATTTGTTTGCAACTGAGCAATAATGCACTACTATTTTTGCTCATTGTTTTTTAGTGCGAACGAAGTAAAATAGAGCAAATTTCAAATACAAACGTACATTTTGTTTTTGTGTTGTGCAAATGTATGTATTTTTGCACGCATTGACATCGTTTGCACACTTTGCACTACCCATCGTGATTTCCCCTATAAATTGCGAAATTTGGCATTTATAATAGTTGCCAGAAAGGAAAATAAAAACATGTTCCCAGACTGTAAGCTTACATTTTTGCATAAAGAATCATATACGCTGTAGCTGCGAGTGTAATTTTTCAAAATGGAGGAAAATCAGAGCACTCAGCGGATGACCCCTACTATTGCATTGCAGCGGGTTGGAACTAGGAAAATATGTTATGGGAAGGAGAAAAGAGGTAGTAGTACCTGTGAACAGTCCACTTGAATTTATTCATGTTGACAGTGAGAGGGAACACTTCAGCAGGAAGGTTATTCCACATACGAACAGTCCCGCCAAGAAATGATTTTTCCCTGTAACGCGTTGTACAATTTACCGGTCAATCGACCACAAAAGTATGGGCTTTTGAGGAAAAACGTGTATTACGAACAAACGTACGGGTTTCGGTCTCGGCCAAGTGTATCATTCATGTTGTGACTCATACCACCAACATCGGACACGCTTGGTCTATAATCAAATGGTTACGAATGGCACGGGTTGCTTTCATTAGAAAAAGAGTAGATAGGGTTGGAAGTTTGACATAGGAGGTCCAATTTTGAACTCGTTTGACGAAACTCCATCTATAACAACTCGTATAGTGCGATCTCTGAGAAAACTCAATATTAATCGAAAGAAATTATCACCGACACCAAATGCAACAAGTTTTGACAAGAGTGCAACATGTCAGACTCTGTCAGACTTGGAAATATCTTTAGCAATTCCCTTACTTTCGCCAAAATGATAACAGGGACAGTAGGTATCCAGTAGAGCAATCTGAAAATCAAACGAATGATCTTGGTGAGATCTTGTTTCAACAGGACGGCACTTTGAGCCATACATTTTAATTTAATTTCATGATTTGCTTTGGTAAATTAGCCACCTAGATCGTGCGATATCACACCTTAGACTACTTTCTCTGTGAATATGTAATGTCTGGGGTCTTCCGAAATAAGTCAGCTACGATTGACGTTTTGGAAGCTAACATTACTCGTGTTATTCGCGAAATACTAGCCGCTATGCTCGAATGAATCGCCCAAAATTGGACGACCCGAATGGACCACCTCAGACAAAGTCATGTCCAACATTTCCATGATATCATTTACATACAGTTAATGCCATAAATTTTTATTTTAACTGATAATAAATATATCAAGTTCACGATGAATAACCCGATATATCTAAAAACCAGTTTTTTTTATTATCAATGCTCAGCCCGGTCCTGTGCGAGTCGGATAATCGAGGTTCAACTGCATATTTTTAATTTAACTAAATTCCTTGTTCTAGTTTTCTTTGATTTAATAAAATTAATTAGTTTCAGTTTATAAAAAACTTTGTTTTCTTTTTTTACATTATATGGGAACAATAAAAAAAAAATGTTGAATAGTGACCAATATTCGATTAATCGAACACCATTTTTCTTAAAAACAAAAAATTTTAAAAAAATTTTGACTTCAGATTCGTGTTTTCTAGTCCCAAATTACCTATAAACCACCAAGTTTTATAAAGTTACTCAAAAAAAAAAATCGCTGGGACGATATGGGTTAATGGAAGCTCGCTAAAAAAAAAAATTGAGAAAATAGTAAAAAAATGAAAAAACAAATAAGATTGATATTATAAATGAAGTTGATTATAAATAATAGGAAATGCAAAATTTTAAATGGCTATTTTTTTTCATATAATTATGTAAGTATGTGTTACACAAAAATCTTTTAGTCAGCTGTTTTTGTTATGCAAACAAATTCTCGCTAATGTCAAAAAACTGCAATGTAAATGCACTAGATTTTGAGGAAATTTCAAACCAAATCTAATAGATTTCGTTGTAATGTAAACGGCCTATTGCGGACAAAGACGCCTTTCTAAGAAGGCACTTAAGCGTTACTTTTATATTAATAAAAAGTATAATTTTGAATATTTAAAAGGTTTCTTTTAGTTGAGGCACTTAAAAATTAAATAAATACTCATTCCTTCTGCATATTAAAAAAAAAACAATATTAAATATAAATTAAGTAAATTATCTACTTTTTGGAATCTTTTTGAAAAATTTCGTAAATACCTCATCGGAAAAAAAATTTTTATTAGCTACACGTACACACAAATTATAAATTTAAATATATGTATATACATCCATACATACCTATAAAAAAAATATTACAATTATTAAAAAAAAATTGTGCTCGGCAAAGCCGTCTTTTTGCGTCAGTGCTTTAACTAGGTTTACTATAAAAAGGAATATTTATTTAATATATTAAATAAAATAACAATTTGCCGTTTTTATTTATATAAATTTTATTTTTTTGTTATCTTTTATAATTAAATTATGGAAACATAAAAAACAATTAACGTTAAACATAATGATACACACACAATATTTATAAACATTAACCAAAATTAATATAAAATATACTTTATTCTTTAACAAACTAAACTCCTAGCAATAGGATATCTATCGGACCATTCGTCTGTATTGTGAAACTAATTAATAAAATAAATTTATTGTAATTTTAAGATAAACTAAATATGCAAAAAAAAATATAAAAATATATCGCACACCTAGTTAAAAAGTGACTTAACTCAAAAAACTTAATTTTTCAGAAATCGAAAACAAGTATTTTTGACCTAAAAAAAAAATAGTTAAAAACAAATCTTTGGACCATTTAGCAGAAAATCCATATTGATTATGACCTTAAAATCTTTTTTTAAGATATTTATACACTAGATAATGAACAATTTTTATTTGTGTCATTTTTAGTGATGTATTATTTGCACAAATTACCGAATTATTTTGAGTTATGTCACTTTAGTCGAATTCTTTTTAAGTTTTGACACTTTTGCCAAGTTCTAAACTGACACAAGTCTAATAAATATAAACTCCAACAATGATTTATTTTATCAAAAGTGTCACAGCTCGAATTAATGCTAAGTTCACACTTGGGTTTTTAAACGCGTTTAAGCAAAATGTTGATTTAGATTTAGATTTAGATGACAGATGATTTAAAAAAAAACACAACAATTAAATTTATATTTCTTTAAAGTATTAAAAATGGATAAAAATACTTTTAAAAAATTATCAAAAGATTATTTTAAACATATTAAGGATAAAATTGTGAATATAAAAGAATTAGTTAAAGAAAAAATAAAAACATTAAGCAGAAATCGTGGTCGGTTGTACACGTTCATGTTGGCCGATTCTACATTTGAGGTATGTTCAGTGGATTCTATGTGAATAATGAAGTGATTTACTTGGCGGTCACACGATCAAGTTTTGCCTTTCAATTCCATTCAATTTGCAATACACTCTCAGTTTTTTACTAATACACTCACACTTTTTAAATTGACCACGAGATGGCTTTCAATTCCACCTTTTTATTTGTTTGGCAATTTTACTTTCAATTTAACAGCTGATTACATGTTTGTCTTTATAAATTGTTTTCTTGATGAAATCTTGAAAGTAAATTGCTTACAAATTGAGTGCAGCCTACGTTACAGCTTTAAATTTATGTAAATTTTGACAAGCAGTATATGTAAAAGACTATCAAGAACAACTTGATCGTGTGGCCGCACGGTTAGTTGTAATCATGTCAATTTGAAGTGATTAACAAATCACTTCAATGTATGGGTAATCATCTCGATTTTGAAGTGATTAGAGCTTAATCACGTTCAAGCTGCTTAAACGCGTTTAAGAACCCAAATGTGAACATAGCATAAGACTATTTAGACAATTTTATGAATTGCAACTTTATACCAACTGAAACGTAAATAAAGACATAACCGTTTTTGTTTAAACAGTTAAAAACAACAAAATACACTGATATTTTTTATAGATACACAAGTGTATTGTGCATAGTTTAAGCATATAAACCCGAAAATTTTAAATTTTGAGTTGAGTCACTTTTGAACTAGGTGTGCGATATAATGTATATATTTATATATCTATATATACTAGCTTAACCTGGTGCGCTTCGCTACCCTGTTTAAATAAAATAAATTTTAAAAAATTGCAATAATAATTTTTTATTATTTAATTACATACGGATTGTATTTCAACTTTTTTTGTAAATACACTTTTTACAATTTATAATATATAAAATTTATATTATTTTTATTTATACATACATATGTATTAGCAATGGCAACAAATTTAATTCAATACTTCTTATTTTTAATGATTATTGTAATGATTTATGATACACATACATACAATATGTTTGGTCTTTCCTTCAGGGGCGAAAATAAATAAATCTTTGGGTCTTCCTACATGGAGCATGCATCGTAAAGTTGTTTAGGGAAAACATGGGTTTGATAAATTAGGCCGCATACGTGAAGAGTTTGTCCTTGCGATTTATTTATTGTCATTGATTAATGGCAAACAAACAGGAAACTGTAATCTCTTAAAATGGAAGGGCATTTCTGTTGATAAAAGAGAAATTCTAGGCAGGAAGACAGCGGTACATATATACTTTCCTGTAATAATCGTCGCTTTGATTAAATTGTTCAGCAGTTTTTTCACTTTTAGCCTGGTTTCATTACAAAGGCGAGGTGGGTCAATGTTTCTTAATAAAATAATAGGATCACAAATTTTCAATAGCAACTCATGTGTTCAAAAGCCTGCCAAGTGCAAAGTGTTCAAGAATTCGGCTTGATAATTAACAACATCGTCATTTGTCACAGTATCAACAGATTTATATGTTTTTTTTGCATTTCCTTGGATTCTGTTTAGTATATTATTGTTAACAGAGTTAACGTCAATATTCTTGGCAGCAAGAAATGCACCTTCACATTACCAATGACTGTTATTGAAGTCATTTTCGATATTGGAAAACACAAAGTTGTTTAATTCTTCGATTGATTTAGTTAACCGACAAAAGTTAGATTGAAACGTTATACATTTCGCGACTGGATCAACTGGCATTTGGTTTATTTATATGATCCATTAGTTGTTTAGAAAATTGGGAAGTGTTGTAGTTAATTTCAATGTGCGGATATGGTGTAATAGGAACCATGACTTAAGGCATGCGTTTAACTCGTCTGCTGGTGAACCGGAAATAGCCGGAAGTGTTTGTCGAAAATCTCCGGCTTACAAACTAAAAGCTCCTCCAAACAACCTTGTGTTGTTTCTCAAATCCTGCAAAGTTCGATCAAGATCCTAAAACAATAATCTTACATAAATATAGTACTTTGCCCATAGAAGAATTTTTCTTTATGTTGCAAGCAAAATCTTCTACAAATTTCGTTTTTACTGGTATTTTAAATGCAGAGTGTGCTGTTCTGCCACCTTTCAAAAGAGTTGCTACAATTCCGGATGAAGCAACTATCGTCAAAAGAAGTAGTCTATTTTATTTTTTGGGCTCACAGTATGCTTCTGTAAAAATGTATTTCTCCCCCTGCTCCTACCCCCTTTAGTTTTATTTTAAAAGGTGTAGTTTACCATAATAGTGGAAGGCCAATGAACGCGGCATGCGATTGCGGGCGGCGATCAGCTGCTTTGTTTTTCGCTTGAAATTTTTTTGATAGGCAAATGAAAACGGCAAATGTTGAATAAGCTGTTAAAAAAATGTTCAATCTATAAAAAAAAGAGTTATTTGAACATTATAAGAATTTACTAATCAAATTAGTTTTTTTTTTCACTTCATTTGCAATGTTTTTTAAATTTATTTTGTTATATGATTACGTTTGTTTATGGCAACGTCTACTTCATGCGGCTTAAAACAAAAGTTGAAAAAATTCAACTTTGCCGCGCGGCATCTTTTCCAAGTAATACCAAGTCTTATTTTTTGTGATGTGTATTTTTTTTTTATATTAACATTTTTGTAAACATTGCTAACATTTTCACAATGGCAATGCTATTGCCGCCCGCAGCCGCATGCCGCGTACATTTGCCTTCCACTATAAGAGTGGGTACTACAAAGTTTGAAGTGTGATTTTTAATTGTTTGTTGGGTATGAGTAATAATATCATAAACTGGGTACAAAGCTGAAAACCGTTAAAACTCCGGAACGGTAAGAGCAAATTCAAAAATAAAAATATATTATTTAGAATAAATTGATCTTTCAAACTGCATTGTTGGTTTGTTTCAGTTTTATACAGATTTTAATAGTTATAAAGCGTCATTTACAAAATTTATAGAAAAATTACGAAAAATTTTAATGTAGGGCGCATAAATGAGCAATTGAATTGCAAAAACTTATAATCTTTGTACACCAAAATAAGCTTGGCCATCTTTCTTTTAAATTATTTCCTTAAAAGTGATGTAAATCGTGTTTTTGACAAAGTTATAAAGAAAACTTAAAAAAAAGACCGGCAGTTCCTCTTCCGAAAAATCTGAAAAAAATGTCAAAAATACTTTACCCTATAAGCTTTTAAATTATGCTTGACCCCCAAAAAAAATTTTTTTTGGTACACACTAATGTATATGTTAATTGAACTGTATTTTGAACAAAAAATCAAGACTACTTCAGAAATGGATTTTAAAATCGGCCGAAATTCATAACACCTGCTTACAACGATCGTTTTTCATCACATACCTGATCCTATTTATACATACGGAGGCTATGGTAAATTATGGATCTATTCTCAAAATTTGTAAAAAGCGTATTAACTAAATTTCATCAAATTATCTTTAAAATTACGACCTAGACTTTGCACAGAAGGTCTACATGAACAGACAAACAGAAAGCATGATCGACGACTCAGGTACTGATTCTAAGTCGAGGGATATACCACAACAAATATTTGTATGAGTATCACATATCAGCAGAAACTCATAATACCCTTTTCACTTAATCAAGATGAATATTAGTCATACTATTAAGATTCATATAGTAATTCTAAATAAATATATAAATATTACGTGTATGTTCGTGATCACTAAACTCAAAAACTACTGGACCGATTTTGACCAAATGTTATGCGCCCCATACACGGTTCAACTCAGTTGACAACTTCATCAACTGAATTGAAAGATTTTAAATTAATTTTAAAATTTAATGAAATAAAAGACAATTTTTAAAATACTTAACTACAAAAATTAATTTTGACAGCAAATCAAGAGACTCGAGCACACACAGTACAATCGAATTGAAAGACTTAGTAGTCAACTTGAAAAAATCAAAATCTTTTTATTTTTCTTCAACCAACTCGACAACCGTCAAACTAATCAACTGACAAGGCCATACACGCTTTGATTTGGAGAACAACCGACTCAGTTGACAATTGAATTGAATCGTGTATGGTCTGCTTTATACATGTACATTAGTGCTGGAAAACTATCGATAGTACTATCGATAGTCTTAAACTATCGAAAATATCGATAGGAAAAATATCAATATCGATATTATTATTATTTAAAATACAGCTATAAAGACATGTTACAGCTGCTATATACACACAGTTTTTTGCCGCAAGTTTTTACTTGTTATTATTAATTTGCGCAGAATTACAGCAATGAATAAAAACAACAAGAATGGCAGGTATTATGGATTGCTTAGCTGCGCTTTTTTTAATACTATCTTAAGGTTTTTATGCCGAAATTTTTATATGTTTACATAGGGAATGAAATGTCAGATAGTTTTACGATGTTATAAAAAAAATCAAATAAAAATGCAATTGCAATTGCGAGCAGAGTATAAAACAATGAACGACCATTAGAGGAAAAATCCGCTAGATTGATTACCTTTTGGGTTGAGAATCAAATCCAATTTAGTACATTATCTGAAGTTGCAATAAAATATCCTGTAGTCCCTGTTGCTTTGGTTCCTTAAGAAAGTTGCTTATTAGCATCACAATTTTTAAAAACTATCATCTGAAATAACGTGCGTACATACATAAGTCTCATACGTTTATTAAAGTGATAACAACAACGAACTGTAGCCTGATAAAAAAACTAGTTAAAGTTTTCCTACTTAAGTACAAACATTCAGTCGATAGTAATATCGATATATAGATAGTGAAATCTGAACTATCTACTATCGATAAATATCGATAGTAGAAAATATCGATAGTATCCCAGCACTAATGTACATGTTCTATGGGCCGTGAGTAGTGTGTCTGTGTAGTTTATCTTCTTATCTAATCAACCGGTTTTCTTAAAATTTTACATGTAGACACCGTAACATCTAATCATTAAATTTGTGATTTGAAGGGAAATAGGGCAAAAGGGATAAAGGGGGTAAAAGCTCCTCCTTCCTATATCTTCATAACTAATCAACCGGTTTTCTTAAAATTTGACATGCAGATACTGTAACATCAGAAACGAAATAAGTAATAGGGCGTGAAATAGGACAAACGGGGTAAAATCTCCCCCTCTTTATATCTTCTTAAATAACACTGTGAGACAAATGGTAGGGGTCAGTGATCGGGAAGGGTTCAAACTACCGGGGAAAGTTATATCGATAAAAAATAAGTTAAACGTGTCCCGGCGTTTCGCTGGGTCACGTCTAGGAATCGAGATATATCGATTTGAAGTTAGTTACTATCATATAGGGGAAATTGTCACCTTTGGAGGCAAACTTTTATGGAAAGAAATACAAAATACATTGTATAGGCCCTAATTATGTAAAAATTACATTGAAAGCAAAAACGATGCCAAAAAATTTTGTAATTTTGTTGTTGCTTTTTACATAAATTCATATTGCGTGTTAAAAGAATCTTAACTAAATTCTATAATTTTCGCTTAAAATTATGAAATTTACAATTTTTTAAATTATTAAATTTTAAAACACACAATTTAAAATTAAAAACAAAATGAAATATTTGTTTAAATTGTTTACTACAGTGTTGTATTATTTTTGACACAACGTTACAATATTTTATAGTGTTACAAACGTTTTCAAAATATATGAAATATATCAAACAAAATTTTTTAATGAACTTTAAAGTTTAATACCATGTTCACACGGACAGCAATATTCGTGTTTCGCTCTTTTATTCCTGTTTCGCGCCCCAAACATGACTAAAACGACTTGTTTCCCCATACAAAATATTGATAGCGAAACAGGTCGTTTCATTTTTAAACAGGCTGCGAAACAGGAAAAATGTACTATCATCTCCAATTTTGATAACATTTATCGTTAGTTTATCTAAGCCAGCTCTCAAAAAAAATCAAAACAAAGAAAAAAAAAAATTAAAAATTGATGTTTAATAAAATAAAGTGATAATTATAACATAATAATATTAATAAAAGTATTAAATAATATATTTTTAAGTTTTATTTATAAAAAAATGTTAAAATGAAACATGAATGAATCGTATGAACAGCATGTTTGGCAAACTTGTTTCAGAGAGCGAAACGAGTGGTTAATCAAAATTTAGTCTTAAGGGCCAAATACACTTATCAAATGCTTGTCCAGCCGGCGAATTCAACGTGTACGTGTGCTGGACGTAATATTCGCCGTCATATCTAATTTTTTTGATTTTTCACCAAGCGTTGTCTGTGTCACACATACAAACACATTTTCACTAATACTACCACAATGCTTGATGAGTATTTTGATCAATGAATTTGGGCCTTTATTAAAATTATAGCCTTTATTCGGTCATATGAATGGATTCTTGTGAGTGATTATCAGAGATAACTTAAAGATCCAATTAACCATAGGAAAACTGTATTACCATAACCACTGTTTTACCAAAATGACATAAACATACCATACAAACCAATTCAATTTTGGTTTCTAAATTCGCCGTTATGGCTGTGGCATTATGGTTATGTCACGTCTAATTTGAGCTTTAAGTCCTTGCGTAAAAAGTATTGCTAGTTTCTTGACTAACAAACGAGATCAATTTGTATAAGTTTTTTACGTTTCGCATATTAGAAATTTTTTTTCTTACAATTTTTTCTTAGTATATGATTTTGTTCTAAGTAATAATAAATATTGTGACGTTACTGCCTTTCAATAACGTTTTTGGTTTATTTCCTTTATAATAAACCGTTTCGAGTTCTTTATTGCAACTTTAATAAAATAAATAAAACACAAACACTTTTAACACTGTTTACAATTAACACAACTTTATTTAGTACAAAGTCTTTTTAACAACCGTAATTTATAGCTTTTATTCACAACCAACTATAATTTTCTCAGCGTTATACGTTATTGACAAAGTCTGAACTTAGAATGAACTTGTTCTGCTACTCGCCGCTAGTATTTATACTGCAATTTGGTTGTCTAGAACATTCGAAGGTTTGAGGCTTTTCTATTCACCACACTTTAATTTGATTTATGGTAGCACTTATGTTTACATAATTTTACCTCTTATACTGAAGCTTTTTTAACGGTCATTTCTAGGGCTTTCTGCACATTGGGATTGAAGTGTACTAAATTATAACCAAAACGATGTAAACTAATAAAATTACTTATTAATACAAGATAACTAATAAATACAAGAGAACTAATAAATACAAGATAACCAACAATTATAACCAATTCTTAACCAATAATAACAACTAATTCTTAACTAAAGTTACTTTCGTAACACTGCCCCCCACTTAAGCCTGTTCGACCCGAATAGGCTCAGAATCACCTCTTCCATAAGGGGCTAATCGTTCAGGCTCAGAATCACCTCTTCCATAAGGGGCTAATCGTTCAAATGAACAACTTTCATTTTGGCTCTTGGACTTTTGTATTTCTGTATTCGGTATACAACATCATTTAATTTCTTTATCACCTTATATGGCCCATCCCAATGGGTCTGTAATTTGGGAGATAACCCTTTCTTTCGTTGGGGATTAAAAAGCAAAACTAACTGGCCCTCCTTAAATCCTTCAGAATTTGCCGCTCGATCGTATCTGGCTTTCATCTTGTCACTAGAGAACTTAATACGGTTTCGTACAAATTCATGAAGTTCATGAAGAGTTTCTTGTTCTTGTGAGGTGGAGTCTTCATTGTTATCTCCCGTTAGTATGGGCTTAACACCAAACTCTAGATCTCCTGGTAGTCTGAGTTCTGTTCCAAACACAATTTTAGCGGGTATACGAGAGGTGGAGTCGTGAACAGCTGACCTGTACGCCAACAGAAATTTTGAAATGTGCTCATCCCAGTCTTTTTGTTGTGTGCTGACTACTTTTCGCAAATGTTCCTCTAATGTACGGTTAAATCTTTCAACCATGCCGTCAGATTGCGGATGCAATGGGGTTGTTCTTGTTTTCCTTATTCCGTACAATTCACACATTTCCTTGAATATAGCAGATTCAAAATTTCTGCCTTGGTCAGAATGTACTTCTAATGGAACACCGTAGCGGCACACCCAATTGTTCACGAAGACGTCGACCACTGTCCTTGCTTCTTGGTTTGGGATGGCATATACCTCCGGCCATTTACTTAAGTAATCGATGACTACTAGCACATATTTGTTACCGGCATTACTTACAGGAAATGGCCCAGCTATATCCATTGCAATTCGCTCAAATGGGGCACCAGAATTATACTGCTGTAGCGGCCCACGACTTCTCCTTACTGGACCTTTAGCGGCCATGCATTGTGCGCAATTTGCTATCCAATCATCTACAGCTTGTTGGCAACCAACCCAGTAGAAGCGTTGTTTTAATTTTTCTAGGGTTTTTGTCACACCCAGATGACCACCGCTAGGACCGTTATGAAATTCACTCAAAACTTCTTTTACTTTCGCCGACGGCACCACCATAAGGTTTTTAACAGATTTTCCGTCAGTACTTTCCCACGTACGGTATAAGCAGCCATTTACTACTTGAAGGCTGTTCCACAGAGCCCAGTATGCTTTCATCAGGGGACTTTCAGGCGAGATTTCGTTTCGGGTGGGTCTTTTGCCCTCTTCCTTGGCTTGTAAAATTTTTGCTAAAATGGGGTCATTTCTCTGCGCAATTGACCAATCTTCGTTGGACTCTATCTGCAATAGACGAACGTAACAGATGTTTTCTTTTCCTTCAGCCCTTACGCAGTGCTTGCATTCCAGCTTACAGGGTCGTCTTGACAGAGCATCCGCATTACCATGTTTTCCACCTTTTCTGTGTTCAATGCTAAAATCGTAGCTCTGAAGGCGCTCTATCCAACGAGCTATCTGGCCTTCTGGATTTTTAAATTGCAGCAACCACCTGAGTGCAGAATGGTCTGTTCTTAAATGAAAATGTTGACCATACAAATATTTGTGAAAATGTTTTATGCACTCTAGTACAGCCAGAAGCTCCCGCCGAGTCACGCAGTAATTTCTCTCAGGCTTCGAAAGTATTCGACTGTAATAGCCTACGACTTTCTCTACACCGTTGACCACTTGGGACAGCACACCTCCAATTCCAAATCCGCTCGCATCAGTATCTAGCACAAATTTTTCGCCCGCGATTGGATAAGCTAAAATTGGTGCTGAGCACAACAATTCTTTTAGCTTCTGGAATGCCCGTTCCTGTGCTCCACCCCAGTCATATGCCTGCGCCTTTTTGGTCAACTCATGCAGACTTGCAGCAATGTTTGCAAAATTCGGTACAAAACGCCTGTAGTATGTACATAAACCTAGAAAACTGCGTAGCTCATGTAGATTTTGAGGGCGAGGCCAATCCATAACTTACACGATGCCCTAGGTATTTTACTTCTTTCTGGAACAGTGAACATTTCTTGACACTTAACTTGAGTCCGGCTGTAGATATACGTTGTTCTTGTTTTCCTTATTCCGTACAATTCACACATTTCCTTGAATATAGCAGATTCAAAATTTCTGCCTTGGTCAGAATGTACTTCTAATGGAACACCGTAGCGGCACACCCAATTGTTCACGAAGACGTCGACCACTGTCCTTGCTTCTTGGTTTGGGATGGCATATACCTCCGGCCATTTACTAAAGTAATCGATGACTACTAGCACATATTTGTTACCGGCATTACTTACAGGAAATGGCCCAGCTATATCCATTGCAATTCGCTCAAATGGGGCACCAGAATTATACTGCTGTAGCGGCCCACGACTTCTCCTTACTGGACCTTTAGCGGCCATGCATTGTGCGCAATTTGCTATCCAATCAGCTACAGCTTAATTTTTCTAGGGTTTTTGTCACACCCAGATGACCACCGCTAGGACCGTTATGAAATTCACTCAAAACTTCTTTTACTTTCGCCGACGGCACCACCATAAGGTTTTTAACAGATTTTCCGTCAGTACTTTCCCACGTACGGCATAAGCAGTCAATTACTACTTGAAGGCTGTTCCACAGAGCCCAGTATGCTTTCATCAGGGGACTTTCAGGCGAGATTTCGTTTCGGGTGCGTCTTTTGCCCTCTTCCTTGGCTTGTAAAATTTTTGCTAAAATGGGGTTATTTCTCTGCGCAATTGACCAATCTTCGTTGGACTCTATCTGCAATAGACGAACGTAACAGATGTTTTCTTTTCCTTCAGCCCTTACGCAGTGCTTGCATTCCAGCTTACAGGGTCGTCTTGACAGAGCATCCGCATTACCATGTTTTCCACCTTTTCTGTGTTCAATGCTAAAATCGTAGCTCTGAAGGCGCTCTATCCAACGAGCTATCTGGCCTTCTGGATTTTTAAATTGCAGCAACCACCTGAGTGCAGAATGGTCTGTTCTTAAATGAAAATGTTGACCATACAAATATTTGTGAAAATGTTTTATGCACTCTAGTACAGCCAGAAGCTCCCGCCGAGTCACGCAGTAATTTCTCTCAGGCTTCGAAAGTATTCGACTGTAATAGCCTACGACTTTCTCTACACCGTTGACCACTTGGGACAGCACACCTCCAATTCCAAATCCGCTCGCATCAGTATCTAGCACAAATTTTTCGCCCGCGATTGGATAAGCTAAAATTGGTGCTGAGCACAACAATTCTTTTAGCTTCTGGAATGCCCGTTCCTGTGCTCCACCCCAGTCATATGCCTGCGCCTTTTTGGTCAACTCATGCAGACTTGCAGCAATGTTTGCAAAATTCGGTACAAAACGCCTGTAGTATGTACATAAACCTAGAAAACTGCGTAGCTCATGTAGATTTTGAGGGCGAGGCCAATCCATAACTTACACGATGCCCTAGGTATTTTACTTCTTTCTGGAACAGTGAACATTTCTTGACACTTAACTTGAGTCCGGCTGTAGATATACATACGTTTTAACACCACTTCGAGGTTTTTCAGGTGTTCATCAAATGTTTTTCTCATGACAATTATGTCATCAAGTTACACCAAACATGTCTTTTGGTGGAGACCTTTCAACACCTGTTCCATCAAACGCTCGAATGTAGCTGGAGCATTACAAAGCCCAAATGGCATTACATTAAACTGCCATAAGCCATCACTTGCACTAAAAGCAGTTTTCTCTTTATCCTTGTCTGCAATTTCTACTTGCCAATAGCCGCTCTGCAGATCTAATGTGGTAAACCATTCTGTTCCAGCTAACGTGTACAAGGCGTCATCAATCCTAGGCAATGGATAACTGTCCTTTTTGGTGACGTCATTAAGTTTCCTGTAATCTACGCAGAACCTAGTACTTCCATCTTTTTTCTTTACCAAAACCACCGGTGAACTCCAGGGACTTGATGATGGTTTAATTATGCCGTCCTGTTCCATTTCATTAACCAGGTCTCTAACTTCATTTCGTTTTGCCAGAGGAATGCTTCTTGGAGCCTGTTTTATTGGCTTAGCGTCGCCGGTGTTAATTTTGTGTTTCACTATTGACGTCCTGCCCTGGTTTTTGCCTTTCGAGGCAAAAATAAAGGCATATTTCTTTAATAATTGCTTAGCCTTATTTCTCTCGGGCGGCCTCAGTTTTTCGGTCCATTTCCGCACATGTTCCTCTAGTAATTCCTGGTCCTTGGTACCCTTTTTAGCTGCGTCTGGATGTTCCTCGCAACTTATTATTGCCTCTGTTGAAGCACATTGTCCAATCTTAAAGTTCTGCGTAAGGACCTTTTCGGTGTTGGATAAATTTAAAACTCTTACAGGAACTAGGCTGTTGCTGGTTTTAACGAGGGCATTCGCGGTTACTATATCACCTGTTAATGCTGCTGGCTCTACCACCCATAAACTATTGTTGTCCTCACAATCTCCCTCCATTCGCGCCCACACTATTGTTTCTGACTTTGGTGGCAATTTTTCACGTGTTAAGGCGTGTAACTGTCTTACATGAGCCTTGTTTTCGTATCCAATATCAAGGGGAATTTCAACATTACGCCAAGTCATAATTTGTTGTCCCATATCCAGATGAACACCCTGGCCAATCATAAAATCTGAGCCAATAATTACTTCGTCTACAATATCAGCCACAATAAATACATGGTGAGCGCTTGTATTGCCTATACTTAATTTTACTTTTACTTTCCCATAGACGGTGGCAGGCTCACCCGTAGCTGTTCGCAGACTCACACCCCTTAGTGGTTCAATGGGCTGTTGTATTAAATCAGGCCTAATTATCGAATGTGATGCCCCAGTGTCCACAGTCAAAACCAGTTTTTGACCGTTAATATAACCACAAGCAGTAAGGTTTCTGTTACTCTGTTGCATTATTGAGATGGAGATTGTGGGGCCCTTAGATATGAGAGCTAGCTCATGCCCCGCAGTGCTAGCTCTTTTTAGTTTAACGGGGATTCTTGTGAAGACTGGTGATTACCCCGCTGGTTGTCTCTGGGCGGTGAAGCAGATCTTGAACGTTTTCTTGGTGCTTTGCAGTTACGTTGTATGTGACCAATCTTTCCGCAGTTATAGCATTTTACTTTAGATTTAGGTTGCTTCTCACTTTAAGGTTCTATAAATGCCTCTTTTAAATACTGCACAATATCTCTTTCTGCATCGCTGGTCACATCGAGCTTTCGCACCTTGCCCACTTAAGGTCTTGAAATAATTCTTGCGGTTTCCTAGGCCAGGGCGAATGAAACCGTCTCTGCAAATGTTGGTTTTTGTGATGCACATACCGCAAGTTTTATATCTGCATCACGAATACCGTTTACAAATGCCTCAGTTTTAAAATGATCCAAAAATGGATGATTCTCATCAGGGTATGTAAGCTGCATCAAGCGCTCTATCTCGAGAGCAAAATCTTGTAAGGTTTCGTTTGCCTTTTGCACTCTGCCTCGCAACTCCATTTTGTAGATTTCCTTTTTGTGTTCACCTCCATACTTACGTTGCAGTGCTACCATAATTTCATCATAGTTGTTTCTGCTACTTACTGGTACACTTTCAAGCACTTCAGCCGCAGTCCCCTTTAAAGCAAGAATTAGCTCGATGGCTTTTTCCTCACTGTTCCATGCATTTCTGTTGGCAACTGTATCGAACTGGAACTTGAAAACATTTAATGGAACACTACCGTCAAAGCAAGGGGCCTTTATTCTACTAAAAACTTCTAGAATAACTCGCACTGGTGCTTCTTGGCATTGAATGTTATTAACTTTTGCCTCCAGATGGTGTAGTTTTTCATCAAAAACCGTAACTTGTGTTTTAACATCCGTGACTTGAGTTTTTACATCAGACAGCTTCTGATTAAATTCTATTTCCATTTCGTTTACTCTTTCGTTCATCTCACTGGAAATCTCCTGAAGTTTCTCGTTTGTTATTCGAGAATTCTCTTGAATTTCGGCTAATATGGTAACTGAATTCTCCTTTACCATTTTTTCCACATTTTCATTCATTATTCTAGAAGTTTCATCAATTTTTCTAGAAGTTTCAGCTAGAATATCACTCGAATTTCCTTTTATCATCTGTACCATGCTTTTGGAATTTTCTTCCATTTTTCTAGAAGTTTCGCTCGAGTTTTCTTTTATCATCAATACCATGCTTTTAGAATTTTCGTCCATTTTTGCCATCATAGCAGCAAACATTGTGTTTAAGTCCATGCTGCTAGCAACTGCACGCGTACATACCTCAATTTCTTCCTTTTCCTCAAATTCGTGGCTAACAATGTCGATATTGCGACGCTAGAATTCATCTATTAACCTCTTCTGCAGCTCTGCTTTATTACCTGCAGTTGGCAGATCCAACTTGCCCAATTCTTTCTTGAGCTGCTCTACTTTAAGCTCTTCAAATTTCATTGATGTCTTCTTGTTATTTTTTTATTTTATAATTTTTTTTTTTCACTTTTATTAATCTATTTATTTTATTTATGCAATTTCACTTCTGACACCAATTGTTACGTTACTGCCTTTCAATAACGTTTTTGGTTTATTTCCTTTATAATAAACCGTTTCGAGTTCTTTATTGCAACTTTAATAAAATAAATAAAACACAAACACTTTTAGCACTGTTTACAATTAACACAACTTTATTTAGTACAAAGTCTTTTTAACAACCGTAATTTATAGCTTTTATTCACAACCAACTATAATTTTCTCAGCGTTATACGTTATTGACAAAGTCTGAACTTAGAATGAATTTGTTCTGCTACTCGCCGCTAGTATTTATACTGCAATTTGGTTGTCTAAAACATTCGAAATGTTTTTCGAAGGTTCGAGGCTTTTCTATTCACCACACTTTAATTTAATTTATGGTAGCACTTATGTTTACATAATTTTACCTCTTATACTGAAGCTTTTTTAACGGTCATTTCTAGGGCTTTCTGCACATTGGGATTGAAGTGTACTAAATTATAACAAAAACGATGTAAACTAATAAAATTACTTATGAATACAAGATAACTAATAAATACAAGAGAACTAATAAATACAAGATAACCAACAATTATAACCAATTCTTAACCAATAATTACAACTAATTCTTAACTAAAGTTACTTTCGTAACAATATAATTAATAAAAAAAGTAATTTTTTTAAATTACATAAAGTCTTTTAACTGGACAAATTGCATTTTAGCTGGAATCTGCACAACACCCTAAAAAATGGACAATCCAGGCCATTCCAGGTCGTCTGGCAACCCTACGCCGCATGCTGTTAATACTGTAAAACAGTCAATACTAGCTGCGTTCGTTTACCCCAAAATTTGTACTGGATTTTACTGAAATGCGTTCGCGTACACATAAATTTGTAAAATTTTCATATAACTCACATACTGGATTTTACTGGAAAAGTAAACGAACACACCTACTGACACTACAATTTCACAATTATTTATTTGACAGAAGCCCACTTTCATTCCAAATCTTTATAATAGTAGCGTTTAAGCATGTCAGGGAGATCGTGTGTTACTGATTCAAGCTATTTTTTGCTTTGTGTGTGGTGAATATTTGGATGAAAAAAAAGGCTATGCTATATCAGAATCATTAAAATATGCATATTTACATAACTTTGGATTTGCAGTCAGAAACTTGGACAAACCGTGGACACCGACAATGTTTTGCATATTCTTCAACCGCATTTAAATTTTTTTCCAAAAAAAAAAAAACTAGAAATTATTGAAAATTGAAAGAATTTATCAAGAATTTTGAGACAAAAGCATGCTGGGAGACTATTGCTGGACTCTAATACATGAAACCGAACCAACATAATACAAACGACGTTATATAACGCCATTTACTTTTGAAAATTCATTTATTTTTAAATAAACTTGTGATTTTTTATGTAGGAAACAAATACAAATTTTTTTTTATCTCGAAAACCTGACGTGATAGAGAGAAATTACAATTACAGATTCGAATTCAGCCCACCAAATTACCCTAGGAAAGATATTTTGTATGGTATGTTAATGTCGTTTTTGTAATACAGTGGTGATGGTAATACAGTTTTGCTATGGTTATGTCACGTCTAATTGGACCTTAACGCACACATGTCCACCATCGATAATTTCAGACCACTAATATATCGGATAGGGTTCAATAATTAAACGCAGTTCACAGAAAAAATTCCCGCAAATTTTTTTTTTCAATCAAAGCATTAATCAAAAATAAAATAAGTCTTAATTAAAAATATAATCATCATCATGTAAATTAAACCGTTTAATTGGTCTATTAATTTGTTTATATATGTATGTTCCCATTGATCCTGTAAGGAGCATAGGGTCTCAATAAATTGGTTCAACATATTCCTGTCTTGTGCCAACGCTCTCACCTCGCCCCAGGTTTTACCCATTCACGTCGATTTGCCTTCTCCACTTATGGAGATTTCCTTGCGGGTTCAAGTCTATGGCATTTCTTGTGATGTCGTTTCTTGATCTTTTTAACGTGTGGCCAATCTACCGCTATTTACGTCTTTTTGTTTCTTTGGCTATGTGTTGTTGGTTGGGTTGTTTCCAAAGCCTATTGTTGGACACCACTCAAGGCCAGAAAATAATTCCTGAGTCGTCGCATTAACTCGCAGTGTTTTGGTTTTAACAGTGTCTAAGAACTGTATCTACGACTATATTAAATTTATATATATATTGACACTTTTGCCCTCCTGCTTAACGCTTTACCATTTAATTTGTTTAATGGTGCAAATTTAATTAATTTTTTGCTTAATATCAGAATTTTTTTTAATTGAAATCGGTTTTTACGTTTTTCTGTGTATGCATTTAGCTTAGATTAAATAAAAATTTTTTTGGGACCATTTAAAAGAAAGAAAAATTAATTAAAACGTATTATAAACTACATATTTAGATTGATATTTTAAGGAGTATTTTAAAATACAAGTTATGTAAGGAAATTTATTTACACTTCTTTCCGAAAGCGCAAATATTTCTAGATTAAGTTAAAATTGAATTTGTTTTAAGAAATATTTATAAAAATAGAAACAATTAGAAATAATATACAATTTAACATACATATATAAAAGTTAAATCCATATACAATATACTATAAATTTATTATACTAAAGTTCAAAATAAACAACACAAATGGCTTGGCAAACACACACTTTGTTTCTGTTAACCAATAAACAACACAAACATTAATTTCTTTGTTTTGTTTTCAATGAATGCAGACGATAATAGGCTGCGGCAATTTTGCTCGTTATTTGAATTTGGAGTGGAGAGTAGTTTAAACAGCGAGCTATTTTTTTTTTTTTTTTTTTATACCTAGCACATTTTATGTCCCATAAATTTAAAAAAATTTTATATTCAATTACAATTGTTTTCCAATTCTCATAATTTACAGTTGTTGCCATTTTCCGATTTCATTATTCGAATTTTTTTCTCCGAGAGTTACAGAAGCACCAACAACTGCTCTCGACAAAATAAGAAAGAAAAAACAGTCAAGGCTGCATAGCCGTGCTTAACCTACTGTCAAAAACAAACAAAAAGTCTCTTAAATGTGCGTACGGAATGTGCGATCTGTTTCGCACTTTGCTTACTTGAGGGTTACACGATCAAGTTTTGCCTATCAAGTTTTAATACACTCACACTTTTTTACCAATACACTCATACTTTTAAAAATTGATGCGAACTTGCCTTTAAAATTCTCATGCCAGTGAGTGTTTCAATTTACGTTCAAGAAAACAGCTGATTTGAAGGTTAGTGAGATAATTTTTCGTTTCTCTTTATAAATTTTTTTCTTGATGGCATCTTGAAAGTAAATTGCTCAAAAATTGAATGCAGCCTACGTCACAACTATCAATTTTTGGAAATTTTGACAAACAGTATATGTAAAAGACTATCAAGAACAACTTGACCGTGTGGCTGCACTGTTAAGCAAATTACAGTTTTATAAAACTTAACAAAGAGCTTTCTTACATAGCGTCTTCAACTGACAATTTTTTGTCATACCAAACGTCAATATGAAGTTTGACGTTTGGTATGACAAAAAATTGACAGGTAAAGACGCTATGTTAAGTTCAATATGGTTTGCCTCATGTGATTTACATATATTCGCACATTTGCTTAAGCCAACTTAGGCACATTATGGTTGGGCTTTCAACATCGCCACACGCGATGAAACATTGTGTTTAGAAACATAAAATATCCAAAAAATTTGATATTTGAGAAACCAAAAAGGTAACACGAATTTCAACCAGAAACATTACCACACACGCAGCAACATTTAGTGTAACAAGCTAATGTTTCGACAAATGTTGGCTGGTCTGTGGTTAATTTTATAACAATTTTTTTTTTTTTTTTTGTTACAAATAACCATTTTAACAAATAATACATTTTTTGGTTTCAAATAACCATTATAACAAATAATTTATTTTTTTGGTTACGAAGATCCATTATAAGTAAGTAAATAAGTATAGTCGATTACTATTTGGGGCCCATGGGCAATAATTTATCCGGCAAAACAAAATTATGTTATGAGATTAATTTTAAAGTTCATTATGCCGAATATTATTTAGATATCTTCAGCTATATGAAAATTTGTTGTCTCAAAGAAATTTAAGAAAGGGGTTTATATGGTACCTATGGTCAATGACCATATACATTTGACCATTGGTCATATCCAGTGCTGCCACAACCAATACAATTTTTACAACCAAAATTTTTGAAAAAGTTACCAAATGTGAAAAATTATAACCAAATTTAAAATGCCTTTTATTAATTGAGAAAATCATTAAAATTTATTTTAAGTTGCATTGTAATACAAAGATATTTGCACTTTAAAGTAATATAATAATTATCAGCCTGTTCAACGATTTCGAACATTAACGTTTGCATAGAAACTTACATTTAAACCAAACACAAACTTTAGAATTTTGTTTTAAATGTAATTTTCTATTCGAACGTCAAGATTGAAATCGTTGAACAGGCTGTATAAGTCAAGAAAACAAAACAAGAAACCAAATTATTTTACATGTTACAAAAATAACGAGAAACTTAATTAACCCTCAATTTCACCAAGATCAGTTAAAATTAACTATAACTTTAACTTCCAGTTAACAATGTGTTTTGACAGCTATAAGTGATAGTTTATTATAACCGAACTTGGTGAAATTGAGGGTAAAAGTTTTATTTATTTGAGACTTTTTTCGTAAAAAATATTTTTATTTTATAAGAGTTAAATCCGTCAAATTTCCATACAAAATTCAGTATGTATATTGATAGTTAATAAATTGAATATGTCGTTTTAAATAAACGAAAATTGTACTTCACAGTTCAAAAAAACAAAAAAGGAAAATTGTTTTCCGCTTTTTAGCTGTCATTGACAGGACTGTCAAATGTGGCGATTTTTTAATCCTTTTGTCGATGGAAATTTACGTTTGGCGATTGTTTTGGCGAAATTGAAAACGATTGGCGATATGCGAAATGCATTTTATGTAAATATTTTTTAATTTACATACATATATGTATCTAAAATATTATAAAAACTTTTTTCTCGTGTTTGTAAAATTTATTTCAAATTTATAATTCTTATAAAATTGTTCTATTTGATACATTTTGTGAATCATTGTAAGATATTATGGCGAATATAAACAAATTCGATTTTCGGAGCGTACATTAAATGGGGAAAGAGACAGTCAAAGGTTTTTTTTATAAATTAACCCCCATATTCATAAAAAATATTTTTGATTAATAAAAGGTTTATAAAACGAATTTTCTATGAAAATTTGTTTAATAAGCCTGTCATAAACCCAAAATATTTTTTGTGAATATGGGGGTAAAAATATTGCCAAATAATTAATAATCTAAAAACATTAAATAAATATACATACCGACAAGTTATAAATGATATATTTTAAATCAATGTATTTTTGAAAAATCTTTAAAATTCCTATGTGTATTTTCAAATATGTATTTAAATATATCTACTTCTGGAAATAACCTAAATTTAGAAAATTTAACTTATATGTATTCATATTTTTAGAAACACTAAAACGACTTTTGTGTAATTTTTCAGTCATTTTCTGAAATTTATTTTTAAATCTCCATCGATTAAAACTTCATATGTTTTCGAACATGGCCGTTTTTAATATAAAAATCACAAATGGCAATATTTTTCTTAACAAAAATCTTAAAAATATTATTTGTTGGCAGTTTTGAAAGGTTTTTTTGTTTTCGATAAAGTATAAAAAACTTCCGCTCATTGGTAACAAATAATGAAAAAATCATAGTACAGTACAAATTATTCGAGTTCGTGTATCAAAAAAAACATATTCGTACGTATTATTATTTTAGAAAAAAGTAACCAAAATGAAAAAAATATTCACATCTCCACATTGAAAAAAATATAACCAATTTTGGTTAGAAATAACCAAAAACGGCAGCTCTGGTCATATGTAATATTAGTTCCGTGCATATATTATTTCGATGACTAAAAAGAAGGAGCGAACGTGGCAACTTGTGCGTTACTTGAGGGGCAATTATAATCCGCTAGAATCACCGTCTACACTTAAAAACTAATTTTCTTGCTTTTGCAGGATAAATGATTGTCCATGGGCCCCAAATAGTAACTAAAAAAATAAAATTTTTGTTATAATGATTATTTATAACCAAAAAAAAAATATTTTTTACTTTAACCTTCGCTTTCGTCATACAAACAAAATAATTTTTTATTTTATTTTAAAAACCTTACAGTTTGTTCAGTGAGTCAAAATTTCCTTTTAACTGAAACAAAATTTAAAGAAGTTGTTATAAAAATAAAACCGAAAAAGTTACCCGGGTATTGGTAAAGCGAAGATTAATTGGTTACGATAACCAAAATAAAATATACAAATGATTATATAAAACCTTTACCTATAATTCATCAATATTAATGGTTATGAATTTTTGTCGTTTCTCTTAAAACTGCAAGGATCCCTGGAATTTACAGCTGGAAATGATTTTAATGCTTCTAATTCTGAAATTTAGCACTACACGCCACAAAAAGTTTGACAAATATCCAACATGTCTGCCAAATATTAAACATTTTTAATATTTCTACAAAAATGTTCAAATGTTTGTCCAAACAGCAGACACTCCAATTAACAACACAAAACAGTTGTACAAACGTTAAATGTTCACATGTTTGTCAAGCCATTAGGTGGTTTATTTTGCCCTTAAAGAAAAGCATCCCAAATCGTAAATTAAATTATGGCGCATTCAGATTAATATGTTATTGTTGTTATTATTGTTCGTAATAAATAACTTAAGATATGTACCTATGTTCTATTTATGAAACTGAGGAAATAAAGTATTGTATCATGTATATACAAAAATTACATAACAAAACTCACTTTAATAATTAGATTTTAAAACACACACAAATCAACAACGAATTATTCCAAATTAATTAAATTATTAGCTTCTATTTAACGCAAATTGTAAATTTTTAATATGAATTTAAGCAAAACAAAAATTTTGGATTGTTACAGTTTATAATACATTTGTACACATACATATGTAAATATATATGTGAAAGAAGTAAAATGGAACTATGCAAAAAATGTTAAAAAATCAATAAACAGAGAAATAATTCTTTATCTCTTAACTTTTTTTCAAATAAAATTGCTATTTAATAAATTCTTAATTAACATACATAAATGCTAAACAAATTTGGTTTTTACTTGACGTGACGCTTGGGGGTTTCACATCGAAATTTTATTATTGAAATAGTATTTTTTACATGTTTACTTTAACATTATATTTCTGTTTTTGACATAAGTATCTTAACAAAAATTATGCGCGTTATCAATAATTTTATTTAAAAACAAGTAAGAGTGCTATATTCGGCTATGCCGAATCTTATATACCCTTCACCATGGCTTGGAAGTTTATATATATGCAGGTAACCCTCCTATAACACGGTAGCTAGGTTCCTAGAAAACGCCGTGTTGTAGGAAAACGTGTTATATGAGGCTAGGAGACAGTGTAAAACATAAATTTTTTTTAATTAAATATTTTCTTTAAATTCATTGGCCCATATTCATAGTCAAAAATAAAGTAGACTTTTTCTAAAGTCGACTTTAGAACAATGTTATTGAATTCCATTTAAAGCCGGTTTTAACTTAAAGTAAACTTTATTTTGACTATGAATATGGGCCATTGTTTTTATTAGAAATATGTATGTACATACATACAAACAAAAACATAGACAAAAATTAACAAGAGTTACATTTTTATTCAGTTTAAACTCATTTAATTTAATTTTTTCCTCATCACTGCTCACCAGAATTAGTCGGGAGTGTTTTTTCGGCCGAACGATATCACTCTCTGAATCTATTTCTCCGCTACGACTTTCTGTGCCTGTTCTCTTCAGAAATTTATTTATTTTAGTCTGTTTACTGGTCCTTTGTTTGCGGCCCTTTGTTCCTACTAGGAACCACAGGACATAATATACATATATATACATATACTGGTCCTTACAAGGTCGTTGTAAATTTCACTATAGGGAGAAAGACAATTTTGTAGCTCTCGTTTAAATTTAAGGCTTCTTTCAGAACAAGGATCTTTAGTCAAGAAATATATTTCAAGATTTTTGGCTTGCAACTTTTTTATGGACTTATGGATTAATAGTTTATTAATTTCACAATCCTCATCAGTGCTATTGTCTTCAGAATCGATTTGTCTGATATCGCCGGATGTAAGTTCCACTTAATCTTCTTCTCCAATTTCTTGTTCTATTAATATCTCTTGAATATCCTCGGCAGTCATATCCATAAAACCTTCACCGCCAATCGATCTAGCAAGTTCTAATATTCTTGGAATATTAGTTTCTGTGGACTCTGGCAGGCTTTCCACCACCGAAGTATCAGTTGATTTGGAACCAATTATGTCTATAATCCATTGAAATTATCGTTTTATATAGTACATTTTGAAGGTATAAATTATGCCTTGATCCAGTGGTTGGATTAATGAAGTAGTATTTGGTGGCAAAAATTCTACTTGAACGTTTGGGTGACTCAAATTCAGTGGGTGACCTGGAGCGTTATCTATTAGTAACAAAGCTTTGAAATTCAAGTTTTTCCGTTTTAAATAACTTTCAACCTCCGGCACAAAACAATAAAAGAACCATTCCTTAAACAAATCTCCTGTTACCCAAGCTTTTGCATTTGCTCTCCAATGTACTGGTAATATGCTTTTGTTTACGCCTTTTAGCAAGGTATATTTACACAAGGTAAACTCGTTGCTGCAACAAGTACAACAAGACAAAAACAACAGGCCAAATTGGTTTTGTATTTGGAACCATGGTGTCAAAAAAAAATCAACACTGTGCCTTCAAAATAAAAACATAAGTAAAAAAAAGACAACACGTGTTGTTGAAAATAACAAACTGAAACAATTTTTAATAGATTGTGCATTCTCAAGATGAACTAACAAAATTTTCCACTATGATTATAAAAATAATGGAATTAATACAATGCATTATTGGAGCTGGAAAATTCCGTTCAACCATTAAAAATGTTTTAACCGATTTAATCTATATAATGATTGTTTATATAGAAGTGCCCATGGAACAGATTGAAGACAGGAATGAAGATCCCGAAAAATTTGTAGAAGATATAAATATATTAAAGAAATTACTCACTGTTGACGTTGACCCACAAAAGGTTCAGCATTTGCCAAAAGTCTAATTTTCTTGCCATCATTAACGGTGCTGGAAGGCAAAAAGTGGTCGGAACAAAGGCGAGCGCTTGCTGCCAGTTTTACTCCGCAAATTTCGCTCCACTTATTTCTTACCACTTCATCCCTGGGTGCACGGAAAAAAGGTCCACTTCCCTTATAAAATCTATTTTTGCACACTGCACAGGAAGGCATTTTAAAAATGGTTATTTATATTTTAGTTGTTATCCCGTTTTTTACTTTTATTTTTAATTAGTATTGTGGTTATTTTATTGAACTGTTTATGGTTTTTAATCCAAATTTTTATTTTTTGATCAGGGTTATTAAGTTCAACACATTAAATTTTTTGTTTACAAAATGAACTTTATTAAAATTTCTTGTGACTTTAAATCACTTTCATTAAATGTGATTTTCAGAACAGGCCAGATAATAAAGTCTTTAAACCCAAAAATTAAGCTTTTTTTCATAAAGCTTCGTACAGACGATGGTCAGATCTTACAATATTGTAAGCAAGCGTTGCCAACAGCAATATTTTTCTGACAATGGTGCGATTGTCAGATGCATTAATTTTGCACTTCTGCAAATACAAATGAGCTTACAATGTTCACACAGTTGTAAGACATTTTAGCCAAATTTAATGCAATTTAAGCAACGCTGCTTACCGATATTGTAAGATCTGACCATCGTCTGTACGAGGCTTAAGATGTTTTCGCTTTGAAAACATTTGAAAAATAAACTTACAACTGACTGTGTAAACACTCAAGCTTCTTGCAAGACTTTCGGCTTTTTCTTCGAAATTTTCGTTGATAATACGTAAACAGTACGTGCAAATATTAACTTGCATGTGTTAAGGCAGTGTCATGTTTTAAAAGCCATAGAAATATACCGATTAGACCAAAAGAAGCGCATTAAAATTTGATATTTACTATAAAAATCTTGGAAAATTGTCTTATCTCGGGAGGAGTTGTTTTGTCAAATGTCCACAGATTGTATATAGTTACAAATGATAGGTACCATTGATGTCTGCTTCGGTGTTGAAGAGGAAAAACCAGAAAAATAAAAATTTTTGATTTGACTGAGAAGACAAAGGAAATTTAAAATAAAAAAAAAAAAAATAAAACTTGCTGATTAGACAGAGGAGACAAAAATTCTATTGCTTCGTATGTTGCAGACTGATACTTTTAAGACAACTAAAACTAGTGAATATGAAAATAATAGAAAGAGAACAGAAAAAGAAAGTGAATCTAGATACAACGGAAGCGCTGAGGAAACAGAAGCATGAGAATGATCAAAAAAACTTTATTGATATATTGGATGGTATTTTTTCCACAAATAGGTACAGTTTATCACAAAAGTAAGTATGCACTAGATGGCGTTTAATTCTATTTAATTAATTTTTGAAAAAATTTATCTATTTCATGTCGTTGCTAAACATCTGGTCTTCAACAAAGAGTTCAAAATTAACGGTACTTTAGCCTAATTTTAGCAGTTGGCTGCACCTATTGTAGCAACAATCAAATTAATGTCAAAAAAGTAAGTATAAAATGAAAGTAAGTTCAACATCAATAGATCGGATGGGTGTATAAAGGTTTAGAGAAAACCAAATAAAGAGCTTAATACTATCAACATGTCGGGCACAGTAAAACGGGGATTCTATAAAGGACCGATATAAGTACAGGGTGGCTGATGAAAGCTGCTACCAAAAAAAAAACGTAAAAACTTTTTTCTGTGTAACTACCTCATTTTATAGATTGATCTTTAGATTTAACGAATTGGGACAATAAAACAAGAATTTGGAGAGTGCCCCGCTTTCACGCTTTACAGTCCGTAGTTTCCGTCCAAAGATAATATAGGCGCACGTTTGGCGGCACTCCTCCTTTCTGATGGACAATAATGAGGTTCGTGAATAATTTTGCCGAGCGTGGCAAAGTCTCAAGAATGCCTTATCATCAAGATCACTCAGTTCGGACGCAGGAAACTATAGCTGCTGTAGCTTTTGCCATACGATCCAATCCTAGAGTTTCGACAAGAAGCTTATCTGCTCAAATGGGTGTCAGCAGACAGTCACTGCAGACAATTTTGTATCAAGATTTAAACTTATTTCCATATAAGATTCAATTAACAAGCAAACTGAACACAACAGACTTCCCCATTCGCTTGAAATTTTGCAAGTTTTGCGCCTGTTATGACAGAATTGCGGCGAAAATTCCCCAATAAGCTGATTTCAAGAAACTCCACATTTCGTTGGCCTCCCAGGTCTCCTGACCTTACTGCAACTGATTTTTTTTTTTGTGAGGTTATTGCAAACAGGGAGTTTAGAAAAGAAACCCAACAAATTTAGATTATTTAAAGCAATTCATTCCAACGATAATTGAGGAAATTCCCGTTGCAACCCCCCAGGCAATAAAAATGTATTATTTTTCAAATGAATTAATAAAAAATAATTCATTCGTATTTATTTCTTTGGCCAATTGATTATTAATTTTTAGTTAATTTTTCTTTATAAGCTAATAAGACCTTATGATGTTGATGTAATTAAAACAAATTTATTACATTTCACCCGACGTTTCGTCACTTTTTTGGTGACTTTTTCAAGGGTCGTAAAAAATATACATATTATTTTACATTAAAAACATCGACAGGCTTTTAATAAAATTTTTTAATTGCACAAATACATTTACCAAAAACAGTAAAGCACAACTTAAACATATTATCACAGAATTAATTATATTGTGGTTCTATAACAAGCGCTAATTACATAAACTTTACAAAAAGTTATTTGAGTTTCTTAATGTAGCAAAATTCATCAGCCGCCCTGTATTTGGACATTTTAAAAAATAATTTAAAGGATAGTGCACAGAAAATGGGTCTTGAAGAATCATTTATCTTCCAACAAGACAACGACCCAAAAGACACCGTACTTGTTGTGAAAGAGTGGCTACTCTATAATTTCAAAAAACAGCCCAGATCTCCACCACAATTGCCGGATATGAATCCGATTGAGCATCTATGGATCGTTAAGTAAGAACAAATGAGATAAAAATCAAGGAAGACTTAAAACGTGTACTTCAGGAAGAGTAGTACAAAATATACGCACAGGTGACCCGTAACTTTTTATTATTCGTATTTATAAAACTTTTTAATGACATTTTAACTAAATTTAAAAAATATTTCACAGCTCATTAAAAATTAAAATTTTTTTCTAAGATTCACAGTTTTTTCTAAAGAGATTTATATTTGATTCATTCTTCACATCATTCGGCATTATGTTGTATGGGTTCAATCCTTTGGTAAATAGTGATTTTCGCATTGCATTTGTATCTGCACTCTGTGGTATAATATCCAAGGCATTCCTGAGATTATATGGCTGAACCTCCCCAAGATACCTTATTTGTTCGAACAGGTAATCGGGTGCATTTCCCATTTTCATTTTCTGGATAAAAATGCTGTATTTAACTGCAGCCTTTATTGTATATTAAGCCATTTTAATGTATCCAACATATGTCTGATTGAAGTGTAACGATTGCATTTTAAGATTGTGCGCATAGCCTTAATTTGTAGTTTTTGTAGCCTTATTTGTTGGTCTGAACAGCATGTGAATAATATATTCAAAGTGTGGTTTTATCATTGTGTATTTGCAGTTTTTTTTTTTAACCTTATATTTCAAACGTTTAAAAAACCCGAATTTTTCCAATTTTTCCACATACGTCTTCGATATGTTCTTTAAAATTTAAATCTTTGTCAGTTAAGAAAATATCTGGGTATTTTATATTATTTGCTTAATCACATTATTTATTTTGAATATTTTATTAGAGTTCATATTAATTTCCATTAACCTGATTTTGTTTTCGTTTAGTTTGATTTATTTGTTTTTAGCCATTTGTTTATATTATCCATATCATGTTTTAAAAAAGAGCTCCTAAAATTGATCCCCAAAATCAGTTTCTATTGCATTTGATATTACATTATTTAATTTTGTCAATTATCCGATTCGTTAAATAAGATCGAAAACATTGTAATTCTATATCTTGAATCCCATATTTAGATAGTTTTTGCAAGATGATATCCCTATCTATTGTTTCTTTTGAACTCAAGGAAAATTGCCAATATTTTATTTTCCTCATTCTAGATTTCCATCTGTTTACAACATAATTGATTTCTGTTTTACAAGAATACTGCTTTCTGAATCCTGATTGATATTTTGATAATAAGTTATGTTGTTCCATGTGTTGTATTATAAATACTTTATTTAATTTTAAATATTGTTCTTTGAATTTTGTGTTTTATAACTATTTTCAATATGAAAATAAAATATTTTATGGTTATTGTTAAAATAGATACAAATTGTTCTACATGGCGCAGTAGCAAAAAAAAAAAAAAAATAAAATACTTTTTATAAAAATTTTTACCTACGTAAAAAAATAATAAAAAATTTTAAGAAATTTCTAGAAGAGATTTGAAAATGGGTATAAAGCCAAGAAGTGGGAAATATTTTTGCACGATTTTGAAGATTACTTAATAGCGAAAAATACAAAACTAACAGCCTGTTTATCGATTTCGAACGTTAACGTTCGCATAGAAAATTACATTTAAAACAAAAACAAATTTTTTTAGGCAGTAAGTGATAATATCAAACTCGCTATACTACGGAATCAAATAGGAATTGATGGTAAAGAAATAATAAGAACATTGGATATTCCGGTTGAAGATTATAACTATCAAAAAGATTTGTTTTATACAACCGATCACACGATTTTGTTAGGGACTTTAAAGAAATATCTAGTAGCTGTGAGTTTAGAAATGTATCAGAAATGGTAAGAGATCGAATCGTTTTGGGAATAGCAGGTTCAAAACTTCAAGAAAAATTACTCAAGATGGATGGCATTGAACTCGAAAATTATATTGGAATGCAGAATATATGAGTGATAAAAACAGCAAGTAAAAGAAGTTCAAGAATCAAAGGAATCCACAGTTTTGATCAAGTTGTTCAAGAAAATTTTGAGAATGTTGGTGAGAAAGAAAATTTAGATTTTATAAAAAAAAAATGTAAAGAAAGCTAAATTTAGAAACAATAAAAACAACAAATTTAATTAAAGTGTTAAATGTAAATTTCATTAGTTTAATAGTTTTTCTGCATTTGCTAAAATTTATAGCAAATGTAAAAAATTTAATCATTTTTCTAAAGGTTGTAGATCTAATATGAATGTTAATACTTTAAATCAATATGAAAGTTATAGTTCTTATTGAGATTTTGCGTTGACTGACAGTATGTATTAACTCTTAGAATTTTAAGAATATTTGGTATCATGAAATTATTGTAGAAAATCGAAATATTAAATTTAAATTAGATACTGATTTAGATGCAAATATAAGTCCAATATTTACTTTCAAGACTTTATATCACCAATTTAAAACATACTAATATAACTTTACAAACTTATAGCGGACATGAAAAACGTCCATTGGGTAAATTAAAGCTTTAATGTATATCGAAAAGTAATACTTCTAACGAGTTATTTTTAATAGTTGATGATGGTTATAAACCAATTTTAAGCAGAGATACGTGTGTAAAATTAGAGTTGATCAAAAGAATTTATAGTTTAGAGAATCTGCAGATTCACTGGAATACATATAAAGATATTTTTAGTGGCGGTGGGAAATTTAGGGCCATGTTCTGACAATCGCACGATTTGAAATCGCAAAACGCCAGATTTATTTTATGGTCTTTCTTAACTCGTGCGTTTAGCTTGCGATCTGGCATAGTTTCTTACAAGTATTATATCTCTCTTTTGCAATTTCAAGTCGCCAAACTTTTTGCTATTGCGATTTAAAGAACACTTTTTTTAGTGACAAAAAATAACAAAACAGAACAATTCAGCGTAATAATAATAACACAAAAAATAACATAAAATTTAATAAAAAAATAAACAATTTACGATTAAATTGTAAGGGTAAATTTTTTTAAGGTTTTGTACTTTTTATTATTATAGATACATATGAGCCTTACATTTTTATTAAATCCTAAATTTTAATATCAGCATCAAAATAGTTAAAAATTTGAAATAACCTTTAGAATGAAGAATTCCTTTTAAAAATTAATTAATCCACATTTTGTTTTATTTAGTTGACTTGCCTATAAATTCTTTCCACATTGGCTGAAGAATGTAAAAGAACCATAATTTGGTAGAAATGCACCAGGAGAATTCTTACTTTTAAATCTGATTTTTTGTTTTTGCCAAAAAGTTTGTAAATTTACTTGACTTTCTTACAAAAGATTATCAGCCGTATTCATAATAAAATTTTGGCATAAAGTTAGCACAAAGTTTATTCATAATACTCTTTCAAACTCTGGCTAACGATTTGCTAGTGTCTTGTTAACGAGCTGCCAAACGTTTACCAATGTCAAACTATTTTGTTGGCTTTTTTTAATTTACTGTCTGTAATTTGCTTTCTTTTTTTTAATTTATTTGATTTAAAACTTCTTTAAATGTTTATATGTGGAGGGTAAATCAAAAAAAATAAATAAAATGACAAAACCAGCGATGATCAATGCAAAACGTGTTGCATTTTTGAGTAATATAATGTGGCATCATTAAAATTCAGAGTTTATTTATTAAAAGTTAGCAGATGGACAAAAGTTTGTTATGAATAATCTCTGTGCTAATAAGCTGCTAAGCTTAATCAACATTCTAGTTAGCAGCTTGTTGTACGTAGGGTACAAACGTTGGCTAACTTTTTGTTATGAATACGGCTGTATATATCTGATGTACCCTGCTATTTTTAAATTTAATGTCTTTCTTCTTTTAGCTTTTGTCAAAAAAATTGTTGATTTTTTCTTTGGTTTTGATCAAGTTTTTTTATTCTTTACAATTGAAACATTTTCCAATAAAATATGAGTGTTAGGTTAGACATACATAAAAATCACAGTATATAATATTGAACAAATCTACCCCTTTTTTTCTTAAGTAGAAGCGCTGAATTAATAACAATTCTTTTTTTTTCATGAAACAAGTATTTCAATGTTACCGAAATTTGATAAGTTGTATTAAATTCAACAAAAAGTTACCTGCCCGTGTTCATAAAAAAATTTAAAATTAAGGTTTAAATAACAAATTTACTATGAAATTTGTCCTTAATAAGCGTTTGTTAAGTTTAATTGTTGGGTTATTGGTTGCTTGGATAGGTAATATGTAATGACCTGTCTATTAATGCGATAAAGACGAAGGCAATGATGTTTGGTAAATGTGATAGGGTTGATTTTTCATTCATTCATTACATTAGATGGTCATTTGATTGAGTTTGTTGTGAAAATGGATTGCCTTGGGGTTATTGTTGATAATAAATTGAGTTTTGAAAGCCAAGTTAATACTATAGTTTCCTGGGTTAATTTTTCTTTGCGTAAGTTGTATAGTTTGGACATAATGTTGCCTTGTTTGTTAAAAGGCGGGTTGTTCATGGCCTTATTATGCCATTATTTCTTTATGCCTTTGAAGTGTACTCGGGAACTTTGGGATGGGATATGTTGTATGAAAAGGATAAGGCTGGTGTTCAATAGGGTAATGAGATATTTGTTTTCTCTCAGATTATGTCAGCATGTTTCTTCATATGTTGTACGATTTCTTGGTTTTTCATTTTAGGATTTAGTTAAATTTAGGACGTTATTGCATTTTTACAAGTCAAATATGTGGGTTGCTGACGCCTAAGTTTTGGTTGATTTGTTTGAATTTGGTAGATCAAACAGAAATAAACAGTTGATTATACCAAGATTAACTTCAGTTTTGGAGCGTTCATTTTCGTTTCCCCTGATTCGTTCAAGATTAAACTCTATCGAGAGTTTTCTGCATAGTTGGGTTAAAGTAAACATTGTTCCTATCGTATAAATCTGACCCTTTGGCGGGATCCCTAAGGGGAACATAGTAGAACTTTTGTCTGAAATTTTTATTAATATCTTTTTTATTTTAGATTTTTTGGAGTTGTTGGAGTTGTTGGGGTTTGTTTTTAAGTTTTTTGTAATTTAATTGACCTTTTAACTTAAATTCATTATTAAAATGTTACCTATATTAATTAAAACTTTTTTATATATAAATTATTTTTTTGTTGTTAAGTGCTATGTACTAATTTATTTTTAAATTTTTTAAATCTTTTAAATTTTTTTTACTATTATTAAGTAGAAATTTGTAAGCCGATTATGGCCATAGGGCTAGGTAACTGAAATTTAATAAATAATATTCGTTTATGAATACGGGGGACCGTTGTTTAGATGTTTATCAAAATATCGGCATTTTTGAGCAAAAATCGGCACTTTGATAATTTAGAGGCAAAAAATCGGTAAAATGCCGATAAAAAAATTGAATTGGTTTGTATGGTATGTTTATGTCATTTTGGTACAGTGGTGATGGTAATGCAGTTTTGGTATGGTATAATTGGACCTTTTGTCATTAGTTGCTTTTAATTTGGATTCATTAAATGTAAACAGTCCCTGTCAAACCAACACAAAAAGCGAAATGGTGTACATAAATTTTTCGTTTTTTGTTCGACTGTTTTTGGATTCGACTGCAGTTTTTTAAATCCTGGTTCTAACCACAGATTAGTTCATTAAAAAATATTCAGTTAGCTAAACAATTATGTATGTATTTAAAAAAAAATATTTTCATTCTTGCAGATTTTATTTTTTTAATTCAAGTTCTTTATTTGATTTAACGGTACATATACAGCCCAATTATAAATAAAAATTCTCCCATTTTTCCTATGTTAATTCAATTGTAAAAATGGGGAAAGGGGAAAAACTCCCGGGGAATTTGTATTGATAATCACCCCTATCGTGAATAATTTTTCCCTCGTAATTTTTCCCTTTTCACATATTTGCGATCATGAACAGCTCCCATGAAAAAAATGTAATTCAAAGGAGAATAATAACGTGAAAAAATGTTCACGGGAATAAATTCCCCTTATCGTGAAAAATTTTTTCCCTCGTAATTTGTTCACATTTCCCTTAGATTTTCTCACTTTATTTTTGCTAGGGAATATAACGTGTATGTTAGTAGTTCCTCCTATAAATCGAATATTAAGGGCTAGATCCGTTAATAAGGCACAAACCGATATATTTGTCAACAAAATGCAAAACAACAGGTTGATTGCCGCCGGATTTGTGAAAGACGTGGTGGCAGAATTTTGGAAAATATTTTACTACATAAAATTTAAAAAGTGCAAAAAACTAACGTTGTTATCAACCTATCCCTCCAATACTAATTATTTAGATTTATTATTTTAACTTTCCTTTAAAATATATACGTGTATATTTTTAAACAAAAATTTCAATGATTTTTAATTTTTTCTAATTTTCTTCCTTTTTACATTCACTGGAAACTGATAGCATGAAAAATTTTTCACATGAGATTCACGATTGCTTTTTTCCCTTCGAGGGGAATGAAAATTTCATGGGAACAAAAATTCCACTTGTTATTCACGATAGGGGTGAATAATAAAAAAACAAAATAGAAAATAGTATTTTGGCCGACTTCATAAACGCAGTATTGCAAAGCATCACAAAAGCAGCACAAATTTCGCAACCGTTGTGCAGTGAATACGGTTTCCGTGCAATAATGAGCTCAAGGCATTCAGGGGTGTGCTGGAAGTCGCAAACGCAAATCGCAAGAATTTTAAAAGTCGTTTTTTAGTAAGATTTTTGTAATAAAAGAATTTTATGGCAAATATTATACAAACATTTCTCTATTAAACAGAATTTTATAACAAAAATTATTAAAATTAGATTAAAAGTGTATTAAAAACAGCCTCCAAATTCTTGCGTTTTGCGTTTGCGATTTCCAGCACACCCTCCATTGTCTAGATAAAAGTTATGGAGTTTTAGTGATGCATTGCAACACTGCGTTTATGAAATCAGCAACATTTAAGAAATATCATTCAAAATCACATGCGCTTATAATTTTATAGCAGTGTATGATTTCTTTAAGTTGGATTGGCCAAAATTAATACTCCTATTACGGTTTACAGTTGGGTTTAAACTTAACATAACAACTGCTAGTTATAAGGGATACTCTCTATTGCGATGCGGAAGAAAATGGTATCAAATATAGTGGCCCCTATTACGGTTTACAACTCAACTCAGTTGAGTTGTAATTAAGACAACTGGTTGTGATCAGTTGTAATTTTCAGGGTTTAAAAAACTACAGTCAAAATGAAAAAATGGCTTTTTCTTCCACTTTTTGATTTTTCATTGAACAAAAATAAACCGTTGCTTTTACTTCTGATTCATTAAATGAAAACAGTCGCAGTGAAGGCAAAAGCAAAAAACGAAATGTTGTACACAACAAAGAACATTGGCAGTCGTCATGTTAGAAAGTGTTTGGTTTGACAGATTGAAACTTTTAATAAATCCCGAAGTTAACGAAGATGGGACGTTGTGTTCATTGTAAAGGGTGTTTTTTTAAGCCCGATAGAACTTGAAATTGTAAAAAATAACACAAAAAATTAAATTGTAATCAAAATTTTTTTTTTATTCGAAAGATCAATACGTGACATTAACATTTGAAAATGATTTCGGGCATATGGGCACCGCGGCTGTTCTTGACGAAGCGCATTCTGGACGTCCAATTTTGGGCCACTTTTTCGAGCACTGCTGGCCGTATGTCACGAATAACACGAACAATGCTGGCCTACAAGGCGTCAATTGTTGCTGGTTTATCAGCATAAACCAGTGACTTCACGTAGCCCCACAGGAAATAATCGAGAGGTGTCAAATCGCACGACCTTGGAGGCCAATTGACAGGTCCATTTCTCGAAATCAACTTATCGCCAAATTTTGATTTCAATAAGTCGATGGTTGCGTTCGCCGTATGGCACGTAGCGCCATCCTGTTGAAACCACATCTCCTCCGGATCAATGTCATCCATATTTTCAAACAAAAAATCATTGATCATGGTGCGGTAACGATCTCCATTGACCGTAACGCGAGCTCCGGCCTCATTTTTAAAGAAATAAGGTCCGATGATGCCACCAGCGTGAAAACCGCACCAAACGGTGCATTTTTCTGGATGTAATGGAGTCTGTAGGGTCTCTTGTGGATTGGTCTCGCTCCATATGCGGCAATTTTGCTTATTAACAAACCCGTTAAGCCAAAAATGCGCCTCATCGCTGAACACAATTTCAGCGATGAGGCGCAATATAAGTTGCGCGAATCGACGACTGATTTTCAAAGTAAATTTGGATAATTTCGTAGCGTTGTTCAAGCGTGAGTCTATTCATGATGAATTGTCAGAGTATACTGAAACGATAAAAAAAAATATTTCATCAAAATTTAATTTTTTGTGTTACTTTTTACAATTTAAAGTTCTATCTAGCTTAAAAGAAAACCCTTTATATATATGAAAGCGATGATGTTATTTACAGTTTTATTTAATTTCAAAAAATTAAAAAGATTTGTTAAGCTTAAAAATAATAAATATGTACTTATGTACATATTTATGTTTTTATGAACGCATGTATTATTAAAAAAAATATGGAAAATAAAAACACAAACACAACGTCCCATCTTCGATAACTACGGGGTTTTTTAAAAGTTTTGGTCTGTCAAACCAAACACTTCCGAACATGTCGACTGCCGATGTTCTTTGTCGTGTACAACATTTCGTGTTTTGCTTTTGCCTTCACTGCGACTGTGTTCATTTAATGAATCAGAAGTAAAGCCAACAGTTTATTTTTGTCCAATGACAAATGAAAATGTCGAAGTTACAGCATAATCTTATGACTTTTACTATCTGTTATGTTTTTGTTCACCGCAATATAGCAAAGTTGTAAACCATAATACAAAAATTAAGAAATTACAACTCAACTGAGTTGAGTTGTAAACCGTAATAGGGGCCAGTGATTGGTACTCTTTAATACGTTTGCGCAGTTGTCTTTCGCATCCTTTTATTTCGCAAATCACTATTTATTTTATTTTTCAAGTTCAAATTTTTTGTACATACAGTGACTCAAACGCAAAATCGGACAAGTGTTTGCAAGACCAAAATGTGCTCTAAACTTAAAAAAAAAATGTTTATCTATTAATTGTTTTTCACTTTTTCTACACTTTATATTCTCATCTTCTCAAACAATAAAAAAAACAACGAACTTTTGCAATATTAACTGTGAAATCCGAATGAAGAACAAAAAATAAATCAACTTTTTGTGTCAAACGCATAATCGGACTAATCAAAGTATCATGATAAAAATGCCGTTTACTTAAAAACTTGTTTTTTTTTGCCTTATTTATTTAAACAAGTCTTTTCGTGTCAATTAGCATTATTAGAAAAGAAAAATATTGGAAATGTCCCCAAATGGAAAGCAATCATCTGTTGAAATTAGGCAGCTATTGGATGGAAAATGTAAAAATAAAAAAGATTGGCTAAAAAAGAAGACCAACAATTACTACCAACCCGATAACTTTTGTTTGGTTCAAAAACAATTTTGTCAAAAAAATCAAAAGCAATAATGGTGCTGCTTTTATAAGAGAAAAAATTTAAGACATGACGATTTAAAAATGATTTGACATATAATCAAAGACTACGTACGTATCGATGGCTCAATATAAAAAGGCCTAACTCGATGTTAGGCCATCGAAATATAATTTACGATTCAAAAATAAGACGGAAAATAAAATGATTATAAACACTACCATTAAATTGGGACCAAAAAAATTGTGATTCGTCGAATTCACAACGAGAGTATTATTTGTGTTCGAAAAAGTGATAAAAATTCATCTAAAATTACATTTATGTTCTTTTGGTTTTTTTTTGGATACTAGAATACGGGTATGTTCTGACAATCGCAAAACGCTAAACATTTGCGATTTGACTAGAAATTGCATAATACGTTTACTGTAAATCGCTCGCGATGAATTTTGTTGACTTAAAACCTCAAAAGAATGCTTAAGGGAACTTTAAGAAACTATGGCAGATCGCAAGCAAAACGCACGAGTTTCAGAACACCATTAAATAAATCTGGCGTTTTGCGATTTCAAATCGTGCGATTGTCAGAACATGGCTGATAATTAATTGTTTGCCTGTTTCAATGTTAAATGCTGATTTCATAACTATCGCACAGGTGTAATGATACTATTTTTTTTTTAAATAAACTGGTAAACTGGAATGCAAATTGAAGATAAAAACTTGTGGTAAGAGATTTTTCACAAATTTACGTTAAAATCAAAGCTGGAGTGACGGCAAGCGAATACTACAAAAAATTTAACAATTTGTAATATTGCCGTATTTAAATTTTATTAGTATTGAAAAAGTTTGCAAAATGTATAGTTTTTCTACATTAC